>JAUDYJ010000001.1:92414623-94814623 GCA_030761175.1 Masticophis lateralis
TCCTTCTGCTAAGCGCAGTGTTCATGCTTGACAGATAAGGAATCTTAGTAAATTTCTCCCAAGCCTTCTCCACTCAAAAGCTTCCTTTGTTATGCAGACTGGGATTGAGGTTGCTGCAGCCAAGCTAACCTCTGTAAATCAGGATGCCCTGCTCCTGTTATCCATATACTTGTCCCTATAATTTATTTCAGTTCACACAAAGTCCCTCATATCACATTATCCCGTAGAGCAGCGACAGATTTACTGTATATTCCTTTCCAATGAGATTTTTAATTTAATAGAAGTTGCTGTATAATGGAATGATTTATTATACTGTGTGGTGACGTTTTGGCAAATGACAACCTAGCTCAGTAATCTGGCAGGCCTCTATCCACAGAAGTGGTTTAGAGTTGGGAAAGTTCAGCTTCGGTTGCTGTGGTGCAAACATTTTGTTGGTTTCTCTTCCCCATTTCATCAAACCAGCAGTAGGGAATGCCCAGACAAAGCCAAATTATATATATTTGGGGTACATCGTCTTTCCACTACTCCTGTTTTGTTTTCATCTAGGAAAAATAGTGTTTGTGTGTAATGAATCTGTGATTTGTATTCTAAATCAACTGTTTCAAAATGTATTAATCTGCTTTCCATTCATATTTGCTGAATTGATTTCCAAGGAAGCGTGTTAGAAATGGAATGATAAATGTTCAAAAACGGAGGGAAAAGAGCCAGAAATAAAGACCGATCTCTCTCTCTCTCTCTCTCTCTCTCTCTCTCTCTCTCTCTCTCTCTCTCTCTCTCTCTCTCTCTCTCCCTCCCTCTCCCCCCCCCCGTGTGTGTGTGTGTGCATGCCTTCCAGTCAGTCTTAACTCCTGGTGATTTCCTAGACAAGTTTATGCAGTTTTCTTACAAGATTTCAGAAATGGTTTTTCTAGCTTTCTTTCTATGGCTGACAGACCCAACTGTGTTTGTGCCTAAAGTGGAGCAATTACTCATAGTCTCCCAGTTTGTTTCTTTAACCATTAGATCAAACTGTCTCTCTAATAATGCCTTAGTTTTAAATATTGAAGTTAATATCTATTCTGGATCTCCTAGAGGTTTTTTTTTTTAATATAATGATTATGTGCCTTAGATCTTAGGTATATTCAAATTCTAATGAAATCACTGAAAGTTATTTGAGATTATTTTACCTTTAAAATAGACCTGAGATAGAAGTTAGATAGAGATAGACATTATTTGATTATATTCTCAACACAAAGCAGGATTATCAAGTGTGCTTTGAAGAGGAATATTGGGCATGTCACACATCTGATTAGCCCCAGGTAGAATGCAAGATTATTATTATTATTATTATTTTACTATTTTTGGATAGCGTGAAAACTGCTTAACATGACATATGGCATATCAAAAATACCATAATGATATTTTCTGTTCATGCTTTTTATAATAAGATGGCTCTATTACATATACCATTACTGGAAATGTGCTACTCTTCAGATCTAAAGCAGGAAATGTGCTATGATACGGGTGGGTCTCTCTGTTGTTTCTTAAAGAAGCTATGATCACATCCTGTTGCCACCTCACTAATGCTTCCTTAATTCAGATGTTAAATTCCTGGAGATTGGTAGTCTATGGAGCTTCTGGACTATTATTGAGAGTTTAGGGTTGTAGTGTGAGTAATAAGCTAACAGTAATAATTCTGTTTGAGTCCATTCCACTATACACAGATAGATTGGACTCAAGCAGAACTAAAAGCCCTGGATAGAATGACCAGAAAAGTAATAATGATAAATCATGGCCTTTATCCATGCAGTGATGTTGACAGACTTTACTTACTAAGAAAAATAAGTGGGTATTACAAGTGCACTAGACAGTTAGGTATATTAATATAATAAAAATGTCCAATAAAATCATCATTGGAATAATATCTGAAGAAGATATTGAAGGTAGTATACAATGAAGACTTGCTGAATGCTGAAGAGACCAAACTGACCTACAAGAAAGAATAGAGAAGAGACATATGACATATATTACATGGCCACTACATTAGCAATAGAAACAGTACTTAGACTTATATACCACACTCTAGCCCTTTACAGCCCTTTCTAAGCAGTTTACAATGTCAGCATATTACCCATCTGAGTCCTTGTTTTACTGACCTTGGAAAGATGGAAGATTGAGTCAACCTTAAGCCAGTCAGGATCGAACTCTTGGCAGTGGACAGTATTATCCTGCAGTACTACATTCTAACCACTGTGCCACCATGGCTCTTTTTCTTTTTAAAAGAAAAAAAAAGTAACAGGCAATGCAGATAAGAAGATCTGGCAATGGTTAAGAGCAGAAAAATTGAAGAAAGACACAAAGGATCTAATTCTGGCTTCACAAGACCAAGCCTTAAGAACAAATGCATACAAAGCCAGAATTAAGAACACAGCTCAGACCATAAATGCCACCTCTGAAAAGAAGCTGAAGAAATGGTGGGCCACTTTTAGCTGCTACAAGATTGCAGAAACTGACTACAAACCACAGCATGACAAAAGAGCAACAACAGTACATTGGTTCTGCACGAGATACAATTTACCAGCAAGTAAGAACACCTGGGACCATAAAACAGAAAAAACAAAAAATAGAAAATAAAGAAGCTAAAGTACTCTGGGATTTTAGAAATCAAACAGACAAGCACCTGCCACATAATATCCCAGGCTAAGGTTTGAGCCTGAACACCTTAGGCTCAATTGCTGATAAGAAACTCAAAAAACTGTGGACAGGAGACAGCAGAATAAAAGAGGAAAAAAACTGAAGAAAATCACAAACTACAAATGCCTGCAAATAGAAATAGAATGAGTATGACAAAAGAAGACAAAATAGCCACTACATTAGCAATAGCACTTAAACTTACAAAGGCACCTTGGGTGCAAGCCAGGGGTGGGCTTCTGGGGGTTTGCAGGGGTTTGGTAGAACCCTTAGCTAAGATTCTGTGCAGTTCGGAGAACCCCCAAATCCCACTCCCACCCCTCCCCTCCCCAGAGTCCCCATGTGGCCTGTTTTGGATGCAAGTAAGTACAGGGTGCACACGGATGCTCAAAGAGGGCAAAAAATGGACCTACCGGAAGTTTGGGAAGGCCAGAAACAGGACTGTTTCCAGCCTCCAGAGCCTGGGGAGGCCATTTTCACCCACCCGGAGGCTCGAGGAAAGGCTCTGGAGCCCGGGGAGGACAAAAGCACCCCCCCCCCGCTGTGATGCAAGAGGCCAACTAGGCCACACCCACCATGGTCACAACCAGGCAGAGAACCCCTCGCTAAAATTTTTGAAGCCCACTCCTGGTGCAAGCCCAAAACTGGAGCACCATTTGAACGTATCAACATTGAACATTTACAGCATGTTGTAGCTTTACATAGATAATCTGAAGTTCTATGGGAAAACGCCCTCTAAAATAGAATTGCTGCTTGATACTGTTTATATATACAGCCAAGATATTGTAATGGAGTTTGCACTGGACAAATGTGCCACGTTCACCATCAAAGAGGGAAAAATAGTAAAAATTGAAGGAATCAAGATGCTCTATAAAAAATAATAATAATAATGAGCTTGGATGAAGAAGGTCACTACAATTATCTGGGTATGCGGATAAAAATCCCAAATCCAATCTAAACATCTGGCTGATTGGGTTACCAACAAAAATAATACTTACACTGCAATACGTAAGACTGATTTACTATAATTAAGAACAACAAAAGACAAGGCATTCAGAAATAAAATATTCATAGTAAGACTAAAATACAGATTAAAAACATAATAATAAAATAAACCAGACTATCTTTGTTATCCTAACATTTAACATTGCCTGTCTAGACTCACTTAGTTTTTAGAAATGGAAGACAGCTTTGATATTTACTGGAAAGTTATCTTGCGACTGCCATCAAGCAGCACCACCTACAGGACTCACCATCAGCTTCTCTAAGAATGAATGAGTTGGGCAGGAAAAATATTTCAAGTGTCAAGCCATAGAGTGCATTGGATATAATATGTATTGACCAGCTCCTTCATCATACCTGGAAGCTTATAGGAAGCCTGGAGCAGACGATTTATGTGCTTATGAAGAGCAATGCCAGTCATTAATTGGGTTATTGCATTCTGGACTAACCAAGCTTCTAAGTAATCTCCAAGGGAGGATCCATGTAGAGGACAGTGCTCTAGACTAGGTTGACTTTTAGGGGCAGGATTTTTAGGGCTAATGCACCACTGATACTGCAATAAAAACTCCAATCTAACTGAAATGGAAATGGGGAGAAATAAGTGTTACATTGATTAGAATTGATTTATTCCTTTTATTTAAATGGAAGTATATGTAGGTGTGACGGCCTTTTCTTGTCAGGGTTAAAAGCTATTTAGATTTGGGATGCATAATTCAGGAACTGTATTTTTATTTAAGCACCCCCCCTCCCTCCCCCTCCCTCTTGTTTAAGAAACACCAAAATGTGGTTTAGTCATCATAAGGATGTTGGGAGGTCAGTATTACTAAATATTATGCAGCATGGAAGATTTAATTTTCAACAAGTGCAATAACTGTAATAATTCTTTTATTTGGCATATGTAATTCAGTATTTTATATTTATGAAGATAAACATTTCTGAACGGTTTAATGAGTAGCAAGGTAATTTTCCCATTAAAACTCAAGGCCCTCCACATTTTTTAATAAACACTAAATTCACTGCCATATGTGTTTGTGGTTTTTCAGCCAAGATTGCAGCAAGTTACTTTGAAAGCTGCTTCAACATTCTGCTCAGGAGCCAAAACCACTAAAGTCTTATGAGCCATGCTATTTTTTTTTAAAGGAGTATTTTAAAGCATCTACAAAAACTCTATTTAGTCCATCAAATTTATTACAGAGCTAGTAAATTGGAGGAAAGGTCATATCTAATATTTTAAAGGGTTATAAATATTTTAAGACAAGCTAATTTTGTGCCATCAATTTCCCTGATCTGATAGAAATACAATCTCTCTCTGAATGGTTGCAATAAAGTTTCAGCAGACTTTTGGAACTGTTATAGGAGATGTGTTACATCCATTTTTCACATCACTTTCATAGCTCTTGACTGCTATTTGCAGCTTTGGAGATATGGAAAGAGATGGAACCTGATGATATCTTATCATTATTACCAAATATGGTTATTACCAAATATGATCAGAAAGAGAACGTTAGAAACATAAATTGGCAGCAGCCCCATGTCTCCTATAACACTGTAACTTTGATAGGATATTTCAGAGTATGTTAGAGGCAGGCGTGGGCTGCTATGGGTTCGCAGGGGTTCAGGAGAACCTCTAGCTAAGATTCTGTGCAGTTCGGAGAACCCCCAAATCACACTCCTGGCTGGCCCCATCCACCCCACCCAGAAGTCCTCACGTGCCCATTTTGGATGCAGGTAAGCACAGGGTACGCCTGGAGGCTCGGGGAGGGTGAAAAACAGGCCTACCGGAAGTTTGGGAAGAACTTCCAGAGGGCCTCCTGGGGAGGCTGGTTTCACCTTCCCGGAGGGCAAAAACGCCCCTCTCCCCATGGTGCATGTCACTGCATTTTTGTATTTACCAGCAGAGCTTTAATTTCTGGACTGTCAGACTTACCGTATCTTGCCAAGTCCTTATCTCTGATCCACTGCGCATGTCCGCATTCTTTTCTCTTCTTCTAAAAACTTTCCTTTGTTCTCCAGCCAGGGAAGGTGCCAGGCTGGGATCTTTGCCAAAATGTAATTACTTTAGATAGTGAGATGTTTTATTTTCTTTACAATAAATATGAGTTTAATTAGAAGATGTATTCCGGTTTTATTTTTCAAGAGTATACAGAAGGAGAAAGTCACGATCCAACTCAAATTGAGGGCAATTACCCCACGCAAGGTAATGGGGCTGATTGCCATTCTGACAGTGCAGGAGGCTGACTAGGCCACGCCCACCATGGCCACACCCACCCAGCAACCAGGCAGAGAACCCCTTGCTAAAATTTTTGAAGCCCGCCCCTGGTTAGAGGAAATTGAAAAAGAGAATGTACCACAGAATTAGCTTTCCATTTTGAGTGTGAAATTGCCAAGGAAGCAAATCCCCCTTCCTCTTTTTATAAGTGAGTGTTCCACCTTGTGATAATGTAATGCCCAGATCATCTTGAATAAACAATAAGACATGCAGTTTTGATACCTTCGGCACTTCTAGCTTCTTCAACATTTCCCCCAACAGCTTGATTCTGACAAGACCCGCACTGGAAAGATAAAATACACTCTGTTTACGTCTAAGATGTAATATTTACTTATTCACTTTAATGTCTGACTTGCATTCCTGGTCCTTCCTCTCCCTGAATATCTTGGCAAATCTAACCATGAGAATTTAGATTATAAGCGTGCAGTTCCAAAATAAAAAAAGGAAGTGGAATCTTCTACATAATCTTCATGAAGAGAGGAAAGTTGCATGCTTGTGAGAAATCTAAGCCAAAAGACTTTTAGTGTTTTTCCTAGGAAATATTTGCTGGCACTTTAAGGATGACATTATTCTATATAGTAGAAAAGCATTTGGAGATATAGTATTTGACAGCTACATGTGATTGAATATCTCTCAAACGCTTTTTGAATTGAATAACTAGCTAGCGTATTTTACTGTTCTGTTTCTACCTTGTTTCTTCCTGCATAGCGCAATCTATTTGCCAAAAGAAGAAGAAGAAGAAGAAGAAGAAGAAGAAGAAGAAGAAGAAGAAGAAGAAGAAGAAGAAGAAGAAGAAGAAGAAGAAGAAGAAGAAGAAGAAGAAGAAGAAGAAGAAAAAGAAGAAGAAGAAGAAGAAGAAGAAGCAGCAGCAGCAGCTAAATTGCCAAAAAGGCACTAAGAGTTGTAAACCTAATCTTGCGTAGCTTCTTCTCCGGTAATATTACACTACTAACCAGAGCATACAAAACATTTGCTAGACCAATTCTTGAATACAACTCATCTGTCTGGAACCTGCACTGCATATCGGACATTAGTACAATTGAGCATGTCCAGAAATGTTTCACAAGAAGAACCCTCCACTCCTCTGCTCGCAACAAAATACCTTATGCCACCAGACTTGAAATTCTGGTCTTAGAAACCTTAGAACTACACCGCCTTCAGTATGACCTAAGCATAGCTCATAAAATTATCTGCTACGACGTCTTACCTGTCAATGACTACTTCAATTTCAACCACAACAATACACAAGCACACAATAGATACAAACATAAGGTAAACCACTCCAAATTCGATTGTAGAAAATATGACTTCAGGAACAGAGTGGTCAATGCCTGGAATGCACTCCCTGACTCTGTGGTTTCATCCCAACGCCCCCCCCCCCAATTTTAACCTCACCCTATTCCTAAGAGGTCTGTAAGGGGCGTGCGTAAGAGCACCAGCGTGCCTACCATCCCTGTCCTAATGTTCCCTTTATTTGTATTCATTTTATGTATTCAATTCATGCTTATACTTATATATATTATCTAATACATACTTGACAAATAAATGAATAATAATAATAAATAAAGATTAAAACAGTATTCATTTGTAGTGAAGCAACAGATGCTAATGTGCTGAATGCTAGATGGAAGTGCTTTGGGTAGCAACCTCTCAGGAATTGTGCATGTGAGGTGGGAGCCACAGGTTGGGACATGTAGTGCTCTGAATAGGTAAGCAGGGAGGACTCCGAAGGGATGGGAACAGACTATAAAATTCTAATAGTGATTGGTAAAGGAAAATATGGTAAGAGTCAAGAAATGGGCCACTCACTGGACTGAGCCACAGGCATCTTGTTCCTGTGATACATTCCAATTTCTCACACTCAGTCCCAGATCTTGGATGGCAGATGAACTAGATGATAAACTAGATCAGTCAAGATCAGTGATGGCTAACCTATTCTTGACCAAGTGCCCAAAGTATGTGTGTGCGCACATGAATGTGCGAGTGTACATCCAAACCCCCCAAATACAAAGCATGTGTGTGCCCCTATGCATGCACATGTGCCCCCTGTGCCCTCATCCCCCTGCCCATGTGTGCACCCCCTGCACTTACCCCACCCCCACACATGCACGTGCACCCCCCACGCATGCTCCACTCCCGCACATGCACACATGGCCTCCGCACATGCGCAACAGAGACCCAAAGACCAGCTGGCCAGCGGGAGGTGCGCGCACATGCAAAGTGGAGCTGAACTGGGGCAACGACTTGCGTGCCCACAGAGAGGGCGCTGCATGCCACCTCTGGCATGGTGCCAGAGGTTCGCCATCAAGGGTCTAGGTCAAGCTACCTTAATCCACACTCTGATTGTCTAGGAAAAGGCTGATCTAGCATGCTTCATCAAGATCTGGTTGAGACAAGAAGGTGAGGTCCTGTTCATTAAGATCTGCCCAGCAAATTGGGTTTGACAAGAACTGAGGGTAGGGGAGGTAGATGCTTTGTTTTTCCACATCACTTTTTCTCTGAGTCTCGACCTGATAAATTATAGCTACCTGGAAGCTAAGTTTGTCTATTCTTCCCCCATGTATTTGTAGTAATGAATTTTTTTCTGTTGATAAAGAGTTGCTTCACTAGTCCTTTGTTAGATTCTTTTTTTTTTGAATATTTTTTTTTATTTTAAAACAAAAACATAACATAAAACCATCATCATTCCAAACAATTACAGACAGTGTGTCAATCAGTTAACATTCTTTTGTGCTCAATCCCATCTTCAAAATATCAATATATAACAAAAGCTTATTTCCCATGAAAAAGAATTTCACATATTTTATCTTTACATCCACTTCATATTTCATATTTCATCTCCACGTTTTATTATCTAACCATTGATAAAACAAATCCCATATCAAATAATATTGTTTATCTTCTTGTTCTCTAATTTCAAATGTCAATTTACTCATTTCAGCACAATCCAACATTTTCTTAATGACTTCATCATCAGTAGGTATCTTCTCTCCTTTCCAGTTTTTAGCAAATATAGTTCTAGCCGCTGTTAAAACATTCACAATTAAATATTGCAATTCTCTACTATACGTCTCTGGTAAAATCCCTAATAAAAATATCTCTGATTTAAAGTCAATATGTCTCTTTATTTTAGATTCCTTATTCTATCTCCAGTAAATGCACCCAAATAACTCCTTCAATATTTATTTCTTGAAACTGGTCCACTAAGCCAAATCATGACATTGTTCTCAATCAGCAGCTGAATAAATCAACTGGATCCATCTAGAAGTTGCATGATTGCTGTCAGATCCTTTGACACATCTTTCCTTGGAGACTGTCATTTACAACTAGGATCTTTTCACAGCTGTTGTGCAAGTGGACAGTTCAATTCAAATTTCACTTCTAGGAGAGTCTGTTGAAATCATGAAATGTTAACTTCCTAGGACTTACTAGTTATCAGATAACACAGATGCAGTTGAAGCACTGAAGAAGAGATAAGGTGTCAAGGAAGACTTAATATTCTTCAAAGAAAGAGCTCATTTTCATAAGTACTAAGAGAGTTGACATGGAAAGCTGTAATCCAATTCATAAGTACTAAGAGAGTTGACAGGGAAGGGCTGTAATCCAATTGATTCCTCTCTTCCCCGTGCCCATCTTGTTAATTATCTAATTAATGGAGCAGGAAATGTACATTTTTTTTAATGCTCTAACAGAGATGGAGATAAGTGAGATACTTGGCATGGAGAATAAGTTCATTTAAAGGAATATATTTCAAAGAAAATTGTTATATTCAAACCATAATTTTATGCTTACTTTCCAATTTATGGGAAATTTATTTCGTTCATTTATTCAACATTTAATAGCAATAGCATTTAGGCTTATATACCAATTCATAGTGCTTTTACAGCCCTCTCTAAGCAGTTTACAGAGTCAGCATATAGCCCCCAACAATCTGGGTCCTCATTTTACCCACCTCGGAAGGATGGAAGGCAGAGTCAACCTTGAGCCGGTGAGATTTGAACTGCTGAACTGCAGCTAGCAATCAGCTGAAGTAGCCTGCAGTACTGCGCCACCTCGGCTTGATTAAAGTTGCATTCTTAAGCATAAATATAATGATGACATCAACAATGAACTACATTGCCAACATGCATCTAACTAATTTAACTTTCTTCAGGTTCGTAGTCATCTGTGCTGCAATATTGCAAATAATTGCTATCCCCATTGAAATGAATGTATAGTTGACCCCCAGGTTCATAAAACATAAATTCCCATTTTTAAGGCATATTTTGTCAAAAGCTCCAGTTAGTAGTTTTTAGGCAGTCTGAAAGGGAAACAACAAAGGCGAATCAAGAGGAAAAAAAGGAATGGGAGCAGGCGTGAAATCCAGCAGGTTCTGACAGGTTCTAGAGAACCAGTAGCAGAAATTTTGAGTAGTTTGGAGAAATGGCAAATACCACCTCTGGCTGGCCCCAGGGTGGGGTGGGAATAGAGATTTTGCAATATCCTTCTCTCAGGAGTGGGGAGGGAATGGAGATTTTGCAGTATCCTTCCCCTGCCACACCCACCAAGCCACTCCCACCAAGCCAAGCCCACAGAACCGGTAGTAAAAAATTTGGGTTTCACCACTGAAAGGGAGCATGAGAAAGTAATAACAGAATGGAGAAGGGTTTAACTTGTTTAATGAGAAATTGTTCAGACCTAAGTAAGTTCTTGTGGCTTATGATATATAGAGAGGTATGAACTTTCTGAATGAATGCAGGAAAGACTTTTTTGCAGCTTTGAAGCTAACCATTCTTCTCTCCTGCATCAAACCTGATTCTGCTGGGAGTAGAGATATTGAGCCTAGCGGACACAGATTATTTCTCCATTTCCAAGTTTACCTAGATCTCGAAGTGCTCTTCTTTCAATCATCTCCCCTTGTTCTTATTTTAATGTGAGCCAAGAGCCTTGGTGGTGCAGCAGACTAAAGTGCTGTTAAATAGCACTTAGCTGCCAGCTGCCTGCAATTACTGCAAGTTAAAATCTCACCAGGCTCAAGGTTGACTCAGCCTTCCATCCTTCTGAGGTAGGTAAAATGAGGACCTGGATTGTGGGGGCAATAAGCTGACTTTGTATAAAAAAGAACACCACTCCGGGGGGGGGGGGGCAAAAAGCCCTACTTAGCAGGTACATACAAAAGTATGAAGGCTATTGTTTAACACATTGTAAGCTTCCCTGAGTCTCCGGAGAAGGGCAGCATATAAATAGAACCAATAAATAAACAAACAAATAAATAAATAAATAAATGTCACGGTTACAGGAACTAACAGTGTTTGGGGGAGTTTCCATGAAATACTATTTTTTTTAATTAGATTTGTATGCCACCCTTCTCCGGAGACTCAAGGCGGCTTACAATGTGTTAAGCAATAGCCTTCATACTTTTGTATATTTTATACAAAGTCAGCTTATTGCCCCCACAAACTGGGTCCTCAATTTACCTACCTTAGAAAGGATGGAAGGCTGAGTAGACCTTGAGCCTCGAACCTTGCAATAATTGCCGACAGCTGGATCTTAATAACAGGCTACTGTAATAAAAACGTTATATTTCTTCATATAAAGATGGGTATTCTTGTAATAAAGTGAAACAATACTTCATATGCTGTTATTGGCCTACCTCTTCTTTCAGCAAATTCAAATGACTCAAGTAAACATGTCGACTGTATTCTCATTTTAATGTACGCTAGATTCCACTATTGGCCTTGTGATAGCCATTTCCCAGATTTAAGGTAAAACCTCCCAATTTTCTGCAGGCTTGACCATAAATCTCTGACTTGGCATGTTTGAGTACTTAGGAAATGCCTTGCAAAAGCAAAATGCAGAATAAATTGGTACATGGACTTGACAAATCGCTGAACTCTAGCTGGTTTAGAATCTAGCTAGTGCAGTTGAGGTAACATGCTCCTCTCACCTCACTTGGCCTCCTTCATATTATTGTGTTAATTTTGCTAAGATTTTGAGGAATCAGAGAAATTTGAGTCAGTCTGGATTGGAATATCCAATCATTTTTCTAGGGCTCCAGTATTGGGTGTGAAGGACTGTTCCAGCGTCAGGACTTTTCCTTCAAGGCTACCTTTAATAGGTGCAATGCAATGGTGGGTTTCAATTTTTTTTTACTACCGGTTCTGTGGGTGTGGCTTAGTGGCCATGGCATGGCTTGGTGGGTGTGGCTTGGTGGGCGTGGGAGGGGAAGGATACTGTAAAATCTCCATTCCCTCCCCAATCCAGGCCAAGGTTACTGCAAAATCCCCATTTCCTCTCGATTAGCTGGGATTCAGGAGGCAGAGAATAGATGGAGGCGGGAGCCAGTCAGAATTTTTACTACCGGTTCTCTGAACTACTTAAAATTTCCCCTACCGGTTCTCCAGAACTGGTCAGAACCTGCTGAAACCCACCTCTGATGCAATGGATGAATTTCACACCCAGCTTGCTTTGCATGAATGAGACCAAGCAGTTGCCAGTCTAGGAGGACAACCTCCTTAGCTTCATCTATGTAGCTTTGCGCCCAGACATTCGCATGAATAGTAGCAGTTGTAGAATAAAGTACAACATTCAAAGGAGATGACACCTGTGATTCTACCCATTATTCTGAAGGTATCCAATAAGCCCAGGAAAAATGGTATCTAGGGGAAAATATTGTTCTACCTTTTAAAATATAATTTGAAAGAGCTCTGAATCTACATAGAATTTCTGAATTATTCTAAGAAGTATTACCAAATATATTATGTTTCATATGCACAGGAAACCAGTCTCCCAACACTACTCATTTTTCCACCCGGTATTGAATTTCAGAATTGTAATTTGCTTGTGCTGTATTTTATTACTATTTCAGGGTGGCTAGTAATTAAAAGTTGTTAAGGTGTTCTTTTAAAAGAAAAAAAAGCAGGATGCTTTTTATTTGGGGAGATTATTTATTCATCTGCTATTGCTTCGTTCACTTTGTTCTTGTAGCCACTACAATGCAGTCCTCAGCAGAATAAAAGAAGTATATGCTCTAGGCTAATAGGGAACATTTTCTCTGAAAGTGGATATTTAATGGAGGCCAAACCATCTGTGTATAAGAAGGAGGCCCTCAGTAGTCTTGAAGGAATCTGTAGGGGAAATGAATATGAGAAACTTCAATGGCCCTGTGAAGATTGAATAGATTTGGTAGATGCAAATATAGATAGATAGACTGTTGTGGGAAAATGGGAAATGTGATGGGAACTGAATGGTAAGGGCTTCCTTGGAAAGTGACTTGACTGGCTTCCACATGGACTGCTATCATATTCATATAGCTGTTGAATTTTAATTGAAGAGTAAGAAATTAAATTAAACAGAGGACAATATTGTAAAGATTGGGAGGAAGACAGAGAGGATATGGCAGGGAAAAAGGAACCTTGCTTATTGGAAGAGAGAAGAATTATAGAAGAGCTACAGAATTATGCACATTTGGTGCAAATAGAATGCGCACCCCTATGGGGATGGGTTGAGTTTGTGGTAAAAATATGTGTGTACACATACACAGAAGTGCAACCTCCAATCAACTACCCAGCCCTCCATGCATCTCTTTCAGCTTATAAATTTACCCATCACTGTGACCCACAATAAAGTTGAGCCATAAATCACTTTATACCTGTGTACTCATCTTTCTGGGTTAGCAATCATTAGATAAATTCCAGTGTTGCCCCCACACAATTTTCTCTTTTGCACATTTCCCAGTAATATATAACTCTTTAAAATAAATAGAATTTAAAGGCTTTTCAAATTTGTCTGGACTGTGCCCATTATGCTCAATAGATCCTGAGTGGAGAATGGAATTACTTTTTGAAATTGGGAACACCTACTAATTAATAATTACTTCACTATTCCTGTGAACACCATTAACTAAGTGAAATGAGATACTTGCTTTGGAGATAATCTTCAATTAAATGATATTTTGAATTGCAGTTAAGATTTATCACTTAATTATTTTATGGTAGACAGAGAGAGACAATGTTAGAATTAGTTTCTCTTAACAGGGATTATCAATGTTTACAATAGAAATAGGAGAGAGATTATTCATTTGCTATGTCTGGGGACTAAAATAAATATGTAGTACCTTCGTGTTCTAAATGAATATCCCTATTCATGGTCCCAACTGAATAATTAAGATGCTACCAAATGCATGAAATTATTTTCAGCATTTACACTTGACTGATATATCTATATTACTGTTTTTCAGTGCTATATTTTCAGTGCTATATTGGTATAAACTTAGCATACCCTTGATTGGGAATATTCAAATTTATCTTTTCTAGCTTATCACTAATAATTAGCCAACACTGGGTATTTTATATTTTCTGTAATGCTTGGAGAAAACAAAGATTTAGACAAAATTAAAGAAAATGGCATACATCAAATGCACTTGACCAGTGACTTAGACACACAGATGAAGGAAAAACCCCAAATATAAGTAGATATCAAATAAGCCAATTCTGGTCAATAAGAACCATTTAAAAGATGGTTCTAGCTAGAATTTTGTTAAAGTCAAAAGAATCTTTTTACTAAGCTTGGTCTTAATATCTGTGTAGATCCAGTTGGGCATTCATATGATTTATCTCAACAGGTTTCCTAGCTCCTTTTTCTAAGTTCTCCTTTAAATAAAACAATGCCTTGCTATTTAGGCAGAGGGACATTCCTGAACAGCTCCTTCTTAACTTTAGCTTAGGCATTAGTGATGAAATTGAACAGCTGGCAGAATTAAATCACCCAAGAGACCCCTGGGAAATTCCACTCGCTGGTCTAATTTGTTTATATTGTAGCAGTTAGATGATGATTGATATTTTCCCTTCCCTTTATCTCTGAAATTCATTGGAGTTCTTCAGAAATCCTACAGTGGTTTCAGTAGATAAATGTGGAAATAAAACTAGATTTAAGTGTCAAAGAGCAAAATGACCATAGACCCAAGAAATTGTTTCAATGTTTCTATTTGGGTGAGTGAACATAGAATAAGACCATTTGACTGAATGGAAGCCACAGAGCTTGCCCGCCTTAATAGAAAAGTTTTTAAGGTAAAAACTCACCCACAATCCCGATAAAAGAGAATATTTCTAGCTCAGGATTGAAATGAGGGATCGTTGGTATTCAGAGGTGGTATTAAGCAGGTTCTGACCAGTTCTGGAGAACCAGTAGCAGAAATTTTGAGTAGTTCGGAGAACCGGTAAGTACCACCTCTGACTGGCCCAGCCCCCATCTATTCTCTGCCTCCCAAGTCCCAGCTGATCAGAAGGAAATGGAGATTTTACAGTATCTTTCCCCTGCCACGCCCACCAAGCCATGTCCACTGAACCTGTAATAAAAATTTTTGAATCCCACCACTGTAAGGTACTCTTTGAACTTGATTGTTTTCTTGCAGACATTTCATTACCCAAACTAGGTGACATTATCAGTGCTAATCATCATTACCTCTGATGATGTTACCAGTTTGGGTATGAAACATCTGCAAGCTCAAGAGAGTGCCAAGGACCCCTCACCCATATTACTAATAATGTTGGCCCATAATGCTATATATTGTTCCCTTCAAATAGCAATGGTTACTCACACATCTTCTTTCTGAGGTTTTGACATACTGTTGTACAGATAAATTACCGTTCTATTTGCACAACAAGTATCCCAATAGTGAAAAGATACGTTCTGTGGGATCAGAATCCGTGTCAAAAGCAAACAGTTAAAGAGAAATAGTTCACCCTTATTCACCCATCCCTATTCAATAATACGAAGCTCAACTGTAATTTTGCAAATGTTGGCTAATCTTCCCCATTTGTAAGATCACTTTAGATCAATTGTCCTCAATTAATCCTTTATTTTACTTCCCACTGTTTGCATTTGTATTAATTTAGCAACACCCAAGAGACTAAGGGTTCTGTTTTCAACATTAGTATCTTTTAAAATCTTGTGTGTGTGACGAATTGTCCAATGTGTTATTTATGTTGTGAACTATGTTGAATGGTATCTGATTTATTCAGGGTAAGAGAATTCTAACTTCTTTTATGGGTGTCCTCTGAGATAAATGTGGCATCTGCTCTTGAATCTATTTTGAAATTAACAGTTGTCCCACAATTTGTTAGCTTTATCCTCCATGAGAATGGTGTGTCTTTTAAACAATGCAGGCTAAGGAAATTAGCCTTCCACTTCTGTGGTCACTTCAAATGCATCTATGTACAACATGTGATAGCAAATTGTACTATATTTGAACATTTTTTATTAATACTCCATCTAAGCAAAGATTAGAATTATTGGGACTTTTTCCAAATCATGTGCATTTTGACCCAAGAGGATTTGGCTGGGGGTTTTTTTGGCATAGTGTTCTTGAAAGAATTACTACTCTATAGTAACATTTAACAAGAAATTATCCATCTTTTATTACTAATATCTACTAATTTCTACTGTAAGTTATACTATCAGATATAATCAACCAAGGAACATTCTTCTTAGCAATAGCACTTACAGTTATATAATGCTTCACCATGCTTTACAGCCCTCTCTAAGCAGTTTATAGTCAGCCTATTGCCCCCAACAATCTGGGTCCTCATTTTACCAACCTCAGAAGGATGGAAGGCTAAGTCAACCTAGGACCGAGTGAACTCCTGGCAATGAGCAATGAGTTAGCCTGCAATACTGCATTCCAACCATTGCACCATCAGGGTTCAAACTCCTATGTACATCAATATTTATTGGGTTCTGGTTTCACCCTAATTGAATGCCTGGGGAAGAATAAGTTCTTCAAAGCCTTCCAGGCTAGGATGGTAGTGGCCTCCTGGACATTGCCGTAAAAGAAGAATAATGAAATGGAGAAGGAGAAGGAGGAGAAGGAGAACATTTTCTGATCTTACTAACATTTTCCCACAGAGATTTTAGCTTCAACTGGAAAGTTTCCCAAACTGCCCATGGTGATCCATTTGGATAGTGACAAATTGACTCAATCTATTCAAACCTCATCTGGAGAGCTTTGGGATCCTGATAAAATGGCAATGAAGTTGTAGGCAAGCAAACAACGCACATGAATAAGGGATTTTATACTTTCCAATATATAGAAAGTAATAATAAGATGCCTACACATGTAGTCTTGGCAAAACATTAGTTCGGAATAAAAAAATTTTTCAAAGTAAATATCAAAGTTTTTTTTAAAAAAAATGAGGATTGGGTTTATAAAACACAAAAATTAATTATATCTAACCCACGCTCCCACACAGATACTACTCTGAGTCTGACATAGCCACACTCTATAAATGCACATGGTTTAAAACTTGTGCCAAAAAAATTTTTTTTACTGCCTATACAAGCATTGGGGTAGATGCTTAAATCCATTAAAACCCTTGTTGACAATGATCAGGATTAATAGCAGCAAGAATTCTATCTGAGGAGCAATGAAAATTCACAGTGATCTTAAATCTGGTCTGAATACAACTAATAATCTCATAAAACCATCCACGCCCAGCTAATCCCTTTGATCCTTCATCGTCTTCCTCCTTGCGCTGCCAACTAAACAAATTCCCACCCCTCCCCATTGGCCATCCTATGTGGCCTTCAACACCTCCCTCCTTTGTGGTAGAGCACAAAAGTATGGGAGCTTAAGGAAGTGCTTGCCACACTTCCAATCCCTTTTCAGCCTTGGCAGTGAAACAGAACATGAGTTCAGTTTACATAAGAAGTGGGGAGAGAAGAGAGGCAGGGTGGGGAAATACATCTTTTGGTGCTAGATGCTGGTAACAAAGATTCATAGGTCTTCTGCTATCACTTTTTTGATCCTGTGGAATGATTATTCCATGGGACTGGAGCAGTGGTGAAATCTATTTTTTTTTACTATCAGTTCTGTAGGTGTAGCTTGGTGGGCGTGATCTGGCTTGGTGGGTGTGGCAGGGGAAGGATACTGCAAAATCCCCATTCCTCCCCAATCCAGGGGAAGGATGCTGCAAAATCACCATTTCCTCCCGATCAGATGGACTTGAGAGGCAGAGAATAGATGGGGGTTGGGCCAGTCAGAATTTTTAGTACCGGTTCTCCGAACTACTCAAAATTTCCACTACCGGTTCTCCAGAATTGGTCAGAATCTGCTGAAACCCACCTTTGAAGGGAGTGCCATCTGAAAAAGTTTACAGCTTGGAATCCTATGTTAAATCACAATAGGAACTTAGGCAACAAATATTATGCAGCATGGAAAACCACCAGAATTAATTACAATTAAGTGCCATGTCCAGTTGCTATAAATAGGATGTATGTATCCCTTACTTTCCTTTAAACTCTGTGTAGCAGTGGCATAAATACAGCCCCACAAAGGGATATGGGTTTATATTCTCAGTCAGTGCCACATGCGACCTCGTTGCTTCCAAGTGTTCTTGCTACATTTTGTCGGTTTACTCTCTGCAGGACTGAGCAAAATTTAGCTCTGGTGAATCCCTAACACACAAGCTGAGTTCTCAAGTTACTGATGAGGTCTTCTTCTTTAAATGTGGTATTAAGAGTACCTTGGAGTTCTGAGCAATATTATGCATCCTTTTTTAGATCTGTCTGTTCATCACAATATTGTGCCAGAGCTTGTTTGGAAAACATGATTGGCAGATAACCATCTCTATCTTTTTCACTGCTGGAGGTCAAGGCTGGACAAAGGTAATGCTTTTTTAATTAGTTGTTGAGAGGATTGAATATCATTGCTATGGGTTGCATACTGTTGCATATTGCAGCTTCCAAGACTGCATCTGAAGAAAACCTCTGGCCATTTTCTCATGTGATACTAGAAATTACTTTTCATTTGAACTGTGTGTGTCATTTGCAAAACTTATTCATGTCGGATTAAATGCAGCAAAGAAATTGCACATACATTTCTACAAATGCAGATCTTATTTCATATCATTTGTAGATTTAAGGGTAAACAAATTTTTAAATTTATCTGTGGAAACACCCAGTAAGCTTGCATTCAGATTTTGGCACAATATTTTATAAGAAAAAGAAAATAGGTATCTTACTGACCATACAAGGTCCTCTATGGCTTGCTTAAATTTTTATTGATAATGTAATAAGACTAAAAGAAAACAAAAATTACAGAAGCCAAGTGAAAGTAATACTGAAATCATATTTAACTGCACATTAATATTAAGCAGAATGATAACTTTAGAATGGAAAAAAAAACTATAATAGTTTATTCTGGTTAAAGTTAACCAAAACACTCCTGAATGATTCGGAAAGCAATATCAATACAGCAAATAAATGAATTTTCCTTAGTATGCGCTTGATTTAAGCTTTGGGTCAGTCTACTGAAATGTTATCTGACTGAGCATTCATAAGCCATAAAACAAATCGTTTATTTTAACCTGCCCCTGGCTTTGCTGGTTACTGTTGAGTTGGGCAATTGAGGAGGCAGAAGCAACAACAGCTTAGTGTTGTATAGTGTATAGTGAGACTTCAGCAAAGGTTACAGGCAAACAGCTCTCCTTAAATACCCGGCCAGCCGGGGAGCTGACCAATCACAAGTGACCTATTGTAGTTTAAATCTCCCGCCCAAACTATATACATAACAGTTACCAAAAGAAACTCCATCTTGATTCAGTAAGTCATGTTTCTAAGAAAGTGTGTTTCATATTAGTTTGAAAGAAGCCAAATAGTTTGTTGGTGGTACTGATTTCCATCTTAGATTTCAGGAAAAATCTACTCAGCACTGAAAGCTTCTATCCAGCCTCCATTTAGTTCAAGTCTTAATGACCAGCTCTGGTAAGTAAGACTGGAAGAAGTAACTATGATGTGGAAAATACTTTGTATTTGCAGCACTCTGGTCGGAATTAATGAAGTAGAGACTCTTTGAAGGAGTACAGCATCAATAACAATGTTGTACTGTACCAAAGGCTAGTGGCCAAGTATCATGTTAACCCAGGAACATTATTGTTGGTCTTTGAATTATATTTCAGGTGAGTAGAGACAAAGAAAGAAATGAGCTGGGCTTAGACAAAACTGAAGATGGTTTAATGGAAAATTAAATACAATTGGAATGATCATTCCCTTTCACCCCATTAAAAATTACTGGGGTGAAAGGGAATGATGTTTATATAAATACAGATATTTTGTTTCTCTTCCATAATCACAATATTGGGTGATCTAAGAACTGCCCATCAAAGGTAGAAAACCAAATGGTTACCCATTCCATGCATTGCCATAAGATTTCAAAATCTTGAAATTGTGAAAGTTAATTTTTTACTCATGGAGAGACTATGGCACAGTGACATTTTCCAAAGTAAAAAATAGCCATCCAGAAGATGTCTTCTCTGTTCATTTTCATTTTATGAGCAGATGAGATGGGTTGTTTTTACATCCAGAGATAGGCATGCTATAGATCTGATCCTCCAGCTGCCAAAAATAATGAAGCCAAGCTGATTATAAAGAACAACAGGATCATAAATCTTACGATGAAACTCTTGAGCTAATTTATCTGAGGTAATAATTTAATCAATAGTAGCTGTTCTCTATTTAATCCATAGAGAAGCAGTTTGGCCTAGTGGTTAAGACACCAGGCTAGAAATCAAGAAACTATGAGTTCTAATACTGCCTTAGGCATGAAAACTAACTGAGTGATTTTGGGCCAGTTAGTCTCTCTCAGTTCAATTCACCTCATAAGATTGTGGGGAAAATAAGAGGAGGAAGCTGTATTAGATATGTTTGCCACCTTGAGTTATTTATAAAAATTAAAAAACGGAGTTTTAAAAAAATAGGAAAGAAGGAAACTTTTACAGACTGTTTTATTCCTCATCAAATGTCTATTGCCAAGATGGATGTCTGTATGATTTCTCGCTATAGATACTCTCTGCTGAATTCCTGTTTGTGGCAGGAGCCTTGATTAATTGGAGTGGCTGATGTGCTTCAGCAAGAAATGAAGAAGGTGGCAATAGCAGGTGCAATAAAAACTGGCAGAAACCATAATATTAAATTGTCCAGGAAAAGAGATGTGGGGGGTGGGAGGAACATTTTTACTTCCATTGGCATTCCCCCTCTCAGCCGATTTTTTTTTAAAAAAGGAATAAATTTGCTTCTTAAAGAAGCTGTTAAGTGGTAAATTGGCAGTGAATGAAAGATTTTCCAGATAAGTAACACACATGCCTACAGAGACAAAATAAAAAATTACACAGAACACTGAAGTAATTTTGCATAGTCGTCAAGTCCAACCACCTGGCCTTAAACCACCCCTTGCTTAGAAAGGTCCAAAATGATTGAGTTTATATTTTTCTTATCTGCCCCAAGAAAAGAGAAGATGTTTGTCAAAGATGTCTGCAGATGGGCCCTCAGCTCTTCTTTCTGAGGTATAAAAGAAGCCCTGTCCGTCTTGTTCAGGTTGTGTGATCTCAGCCACAGGCGCAAAATAAAGAAGCTCTTTCCTCGTTCTTCTTGGCTGCTTCGGCCGTGGAGATTTCAACTACCATGATTGTGACAGGCAGGGAGAGGCAGCCAGAGGGCGGTGGGAAGGGAGAAATATTATTGTCTCTAGCTTTCCAGCCCACTTAATTGGCCTGAGGAAAGGGCAGGCGAGGGGGGTGAAGGGAAAGATTTATAAACAAATAGTCCATTATGCTTCTCATTAGTTGGAAGAATACCTGCATAAGTGGAAGCTGTCAGTTACAATAAGCACCCTCTCTCTTTTTTGCTTATATAATAATCCCAGCATTCAAAAGACTAATCACTATACACTGATCTACAAAGCATCTTATTTCCTCATCAAATTTCCTTACTCAGCTTAGCCATGCTTGTCAGCTTCCCAGCTCCCCTTTTCAATAACTGGTTTATTCTGAGCGTCCAGCCAAGAAACATTCCTAGGAGTAAAACCACGGAAGAATGAAGCCCTAATTTCTTTATCTCACTCCAGGAGAGATTTCTCCTTGTGCGCATGGGAAAGGTCACACAGGTAATTTGGGCTGCTGGTTTGCATTAGAGAGGAGAAGGAGGAGGAGGCCGATCAGCACATTGGAGCCCTTTCTTTGTCTGAGAAGTCAGATGGCCACCAAGGGTGAAGGAAAGAATATGAATGGAGAGAGAAGAGAAGAGAAGAGAAGAGAAGAGAAGAGAAGAGAAGAGAAGAGAAGAGAAGAGAAGAGAAAGAAAGAAAGAAAGAAAGAAAGAAAGATTTTCTTTTTAAAAAACAAAATTAGATGTTCAAACACTAACTCTTGAAGCTGAGAGTCTCTCTCTTTTTTGCAACAACAAAACTCAATGGAAAAATAGACTGAAAATATTCTAATGAATCACATTTGGCACCATGATGAGATAATTAGGTCTGTTTAAACCCCATTAAAGCAAACGGGACTTATGTACGCAGTTAGGGATTCAGGGCTGAAATTCAATATGTATGCAGAAATCAGAATGTTTAAAGGCTTACTGGCATCTCCTGATAGTTCTGATTTTGGCAGGCTTAAGAGGCAAAGTCCCATAAGCTGTCAGCTGTCACTTATGATTAAATCCTTGCTCACCATTGCATGTCTTGCATCATATGTTGCCAACTGCCCAATGGTACCAGATATGACAGAGCAATGGGTTTCTGGGAAGGCTGGGTTCCTCAAAAGGACGATAGGCAAGAAATAATTTTTCCCCAGGGACAATCAATGCACTGAGAGGGCATTGTATAGGGCCTGACTGGCTCAGTATGGCCTTTCTACCTTGTGGGTGGGCAGCATTTGATCCTGAGAACCACACAGGTAGTGCATGCACCCATTTAGTAGTTCAGACACATGCATTTTTATTCATATCGAATAATTTATACATCCTTCACCTTATTTTTCTACCTCCCAGCAAGTAGTTTTAACCTTGAATGTTGTGGATAGGTTAAATTGTGTTTTAACCTTGTACCTGCAGAGTTACTGCTGCTAGATGAACAGCTATATGGAAAAGAGGGAGGGAGGGAGGGAAGGAGGGAAGGAAGGAAGGAAGGAAGGAAGGAAGGAAGGAAGGAAGGAAGGAAGGAAGGAAGGAAGGAATTGGTGTTATTTTCCATGATATCTGTGTGGCCAATTCAGTTTGGCAGGGTTGGTAGTCTCTGGGTTCCTTCAATTAAGGAATGGAATGGAATGGAATGGAATGGAATGGAATGGAATGGAATGGAATGGAATGGAACGGGGAGGGGAGGGGAGTGGAGGAGAAGAGAAGAAGAGAGGAGGAGAGGAGGGGAGGAGAGGAGGGGAGGGGAGGGGAGGGAGGGGAGGGGAGGGGAGAGGAGAAGAGAAGAGAAGAGAAGAGAAGAGAAGAGAAGAGAAGAGAAGAGAAGAGAAGAGAAGAGAAGTTGGAAGGGAGCTTGAAGGTCTTCTAGTTCAACCCCCTGCTCAGGCAGGAAACCTTATACCATTTCAGACAAATGGTTGTCCAATCCCTTCTTCAAAACTTCGCAGTGTTGGAGCATTCACAACTTCTAGAGGCAAGATTAATTAATCGTTCCACTGATTAATTGTTCTGTCAGGAAATTTCTGCTTAGTTCTAGATTGCTTCTCTCTTTGATTATTTTCCATCCATTGCCTCTTATTCTGCCTTCAGGTGCTCTGGAGAATACATTGACCCCCTCTTTCTTGTGGGCAACCCCCAGGATATTGGAACACTGCTATCATGTCACCCCTAGTCCTGATTGTCGGAGGGAGCAGCAATTAGAAAAGCAGGCAAAGCATGGAAGATCGCTTCACTCACGTTGGCACTGAAGAACAGTGTCAAAAGCACAGCTGATCCTCAGAGGGAGCTCCAGTGACTAAAGCAGGCAAAGTGCGGAAGGGGTAAGAGAAGACAGCAGCTGTTCCAGGTAGCCATTTTGGGCACTGCGAGGGGTTACATTCGGAGTATAAGATGCACCAAATTTTCAGCAACAGCCACTTTCAGCAACAGTTCAGCAACAGTTCGATGAAATAATATTTAACCCTCAGAGCTGGAGCATTAGGACATGGAATATGCCATCACCATTTTTCCAGTTCGTAAGTCACATGACTTGCTCAGTCACTTCTTATCAGATTTTTGTTGTATCAAGACAATATTATCAGCTTCCTAAGGTCCATGGTAACTTCTTTTTCTTGACTTGAAACATATGGATAGTGTGCTTTTTACTACCACTCAACTGCCTTTGTGGGTGTTTGTGAAAAGTGTAGAAAGAAAACGTTATAAAGCAACAAGGAAAGATTATCAGATTTTATACTGGTATTGTGCATTTTGGAAATCTTTTCAATTATGGCACTTCCCAAATTTGGTGCCCTAAGTTACTAATTAGGTTGCTGAAGCCTATAACTAACCTTGATATAGATGCTGGACATACCTTGTCTGTTTCAGTACTTGCTTCTGAAATGAGATTCCACTCAAAACTGCCCTTCCCGCCCTTCTGTTGTTTTGAAGGGACTTGATCTGGCCTGCTACACTTCATTCAACTTTGGGGCTAAAAAAATAGATGGACAATGTGATCTCCAGTTGCCTATGTTTTCTATGAGCAGAAGGAATCTGCTAATGATCACAGATGGGTAGTTTGAAAGAAGATTCAAAATTAATGTCAAAATTTTTTTTTAGGAATGCATTCATCTCATCTACAGAGCAGATAGGCTGTCCAGAATATCACCATAAACGGGGAGAAAAATATCAGCTAAAAAAGAAAATTGGTAGCCAGTCTGTCAGGTTCCAAGTAAAGCATCCATTACAAAGGCTTGACACTGTCTCTTGTATTTCTTATTCAGAATACATTATGAGGGAGGGTTGTCATCAATTGAAATTGCTCTTGTTGTTGTGATCTTATTATTGCCATTGTTATTTAAGGGTGGGTTTAAAACCAGAATTTAGAAATGGCCATGTTCCAGTAGGATAAGTTGAATAATTGAGTAAGCTAATAATGACAATGGCTAGGCTATGCTACGCAGGTAATTTTATACTTCAATTGTAAACGTTCCAGAAAGGACAGTTAAGTTTGAATGCTGCCTGAATAATATTCTGGCCAAAACAAGGGCTTGGCAGAAGATTAACACTTCAAGCAGTTCGGGAGGACTCCTACTTGGTGCACCAAGGGATTTTCTTACACAACATGAAAACACCAGCAGTTGTGATAAAATGGTGCTGTTATGCAAGAAGCTGAGGTGCCATGTTCTAGCAAGTGACTGTCATGTCTTCCAGCCCCAAAAATTATACTGCACATCATCTTTCTTGAAAACAACATTGCCGACATGCACACCAGGAATAGGAACCATAGAAAACATAGGTAGCCAAGAAGCATCTCCAATGTGTGAAAACCCTGACATAAAAGCATTTTGAAAATATCTTAATCCTTTTTCTAAAACAATGGCATCATCTGTAGCCTTAAGGGGACAATTTTCCACAGTGAAGGATGATTTAGGAGAAAGCCCTTTTCCTAGGTGGGGGGGGGGGAGCAGTTCTCTGAGGCTGGAGGGAGAGAAATGTTTCTGACAGGGCTCCCTTATAAATAACCACAAGTTCACAGTGTTCTTCATAACTGCAAGTTCACAGTGAGAGGACTATTGGTACCTCCATTAGACTGGCTCTATCAGGAGCTTTCGAAGCCAACACAATTGCCTTGAGCCAAACCCAGTAACACCCACCAAGAGTGTGAGTAGGAGAAACACACTGTACTGTGCACCAGTGAGTAACTGCCTGAAGCAGAGAACAAGTACATCACAATAATGCCAACAGGTCAATATAAGACAAGGATAGGACGAACCAGGTAAACCTAACTGATACTTATTAAAAATGGTTGATATGAAATCAAATCAACCTTTTTTAAACAACTATCAATTAGGCTTCTTTAAAAACAGATAGCCACAGATTTCCTCATCATCAGAGATGTCTTGAGATCCTTTTTTCCATTTGTATTTTTGATAGTATCAGTTGTACAACTTGAGAAAGCATACATGCAAACTTCCAGCCTTGTACACTGAAGGGAGGATATGCCCAGTCTGCAGGAGGAAGGAGGAGAACAGGGTGTACTTTGGGACAGCAGTGATTGGAAGGAAAGGACAGTGGGGTCCCTGGTACTGCCATCATCACCAGAGGTGAAATTCAAAAATTTTCCCTACCGGTTCTGTGGGTGTGGCAAAGGAAGAATATTGCAAAATCTCCATTCCCACCCCACTGTGGGGCCAGCCAGAGATGGTTTTTGCTGGTTCTCTGAACTACTCAAAATTTCTGCTACCGGTTCTCCAGAACCTGTTAGAACCTGCTGGATTTCACCCCTGAATATCACCCCACTGCAGTTTGCTTTCCTCAAAGAATAGGGAGCTGCATCCAATGCTGATTTTTCACACTAAAGAAGTTTTTTAAAAATTCTTCCACCTACCCGACAGGATGTCAGTAGGGATTCCCAGGTGTGAAGAAAGAAGCCTGATGGTATTGTTGACAGCATACTCACTTATAGGAAGAATCTGAATGTGGAATTTGGTCACTTCAAGCCATACAGTATCTCAAACAGAGAACCACTTCATGAAATTTCAATCATTTAAAAATCAATAACTGAGTGCTGGAAACTGAGCAGGGGTGGGGAAGCACAGCCCAAATCGCATTTTGTTTCTGCATCCTGCATGAGAATCAGTGGTGGGTTGCTCCCGGTTCACACTGGTTTGCAAGAACCAGTAATAAAAATTTGTAGTAGTTTGGAGAACTGGTAATAACATTGGCTGGCCACGCCCCTGAACCGGTCCCCGGCCCAGTCGCCACTCACTTACCCCGCCCACTTCATCAGAACTCTTAACTTTTATCTCTCTCTCATATTATTATAGTGTATCCCTGTCGTGCCTCTGCAGCAAATGCTGAAGCCGCATGAGATAATACTTGGCCCAGTCCCTAGCCCTCATTTCTGAGTAATTAGTGTGGGTGCTGCACTTCCAGCTTCTACATTTCTCTTCAATGGATATAGTTACCCACCCATTGTTTGCATTGGAAGGCTGTATAATTAAGACAGACCCCTTCTCCACCTTGGAGCAGAGAAGAGTATTTAGAGCACAGGCAGGTTCATTTGCTGATTTTTTTTAATTGGGCAAGGTAGAGTCCCCCTGTTCCGTCTTCTGTCTTAATAGAATTTTTTTCGAGCAAATACAGGACCCACTGTGAAATAGCGCTCATAGCAGACAATAATAAAATCCTCAAAGTACCTTCCACTGTGAAATAGCGCTCATAGCAGACAATAATAAAATCCTCAAAGTACCTTCCATGCTGTTTTATATCAGGTTTTCTGATGACCCTGAACACTATAAATATAGGCATAAAAAGGGTGATTTTTCCCTATAGATTACCCATTGTTCAAGATATATTTTAACTTAACTGCCAAATCAGGTTACAATTACATTACAACAAGCATCAGGAAATACTTGTAGGTAGAACTACCAGTCGTTGTAATTGTTCTCACCTCCTGTTCAAGTCGAAAAGAGCAGCTGCTGAACACATGGTAGATCCTATCAGCATATTTTATCCTGGCGTGGAATATCAGATTCATTCATTATTCTATGACTCACCACCAGCTTTTAAATAACTAATTGAGTATTGATTCATATCCCATTCTAAAGGGATTTGTGTGTATGCGTCCAATTAAATGTATGTATGTAGGGAACTTCATGAAATTCTGGAATTCAATGGCTGTGAATATAGGAGCTGCCAGTTGTACATATTAATTTGGTCTGCACTTTTAGTATGGAAAGTCTGTAGAGATTTTCAGTTATCCAGATCATGGTTGTCCCAAATGTGCTTTTTCAAGAGGCAACCGGACTTTCTTATTTTTTATTTTGAAGATGTTTCGCTTCTCATCCAAGAAGCTTTTCAGCTCTGACAGGATAGTGGGGAATGGAAGGATTTTTATTCCTTGTAGACAGCTATGTATTAATATGGAAAGATATTGTTTTTCAAACTGAGAAACCACATAAAGCACATTATGGACATTCAAGGCATTTCCAGGGGCTTTTTGCATGCCCAAAGGGTTTGAAACACACTGATTCAGCCACCATCTTCCTTTGCAGGCACCCCTGTCTGGAACCATGCTACAATACCTACTTTCTCTGCTCAAAGGTTTGCAAATTTAGCCGTATTAACAAACCTTAAGTTATATTTTTAAAGCAATTTCTTTTTAGAGTATGCCTCTAAAGAAATCTGGATGGTGTTATAGTTCCAGAATTATTAAAATGGTGAATTGTATATGACACATATCTCATATATTATTTTCAAAGAACACTTGGCATTTTTCCATGAATTAAACTCTCACTGTAATATTAGAAGGGGCAACTCCATTCCCCCTTCTAATATTACAGAGCCTTGATCATTCATCCTTATAAAAAATCCTAAGGCCAGAAAGACAATGGAGAGTCAGTGACTGGAAATTGCTACAGAATAAATGCTCAGCCATCTTTCATTAATGAAAAAACTGAGAATTATCACCACCACCATAAACACTTTATGTTAACTTACATTTCTTACTATTATTCTGTAACAGTGCAAAACCTGACTGAATCATTACATTCATTAAGCAGCTGGGCTTTGCCATAATGTGAAGGTTAACTCTGTTTGGAAAAAGAAAAGTTATTACCCTGGAAACAAGATCTTCTAAATATACACTTTTGTAAAATTTTCGGGAAGTATATTTGGTTTGCAAATAAATCAAAGAATTAATGAACTAACAGTGAGAACAATTAACCAGTGGAATGGCTTGCCTTTAGAAGTTGTAGATGCTTCATCACTGGAGGTTTTTAAGAAAAGACTGGACAGCTACATATCTGAAATAGTATAGGGTTTCCTGCTTGATCAAGGGACTAGCTTTCCTGCTTGGATTTGAAGACCTCCAAAGTCCATTCCAGCTTTATTCTAATGGATGGATGGATGGATGGATGGATGGATGGATGGATGGATGGTTGGATGGATGGATTTAACTGCCCCCAAAGGCCTTTCACTTTTCCTCCCTCCTTTAAATATTCATTAAAGAGATTTTTTGATAGTCTTTCAAGTATATAAAGACAGAAGGCTTGGTGCAAATGATGTTAATGTGAAAATTGAAGTCAGAAAATAAGAAGGAGTAGAAGAGAGATTTATTTTATAAATTTTTTTTTTAAATTTTTAGAAAAAAACATAAAACACATCTTTTCAAAACGAAGCTTTTGCTCCGGTCACAAATTAAAGCAAATCATTAACAAATCTTATTTTTCAATTAACACAACTTAATATTTTAAACAAGTACAGTATTTCCCTCAAATCTGTCTATGTAACTATGCCATTATCCCCCAAAACCCGTTACTTAAATCTTAAATCCTAACCAATTATCAATCCATTTTTCTCTTTCATTTGCTTAGATGGATATATTTTAACAATATAAATCATACAATTATATTAAACATTCAAAAAATATTTAATTTCAACATACCCATTTTATTTCTAACTATTAAACTCAAAATGTATACTCTATTTCTATTATTAAACATAACTTATTCATTTTATCTTAACTATCACTCTAAACATACATCTCCTCACTTTAATTATCCCACCTCATTTTATATTTTCCTAAAAAAACCTAGCGTTATTATCTTTATCTTTGTTGTTAAACCAATCATTTTTATTTCTTGGCTGTTAAACACAGCATAACCATTTGTTTTGGCTGTTCAACACAGCATATCCTTTTTTATTTTTTGGCTGTTACACAGCATGCCCTTTCTTGTTTGGCTGTTAAACACAGCATATTCAATTTTGTTTGGCTGTTAAACACAGCATATTCATTTTTGGTTTTTTTGGGCCGTTACACTGCATATTCAGTTTTGTTTTGGCTGTTACACAGCATAACCATTTTGTTTGGCTGTTCAACACAGCATATTATAACTTTTTGGCTGCTAACCACAGCTTATTCATAGTTGGTTTAACTATCAATCTTTACTTAAACCTTTCTTTGTTGTTTCCATCCATCCATGCATTGCTTTTTCACATAATCTTATTTTTCTTTATCCTTTTTCATGGCATTCATGACATTTTAACACTGAGTCATGGTTCTTGCTTAAAACATATCTTTGACTGTATTTATAAATTCCTTTTAATATTTTCAATTAATCTTATTTATCCTTATTCTTTTCCTTAACATTTTGACATTAAAACATAGTTCTTGCATCAAGCATATCTTTACATATATTAATCAATTTCTTTTAACATTCTTAATTTCTATAAAAACCTCCCTTTTATTATTACAATCCATCTTTACTTTATTTTATTTTTAATCACATTATTTTTATTTCCTCGCCTGCAAACATATATTTCCTTCTATTTTCCAAGTTTTTAATTTTGTTCTCCATTAATCAAGTTAATTCTCTTTTCTTATTTTTATTCTGGATATAATGTATCAAACCTTTTCCTTTTGAGGCTGCGCTTAATCCTTCTTTTATTCCTGCGCAGCATTTAAATTATTATTATTTTAACTGCAGGAGTTCCATTGTAAATTCTTTTTCTTTTCACCATAATCAAGCTGCCTGCAGCCAGGAAAGAAAAATCCTCCTCTACAGAGTTCAATAATTTTTATCTGTAAAGCTCGAAGTTTCCCATAACAAAGGGAAGTTACAAAGTTCCTCTTTACACCAGATAGTGTCTCTCTATAATCCACATTTTCCATTAGTCATGCAAGTCTCCATTTATTTGTTGTTATATAACCATCTAATTTATTTCTTTTTCTTTTAAATAAAAAAATATCAAATCTTTTTTTTCTTTTTAAAATCCAATTCAAAATTTAAAAGTATTTAGTCTTTTTACCATATCCCCAGATTAGTTCTCTTAGTTCTGTTCCAAAATTAGTTGTTTCTTGGGTCTTTGTCTCTTTAAAGTTGTAGTTTTAAAAAAATTTCCAAAGCCCCTTTGTTGCATAACCGCTGTTTTAGGCTAGGGGTCTTCTAATTATTAGTATTGCTCCAAACGTTGTTACAAGCCTGGGCTATTGTCACTCACCCAGCTTCAAATAGCTCTATTTTTTTCTGCTTTCCTACAGCACTTTTCTTGCCCAGTTGACCCAGCTTCATGTTAGCCACCACGGCTGCCACCCCCCGCTGCTGACTCACAGAGGGTTCTCTCCAACCTCCGAGGAACTTGCTTGTTCCTCTCAGTCGTCCAAGGCACCCCTCTTCTTCCCCCGTCCCTGCAAGATGGGTTCGATCTGAAGACCCATTGGCGGCGGTTCGGCAGCCAGGGTTTTCACGGGACTCATCAGAGCCCACAATTTCCCTGACAGTCTCATTGCAACACCAAACCAGAAGTCCTGGAGTAGAAGAGAGATTTTAAACAATATTAAAATACATGTAAGATACAGAGAATGAGTAAGAGATGCAATATGCAAACACAAAGTCACCAGTTATCTAGAAAAGAAATTCATTTATTCATGCTGATCAAAAAGCTTGGACTATGATTTGTGCAATGTATGAACTGCGACAGTACAATATTACTGGACTACTGCAATGCTCTCTACATGGGGCTCCCTTGGGGTGCACCTGGAGGCTCCAACTGGTCCAGAATGCAGCCGCGCTGGGGGTTATGGGAGCGACAGGGCGCTCCCATGTGATACCTCTCCTGCGCGAGCTGCACTGGCTCCCAGTGGTCTTCTGGGTGCACTTCAAGGTGTTGGTGACCACCTTTAAAGCGCTCCATGGCTTAGGGCAGGGGTATTTACGAGACCGCCTTCTGCCACCAATAGCCTCCCACCGGCCAGTAAGTTCGCACAGAGAGGGTCTCCTCAGGGTGCCGTCAGCCAGGCAATGTTGGCTGGCGACCCCCAGAGGGAGAGCCTTCTCTGTCGCAGCACGCATCCTCTGGAATGACCTACCCCCAGAGATACGCACAATACCGGACCTCCGGACTTTTCGTTGGGCCCTTAAAACTCACCTATTTCATCTAGCTGGGCTGGCCTGACCCTATCCTTTTGGTTTTAAATTGAAATTGATTTTAATTGGGTTATTTAAAATTGGGAGGCGAAATTATTTAATATCTTTTAAACTGTTTTACATTTTGTGTACTATGTTTTACCTTGGCTGTTCATCGCCCTGAGTCCTGTTGGAGAAGGACGGTATAAAAATCAAAATAAATAAATGAAATAAATAAATAAATAAATATTAAAAACCATTGTTCAATTACTGAAACAGTTAATAGATCAGATGACTTTCCAAGCAAGGTACTTGTATTTATTATCTACTGTATATAATATACTGTAAGTCCAATTTGGAGAAACATTCCTTGTATATGAAAGTGAATGAAAGAATCTCCACAAGATTTTTAGACCCACAAGACTGGCCAAGATGTGCAAAAATTACTCACCAAAATGTTGGAAATGTAAAGCAACATTAGGCACCTATTATCATATGTGGTGGGGGTGCCCAAAAGCCAAGGTGTTTTATTTTGGTGCCAAATAAAAGAGTAGCTAGAAGAGAACAAGACAAAAGATATGATGCCAGAATTCTTCCTTCTGGGTATAGTAAGGGATAATTACAAAAAAGAAGAAATATATCTTGTGGTATACATACTAACGGCAGCGAGGTTGATATTCGCACAAAATTTATTTTATTTATTTATTTATTTTATTAGTTCAATTTATATGCTGCCCTTCTCTAGAGACTAAGGCGGCTTACAATGCGTTAAGCAATAGCCTTCATACTTTTGTACATACCTGCTCAGTAGGGCTTTGCTCCCCCCCCCCCAAGCGATGTTCTTTTTTATATAAAGTCAGCTTATTGCCCCCACAATCCAGGTCCTCATTTTACCTACCTCGAAAGGATGGAAGGCTGACTCAACCTTGAGCCTGGTGAGAGTCGAACTTGCAGTAATTGGAAATGCAGAGAGAACCCACAAAAAGTAGGAATAATTAACAAAATATTGACCTGTGCAGAAATGGACAGGTTAAAAATGGATCTAAAAGATAAAGATGAATCGGAATTCTATGTAACCTGGAATACATTTTATAAATGACTAGAGAAAAGGAGGAATGAAGGGATAGAGAATTAGAAACAGAGTGAAAGAAAGGGGAGAGAAATAAATTAAATTAAATTAAGAAATATTAGATAGGAATAAATTGGATTTGAATAGGTACGAAGGGAATATGTATGTAACTGAAGTGTGATTGAATGTACAAAAAGTATATATGGAATATGTATGATATTATATTGTAATATACACGAAAGAAAAAGTGCTAGAAAAGTATGTACCAGACAAGTCACACCAAGTCTAATGTTTTTAAATTGTATATTTAATAAAATTAAATATATTAAAATTAAAAGGAAAAAAAAAGACTCTCCAGTTAACTGGAGAAGAAATAGAATATAAACCAGAACTATTTCTATTGGGAATTATAACTGGGAAATATAGTAAAGGGGTAATTTACTTAATAATACATATTATAACAGCAGCAAGAATGACCTTTGCCCAAAATTGGAAAAATAAGGAAATCCCCCGAGAAGATGAAGTGATTAAAACATTTTTGAATTGCGTGGAAATGGATAGATTAATGCTGGAATTGAAAAATAAAGACGAGTCAGAATACTCGTCTCATAATACATATCTCCATGAGATATGGAACAAATTTTATCAATCGTTGGACCGGAAAGGAGGGGCGAAAAATATGAACTGACCAGAATTCAAAGAATGGAGAATTAAGGTTATGTGATATATAGAATGTTGAAATTATCTAGAAAATGGGTTAGGGCAAGAGATTCATCCATTACATCTCACTCACATGATCTGCAGCCTAAAGCCTATAAAAGAGTTATCTTGCTTTATTTATTGTCCATAAAGAGAACTGGCAGCTGGATATTATGTTACACAAGAATGCAGAACCACGAGGACATGATATGAATCAATAATATTGTCTAAATTGTGATTTAGAATATTACCAGAGACAATGAACACCATCCAGAAAAAAAGGTTTTGGTGCTGATTAAATATGGCTGCACCTTCTCTTTTCCATTTAATCACAAATAAGGAATGTAATAATCTTCAGCTTTTACATTGTATTCTGAGCAAAAGAGAATTCTGCAAAATACACAGGACACTCACACTCTGAAATCAGAAATGTACGGAAAACCTGACATGAAGGCCAGAACTTTTGGTGCCTAAAACAAAGCAGCAGATACAGTACTGACTTCCTTTCACTGCTAAGTCAAGTTCATATTAAGACCTGCAATCATCATCATAATATATCAATATTGATTGTTCATATTCTCAATATATTCCCAATAATATTTTGGCAATTAACAAATTTAGTGGCCTTTCATAACATCCCAAATTAGGGAATTTCCCTTTGTTTAATCACAGAGAGAGTTTTATTTGAACAGGCAAAGTTTTTGAAAAGAGCTCTAGTCATGTAATGCTACTGTAATGCTCTCTACATGGGGCTCCCCTTGAAAAGCACCCGGAGGCTCCAGCTGGTCCAGAATGCGGCCGCGTGGGTGGTTATGGGCGCAAGTCATTGTGCCCATGTGACACCCCTCCTGCGCGAGCTACACTGACTCCCAGTGGTCTTCCGGGTGCGATTCAAGGTGTTGGTTACCACCTTTAAAGCGCTCCATGGCATTGGACCTGGGTACCTTTGAGACCGTCTCCTGCCACCAGTAGCCTCCCACCGGCCAGTTTGCTCCCACAGAGAGGGTCTCCTCAGGGTGCCATCGTCCAAATTATGTCAGCTGGCAACACCCAGGAGGAGGGCCTTCTCTGTGGGACCCCCTGCCCTTTGGAATGAACTGCCCCCAGAAATGCGTAAGATCTCTGACCTCTGTGTATTTCTCTGTGCCCTCAAAACCTTGCTGTTCCGCCAGGCCGGGCTATCAATGTAAAGTTTTTAAATTGGTTTTAAATGTGATATTTTAAATTTGGGGTTTTATAATTTGAGTCAAATTATTTAATATTTTTAATTATTTTTAAATCTTGCCTGTCTTTGTGCTTTTAATCAGGCTGTACACCTTTGGGAGAGGAGCGGTATAGAAATAAAACTATTATTATTATTATTATTATTATTATTATTATTAATAATAATAATAATAATAATAATATCACGTCTTAATCAAATAATTTATATTTGTTTTCTTTGAATGGCATTACTATTGGTCTATAGTACACCATAGGGAAATCCTGGATCCATATCTCTGCAACATGCCATAGACATGAACAAATTTGTTCCCTCAGCCAATGATATACACTAGGAAGCAGCTGTTAATGGTCCCTGGTATACCCAGGGCATGTGCTAGACCTTTATTTTGGAAATTAAGGAAAGTGTATAATGATGGAGCATGGCAAATTGAACATACTAGACTTATCCATATGATTTTGACCCTGAGGTCTCCCTCCCTCCCTCCCTCCCTCCCTCCCTCTCTCTCTCTCTCTCTCTCTCTCTCTCCCTCCCTGTCTCCCTCCCTGTCTCCCTATTCTTTCATTCATTCCACTTTTATTCCACTCCAACAGAAGAGTGGAAATGAAGCAGTGCTGGTACTGATTTTCCGTTGTCATCCATTATTTCTTTCTTCAAAAGGAAAGCAAATAAAAACCTTCTATTAAGCCTAGATAAAAGCCACACTACACTCTAAAGCAGCTGAAGTAAACAATGACATGTTTCTTCAACAAAGAGGCAAACCTGAGCAGCTGAACTATCTATCCAAAATATATCTCTATCTTGTTCAGATGAATCAAGCGTGAGAGAGCAGTTCTGCCTCCCCAAAAGGGATAAATTAACTCTATCACATTCTAGGATAGAAGTATTATCTGTATGCTCCAAAGCATCATGACACTTTAAAACTGCTTTTCTTTGTAAGACAATCTCTCACAGCTACAAACAAAAGCAAAGCATCTGATAAATGACTCAGATTGTTTATTATTTCCTTCCTGGTTCTGCTTTGTCATTTAAGAATGAGATAAGAATGAGGTAGACCCAACTTACTTGAGGTTTTATTTCTACAGTACTTGAATAATATTATGACTCCATCAGCCTTACACTTGCCACCATATGTATTATGAGTTATCTGTCATGCTGGATCTTTTTCTTGATAACGAGACCAGTATAGAATTGCTGTCACCTTCTTTGGTGAAGGTTCATCTGTCCAGGAGAAATATGCATTGCACATGTTCTAAATATCCTTATTGATCAACTTTCATCCAGATCCAAAACTATACTTGAATATTTGGCTGCCCACAGTCATCTGGCCTTCTCCTTTGCTACCTGAGTACTTGAGAGTCAGATGGCATAAAGGTTTAATGTATTATTATATACTGTATAGTATATAAAAATTGAAATCACAACTGCCAGTTCTTTAGTTGGTGTTGGCCTTGATAGGCATCAAGTTCTTCTCAAGAACCTAGAACGTTGTAGTCTATAGGTGTTATATGTGTGCTGCACCAAGCAGTCTGATCTTTTGTGCCAATGCACAGATTTTTCTAAGCACCATTCAAGATTTTTGATTATGGACCCAATATGCAGATAACCACTGGGACCATCACAGCTGGTTTATGCCATAATCTTTCAATTTCGATTTTCAGAACTTGATACTTTGTGATCTTCAACTCTTTTTTTTTCTGTTTCCTGGTATTGCCACATCAATTATCCACACTTTTTTCTTTTCAACCACAGTTAAGGCTGATAGATTATGAGCTGAAATTTTATCCATTTTTGAAATGATTATTCAGAAATCCCACAAATATTTTAACCTGTTCATTTTTTTACTACTTTTCCAACTCTATTATTATTGTGGTTGGTCACATCTTGAATGCAAGATGCCAAACATCATACTAGTTGAAGAAAAGCATGTTTTATTTATAGATTTGGCAATTCCAGATGATATAGCTCAAAAGGAATAAAAGGCTACATTTAACAGTTAAATTATGGAATAGGTAGGCAAAAGTTTTTCCCATAATTGGACCAAGGAGAGGACTTTAATCACCCACAAGCACTAAACATAATTGCTTCACATTAAGAGAGTGCAAGACAAATGTCTCCAGTGAGTTTAGAGTGCTGGGAGATAAGGAAACAGACATCTTGCTTAAACCATAGCCAGCACCTTCAATGGTACTCTGAATATTTGTATACCTGCTCTTCTAATCATGCTTTTTAGCTTTTAGAAAGCTTGGTATTGATAGCAAGGGATAGCACCACATGAGTTTCTTTCAATCCTTAGTGAAAGAAGTTTTAAATACAAATTTAAGGACTTAGAATAATTCTGTTACAAAAAACAGTAAAAGGATTATGAGAAATCACATTCTAGGACATTATTTGAGGGGAGTAGAGATCAAGATTGTTAAAAGTAAAAAAATAAGAATACAAAGTTGGTTTATTTGATCATATTTAAAATAGATCCTTTCTTACTTTTAGTAACCCTTAATGGACTTTTGCTGAAACAGTGAGGTTTTAAGGATTCATTTAGGCATAAGAAATAGGATATAGGAAGAATAGATCATTTGTTGTATTTTAAGAGAAAGTGATGTTAGTAAAATTCTTTATTCTTGTTATGAAGGGAAAAGATGTTTCTTTATATATTTATTTTTTCTTTGTTATATTCCTTTTTTGTTTCCTTTCTATTTTTCTGTTTGTTTCTTCTTTTCTATACTTTTAGTATTTTTATTCTTTTATATTTTAGCTTATATTAGTTCTTATCTTTTCAATTGTAACTTTTAACCAACTTACAATAAAATTATTATATTTCTTTCACAGAAACATAAATATCCTACTTTCACCCAGTGAAAGTTACAGATTAGGGTAGACCTGGACTAAAACATTCAGAAAGCCTGTAGATTTTTCTTTTGCTGTTATTGATTCTTTTATCTGCAATATAGTTGGGCTTCTTGTATACTTGAAGAATCTGCGAAATGATTTGATTACTTTTCTATGTATATTTTTTCTATTATAATAAGTTGAGCTTCCTTAGCAATATTGTGAGAATAGTTTGCATTTCTTTATACATGAAACTTCAATGAAAGAAGTCCCATTCCTAAGAGTAACTCCATGTTGCTAATTAAAGGAGATTATGTTCTTCTTCTTTTATGATTATTACTATTATTTGCACATTGCTTCTAATTTAGTGAGTACTGATTTATTATACAATTGAAACTTTGCATTAGCACAAGCAAAGTATCCTTTTTTGAAACATTGAAAAAAAAATTCAAAAAGCCTTCCCAGACCAATTGTCACGATCCTATCTCAAAAGCTTTATACAAAGGATTTATTTCATATGCAGATTTCTCATTCAGTAAGTTATTGTATTTGTACCATTTTAAAATGCAAAATAAATACATAAATAAAGGCCAAGGATACTGATAGTTTTTATGTTCATGATAAACTATAGAGTAGTCTGATATGTTATACTGAGCCTTGTGAATTTGGGGCACTCAAAGTTAAATCTCTGTCCCTATTAGAAAAAATATCTGGAAAACTATCTGGCTGCAATATAAAGGCTTAGGTTCTAGGATCCCCTTTATTTCCAAAAATGCAATTCAGCTATAGATATGACTCACAGGCATCCTGGGGAAATAAAAATAGAAGGTAGCTGCAGAGCTTTGTTCAGAAATGCATCCAAAGATCAAGGAAAAAGAAGAAGATAATCTAAGAGATTGTGGAGAAGATGCTGATGGGACAAGATATGAAGAGGTGGTGGGGAGAAATCTCACCAGTTGGCTTTCTGGGCAATGGATATGATATTTGTGTCTGGTTACAACCATATTGGCTGCCATTCACTGAACAAATGAGATCCCTTCACAGCATTCACTTTGGAACAAGGACACATGAAGTCCTCTCAAAATTCCTATTATTGCCACCAGCTCAAAAGAATAACCTGTCTATGGTATAACAGTCTTCTGCTCTTCAGTACAGGAATTTTTCACATTAGATGCCTAGCACTTAAAAGTGTACAAACATTACAGCAAACCCAATTAATTTGGATGACAAGAAAAAGAGGGAAATTGCTAACTGTATTATAAATCAAGGTTAACCAATTTTGTCCTGGTCGAGCTTTATTTTGAAAAATAAAGAAAAATTAACAACATAGAAGGAATTTTTTTAGATTATCCTTTCAAACTGTCTTTACCTTTAAGTCACTTCCTGCCGTCTCCTGTCTACTTGGTGTTTTTTTCTCTCTTTCTCTCTCTTTTTAAATTCTTTCAAGTCTTCTACAGTTACAGTGTTTCAGCCCTCAAAGTCCCCTCCCAGCCATTTTCATTTACCTTGTGACTCTGACCCTTTGTGAGGCTGAACATTTTTAGCGTAAACTGATCCAGAAAGTCCCCAAGGATGTTATTCTCATTTATTCACTCAATCCTTTGAATGGAATAGGCTGCATTTGGCAGTGCTTCAGTTGAGTCAGATTCAAACAACATACTGTCCTCTAGTCTCTCTCCTGCCCACTGTCCCCCAATTTTGTGTGTGTGTTTGTGTGTATCTTTTCAAGTGGAAAGCCTTAAGTTTGTAAAAGAGTGTTAATAAATATCAGTCATTTTGCATGTTACATTTCATTTAAAGTTCCCAGCAGACATAAGCAGCCGGAGAAAGGGAAGAAAAGGGAGAAAAAATAGATGTGAGGAAAATGAACTGTGATATTAGTAATATTGAACTTTAACAAGCAGTTTTTAATTCTTCTTATTAATCTGATATGTTAAGGTTTCTTCCAATGCTGGCAAGGAGTTTTAAGATGGTGCATTTTACCCCCTGGTTCTCAGTAGATAAAAGAAAAGGCATTCAAACTGGCCATCTATTATTACTAAATAGTTTGTAAATTCTGAGTTGATACCTTTTTTAAGCCATTACAAGTTTTCTTTAGGGTTCTAAGGGATAGCATCTCTATCATTGCTTTGAATTTTATTTTTTTTATCCATATGTACTATTTTTCCTCATGGAGAATATTGATGTGTTCACTAAGTACTCTCAGAAACTTGATGACACATAATTATTTTTGCAGATCAAGAGGGGGGGGGGAAGATAATGTCTATAGAGATTCTCAGTCATTCAGGCAGGTCATGGTTATCCCAAAGGTACTTTTTCAAGAGGCAACTGGAATTTCTGGTTTTTCTTTGAAGATGTTTCTCTTTTTCATCTGACTGGATGGTGGGGAATGGAAGGATATATATTCCTTGCAGACAGCTGGTCATTTGCATTCTTTTAGTGAGTTGCTCCACACCCGTTTGCATTACTCAGGTGGCCCTGATATCTCAGATAAACCTCCAGGTAACCTTAACAACTTGCTAAAAGAATGCAAATGACCAGCTGTCTGCAAGGAGTATAAATCCTTCCATTCCTCACCATACAGTCAGAGCTAAAGAAGCTTCTTAGATGAGAAGTGAAACGTCTTCAAAGAAAAACCAGGAAGTCCAATTGTCTTAAAAAAGCATGCTTGGGACTAAAAGATGATAATGCAGAAAATGATGATGAACAGTTAGTAGAATGTGCAAAAATACTTTAACCAGAAGTTAGCCCTAACCACATGACTCTCCTCAACATCATGTGATTCCCGCAAAAGACATAGCTGCTTTAAAGATTTGCAGGCTAGTGTTCTTGTACCTTCAGAAGGACCTTTTTGCCGTCAGATTTGATGTACTACACATAATGGCTCAACTCCTTCCCATGATAGGTAGCTTGAATATCTGTAGTGGTGCCATCTGTGTGTCCACAGGTAATCATTCTGTCTAAGAGTTTGCCCTTTTTTTTCAGGACTTCAAAATGTCTGGGAAACTTCCCTGGAGACTCATGAGACAGAGGAGCTCTATAAGTGTCCAAATGGAAGGGAAATTGAGTGAAAAAAATCCAACTGGTGTGTCACAAAAGAGCTAAGATTACAAGTTGGTCAATTATCTGATTAAAGAGTTTCTTTCATTTGTGGGCTCTCTCTTTCTTTCTTTCAGTCCTAACTGAAAGCAAAATCTGTAGTAAGTTACTACACTTCTACTTTGGCAGGGATCAACAGCAGGTTTTAAGGGTAAATAAAAGAGGAGGCGTGGAGGGAATCGGCTTTAGAGCTGGCCAAAAGCCATGCATTTTTCCCCCTCTCTCAGTATCAAATTTAATCTCATTTATCTTATTTTCTATAAAATGAGGGAGGAAATATGCCTGGCTCTTTTTTATTTGTTTTTCAATGTTTAACTCAAATAAATGAAATGCTTTTCTCTCCTTAAAAGAAGTATTTTACAACTACCTTGAAATCCCTTTGAATTGCAGAGTGTATAAATCATCTGTCTGCCGTCCTATAACAGAAATATGTCTTCTTATGACCCACACACTCAGCTATATTTGACAGAGTCGGGAGATAAATTTGGAATGTGTTTTACTGACCACCAAATGAATTGTCATAGCATTTATAGGACCCACAATTGACCTTTGTAAATTTAATGATATTCTGTTAAAGAAGATGCCAGAAGAGGCCCACAATTCTGCAAGGGTTTTTTTTTATTACTATTATTTAAATTCAAAATTTTAAGTTCAAGCTTTTTATTAAAAAAAGGAGAAGAAGAAGGAAAACTTTTACATTGTGCTTTTATGCTTAAATAAATCATGAAAAAAGTTGTATAATGAAGCTAACTTTAAGATAAGAGACTAGCAGTCAGATATTGTACACTGACTAGAATAAGCTATGAAATATGGATCCTGACATGAAAATAGGAATGGAAGAAAAGGAAACAAATGAAGAAAACAAGTATGTTAAATGTTTGTAGGACAAGAAGCTATGAGTCCTACAGTACAAGGGGAAGAGATTTTCCCAACAGAATTAATGTAAAGTTCCATGAAGCTGAATAAATATTTTACTACATATTTCGATTTTCGATTTTTGATTTTATTGAATTTATATACCGCCCTACTCCCGAAGGACTCAGGGCGGTTTACAGCCATAAAATAAAACATATAAATACAAAATTTAAGATATGATAAAACGAATTAAATAGTTTGGCTGAAAATTTAAATCCCCAAATAATTTAAAACAAATTTAAAATTCCCATTTAAAATTCAGACCCATCTGAACCCCATGACCCCACTTCACAAGGAGGGACTCAAAGCTGGCCATCTGAGGAACAGTGGCCTCCCTTGGCCTAAGGCCTTCTCTTATAACTACCGCTACTCCCCCACCCCTCCCCTGCAACCTCGGCTGATGGAATGCGTGGAAGCCTGGTGGGCACATTTCTACCAGAGGGACCCCTCCCTCCAGGCCCAATCAGGTCTCTGTAATACCCGCCAGGTTCGTTCCCCCCTCCTGCATAAGATCGCAAATGAGGGGGGCTTTATTTACAACAGACCTGGCGTTGCACAACATCAGTTGCAGGCCCGGGCCCTGAGGGTCTGTGCAACCTGGAGAACGAGTGTAGCCCTGGGGACCGGAGCACGCCACCACTTGAAGATTGCAGGCGCACGCTCCCTTAACATGATATGGCCCCTACTCCCGCCATATCTACCCCTCCTATTCACAGTGCTGATGGTAAAAACACAGTCCGGACAAGCTCGACCCCCTCCATCATCCCCAGACCCCCTGTCCCCCCCGCCACAAGTCACTGCCAGGCCTGACCCTCCCCTAAGTGGGTTGTCCCCCAAACCCACAACATTAGATCCTATCCTACCCTCCCCCCCACCCCTACTCCCAGGTCCCCTTAAAATTTTCCTTTAAAAATTTAATTAAAAAACCCTCAACCCCCTCTTCGCTGCATGCCATATAATATAATAGATATGCAACCTCCCTCTCCCCGCCAACAAAATATTTGGAAGACATAAATAGTACAAAGAGACAATTTTAGAAATTGAATTTGAAATGAGAGAACATGTTTTATACTACATACGTATAATCCCAGAATTTGCATTCTTCTGTTCAAATTTTCTACTTTGAAAGGTTCAATTAATTTTAATCATTGCTGTGTTAGTAGTTTCTAGTTCATAGTATATTAATACCACCATACTTGGCTATTATTTGTATTCTATAATGTAATAACAGTATTTTTTTAAAAAAAGAATATTTCTCAGAAACATCAAGTGTGGATCATGGGAGAAGAATGGGAATTGGAAAAAAAAGGAAAGATATAAAAGAAATAATTAAATGTCTATAGGACAAGGAACTATACCTCCTAGATGGAAAAAAGGTATTAGACAAGAAATTATTTTCCCAGAGGTGGTAAAAGAACCAATGATACCGTGGGCCAAAAATATTGGACATAATATAAATCTGGATGAATGAGAAATGATTTGGAATAAAAACTACAAATTAACAAAAGCAGCAACATACAAAGAAAATCAATATAAAATATTATACCGATGGCACTTAGTGCCTGCAAAACTGGCAAAAATCTATCCGAATGTAAGTCCTAAATGTTGGGAGTGTGGGAGTATCACCAAAGTATCTTCTTCCATATATGGTGGTCATGTCCCGAAGCAAAGAGATATTGGAGTAAAATACAAAATTGACTACAAGAATTAATTAATAATAAAATTGAATTGATTCCAGAAACTTTTCTCCTGGGAATACTAAAGATTAAATATGACAAAAAAACAGGATATTTAATCATACACATACTCAGAGCAGCGAGAATAATATATGCACAACTTTGGAAAGGAAGCAATATACTACCAGAGGAATCAATTATTCAAAAAATATTCGATTGTGTGTCAAAATGAATAAACTAACATTAGAACTAAATGAAAAAGAGGATTCAGAATACTATACGGTGTGGGAAAATTGATACAGGTGAATTGATAACCGAATTAAAAATGATAAAGACTAGTATAAAGTTTAAGATACATATATATATTTAGGAGTTATAGAATATATAGGAATAATTAATCTAACCTGTGGGAAAAGTAACAGTGTGTGATTGATTATGTACTGGAATTTTGGAAAAGGAAAAAACCACAATAAAAATTTTTGGAAACAAGGTATTATCCTCCCAACAGTATTAATGTAAAGAATATGTGAAAGTTAATTGGAATAGAATAAAAGAATTATGTTACAGAGATTCACCTAAATGTGTGTAGTCATGCTAATGGGAAATATGAAAAAAATAGGCTTAGGGGAATGATGAAATAAAAAGATAGTTTCAAGGAATATAATCATACTGGCCAAGAACCAGAAAAGAACCAGAAAAAAAAAATAATAATTTTGAGGGACATAAAAAGTTGCTCTGGAAGTAGGTCAAAAGGGCTAAACAAGGAGATTCCATTAAAGTGAAGGCAAGTAAAACAAATGCAATTTGGAATTAAACTGAATACTATAGAGTATTTTAAATATGTCATTAGAGATTCTAATTACAGTTTCATTAGAAGAATGGTGTTGAAACAAATGCTATAAATGTTAGCGTCCCAGAAAATCTTGATGAAAAAGAAGTAATCAAAGCTATGATCACGTTATTAAATCCTAAAGCTTTTAAGTGTAGACAGTATAACTAAAGAACTGTTAAAATATGGATTTGGCTTGCTTATGCAGTGGGTGCACAAATTATTTAACATGTGTGGAGATTTCATCTACATATGCCTGATCATAATAATTCCTAGGAAAATATCATATTTGATAGGTAAGAATATTAAAATTATATAACAAACAGTTATGGTGTGAGGGAATTGATATAATACTTTATGACTGAAAGTACTAATGAACCTTAGAAAAGAACAAATGTAGGAATGAACATCCCCTCAAGATTGGTAATTTCTTGTTTATTTATTAAATACATTGATAATTTAATTATTTAAATGGTATGTAATGGTCAACTTCTAAAGTTGTGCTTACAAGATTGTGATTTGTAGATAATAATTGAGAAGAAAGCAATTTTCTTGATTTTAAAATATATCCACTGGACAGATTAACATTATTTTGTATGGACATGATACTGATTGTGTAGTATTATAGCCCAAATTGGAGAGTTGCTATTTGTTATCTCTGAAAACTTGGCAACTACTTAGTTACTTGATTTCTAGCACTGAAAACAATTAGACTTATTTGGAAGACGTTGAATAAGAAAACTTAAATTTAACTCCAGATCTCAGAAGAAATTTAGGAATTATCCTTATTTAAAGTAGATGGGTAAAGCTTTTGTTTAGAAAGAATAGGATGAAAATAGCATTGTTATCCTTAATCAGATATTTATTAATGATGCTTTTAAAGCTGCTGAAAGGTTACAAAAAGAATACAGTCTGCCAAAAAAGTTGAATAGCAGAACCTTCACTTGAAGCATTGTTATGTTTTTTGGACCAGATGTACTGGATGCTTTGAAAACCTTTCTGATTTTGAGTGCATTAAAGAAAATTTTAGAGGCTAAACCAGCAATCCAGCTTTATTGCCAGTTAAAACACTTTACTAAAATTAATATGAATAATATACAACAAATTTGGAATGGAGAATTGGAATTTCCTTTTTACAAAATCAGTCATCTCAAGTTTCAAAACATGTGAAATGTATTTCTTATGATCTTAAAATAAAGTTGCTTAGTAAAATAATATCAAGTCTTTAGGACTGGTCAACAGGTATTTTCAAAGGTTGAGTCTCTAACTTTTATATTGGAGATGCACAGAAATAAACATTGATGATACTTTAGTAAAGATGTTTTGATCATGCCCTCTTGCTTCTTATTGGCTGGGTATTCTTAACTATGGTGAATTGGTTAATATTAAAGATGTTGATGTGTTGCTAAATTATATTCCCAAAACTTGAAACTTGTCTGTCTATCAGAAATTTTGGATTTACCGTGCTTGAAATGTTGGTCAAAAGATGGTCATGTGTTCCTAGAAAGACACTCATGTACAAGATGAAAAAATCTGCTTGATGAAATGTACTAACTCTCACCCTTTGAACTGGTTGTTTTTCTGCCAAAGGAAAAACTGGACTATATGATTTTGCACGGTCAAGTTCAATCTACTGTTTAAAAACAGAGTTGTAGTAACTTTTATGATTAATATCTATGATTACTATTATTGTATTAAGATTAAAGTCCCAAAGGTGCTTTTTCAAAAGCCAGTTGGACTTTCTGGTTTTTCTTTGAAGATGTTTCTCTTCTCATCCAAGAAGGTTCTTCCACTCTGACTGGATGGTGGGGAATGGAATCCAGTCAGAGCTGAAGAAGCTTCTTGGATGAGAAGCAAAACGTCTTCAGAGAAAAACCAGTTGCCTCTTGAAAAAGCACTTTGGGACAACCATGACCTGGATGACTGAGGAACTCCATAGACAATTAGGATTAAAGGCTTTTCTCCTTTTTTACTGGCTTGATGTATTTTTTTTTTACTTTGTATTCACATGTTTCTTTTTTCCTTTTTTCGTTGTATTAAAACAATGAAATATATTTTTTTTAAAAAGTTAGGCAGGGTTTTACAAACCAGGTTTTCTCTTCAATGGGTCATTAAAAATTTGATTGTGAGGGGAAAAAAGGTTCCTAGTACTGTATATTTGTTAATTTGAAGAAAATGTATCATGATCTACCTTGAAAATGTAAAGTTTTATGTGAATATGGAGCTTAGTGCTATAAGAACAGTGTGCTGTATTATAAAAGTGAAATGTACTAAAGACAAAATGGAATGTTTACTTCAATAAACAACATGGAATATGATGAAGAAGAACTATGGTATATAAATAATGTTGATGGTGTTGTTAGAGGTTTGTTAGTTATACATATTTTTTTCTTTTTAGAACCCTGTAATCCCTTTTATCAGGATACAGTTGGGTGACTGAATGGAGCTGTTTAACAGAGTTTAACAGCAGATATTTTCTCTCTGTGCCATGATAGAGAAACATCTGTCACTGCCTAGGATTGAACTCTCAACCTTCCAAGTGGGAGCTGAGTGTCTTCACCTCTAGCCCACCGGGCTATGCTTGTTAGTTATACATATAAGTGTGCATGTTACCTTTGCCTGCAAATGATCCTGTGTTATTGGCAAAGACCCTGATTGATTTGCAATGAATGTGAAGATCCAGTATATAATACAACAAGGAGTATAGATCTAAAAAAGAGTGTATCAAAGGGTCTGTAATTGTGTTTTATGGAGAAAATAGAATTCATTACTTGTTAGTTCTGCATACATGGGAAAAGAACTCTAAAAACCAAGTTTATGAATCTGTGTATCTTGGTAGAATATTTCTCAAATTGCCAAAACAGACAAAGATGTGATCTAAAGGTAATGAGAGTACCTTATCTCTTATGAAAAAAATATGTTTGTAAAAAAATATGGCTGCATACAGGAAGACTATGCTTCTGCTTGCTATGTTATATAGAAGTGAAAGTGGTTACATTGATAGAAATCTTAAAGAAATTTAAAATGGCTTCATAAGAAATGTGTTTGTAATAGTGGTGAATATCTGTAGCTCAGGTGTAGGATGTGGGTAAAGATTTGTTCTCCGAGCTTGTGGGTTGGTTTCTGAACATTTCATTATCAGGCTAGGTAACATCTTCAGCGGAGTTTAGGGGATGTCAGTGTTCTTCTGTTTATAAGGGCTTCAGGCGTGAGTGTGTCAAGTGAGGGTCTTGTTCAGTGGTTGGTTGCCCCTGGTTTGGACCGGTTCGATAGAACTGGTAGTAAAACTGGTGGGAGGCTACGCCCACTGACTCCAACATCATCAGAATGCTTCTGCGCATGCCCAGAAGAGCGTGCGTGCACAGCCCAGTTACAAACCGGTAGTAAAGGTAGGTAGAACCCACCCCTAGTCTTGTGAAGGGTCAGCTGTGAATCATCAGCGAGTCTTGTGATGGGTTGTGTGATGGGTCTTGTGATAACAAGATTACATCAGGTCAGAGTCATTGGGAAGTGAACTGCTGGTGAGGGGGTTGTGTGGGTTGGTTGGGGGTTGGTGCTGTCTCTGGTTGGCTGTGTGGGGTTGACTTAGATTCTGAGGGATTCGTAGGCTGGTTGTAGGTCAGTGTGTCTGTTGATGGAATTGCTTGTGGACTGCCCAGCTTCGATGAACTCACGAGCATGGTGGGATGGTAACATGGCTGATGATTTTTGTGTTGCTCCAATCAAGCTGGTACTGTTTAGTGTATTGGTGTAGGTAGAGATTAAGGGTTTGGGATTGTAGTGTTTGATTGCCAGCCAATGTGTTTGTATAACCAGAAGAGAAAAAGTCAAGAAGAATGGGTGCTGAATGAATGTAGACTGAACCCAAAAGTAAGTGAGCACATGAAATAAATAGGTTGAAGACATTTGGTCAAATTGAACAAATTAAAGAAGACCAAAAGTAGCAATTTATAGTTGGAATAATTTATACCCAAGGAACATAAAAAAGTAAGGAGATAGTCCTTTAGCCAGTTTTAGTTCTAGCAGCCAACATTTTTTTCCCTACATCAATCACTCTACTACTTAGACCAGTTTCCATATAAAGGTCAGGAAATTATGAATGCCAGTCTTGCTGTCCAGAATCATGAAGCACTAACTCCAGCATCTACACAGGATGTTGAGGGATAACTAATGCCTCAAGATCATTTTCTTTAGACCTTGAAATTAGCCCAGAAATTTGAACATTATCAATAATATTAACATTTTGAGAGTCATAATTCTGCATGATAATTTCTCCATGCCTTCCTCAACATGAGGTTGCAACTTTCATAATTCTTAACTAATATAGCCAAAATTCAGATTGGACAAAACTGGCATAATTATTCTAGCAAAGGTGGGAAAATCTCATCCCTGCTTTTTTAGAACAGAAGACATGACATGCCCACCACAAAGTATTTATGACCCATTATATCTGCTGGATTTTCCCCTTCTGATCAAATTTCAACAGCTCTTTTTTTGTAGTAGGCATTATGGGAATAACCATTGTTTGCAACGTGGACTTTGCATAATTCCAACTAAAAATATTGACCAAGTAGGCAGCCCCAAGCTATTAAAATAACAGTAGAAAAACAGAAATTAAAAGGGTGAATTCTTAGCAACCATGGCCTTTGCGACTTGTTATTTTTAATCAGAAAATCAACAAAGTTTGAAACGTTAATGCTCTGAATTACTTTTGTTTTATTTTATTAACCTTTCCACAACTGGCACATTTGAAAACTCTCTTTCATCACATGCTTAGCAGAAGTTCAAGAGAAGCAAAGTGCTGAGCCAAATTTCTGTCTTCTAAATTCATGCTCGGTGTGCCATGTTTCTCTTCTAACCTTTCTCTTCTCTGATGCAGCTGATGAGAAATAAGAAAAGCCAACACTGGATACTACCAACCCAATTAAGCTGAAGAAGCATATCTTCTCAAGTGACAACTTAGATTGCTCAATGGAAACATTTCCATTATTCAGTCGATTAACATCCACTGGCTTTCTGCCATGTTGAACTACATGGTTGAAATTCTTCTATATGTCTGTTGGAATTTCTCTTTATGTATCTGTCTGTCTATATCTATCTATCTATCTATCTATCTATCTATCTATCTATCTATCTATCTATCTATCTATCTATCTATCTATCATCTATCTACATTTGGAAGTCACCTTTTCAAGCACTTTTCTCAGGAATGCTTATACATGCACACTAAAAAGCAGATTAAGCATTTTAAAAACTGAAAAGTTGACATAAAATGCAAAATGAAAACAATAAAATCATAGATATCCATTGGGCTGTCTATCAACAAATTCATCACTGCTTACAAATCTAAATATTAACTTCTGAAAAAGCCCAGGAACACAACTTAATCTTTGTCTCGCCTTGGAAAACTAATAAAATAGAGGCTAATATGGAAATGAAACAAAGGGTCCATAAGTGAGGGGCACTTTCCTAGGCAGGCAGCTATTAACCACACCTCAGCAAGGAAAACATCCAAAACACACACACACACACAAAACAGGTAGGTTTATTGAGGAAAAGGTTTCTATTGGTTACTATGATCCAAAGTTGTTAAGGGTATAATACCCTTAACAACTATTAACTAAGTTTGGAAATCAGCTAGGAATTTTTGTAAACATTTGGTAATGATTCTCTCCAAATAAAAAGTGCTTGATATTGTTGCATTGTTTTTATCTTGAAAAGACTGGAACCCTCAAAGTGAGGCTAAATTATGTTGATTAAATACCCCATATAAAATGACAAGGTCTGGACATGAAGATATAGATATATTTTAAAGTTTAAACTGCATTCTATTAACCCACCACAAATCATCCAATAGCAATACAGAGACAGATGCTCCATCCTTCTACCATTTAGTTGCTTCACCTCTACAATTTTTCCCTCAAACACATCTGCTCATTTTTCTATAACTACCCCCAACAGGTTTTATGCTCAGTCACAGGATTGGCTGAGTAAGTGCAAACAAGACCAGTAAAACAATGGCTGGACGATGGGGAGTCTACATCCACATTCTGATTCTCTTCTGCATTTTTTTCCTACCATTCTGGAAAGTTCATGTTTCATTGGCCTATAACAGTGATGGCTAACCTTTTTGTCATTGCGTGCCAAAAGCGGGGGGAGTGCAGGGGTATCGCGCATGCATGTGCCCACACCCATAATTCAGTGCACCCCGCCCCACCGTGCACCATGCTTTACCTGCTATTGGTACGCAATGGCACAGTGGGACCGGAAGGCCCGTTTTTCACCCTCAAGCTCCAAAGCCTTTCTAGGAGCCTGGGGAGGGCAAAAACAGCCTTCCCCAACCTCCCCAGAGGTCCTCCGGAGGCCGGCAATGGTCCATTTCCCGACTTCCAATGGGCCCAGAAGGTCTGAAAATCAGCTGACCTGCATGTGCATGTGCACTGGAGCTGAGCTAGGGCAACACTCGCGTGCCCACAGATATGGCTCCGCGTGCCACTTGTGGCACACATGCCATAAAATCACCATCATGGGCCTATAATATATGGCTCTGGCCCTGCACCAATGCCAGAATCCATAGGCTAAGTCCAGGATGAGATGGCTAGTGATTCTGGGGACCAGAATAAAACAGGAACAGGACACATGCCAACAGGCCTGAAATGGCCTAAGTGATCTGACAGGAGCCAGTACTGAATAACCAGTTGGCATAGCCATGGACACCAGAAAAGAAATGACAAAAAAATGCTTGTTGGACCTGATGAAGTCACAGATGCTTGGATGGGGAAGAGTAGCATGGATCACCTAAGGCATAATATGGTAAGATGTAGCTAACATTTATATTTATTTCAAGAAAATTTTGAAAATGAACTTCTGATGGGTCACTTTGGAAATGCATTTTGGGGTAGGTCACCTTCTCCTACGCCAATTTTCTGACTTCGGGAAAAAGTAGGATTTCAGGCATCTTTTAAAATGGTTTAGCTAAATGTATGGAGAAGATTCTAGAGCAGGGGTATCAAACTGGCGGTCCACGGGCCGGATGCATTATGCACATGCCACGCTCACCCTTGCTCCGCAAAGGCAAAAAAATGTTGCGATATGTTGCAATATGACACATGACACGATCAAGTTTGACACCCATGTTCTAGAGAGAAATCATGTATGGGGAACCTCATACATGACTGAGAATTTCCATAGATACATATGGGGAAGCGGCTACAAGTCAGTGTTTATAGATTATTTTGGATATCAAAAGCAACATGCCTGTACACTGAATATATGCCAGTTTGGTGACCATATCTTTTTAATGTGCTTTTGACAGGGATCTGGTTGGCCATCATAAAGAAAGGAACTTTGATCTAAGAATCCATACAAAGCTCTTGGCATTCCCATCTTGGATTATATTCCTTGCACTGATTTCTTACAATTTTATAGGTATCAATCAAAATTCTAGTTTTGATTGGGGGGGTAATATTGTTGATTAGTGTCAGCTTTACAGATGGTACAGGGTAGCAATTAACCCAAAAGAGCAGCAAGAGTATAGATTCAGGATCATATTTCAGCCAATATTTCATCAAGCTTTTTTAAAATTGCTTTTCATTATTTAGTTAGCAATTCACTAGGATAAAACTATGGATTAGGTTCAGTGGTAGGTTTCAAATTTTTTTACTATCACCAGCAGGCATGGCTTGGTGGGTATGGCATGAGTTGGTGGGTGTGGCTTGGTGGGCGTGGCAGGGGAAGGATACTGTAAAATCTCCATTCCCTCCCCAGTCCAGGGGAAGGTTACTGCAAAATCCCCATTTCCTCCTGATCATCTGGGACTCGGGAGGCAGAGGATAGATGGGGCCGAGGCCAGTCAGAATTTTTACTACAAGTTCTCCGAACTACTCAAAATTTCTGCTACCAGTTCTCCAGAACTGGTCAGAACCTGCTGAAACCCACCTCTGACTAGGTTGTTATATGGGGAGTTGATGTTCAATCATTGTAAGTTCACATAAGAAGTATACTATTTGTCATTTCCTACCTGTGACCATTGTTTCTTAAAATTGGATCACTATCACTGACAGCAGTATGTTGGATGGTAGGTTGTTGGAAACTATACATGTAAGCTTATTGAAACTATTAATTTAGCAGTGGGAGTAGCAACAGGCAGAGCAAAAGTGTAAAGCTAAAGCAGGAAATTTTGACTTTCTAAATCTTTGATTCATTAACCGGTTTGGTTGCTGGTTTCCAACAGTTGAATCCATCTAATTCAGCTGCTGAATTTAGTCATTTCTTAAGGGCAGATGCATGTAAGCCAATGTTCTATGGAACAGCTGCTGATATGGCTCTGCTGAATCACAGCGTCATAGAAATAGTTTTGGATCTCACTACTTGTGCATAGAATTGTGTCTTTAAGGGGGCAATTTTTCAGTGAATACAGCCTAATATTTGGATCCAAATCACCATCACGGTTTAAGCCTTCAGAAACTTTGCTTGTGTTTGCTGGATCTGAGCTAATTTTTGCCCTTGGAGAAAATTCAATTTTCACATTTACAGGAAAAGGAAGGGAGGGAGGGAGGGAGGGAGGAAGGAAGGAAGGAAGGAAGGAAGGAAGGAAGGAAGGAAGGAAGGAAGGAAGGAAGGAAGGAGGTAGACAAGAAAGAAAGAGGGAGGGAAGGAAGGGAGGAAGGAAGGGAGGGAGAGAGAGAGAGAAAGAAAGAAAGAAAGAAAGAAAGAAAGAAAGAAAGAAAGAAAGAAAGAAAGAAAGAAAGAAAGAAAGAAAGAAAGAATGAATTGTGATTTTGGAAAAATGTCCAAGTTAGGCCAAAGTATGCCTCATTGCATGTGTGTTCAGCATTAGGGAGAAAATAAATGTGCTGTTTTCATATTTTTGCTTCAGGGTCAGCCAATATCAGTCTACCATGTAACAGCTCTGAGGTGGGGGGGGGGAGCTTCACTTAATGATAGAGCTGCCAGAGTAAACAGTGCCTCAAACCAGGGAAATCTAAAGCATATGCGTTATTGTCAGGTTTGGCTTAGCTAGTTTGGCTAATCAAAACAGCAGCTCTGCTTTTAAAAACTATTTCTGCTTAAGCTGCTAGCAGTTTATCAGGAAAAGAATAGGCAGGAATGCCAGTCAGAGCTGCGCTCCATGAACTGTGAATAAAATGACACATCAGATCTAATTCTTAAAGAGACGCAACATGACAGTCTAACATAAGTTAATTGTTTTTTTTTAAATCTTGCCTTTTTATGCTAGCTCATAGCATTGTTTGCAGCACCAAAGGTTTATATAATATGAAAAGGAATTCTTACAGAAAAGAAACATAAGGAGGAAATACTAACTACTATGATGCATACATTTGATGTACTGTATTTGCAGATACATATGGCAGAGAAATTAAGAGCCAATTGCAAATCTTAAGTATGGGAATTGGAAAGCACAGGCAAATTTGCATGTAAATTTATACTTTGTTCCCAAAATATATCAATGTGTTTAACAACAGCTTAGAAGTCCTGTGTGTGTGTGTGTGTGTGTGTGTGTGTGTGAATACATGAAAAACATTTTCCAGGTCACACTTATTCCATATCTTCCCTGCCACTTTTTCCAACTTTTGCATATAACATCCCATCTTTATTTAATGTATGAATCCATTTACAAAATTAAAAGACACACACACAGTGGCACATGAAAAATTGTGCAAATCTTTCGGGCTTCTATAATTCACCCTTAAACAAAATGTTATTTTTTTAAAAAAATCAAAAGAACATGAACAAAATGAAGCTCTGTTACAGAAATGTTCTCTTCTAGATAGGGCACATCAGTCTGCCATGGGGAAAAAAGCTCGACAATCTTCAGTGAAATTAAAATTTTCTAAAACTCAGTGTGTGACAAACATCTGATAATTCCATAATTCAATCCAGTGGGGATCCATTCTAGCAAATGAGCCTTCTGCAGCAAAACACCTCAAAACAAACCAGGTCCCTACATGATCCTGACATTGACATACTTTTATAGGGAGAGCTGTAACTCTAAACTGAGTTGAGTATCGCACATCTATCAAAATGTTTCTGGATCTCACCTGGCTTTTCTCGAAGATTCCTCTGGCAACTCAACAAAAGTTAAAAAGCATTTTCCTGTGTAATCAATAGCATTGCAGAAGTCTGATGGTTCCCTGCGCATAGGAGGAAAATACTTGTGTTTGGATAATTTTTTAAAAAGGAGATCCCTGGCTACTAAGTATGAAGTTAAACCTTGGCTCTGAATTGTTACATTTACAAGCAATAGTTTCATTTTACAGTACTTGGTCCTTCTTCTTTTTTTCCCCCCCCCTTAGAAAGGAAAACCAAGTTCTTTTAATATTTGAGAACTTCTTGGCATGTGATTATATAAATATGTTTTAGTAGTCTTGTCCAAAATCCACAACAAGCATTGGGAAGATTTTTATGGTTGTTTTGAAGGGCTGACTTTAACCTGGATTAGGGATCTTGTAAAGATGTAAAAATACACTTTAATCTCATTAAACATAGCTATTTTTAATCAACACTAGGCAGTTTATATAAAAGAAGAACGACTTAAAAATAAAAAAAATGATTATTCCATATTTAAAATAACTACAAACCAATCTTTATTACTCAGAGCGGACAACTTTCATCCAGCGTCTCCTTCTGCTACTCTCATTCAATGAACTGAAAATGGGAAAACAATGGAAGGACTCAGGGATTGGGATCCAAGAGTTATGAGAAGCCATACTCAGTGATATAATTTAGTTTGTCCACCTTATATCTTAAATGTTTTATACTATGAACAGCATCCTCCAATGTCCCATTACAAACTAGTTCTGAAAGTTTCTTTCCTTAAATGTACCATTTAACAATACTGCAAAAACTCTACTAGTTGTATGAAACTTTTTTCACAAGTCTTCCAATCAGTGTAAACCCCCCCCCCCAGAAGGAGGGGAGACTTCCTTTGAACAATTTGTTTCCCTAAACATATGACATGGGTCTCTTTTACTTTATCCAGGAGTAGTAGCTCCAATATGAAATGGCCTGAGACATCCTACATAAAATTAAATATAATAGGAAAGCACAGATTTCTATATTAACACTGAAACCCTTCTGGACTGGACCATGTTCAGTAGTTATGATGAAGGACTGTGATGAAGGACTAGTGGAGACATGATAGCAGTGTTCCAATACCTCAGGGCCTACCACAAAGAAGATCGAGTCAAACTATTCTCCAAAGCACCTGAGGGCCAGACAAGAAGCAATGAGTGGAAACTAATCAAGGAGAGAAGTAACTTAGAACTAAGGAGAAATTTCCTGACAGTTAGAACAATTAATCAGTGGAACAACTTGCCTCCAGAAGTTGCAAATGCTCCAACATTGGAAGTTTTTAAGATGATGTTGGATAACCACTTTTCTGAAGTGGTGTAGGGTTTCTTGCCTAGGCAGTGGGTTGGATTAGAAGACTTCCAAGGTCCCTTCCAACTCTGTTATTCTATTATATTCTAATATATTTATAAGCTCAAAATCCCACTAAACTTGATTAGAACCTATTGACTACTCAAGAAAGATTACATAGAATTGTCATTACTGGCCCAAAACAGATATTGTTTTCCCATTAAAAAAAAAATTAATGCCAAAGAAGATAAGATTTCCTTCCTTTCTTAAACAAAAATGGAGCTGTGAAGCTAGTAGCATATAGATATATAAACTTTCCTCCCATAAGGGCTAGCAGGAAATTTGAACAAAGTCAAAGGAGAATGACTTGGAGTATTAAGAGCCCATCCTGCTTTTCTTATCATATCTGGAGCTCCCAAGAGTTAGCTTGAAATATAACCATGCAACCCTCTTATGACTGGATACCAAACTTGGAAAATAGCACAACTAACTTTTTATTCAAAGAAGACGAGATTTCCAAGTTTAGGACATTATTTGAAGAAACTGGGTTTCCATCCTCTGAGCATAGTAGAAACAATGTATCATAACCATGCTGGATAGAATAGAGTCAATATGGGGTAGCAGTTGACTAGCATCAAGGAAGATCCAGGTTCTAGTCCACCCTTAATTGCAAAGGTTCACAAAATAACTTTGGGCCTGTTGCTCTCCCTTTGGTCAGATTACCTCACAGGGCTGTCATTGTATGGAAAAATAGGAAGAGAGGACAGTATTAATGCCACTTTATGATTTTAAAGGAAAGGTAACCCTAAACACTGATTGACTAATTTTACCACTGAGTGCTTAGAACACCAAGCTTTCCAATTACACATTAGAGACAGGACATCATAGAGAGTTTTTAACAAGAGACAGGACAAGTTAGACAAGTCTGTCATGCCTCAAATAGCTTAAAAACCACCTGAATTTACACCATTCTGTGATTGGTTTAGAATCTATGCCAAATCAGAACACATTCCTACTCCTAAATTTTGCTTTTGTTTTTGTTTTAAATGGGGTATCTAGTCACGTATCTTTCAAATCATACATATTTTGTCCATTCATAGTATTTCAATCATGACAAAAAGTAAGCAGGGGCAGGAAAACATTCAAAGAACCCCAAAACACTGGATTTTTTTTTAATTTTTATTTTTGGTAGGTTGGATAGAATTTTCCCAGGCTAAACATGCAACAATATGGATCCAGGATAATCAAAACCATACTTTGTAAAGTACAGGGAAGCAGCAGAAGCTGTACTACGAAAAAGATACATACAGAAAATTAATCCTGAAGTCTTACAAAATGCTACCCAAGTCTATAAATTTATTTCAAATACTCTAAATCAGAGTAAATGAAATAATTAAATGTTTGTGAAGGTCCAGTATTTTGTTCTATTGACAAACCTTTATTTTATTAACAGGCCTTTAATCCTTTCATATATATACTGTTTTCATTTTGTATGATTCAAGAGTGTTGGGTGGGACTAAAAAGCATATCAGTATCCCAGTTAAATATTTGACTGTGTTGTAACAGATTGGCACTATTTTCCTAATCCTAAAATGACTTTGTATAAATATACAAAAGTATGAAGGCTATTGCTTAACGCATTGTAAGCCACCCTGAGTCTTCGGAGAAGGGCGGCATATAAATCATTTTTTTTTAAAAAAATAATCCCCCTCTTTTAACAATAACAATACGAAACATTCCTATTAAAAAAAAAAACTTTAGCAATAGGAATGCCTTATGTGACTATCCATGAATATGTGTGTGCAAAAAATAATAATAATTTGAGTTAACTTAAAATAAAAGATGCTGCTTAGAATAATTGCAATTCCAAAGCCAACTTCCTAGGTATCCAGCATTGTTGATATGGAAATCTCATCATTTCAGGAATCTGCAGTCAGATGCGTTCATCTCTACTTGAAGCCACTTTATGTAGGATAACCTATAACCAACTTCCTTTAAAGTCTTGAGGCCTGAATAATCAATAGCATTATTCAAAAGCAGGGATACAGTATTTCCTTGGGAACATGAAATATATACAGTACATAAGGAGAAGAGTATAGATGCTTTACCTAAGATAGCTGAAGGTGGATCCACATTAGCTAGGTCTATTTATAACATTCATTCCTTTTCATGACAATCCTTATTCAAGTTTTGCAACTGGAGCACATTAGACTACCAAGCTCCTTGGTGGATTAATCACATAGTGTCTCCCTTTGAAGATCCACTTTCTCTAATCTTATACTCTTGCATGACTGCCACAGGATAAAGCCAGGTAACATGGCATGGGACTCTTCAGAACTGGAGCAGCTGAATTCACTTGGAGGTTCATCATAAACCGCATAGAAGTGCTTGATATAGTGACATTGCACCACTGATATATTTCTTCCTCTTAGCAATATTTATGGTCCACCAGGAAGTATGGATTTGGGGTTTTGGTCTGGGCAAGTGCAACATTGGTTGCCTTGTAATATTAGATCTGCAGGAGTTATACATCATATCCCTGGGATTATATAAAGCATGATTAGACAAGTTCAAACAAAGGACTTCCAGTTATATAAATCCCAAAATGCTGCCCAGTACCTGGAAAAGATTAACAAGACCCACAAAATTAATATGTAAAAGGTAGGGGGAGACTATCTACTATCTATCAAAGCTTTGATAGCACATTTATTGGATAGGGCTAATATCCATCATAGGGCATGATTTGCAGCTCTGATCAGAAGGCTTGTGTAGATTGGTTGCAGTAATAATGCTTTGGTGATGAGCTGATCTGGTCCTGTGGCATTTGGACCAATGTGCTGGATAGGAAATTGCAGTAGGCAGACAAATGAGAAACAGAATCTCTCCTAAAGAAGATATGGGGTAAAGGATGGCTCAGGTTAGTAGGTAGACCAAGGCTGGTTTGCCTAGAAACATATGATCAACTCAAGTAGAAGAAAGATATTTACCATGATTTCCCCAGAAGGGCCCGTGGTGGATTAAGACTCACTGATGCCCTAAGCACTGACAGATCTTGGTGCCCCCCTCCTTTCAATGAAGCACCAATCTTCATTGGGTTTTTTTTTCTTTCTCAACTTTATGATGCCCCCTTTGGGCCTGGTGCCCTAAGTACATACTTAGTCTGCTTAATGGTTAATACACCACTGGGAAGGACCCAGACTAGCTAAGGGAAAAGTAAAGTACAGGCAAGAACATGGATCATATATACAATTTTGTCCTTGATACTATGCTGTACCATAACCCCATAACAACTGTAAGGAATATGAGTTGGGGCTAGTAGTATACAACTTTTTGAAATAGGTTGTCAAGCATCTTATTTGTTTATTACCCCTTTGACTTTTCTATGTTTCCCATAGACCATTTCTCATGCTACGGGGAAAACTTTCTGAATGAAAGTTACTAATTTTACACGTACAGCTCTTACTTTATTTATCTGCTTTTATTCTTTTATCAATTTATAAAATACAAAGAAAAATTTTTAAAAATAGGAAATTAAGGGAAGGAAAGAGAGAGGGGAAAAGAAAATACTAGGTACAAGGGAAGAAAAAAAAATGTGTTGATTTTCGAATACCCGTTCTCTAAACATGGGTGCTAGGAAAATGAAAATACAAGCTCAATTACTCCTAACTATATGGATTCTATTGTAAATTACATATTATTATCCTGATGTCTTTTTTTTTAAACAACATTTCATTATATCACATTGTTTCAACTTTCAGGAAAAAGAAAAACTTACACTAAATAATCCATAAACATGTTCAGCTAAAACAATGCAAATGTTGTAGATCAGGGTAACTATACATTTTCTGTCCATGCAACTGTCCTCCCTCAAAACCAGCCACTTCAAAAGTTCCCAACCACATCTGAAAAACCCTTTTGTTTACAATACTTGCAGCCCAGTTGAATTCCACATGAGAATTAAGCAACCTCTTCTAATCAGGCATTCCTGGCTAAGATTAAAGATGCACTAGATACAGATGATTGAAATTGACTAGTATTCCAGGAATGAATTGTTACCCTCTCCGGTTTAATTAGATAAATGGCTACGAACAATCCTATAGATAGGGACCAGTGTAATTTCTGAGCTGAATCATTGTGTCTTTTTGCAGGGAAAGTTAACAAAGTGGGTGGTAATGGGAAAGTTCTAAGATCTCCCACAGCAATGGGGCCTCTTGATGGAGGCACACTGGCTGTGTTCACATAAAACACTAAGAACGTTTGAAACCATGATTTGTTGAACAAGAAGGAGGCAGTGGCAAGCCAGCTCTGTATTGTTGCTAAGGTAAAACAAGAGAACAAGCCACAGATATATTCTTGTAATCATTAGGTGTAAAAGTTGACTTACAATAGTATTTACCCCTGGTCAGGGATACCTTATCTTAGCTCGGTCTAGGAAAACATGTAGAGTTGTTTTTTTAAAAAAAATCATTGTCCTTCAGGTGGAAATAGGATCTTTCATCCTGAACAGAAAGATAGGCAAATGTTTATAATGATATAGCAGGAAAGGTTCCAAACTGACTGAAGCACTCTTTTGCATGCTTCTATTCATTTTATAGAATTTATAAACCATAAAGGAAGAATATGATCCAAAACTAACACGAGGAACAAAGGAAGAGAAATTGCTTGTGGGGTGTACAGATATACATACATATATATTTTAAATCAAACTAACAGATGAAGCCAAGGTTTTTCACTAATTCTAAAAACATTTGCCTTCCACAGTTGGCCATATCCCAATCTTTCACTTGCTTTCTGAACACCATCTTGAAAGAATAGGGATGCATCGAAAAGAGTTGGCTGCAAACCTAGGGAAGTTTATGAGATGCAGCTGGATCCATATCATAATCTGCCTTCAGTTCTCAGGACATATGCACATGTTTTATGGGTAGGTCTTCTGAAAACGGCAGTGTTTGCCTGCCAAGTACATGTAAGTAGGAGGTAGGAAAAGAATTAAATTCCTTCGACCTATGGGCCAGAGCTGTGATCACCCCAAATGTGATCTTCTTGTGTTTTCTGCTGAAGCATCGTTTTTGGAGCACAAAATGGAAACCCATACTACAACCTCATGTTTGCTGTGCTTTTGGAGTAGCTAAGTGCAGACTGAAAACAGAATGATCTGGAAAGCCCACACACTCAGAGAGAGAAATATTCCCCACATTAAATCTATTGTGGTATGTTATGTTCCCTTTGGGATCATTCTGTTTATCCTATGACTGAGTCAAGTTCTAAATTACAAACATCTATTGTCATTAAACAACGTTCCCTTATAAAACATTTGTGCAACATGGTTATTGCATGCAAGAGTTTCCTTTCTGCCAATCCAATTCTTCATGAGTATTTAGGCAGATACCTTCATCCTAGACACCTGCAGATTGTAAATCTGGACTAATCCACAATTAAAATTAAATGGCAAATTAAATGAAAATCTTGATCCTTATTCCTAACTCTTCCCTTTTAGTTTAAGAACTTTACAAGGTATCCAAATAATAACTAGAAAAAATAATCAAACTGTTTATTGGCAAAATAATTAGCAATGTGTGACAGTTTTTTGTATTTCAGAAATTAAAATACTTTATTTCTGAAATAAGAGTTTCCTCAATTTGGAAGAGTGACATAGGTTGTCTGTGATGGGGGAAAAACATACCTATCCTGCACCTTAAAGATGGGAATATACCTGATGCTTGATAGAGAATCTTCAAAGATTCTCGTATCTTCAAAGTCGTATATGTCAGTATTTATCTACTGCAGGGGTCCTCAAAGTATGGCCCATGGGCCGAATATGGCCCACCAAAGCCATTAATCTGGCCCACGCAGGATCACAAGGCTGCCCCACCCACATTGCCCCACCTACTCGCTGGCCCCCACATGCCCTCTGAAGGCCGAGGCCAAAAACAGGATGCATGGAGGTCCCAGGAGGCCAAAAATGGGCCTGTTTTTGGTCTCCCCAGCCTAGAGAGAGAGAGAGAGAGGGAGGGTGGGAGGGACACACACACACACACAAACAGAAGTCCCTCACCATCACCTCCAAAGCAGTCACATCCCTTCTCTAACCTGCTTTCCACCCACAGGAGTATAACAATTAAAGTTTAATTTGTGTGTATCATTTAACAGACTGCTAAATTAGCTATGCCCACCCAATCACATGACCACCTAGCTGCACCCACCCAGCAGGTCCTGGCCCCCAACAGTCTGAGGGACCATGAATTGACCCCCTGTTTAAAAAGTTTGAGGACCCCTATTCTACTGAGTAATGGATGAAGTCACACCCATTTACATGAACCTATGAAAGCCTTTTTTAAAAATAACCATTCCAAAGTTGGGATAGGAGAGTTAAATGGCTTTCATCACAAGTGTGAAAAGGTCCTTAGTCCTCAATGGAATTCAATGCTTCCATTAGCCTGGATGGAAACACTGCTCTGACATGAATCCAGCTTCCACAACGATCAGATTATCCAAGCATTTTTCAAAAAGCATGCAGAGCATGGCTTATGGAATAGTTTCCAATCTCTTAATGATAGATCTACTCTGGGTCAGAGGACGAAGAAAGGAAAAGGAGGGGGCTTCAAATGGTAAATCTGGCAGCAGTCCAAGCTGCTGCCCAATTCTCTTTCCTAGCAGTATACATTGTGGGGCGGGGGGAGTGAGGGAGATTGTGCAATTGTTTTCCCTGCAGCCCTGGTTGGATATGATCCATTTTCAAACTGGATTTTGGTTTTGCCAGCTTCTCCTCCACATCAAATTTGGTCTCATATTCTGTTTTCAAAGAGTTTTCTGCTGCTAGAGAAACAAGTGGGCACATGAACTGGCAGATGGGTGGAACGCATAGCCATGTTACACAACTTCGTTCAACTTTTGGTAAGGCTGGGAAGAATAAAAATTATGTGATATTCAGCCAGTGGGCTGAAATCTCTTTAAAATGTTTGAAAGAGTAAAGGTAAAGGTTCCCCTTGCACATATGTGCTAGTCGTTCCTGACTCTAGGGGGTGGTGCTCATCTCCGTTTCAAAGCCGAAGAGCTAGCGCTGTTTGAAGACGTCTCCATGGTCATGTGGCCGGCATGACTAAATGCCAAAGGCACACGGAACGCTGTTACCTTCCCACCAAAGTTGGTCCCTATTTTTCTACTTGCATTTTTTATGTGCTTTCGAACTGCTAGGTTGGCAGAAGCTGGGACAAGTAATGGGAGCTCACCCCTTTACATGGCACTAGGGATTCAAACCACTGAACTGCCAACCTTTCGAACAACAAGCTCAGTGTCTTACCCACTGAGACACCGTGGTTAATCTGGTTTGTGCCAGCCTATTGTCATTTTCAATGCTCACTATAAGAACAGATATGGCTTTTATATATCTTAAGCTGCATTTTCAACTATAACTCATTTCCAATGGGAACTCTTTCAAATGTTCTGGGTGATACTGTCCTCATTTCCTGAGATTTTAGCCTAATGCAGATAGAAGATTGAATATTCACTGAATATACCGAACAGTTGCAATGATTGGATGTTCTCAGAAATGAGGTTGCCTGACAAAAACCAAGGATGCTTTCATGCATGACAGTTTGAAATATTGTTTACTGAATTAAATGCTGGATAAAGCAGCTGCACTTAAAAAAACCCGCTCAAAAGTTTTTGATGTTATTACTTTAGGCCACTGAAAAATGAATGATGATCATAACCTCAGAAAGAATTTTTAGAAAGTTATCTGAAGGGAAAGAAAAGTGTGTTTTAAAAACGAGCTTTGCCTGTTATCTGTTATGAACTACTGTACTGCCAAGGAAGAGCAATATGGAAAAATTAATTATTAGTGCTGCAAAGTATTAGAATTGCAAACGCCATAGAAAAACAAATTGCCTTGCTCACTTCCGTTCTTTTCAATGAGGCATGATTAGGTTATAGATGGACCAAACCAAATATTGAGTGCATTCCTGATCACTATTAGAAAGTAACCCAGAGCAAGAGAAGGGGATAGATAGATGATAATGATAATAGATGAGAGATGAGAGAGATCGATAGATATAACTAGATAAGAGAGGGGGGAGGGGGAGAGAGAGAGCAAGAGAGAAAGAGAGAGAGAAAGAGGGGGGGGGGAATAATAGATAATTTAACAAACAAACAAACACCAAGCACATATGGGAAAAAGGGGAGTGAAATAAGGTATTTTAAAACTGCAAATTTCTACAAAGCTTAGGATATGGACTACAAACTCCCACTATCAAAGAAACTTTGTTTTTCCCAATTGTTTAAAAAGTTCTGATCTTTACAGCATGGAAGATCTGTTTGATTGTGGGAGGGGGGAGTATCTTGTTAAATTTCAAAGACAGAAGTTACAGAATACGATTTTACTGAATAAGATTTTATAAGTTTTTGTTCTTCTCACGACAACGAGAAGAATAAAAACTTCATAAATTTCATAAACTTCAGCCAAAGCTTCACAAATATCAGCCACGTTTCAGCATTTAGTCTGAAAGGCTTGTGGCTACCTTGATCAGTCCTGGGATCCAGGTTTTGGATTTTCACAAGGTAATGCCAAGCCACTTCCATGCTGTTGCCACAGAAAAATAAATGTAGTCCTCGAAGATCATACCTCACCTAAGCTACATTTTGTACTTTGATCTGGTAAAATTCCCAGTGAAGAATGAGACAAATTATTCAGTTCTGCATGGACAACTGCCTGTATTAATGCCCAGTTCAGTTCCTACATGTTACTATTGGAACATGTAGAAGTCCGTGCTAAATGAAGACTCTCCGTGCAAATATAGCAAGCTAATTTTGCAACAGCTCAACCATTCAAAGAGCAGAGTCTGGAGGAGCAGAGAAAGGGGAGGGGTATTTCTCCAATACCACCAAACATGCAAACCCCAAATCTAAGCTCATAACAGGTGCAAGTCGTTAGCTTTTCTGCAGCAATTAAACTGCAGCTGTTCATTTGTGCCTGGAATACAACTGGATGCTCTGGAAGGTGCAAACTGGGCCTTCTGAAAAGCATGCCCCCCCCACCTTTATGTAAAAAAAAAAACCAACGAAAGAGGATCCAGGGGAACCTATATACAAAATGGGCATTTGGAATAACTAGCCAGAAATTTAACAGGATCAGATGCATTCTGTGCACTATTTTCACTGTAGCCTTAGAGTGTAAGGCTGTAGTCTTAAATGTGTCTGTAGGCTGTAGCCTTAAATGTGTCAAGCAAAAGAAAACTTTTGCTTGACACATTTTCAGTGCCTAGACAAATCCTACCGTTGGGCTATACAAATGAATCTTTTCTTTTTCACTCCAGGCAATTGCCTGGATTCATCCCTGCAGTTTTCTTGGAAAGATTTTTAGAAATGGTTTGCCATTACCTGTCTCCCAGGGCAGAGAGTGAGTGACTGCCCCATGGTCACCCAGCTGGCTTTATGCCTAAAGTGGACTAGAACTCATGGTCTCCCAGTTTCTAGAATGGTACCTTAACCACTTCTCCAAATTGGCTCTTTTTACTATCACCTAATCTAAGACGCAAGACTCCAGTTAAGTCTCTATAGGTGTTGTGGCCTGTTAGAGAACTCTATCTCATTCTCATCATGCCCTGAGAACCAAATTGGTGTAGTGTGGAAGTCAGTCTGTCTGCCTGCCTGTCTGTCTGCCTGCCTGCCTTTCTCACTCTCTTTCTCTCTCTCTCCCTTAACAACAACATAACAACAAATCATGCCTTACCACAATGCTGGTGTTTTGTGGGATGATTATTACTATGGCATCACTGAAAAGATCCAAATTTAGGGCTTAAATTACCCAGATAGCACTCACAGCTCTTTAGCCTCTTCCCTCCTTTCATTTGTCTACACAAAGTCCCTTCATCAATATTCATTCAGCATTTTATATGATGGGTTGGGTTTTTTTTTAGCAAGCTGCTCCTTCATTCTCAAATTGTCCTCTCTAATATTCTCATCTCTGGATGTGTGGCATTATAGGTCCCATCCAAGGGTGGGTTCTACTTACCTTTACTACTGGTTCGCAATGGGATTGTGCATGTGCAATCACTTTGCTCGCGCATGTGCCTTGCTTCTTACATGCGTAGAAGCTTCTGTGTATGTGCAGATTGTTTCTGATGACATCAGAGGCAGTGGGTGGAGCCTCCCGCCAGTTTTACTACTGGTTCTATAGAACCGGTCCGAACCAGGGGCAACCCACCACTGCTCCTATCATACTCTACCAAGTTGCTCCACTCCTGCGTTTTTTCAAACTTGGCAACTTTAAGATGTGTGGACTTCAGATCCTAGAATTCCCCAGGCAGCAGGGTTGACCATACATCTTAATAGGACCAAGTTTGAAAAACTCACTTTAAGAGTTATAAATGGAAATCTAAATTCAAATGGTTCATTTTCCCATTTTAATGCAGGGACGAGCTGAGGATTTTATTTAATATCTGGATGATAAAATAACTCAGATTCGGGAAGATCTGGCCGCTGACTGGTTAGTTCAGGCGAGATGACTGAGGCAGGTCCTGAGAGTGTTATCTGGGCTGAGTTTGATCCTGTGGCTCCCGAGGATGTGGACAGAATTCTGGGAAGACTGAACGTGACCACATGTTTATTGGACCCGTGTCCCTCCTGGTTGGTGCTCGCTTCCTGGGAGGTTACATGAGGCTGGCTCCAGGAGATTATTAATGCTTCTTTGAGCGAGGGCACCCTACCGGCTGCCTTGAAGGAGGCGGTGGTGAGGTCCCTCCTCAAAAAGCCTTCTCTGGATCCAGCTGTTTTAGCTAATTATCGTCCAGTCTCCAACCTTCACTTCTTGCGAAGGTTGTTGAGAGTGTGGTGGCGTGGCAGCTCCCCCAGTACCTGGATGAAGCTGTCTATTTAAACCCACTCCAGTCTGGTTTCAGGTCTGGGTACAGCACTAAAACGGCATTGGTCGCGTTGGTGGATGATCTCTGGAGGGCTCGGGGTAGGGGATACTCCTCTATCCTGGTCCTGTTAGATCTCTCAGCGGCTTTTGATACCATCAACCATGGTATCATGTTGCGCTGGTTGGAGGGATTGGAGGTGGGGGGCACTGTTTTGCAGTGGTTCTCTTCCTATCTCTCTGACCGGTCATAATTTGTGTTGACAGGGGGGCAGCGGTTGACCCCAAGGTGCCTAGTGTGTGGGGTGCCACAAGGGTCAGTCCTCTCACCTCTCCTGTTCAACATTTATGTAAAGCCACTGGGTGATATCATCTGTGGTTTTGGGGTGGAGTTCCATCAGTACGCTGATGATACTCAGCTGTACATCTCCACCTCAGACCCCTCCACGATGCCGTGGAAGTCATGTCCCAGTGCCTTGAAGCTGTGTGAGTCTGGATGGGGAGAAACAGGCTTCGACTCAACCCCTCCAAGACCGAGTGGCTGTGGCTGCCGGCGTCCCGATATAGCCATCGCTGGTCATTGGGGGTGAATCATTAGCCCCCACGGAAAGGGTATGCAACTTGGGCGTCCTCCTGGATCCACAGCTATCTTTAGAGGAACATACTATGGCTGTGGCCAGGGGGGCTTTTTATCAGGTTCGCCTGATACGCCAGGTGACCCTTTCTAGATCGGGACTCCTTATGCACAGTCACTCAAGTGCTCGTTACTTCTCGCCTGGACTATTGTAATGCTCTCTACATGGGGCTCCCCTTGGGGTGCACCCAGAGGCTCCAACTGGTGCAGAATGCTGCCACGCAGGGGATTATGGGAGCGACATGGCACTCCCATGTGACACCTCTCCTGCGAGAGCTGCATTGGCTGCCGGTGGACTTCCGGGTGCACTTCAAGGTGTTGGTAATCACCTTTAAAGCACTCCATGGCTTAGGACCAGGGTACTTATGGGGCCGCCTACTGCCACCAATTGCCTCCCACCGGCCGGTTCACTCCCACAGAGAGGGCCTCCTCAGGGTGCCGTCAGCCAGACAATGCCGGCTGGCGACCCCCAGGGGGAGAGCCTTCTCTGTGGTAGCTCCCACCCTCTGGAACGATCTTCCTCCAGAGTTGCAAATGATCTTTGACCTCCGGACTTTTCATCGGGCCTTAAAAACATATTTTTTCTAGCTAGCCGGCCTGGCCTGATCCCATGGTAAAACCATTTTAGAGTTTTTGATATTAATTTTTAATTGAACTGTTCTTAACTATGGGCCAAATTTATATTAGTTACTTTTAATAATTTTTTAACTTTTTTAAGATCTGCTTTTTATTTCTGGCTGTTCACCGCCCTGAGTCCGCAAGGAAAAGGGCGGTATATAAATCTAATAAAATAAATAAATAAATAATAGACAAATAAACATTTCATAGCACGTTCCACAGCTAAGTTTATTTTTTGGTACTCAATACCAAATTTAAAAATTGTCTTTAATTAACCGCTGAATAAATGAAATTAGTACTTATAATTGCTTTTCATTTTAGCTTGCCAGATTGAAATACTTTTTGCATGAGATTTACAAAGTCTGTCTAAGATACTTTAAATTATAAAAAGGGTTGAACAATTGAATAGTTCTCCCGAACAAGCAACATAATGCTTTAGAAAAATAATCAACAGCTTTTCCATCATCAGACAGCTTTATTTCCTCCATGAGGTTAGGGTGGTCTCTGAAGCTCTCAGCAGCAACTGATCAGACCAAATCTGAAACAAATTGCTTTGTGATAATCCTTTACTGGCATGAAGTACTGGATGGAAGAGAAATTAAGTAGAGCCACATAGCAACATTGGCTGCAACAGCATCCTGAGTAACAATGTTCTAATTTGCTGAACAACCCATTTGTGCAAGTTTATCAAGACATATTAAACTTTTATTTGGGCGGTTGTGTGCCTGTAGAAATGATTTATACTGCCATTTAGCAAGCTGATCTGCAATGTTAAGCACTATTGTTACTGTTTCTATTGAACTGATTTATCCTATATAGTAGTATTAAAGAGATCTGCTTAATTCTTTCCTTCTAAATGGAGTCACATTATCTAGCTTGTGGCTATATTTTTAAACATGAAGATGAATTTAAGATTTTTGTATAGTTCATTTGTGTTGGCCCCATGATTTCAGGTCTGAATCAATAACTTTAATTTTTATAGGATCTAGAGCCGCCATTAGAAACAGAATTTTCTCTATGTAAAATATTTTAAATTTAAAACTGATTTAAATTTGAAACACCCACTTCAACCCCATTTGTTTTTTATATTCAGAATTGGAGGTTTCAATTATTGGAAGAGTCTCAAGCTTGAATTAGTCCTGTTTCAAGGTGAAACACGCTGTTTCATGCTTAGAACAGGGGTGAAATGCTACCGGTTCGGACTGGATTGCCTGGTCTGGTAGCAATAGCGGCGGGTGGTTCAGAGAACCGGTAGCAAAAATCCCTGTGGCCTTCCCCACCATGCCCAGCTGAGCCGTACGAACATCAGAGGCTTTTTTTTTAAAAGCATTTTTTCTACAACCTCTTCCGATGAAAAAATGCTTTTAAAATTAAAAAAAAAAGTCTCTGATGATCACGCAACTCAGCTGGGATCATCAGAGGCTTTTCAAAAATTAGAAAAAATGCTTTGAAAAGTTAAAAAAAAAAAGTTGGCCATGCCCACCCAGTCACATTACCCTCCAAGGCCCTGGATCTTGGGAAAACAAAAAACGAGCCTACCAGGCCCACCATGCCATTGCGTGCCAAAAGAGGGGAGAGCACGGGGGCGGGGATGGGGTGCATAGAATTATGGATGTGGGCACGCATGTGTGTGACCCCACCATGGTCTCTCTGCTTTTGGTACGTGATGGCAAAAAAGTTAGCCATCACTGACTTAGATGTTGGTATATCAAATTGAGTACATCCAATTATGGATTTGATCAGAATTGTCCATCCAATTGGTTTGATTCCGAGATTTGATTAAAATAACTTTTTATTCAAAAATAATATTTCTCCAGGCTTTTTTGGGAATGAGGGCATATAAATATGTAAACATTGTATTTTTTAAAAGAGAAATAAATAATCAAATATAAGATTTAGAGGCCTGTAATCTCTTGGTAGAAAGGCTGCAGCTTCATTCATTTGTTATACAACAAGAAAACAAAGAAAAATTATAGGTATCTTGCCAATTGAATTTTATTTTGTGAATTTTGTAATCTCTTACCTCATATACTGTAAAATTTCAGAATAAGATAACATAAACATCTAAATATCACATTATTGGGAGATTGCTCTCCCCTAACTTAATTATTGACCTGTATTCATTCCTTCATTTTTCATAGAATAATGGAAAGAGATTAGAAGGGTTTATCAAGTTATAAATTAATCACAAAGTACTTAAGATAGTGAACACTGCCAGAATGATTGTGTTACTGCCTTTCAGTCACATCTGACAAACATCAGTATCTAACCTGGCATAGTTTGTGATTATGCTTAGCCCAACTCATTCTCCAATATATTAATTTGCAAATGTTTATAACTTGCAACAAAACATTATGGAATCTTCTTGAGTTTTTTTTTTAACTGAGTAGAATAAGAAACAGCTGCAAATTAGTCTCCCAAATCCACTAATAGACATTAGATATTTAAACAGAAAGTCATAACAGTGATTTTACAAATGGAAAATTGGTCCTTCTTGCTGATGAAAATTGACATCTGTAGCCAAAGAGCAAGCAAGCAATGCAAGATGGCATTTGAATAGAGGACACCAAGTCCATAATTCTTACTGTGGTACCGGCATAATTAAAATAGAAATTTGAGATTCAAACAGAGAATTTTTGTTCTATCCAACGCATCATTCTCCAAAAAAATTAAGAGTGTCTTCTTGATAAGAACACATAGGTTTTAAATAGACTTCAAGTCTGGCTTTTACAATTTTAGACTTAACATTATGCATCAGAAACATTTTTCTAGATGAGTCCGTTGGTGTGTTATTTTGTTGCAATATCTGAAGTTTTGGGTGGGCAACTGGTTTTTGGTTACTCAATATGAATTTGTACGTTTAATTAGGAAGAGGTACTACCTTCGGCAAGGATTCCTTCTGTTAGCTGGGATTCTATTTTATACCTGCAACTTTGCTATTAGTGGGATTTATGTTTCAATAATACTGTATTAAATATACTGCAATACTTTGCCAGTTGTTCTAATTGTGGAAAATCAGTTTGTGGCTCTCCACTAGATTCCACTGTCCCAGGGATCTTCTATAGCCTGAAAGTTATTTGTATACACTGGTTTCAGGAAGCATAATCTTGGGTATCATCTGTAGAGTTAAAGTTTTCCGATTGTAAAGCTCTGACAAATAAAGTACAGATGGATTCCCCCCTCCTTTTTTTTTTTTTTTTTTTTTGCCTGCAGGCTTCGGCTTGCCCACTCAATTCTCTCACTTGTATCTTTGTTCCAAACATTTTTCGCTACCAGTAGTTATTGAAAGCTGTTTATGTAGATATGTTGCAGGTACTAAAAACATGACATTGAACATTAGTCATATGGGGTTTTCTCCTTTGATCAAAATCCCTGACAAAATAGGGTTGGCATGTAATTCTCGGCATCTAGTTGTACCACCTGGAAAAATTTGCTCTGCCAATCAACAGATGCCAGACAGATTGTTCCAGTTTCTGGAGAGATGTTTCAGATAAGGAGTCAGGTTCGATAAACGGTTAAACCTGAGCTGGCAAATTCCATCAGGTACTTTTTTTCCTCTGTGGTGTGTGTGTGTGTGTGTGTGTGTGTGTGTGTGTGTGTGTGTGTGTGTGTCTGTTAACTGGAAAGGCACGTGCAGCTTTAGAGATGGGTTGGACACAGCAGTGTGTTAAAATTGAAATGATTGATGATCATTCCTTTAGGGCATGCTCATGTCTTGGAAAAAATCTTGCAAGTTATTACAGCTATTTGCAAGTTATTAAGGGCTACGTTAGCAATTCTTTGTGGCTATTTAGTTATTAATGAAAGGGAGGAGGAAACACACACAGAAATTTCAGCAACCTTCAGTCTTTGTTTCTGATTACTTTAAGGCTTAAACAGATTTTCTTTGTTGGTACCCAGTTGTTATTTATTTGATTTTGGTCTTTGATCTCCATTATGCTGCCACATCATAAAAAATACATATCCCTGGTCAAGTTCTAGATTAGGCAGTTTGTGTTTTGTTTTTTGTTTTTCTATGTTCACCAGGCAAGTTGCACATACAGAATAAGACTCTTTGTTTTTGATAGAGTCCAGGTGTTTATCGCTAAGATTTAACTAATGTATTTGACCGCAATATACATACATACACATATACATATACATATACATATACATATACATATACATATACATATACATATACATATACATATACAATGAATTCTATAGAGATCTGAAAATTCTATAGAGATCTGAAAATACATATACAATGAATTCTATAGAGATCTGAAAATTGAAAATTGAATTCCTGAATTATCGGCTTGCGATAATGAGGATGAATAATTCCATACAATTTACAACAATCGTAGTCTTATTATTCTAACCCCAAACATGACAAACCCTCTATAGTTAAAGCAATGATTCCTTTATTAGAAGCACAAGCAGCCCTGGCAAAAAGTTTCTGTCTTACAGCAGGCTAACAAGTCCGTCCGTCTGGGAGATGAATAGTTGTCTGCCACATCTATTCATCTCTGGCCCCTGCCTTTTATCCCGAGAGCTACAATGGGACTTCACTAGCAGCAAGGGCTCTTCTGTCCCAAGGATCAGCCCACAGATTTCCAGTGCTCTCCTCTCCTCTTCCTTCTGCCTATCCATGTATCAGACACTGGACCTAGCTGTTCCTCCTCTTCTTCGTCAGCCACCTCCAGACCTGGGGGCTGTTGAGTCTCCACCTGAGAGCTGACGGATGGCCCAGGCTCTGCCTCTGACTCATTCTCTCTGACAGGTCCATTCCCTCTTCCCCCTCAGAGCTCTCAGGTTGCCTTGATGCTGACCCTGACTCCCATGCCTCCTCTTCTGATCTTCTGATCTTCTGATTCAGCTGTTGTTGTTAAGGGAGAGAGAGAGAAAGAGAGTGAGAAAGGCAGGCAGGCAGACAGACAGGCAGGCAGACAGACTGACTTCCACACTACACCAATTTGGTTCTCAGGGCATGATGAGAATGAGATAGAGTTGCCTTGCAAATATCTCAGAGATTTAAAAATAATCTAGTTGAGTTTTGATTAGCTCATCAGATGTAGGCTAAGAAGGTGATGTTTCTCTAAAACATAAAATGAAGTACAGTGAGAGACAGATCAAAATATTTAACTTAAAACTATAAAATAGAAGTAATAAACATTATTGATAAATGTAATAATCAACTTAAATGTCAACGGTTACATACTTATAATTGCTGCCAGCAGATTTTCCCAAGAATCTAAACTACTAATGGTCAAAACAAACTGGCTGTCAACAGAATTCAAGAATGCACTGGCCTTAGATTTTTTGTGGGCATGGAGGGACTCGAGACTGATGATGCATTTGACCCCTCCCTCAGGCTCAGCCTGGTCATCTCTTACATAAATATACTGTATTTTTTGGACTATAAGACACACTTTTCATCTAAAAAAGTGGGTGGAAATATCTGTGAGTCTTATAAACTGAATACAGCCCTGTTTTTGGCCTCCCAACCCCACCCCCCACCCCCACCCCCCGCACATCCCATTTTTGCCAAAAATGGGCCCATTTTTTCACAAACATAGGATGCGCTGAGGGTTTGGGAGGCCTGCAGAGTGCTCTTGGAGGCAGGGGAGACAAAAACTGGACACATGGGGGGGGGGTGTTCAGGAGGCCAAAACTGGGCCTGTTTTTCACAGAAATGGGATGCACAGAATGTTTGGGAGGCTTACAGAGTGCTCCTGGAGGCTGGGGAAGGCAAAAACCAGACACACTATTTTTTTCTCTTGTTTTCCTCTTTGAAATCTAGGTGCATCTTATACTCCAGTGCGTCTTATACTCCAGTGCGTCTTATAGTCTAAAAATATGGTAATTAGATTTAGTTTTTCTTTGCTCTGATGGTTTTCAGATGCACCAAATAGAAAGTCCATATGTCCCAGTGTATCCAACCTACAGTAGGAAGTATGTGATTATAATAAAGTAAAAAGAGAGAGTAAAGCTTTCAAGAGCCAGTTTGGTGTAGTGGTAAAGGCACCAGGCTAGAAATTGAAAGACTGAGTCCTATCCTGCCTTGGGCACAAATGACTTGGAGCAAGTCACTCTTTCTAAGCCAGTGATGACTAACCTTTTTGCCGTCATGTGCCAAAAGTGGGGGGAGCACGGGAAGGTCGTCCACGTGCATGCCAACATCCAAAATTCAATGCGCCCCGCCACTGTGCACGCCCTCCCCCTTTTAACACGTGATGGCACAGTGGGCCTGGTAGGCCCGTTTTTCACCCTCTCCAGGCTCCAGAGGCTTTCTAGGAGCCTGGGGAGGGTGAAAACGGCCTTCTTCACACACACACCCAAGGCCCTCCAGAGGCCGAAAACCACCCATTTCCCAACTTCCGGTGGAACCAGAAGGCCCAAAAATCAGCTGGCCGGCACATGCATGCGCGCTGGAGCTGAGCTACAGCAATGCTTGTGTGCCCACTGATATGGGTTGGGATGCTACCTGTGGCACCCGTGCCATAGGTTCGCCATCACGGTTCTAAGCCCAAGGTAGAGTGTAAGAGCAAACTCCTTCTGCAAATGCTGCCAAGAAAACTGCATGTATCCAGGCAGTCTCCAGGAGTCAACACTGACTCAGAGGCACCCCCTTAAAACAAGATTTTTTCATGTGAAAGTCAACTCCTGACTTCAGTGGTGGGTTTCAAAAATTTTTACTACTGGTTCTGTCAGCTTGGCTTGATGGGTGTGACATGGCTTGGTGGGCGTGGCAGGGGAAGGATACTGTAAAATCTCCATTCCCTCCCCACTTCAGGGGAAGGTTACTGCAAAATTCCCATTTCCTCCTGATCAGCTGGGACTTGAGAGGCAGAGAATAGATGGGGCGTGGCCAGTCAGAATTTTTACTACTGGTTCTCCAAACTACTCAAAATTTCCATTACCAGTTCTCCAGAACTGGTCAGAACCTACTGAAACCCACCTCTGGTGCATGTCCCTGTTGTTTTCTAAGCAATATTTTTGAAGTGGTTTGCTGTTAGCTTCTGTTCTTTGTCTAGCTTTGTGACCAAGAATTCCTGTTGATCCCTCCAAGTGTCAATCAGACCCAACATTACATGATTTCAGTTGGCTCCATTTATTAATTACTACAATTATAACACACAGCAAAACCAATATCGTCCCTCATCAGGTCAATAATGGAGAAACACTGAGGCATGGAGGAAGGAAAAACGTAGCTCCCTTGAACACCTTATGTAGAAAGCATTAGCTTGTATGACTAATATAAAGGCTGAGCTAATGGTAAATTAATAATAAACACCAAAATTAAATTATTGCGGCATTTTTTTTGTTTTTGTTTTTGTTTTGTTTCATAAGAAATTAGAATGTTAAAGATTCCATGAATATAAGAATTCCAGAAGACAGAAATAAGTGAAATAGATTGAACTATAATTAATTGGAAATGAAAACAAACTGATTTGCTCTCAATGTAGCCTCTATAGAAGGGCAGAGAGTAATTATTAGCCCTGAGATCTCCCCAACTCTTTCTTCTACTCCCTTTTCCTAATCTTGTTCTTGGCTTCTTTTTATATTTTCCTTTCTTTCGGAAAACATTTTAAATGATTGCCATGTAAAGGACTAACTCAGCAGTTGGAAGCTAATTATGGAAAGCAATTGGAAGGTTTCTTTAACCAGTTGCTGCATAAATTCTTTTCTCCGGCAACTCTGGAAAAGACTTCTGCTACTGTGCATATAATTCAGAGAAAAATTAGAAATACAACCTAAATATAGACTAGCTGGCCAGCTAGCAAAGCACAGTGAATACAATGGACTTCACATTCCTCTGGGTTTCTCTTTTTTGGCCTTTTCCATAATAAAACCTTTAAGAGAAAGCTAAAGTAAAAACAGTGAAAACATTGATGGGTGTTTTTTTTTTTTAAAGATTAATAAGCTGTTGGGTTAGATGCTAGAAATATACCCAAACCATTCTTTCCAACTTGGGGGCCCAATTCAGAAGTAGATCTTTCCGACTCAATGTCTGAAGCTGGACTAAGCTTTGGAAAAAATTATTCTTCAGCATCTGATTTGCAGGAAAGATACATCTTTGCTTATAGTTGCTGAATAAATAATATGTGATTTCCATCTCAGGGTTTATTCACTCTGCCAGATGGACTCTTTGCCAATGCGAGTTACCAATTGTTTTTGGATGGAGGCAGAGATGATAGTGCCCTGTATTTACTCCTGTCACACCATAAAAAGGCACTTCAAGCACATTTTCTGCCCTGCTTTCAAAATATTGTTTCCTGCTTTCAGTGCCTCAGGCACTGCTGTCTGCTTTGCCTGAGGCACATTATTATTTTTTTCTAGGCCAATCCGATTGGCTGCTTTGTAGAGAAAGGAATAGCCCCTCAACTGAGATGGTGGTTGCCATGGTTTTCAATATTTTTTAGAGCTGTCATTAAGGTAGTTGTGCAATAGCGCAGTAATTATGAGATTTGTCTAGCATATAGAACAATGCTGGTTGGAAACCTAGCGAAACCGTTTTTGTTTAATTACTATTTTTCTTTCCCCGAGTTGCCTCCTTTTCCACTCTTTTCAAAGTTAAATCGAGAAATTTGTTTCATCATTTCTCTAATTGCTTTACAGCAAGTGACTTGAAAAATGATGAAATGGTGAACTAATGCAATTACTTTAAAAAAACAGTGTAAAAAGATAGCTTGAGAAACAAAACTTGTATTTTTAAAATTCTCCTAGCTTTACATGAATATTAAATGATAAGCAAATCTCTCTCTCTCCCTCCCTCCCTCCCTTCCTCTCTCTCCCTCTCCCTCTCCCTATGCCACTTTTGTAAGGCATCAGAGTAGAAACATGGATACCATGAGTTCTTTGGATAGTCACTTTTCTCAGCTCTAGGAATGAGGCAATGGCAAATCACTTCTGTAATAATGTACAAGTTGTGTCAAGAATCAGACATAATTGAACAGAAGAAGAAAAAATATTCAAGTAGATAAATAGGTACCACTTTGATGGGAAGGTAACAGAGTTCCATGAGCCTTGGTGTTGAAGCATCTTCACACAATACTGGCTCCCTCAGCTAGGAAACAGAAGTGAGCACCATCCCCTAAAGTCAGATACGACTGGATACTACCTTTTTTAATACCAGTAATACCATCCACAGGAAGGGACTGGCTATCCTGGAACAGGAAGATGCAAGAGCACATTAGCAGAAGAATTATTTAATGAGAGGAAATGGGAGTCTGCAATCCAAACTGAATATTTTGTAGTATGTAAGCATCTCAACTTGTGCAAGATTTCCTTAAAACAATAGGCAAGAACAATAGGACAGTAGCGGCTTAAGGGTACATCTACATCTACATTGTAGATATGATGGGTGGAATTGTCTATGCTGTTTATAATCTCATTTACGGACTAAAATCTCTATGCCACAAGTGGTTAAGGAAAAGGTTTCAAGTATTTCACTTCATAATTTCCTACTGCTGTTGTAAGACCTGGACTATTTAAAGTTCAAAGGGAGATTTGAATTGTTTGTTTTTGTTTAAGTTAAATCTATCTCATACTGGGCTTAGCCTTTTAATATTAATTCCTACTCAGTTCCATGGTACTGACAATTGGGTGATTAATTGATTCTGTCTATTCAATTTTTTACTGGTATTATTCCAAGCTTTAATGGTTTGATCATATTACAGTAAGCCTTAAAGAGACAGTCAATCATATTATCCAACTCAGGAAGATCCCAAATGTTTCAAGAAAATGTTTCTGTTTCTCAGGAAGATCCCAAATGTTTCCACGTATGTGTTAATTGCAGCAGACAATTATTGCTTTGTGGATTGTATTGTGGATAGTAGAGAAAGCCAAAAAATATAATCACAAATTGTAGTCTTGTGATGCCTTGCTTAATAACCAATTGGGAATTGACATCATAAATCTGTTACAGCCATATGACTTTTTGCTTAGTGACCCATAGTGCTAAGGGATGGAGTTGCTGTTCCCAATTCTAATCACTAAGTGAAGACTACCAGTATTTTCATAGGTGAAACTGCAAATGATCTGCAAGCTCTAGTAATGAAAGTCAAAGAGCATGGTGAAAAAATGGGGGGAAAGTTAAGTTGAATAAGACCAAATTAATAACAGAGTAATCAGCCTTAGAACTGGCAATGATGATACTGAAGATATCAAAGGGATAGATACCTTATGCTTTTAGGATGACTATCTACATCTTTTTAAAATAAGTATCATTAGTGAAGGAACAAGGAGTCAAGAACTATGCCACAGACTAGCACTTGGTAGAGGACCCATGAAGACCTTGGAAAAGGTATTCAGATACCCAGATTTGCTTATACCCACAAAGTTCAGAATTGTAGATGTGAAATTGGACTTTGAAGAAACAGGATAGAAGGAGTATTGATGATTTTAGATTTTGCTTTGGAGAAAACTCTTGAGAATATTATAGATATCCAAGGAAGCAAACCAAGGGGTGTTGGTACAAATCAATCCAGAGTTTTATTTGACAGGCTAAAATGATTATATTTTAGACACATGATGTAAAGTTGGAAGTTCATGATGCTGAGAAAGTGGAAGAAAAGAGAATGACAACAAATAGCAAGATGGATGGTCTTGATTACAGCAGAAATGGATACACGTTGGGAGACCTGAAAGACCAAATTAAGACACATTGTCATGGAGAAGGTCTGTCTATGTGGTTGTTAAGAGCTGACACCAACCTGAGAGCAATAATTAGTTAATGATATGTAAAACTAAATAGATATATACTTGGTTCCAAGTTATTACGATCTGAATAGAATTAATTGTTCCCTTAAATAGGCATTTCTTGTGCTGTGCCTGATACAGTCTTAAAAAATCACCTCCATTGGCCAGATGATCCTACTGGCTAGAAATAGTGACTAGAATGTAAGAATCTCGAGTACCACTTGAGATACATTACCTGCAGTTCCTATGAATCAACTTAGCAATAACTGTCCTGCCTAGTTTTGCAACACTGGGGGGGGGGGGGGGGGACTTGGAAGAACTATTGGAGCTTGTTGGCTGCTGCCACCTGCTGGAAGAGTAAATGGTTTACAATTCTTTTAGTTGAAATGTAATAGACTCTTTAATGAATTGCATCTTCGCAGTTACAGTACAGCTAATGGAGGTAGTTTCTTTCTGGTACATTCTAGACCTTGAAAAGAGATTGGAAAATCTGAAATATTTTTAATAACTAGGGTTTTCTTCTTATGTTGACTATTAACCTGTCTAAAGATAATTATTTGATAATTTATATGTTTCTGTGTATATATAAATAAAGACTGCTCTCCAGAGGTTAAAACTGGGATCTCTCTCTCTTTTTTTTCCTGGTTGAAGCAGAAATGTTAACTGTAAAACAAGAAGACCTGCAGTGCTGAACCAGATCTTGGATGACAGCCTAAAGATTGCACTGCCATGCAGAACATTCTAATTAATAATAATTTCCCATTTCATCTCAGGCAAGGGACTATGGTTACAAAAGCAACTTCAGATCCTTACATCAGCTTCAAAGAACTTCAAAGATTGGACTTGTTTGGCAGATGGCAATATTAGATTCCTGGTATGATAAAACTAGAAATGATTGCTCATTATTAACTTCCAGCCGGAAAGGATGAGAAAAGCAGCTGAATCTCTGGCACAATCTCTGTGTCTGAGGATATTTTTATTTATTTTATATTTATTATTTAATTATTTATTGAATTTATATTGCTGCCTATTCGCCCATGGTGACTCAAGGCGGCTTACAGAATATAAAACCACATTTAAAACAATGAAACTAATAAAAAGAATCAAATAAATTAATATAGTATAATATAATAAAATCACCCCCCCCCCCATCGCCTACCCCAGTGACAGCAGATCACATGAGCCATTTAATGGGCTCCATCCCCCTCTGGGTTCCCCAGGTGTGCTGGCAGAACCAAGTCTTCAGCGCCTTCCAGAAGAGTATTAGAGTGGGGCCATTCTAATTTCTGGGGGGATGATGTTCCATAGGGAGGGAGCCACCACAGAGAAGGCCCTTCTTCTGGGCCCCACCAGATGTATCTCCCTAGGGGATGGGATCCGCAGCATTCCCTGCCTCCCCATTCTGATGGGCCAGGTAGATGACCAGCAAGGGACTGTCCCTCATATATCCTGGTCCCAAGCCATGAAGGGCTTTAAAGGTGACAACTAGCACCTTGAATTGCATCCGGAAGTAAATCGGCAGCCAATGCAGCTCCCATGGTGATGCCTGTGCACACCGGGGTCTGTACAAAACCATGATGGCCACTGCATATGTGACCTCCAGCCATGATGACTTAAGCCATTCGATGACTTAGGCCGAAGAAGCAAAATGTTTGCTAAAATTCTGCAAGATGTTTAAATTCAAAGTCGCAAGCGACAGAGACAATTTTGCTAGGTAGAAGAGCAAATGCTCCTTTTTGTCAACAGGACTGGACTGGACTGAAACCACTCGTGTTTTTTTTTAAAATAGGCATTTTTTTACATTCATAAAATTCCATTGGATGGTAAAGACAACATTTAGAAATTATTAAAAAGGTAACAGGTAAGTTTAAAGCCAAGGGAAAATAATAATAAAACTAAAAACTGAATTTAAAATTAATGTTCCATTCTGGGAAAAAGGTTTTAGAATAACCCCTACTTACGGAAACCTTTGCTAGTCAATTTTCATAGTTAATTCTGTATTTAATGTAAAAAGTACTTATACCTGCTTATAATCAAAGTCTGTAAAAGTGGATAGACTGAACTGGAATGCAAAAAGCAGGAAAGATATAATTTTAATAAAAACTTTTGGCCCTGAATACTGCAGGGCAAGTCCTTTCAAAACAATTCTATTCTTATTATTCTCCAGTTTCAAAATTCCTTCCTGCCTTGAAAACAGTTCGGCAGCTATGCTGAGAACATATATTTGAAAAAGTATTTTTTGGAACAAGATTGTAGAAACCTTACACATCCAGCAGAGTCAATTCTGCCGTCCAGAATTACTCAGAAGTACTTTATAAGGGTTTACACTAGCGTACAGGAGTTCTGCACTGGAAAAACCAATAGCTTAGGATAATGTTTCTCAACCTGGGCAATTTTAATCTGTGGATTTCTACCAGTTGGGGAATTCTGGGACTTGAAGTCCATATTTGTTAAAGTTACTGAGGTTGTGAAACTGGTGTAGGATTTTGCTGGGAAAAAATGACACTGACAGCAACATTTATTGCAGTTCTTACATATGCTGCAATGAAAACCCCAGATGGCCCTAAGAGAAACCAAGACCTACCCCATGAGTGAGACACATTTAAGTCATCTTTAGATGTATTGAGGTTAAAACAACATTTTTCCATCTCATTCTAGCACTCCCTAGAGGAATTCTCAACATCTCTAAAATCTATTTATCTTTGTCATCTATTATCTTCAAGGAAAAATTGGCTGTGACTGGTAATAGAGGCAATTTTCCTTAGATACTACTTGCCTTTGTTGCAGCAGAATCCCAGTTTCTGGACTTCAGTGAGGGCTGATTATGGTGCCTAGAGAACTCCATAGTTCTTATGGTCCGCCAGCATGGAACTAACAGTGGAGTCAGACAGTGAGGAGGCTGGGGAGAACCATGGGCCAATCCTGAAGTCTGGGGAAGGCCCAGATGAGGGCTCTGCATCAGAGGAAGAGATGGGGCCAGGGCCATCTGAGAGTGATGTACAGACTCCGGAGCCTCCAGAGTCAGACAGCAGAGATAGGAGGAGCCTGTTCCTAGTGCACACCTGTGCAGAGCTGCCAGAAGGCAAGAGCAGCTAAAGCAAAAAGGATGACTCAGGAGTAAGGCCAGGAGATGATTGTCCCTACCCCCCAAAAAAAGGCTTAAAAGAGCAGCAAAGGCTCTTGGGCTCTTTGTAGGAAAGCAACATTGCTAAATCTGTTTCCAGTCGGCGTCGCTTGTTCTGAACTTTGTGGGGCTTTGCCAAGAAAGGCCAAAGAAGATAAAGGTTTGTGATAAGATGAAGAACTTTTTCTGAAGGATTTGTTCTGGAATTAATTTGGACTAAGCTGGGAATGAAGTAATTCCCAGCTGTTATAATAAAATAGGTTTGTTTAAGATTAATTGTGTCTGGTAATGCCTAACTGAGCCTAGATCACAACAATAGTGGATTTTCCTCCCATTGGTGATAAACTCAAGGAGCTCAGCCCTCGCTGAAGTCCAGAAACTATAGGAGATGACTAGGCTGAGCCTAAGAGAGGGGTCAAATGCTTCATCAGTCATGAGGCCCTTCATGCCCACAAGAGATCCAGATCCACCTTGAATTCCTTTTACTGTTATCTCCCACTAATTTCCCTTGGCTGCTAGTAGTTTAGATTCTTATAGAAAGCCCTAGCATACAATAAATCTTTATACTCATTTGAACTGTCTGGATCTCCTGATTTTCCTGGTGCTTGACAGTAATCAAATATATGAGTCAGAATCTGGCAAACAGTTTGGATATGGCAGGGGGTAAGAACTGGTTCCTTTTCTCAGATTCCAGGAGCGAGTTTATTTATTATTTATTAAATTTATTTGCTGCCTATCTCACCATGGGGCTGCTATAGGCAGCTACAACAATAAAAATAGAGAAATGAAAATGAAAAAAATGTCATAAATTGAAGTCATGTGACCATGGGCCGGTTGCCAAACACCCAAAATGCAGTCACTTGACTGTGGAGAGGCAGTGCTGAAACTTTGAAACTGGGTCATAAGAGTACGTTGTAACTTCAAACAGTCACTAAGTGAATAGTTGTAAATTGAGGACTATCTGTATACATTTAATGGGTCTGGTTTTTTTTCCACATTTGTGTTCCCACTACTTCATGAATTGGGGCTTCCAACCAGAAATTCTTCAATACTTTCTCCAGAGGTTAAGGCCATATAGATAGTTTCTGGCAGCAAGATATAAACTAAAATGGATGTTACAAAGAAAAGATAGTTTAAGCTCTTTAAAAGAATGAGCTAGTCTGCTGCTATGAAGTGAAAAAAGCAAAGAGGAGAGTTTCAGCATGAGATGGGAAACATCAGACAGAAAAGTAAAATGGCGGATTGAAGAATTGCACAAGAGGGATGAGAAAAGGAAGGAAGGAAACAATGCCGGCCTGGTTTCCTTTCCAACGTCAGTAACTTGTTGTTGCACTGGCCTTGTGCAGAGTGTAAATACGCCTAGCATGCTGATAGAGAAAGCCAAGTACATCAAACGTGGCAGACATGATTGGAATGTGACACAAAATGCCCTTGATAAAATTCTGCTGACAGGAATAAAAAAGAGGCTTGATAGATTTCAGTATTCTCAGATTCAGATCGTGAGTTTATCAGGGCCCTGGGTGGTGGAGGAAGGAAAGCATGGCCTGAAATTATTTTTTTGAGCAGGTTATTCGTATTAATCCCTGAAAAAAGCAGCTGTAGATTCACTAAGCCAACAAAAGACGAAAAAGTGAGAAGAAATTGTGTTTAAGATGTAAGTGAAAAATGTCTGTTGCTGAGAGATAATCTAATGAAGAGAGATGGGATAAGGCAATTGCACTTTTAAAGGCCATTAAACCATCTAGACTTGCTGAGAATTGAACAGCATATAAATTTAATCTATTGTCCTTGCTTTTGCAATTGTTATCAGGAAGCTAACAAATAACTCAAGCAACATCATCTAGGACTGAATAAGTTTAGATCCCCAAGCATCACAATTGGAATTGCTAATATTGTGGGTGGGGAATTTGTGTAAACTGCCTTGTAAACCTTTATGTTGTTATGTTCTAATCAAAAGAGTTAAGGGTATTAAACAACAGCTAAAACATTCTGCATGCACATTAGCATTCAAATCAGGCCCAGTAATAGTTAAAATGCCATCAGATAATAATAACCTCTTAATTCATAAAACCAATGGTAAGCAATCTTTTTATGCCTATTATGGTCATTTTTTTCATTTAAATTAACTTTCCCCTTGGGGCATAGGAAGGCAGTTAAGAAAGAAACATGGGTGAAAGTAGAACAACTGTAGGAAGTATTCACTCTTTTCCTCAGTTTGAATCTTTAAACAATCATTAGTTCATTGTTTGTTTGTTTGTTTATAATATAGGCTTTCCTCTTTCAACTACTCATATATATATATATATACAGTATATCCCTCTGAGAAAATCTCAGGCACGGTTTGGTACCATTGTGTCAAAGTTACTCTTAACTACTACAGCACTGCAATGATTGTATCTATCTAGATCAAGGGTGTCAAACTGGCAGCCACGGGCCGGATGCGTCACATACAGGTCATGTCCACCCCAGCTCCTCGATGGGGAAAAACATTGAGAAACATCATGTGATGGCAATGTGACGCCATGAGTTTGACACCTGTGATCTAGAGTATCTCATCGAGCCTTCTCTGTCACATCATACCCTCTGGGATTAATTTGGCCTCAATGATGCCAGCATGTTATAAGCCATTGAAGAATGCTGAATGTTCCTTTTCAACTTAATATTTTTATTGCATTATAAAGTAATGTGAAATACAAAATACAAAGTAAATAGGAAAGCAGTGGGGAAGAAAAAGCATAAAGTTGTGATTTGAAGTTAATGCCTTATTTTACTGTAACACAGAGAGTCGAAAGTCAATGCTTCTTTTTCTTTTTTTTTTCCCCTTATATTTCCTCACCTCTCCTTCCCTCCCCCCCCCCCCATTGCTTTCCTATTTACATTGCATTTTGTATTTTACAATACTGTATAACTCAATACAAATGTTAATGTTAAGAATGTTGAATGTTCCCTCAGGCATGGAATCTGGAGGCTGGTTAAGACCATCAATGTGAATTTTTTTTCTTCAAAAATTTTAGTTTCTTCAAGAAAGATTAAAATACAAAACACCAAAATATTTTTAAGAAAGTTAAGAAAGTTGCCAAATGAGGGCAAACATAATCCAGTCAGATGTTTCCCAGGATCACCCGTAGTATCAGCCCAGAATTTATAATACAATCTATTGTGGTACTGCTGTAGCAAACAAAACATTGATTAATGTATTAAAAATTGGTATCCCTTTGCTGATTTCTGATTTTGTATGCTTTAAATGAGCTCTCTGCTTTTTAATTTAAGGTTATTTCAAATTCTGGTTGGCAACTGAAATACTGGTAACCACACCATTTCATCTGGATGCGATCCCTTCCGAGTCTCATTCCATGTTTACGGATGGAAGAAAATCACATTACTGGTCCATTATTATTTTAATATAAAAAGAATAGGAAAGCATGACTAAAATTGATGGTTCAAACCAGTGGTGAAATCTAAAATTTGTTACTACCAGTTCTGTGGACGTGGCTTGGTGGTGGGGGGTAATGTGACTGGGTGGGCGTGGCCAACTTTTTTTTTTTACTTTTAAAACCATTTTTTCTACAACCTCTTTGGCGAAGTGGTTGTAAAAAAATGCTTTTAAAAGGCTCTGATGATCCCAGGTGAGTTGCCTTATCGGCAGAGACTTTTTTCCTTTAAAAGTCTCTGCCGATCTGGCAACTCACCTGGGATCGTCAGAGGTTTTTAAAAGCATTTTTTCTACAACCTCTTTGGCCGAAGAGGTTGTAGAAAAAATGCTTTTAAAAACCTCTGACGATCCCAGCTGAGCCGTGCAATCATCAGAGGCTTTTTTTTTTTTTTTTTTACTTTTATAAGCATTTTTTCTGCCGAAGAGATTGTAAAAAAAAAATGCTTTTAAAAATAAAAAAAAGTCTCTGATGATCGTGCGGCTCAGCTGGGCATGGGGGTTGGGGCAGGGATTTTTGCTACCGGTTCTCCGAACCAACTGCCTCCATTGCTACCGGATTAGGTGATCCAGTCCGAATCAGGAACATTTCACCCCTAGTTCAGACTTGATATTACTTCTCTGTATAATACAACGTAACTATATTCTTAACTCCACTTTATTAGCTTGTCAGGGACTTTAGTTATATTCATCAAGTGAAGCTTTACATTAAGCATTCCTCCAACTAATTGGAACCATCCAGGCACATTTTGATCCACATTCTTATTCCTGCTGGAGGAAAAAGGGTACTTTGTTACCACTTCAGCATATGTTAGAGTGAAATTATATTTTGCTAGCAATTACAATGAAATATTAAGAATGAGCCTTGTGATCAGCTGGAACATGTTCTGCTATTAAAAGCAGTTGGCATTGTAAGCTAAAACAAAAAAAAATGCCTTGACAATTAAATCAATCATCCAGGAGCTTAAATATTCCCAGATTTTAAAGATGCAGTTAGGCAACCCATGACCCACTGGGTCATCCTTTCAGAGATATTTCTTTACCTAAACAGAGAAATGGAATAACCATGGGTGGGCAAAAAAGCAGTGGGAGCAACGTCCAACTTCCTCATTGAATTTGCTTGTGGGAAACTGGCTGGAGCATCAGGAATGATGAATATATGACTGTGGCTAAGTGTAGAGATGGTCTAAGTCCCCCCAGGGAGAAGGGCGGTATATAAGTTGAAATAAGTTGAAATAAATAATAGTATACAGATAATGATCAATCAGAAATCTTTTCCCCTACTGTTCAGAGCACCTATGGAAGCAGTGCACTAGAAGTGCAATGAAAGCAAGATGAAATGGAAACATCAGAAATGTAATAAACCTGTATTAATCATAACTGCATAATTAGAAGTAGTAGATGAAATAACTTGTGGAATAAAACTGTCAATAGGAAATAATAATTTGAAGTTTTAAATGGCCAAACAATGATCAGTCCATTTTAAACTTACATTTGAAATTTAAACTTGCATTATGAAATTTATTTTGTCCTATTTGGACCCTCCAAAATCAATGATAGAAATGGGCAAAATATACACATAATGGTGTGAAAGAGTCTGAGATATATGCATAATTTCATGTAAACGTGGAGCATACATGCCTTCCAAAACACCTGCTTACTCTAATCAGTTTTGACATTAACTCTTTGGGACGGTCGGTGTTAGAAGGAGTTGAATAGAAGCTGCATCTTATGTTTCCCTAGCAATTCTTCTGCATCTTATGTTTCCCTAGCAAGTGTGCATTTCAACTAATAAGTTGTAAACATTTTAATGTACTTTTCAGGGCTTCTGTTTCTGCTATGAGGATATTATTGCCAGACACAATGGTTATTTGCAAAGTTGAAATATTACAACTAAAACTTTGCTCTCAAAATAAATTTCAATTTACCAAGCTCTCAAAGACAACAATTTTGTTTTCAGGAAAACAGTTAAGAAATTGCTAAATATTTTTTAAAGTTGTGTTGTGTTGTGACCTGTCAATTATGGTGGTTAATTGATACAAGCTAGTTTCTCTAGATCTGATCTACTTTCTTGACAAATGGGCAAGTAAACTAATCTAGTAGATTAAAGAATGAGCTTTTCTTCTCTTCGAGAAAATGTTTATAGTAGTGGTATTTAATTTGTGGTCTATAGGGCTAAATCTAGTCTGCCACAGACAAAACACTTTTTCATGTTTATTTTATTCATTTATTTTAAGTCATAGTGATTGCAGCAATGTTCAGTTATATTTATGAGACTACCAGTAGTTTTGTTTCGGTCTGTTATTTTGCCTTTTGTACTAATACTTGCTTAACTCTTTCTAGTCAACTATCTTTCTATGCCAATTGGGATACAAATCTTTTCCATCTTACAAGATCAGCAATGATTTCTGTCATGATGAGTACATACTTACCCAGGACAGGAATTAAGAATTTGGAAAATGGTTGGGGAGAGGAGGGGTCCAGACCCTTTACTCACTCTAGACACCATCAGGAACACCTTAAATTCAAGGCATGTTTTCCTAGGATTGTGTATCAATTAAAGCTTTAATGTTTTCCAAATTATGTTTGCCCCTTCAGGTCCACGTTATTCTAGCGTGTGTTAGCTGCATAAATATTGTAAGCTCATTGGCCACCTTTTATTCCTTTAAGAAATCCTGCAATATGAAACATTGCAGGTTGTAAGCAATGATTTGTTTAATTCAACTGGACTCTCACTAGTTGCAATACACAACTCTAAGACTCCAAAGCTAGATTTTAAAAATTGCTGTTCTTTTTTTTTTCTTCAATGCTTCCATCCGTCAACCTTCCTCCATAAAGCTGACTCTGCACTTCACAATTCATTGTCAAATCCAATCTACTTTTTAAACTATTCTGGTTAACAAATGCCTTTCTTCTGTATATTTTTAATAGAACATTATCTTTGTTGTGTATTATAGCAAGTAAGGTATAACCAAATAGTGCATTAAGAGCTGTAACTTCATCTGGGGGTTTGTTGACACTAATAGCCCACTCAGGTTTCTCTAGCCATTCAAGGCATCATTAAAGTGGTGCTCAGAAAATTTTAGATTTCAGTCTGCATTTGGATATATACAAGCCTGGTACTCATGTGGTTTGGGGCACTGAATTGAGTTTTGTAACATAATTCGAGCCAATATTTTAAGAGTTTAAACTAAGGCTTATATTCTTTCACTATGCATGCAATTTTAATACACTTTTCTTTTAGCTTTGACAATGAAAATATACAAGTCAGATGTATTTTCATAAGACACAATCCATCTGAAATTAAAACTCTCTGAGGTCTTACCTGCTGTAAGTAGGAGAGACAAGTGAATACTGTATGTGTTTAATTCTTTCAGTATAATAACGATGATTTAAGAGTATGAGACTTGCATGCTGGACATTCAAATACAAGGTCAGGATATACCCAGCTACTTCAACCATGCAACAGGGTGAAGCAATCTTGCTTTAAATAGACATTGAAGGCAGTGATAAATGATTGCTGCTATCTGAGCAGGGCAGCAAAATTTAGCACAGTATTTTACATATATAGCGGTGGGATCTGGATTGTCTACAATTAGCCAAAGAAAAGATTTGGGCTCAAGGTGGATAACTCAAAAAAGGTGTTGACACAATGGGTGGTAGCTGTGAGAAAGGCACATTCCATATTAGGGTTCTGTAGGAAAGGAATGAAATTAAAACTGCCAATATGATAATGCTTTTATACAAATCTGTTGGACATTGGCATCTGGAATACTGGGTACAGTTTCAGTCACCACTTTCAAAAATGAATGTAGTTGAGCTGGCAAAAAGGGAAGAAACGGGCAACCAAAGTGATTGGAAGTCAAAGTCTATTTTAGGAGAAATTCAAGGACTCTAGCCTTGACTAGAGGCAACTGAAGTGGGATATGATCGAGCATGGTCTGGAAAAAAATTATCAGGAAGAGGTTTTTCCAACTTTCTCAAAATACTAGGAGTAGGCAATTTTATGATGACAAAGGGAGTTGTAAAGGTAACCTATGAAATTCATTAGCACAAAATGGGGTGGCTTGGGTGTATTTAAACAAGGTTAGATGGAGGTCTGCACAGGAACAATGAAAGGAAAAGGAAAAGGAAAAGGAAAAGGAAAAGGAAAAGGAAAAGGAATAGAATAGAATAGAATAGAATAGAATAGAATAGAATAGAATAGAATAGAATAGAATAGAATAGAATAGAATAGAATAGAACAGAACAGAACAGAACAGAATAGAACATAATTTTTTATTGGCCACGTGTGATTGGACACACAAGGAATTTGTCTTGGTGCATATGCTCTCAGTGTACATAAAAGATATGTTCATCAAGAATCATAAGGAACAACACTTAATGATAGTCACAGGGTACAAATAAGCAATCAGGAAACAATATCAATATACATCGTAAGGATTCCACTACAGTCATAGTGCAGACTTATGTTCTGCCCCAGCTACGGACCCCAAAGAATGCAGCACACACAAAGTCCGTACAAACCTTAGTTTACTAATTAAGGACTACTAATGAGCTTTCTTAGTAGTTGTTCAAAAACAAGTACAGTTTAAATCAGTCTTTTCTGAACAAGGGCTGTTAATTTAACTTCATTAACAGCCGACAAGAATCCAAAGAATAATAACTCAATTCTGAAGCACAGTCTTTCAGATAACCGTAATCTTACTGTGGTTGGCAGAATGCCCAGAAGCAATTTGCAGAAAAACTGACAAGAGATAAACAAGAGCTGAGTTTCTGGAATCAAGACATGAAGGAATATGAACAAAGTTGTTTCCTGCAAATTGCATCAGTTGTCATCCTTCCTTAAATAGGCTAGGGGAGTTGCCAATTAGCCCCAAGCCTTATTCTCAAGGAGACCTTCTCCTGAGGAGCCGCTCCTGCCTTTTAACAGCTCTGTGCGCTCGTGCATTGAGAAGAGGCTCCTCCTCTTCTTCCTCTTCACTTATGAGAGCTTCTGGAGGTTCTGAAGGCCCTGGCTGAATTCCTGTCTCTGGCACCACATCTTCTCCAGCCTCCTCATTGCCTGACTTGAGCGCCAGCTGCACAGGCTGCTGGCGCAGTACCACACCAGCCTCCTCGCTGTCAGAATCAGCTACTAACTGCACAGGCTGTGATGGGCCACAACAACTTAGTAAATAGTTTTGACAGTGTTGAGGGAATTATTTGTTTAGCAGAGTGATGGCGTTCGGGAAAAAGCTGTTCTTGTGTCTAGTTGTTCTGGTGTGCAGTGCTCCATAGCATTGTTTTGAGGCTAGGAGTTGAAACAGTTTATGTCCAGGATGTGAGGGATCTCTAGATAGTTTCACAGCCCTCTTTTTGACTCATGGAGTATACAGGTCCTCAATGGAAGGCAGATTGGTAGCAATTGTTTTTTCTGCGGTGGGTTTCACATTATGTTAATACTGGTTCACCATGCGTACCCAGTTCGCGCACGCACCTGCCTTCCATGCATGCGCCTGGCCTCCAAAACGTTCCTAAATAGGATGGCATAGAACCAGGGCGAGTCCACACAGGCCCACCCGCGATTTCTGCTATCAGTTCGGACGAACCCGTCCAAAAGTCCTATCCTCTGAAAAGGATAGGTCTCCATCCTCTGATGTCAGCACCCCAGAGGCATCTGGTTGATCTTTGTAAGAAACCCACAACTGGATCAAGATGGACTTTGGCCTGAACTAACCTGACTCCTCTTGTGTTTTTTTTTAAAGTAGCCCATTCACAGAAGCTACAAAGCAACAGCCCAATTGCTGCAGTTGAAATACCTGAAACAACAACAACAACCTCCAACGTTTTATTTATCCATGATTTGCTTTGGGTTCAGAATATTTGAGATAGTTCCTTTGAGGTCAGACACATTTGAGATTGAAATGTTTCGCACTAGAGCCCATGGTGCTCCCAAATATCCAGGAAAAGAATACTGCAGATAGTTACTGAGTCGTATAATGTACTGCAATATTAATCTGCAACTTCCAAAGTATTACTTCCCAGTTTTTAGTTTTGGATCGAATAAGATTTTAAATAAAGAAATTGCTTAATAGGTTATTTAGGCCACACATGTTTAGTGGTGTAGAAAGCCAGCCATGACTCTGTCGTATTTTACTTCACTCTTATAAGGCGAATACTGGCAGGAAAAACCCACAATTTTTGTTCCATAGCTTCCAGCTGTTCTTGCCCATTTATTCACATTCATTAATATAGACTAAGTGTCTGCTTCAAAGTCTAAACTTTCCACTCAGCTAGACTATTGTTTTAAATTCAGGATTCTTGGCAGACTGCAATTTAATTATCCACCTGATGAAGCTATTTAGTTTGTGTTGAAATATAGTATGAAATATTGATGAGGAGATTCTTTTCTTGTTCCAGCTTTTCTGCATGTGCTGGACTGAATGTATATACATTATTATGCTGTGCTGAGTGGCTTCCAAATGCAAATTATACATAGGAGAAATATATTCCAAACTAAATATGTTCTTTTCCCTTCAGTGATAATGGATGAGGATTTTATCGTGCATTTGACAGGCATTACATGGGCTGTCAAATCAACTTTATGAGGATTTCTGACCAATTTATCTCGACATGGAATTGTCTGTATTTTTTAAGCTATCTCTTTCCAGCCTGCTAAAAGATGCATGAAAGAGAGAAAAGCTTGGAATTGCCAATATAGAAGAGGGGGAAATTACATTTTCAGTTGTAACATGCAAAAGGCAGGATCTAAATGACCATGGAACTAATTTGGAACATCAGAAACTGTATTTTAATAAACCTTAGCATTGATTACAACTCCATAAATATAATATGTCACATAATATGCTTTATCTTTTGGGGTCCAAGGCAACATGCATAGTACTTTTTCCTCCAATTGTTTCAATATCAGCTTTATGAAATATGTGGGAATAAAATAGAATGACTGTTCTAAAGTAATTCACATGGTTGAAGAAGGAGTTTGACTTGTGCTATTTCAACACCTTAAGTATGACAATGGTTCTATATGATATACAGATGGTTTGGTGTAGTGTTGAAGGCATCAAAGCACATTATTTACAATGAGCCATGGTAGCATGGTGGCTAGAATGAGGTATTGCAGGTTAATTCTGCCAACTGCCAGCAATTCAAGTCTTACCGGCTCAAGATTGACTCAGGCTTCCATGCTTCAGTGGTCAGTAAAATGAGGATCCAGATTGTTGGGGACAATTTGTGATTCTGTAAACCTCTTAGAAAAAGCACTATGAAGCAGTATATAGGTTTAAGTTTATGAGTCATGGTGGCACAGTGGTTAGAATGTAGTACTGCAGGCTATTTCTGCTGCCTGCCGGCTGCCTGCAGTTCGGCTGTTTGATTCTCACCAGCTCAAGGTTGACTCAGCCTTCCATCCTTCTGAGGTTGGTAAAATGAGAACCCAGATTGTTGGAGGGCAATGGGCTGACTCTGTAAACCACTTTGAGAGGGATGTAAAGCACTTTGAAGCAGTAAATAAGTCTACATGTTATTGCTAAGTGCTACTGCTTTTGATATCATCCATGCTAATGCATTTTGGATCACACCATATTTAAAGGTTCTGGGTAGAGAGAGGTTGTAGTTTTATCCCTAATTTAGAAGGCCATTGTTGTAAAGAGATTCCAAACTGCATAAAACAGTAAACATGGTTTACTGAACATGAATTATGAGAAAGCATATAGGCACACAGCTAGAGACAAGCCCATAACTACACTCCATTCTACAAATCCTAAATAAAAGAAAAATATTTGAAATCCTCTGTAGAAAAAGAAATTCCTCTGGAGAATGGACAACCCTTAGAGAAGACATTACATTAGTGCCACATTCCGTTACTCGGAAATCCTGTTTCCTGCAAATTCCAAGTTAAATCTGAGGCTAAGGGGAGATGATCAAGCCCGTTGATCTCCAGCATTTCAACCAGATTTCCAATCTGATTTTAAGATTGCTTTTCTCTCATCAGAAAGGGAAGGGATGTTGAGAACCGATTATTTATCTGAGCTATCAGGATTCTGTCCTTCTGAATGATGTGGATTCAGAATTGCTACATTTTGCTTGAGGTGTATCTGCTGTTCTAGAAAGCTATGAAGGCAAGTTGGCTTGACGGGGGATACAAACAGAGAAAGGAATTAGAAGGCTTTCTTGAAAGAAATAAGTACTGGCTGCTTAAAAGCTTTATTTTATTTTTGCCTAAAGAATTGTAAAAATCTGTCTCTTTTTACTTGCTTCAAGGTCAGTTTGTAGAAAGATGAGATTGGACTAAGTTGTGGACTAAGTTTTTTAAAAAATCCTTCTCCCACATAAATTCTTAGCCTTCCCCTCCCCCCCTTCTCCATGTGGCACAAAAAGCAAGTCGAGAACTATTTATGAGTTCTTGTGCAAATTCCTTAACTGATAAATTTAATTTCACATTTTCTGGCTTAAGCAAAAAAATAAAATACTTCATGCCCTATGCGCATGTAGAGATTATATTACATATAGCAAAACTCCAGCGAGCAGTACATTATGGATTTAACCACAAGCATTTAGTATAGGAATGTCAACTACATGGCACTCTGCAAGTGTGCTGCAATTTTATTGAACTGACATAATGTATCCAGGCAGGTTAATATGGGAAGATCTCTTTACAATGGCTGTGTGATGCTTCCAAGTTTGATTTGATTCAAAGACAATTTAATCAAGTCGTGCTCCAAACTGAAATTCCTGTCTGGGTAAGATGAGGCAGAACTTCCTCTGCTGAGCCTGCAACCTAGAATGCCAATGTTCCTCTGCAACTTAAAATGCCAGTGATAGTAGGGAAAGAGAGGCAGGATCTACATGTTCCTGTTCCCCAAGCCCCAAATAGGCATTGCATGGAATCCCCTTCAGCAGATAAAAATATTGTATCGTGGGTTTTGGACAGAGTATCACAGACCACCTTAAACACAATGTGAAACACATCTTCATCTGTGAGAGAGGCAGGCAGCGATTGGTCTTCCTGCATCATCATATCTTTCAGCATGTGGCAATTCAACAAATCTCTACATCCCAATTGCTCAGTCAAGCAGAAGCATCAGTCTATGAGATGTTGGAGATTGATGCTAAATGGGCTGCTTGGCTGGCAGATGTGGAACTTTGTCTCAGCTCATGTTGGTTCTCAGATCTATTCTTGGGGAGCATCTCATGAGGGCTAGCAGTCCTCTTCATCCTGGAATTTCTTTGTGAAGTTACCTGAAGAAAGGATGAAAATCTCCCCTTCATTTCTAGTGTTTCTTGGCTAGAAAAGCTACTGGCTTTACGGGTACCCTTGTGAACAGGTGACTAAACAAAGGTATTACAGGAGCCATTAATCAGTGGCAGCTGGAATGTGCAAACTTTACCTGAATGCAAAGGGCACATGGAAGCAACATCTTGTAGCAGTGGAAGGCTGTGTAATCAGCACTATCTGGTAGTGTGTGACAAAGGCAGAAGATGAGGGTCCACTTTTGCTGAAATGGCAGTCTCAATAGTAAAGTCTCAGCCAGCACTCTTCCAAACAGTAGCAGCAACCACAAGCTTTCAATGTGAGCAGAATGTCCAGCAGAGAGATCACGAAAGACTGTGTGATGGAATCAATGTGGATGGAATACAAGAGTAGATGACCCTTATGAAAGATTAAACATGCTCTTCGTCATTTGCTCCTTTTACATTCCAAGCCATAATCTTCTACATGCCACGGTTGTTGCCAGATGAACTCATCACTTTCCAGATGGCCAACGTCAATACGATTCTGCCAGTTCAGCTTAAGGCCAAGTGCTGTGAAGGAGGTCTGAAAGACTGATTAATGTTCTTGGTCCAATCTTTTTCTCTTCTTCGGGCAGTCCAAGGAGATAACCAATACCTGTTAGAACATGACCAGACTAGAAATAGATTCAGTGTCATTCTGCAGATATAGAGAAAGCTATGGGGGCTTTCCTTCCTCTTCACTAGCACCATATCCTTATAGTTGTGGAGAAGAGGAAGCAGGCTAGCAGAAAAATCAAAACTGTAACTTTGTTTCTAAGCTATATTGGTAAAATGCCATTTTTTTTAATGCTCATGTAAAGCACATAATACAAACTTATGGACCATGTATTAGAGGAATGCATGACATAGTTCTTCAATATTCTAATTTATTTCCTAAGAAGGCAGTTGAAAGGAACACTGGAGTGCCTGCTGGGCTCCTATTCAAGAATATCCATTTCATCTCCTCTACCTTGCATAGGCACTAACTATTGCAGACCTACATCAATGCTGCCACCTGCTGTTTCACCCTTTCATCTCCCGCCTACCCCCCAAAATCATCCTTTCTCAAGTGCCTTTGGTGATTTCTTTTCATGCCATCTATTACAGAAGTATGTAAATAAAACAGAATACATTAAAAAGGCTGCCTGGGCATATACATGAAAAAGCAATGCTGTTTCTTTTCATGGTGTACAAAAATTGTAAAATAGAGGGACACCTGAAAGAACTACAAAATCCCCTTGTGTATAGTTTTATCATAGAGCCTACTAGACTTGGTTGTATCTAACATCCCCATCCCCTCAACAACACAAACCTATGTGCTTTAGGCACACCATCTCATTATGGTTCTGTTTTGCATTCCAAGCACAAATGGAAGTGTGTCTGGTAACACAATAGGGAGCTAAGGAAATCCTCAAAATAGTTCAACATCCTGTTTAGACAGGAGTGCTGTCATCTATCCAATAGATAGCATGTAGCCTTTATTTAAATTCTAAATTAAAACAGTTTTGAGCTGTTGGATTCCACAAACAGCTCAAAACAACATTGTATTGATTTTTATTAAATGAAATTTATATGGCCACCCATTACATTGAAGGTGATCCTGGGCAGTCCAATAAAAAAAAAATCCAACAAAAACTGCATATACAAGAACAATCATAACTACATGAAGTCAGTGTTAAAGTTAAATATTAAAATCACAAGTCTTGAGGGACTTACTGAACATCAATAGGAGTGGAGTCAACCTAACCTAGGGAGGAGGGCAGGAGAACGTCCCACAAGGCAGGTGCCACAGCTAAGATTGCCCACCTCCATCAAATTTAAGTCCCTGGCAAATGGGAACTACCATCTCTGCCAGATCTAAGTGACAGACTGATGTGATCAGGAAAGGCGGTCTCTCTAAACTTTGCTCATGCATCTATTTCATGGTCAGATGCAATCCCCAATGTATTAAAGCATATTCATTTTAAGGATATTACTAATGATTCAAGACTATTGTATTGTTATAGGGCAGACTACAGAAAAGGCATTGGACTGTTTTACACTAAATGGTTTAGGTATTTTTTGCAAATAAATGTATCAACCACTACGCTGGGTAGTTTTAGTTCAACATTTCTTGATACTCTGGAACAATGTAAAAATTCTACAGGAGAGTGAGAACGAAGCAAAAAAAAAATGTCACTGATGTCAAGCCGCATACTACATGATTAATAATTCAGTAATTTAACTGTTTTAATGCAAATATTAGGTAAGATACGGAATCCTGGAAAATGTTAATACACACCTCCACCTTTTATTAGATCCTGAAGGTAGATTCTCTATGGTTTCGATTCTGAACTTTTTCCAGCTCTAATCTTTCATATTTGTTATGTCTGAAGTGCCTCTAATTTCTTTTTCAGATTCCTCACAATCTAGCCCATTTAATTCCTACAATCAATTTTAAAGACTCATAAACTTAGCCTTGAGGTAATAGTAGGCTTGTGTAGTAACATGCTGTTACGGTACTTCATTGCCAGAATCAGCCCAGTTTCAAGACAACCATAAAACCACAACACAGAGGGAAGTCTTTATTTTCCCCAGTATCAAGCAATCTTGTCAACTTGCCAAATATTCTGCTCAATAAATTCATGTAACCCACTTTGCTAAATTGTAAACATGTTTAGTGAATACATTTTAAGAGTTTAAAAACAAATTGTAAAAGCTTGAATCTAAGTGACTTGCTTTGTCCTGCATCAGGGCTTAATCTTAAATCAACTTGGTCAAGTAGAATGCATCAATGAATCCTTAGGTAATCGGAAGCTAAACACTGTCTAGAGCTGATATTGAATTATACTATTTCCTGTGATGGTTTGAAGTTTAGAGAGGGTCCTTGCTCCTTATAGTTCAGAAAATTGTGGATGTTACGAATCTGCGTAACTGCTTCCCATATTACCAGTAAAAAAAAAAAAATCTAACAATTACACCATCACACCAGCCATGTACTCTTTCTGAACAATTCCAACTTTCTAAAATAAAATTTAAGTTTTTAAGGTTAATGCAAATGTTACCATTAATCAACAGCTTGTAATTTTTAAGGCTGTGGAAAGATTTGCTAGGGAAATTTACAAAACAAGGATTTGTCTGTCTATAATGTAATCCACCCAATCACCTGAATTGGGTGTCTATATAAATTTAATATTAAATTTATAAATACATTGTGCATGCATGGGGAATCCCTGAAGCAATTATCCTTAACAGAATGGGGGAAATGGCAGTCTGTTTGCTATCTTTTGAATAGCTCCAATTTCATGTTACCCTTCTTTATGCTATCCTCATTTGTTATTGCACACATCACAAACTTGTTTACAAATGATCCGTTTCACATTACTTTTCCAACTTAATACTATTTTGCTCTTAAAAATTCTTCGGCAGAAGGTCCAACACCCGTAATGGCAGCATCACCCTTATTTCATTTACAAACTAAATTTCCATTCATAGTATTTAAGATATTGAGTGCCTACTCTCTAGTGCCAAAAATGTTTTTCAAGCTTAATTTCTGTACAAATATCTCTTTAATCAACAGGATTTTCTTTTTATGGAATTGAATCTTCTATACAGAATTCATGCCAAGAAATAAATACAGGAAAGATGCAAAAACACAAACATAAAGTTCTATAGTTCATTGTGGTTTGCACAACTTCCAAATTTGTAATTTTAAATAAAATATTAACAAAATATGGAGTAGTTCAAATTCAAGTTACTCCAATTCAGCACAAAAAATTGCTACTTTGGCTGAGCAACTGAGAACCACTCATCAGTGATTATCATGGGACTTCTCTGTAGCTCAGTCCATTTGAAATATTCTTAAGCATTGTATTCAATTGTGACCTCTGGAAAATTAAGTTTGCTTGTAAGTAAACCATGGAAGGCTGTGACTGTTCTGTAAATAATAAAACTTCAGATTAGGTCAGCATGTAAACAGCTCTTCAGGAATAAGCCACCTAGTCACTGAGAGTGAGTTGGGCAGCCATATACATTTTCTTAAATCTGAATTTGCTTGTGAGAAGCCAACAGGCAAGGTCACAAATGGTGAGCATGTGACAGTACCATTCTGCAACCATCATAAATGCAAGCAAGTGTCCAAGAGCTCAGAGCACAAATCATGTGACCACAGGGACACTGCAATGGCCAGAAGTTCAAGGACCAGCTTTTTAAATATTCGTTCACGCTGTTGCAGCTTCAGTCACTGCAAGTGGTTGGTAAGCAAGCACTATCTGTATTTTAAAATTTTTTTGACTTGTAAGGCATTTGTAGATCGCCATGTGACTATATAGTTGTATCATTGATCAATTTTATACTTCACTGTACCATGTGTTTTTCTTTATTGTTCATCAATCAGTCTTTGTAGGTCTGTCATAAACTTATATAAATAATTGAAAAACTAAGCAAAATACAAATGTACTGTCAGCTCAAATGTATTTTATTTGTTCATTTCTTGCACTTGAAGTATTCTTCGATGACATCTTTGGCCTGAGATTCTTTGCCATAGTCCTACAACAAAACAATGTATTAATATTCCAGTAAATTATTGATTTAAACAATTTAAACAATTACATAATGTACAGACTAGTACATAATTAGTGATCTATTATAATTGCAGAATCAAGAAAAAAGGCAATTTAGATAAAAGTTAACAGTTGTTAACCATATCCTTTAGTTTAAAGAAAAAGCCTTCCGTAGAATATCAATGTGGCCTTTATTGGGACCTCAATGACTACAAAGTCTTCAAGGCTCGTGTTCTGGCATTATTATTGCCAGCAATGATCTTCTGCAGAACATTTGTAAGTTAAGCAGATTTTGTCTTACTGGCAGCTCCTTGGTGTACTAAACAACTGTGATAATTAGAAGACTGCAATGGCAATAGAACATTACAAAATAAAATTTTCCCTTATCTCTGTCACACTTACTTTTATCTATACAAACCAACATCCCTCAAAAAGGATTTTTCCACCTTTTTCTCCTATTTATGAGCAACAGATCCACTTCTATATGGCAGAAATAAAAGTACTCCTCAACTACACAGAGTATTTACAAAGTGTGGTGTAGATCATATGAATGGTTGGAGAATTGGAAAAAAGAGAAAGAGGAATAAAGGAGAAAGGAAAAAGAAGTTGAAGATCAAGGTACAATGTAGACGAAATAAAGATGGAAAACGAAGTAGAGTAAGATAAGGTTACAATATGTGTAAATATGTATAAATAGTAAGAAAGGATCACTTTGAAAGGGCTATAAAAAAAGTGAAATGCATACAAATGTTGTATGTTTGTGTTCTGTTTCACTGTGTTCATAATAAAAACTTTTTTAAAAAAGTACACCTCAATTTATGACCGTAATTAAGTTAGGAATTAGTCTTAAAACCTAGCGGTCATTAATTGGGTCACCGTATGACCGTGCCTGATTTTATACTTTGTTTTGTCATGGCTGTTAAATGAACCTGTTCAATAGTTCCTTTTTTGCCAGAAACTGGCTTTAAATAGTAAAAAGAAACTGGCTTTAAATAGTAACAACTTTATTGTCATTGTCGTGTATACACAGTATACCCATTCAACGAAATTCACTTAACACCCAAAGACGAGGTCCAACACACATAACAATCCCCAACCCCCCCAATTCCTCCCCCCCCCAAATATCCACACAACAGAGAAAATAATACTATCCAACATCTCACTGATGGTGTCCCTTTAGTTCATTGTTGCAATTATAGCTCTGGGATAAAAACTATTCAGAAAATGTGTGGTCCGAGTTTTAATTGTTCTGTATCTTCTCCCAGAATGAAACAGTCCAAAAAGATTGTAAGCATTACTTTAAATGTAATGCTCAAAGGATACGATGTAGTAGTATTTGCAATTTTAAGGAGCCTGTACAAGTATACAATTGAGTAAACGCAAATAATCTAAAATAAAAAGAACGTTCTCTTACTTTAACAACCACACAACTGCAACCCACAACTTTACGAGGTTTTCCTTCTCTGTCGATCTTGCAGAGACCTACCCACTCACCAAGCTTCTTGTTATCATCAACCTGTCAAGAGCAATTTGCATTTTGTTAGAAGTGCTAACAATACAGAAGTGCTAACAAGACAGAATCAAAGGCAGCTGTACACTCAGACTAAAAGGGTAACAATTTATGGTTGTTTTCCTCACAATTCTCAGTAGAGGGAGCCAAGTTATCATCACCGTACAGCATTAACAGCATTACTAACTTGTTTTAACCAAGATTTCCCGAACAGTTGCATGATTTTACTATAAACTACTTGACTGTCTCACATTACCAATTCTAAGTAAAATAGCTGTTACCTTTATCAGATTGATTTGATGTTCAGCACAAAGAGCTTCAACCAGCTTTACATACATAGGTTCATCACAATTGGATGCAAGAACGCAAAGATGGGCTTGACGTCTAAAATGGAAAAATGATCAAATAAAATTGGTAAGTCAATCTGTGTTTGTTTCCTTAGCTGTTTGGATTAAATTGTTATTTGTAAAATATGAAGACAGAGAGGATTACACCCACAAATTCCTAGTCATAATTTTCAATCATTTCCTAATTGTGCTTTACCTAGAAATATTTTGGGAATGTGGTATAAAAAGATGAAAAAGAATAGGGTAGAGCTAAAATGTTTCTGTGCCACTTTATGTTTAATTCAGAGACATTTTTAACACTAAGTAACTAACTATAAATATCTTAATGAAAGGAAGTTTTCATACAATTCTATACAATTCAGTTATTATTCAACTGCTGCATTTTAAGTCATTTTTTAACAAAATCCTTGTTGACCACTTAGAAGTCGGTAAAACTAGCATAACCATTTAGTCATTCAAAGAATGACCTTTAAAGTTTATGCTGTTTCTGGCTTTTTTACTCACAAAATAAACTCTTCTCTTACAGGTTTGTCAGACTATCATTGTCACTCATAAAAAGAGTGAAGGGGTATCCGACTTTCATGAAGTCATCATTCAAACACTGTAGCTCTTATCTTTAAATAAATCTAATATACCATCTGCTGCTCACCTAGCCACTTTCTAAAAAAACTTAGTATGATTTACATAATCTTTGCCCTCTGGCTGAAATCTGAAATGCATCTCACTATTAAACTATACCAGCTCAGCCTACCTAGCTATTTTCCCATCTTCCCAACTACATTTAATTAATTTATACCTGATGGATCAGTTTTTTATCTTTCTGCTATCACTCCACATATCCATCCAATGGACCTACTTTACTTCACCATCATCACATACTACTAGTTCGCCTTTCCCATTTATCCCTCTCGATCAAGTCTACTGGCACACATATGCTTTCTCTGTCCAGAGACCAAACATATACTTCAGTTTAGTGCACATATAAAGCATGTGTGCTTTAATCCACGCACAGACTACACAAAGTGCCCAATTTATATACATATAAGTAAATCCTTAAAATATAGGGTGTTATATGGTCCCAGAAAAATGTATTTCGTGTTAGGGAAGATGCTGATGGGATGTTATCATTGCATCTTGTTACTGAACACAGTATTTTTCAGAAGAAGTGATTATAAAGCCTGGAAGATATCACTTCTCTACTCTATATTACACATCCACTTCAAGCATCCTCCAAACTGGGCTCAAAACAATTACACGTTTTTAGAATCTAGTAGGTACAGAATATAGGTAGTCCTCGACTTACAATAGTTCACTTAGTGACCATTCAAAGTTACAATGGGATTGAAAAAAGTGACTTATGTCCATTTTTTTCACTTACGACCATTGCAGCATCCCTATGATCATGTGATCAAAATTCAGATGTTTAGAAACAGATTCATATTTATGATGTTTGCAGTATTCTGGGGTCACGTGATCACCTTCCGACAAGCAAACTCAATGGGGAATCCAGATTCACTTAACAAACCATGTTACTAACTTAACTTCAGTGATTCACTTAACTGTGGCAAGAAATGTTATAAATTGGGTCAAAAATCAACAATTTTTTCATTTAACAGAAATGTTGGGCTCAATTGTGGTTTTAAGTCAAGAACTACCTGTACTGCTGGAGGAAGCAGTAACAGCAACATGTTTTGTTTCTTTTTCCAAAATAACTGCTAAAGATCCCTAAATTTCATTCTGGAGCATCTTTCAGGATATTTTGAAAGACATAAACCCTAACAAAAACATAGCAAATAAAAGGAAGGTAAGACCTTCATCAATTCATCCCATACCAGGAACATAAGACTGAACCCAAATGAAAATGTATTAAACATGGAATTGATCTATCATAACATACTTTACACTAATCTTTAACAACACATTTGGGTCAATCATGCCAGCAATTACCCTGCAGTGTGAAAAGGGAAATTTGCAATTTAAGTCCCATATTTAATTTCACCTCACACTGATAACAGAACTATTTGGCAGAATAGACTTTAACATTTAGAATATGTATGTCCTTAAATAACTTACGATTCTTCTGACAAGTAGTATGAATTCAAACATGAATCGCATACAAAATCAAAGCAATAGGCTGTACAATCCCACTTTGATTTGGAACAAATCTCATCACTTACTTGTCCAAGGCTTTGGCAGCTTCACGAATTCCACGAGCTAATCCATCATGGATAAGTGCCGTTTTCAGTACTTCTTGAAGGGCAGTGTTGACATCCATAATGCCTCCAGCAGTTATGCTATATAACGAAATATGAAAATAAGCAAGCTAATGGATGTAACATAGAAATTCCTTGAAATTTTGATTGCAATTCTAATGGTAACCTGAAGCACAAGGATGTAAAAGGTCTGAACAATGAAAAGAATGTACAAGTTCAAAACAGATTTGAATTATGACTACAGAGGAAAATTAAGAGTTCTTAAAAAGTTAGAAATTAGGGGGAAAAGTAATTTCATACTTTGGAGAAACATTAATGATTTAGACAAGTAGCCTTCTACTATCCACACAAATTATATTGAAAAAACTTTCCTATCCAGGCTTATTCCACCTCAAATGATGCAGAATCTCTCCCTCACCCCCAGTTCTACAGAAAAGTGATGACAACTTTTCCATCAATGCCTCAAGATTTTAAGATGTTCAGGGCAGAATTGAAATAACTCACACCATCTCTGTATCATCATCTGTAAAAACCAGCCAAAGCCACTTTATTTTATTTTGCCCACTAGTGATAAAATCTCACATCCGGGTTTTAAATGCGACAATTAATAGTTACGGGGAACATTGCACATGGTACTTTATTATTATTTATTAGAACTATAAAAATAAAAACACAAACATACATCCTTTACATCCTATATAACTGAAATTCTGATATTGCAATATACCATATAATTCAAAGTGATTATTGCCCTGGGATCGAAGCTGTTTTTCAGCCTATTTATAGGCTGAAAAACAGCTTGAATTATATTGATAAATCAGAACTTATATTAATACATTCAACCTGATTTATATTGATGTTTCCTGATTGCTAATTTGTACCCTATGACTATCATTAAGTGTTGTATCTTATGATTCTGGATGAATGTATCTTTTCTTTTATGTAGACAGAGAGCATGTGCACCAAAGACAAATCCCTTGCGTGTCCAATCACGCTTGGCCAATAAAAAAAATTGTTTGTCCTTGTTATTATCCTGTATCGTGTGATGGCGAGCAGAACAAGAGACGATTATTTTAATAGCTCTTGGCCGTAATCAGAGGGGATTGGGGGGGGGGGGGAGAAGAAAAAAAAGAACTAGGTCCCACCACGTGGTGCAAGGAAGCATGCATGCACGCAAGCAAGCGGAGAGTATCCAGCGCCTCGTGAACAGAACCAGGCCGGCCGAGGACAAGGCAGCACGCGCTGGCCGGCCTCCAGTGGCCTCGTGGACACCGTTCTAAGTATCTCCGTCTCGCGCACACTTACCCTTCCTCGGTCATGGTTGGTGGTAAACGCTCCCACCCGGAGTTCCTGGGAAAAAAACCAGACAAATCGCCGTTAAACCTTCGGAACCACGCATACAACTCCCCTCATCCCACTCCCCCGTGGTTTCTCCTCCCTCCTTTTTCCTTCTCAGCACTCACTTCTCCCCACTCCCCCCCCGCCCCGAACAGCGAAAAGAAACGAATAACCTTTTAAAAAAACTAAACCAAACTACTACAGGCCTATCAAGGCGCGCGCTCACCTTACAAATTCCACGAGTCGCCGATGAAAAGGAAGAGGTGGAGCCTCCGGGCTCTTATTTAAACCCCCGCGAGGACCCAAGCCCCGCTTCTGAAAATAGGTGTCTGAGTCTTTTGCCTGTTTAGGCAAGAGGGAGGGAGGGGGGGTCTCTGTGTGGGGAACAACTTGTAGGAATTTCAAAGGTTAAACAGGGTTAGACGCCATCCTATATCGAAGCCTATTCGGGCGGCGGGAATCTTTGAAGCACTGAGAGCTTTGCCCATAGGTGTCCATGCTAACTGCCGGAACTATATTCCTCGGCTAGCACAGCACCCCAGAAAGGCGCGAGGGAGGCTTCTGTTCAGGAGTTTTTGATTGGACGATTAGAAGCGATTGCTGAGTAATAAAGGGAATGGTTTAATGTATAAATGATCAAGGGCAAGTTACATTTCTGTTACTTTACTGTTTTACCAAATGCACCGGTTTGGGGTTTTTTTGAGGGGGGGGGGGGGTTGAACTCTTTGTTTCACTTGCCGTAAAAACACGTGCACGCAACTGAAGTTCATCTTCACCCCCTTTCGCCTAATCCGGAGACTAGCAAATAAGTGCATGGTGCTTGGAGGTAAATAAAACCGAGTCGTCACGCAGGTCAACATCTAACAGTTGTCAAAATTTATTTTAATATAATTCTATTTTAAAAAATAAAAAAAGACCTTCGATTTTTTTTTAAAAAAAAATCGTTACTCGGTAATAGATAAATTTTGTTGATTGCTCGAACCCACCATTCCTAATTCTAAACCAGTTTTTAAAATTAGTAAATGCTGCTGCACTTGAGTTACTGTTGAGTACGCCATAGGACACTCTGTTCTAACTAAATTTTAGAATAAATTGAAATAAGCAATTTTGGTATATGATCCTCGTTCACAGAATGTTGTTGGAACTCCATACGATGTCCTGGATTTAAAATCTTAGGTTTTTCTCGCTGATTATTCCATCTTTCCTTCCTTGGAAAAATACCTCTCAAGTGGAAGACAATGCTTTTTGATACCTAACACTAGGAGGCGCTCTTAGCATGGTAGCAACCTGAACCAGTTGCAGCAAATTGTGAAACTTTATGTGAACTTGGGGTCATGTTTCAACTTTTGCTAGGAGACACAACTGAATTTGTAAACATAAACATGTAAGGTTCCAATAAAAGCCTAACCCTAACCCTAGCCCTAACCCTAAAAGTCTCACTTATTTATCTTTATTTTATTTATTTATTTCGACAAGCATGTATTTTATGACAGATACAAGTGTAAACATAATTATAAATACATGAAAAGGATACAAATAAAACATTAGGACAGGGATGGTAGGAAGACTGGTGCTCTTATGCATGCCCCTCTTAAGACTGGGGTGAGGTCTACAGTAGACAGTCTAAGGTTAAAGTTTTGGGGATTTGGGGAAGAAACCACAGAGTTAGGAGTGCATTCCAGGCGTTGACAACTCTGTTACTGAAGTCGTATTTTCTGCATTCTAATTTGGATCGGTTTACCATGAGTTTGTATCTATTGTATTGTTTTGGTTGAAGCTGAAGTATTCATTGGCTGGTAGGACATTGTAGCAGATGACTTTATGTACTATGCTTAGGTCAGACCGAAGATGGCGAAGTTCTAAATTGTCTGAGCCCAATATTTCGAGCCTGGTGGCATAAGGTAGTTTGTTGTGAGTGGAGGACTCTTCTTGTGAAATATCTCTGGACTCGTTCAATTGTATTAATGTCCAATATACAGTGTGAGTTCCAGACAAATGAGCTGTATTCAAGAATTGGTCTGGCAAAAGTTTTGTATGCCCTAGTTTGCAGTTCAATATTATTAGAGAAGAAACTATGCAAGATTAGGTTAACAACTCTTAATGCTTTTTTAGCAATGCTGTTGCAGTGAGCTCTGGCACTTAGATCATTTGAGATGAGTTCTCCAAGGTCTTTGACAGAATGAGGGTCGTCTGTTAGGTTGTATCCATCCAGCTTGTATTTTGTGTTCTGATTTTTTTTGCCAATGTGTAAGACAGAGCATTTGTTGGTTGAGATTTGGAGTTGCCAATTGTTTGACCATTCTGACACATAGATGAGGTCTTTTTGTAGAGTAGCATCATTGTCAGTGGTGTTGAATAGTTTTACATCATCCACAAAGAGAACACAGTTACTTATAATATGATTGCAAAGGTCATTTATATAAAATATAAATAGCGTGGGTCCTAAAACACTGCCTTGGGGGACACAACTGTTAACAGGTGCAGGGTTCCCTATTTTGACTACTTGCTGCCTTTTTGATAGGAACACAGCTATCCCCTTATGCAGGAATCCGGAAATACCATAAGATTTTAGTTTTAGAAGTAGCTTGTTGTGTACCACTGAATCGAAGGCTTTACAGAAGTCTATATAAATTACATCTATTGATTTACCCTGGTTGAGTTTTGAAGTCCATATGTTTATGGACTTATGAGGAAGTAATAATTTGGAACTCAATGGACAACTCATTTGAAACTCAGTAGAAAGTGATGGCTTCAGTTTAATATGCTAATAGAAGTAGTAGAGACCTATGCATCCTATTTCAAAAATTGCCCTACCAAAGCACTGTCACTATTATTTTCTAAGGCTATTCCTGTGCAAATCCACTTGGGTAAAATTTATATAGATTTAAAGAAAATCTAGATTTCTATAGCAATTGTGTAAATTAGCACTGTGGACTTTTCATTATGTTTAGTGGAATTTGTATAAAGTATTGGCCAAGAAAAATGCATTTGGTTTATTTCTCAGCATCACACATAGGATCACACAACATCAAAGCAGGAAACCTGCAATGCAATTTTGGAAAAAGTTCAAATGTGTGACATTATAAAAGTAAAGGAGTCAAAAATTTTAGCATCATTTTTGAATTTGAGGGCATTTTTACTTACGTTGATTGCCTGAATTTCAAAATAATGCATACATTTCTTCATCCAGAGGGTGCTCTATTACAGAAGATTGACAGACTTTAACAGCAGAGAGATAAATATTCACAAGTTAAAGATACAATCATTCTAAATATTTTAATACGTTTTGTCCAACTTTAGCTTCAGTTTTGCAGAGTGCAGTGAAGATAGACAAAGGTAGGTTGGATACCACATGGAGAGAAATTTTGGTTGGGTATACCTTTGGCTAGAAAGAACCAGAATTTCTCCCTCAGCATCGGAAGTGATAAAAGAGGAAATAAAAAAGAAGTAGTAGTAGTATCTTTGGCTTTGTCTGGAACTTGGCAGCTTTGGTAAGAAGTTTTATTTTTTGTTTGTTTGTTTCTTGTCGACCTGCTGTGATCTACCAAGAAGTACTGCACCATGGAAGAAACTGGAACCATCTATCATGGAATGAATGGAATCACTGCAAAACAGTGCCTCAAATTCTGTAACTCTCTTGAATTGTTCAGGAGGATATTATCTTAAAGTATCATGGTATTAGAATACCGATGTAACAGGACTACAAGTGGAACACTACTATCTTCTAGGTCAGTGATGGCTAACCTTTTTGCCGTCGCGTGCCAAAAGCAGGGGGAACGCAGAGAGGTCACCCACGTGTGTGCCCACATCCATAATTCAATGCGCCCCACCCCTGCGCATGTATGCGCGTTCCCTCCCACTTTTAGCACGTGATGGCACAGTGGGCCCCGTAGGCCTGCTTTTCACCCTCCCCAGGCTCCAAAGGCTTTCTAGGAGCCTGGGAAGGGTGAAAATGGCCTTCCCCACCTCCCTGGAAGCCCTCCGGAGGCCAGAAACAGCCCATTCCCCATTTTTGGGACCGAATGGCCCAAAAATCAGCTGGCTGGCACACAGATATGTGCTGGAGCTACGGCAACGCTCGCGTGCCCACTGATATGGCTCAATGTGCCACCTGTGGCACCCATGCCATAGGTTTGCCATCATGGTTCTAGGTTCTGACACAAACAATCCAGAACAAGCAATACCATTTTCATTCCATGACCAGGCCTGAACCCTGACTGAAAAGAATCTAGACAATTCGTTTCTGTTAGGGCACTTTGAAGATGTCTTCTCACTCCCAAAATGAGAGGTTAGAGACTGATAATTATTACTGATAAGTATTGTTGATTTGAAGACAGAAATATATATTTTTTCACAGAGCAAATTTAGTTTAAAACATATTTAGGCTCTTCTCAGGTTTATGATTTGAGAGAACATGATTATTTTATGCACCTTGTTTTCCATATAGGGATAGCATGAAATGTCCCAATGGTACATTGGTTAAAATACAGAACTGGTACTGGGCAATTCAGCTTTTCTCTATCCTACAGGATCATTTGGGGAAAAATGGAGGAAGCAACACTATCTAGGACATGGCTGTCAAACTTGCGGCCTGTGGGCTGGATGCATCACACGCTGGCCATGCCCATACCCGGTTTAGTGAAGGGTTGGGGGAAAGTCACAATACATCACGTGACACCACTGTGTCAGAGTTTGACACCCGGATCTAGGACATCTTGTGCTCCTGCAGGAAAATCAGGATTTGAATCTAATAAATCAACATATTTGCTGAATTTACATGATTCTCTGAAGCACAAATTTATAAATCACATTTAATCTATTATGCAAATCCATGTGGTCAGTTGGTTCCTATAGCAGTTTATTATGCAAACCCATGTGGTCAGTTGGTTCCTATAGCAGTTTACTATAGGAACCAAGATGATTAGATTTTCAATAAGTCATAATTGTTAACCATGCATAAGCCTGTCTGGCAAACAGCCAGCATTTGGGCTGGTACGTTGAATTTAATGTGGCTAGTTTAGTTTCTGATTTAAAATATTAAATGAGCACATTGTAGCTTGTAAATCAGGCATTATGACTTTAATCAGTTGTAATTTATTAACTACATTGTAGCAGTGGTGAAATCCAATTTTTTTTACTACTGGTTCTGTGGGCATAGCTTGGTGGGCATGGCAGAGGAAGGATACTACAAAACCTTCATTCCTTCCCCACTCCAGGGGGAAGGATATTGCAAAATCTCCATTCTCATCAAAATCTGGGGCCAGCCAGAGGTGGTATTAGCCAGTTCTCCGAACAACTCAAAATTTCTGTTACCAGTTCTCCAGAACATGTCAGAACCTGCTGGATTTCACCCTTGCATTGTAGGTAAATAAGCCGTAAATTGACACACATGAATCCATCTATTAAAATGAATGGCAGAAAGTGCCTGTTAAGTATAAGGCCCCTACCAAAACACCTTCAGCAATCATCATTTACTGTAAAAGGCATTTGGAAGAATTTAGACAACTTTAATATGCTATAAATCATGGCTTACTAACCACAGTGGCTTGAGTTCAATACATTAACTTAAGCCATATTACAGTATAGTGTAAATATATAAAACTAAGTGCTTTTCCAAATGACCTCTAGAATGCAATTAAGGTTCGGATATCCCATATGTTTCTTTCTCATTTACTTAACTTTTGGTTGATATCAAAAAGCTAAGCAGGACCCCTTAATACTTGGACGGGAGATCAAGAGATTTTAAAGGTAAACTGGAAAGTAAAGAAAAAAAGGAGGGGGATTAAAATCCAGAAGAAAGCAATACCGGCTGTGGTAAATAAAACAGCAGGAGTAAAGCACAACTCGAAAGCAACCTTTCATCTTTTATTTCAAAAGGGCGCTGAAGCGTAGCCGGGACATCGTCATAGTACTAAATCTGGCTTGCTGACAGGTGAGTAAGTATGAGATAATTTCCGATCTCAGCGGCTAACTAAAAGGAGGGATCCCAGCCTTTGATAGATTTCGGCTTCCGGCTGAATCGGGATTGCTTGCTCCGGACCTCTTGTGGCGTTTAGGAAGTTCCTGACCGCGGCGGCTGAACTTTATCGCCTCTGGGAGGGTGGACCTCGAGAAGACAGGCAGGGAGGCTCAGCCTCCGCTCCTTTCCAAGCCGCTTTACAGCAGGAGCTCCGCGGCTATGGAAAGCTACCGAGCGGTGAGTCTCCCGGATGGCGAGAATCCAGGTGAGAGGGGCCAGAGCTATTGTCGGCATTCCTGGGGTATTTTTCTCTCCTCCCCGCAGTGCTCTCATCGGAGGAATGTCAGTCAGGAATTACAAGCAGCCCTGCGCTCTCCACATCTTCGATCATATGTAAGGCTAGTAGATTTTAACTGCTCTATCCTTCGAAAGAGGTTATGCAATCGTGTTGATTCCTGGTGAGTACCTAAGTTTTCTTTTGCCAAGTCCTCTACTTTTCTTGGCAAGACCAGGTTTCATTGCCTCCTTCCCAGGACTGACAAAGTGACTGGACCAAGGTCAACCAGCTGGCTTTGTGCCAAAGGCAGGACTAGTAATCACAGTTGCCTGGTTTTCTAGATTAGTGCCTTAACCTCTACATCAAACTGGCTCTCTAGATGGCATACTTACAAAAATTAGCCTTGGAAACTGCAGTTTCGAAGGTCATCTCTACTACCTATGGGTGCCTGAGGTTTTTTTTTTTTTTTAACAGATTGGGAGGTGGTTAGTTTTGTGTCTCCTGCCTGCCTAAAATCTTAGGAGAAAAGCAGGAGCTAATCATTTCCAAAGATTCCAAATGTTGTTTGTTTGTTTTTTAAAGAAAACCTACAGATACTACAGTAGTCCAGGCAGTTGCCAGGTGCTGAGACTAACTTGAATATATATTTTTTTAAAAAAAAATCTGTTCTATTCTATTCTATTCTATTCTATTCTATTCTATTCTATTCTATTCTATTCTATTCTATTCTATTCTATTCTATCATAATGAAAACCATTAAGTGATTAGTCCTGTTTTAGGATGAAACCATTTAAGTTACTTTGGGTTAGTCACTTTCTCTCAGTGGTAGGAAAGAGGCAAATGCAAACCACTTCTGAAAAATGTTGTCAAGAAACCTGCAGGGACCTATCTATTAATTCGCCAGGAGTCAAGAGAGATATGAAGACACCTAAAATCAATATTACATTATACTTGATCTGAATAAAGAAGCACTGACTTGCAGTGTAAATATGTAAAATAATAACTTCTTAGAAGGATTAAATTAAAAATAAACATCCTGGTGATATTTTTCATCTCTAAATGCTTAGTTCACACCTAGTATTTAGTCTGGAGCATTTCAAGACATAAATATTTTAGTTTCAAAAATCTGATACCAACACAATCAGTCTTTCTCGATCTGATGCTCTTCAACTGTTTGGATTGAATCTTCTCAAGTTTTTAGCTTAGCATATGAATTCTAGAAGCTGCAACCCAACAATTTGGACGGCTCTGGATTAGGGGAGGCTAAAGTACAGCTGAATTCTCATATTCCTAATCCTACTGAAAGACAGATTTTGAATATTAATCTCTGTATTTCTAAAACTTGCTCAAGAATGTACTATCTAATGAGTATGTTTTAGAAATATGTTGTTCTTATTTTCACTCCAGCTTTGTATCAGAACTGTAGTCATGTGAATAGATTTTGAACAAGTTATGAAACAAAGCATGCTCCTATTGAAATATAAGGTTCTGCATTTTTATTTTTTTCTTTGGCTAGCTGATTGGTGTCAGAAATAGGTACTTGTTTCTATTAGTTTTGAAGGCTGCATTCCTTTTTCTACTCTAAGAGAGATTTTTCCTACTCAGATAATGACAGATTGCAGGTTGTTAATGAGGAACCGAAGCGGCTGAGCAGAGAGCAGATGTTTATCATGGTGTCAACAGCATCTCTTAACTTCAGTTCAATGGTTTGCTACTCGATTCTGGGACCATTTTTTCCAAGAGAGGTAAATGGATGTATATGTTTAAAACAAAAGTCTGCAATAAGGTTTTTTAATGATGGCCTCTGTGACATAGCAGTGCATACAACAAAGACTCATTTGCTCTTGTATCAATTTTTAGTTCATGAAATACAAAAACTAACATTTTGCTGCTACAAAAAGTGTTTTGTCTCCCTCCTCAAATCTAGTACATATGCAGGAGCAATATAATAGCTACAACATTTTAAAAAGTTGCTGTAGTTTCGACTTAGTTTAAAATAATTATATCATTAGCTTTTTTTTCTTTGTCTATTTACTATTTTTTAAAACCAAATAAATATGTACAATTTTTCCGACGTCTTGCCTCTCGGTTGGATTAGATTTCCACTGAGTTTAAGCAGCCTTTTAAAAGCAGTTTTTCTACAAAGTTGTATACTTGCATTATTTGAGGACTGAGCACCATTGTGCTGCTTGGTTTTTAAAAGGGAATTCAGAACATTCACTTTGCATTCACACTCAGAAACTGCTTGCATAATTGTGGATATGCATTACAAATGATTGCATCACCTCAATTTGCTGTAACAATGTTCTTTTTGGTGTGCAATATATAATCACTCATACATTTGTATATTTGTGCAGTTTTTCTAAAATTGTTACCACTTGCTAAACATTATTATTTCAATTTCAATTTCAATTTATATACCGCCCTTCTCCCCGGGAGGGGGACTCATTCACCTAAGCTGATAAAAAATAATTATACAAATGACTGAACCCAGAGAGATGGATACCAAAAGCAGCAAAAAAATAGACTTAATGCATACCACTTTTCAATATCTGCCACCATTCCAATGCCATAGGCATTCATGCATTTAAATTTGTTTTTCCTCTTTTCGCTTGGGTTTTTTTTTTTTTTTTTTTTTTTTGCTTTTTACAACCCTGTAGTCCAGGGGTGTCAAAGTTGCAATGACACGTTGTCATGTGACATATCGTAACTTTTTCCCCCTTTGCTAAAATGGGAGTGGGGTGGCCACTGCATGATGCATCCAGCCTGCAGGCTGCAAGTTTGAAACCCCTGCTCTAGTCCCTTAATTCAGGGTAGAGCTGGGCAGATGGAGTGGAGCTGAGCATTTACAGGCCGGATGCCTTTCCTGATGCTACGTGGAGTTTGCAGCAGATATTTTTTCTTTCCACTCTAAGAGAAAAAAGGATTGAATTCTTAACCTTCCGAGTAGAAGGTGAGCATCTTTACCACTAGGTCAACATACCACTTTTTCCTGTTCTTATTTTATACTTGAAAAATGCTGCAATCATTTTTCAAATACTGTAAGAGTTACAGCTAAGAGGGAGTGTATAAACAAAACCATATCACAAAAATGCTAATTATAGAAAATAAATCAGGCAAAAGACATGTATATTATATAATAGTCAGAACTTCTTTTCCTATGGTATTGTGGTAAAGTTTGAGCTATGTAATTATTTTGTGCATTCTACAGGCTTTTGTTTTTTAAGTTTTTGTATTTTATTTTTTTAAGGCAGAAAAGAAAGGAGCTAGTAGTACAATTGTTGGATTTATTTTTGGATGTTTTGCATTATTCAACTTCCTGACATCGTTGACAATGGGCAAATATGTAAGTATCTTCAAAAATACCATGAGCACTAAGCAAAAATAACATATCGCTTGATAAATAAAAAGTTCATTGCACCAGTGAAATAGATCATAATGTTCTAAACTCTGTAATCACTGTATCTGGGAAAAGTCGGCTTTTTAAATGGTACGCATATTAACTAAAACTTTGTCAATTGTACATGTACCCTTAGATTTCTGCAAAAATTGACTCTCTCAATTTCTCCGAAATCCAAAACCATTTAATTTATGTAGTAAAAAATGAATTTAGGACTATATGAGAATCTTAATTCATGGCCCAAGGGCAACAGAATGAATTAACATCAATGGCATACTGTTCAATCTCTCTAGCAGATAAACAAATGCAAATCTGTAGCAAGCAAAATTTTCAATTCTCTCTCTCTCTCTCTCTCTCCCTCCCTCCCTCCCTCCTTCTCTCCCTCCCTCTCTCTCTCTCATATCTATCTCATCTATCTAGTTTCTACACCGCTCCAATCTACCATCTTTGTGTAGAATATAGCTCCACAATATATATTACAGATTACAACCAAAAATTAAAAATGAAAATATTTTATATTCTTATACAATCAGGAGTTATGCCTAAAACATTTATGGTAAGAATAAAGACCAATCCATTTATTTGAAGGGCAGTCACAACAGCCTAGCTCCCATTCCTTAGGCTTAGCATACTCTACACTAAAAAAAAAAAAATCCTAGAAGGAAGAGATTGATCTCACATCAGAGGAAATATTATTCCAGAGGATGGTGGTAGTGACTGAACACATACTTTAAGATGACAGTTCTAATCAGTAGGGCACTTAGTGATTCCATTCTATTAGATCTTATATGAGCCGCGGTGGCGCAGTGGTTAGAATGCAGTACTGTAGGCTACTTTGGCTGCATGCTGACTGCCTGAAATCTCACCAGACTCAAGTTTGACTTAGCCTTCCATCCTTCTGAGGTAAAATGAGGACCCAGATTGTTGGGGGCAATATGCTGACTCTATATACCGGTTAGAGAGGGCTGTAAAGCACTGTGAAACAATATCTAGGTCTAAGTGCTATTGCTATTGCAGGCAGATGTTAATAAGAGAAGGTTAAGTTATCCAAGCCCAAAATTAAGAAGGGCTTTGAAGATGACAACCAGAATCCTGAATTGTACCTGGAAGTTAACTAACATCTGCTATAGGTCCCGTAGTAGAAATCATCTTACGTGAGTGCCTTAAAATGCAACCTTAGTTACTCAAGCTGCTAGATTCTGGATTAGCGTAGCTTCCAAATGCTCTTCAAAAGCAACCTAATGTAGACCTCATTGCAGTTGTTCAGCTGCATAGGACTTTGACAGTATTATTTATTTAACTGGAGGTTGAGATGTACAATTGGCTATCATCAGTTTATTGATGAAACGTGGTTATATGTCAATAGACCTCATCCAATGGTTGAATCAGAGTAAGCAAAACAACGAGCCTTGTAGCAACCCCCACACTGGAGGTACCTGTGTGTGTGTGTGTGCCAATCTCCACTGACCCCCACCATCTCCACTGGCTTGGACCAGGGGTGAAATGCTCCCAGTTCAGACCAGATCACCCGATCCGATAGCGATGGTAATGGGTGGTTCGGAGAACCGGTAGCAAAAATCCCTGCCCCCCCCATGCCCAGTTGAGCCACGCAATCATCAGAGGCTTCTTTTTAAGAGCAATTTTTTCTACAACCTCTTAGGCCGAAAAAATGCTTTTAAAAGTAAAAAAAAAGGCCTCTGATGATCGCGCGGCTCAGCTGGGATCCTCAGAGGCTTTTAAAAGCATTTTTTCGGATGAAGATGTTGTAGAAAAAATGTTTTTAAAAGAAAAAAAGCCTCTGCCAATCAGGCAATTCAGCTGGGATCCTCAGAGGGTTTTAAAAGCATTTTTTCTACAACCTCTTTGGCTGAAGAGGTTATAGAAATAATGATTTTAAAAGTAAAAAAAAAAGTTGGCCACACCCACCAGTGATATTAACCCCACCACTACCAAGCCACACCCATTTTACATTTCACCACTGACTTGGACCATCTCTTCAGGAAGGAAGAAAAGTACTAGGCTTCTCACTCTTAAACTTTAGAGACAGCTCAGTGAGATAGTATAATTGATGGTATCAAAGCCAGTGAGAGGTCAAGCAGAATCCAGAGAGTTGTACTACCCCATCCTGATCCCACCAGAAATCATAGGGACCCCATTTATGGATCTATAAGATTATCTGGAAATCGTAGCTAGTTCTGAAGAAAATTAAATCTATTAACTGAAAGTTATATTTCTGCCATATTATGGTAATATTTGTGTTTACAAATGCAATATACAACTCTGGCAGTTTACAAAACAAAGGAAACCAAGGAAATATAATAAAATTGGCATATAAAACAAGAAATAACCTTTGGCACCAACCTATCTCATTTGTATGACAAAAACAAAAATATTCCCACATCTGAATTTTTAAGTTTTGAAAATTTTGGCCCTGCTACCCAGTAATGTTATGACATTGGCCATACCTTTTTTTGATCATCATAGTCTCACAATTGTTTCTTTTGAAGTGCAAGCCCAAGAAAGTAGCATGCTCTTACATTTCCTGTTTCACTCGATCCAGGCAATTTCATAGTACTATTTAAACTCTTGGCTTTAACATTTTATATGACTTTAGGCTAATTAATGTGAACAATTGCCTCATTATAAATGTCAATTGCAATCTTAAAAATATCTCTAGAGAGATGCTGCCCAGAAAATATTGGTTGATTGCCAACCAGATAAATTAAGATTCTCACTTCTATAGTGAGATAGAAGGGGAACATATCAAATTTGCGGATGATACTAAACTGGCAGGAATAGCCAACAGCCTAGATGATAGGCTCAAGATCCAAATGGATCTTGATTAGTGACTAGGGATTCAAGTAATTTAACAACCGGTTCTGTGCCCTAATGATTTCTTCCAACAACCAGTTTGCCAAACTGGTCAGAAAGTTAATAACCGGTTCTCCCGAAGTGGTACTAACTGGCTGAATCCCACCACTGATCTTGACAGACTTGAACACTGGGCCCTATCTAACAAAATGAAATTCAATGTAGAGAAAAGTAAAGTCTTACACTTAGGCTAGAAAAACCAAAAGTACACATATAGACTGGGTGAAACCAGGCTTAATAGCAATAACTGTGAGAGGGATCTTGGAGTTTTAGTGGACAACCAATTAAATATGAGTCAACCGTGTGCAGCGGCAGCCAAAATAGCCAATGCAATACTAAATTGCATTAACAAAGGGATACAATCAAGATCAAGTGAGGTACTAATACCACTCTATAAAGCTTTTGGACCACATCTGGAATATTGCATCAAGTTTTGGTCACTTAAGCGCTTAAGCAAAATGGTTCAGTTGAGATCTGCATATATGGGACTGATTGGGGTAGTTTGCAGTGGTGACACTGAAATATAATTTTATCATATTTTATCTATATCTTAAATTATTGTATTTTATTCCAATTTCATTTGGAATGTGATTCTGCACTTCGATACGGCCCAAGGGCTATTCAATCTTTATTGAAGATTGAATTCAGCTATAAAGCCTTAGTAAGACCACACCTAGAATACTGCATCCAGTTTTGATCACCACATTATAAAAAAGATGTTGAGACTGTAGAAAGTGTGCAGAGAGGAACAAACAAGATGATTAGGAGACTGGAGGCTAAAACATACAATGAACGGTTGCAGGAACTGGGCGTGGCTAGTCTAGTGAAGAGAAGAACCTGAGGTAACATGATGGCAGTGTTCCAATATTTGAGGGGCTGTCTCAGAGTTGAGGGGATCAACCTGTTTTCCAAAGCACCTGAAAGCCAGACAAGAAATAATGGATAGAAAGTGACCAAGGAGAGATTCAACCTAGAAATAAGGAGAAATTTTCTGACAGTGAGAGCAATCAACCAATGGAATAGCTTGCTTTCAGAAGTTGTGGGAGCTTCATTACTGGAAGCTTTCAAGAAGAGACTGGATTGCCATCTGTCAGAAATGGTGTAGTCTCCTGTTTGGGCAGTGGATTGGACTAGATGACTTGCATTTCTTATGAAATTTCAAGATTTTTTTTGATGGTGCTTCAGCAATATCAGGGCCAATTTATCTTGCTGTGAATTTAGAATTAGATTCATGGTATGCATTTAACATTTTTAAAAATATTTTATGGGTCAGTCACTTTTTCAAGGTCTTTTCAATAAACTTTGGTGATTATAAGCATTATTACAATACTGATACTACGGTAATTCATAAAGTTTCATGTCATTAATGTATATTTTTAAAACAAGTTTTATTGGTTTCTCCCCCCCCCCCCCACATTTACCCACATCTTTTTTGAACAGAGTATTGGCCATATCTTATCTTATACAATTTATCAAATTCAAATACATTTTACTCAATTACAATTTTTGCCACAATTTTCTTTTCCCCCCTTTTTTAATCATATCTCAATATTTCTTTGCTTACTTATATAAACAGTATCTTCATTTGCCCTCAAATTCTAATTTTCCTGCTTATTCATATTTATTCTCTTTTATTTTTTAACCATTCATTCTTTATCTTAGTATATTTATATATGTTCGGGGTTACCTTTCTTCCATTTCATTTGTTGTTGTTGTTGTTGTTGTTGTTGTTGTTGTTGTACAGCAATCTTTCTTCTCAATTCTGCCATCTCCCTCTCTTATTTCCTCCTTACTTTCTTTTTCCCTCCTGTCCTGCTCCTCTCTACTTCCCCTTCCTTTCTCTTTCTCCTTTCTTCCTCCCTGTCTGGCCCTCTCTCCTCCTCTAATTTCCCCTCTCTTCCTTCCTACCGTCTCTTCCGTCCCTCTCTCTTCTTCCCTTCTCTTCCATCTCTCTACTCTCTACTCCTCCTTCATCTGTCTATTGCTATATTCATTTTCAATTTAATATTTTCCACTATGGTGTCCAGGCAACCCCGATCTTTTTCATTTATTAAAAATATTATTTGAATTTCCCCTCCTCTTTTTAATTATTAACAAGTATTTCAACTTAGTGTATTTTTTCCTTGAAACCTTTGTTAAAATAATCTTCCAACCCTTACTTTTTTCCCTTTAACAATGTATTTCTTCCGTTTTACTTCTTACAAGTCTGTCATTTACATCATTTACTAACATTTCATTTTCATTCAATTTTACATTTCAATTTCAATTCCCGTCTTGATTTCAATTAATTCTTTTGTTGCTTTTATTTCTCTCCATTTAGTGCTTCCTCCAACATCAAAAACATAGTTCATTTTTTTCACATTTCATCTACTGATCTATTTTACATTAAACAGTATTTTCACATATAATTTCTACAACTAACATTAACGTATTAATATTTTCACTGACTCTTAATCATTTTCTTTTAAACTCTCCACAATCCCATTTCTTGATGCTTTTCTCCCTTTCTCCCATTCTTTTACAAGTATGACATTTAAATCATTTTTTGACACTTCAATTTCATTCAATTTTATATTCAATTTCAATTTTCCATCTTAATTTCAATTAATCATTATATTACTATTTGTTTCTCTCCATTTAGTGCTTCCTCCAATATCATTCTTTCTTTCACATTGCATCTATTGGTATATTTTCCATTTAACAGCATTTTCAAATATAATTTCTACAACTAACATCCTTCTCTTTATTAACAAATTAACATTTTCACTGACTCTTAACCATTTTCTCTTAGACTCTCCACAGTTCCATTTCTTGATGCTTTCCTTCCTTTCTCCCATTCCCTTACCTTCTTCTTTTTCCTTTTCTTTTTTTCCTCCCCCTTCAGCCTCTTTTCTTTAATTTTAACTCTATTAATTTTCCTTCTCAATCTTTCCCCATTTATTTCTCTTCTTTTCATATTTGAGATGTAGTTTCCCTTATCTATTTTTATTCTGTCACTATTAAACTCAGTGTAATCATCTTTATCTTTATTTTCAATTGTTTCCTTTTCAGTATTATCTCCTTGTTTCTTTTGCTTCTCATTCATCTTTTCTCTTTCTTTCTTTTTTTTTTTGCATTCTAACCAATCCTCTGCTTCCTTATTTCCCTTAAATGCTTCTCTCTCTTTTTTTTTGAAACATCTCTCTCAGTATCTCATATTCATCCTCCCAATTCTCCATATTTTTAATTTAAAAGGCTAGGATTTTTAAATTTGTTCTTTTCATTTACATATACTTCAAGTTTCAAAGTCCATATAATGTCCTTTTTTTCAATGTCCAATTCAAATATTCACTTGAGCCAACACACTTTCAATCTTTATCCTTCACTTCTGTTTAATCTTGCTTCAGCTGCATGAATATGTACTTCCACATCTCTTTCTCATCTCTTTCCGCCAGCAGATGTCTTTCTCCGATTCACAAATCTTCTAGTAACAATGTATCCATTTTGTAATCCACAAAAACGCTTACTTTCTCTTTTCTGCCTCCTTTTTCCTTATCTTATTTTTTTTCTTTTGAAATCCAATTTTAAGTTCAGGTGGAAGATTCCTTTTAGGGCTTTAGGTTTGATTTTAAAGTTCCTCTTTTTTTCCCTCTCAGCTTAAGTTCCTCCGTGCCAATTAGATTTCTTTAAACTATTAAAAGTTTTTTTTTCCTTTTTACTTGTGAGTTGGCCAATTACTCATCCAGCAACAATGCTCTGTTCAGAACTCCACTCCTGCACATCTCTTAGTCCAATTGCCCCAGCTTGTAGCAGATGTAATGGCTGCTTCCCCTACCACTGGGTCAAAGAGCTGCCTCCGACCATTCAAGGAACTTGCCTGTTCCTCTTTGGTCTTCCAAGGTGCCTTTCTCTTTTCCCCCTCCCTACAAGACAGTTCTGGTCCGAAGACCTCCCGACAGTGGTTTGTCTGCCTGGGTTTTCATGAAGCTCAACGGAGCTTCGCTATTTCCTAGCCAGTGTTGCCGTGATGCTTCCAGTTTCCTCCATGTCATTAATGTATGAACTGTTAGTAAAGAACAGTTAATTGCACTAGTTTACTTCATCACTGTGTAAAACTAGATTGATTTGTATAAAGTTACAAATGCAGCTATGTCATTATATCATTTGTTTTGAAATATAAGAAAATTTCCAAAACAAGCATTTATTTTTTTAATAATTTACAGCTTGTACAAATTGGAGCAAAATTTATGTTTATTGCTGGCATGTTCGTCTCAGGATGTGTCACAATTCTCTTTGGGTGAGTATAGATATCTGTTTTATGCAGCGTCTTCTCCTAAAAGCTTCACTGTGTTGCTGTGGCTATTTTATTTTAGCATATGTATCTACTTTCTTTTTTCTTTTATTAACCAGACTCGCTGATTGAAAGGATAATCTCTGGAGTTCATTGTTTTAATTCCTTTGGGAAAAAAAGTAGTAGTTTTTTTTCCTCCATTCCTTTTGATATTAGGCTGTAAATCCCAGGCAATTATCTTGACTCTGATAAATTTAGCAGGATGAAATGTTTGTTAATACTTCTATTATCTGGAACATTGCTGAAAATACAAATTACTTTTATTTTATTCTGCAGTAGAATACTGCTAAACCAGTCCATATACTGCGACTTTAACATCTGTCCAAATAACATCTGTTATTAAAGCAGGATTCTCTGCTTTAAGAGACAGAGTGATTCGTTATATCTTTCTCTTTAGATTTTTGGACAAAGCACCTGATGGACCAATATTCATAGGGCTGTGTTTTTTGGTCCGAGCAATGGATGCCATTGGTTTTGCTGCTGCAATGACAGCCTCGTTTTCTATTCTCATAAATGCTTTCCCACAAAATGTAGCTACAGTTATGGTATGTATAAAGCCAATCAAAACCATGTAACGTGGGATTATTTTTGGGAACAGAGCCAGTTGAATGGCTGTTTAAGAGTAATGTCCATGTAGTGTATATATGATAACATTTAAAATATAATGTATACTTTGCTTTTATACTTTGGCAAAGAAGAGCAACTAAGATGATTAAGGGCCTGAAGACAAAAATATATGAAGTACGGTTGTACGAATTGGACATGGCCAGTCTAGAGAAAAGAAGGACTAGGGATAACATGATAGCAATATTCCAGTATTTGAAGGGCTGCCACAATGAAGAGGAGGTCAACTTATTTTCTAAAGAACCAGAAGGCAAGACAAGAAACAGTGGGTGGAAACTAATTAAGGAGAGAAGCAACCTGGAATTAAGGAAAAACTTCATAACAGTGAGGGCAATTAACCAGTGGAGCAGCTTTCCTTCAGAAGTTGTAGGTATTTAATCACTGGAGGTTTTAAGAAAAGACTGGACAGCTACCTATCTGAAATCATATAGGGTCTCCTGCTTGAGCAAGGGGTTGGACTAGAAAATCTTCAAGGTTCCTTCCAGGTCTAATCTGATTGATTGATTAATTGATTGATTGGATCTATGACTGTTATAAGAATGAGCATCTCTTTTCTTAAAAAAATCTAAAAGCTCCACACCACGAGTGTCAAATTTGCCTCATCGCAGTGGCATCACATGATGTATTGTGACTTTTCCCCCCTTCCCTAAACTGGGTGTGGGCATGGCCAGCACGTGAGGCATCTGGCCTGCGGGCCATACATTTGACAGCCTTGCTACATACCCCGGCGAATATAGTATTTCCATCTTAATATACAACAAAAGAACATAGCCCTTTTCTTGAAAGCTACCGAGTCTTTCAGTTTTTTGTCTCTCCTTTTCCTGTGCTTTTATTTAATCCTCAGTCTGACCTCTATTTTGTAATTTCATCCCAATCAAGAAATAGAGGATGCTTAATTCCAACTTCGTAACATACTTTAACCAGTAGGATGTGAGAAGAAAAACATACAGTATCTTCCATAGCTACACATATATTTTGAGGTAATTGACTCTGTCTTCCCTTGCCTATTTCCTGCAGGCATAATAGGCTGTTGACATAATATAGCTAGATGCAGGGGTGGGCTGCTGGGGGTTTGCGGGGGGTTCGGGAAAACATTCTACGTGGTTTGGAGAACCCCCAAATCCCACTCCTGGCTGGCCCTGCCCACCCTGCCCCGCCCGGTCTGTTTTGGATGCAGGTAAGTGCAGGGCACGCACGGAGGCTCGGGGAGGGTGAAAAACAGCCTACTGGAAGTTTGGGAAGAAGCCCTCCAGAGGGCCTCCGAAGCCTGGGGAGGCCATTTTCGCCTTCCCGGAGGCTCAAGGAAAGCATCCAGAGCCTAGGGAGGGCAAAAAGCCCCCCCCCCGTCACCATGGTGCAAAAGGCCAACTAGGCCACGCCCATTATGGCCATGCCCACCCAGCAACCAGGCAGAGAATCCCTTGCTAAAATTTTTGAAGCCCACCTCTGGCTAGATGCAAAAAATTGATTCTCTCCTCCTTCACCTATCTAAGATATCAGGTCTTTGCTTAAAAGAAATTAACTTGTGGCATCTCCCACAAAACATCTAAGAAAGAGGGTAAATTAAGTTTTGTGGTTTAACAGTGAAGAATCTTCTCTTTCTACATCGGTTGCCAGAAATCAGATGCCTCACGCTGCCATAAAAGCTCATATAGAGGGGGAAAGACTGCAAGCCATCTAAATGTGGCTTGACATCTCTGTCAAGGCTGTAATACACTGAACTCCCTTGAGAAAAAGTTTATCCAGAAAAAAATAAATTTATGAACTAATGCAATTTTTATTTTCTATGGATAATCTAATTAAACCAAAGGACAGTTCTGTTCTTTTATAAGCTAGCTTTTAAATTGACTGCGGATGAATTTCAGTCACAGCAAAAGAAATGAAATAATATGCATTTTTTTAGCACAAAGAGCACTACTTATGCTAAGAAAAATACGCTTTTATTTTAAGATAATGCACTATTGCGAACTTTTGGAATAACAAGAAATTCAGCAGACAATAGGGTTTAGGTTACCAAAATAACAGGGAGGAAGAGTAATAAGAGTATTGCAAGCTACAAGGAGCTGGTGAAGAGACTAAAGAATTGAACTCCCTCTACAATGAAACCTCTCTGGACATCTGATAAACTTACAAAAGCTTGTGCCTTTTAGTTGAAAAAGATGTTATCAAGATGACCCCTCAGTAAATTTACTTATTCTTACTTTTGTTTAATAACAAGTAGTTCTTTCATAGTTGTTTTCATTTTCCTTACTTCTGGTGGAATTTCTTCTGCTTTCATGATTTTAATGAATCCTATCATCCAGAGCCTACAGCTAATACAAAATGCAGCAATCTTGAGTAGTAATGGGCATTTAGAATAAAGAATCATAGGGATCTTGGCTATTCAAGGCAGGAGCTCTATACCATCCTGGTTAAGCGGTTGTCCAGTTTATTTTTGAAAACCTTGAGTGATGGAGCACCCACAGTTCTAGGAGGCAAGATATTCCATTGATTGCTTTCAGTGTCAGAAAGTTTTTTCTTACTTCTGGGTTGGATTTGACAAGCTTCTACCCATTACTTCTTGTCCTGCCCTCCTGTGCTTCCAAGAATAAGTCAATTCCCTCTTCTCTTTGACAATCCCTCAAATATTGGAAGGTTATCATGTGCCCCCAGTCCTTCTCTTTGGTAGGCTAGACATATCTAGTTCCCCCAAACATTCATCATATAATTTAGTCTTCATATCCTATATCAATGATGGTTAACCTTTTGGGTGCTGAGTGTCCAATGTGCAAGCGTGCATTGGTGAATGCATGTGCATGTGCCCCAATCCCCAATATGCAATGCGAGCATCCCCCATGCATGTGCCCTGCGCATGCACCCCCTGCACCCCGTTTTGACTTCCCAGGTTGGTGCAGGTGGCTTTACAGGCCCAAAACGGGGCACGGGGGGCCCTTGCATGGTGTCCCTGCACCCCATTTTGGTTTCCAGGTTGGTGGGGGCAGCAGAAATGGAGAAGAAAGGTAGGGTATGCTGGGAAGGAACCTGCGGAGATCAGGGAAGGCCCCGCCCCCCGCACATGCATGGCAGATACCCGAAGACAAGCTGGTTGGCGGGAGGCGCACATGCATGCGTGGTGGAGCTAGGCTGGGGCAGCGGCTGGTATGACTACAGACAGGGCTCTGCATGCCATCTGTGGCACACGTGCCATAGGTTCACCATCATGGTCCTATATCATCCTTATTGCACACTTTCTAGGGTTTCAGCAACTTTTTTATATTGTGGTGACCAGTATATAGCATTCCAAGTAGGGCCTCACTAATGCAGTATAAAGTGGTATTATCATTTTTGTAGTATGCCAATATATGACTAAGCTGCATAGGCTGCTAGTCAGTTTCCAGGAGCAATTCAAGATGCTAGTTGTAATCTATAAATACCTTTCTGGCATCCCACCTATCATGTTCCGGCAAAGAATGTATATTCCAGATCCCTTTTATTAAACATTGATACCTTATGGATTCGAGGTAGTGTGTCTTCTCTGTGGCAGCCTCCATGCTCTGGAACAACATCCCCTCAGAGATAAAACAGCACCTTCTCTCTTGGGGTTCCAGAAAGCTCATGAGACCTGGCTTTGCTGTCCAGACTTGGGTTAATGTGTTTTTGGGAGTCCTGGTCTAGTGTGTTATCATTATGACTATTTTGGTCCAGGCTGCCTGTGGTGCTGTATGTTTTTAAACGCTTGCTATGTTTTTGTGTTTGTAAGCAGTCCAGAGTCTATGAGAGTGGGCAGCTATAATGAATTTTAATAATACCAGTAGTAATACTAATAGTAACACAAGGATCCTTTGCTTGCTGATTGTTTCTATTTTATTCTATTTTTATTCCACACTTCAGAAAAGTACTCTTTAAGGATCCTGGAAAGAATGTTTTAAAACATCAAACACTTGCACTTAAGCATTAAGTGCTAAACAAACAGAAACATTTTAGAGCTTAAAATGACAGTAGAGAGCCACTCAGAGTAAAATCATTAACATAATATAAAGCAACAAGCAGAGGCAGAGGGAAAAAAATCAGCTCATTATTAATTAAATAGGGATTTGTTAATGAATACACTATTGGAAAATGATAAAAACAAAAACCTAAGTGATATGTATATTTCTCTAAAGTGAATGATTCTGTACTTTTGCCAGCTTCTTGGATGACCTTAACAGGTAACAATCCAGAATAAAATCTGTAGGTAATTTAGGAGGCCAGAAAAGTTAACTGAACTATAATTTGTTTAATAATCTTTTTTTCTCCTTCAAGTCAGCATTGTTTGACTGCCTGGACTAGTTCCTGCAGTTTTCTTGGCAAGGTTTCAGAATGATTTGCCGTTGACTCCTTCCGGGGGGGGGGGGGGGGGGGGGGGGCTGAGAGAGTGTGACTGGCCCAAAGTCATCCAGCTGGCTTTGTGCTTAAAGTGAGACTAGAATTTACAGTCTCATGATTTCTAGCTTGGTGCCTTAATCACTAGACCAAATTGGCATATCCCAGGCTTAATTAAGGTGCAGGACAACCCTAACTAAAACATAAGGCAGTTCACTTTACTTCACTGGAAAGGTTTTCCGTGCTGTGTCCTGAAAAGCCATAGAAGGCTGGTGAAGCTGTTGTTTTAAAATGGCACAGCAAGTAAATGAAGCAGGGTGCCATTTTGTTTTGCAGAATTATAATCAGACACAATAATGGCTCTTTTAAAATGTGCCAGCAATTATTTGTAGTGAGGTTTCTGTGTACCTGTTACATAAAAGAAACCACATGCAGTTCACTCTTATAGCACTCTTGTTAATAAATGATAAGTTATTCACCCAGCCTGTGGGTTTCTTCTGGTGCCAAAAGTCCATCCTTTCTGACTGCAATTGTGTTTCTTCTTTCTTTTTAGGGCATTCTTGAAATTTTTACCGGATTGGGATTAGTGTTGGGTCCTCCAATTGGTGGCTTTTTGTACCAGAGTTTTGGCTATGAAATCCCTTTCATTGCACTTGGAAGTGTAATGCTGCTTATGGTGCCTCTGAATATGTTCATCTTACCAAATTATAGTAGGTGGAGGTTTTATTGCCTTCCTTATTACAACTGGGGAAAGGAAAGGGAACATAAGATTTGTGCTGTTTAACTCAATTAATGAAGTTTCTTTCTTTGAAATTGAGCCCAAAATTTATGTTGTAAAGTGAGAAATTTGTTAAGTGAGTTTTGTTCCATTTTATGACCTTTCTTTCCAATTTCTTAAGTGAGTCACTGAAGTTATTAAATTAATAACATGGCGGTTAAATAAACCTGCTTTCCCTATTGGCTTTGCTTGTCACATGATCACAAAAGATCACATGGCCCCAGGACACTGCAAGCATCCTAACCAGTTGCCAAGCATCCAACTCTTGATCATGTGACCATAGGGATGCTGCAACTGTCATAAGTGCGGAAAACAGTTGTAAATCACTTTTTTCAGTGCTGTTGTAACTTTGAACTGTCACTAAGTGAACTGTTGTAAGTCGAGGACTACCTGTAATCCTCAATTTATTACCACAATTGAACTCAATATTTTTATTACTAAGCAAGATGGTTGTTAAGTGAGTTTTGCCCCATTTTATGACCTTTTTGCCACATTCGATAAGCAAACTGCTGCAATTGTTAAGTGAATTTTGCAGTCATTCAGCAAATCTTGAAAGGAGTTTCAACTTCTCTTAGGATTGCCTGCTGCCACATGATCTCAGGAAAAGACGGGGTTGTTTTAAAGAACTGCAGACAGGTGCTACATTTCTGTACGCTCTGAAGCAGGCTCTGAAGCAGGGGTACAAGTCCAGGCCCCGGGGGGGGTGGATCCGGCTCGTGGGATGTTTAGATCTGGCCCGCAGGGCTGTCCTGGAAACAATGAAGTACTGGCTCATAGTGCCTCTGCCAGCGAAAACGTAGCTCAGGACAGCTGTGTGCGGCCCTCCCGAGATCCATTTTCGCTGATAAAGGATTGCAGGAGGACATTGCAGCTGAAAATGGAGCTTGCAAGGGCTGCAGGCGGCACTCCCCAGCTCCATTTTCCCTGGCAGAGGGTTGCAGGAATCTGTCACAGCCAAAATAGCGCTTAGGAGCCTGTTTTCATTGGCAGAGTGCTCCGGCCATCACAAGCGCCCCCGATATGAGTGATGTTGCGCAGGCCACACCCACCCCGGCCCCCCAAGGTCAAACATCACCTTGATGCGGCGCTCAATGAAATTTAGTTTGACACACCTGCTCTGAAGCATACCAAAGCTCTGCTGCAATGGCTGTATATATTTGCCAAAATATTTTTTGTCTTAAATGGCAATCTCTCCTCATATGCCTCAGGGAAAGCTTAGAAAGCAATGAAAAACAAGAGAGATGATGATCGCACAATAAAAAAAAATATATTGTGGTATTTTACATGGGTGTGTTCTGCAGACATATGTAGTAAATATAATTTTCTATAGAAAATTAATTGTAGCGTCATTATTGCTAATGGAAGCTGGTGGCCTTTCTGATAAACAAGTTCAGCAGGTTCTTTTAGCATTTAAAATGCATAGAAATGAGCTGGGCTGAAGGTCAGGGCAAGAACTGTATTTGGGCGTGATAACTTCTAACTGTATTATCATTATTCATATCCATTCGTATGCTAGACATTACTACTGTTTTTTTATACATGGTATACAGGCTGCTACCTTCTGCCTTATATATTAATCCTGCCTTATACATTAATACATAACTGATATTTTAAATGATTCATATTCTTGTTTATAAGGAAAATGCATGATAAATACAATTTGTGTGTCAGCCTATGTCAGCCTTGTTAGATATTAACAGGGAAAGGCTAATTCTTCTTATTCTTTATCTGAATTCAGGACTGTAGACTTAGGGCAAGGATGAATATCTTTTAATGTGTAAAATATTTGTACAGATTAGCTACTATAATAATTAATTTTAAATTCTATGCTTTTCCAATTTCAGATTCAATTCCTAAGAAAGATTCGTTCTTGAAGCTTATTGTTCTACCAAAAGTTGCAATCCTTTGTCTAAATATATTTGGACTAAGTTCAAGTATAGCCTTTCTCGATCCTACAATGTCTTTATTTGTCTTGGAAAAAGTAGGTACATTTTGGAAGAAAAAAAAAATCTTTTAGATACATCCTATCAGTGGTGGGTTCCTCCCAGTTCAGCCTGGTTCCACCGAGCCAGTAGTGGTGACAATATGATATCACTGAACCAGTTCTGCCCCTCTCGCCCCCCCCCCGTCCCCACGTTATTCTTACCTTTTACTTGGCCCCACCCCCAATCTATTGCTGCCTCCTGAGTCCTAGCTAATGGCTAGAGGGCATTAGCTAGGACGCAGGGCTTCAAATGGCTGCCCTACAGCTGATAAGTGTTAAAAGAAAACAAATGAGTATACCGGTGCCTGCAAAAATAAATGGGTAGATCAGTACAGCTCTGCTATCAGTTAAAAGCCTGGCAGACCAGTACTTCTGCTAAATCCTAAATAATTGTCACATGATCATCAGGCCACACCCACAAAATAAGCCACACCCACAGAACCGGTAGTAAAAAATTTAGAACCCATCCCTGCTTCCTATCCATTCTAAAATAACTCATCAAGCTTAATAGATTTGATAAAAGATTTATAAATCATGGGTGTGTAACACATATTAGCTGTTTGCTTTAACCTTTCAAATGGTTGCTACGTTTCTAGATGTCTCTTCCTACATTATAATTCTAACTAGCAGTGCCAAAGGGTCATATGGGCTCCAAAATATAAATAAGTTCATGCCTCAGAAATTATAACCTGTCAAACTCAAGGCCCGTGGCCCGGATCTGGCCTATGGGGTGTTTAAATTTGGCCCACGGGACCACCCCAGAAACATCGAAAAACCAACCCATGTGCCTCTGCTAGCAAAAATGGTAGTTTTCACTGGAGAGGGCTGCAGGAGGCCGTTGCAGCCCAAAACTGAGCTTGGGCTCCAGAGATGGGTTTCAGCAGGTTCTGACCAGTTCTGGAGAACCGGTAGTGGAAATTTTGAGTAGTTCGGAGAACAAGTAGTAAAAATTCTGACCGTCCTGCCCCCATCTATTCTCTGCCTCCCAAGTCCCAGCTGATTGGGAGGAAATGGGGATTTTGCAGTAACCTTCCCCTGGAGTGGGTTGGGAATGGAGATTTTACAGTATCCTTTCCCTGCTACACCCACCAAGCCACACCCACAGAACCAGTAGTAAACATTTTTGAAACCCACCACTATTGGGCGCCCGTTTTCACTGGCAAAACACTCGGGCCACCACAGGCACCCCGAGACGAGTGATGTTGAACTGACCATACCCATCTTGGCATGTCCACCCTGGTCCCTCAAGGTCAAACACAACCTTGGTGCGGGCCTCAATGAAATTGAGTTTGACACCCCTGCTTTAAAACAACATAAGGAAAACATTACTAACATGAAATATATCTGATGTGATTCATCTTCAGCCATGTGGTCAATGCAGGTAATCCTTGACTTAAGACCACAATTGAGACCAGAATTTCCATTGCTAAGCAAGGCAGTTAAGTGACTCAAGACTAATTTTACGACATTTCTCGTGATGGTTGTTAAGTGAATCACTGCAGCTGGTAAGTTAGTAACACGATTGTTTAATGAATCTGGTTTCTCCATTGACTTCGCTTGTGAGAAGGAAATGAAAGGCTGCCAGATGGGGTCACTGCAACCGTCTTAAATATGAATCAGTTGCCAAGCACCTGAATTTTGATCACGTGATTGTGGGGATGCCGCAATCATTGTAAGTGTGAAAAATGGTTGTAAGTGTGAAAACCAGTCATAAGTCATTTTTTTCAATGCCTTTGTAACTTTGAATGGTCACTCAGTGAACTGTTGTCAGTTGAGGACTGCCTGTATTGAATTAATATTGTATTCTGCTTTTAAGCCCTAACAAGAATATTGGTTTTCTTTCTATAGTTTAAATTGCCAGCAGGATACGTAGGATTGGTCTTTTTGGCGCTAGCGCTCCCTTATTCCTTATCTTCACCACTTCTTGGTTTCCTAAGTGATAAAAAGCCGGTGAGTACAAGATCTTACCCCATCCTTATTTCAATTTTTAAACTTCTTTAGATTTGCCAGTTATGATTATCCAGTATTGGTGTTTAGGTTTGACATGCTTCAGAAACCAAATAATAGAAATCCTTGTGTTGACACTGGATCTTACCAAATCCCATAGATCAGCTATGAAGACGTGTTTCTGCCTAATGAATTTTCTCAGCCAAGAAATAGTAAGAAATAGTAATACAATATATTCATAATGTGTGGAAGAGCTGTAAAGCTGGTTTCTCACTGCCATCCAATCAAAGAGCCTTGGTGGCGCAGCAGATTAAAGTGGCATTAAGTGACACCAGCTGCCTGCAATTACTGCAAGTTCGAATCTCACCAGGCTCAAGATTGACTCAGCCTTCCATCCTTTCAAGGTAGGTAAAGTGAGGACCCGGATTGTGGAGGCAATAAGCTAACTTTGTATAAAAAAGAACACCGCTTGGGGGGGGGGGCGAAAGCCCTACTAAGCAGGTATATACAAAAGTATGAAGGCTATTGCTTAACGCATTGTAAGCTGCCCTGAGTCTCCGGAGAAGGGCGGCATATAAATTGAACCAATAACTCACCATTATTGAACAAATAATCTCACCAGGCTCAAGGTCGACTCAGCCTTCCATCCTTTCTAAGGTGGCTAAATTGAGGACCCAGTTTGTGGGGGCAATAAGCTGACTCTGTATAAATATACAAAAGTATGAAGGCTATTGCTTAACGCATTGTAAGCTGCCCTGAGTCTCCGGAAAAGGGCGGCATATAAATCAAATTACAAACTTAAAAATTAAATAAATAAATAAATAAATAAATAAATAAATAAATAAATAAATAAATAAATAAATAATAAATAAATAAATAGTCCCATCTCTGATTTGATAGATGTGATGAAACTTGTGTTTTTGTTCATAGCAAAAAGATCACCAATAGCATGGCTCTTGGTAACTTGGAAAGCCATTGCCCATGATAGCACATGGATCCATGTTCAAAGTGGTACATTTTACATTTTAGCAGGCAGGAGGACTCCTATTTAAAAACAGACAAGTTGAATCTTAATTTTTGGAAGAACCAGTTTGCTCATGCGACACTTTCATTGGAAGAAAGAGAAGCTGTTTTCCCTAGTCACCCTTTGCTCTTGAAAAAGTAACCTCTTTCATAGGATTGGTTACATCTTCTAAAAAGAACGTGAAGATGAATGTTAGGTTCTGGTTGAACTGAATTCATGAAATGATCTAACATGAAATTTCTCAGTTATTTCACTTTATTCCCTATTGGTTGAATTAATGCATTCAGTTTATTCAAATATGGTTTTTTGATGAGAATCAAGTTGTTTGTCTATCTCTTACAGAGGTTAAGGAAGTGGCTACTAATCGTTGGAGCTTTTCTGACCACATTATGCTATATTTTCTTAGGGCCAGCTCCCATCTTGCATATTGAAAGGTAAGATATACTTCACTAACTTCTACACTGACAATTTTCCCGGTCTGAAGTAGTTTCAAAACCCATTGCTACCGGTTCGCTCGTGGACATGCGCACCCATGCACAAAAGCGTCCGGGTGGGTGGGCGGAGCCTCCCACCACTGCCACTACCAGTTCGCCCGATCCAGGAGCAACCACCACTGGTCTGAAGTTTTCCTTTTCATCAAGTCAATAAGGAAACAGCTGTGTATTAACTAGTAATATCAATTTTTGTACCCCAATAAATGAACTCTGCTGCCTAGCATTAGTATTCTTTTTAATGTTTTCTTCAGCTTGTGGACAGAATAACAGCTGTACAATTCTATTTTTCCTTATCTGTGAAGAGGGAGGCTTAGAGACATTTCCTGCTTCTCATCCTTACACCTACAATGCATAGTGACTAGAACACCCTCTCATCTGGATCACTAATCTCTAAGCTCTGTTTTGGCTACTGTTATTGCTGATGTTCCAGTTGCATATTGGTTACGAGTCAGGACATTTCTCTAACATGCAGAGGGTCACTGGCTTAAAACTTAGCAAAATCACCCTTCCCTTCCCTGGTTTATAACAACTCCCCATGGCCAATTTGGTGCAGCCAACTCACTGTGGCCAACTCCCCGTGGCCAACTCATCATGGGACAACTCACATTAGGAGAAGAGTTACATTAATATCAGAGAAACAGTGGAATAGAATCATCATCATGCCAAAGGAAGGACCAAATGATAACCGTTAAAATAATGATTTATGTTAAATAAATATATTGAATTATTGACATACCATGGCGGGCTGGCCAAGATGAATTATCACATGGCAAATTAGCTGCAGCAAGTTGGCCATGGGCAAATTGGCCAGGGCAAATTGGCTGCGGAAAGTTGTCCCTTCCCTTCCGTTCCCTTCTGTTCCTGGTATTTTGGGAACTTGAATGAAACTCTCATCTGAGATGCCATGGAAAATAATGAAAAGATGCACTAGTGACTTTGTTCAAAAAAAAGTCCAAGACTAAGAAATGTAGGTCAGAAAAAAAAAAATAACTGAAAAGAAAATGCCTGCTCTAAGTTTTGAATCAGTGAATTTCTGTAAGTCAGCCTGAACTATCCTATTGAGAAACTATTTTTATCAGGATCTGGGTCAGACATTATTGATCCAAATCTGGAAAAAATGCAAGAAAGGATTATTTTATTTATTTAAAAGTTGGTTGTTGTATCTGCATGCATGTGTATTTTGATACTTTAATGCTGTATGTAATGACTTAGTTTAGCTTTAATTAAATATATGCTTATGAGTACATACAATTGTCAATTATTTTCCAGGCATGAAACATTGGGAGGGACCAACAGTAAAGGAATTGCTCAATGAAGGGCTTCTGTTCTGTAGCTGGGAATCTTAACTGAAACCTTAATTGGCAGATCTTCACTGAAGTGATCCAGAGTTTAGGCAGAATATTTTTAAAATCCTGGTAGCACCAGCATGAAACCTGAATGATTTAACATAGCAGTCCCCAACTATCAGAAAGGAGCTATGTGTAGTGTTATTGCAGCCAGTGAGAATGACACTTAAGAGCTAAAAGAAGTGGTGGACTCTAAATCTCTAAGGTCACTGTCAGTTGGGTGGCCTTTTAATGGCAGATGGCGGAGAGATACCATGAATTACAGCTGAAATGAAGCATTGTGTCTGTGCTTTTAATTTTGCAGTCAGCTTTGGCTTTTCATTCTGATGTTGGTCCTGAATGGTTTTGCTCTTGCAATGATTGGTATCCCAATATACCCTGAAGCAATCAATTGTGCATAGTAAGTGATCTTCTCTTCATATCTATGCTGTTCTTTATCCTCAAAGCCTAGAATAATTATCTACAGTTGTATATCCTCTTTCCTCCCCTCTTTTCCCACTTTCCATTCAGTCATGCCTGATACTTGGGGACTACTTGAATGAGTCCTTGCAGTTTTCTTGGCAAAGTTTTTCAAATGTGGTTTGCTGTTGTCTCCTTCCTAAGGCTGTGCAGACCTAGGCTTTCTGAGGTAGTAAAAAGCACATGATTAGTCCCAAAAAATCTTTTTTAAATTTCAATGGCTGTGAATTATGTTCATTCACAACCTGTAATGAGTCACAATTAGTTTGTAAAGAGTCCGACAGAAGTCTGCCACAGTCCTTTAGGATAAGGCTGATAAGCATTCACCTTTATCTCTATTGACATGCTGCCAAAGACCTAATTGGCAATTAGCTTTGCAAGGACACAGAGCACAGAGTCAAAATGGAGCTTCACAATTTAAATGAACCAAAATGAAGAAAGTTGCCTCCTGCAAAGGCTCACGTCCTTTGCTCCTCCTTTATGTCTTATGGGAGGGGCCAATCATCTCCAAGCCCTACTCCCAAGTCGTCTGTTTTGTCTTAACTGTTCTTGCCTTCAGGCAGCTCTGTGCATGCACGCACTGGGAACAGGCTCCCCCTCACTCACTGATGTCCAACTCTAGAGGCTCTGGAGGCAGCCCATAACTCCTAGATGGCCCTGGCTCCTTCTCTGCTTCCGAAGCAGACCCCTTGTCTGAGCCTTCCCCTGACTCCAGGACTGGTCCATGTTCCTCCCCAACCTCCTCACTGTCTGACTCTACTGCCAGCTCCACAACAGAGGATTTTGTTGTGGACCACAACAAAAGCTGAGAGAAAGTGACTAGCACAAGATCACCTAGCTGGCTTTTTGCCTCAGATTGGGACTAGAACTCCAATCTCCCAGTTTCAAGCCTGATGCCTTAACAACTACATTAAATTGCTAGGATTGATTTAAAGACAGAGATAGTTATTAAACCAAATTATGGTTTGGCTTCTGCCTCTGTTTAGAAAAGCCTTCTCTCTCTCTCTCTCTCTCTCTCTCTCTCTCTCTCTCTCTCTCTCTCTCTCCCTCCCTCCCTCCCTCCCTCCCTCCCTCCTCCCCTCCCTCCCTCCCTCCCCCTCTCCCTCTCCCTCTCTCTCCTCCCCCCCACCTTCTTATTAAAGGTAAATCCATGGCTTCCATTTAACATACACCAAGAGCCTTGGTGGTGCAGCAGATTAAAGTGGTGTTAAGTGACACCAGCTGCCTGCAATTATTGCAAGTTCAAATCTCACCAAGCTCAAGGTTGACTCAGCCTTCCATCCTTTCCAGGTAGGTAAAATGAGGACCCGGATTGTGGGGGCAATAAGCTGACTTTGTATAAAAAAGAACACCGCTTGGGGGCCCGAAAGCCCTACTAAGCAGGTATACACAAAAGTATGAAGGCTATTGCTTAACACATTGTAAGCCGCCCTGAGTCTCCGGAGAAGGGCGGCATATACATTGAACCAATAAATAAATAAATAAAATAAGACAACAACATGCTGCTCAGCAATAATATATGCAAATGTCTGCATACCATTGGTCCATCAACCAGTGTGTTGTACATATTTGATTAACCCCCATTTATTCAATAAACTGGAATAATCATCCCAATCAGTAGTGGGATTCAAATCTCATTGCTACTGGTTTGCTCGTGGGTGTGAGCACGCTTGTGTGCACGCCGCTTCTGCAGATGCACAGAAGCTTCTTCGCAGAGATGTCTAGGCAGGTGGGCGGAGCCTCCTGCTGCTGTTGCTACCGGTTCACCCAATCCGGGGCGAACTGGTAGCAACCCACCACTGACCCCAATCAATGGTCACTTGTGGCCCCTGAGTGCTCTATTTTTGTCTCTCCTTCTTGCCTTGGTGACCCCATTAATGATAGCTGAAACCTAATGGCAGTTTCGTGATGTTTGAATTGGTAAACACATGAAAAAAAGAAATGTAACAAAAGCCACATCAATCTAAGCAAAGTATATCCCCCATCTTCACAAACTGCCATCCCATATATCTGAAACAACCCTTGACTATCATTAAGAAGATTAAGTGTGGCCCTTGGCCTAACCCAGAAATAGTCATGATTAAGCCAACACAGTCCTAGGCTGCATTAACAGAGGGATAGAATCAAGATCACGTGAAGTGTTAATACCACTTTATAATGCCTTGGTAGCCACACTTGGAATACTGCATCTAGTTTTGGTCACCATGATGTAAAAAAGATGTTGAGACTCTAGAAAGAGTGCAGAGAAGAGCAACAAGGATGATTAGGGCACTGGAGGCTAAAACATATAAAGGACGGTTGCTGGAATTGGGTATGTCTAGTTTAATGAAAAGAAGGACTGGGGGCAGTGGTGGAATTCAGCCAGTTCGCATCACTTCGGGAGAACCGGTTGTTAACTTTCTGAGCAGTTTGGTGAACTGGCTGTTGGAAAAAATCATTAAGGCAGAGAACCAGTTGTTAAATTATTTGAATCCCACCACTGACTAGGGGTGACATGATAGCAGTGTTTCAATATCTCAGGGGCTGCCAAAAGAAGAGGGAGTCAAGCTATTCTCTGAAGCACCTGAGGGCAGGACAAGAAGCAATGGGTGGAAACTAATCAAGGAGAGAAGCAGCCTTAGAACTAATAAGAAATTTCCTGACAGTTAGAACAATTAACAATTAATTAAGATTTGCCTCCATAAGTTGTGAATGCTCCCACAGGAAGTTTTTAAGAAGAAATTGGACAACTGTTTGTCTGAAATGGTATAGTGTTTCCTGCTAAGCGGTGTTTTTTTTTTAAAATTTGATTTATATGCCACCCTTCTCCGGAGACTCAGGGTGGCTTGCAATGCGTTAAGCAATAGCCTTCATACTTTTGTATATTTATACAAAGTCAGCTTATTGCCCCCACAAACTGGGTCCTCTAAGGTCCCTTCCAACTCTGTTATTCTATTCTAAGCAAACCATGGCAGAGTTCAGTGTGTGAGCCAAATCACTGAAAAGATTTTAAATGCTGAATATATTGTATTGAGGAGAAAGATAACCCTTGATATTTTTCTTTTCTACATTTAAGGACAAACTGTTATGTTACAGATGTTGCTGCTCTGGGACTATATAATTATTTTTGTGATGATTACCTTTTAAAATGTTTTGTAGCTGTAAATGAAAATATCATCCCTGGAAATAACTCTGGGTTTTTCTGCCTTTCCTTCTGCAGTGAGAATGGATTTGAGGAAGGATTAAGTTTATTAGGATTGGTGTCTGGACTCTTCGGTGCATTATGGGCACTTGGGTATGTAACCATTCATAAAAAACCTATACAATTCATGATCAGAAATACAACTGTTGACTAAACATTATGTAGATTTTTGAACAGCATTATCAAGTACAAAATAAATTCTTAAGAGTTGAGGAGAAATACATAAAAGCCAATAACTCTTCAGAAAATAGGACCAAAACATCTGTGGAGAAGAGCTAATCAGTGATGGTGGTGGTGGGTTTCACATTGATAAATGCAGCACCACAAATCAAGGCCTACCCATAATCTGTCTGCACTATGATAGTGCTACTATTATTTTATCATCAAGATGCTACATTGGTGCTTCATGAACAACAGAATGTGTAGTCGGCCTTCATCTATTAAAACATGATACTTGAGGTTTACAAAACAGCGCAGAAAATTATTATTGCTTCAAGCGATGATGCTACTTTTGTTAGCTACTAGCCTGTGATGCTTGCTCAGGCACATTGTATGCAAACTTTGGCATAACAATCATGGATATTAATGGGAGATGACTCTGAAACATTGTGCCTTAAATTTTCCAACATATGATCTCTCCCAATATCTGTATCTTCCATATGTGTTGGGTGATCCATTCAGGACCTTTCCAGAAATATAGAAGGTTGAACTGCACAAAGACACCAAAGCACCATACGGAGTAATTCTGATTCTAAGGGGCAGCTGATTTTCTCGGATCTATAGATCACAAATGTAGTTATTTTGCTGTCTTTTGGATCTCATTGTATTATTAAGCAGACCCTACCTTTTGCACTGAAAGCTGCTTATAGGCATTGCTAAAGAATAGATATCAATCACAGTGTTTCCTTCAGAAGCCAGTATTTTCTATGTGATGGGAAGAAAAGCAATACAAATTGAAAGTTTTCTGATTATTAATTTGGGATTTGTTGTCCTAACACAAAAAATAAAACTAGCTGTTCCCTCTTAAAAATAAATGTAACATTTAAAAGCAAACTAATAGGCAGCAAACTAATATACAGTAATTATTAATGCTATCTGCTATTTTTTTGGATTAATGGTTTAATGTCATTTTTATTCCCAATGGAAAAAAAAGACACGGACAATAAAGTTATGTACACAGATAAAGAAGGCTTTTTTAAAGAATGTTTAGAAAGTCATATGCACTGAACATATTTTGCAGCTGCCAAAAATTTCTTCCTCCTAGAAACAGATATTGAGATTGATTCATTCAGTCATGAGCACATCTCAAAGCTTCTATTTCTTTTTTTTAAAAAAAATATTAAACAGTTTTTTTAAAAAACAAAAAAGAAATGTTTACAATTTTCTTCTTTTAAACAATTTCGCATCAGTAAACATTTCTTACATATCCATTTTTCTCCCTTACTTCAATTTGGCATTTATATATATAGTTCATATATTGATTTATATACATAAAGATAACAATGTACTCAATAGCGATCATACGTTCTGTGTCCATTCCATTTCCACTCTCATGTTACTGCATTTCAACTCCTATATCTTCCTCATTTACTCTTTCCTTGCCTTTTATCCCTCTCCTCTAATCAGTCGTACCATTTCTTCCACACCACATAATATTCTGTTTCCTCCTTTTGTAAGTTTGCCAATCTCTGCACACTCCAAAACTTTTCTAATCAAATTTTCTTCCGTTGGTATATTATTATTTTTCCAATTTTGTGCATATATTATTCTTGTTGCTGTTGTAATATGTACAGTATAATTAAATACTGTATTTTTTTTATCATAAGTCCCTGGAAGTATTCCTAATAAAAATATTTCTGGCTTCATCTCTATACGCTGTCTGGTTATCTCTTCTAACTGTATTCTAATTTTACCCCAAAGCTTCTATTTCTTAATTGCCTGGAAGATTTGGGATTTATTTGTTTATTTGGTTTTTACCCCACCTTTATTATTTTAACTCAATTATTTGTAACTCAAGGCAGCAAACATCCGTAATACTTTTTCATTCTCTTATTTGTGAGGTGGGTTGGTCTGTGAGACAGAGTGACTGGATCCAAAGTCACCCAGCCAACTTTCAGCTTTGAGGCAGGACTAAAATTCCTGGTTTTTAGGCTAGCACTTTAAGCTCCTGTGCCAAATTGGCATATATGGGAGAGCTAGCTACACATAATGGCTCTTAAGGCAACGTGACCAGACGTCCCACTTTTGGCGGGACAGTCCCGATTTTTAACAATTTGTCCCACGCCCGCCGGCAATTTTTGGAAAGAAACGGTAGTAAAAAATTTAATAGTTCGGAGAACCGGTAATAGCTGTTCACTTACCCTGCCCACTCCCGATCTATTGTTGCTTCCTGAGTCCCAGCTGATGGCTAGAGGGGAAAAAAAACTGTTTAAACTCTTGCTGCGGGGCTTCAAAGGGCCGCCCTACAGCCGATCAGTGTTAAAAGAAAAAAAAATGAGTAGACTGGTGCCTGCAAAAATAGAAAAAAAACAACCCCTTTCAGCTTCAGGTTAATTACCACAAATTGATTAGTTCGGCGTAGCTGCAAAGAGAGCTGGAGCAGGTTTTTTTCCCCCTAGCTATACTTAAAAGTGAAACTGAAAGTAAAGCAGGGTCTTTGCTGCAAGGTAACAAAATGAGGCAGAGAGATTTCTTTTTCCTCATCAAAAAAAGGTAGGTGCAAAACTGCAAACAATTGGAACTTTAGGGCAAAAGAGGAGAGTTCAAGATTTTAAAACACAAAAGAAAAAAAGCTCTATTTAACTAGGAAATTGTAATAATTGAGATACTATTAATTGTATATTGTGTTGAATGCAGAAATGGTTAAGTTGTGGTTTGGAGGAATATATGGGGGAAATTATTTGATTTATTATTATTGGTAAATATAATTAATTGATTTGTAAGAAATTGGATTGCATGGAAATAATTGGAATATTCATGTTCATATTGATTAATATACAAAAAAGATAGTTATATAACTAATTGATTTATATTAAAATGTTGAATTTGTATTAAACAACTGTAATTACATAATTAACCAATGTGAGGATGGATATAAAAATAGATGACAATGGGAAGGGGTATAATATAGAATAGAAGGGAAAAATTGAATTTGATTAAGATTAGAGATGAGGGTAATACTGTTTTTTTAAAAAAAATAGATGAGGAATAAATATGGCAAAAAGGAAATATAGAAATTGTAAATTTAATTGAAATGACTAAACACTGTTTAAATTTGTGAACCGGCCAAATACTCTGTTCAAAGAAAATACATTGTATGTTTGTATGTGTCTTTTCTAATTATTGCTATTTATTTATATTTGTTCCCTTTTATTCTTTAAAGTTTAACAATTCATTCTTTATCTTAATATCTTTATATTTGTTTGGGGTTGGCTTTCTTCCCTTTCATCTTTTTTATTGTACACCAATCTTTCTCCTCAAACCTACCACCTCTCTCTTTTCTTTCCTTCTTACTTTCTCTTCCCCCCCTCTTCTCCTCCCTACTTCCTCTTCCTTTCTCCTTCTCCTCCTCTCTTCCTCCCTCTCCTACCCTCACTCCTACTCTAATTTCCCTTCCTTTCCTTCATCCCTCTCTATTGCTGTATCCTTTCATGCATATGGACTACTTAGAGGGCTGAAAAAGTTATTTTTGACTGGTCCTCGCACTTTTGACCAGTCCTCGAACTTACGACTGTCCTCACATTTTATGTGTTTGCCCTATCTTGTCACCATAGTGAAGAGAAGCAGTTGTGAAATGAGTGACACCATTGTTAAGAATGCTGCAATGGGCATAAATGTGAGGATGGTCGTAAGTGTGAGGACCAATCATAAGTGCGAGGACCTGTCAGAAATGACTTTTTTCAGCCTTCTGAGTAGTCCCTATACACATAGCCATGGCCACCCAGTCACATGACCAGCTAGCCATGCCACCCAGTCACATGACCTCCAAGCCACACCCACAAAATAAGCCACGCCCACAGAACCGATAGTAAAAAAATTTAGAACCCACCCCTGGAATATATGGTTTTTGGCGGCCATGTGGCTATTTAGCCAGGAGCTAATGCTGCGACTGAATGCGTTTTTTCTACGGTAAATAAAGTGTGGACATCAGAAAAATCACAATTAAGTGTTGAGGCTTTGAAAGCCATTTTACGTGTGAAATATAATTTAACAAATTCTTGTGAAAAATTTCATGACCTTTTAAACGACGACAGCAATCTACTAAAAAAAATTCATTCAAATGAGAAATATGCCAAAGAATAAAATAATACTATACATAATTTTTTTATTTATGTATTTGTAAATTGTACTTATGTTGAAATTTAAAAAAATATTTTACAATACTATTTTTGCGTTCTATGAAAATTTTTGTTGCTCCATAGAGACCAATTTTTTAATCAAGAAACGCCCCCCCCCCTCCCGGTCAATGGTGTCCCGCTTTACCAATGTTAAAATCTGGTCACCTTATCTTAAGGCTATGTTCACAAATCCAGCCCCTGTCTGTCTTTTCTTAAAGCACAGATATCTTTTTCCAAGCTTCTATATGATGCTGAGAAAAGGTTTAGCAGCCTTAAAAGTTGCATGTAATTATTTGATTCATTAAAACAGCAGCAATCTCTGTTTCAGGAAGCCTCAACAAAGATGTGCTGTAATGAATAAGAGAAATACTCTACATAGGCAGGTTCAAAGGACTTCCTCCAAACCATTTTTAAAGCATGCAGCAATTTAATAGCTTACCTTAATTTAATGTACTTAAATTATTTACTGTTAGGCAACAGAGACCGATAGAATTCTGACATGTCCTACATAATAGGATTTCCCATTATGGTTAATCGTTACTGAAGTTCAGATAGTTCTAATAAATATTGTACTTTATACCTCATTCATTTTTAATCAGTGTATTAAAGAATCTATGTGCAGCAATGGTTACTGACAAAGAACCAAAGATGAGAAGGAAGGAAAGAAGAAGGGCACCAATAGAGAACCAGAGAAAGAATGTTAAAGGTGCATTTGGATATACAGTTTATAAAGCTACCACACGTTACAGAATCATGGTTTATCAAATCAGAAACAATATGCTGACAAATACATACTTATTTTTCTACCAGTTGGAGAAGCTTCAGGAATCAGGGAAAAAAGAAAACCAGAGGAAAAGGTTTAGAGCAGGGGTGTTAAACTCAATTTCATTGAGGGCCGCATCAGGGTTGTGTTTGACTTCAGGGGGCCAGAGTGGGCATGGCCAGCTCAACATCACTCATGTTGGGGATGCCTATGGTGGTCCGAGTGTTCTACCAAGAAAAAACAGGCTCCCGAGGTCTGTTTTCAGCTGCAACAGCATCCTGCAACCGTCTGCCAATAAAAACAGAGCTCGGGAGGGCCGTCTGCAATCCTCCTGAGCTCCATTTTTGCTGGCAGAGGGACCGTAGGCCAGTCCTTCACTGTTTCCAGGGTAGCCCCGCAGGCGAGATCTGGCCCCCGGACCTTGAGTTGACACCCCTGGTTCAGGGTTACATGTATATAAAGTTGGAAGTTTTTCTTCTGCCCCAGCTCCGGATTCCCGAGGATATTGACACACACCAACAGTCCTTATCAAATTTATTAAGTAGCAAGAATAAACCAAAGACCGGCAAAGGTTGGCAACTAGCCCAGAAAACAAGATACGATAAGACTTTTTCCAAAAATGCTCTGATGATAATTACAAGTTGTTTCCAGCAAGAAACTTACTAACTGCGTGCAACTTAAATAGGCTAAGGGAGTGGCCAATTATCCTCAAGCTTTACTCTCGAGGAGACCTCCTCCTCCTGAGTAGCCACTCCTGCTTTTTGGCAGCCCTGCGTGCTCGAGCATTGAGGAGAGGCTCCTCCACTTTGCTCTCTCCACTTGAAGGAGTCTCTGGAGGTTCTGAAGACCCTGGCTGAGTCTTTGCCTCTGGCACCACATCCTCTTCAGCCTCCTTGCTGTCCAACGCGAGTGCTGACTGCTCAGGTTGCTGGCGTGACACCACACCAGCCTCCTCGTCCTCAGGATCAGCCACGATCTGTGCAGGCCACTGGTGGGCCACAACAGTTTTGGTCTGTTGTTTCCAATAAATCAGACTCTGAAACCATAGTTTGGAATTATCTATTTCTGCTTTATTGGAGAGCAACACATCTATAATCTATATCAATAATAATTAAGAGTTTTCTTCCTGAAGAATTCCTGAAGCTATTCCTACTGGTGGGAAAAGTCAAGTAGGATCAGATGGATCAAGTGCAGCTAAATTGCTTATTTGTGAAATGGGCAAAATGGCCCATTGCAACAAGTGGTAAGTCAGGAAGCCAGACTATTAAAAAACTGTCACCTGTGAAGTCACACATCTCACGCACCCTTTCCTGATAGGTGCCACACCCCTATGTGCCCTCCCTGATTCCCGTGCTGTACCCCACACTACCCTGACCCACACAGTACTTCTTGCACATCTTGCACATTTCTGTGAAACCGCTGCACACCCTCGCCAATCCATGCCATCCATTTATGCTGGGGATGATGCATGACATTGCATGACAATGTGCAAGAGGGCCACATGGGTCAGGAGGCTGGGTGGAGTGTGAGTGGGTGTGCAAGAATCACCATGAGAGTCAGGAGACAGCATGAACTTTGGTGGCACAGTGTTAGAATTTAGTATGGCAGGCTAACTCTGCCGACTGCCAGCTCTTCGAGCCTGACCAGTTCAAGGTTGAATCAGCCTTCCATCCTTCTGAGGTTGGTAAAATGATGACACAGATTGTTGGGAGATACACACTGACTCTGCAAACCATTTAGGGCTGTGAAGCAGTGCGAAGTAGTATATAAATTTAAGTGCTATTGATATGAGGATGCAAGTGGGTGCACAAGAGCCACCTGGTGGAGAATGCAGGTGGGGGGGCGGGGGGCACAAGAGGTCCAGTGCAGGTTGGGGAGGATGCAAGTGTGTCTGGAAGGGTATGGAGAAGGGGCAGCAAGTGTGTGAGTGGGGTAAGTTAAGTAAGGAAATATATATGAAATGATAACCCAACAGATCACGGGTTGCTAAGTCTTTATATAAAGATACAGAAGAAAGTACTTTTTGTTATGTTTCTCTAGAAAAACAGCATGTGGCTTGACAGTTGCTTCGGTGGGGTGGGGTGGATAAAATTTGGCTTCTGTGTTTCTTAATCCTAATTACATGCGCTTATTTATTTATTTTTTAATTTGATTTATATGCCGCCCTTCTCCGGAGACTCAGGGCATCTTACAATGCGTTAAGCAATAGCCTTCATACTTTTGTATATTTATACAAAGTCAGCTTATTGCCCCCACAAACTGGGTCCTCAATTTACCCACCTTAGAAAGGATGGAAGGCTGAGTCGACCTTGAGCCTGGCTAGGATTGAACTCACAGAAATTACAGGCAGCTGGTGTTAATTGCTGCCTTTAGTAGGAGGCATTAGCCCCCTACGCTACACAGGCTCAATATTTTGGATATTGAGCTTGATATACACAGTGTACTAAAAGTCAAATAATATGTTCCATTATTTTTCTTTAAAGAAAATGTTATTGTAATTTAAAACATTCAAACTATCAATTGAGTAAGGAATTGTTAGAAACTACTGGCAACTAATTCAGATTTTTAATATAATGTATACAATAAAAAGTCTGTGGGGCCTGACACTTGGTACATCTTGTATAGTTGTTTTGTACTTTGTAGTGGAACTAGGAACCTGGCCAGGAGCGGTCTCTTGGGAATCCTAAGTAATCTACAAACACACCTACTGTCTTTCTCAAGTAAGAGGCAGGGGATGGGATTCTCAAGGGAAACAAAATTAAGAATCTATTTCTGTAGAGTCTTGGCTAATGATCTTAGGGAGAAGCAAGAACCTTAAAGAAACATATTTTATCTGATTGAGCCTAGGAGTTCAGGTATTCCCAGAGATTTGGAACAAGCAAATTAAAGTTGCCAGGTCAGATTTTTTTTCTTTTCTTTTCAATGTGGTTTACTTAATTAGGATCAGCTGTATGTGCATTCCTGTTCTTGGCCAATTTCTTAGTCTGTTCAGGCTGTTTACAGATTAATGATGGTTATCTTTGCTACGTACTGTATCAACCTCACATAAATGTTGCATCTAAATTATTTTGCTATCTTTCTTAAGATGAAAGCATTTATTCTTTTTCATTCCAGGATAGCAATAGCACTAGCAACAGCACTTAGACTTCATAGTGCTTTATAGCCCTCACTAAGCCATTTACAGAGTCAGCATATTGCCCCCAACAATCTGGGTCCTCATTTTAATGACCTCGGAAGATCGAAGGCTGAGCCAACCTTGAGCCAGTCAGAGTTAAATCAGCAGTGAGCTGATTTAGCATGCAATACTGCATTCTAACCACTGCACCTAATGAAACTTGATTTTGTAGCTTTTTAAATTCTTAAATCTTGAATTTGAATTTGTATTCCCACATTTAATCTTATTTATTGGATATTCTGATTTAATTTGTCTTTTAACTTTTGTATTTCTGTTTCTTATTGTTGTGAGCCGCCCTGAGTCCTTTGGGAGAAGGGTGGCATACAAATCCAATACATACATACATACATACATACATACATACATACATACATACATGAGTATAATATAAAGCTAACTAAAATGGCTACACATATGTCAATTTTGGGTTTGACAGTGGATTTGTTTTACCTGTGGAATAGCCATACCCATGATTGGGAGCGTGGAATTCCCATAAGGTGGTTTGTGTGGATGTTGATTACCTCAATCTGTTGTTCCCTGCTACATATTTATTTCCGGATCTTACATATTTTTAGTTCTATGATGAATTTGATATGTATGGTTTTGTTTGTTTGTTTGTTTGCAGGTCTTTTGTAGGTCCAACTTTAGGTGGCTTCTTAAATGAGAAACTGGGTTTTGAATGGTCTGCAGCCATACAAGGAGGATTTACATTGTTAAGTGTATGTACACTAACATGGTTTATTCATTCTTTTATTACATCAAAATATGAAATGTCACAAATATACTAATAATTGCTTTCTCTGAAGGGACTAGCAGCTGCAATTTATTATACCTATGAAGCCATACAAAGGAAGAGGTATAGTGAAATTTTATACTTTTTCTTAAAATTTGATGAAAGGAGGAGACTGCTCCGTTATTGATTCTCACTTAGACAGCAAAAAAATTAATGCTAATTTTTGTTAGAAATCAGATATCAGCCGTTCAAATAGCATTGTGAACAACATGCCAAGTGGTCTCTTTATTTCAATATTTGCTTTTCAATAACACATTAAATAAAACCAAACTAATCATGGAAAAATATCTGCATTGTTTAAATATTCACCTTGAGAGTGTTTGCATATCATAATCCCCATTGCATAGTTGCAAATTGCTTGTTCCATATTTACCGCTGTTGCCTGCAAGCAAAAATGTAGCTATTTAGAGATTAAGTAATGGCTTGTTTTAATTATATTTCTTAAGTCTCTCATTCCAGAAAGGTTTAAATCCACATTTGGATTTAAATGGTCAAATATACAGTATCTATTTTCATTTGATTTACATAACTGTCATTTTTACTTGATTCTAGGCAACTTAACAATAAAATGCACAAAATAATAAAAATGAAATGGCTACCAGCCAGGCATCATCCAACTAATCATCCACAGAGCCAGGAGAAGGGCTGTATCCCATGCCCAGAGAGGTCTAGGACAACTCGCCATGGCCAACTCGCCATGCCAACATGCCACAGCCAACTTGCTATGCGACAACTTGCCACAAGACAAGAGTTACACTAATATCAAAGAAATGGTAGAATAGAATCATTAAAGAAAGGATGTCAAGGGGGGACAGAATGAAAATGAATGACAAAAAATAATTTTTAAATACTTGTATTGTTGAATTGTCTACAGTGAGTTGTCTTATGATGAGTTGACCGTGGTGAGTTAGCCAGGAAGAATTGGCAGTGGCAAGTTGGCTGTGGCAAGTTGGCCACACAGAAGTGTCCCAATCCATACCCAGAGACCCAGGCATGGGCTTTACAAAAAGCCAACAGTGATGGGGCCAGTCTAATTTCAGGGGTGATGATATTCCAAAGGGTGGGTGTCATGGCAGAAAAAGACTGCCCTTCTGGTCCGTACTAGCTAACACTGCTTAGGATATGGTACTCAGAGCATGCCTCTCCTACCAGATCTAATAAGATGGATAGATACCATTGGGGAGACACATAAGTAACCCAGTCCCAAGCCATGAAAGGCTTTAAAGGTGACAGACAGCACCTTGAATTGCACCCAAATGCACACCAGAAGCCATTGCACCTCCCAAAGCAATGGTGTTAGATGTGCTAACTAACTGGCATCAATAACTGCCCATGCCATCTCTCTCTGCACCAGCTGAAGTTTCCAAATACTCTTCAAGGACAGTTCCATGTAAAGCAATTTGCAATAATCAATCTGGAGGTCACAAAGACATGAGTGGTTGTGAATAGAGCCCCTCAGTCCATGAACGGATGCAATTGACACACAACCTGAAGTTGTGCAAAGGTCTTTCCTAGCCACACCTGCCACCTGCTCTTGGAGCAGAGCTGCAAATCCAGGAAGACCTCCAGATTATGCACAAGTTTGAGGTATCATCTCATACAAAGCCAAATATGAAAGGGTCCTAAGGAGGAGGTCCAAAAACCCAGAGCCACTCAGTCTGGTTTGGATTGTGCTGAAGCCTACTGTGCCCCATCTAGGCCTCATAACTTCTAACACAGAGAGAACCTCTATAGCACACCCAGAATATAAAGCTGAGTAATATCATCAGCATCTCACCTAATCTGTTAAATGACCTCATGCAGTGGCTTCTATTAGATATTAAACAGTAGTGTACTAAGCTCTGCGGCACCCTATGAAGTAGGGTCTGTGGGCTGGATCTCTTCTCCCCTATCAACACTGATTGAAACCAATCCCAGAGGAAGGAAGAGAACCAGTACAATATCATGTCTTCTGCCCTCGTCCAGAAGGATACTGTTTGTTGGTATCGAAAGCCACTGAGAGGTTAAGAAGAGCAAGGATGGATGCACCAGCCCTATCCCACTCCTGCCAGAGGTCATCCAATGGACGGACCCACCCCCATCTTGTCCCTCCAGAGGTTATCTAGCAGTGTGATCAATGCTATTTCAGTCCCATACCCAGGCCTGAATCCTGATTGAAAGGGGTCCAGATCAGGGGTGGGTTCTACTTACCTTTACTACTGGTTCGCAGCAGGGGGGAGCATGTGCTCTTGCTTCGCTCACCCGCACACTCTTCTGCGCATGCACAGAAGCGTTTTGATGATGTCAGGGTTGGTGGGCTGGCCCTCCCACCGGTTTTACTACCGGTTCTATAGAACAGATGTGAACCGGGGGCAACCCACCACTGGTCCAGATAATCCACTTCTTCCAGAGTCCTCTGAAGCTGCCACATAGCCATCTTCTCTACAGCAGTGCTCTTTTCTGAGTTTCCCACATGAATCAGACAAAAAAAAATATTGTAGGTACCTGTGAGTGGACTCTGTAAAGCAATATCATTTTTTTGCACCCATTTTCCACAGTGTAATACAATTTATTTGTTGGTTTATGCAAAATAATATGCTCAGTTATGAGAAAAGTGTGCTTGTATTGCCTCTTTGTCTTCGTAGTGTCCAATATGCTGAGAACATTTTTTTTTCTTTTCATTTTGCATAGGTCCCGTCCTGGAATTCATCTTGGTTCAGAGCAAGAGAAGACTCTTTTATTGAATGGAACTTAATGGGATGTTTTTTCTCATTGCCAGTTTAAATCTAACTTCATTTGAAAATTTAACAGCATATGTGCAAAAGACCAAGCAAATGTCATGAAATGTAATTCTTTCAAAATCCCCCTTCACAATTTTTGGATTATAAAAGATTAGCCTCTAATTAGACAATAACATGCCATTTTATCATTAGAGAAGGCATTCCAATTTTAGCCTTTTTTCATGTCTATAGTGGTCTTCTGAAAAAATTGCACTGGAAAAGACTGTCAAAGAGATTTACAGGGTAAAAGTAGTTTGCACAAAAGGTGACTTTTATACTTTGATAAAAGGGTACGCACAAAGGATGCAAACTAATAAAGTATTATTTCAAATGATCCTACTTTGGTTTGGTCTGTTTACTGGACGTTGATATGGAACTGCATTCTGTACATGCATTTGTATCTTTTCCCTTTTTTAGACACTTTCTGAAAGTCAATATCAAGACAGAAGAAACAGAACGCATGCATACCAAAGTTCATAGAGTCAAAGAACTCAACGTACATTTAAAGCTTAGACTTCCAAAAGTGCAGCAAATGTTTGACATGAAGTGCATATTTAAGTCACAGCCTTTGGCTTAGAAAATCCTGCTACTTCTGTGTGTCAGCGATATAGAGCACATTTGGCTTATTTGAAGAGGGGTGCAAATGGCCCTGTTAATCAGAGGCATGTACAGCACTGCTTGAAGCCCCTTCCTCCATCATTATGTCCTTTCACAGTCATTAATGTGGGGGGGAGCGTGGGGCATTATAGTGTGAAATATGATGAATTAATCTACTCCAGTATCTGTTAAGGATATTATTGAGTTACACATGAAGTTGTGGTTTATAAAGCAGAGTACCGTTTTTTTACGCATGGAAACATTTTTTAGGATAATTGTGAATAAAATACAGACAAACTGGGTTTTATAGTATTTTACTTTTAGGGAAAAGCAAAATCATAGTTCTTTAACAATCCAAGTCTTAGCCATATAAAGTGCAATATAAGATCAATCCAGGGATATAAAATCTTCTTACCAGTTTGTAAAAAAATACAAGGAACAATCGGGAACAATATACAAACAGTTCAATAAATATCAGAAAGCAATAAATAAATAATCATGATCAAACAATTGACCATGGAGAGATCAAAAAGAGTTACATCGTAGCAGCAGGTAAAAATGGTGTAGTAGTCCACACTAACCATAATTTAGCTCTCCTTAAATACATTGGCTACAGAGCTCAGCCAATCAGGATGCAGAATGACTCAGCACAGTTCTTAAAGCTACATAATACATTCACATAATACAAACATACAATGTTGGCTTATATATTTCCTGACCAACCAATAAGGCAATAATCATTTCTTAACCGTATCCATTAACTGAACGATGTTTGAGAAGATAAAGGCAAGTTTTGTTTCAAAATGAAATGCTTGTGATTTTTGGGTGTGTGTGTGTGGTTGGTAGCTGTTGATACTCTTAGTACTCATCATGCACCACTTAATTGGAAAATTAATTTCACCAAGTGAGCAAGCAAGCTTCAGTTCAGGGTGGGGAAAGAAACATGATATTCTTTTTAAAGGGTGCTAACTTGAAAAAAAGGGTGCCCTGATTTAGTGGTTAAAAGCGCTGAGCTTGTCAGATGGAAAGCTGGCCCCAGAGTGGGGTGGGAATGGAAATTTTACAGTATCCTTCCCCTGCCATGCCCACCAAGTCACACCATGCAAACCAAGCGCACAGAACTAGTAGTAAAAAAAAAATTGGATTTCACTACTGCTCTATAATCAATATTCTGGTATAGATAAGCCTTCCTTAGAATTGATTTAGAAATTAGTTTCCAGAACTCTCCAGGAACCAAACATTTTTGAAGAGTTTCCCATTTCTTTTACTACAATTCATATTTCAATTATAGCATCTTTCTCTTTCATTTCTTTTTGTCCCTTCCCATTTTTATTTTTACCTTTTTCTTTCCCCTTTTTGCTTTTGTACTTTGAAATCTTGAGCTCTCCTCTTTTGCCCTAAATTTCCCATTGTTTCCCATCTCTTTTCTTCTTTTCTTATGTCCCCATTATTTATCCCACTGGTTACCCTAGTGTAATCATTCTGTGTTTCACAAATCTGGACTTTTGCCCTGCATTTCTTGTTGTTTCCCATCCTTTTCCTCTCTTTTTTTTTCTTTTTACTGTTAATCCCAGTGTAATCATTTCGATTTTTGTATTCTTTCTATTCTACCCTTCTCTCCTTCTTTGTCTCTTTCTGCCCTTTCTGTTTTTTCCATTTTTAATCCCAATGTAATCTCTAAAAACCTCCTTTTTATTATTACTGTCCATATATTCAATTAATTTTCCAAAATTAATCTCATTGTCTTTATCTTCTTTGTTTTCAGTCTCTGTGTCTTGCTTCTCCATCTTTGTTTCCTTGTAAGCTTGAACATGCTCTCTCTCATTTTTGGATCCTCAAGTTTTGATTCTCCATGTAGCATCGTGATTATTCCTCTTACTTCCACTTTCCATGAAGAGTACATCATTTCCATCATTTCTCTAATTTCCTGCGCCATTTTATTCTTTCTGTATTAGTATTGTTCCAGATTTAAAAGTTCCGTTGTTTTCTTTTTTTTCCTCCAAAGTCAAGCCGCTTGCAGACAAAGCAATCCTCCCCAAACGTTCTCATGAGTATTATCACTGATATAGTTCAAAGTATTCCAAAACAAAGATTCCAACTTGCAATGCTCTTTTTTCTCCTGAGGATGTCTTTCTAGAATCCACAATTCTCTTAATTGTTTGACAGAGTGTCCATTTTGTATCAATCTTTGTTAACAATTTAAATTCTTCTTTTCTTTTTTTAACTTTAAAGATACCAAATCAGTTTTATAGTCCAGTCCAAATTAAACAATATTTTCCCCCTCTTTCCCCCCCCCCCTTTATTTTATCTTTAGGTATAGCGTACCTGTATTGCAGGGCTTAATATCCAATTGTCTTTTATTTTTCTTAGACTTCAAAAAGAAAGGATCTATTTATTTTCTTTCCAATCCTTTAATCAATTTTGGGGTTATTTCTTCTAATTCTTAAAATTTTCCAGTTAATTTTATTCAAAAATCAATTTTCTTTTTGGGTTTTTGTCCCTTTAAATTCCGCTTACATCCTCTTTTCTTCCTCCATGCCCGTTAGCCACTAGTTTTACACTGGGGGTTTCAGGTTTTAAAATAATTTTGTTGTTGTTATTTCACCTGTGGGTTGGTTTTCACTCACCTGGCTTCAAAAACTCCCTTGCATTCATTGCTCCTGCTCAATACTTATTCCAATTGCCCCAGCATCTTGACAGCCGCAATGGCTGCTGCCTCTGCTGCCAAATCGGAGAGAGATTCCTCTGACCTACAAGGAACTTGCCTGTTCCTCTTGGTCTTCTGAGGTGCCTCTCCTTCTTCCCCATCCCTACAGGATGGTTCCGGTCCAAAAACCCCTCAGCAGCAGTTCGTCAGTCCCAGTTTTCATGGAGCTCATCAGCCTGCTAATTCCCTGACTGTCTTGCCACGATGCCTCCAGTCGAATTCCTTACAGAGAAGACTTGAGGGGAAATATGATAATCGTATTCACATTGTCATACAGAAGAGGCAATAGACTTGTTCTCTAGTACATTGAGGAGCAGAATCAAAACCAGTGGGCTATATGCCTACTCTTACCCAATCTAAGGCTAGATACCAGGCATTGACACACAACTAGTGCATTTGGCCAAGAACTAAAAATCTGATCTTGGGTTACTCAACCTGTAGGTCAGAGGGTTTATTTTGTTAATGTTTTTCAAAGAGCATTGTGCTAATGTAGTACCATCCTTAAAACTTTGCCTACTGGTTTTCAATAAAAATTGTTAAATTTTGTAGGAAATAACAATTTTGTTTATTTGTATATTTGTTGATTTTTCAACAACAGTGCAAGTAGAGTGACAGTTGTAGATTGCTGTGCTTCCATGAGCTGAGGTAGATGATACTTTGTCTTGTACTGAAATGAAAATTTTCTGTTTTGAAAACAATTTCTTTAATCAAAGCTATTGTACAGCTGTTCTGAGATACTTGAGGAGTGAGAAATGAAGGCCAGGGTATTTAAGATGAGATGCAGACAGGTTGTCCTTGTTTAGCAGCTTGATTCTTCTAGCAGTTGTTCATTGTTATAATAATGATGAAAAAGTAACTGTTTCCCACAGTTAGCTGAAAGATTTAAAATAGTTGAAAATACTTATGGAGCAAAGTAAGACAGAATTTGAAATACAATTGCATATTGATGATGAACATTAATTGTGAAAATGTATAAACTGTTGTTGAAATTTGAAACAGGAAAAAACTGGTTAGAAAATATATGATAAAATGGGCTAATAATTTTGTTTATGATATAAAGATGGGATGGGAAAATCTCAGTGGGAAATATGTGGTTAAAAGAGTTGAAATGTACCATATTTCCCCCAAAATAAGACCCTGTCTTATATTTTTTTGAACCCTGAAATAAGTGCTTGGCCTTATTTCCATGAATTCAAAGCCCGATTGGGCTTATTATCAGGGGATGTCTTATTTTGGGGAAAACAGGATATATTGTGTTATGATTCAAATATATTTTTTATAAAATAATTTATTGTTGGTTTAGGACACTAAAGTAATTATCTAGAACATGGGTGTCAAACTTAAGGCAGATCTAAGGGTGCTTAGATCTGGCCCACAGGGGCACTTTGAAAGCAATGAAGGACTGGCCCATGGTGCTTCTGCCAGTGAAAACGGAGCTCTCAAGCTCCATTTTCACTGGCAGAGGGTTTCAGGAGGACATCCCAGCTGAAAATGGAGCTCGGGGGGCCATGTGTGGCCTCCCGAGCTCCATTTTTGCTGGCAGAGGATTGCGGGAGGCCGACACAGCCGAAAATGGAACTTGGGAACCCATTTTAATTGGCAGAGTGCTCGGGCTACCACAGGCATCCCTGACATGAGTGATGTTAAGCTGGCCATGCCAACTCTGGCCATGCCCCCACCCCACCCCTGAGGTCAAACACAATCCTGATGCGGCCCTCAATGAAATTGAGTTTGATCCCACCTGATATAGAATGTATAAAGGCACTTCAAAAGTATGTTTGAAATGTGAATATCCTGATGGGACATTTTCATTCTTTTTGACTTGTAAAAAAGCTAAACAGTTTTGGATTCAAATACATACTTTGATACAAAGGATATTAAAGATCAATATTCAATTGAAGATCTAATGGAAAGATTCAACATTCTCCATTATGGAGGACTGGTTGGTAAATTTGACACATTTTGTTGAAAAGAGTAAACTGACTTCTTTGAAAAAAGAAAAGATATTATCTACATTTCTTGAAGATTAGGAAGCTTGAGTTCGAGGCCCAAGCGCTGCTATGGGTCGGGGTGAGCTCCCATCCTTCGCTGCAGCTCCTAGTGGGGACATGAAACTGGGCTTCCCCCAGACAGTGGTGATGTCACCAGCTAATCCTTTCAATCCAAAAGCACACCAATGCTTTCAACATGAGTGCAATGCGGCCTACATTTATTGATGACTCAAAGCTTCTTAAGGACTTTTTGCATAAAACTGGGGGAAAAAATAAACTTGCAATTTATGGCTTTGATTATTAGAACAGACAGATTACAGAAAGAAGAATAATATTTTATAATTTTAAAGAATTTAAGAAATATTGGTATTGATAACTTTTATATAACTTAGCGAAGAAGAACTTTTTGAAAGCATTCTCTGTGCGGATGTGTACATTTCTGAGAGCAAGAATCTTAGAATGTCACCAAGTAGCTGTAAAGCAGGTTTTGTAACCTTAATCAAAAAAGGCTTATTTGAGAGGAAATACCTTAAGGGGACAAACAAAGACTACGGTATTTGAAGCCTACCAGGAAGTGTACCAGAAAGGGAGCTGCGATCAGGAAGTCATCAGATGTTGAAAACTGCTGGATCCTGGAACACTTTGTAACTAATGTCATTAGATGCTTCTTTAGACCTTGCCAAAATTTGAAGCAGAATTTATTTATTTACTTATTTATTTATTTATTTATTATTTTATTTATTTTCTCAAGTACATATTACGTAATATATATAAGTATAAGCATGAACTGAATACATAAAATAGAGCCTGGTTTAGCTCTGCAGATTAAAGCACCGTAATTAACATCCAGCTGTCTGCAATTACACCAGTTCGATTCTCACCAGGCTCAAGGTTGACTCAACCTTCCATCCTTTCTAAGGTGGGTAAATTCTTGAAAACAGTTTCCAGTTCTTGAAAACAGTTAAGATAATTGTTGTATTTTGTTCTTGAAAACAATTGTTGCATTTGTTTTACTCTCCTGCCTGGTGAGTTTCTTGTACATACATGTAAGATGCTAAATCAAGGTTATTAATTATGATTTTCTAAATAACTAAGGTTATCCATTTTAAAAAGAGCAGTAAACCACAAAAAGGAGCATGTTAGCAAAAGGGGAACAGATTATAAACTGGGATGCTCAACTTTAAGGTCAAACTAAGGCCATCTCAATCAAATTAGGATATATGATGAGGCTATTCATTAGCCTCTAATATGAAAGATCTGAGGCAGGGGTGGATTCTACTTACCTTTACTACTGGTTCATAATGGGGCCGCATATGCAGAAGCATTTTCATGACATCAGGGTCATGAAAATGCTTCCTGCCGGTTTTACTACCGGTTCTGTGGGTGTGGCTTGGTGGGCGTGGTGAGGCTTGGTGGGCATGGATTGGTGGGCGTGGCAGGGGAAGGATACAGCAAAATCCCATTCCCTTTTCACTCCTGGGGGAAGGATATTGCAAAATCTCCATTCCCTCCCCACTCTGAGGCCAGGCAGAGGTGGTATTTGCCAGTTCTCCGAACTAGTCAAAATTTCCGCTACCGGTTCTCCAGAACCTGTCAGAACCTGCTGGATTTCATCCTTGGACTCAACTTCCCCCACCACACAGACACACACAAAAGTGACTCTGGTGAGAAGGGAAGGTTAAGTCTCCATTTACTGAAATCTAGTTATGTATGGCTTAACAGGCCCCCTATAACATTTCCTATTATCTCTGGTAATATTTTAGAAAAAGTTATGCTTCTGATCTGATTGTGGAATACAAAGTAATTGGTTGACTTTCTCTACCAAGTGTCTTTGAAACCTGAATGGTTTCAAAGACACCAGTTACAGTGTCAGGTAGGTCAAATTGATTTCATTTCAGGAACTGAATGCTGCTTCTTTCTCTTCTAATATGTTTCTTAATAAAGATAATTCTACTTTCAGGAAGTTTGGGTACAAAGGATGTAATGTGGTAATCACTGCATTTTGCAATATACTCTTCTCCTACAGTAGCTGGTGATGTAACAGGGAAATTGTCACTCACCAAATAACTCCATCCCTCCTTTCTTATTAAGATAAACAGACCTCCCATTTGGTTTCAGTCTGAGCCAGAATTAGGCTCTGTAAGCATGGCTGCCTTCCAGCCTCACCTTTGGGTTGTCTTCCTGACTGGAGTTATTGTTGGGGCCTCTGCTGTGGAAACATTCCTTGCTGCCGTCTATGAGCATGCTGTTATACTTACAGGACCCACACCAAAACTTGTCTCTCCAGAAGAAGCCCTGAATTTAATGAACAGAAATCTAGACATCTTAGAAGAAGCCATCAAAACAGCTGCTGAACAGGTAAAACACATGCAGGGATAGTAAGTTCCATCTTCTTTGTACTTAGAAGCAGTGGAATCTCTTCACTGAACTGGCATTATTCTTCTTTTCTTTTTGTAGGGAGCCCGTATCATTGTGACCTCTGAAGATGGCATTTATGGGTGGGTCTTTACTCGGGAAACAGTTTATCCTTATCTTGAGGATATACCTGATCCTGAAGTAAACTGGATTCCATGCAATGATCCAGAAAGGTAATCTCATCAAATCTAAGTAGAATCTCCTTGAAGGTGAAGAGCCACTTTGGCTAGTGTGATGGGTAGAGGAGATGGTATTCAGCTGGTTCGTACTAGTTCAGGAGAACCCACATGCTCTGGCTCTATGACATCCTATTTAGGCATGTTTTTCAGGCCAGGCACATGCACGGAAAGCGTGTGAGCAAGCAAAGCACATGCACGGAAGCTTGGGTGGATGCGCAGAAGGCATGCACGGGGTGAACTGGTAGTAAAACTATTGGAAACCCACTGCTGATGGGTAGCATATAAATTTAATATATAGGCTCGGGACACAAAGTAATATAATGAGTCTCAGTTACTTATAGGCACACTTCTCCATTCTTATAGTGAACTAACAGTCAGTTTTTCTAATGCTCTTGTATGTACACAACAATGATTCCAATTTGTATTTGTACTGTAAAGGCAGAATTATAGCTGCTTGGATAATTAAGAATAGCCACACAACTTTATTTACCTCATATATAAAATATTTTATTATTTTAAACTTGAATTTTGTTTGAGTAAGATTGCACATGCAATTAGGAAATGCTGTTAAAATGTGAGTTTTGCAAGAGATTCCCGGTGAAATTTGATTTCTCATTTAAAAAAAAAATTCTTTCTGTATTTAAATTTATTAAAGCTGGGTTCTTTGGGAAGTATATTGCCATAAGTAAACAAGTCTCTTGAGAGAAAATGTTCATACACATTTTGCGGTCTTCTTTTATTATTTTATGTGGAGAATTATGGAGTTCTAAAAATATTGTACCAGACTGAATTGATAAGCAGTCGTAAACTTGTCTGCCCAGATTTCTATCACTGGGTGGCAGTATGGCAGTATTTTCCCATGTAATATAGTCATAATTTAAATTCCTTAGTTTACTGCACTTTTGTATAGCTGAGAACATAATTCTCTCTAAAAAATCAAGTTAATTTCCTTTGGGGGAGTGCTGCCCTGAATATTATGGCCCAAGCAGATACAGTGCTAAAAGGTTTTCTGAACAAACAACATTCCTCTCTTGGTGGAATTCACCTTCAACCTGCTCTATCCCACCCAGCCTCTGGACTGGCTCTGGGTTGAAATATGTGGATAGTATCAGCAGAGATGTCAGCCCCACTAGGTAGACTAAACCATAAAACCAACTCCACAGGAAAGCTTAGGATACTTGAATTGAGATTGGCTATAACAATAGAATCTTGGAAATCTAATCAATCTAGAACCTCTCTTCTTACACTCCAGTGAAGTGGTGGGTATCGGTCTGTACAATTTCCAAATATCATCTGGATAGTTTGATGAAAAATATTTCATCCCCTTTTGCCTAAGCAACAGCTTCCTGTATAGCTTTAAGGTTATCTTTATTACTTTCTATACCACTGATTCATTCCAAAGCAACAGGTAGCCGCTTCCAACAATTTTATGCAAAAATTAAAAAGTACGGGCGATAGGGACGATCCCTGTAGTGCTGAGTTCATTGAGTGGACTTCTGTTCCCTGCCACCCACTAGCTGCTTTTACCTACTTAGAACGGATCAGAATTATAATAGAAAAATACTCTTTACTCCTAATTCTTGCAGACAATTCAAAAGGATCCCATGTTCAGTAGAAACAAACCAGGAGTTGGTTTAGAAAGGACATATTTCCCCAGTCCAGGTCTTGAAAAATGTCATCCACCAGAGATGTCATCCATCAGAACAATTGAGTCCTTCACCATCTGATGCCCTGGTCTGAATTGTGATGTGTAAGGAGTCCAGACAGTTAATTCCCTTTAGGACACCCTGTAATTCAAGCCCAACCACCTTCCCAGCAGCCTTTCCTAGAAAAAAGTAGGGTGGAGGTAGGACAGTAATTGTCCAGTGTAGGTGAACCGAGGGAAGTTCTCTTCAGCAGGGGCCAATTCACTGCCATCTTCAAATTGCTTTATTAGCAATTTGATCCCTTCTCCTAATGACTATCTTCTAGGCTAGTGATGGCTAATCTTTTCCGGACCAAGTGACCAAAGCCCCAAAATGCAATATGCCCTGCCCCTGCGATGCACATGTGATGGCCCCGCGCATGTGCCCCACTCCCCGCATGCACATGCAACACCCCTTGCATGCGCCCTGCACACCCACACATAACACTCCCTCACTCACCCCGCTTCCCTGTGCAAGCACCCCCACGTGCACTCCACTCCCCCACATAGCTCTGTGCATGCGCCCCGCTGCCCATGCATGCACAAATGACACACCCCACATGCCCCACCCCCACGCATGCGCATCAGAGACCCGAAGACCAGCTGGCTGGCAGGAGGTGCATCCGCATGCAGGGTGGAGCAACAGCTCACGTGCCCACAGAGAGGGCACTGAGTGTCACCGCTGGCATGCGTGCCATAGATTCGCCATCATGGTTCTAGATCCAGCTACTTTCCCCTCCCCAGCCTCCTGAAGAAGCTAGAAGGACTGTGTATCCAAGCTAGAGGTACCAGAGTTCACAAGAGAACACCCTACCTGCCTCATCAGAGTTTGCAGGGTAAAACAAATCCCTACCCAGGCACAGTCAAGAATTCAGTGAATCTGAGTCACTTTATTAATAAAAGGTCACATTGACACAATAGCAGATACTCCCTGTTTTGCATGGTAACTCACTTACAGGCAATGATGTGCTGCTGAATGTTTAAGAACCAGTTCTGCTGGCTTCATTACCACTGCCAAACCCCTAACCATGGAACAGCTGATTGGCACACTAGGTGTGGTGGCTGTGTTATCAATTGGCTCAAAAGAAAAATCCCAGATACAAATCAGCTTCAGCACACCACTGTTACAATCCAAGCTATATGGCATCAGTGAAACTAAATCTTCAAAACACACACACACACACACACACACACCAGCTTGTCACCATTTTATCATTTACCGAGAAATATTTTATTGATAATATTAACTAAACTGTTGCTCTCAATTGAGATGAGTAACTGAATCTCAACAATTTGGATGAATATTTATAGCAAGGTCACGGCCAGTTCTATTTTAGGATTGTCAGGGATGTTATAATATTAGTTAACTCTAGAATTCTGCTCAGCTGTGACCTGACCAGAGGCCAAGTGTCGCCCAGAAGAATGGGTCTTGTAACTCTCAGAATTCCTCCATCAGGACAGCCTGACTAGAAATTCTTAGAACTGCCAATCTAGAACTACTAGACTAATGCAATGTTTCACCATTTTAGTTTTAGTTTTAGTATGTAGAATAAACGTATACACTGCAAAAGAATATACAAGCCCCAATCTTGATATATATTAGGAAGACGCAAACCATTATACAAAATATGAATCAGCCACAGGTAATAAATTTGCCTCTTCTTCTGGGGTCACTTTTCTAGCCACCATTGATATACTGATAGTAATACGTCCATATATAACTTTTGCTTAAGATTTCCTTGAACATATGTTATTCGTTTGTTCGTACTCAAAAAAAAAAAGAGAGATCTTTTTTAGGCTGTTAATACTTCTGAACAAAGGAATCTGCAGAATCAGAGGTTTTCATCCAAACGAAATTCAGCAATTGCATGACACAAGCTCCAGCCCTTTCATCCAGGCATGCAATATCAAGATGCAAAAGGGCAAAATGTGCACCCTGACGATACAATGCTGTTTTCATAATTTACCCTGCTGACTTCTCCTGGCTGGTACTCCTGAATCAACCAGCATTTCAATTTCTCCCTCCCTCCCTCCTTCCCTCCTCCCTTCCTTATCCCAGTTCGGCAAGAATGCATTTTACCAAGCTATTTTCTGTGCACTGTGGATCAATCTGCCAGATTTCTAGTTCCTAGATACTGCCTTTCTCATTCAATTCTTCTTTTCCATTTTAGGTTTGGTTTTAACCCAGTGCAGAAAAGGCTTAGTTGCATGGCAAAGGATTATGGCATCTATGTGGTTGCCAACATGGGCGACAAGAAACCATGCAACTCCAGTGATCCAAAGTGTCCCAGGGATGGTCGCTATCAGTACAATACCAATGTTGTTTATGATTCAGAAGGAAAGTTTCTGGCCCGTTATCACAAGGTAACTATTATTAGGGTGACTAATATAGGCTTCAAATGTTGTAATGTCCATTAGTTGCCATCTAAACATGGTAGCGCTATCAGTCAGACAGTCCTCTGTGTAAACACGGTACAAAATATAAAGTAATGCTGCTGTATTTGAATTAAAAGAAACATATACTCTCACCTGACTTTTCCAAAAGAGCTTCAAGGAGCAAGGATTGCTCCAAGTGCTACTTGAAGCATGAAACATTCAGGGGTTAATCTCTTTGTTTTGAGAATATAAAATCCAGTTTTTATCAATAACTTAGTTTTTCATGATTGTTTCTTTTATAACGTTGTAAAGGAAAGCAATAAAGTACAGATATGTAATAGAAAAACATCAGCATCACATGTGTTCGTTCCTGTTTTTATGGAATATTTTTCTTCTAATGATATAAATTGTCTTTGTCTCTCTCCACCCCCACCCCCCTTTTATAAACAGTACAACCTTTTTGCCTCAGAAATCCACTTCAATTCTGCGAAGGAGCCACAGTTTGTCAACTTCAACACCTCCTTTGGGAAGTTTGGCGTTTTCACTTGTGCTGATATGCTTAACTTTCGTGAACCTGCCATCTCATTGGTGGAAAAATTCAAGGTGGACACCATCCTTTTCCCAACTGCTTGGTTAAATACTCTACCCCTTTTGTCTGCTGTTCAATATTACTCAGCCTGGGCAATGGGAATGCGTGTGAATATCCTTGCAGCTAATATACACAAACCCAGTTTGGATATTACTGGTAATTACAATCTTTCTATACTTGGTTTAAAATTAGATCTTAATATGCATAATGCATATAAATGAATGCATACTAATGACTGGCTTAATACCTCACAGAAAATCATAATGTGGTTTGTTTGTCTTATTTGACATGCTATGTGTCCCCGGCTTTAATGCTTTGGAACCATAGTTCATGGCTTAGCATGTAAGGAGAATCTATCCAACTGAGGCTTATCAACTTGTATAAAATAAGAATATAATGTATAGGCAAATACAGTGGAAAACAAAATTTATTATTGCTGATGAGCATTCTAAGGTCGATAAAATGAGGACTGGGGGCAATAGGCTGACTCTGCAAAACCACTTAGAAAGGACTGCAAAGCACTATGAAGCAGTATATAAGTCTAAGTGCTATTGCTATTGCTATTTTAATGATGAGAGATGGTGTATTATATTTGATTTGGTGCCAGGTTTTCATTGCTTTCAATGTTTTTAATGTGGTTATTAGATGGGTGGCTGTATAAATGTTTAAATAAATAAAATACAGCAAAACATTGAAATGGGAATATAGCAACTTGGAAGTGATTCAGCATAATACTATAGAGACCATGTTGACAGAATGTAAAGAATAAAAAGGGAAGTGAGTCAGCACAATGGGGACAAAGTCAGAAGAACTTAGAGAGGGAGGAACTGGAAGAAAATGGCTTAAATTCTGTTTTATAAAAACTCTGCTTGATTGTTAAATGATTGCATTTGAAAATTGCTCTAGCCAAATATAAATTAGGTATGAATATGCCAAGGAAGTTTTGACACTAGAGGATCAAGGAAGAAACAATCTCCTGTTGGCTCCAACTCTTAATTCATTATTTATTTTAGACAGGGAAATTGCATAAACATAAAAAGAGGCATTATCCACACAAACATGGATAAGTCTAGAACTTTTTTTGTTATTTATTATTAAGGTTCATTATGTATTGTTTCTGTACTAAAATATAGAACCACTAGAAAAACTGTTTCTGATTTTTATCAGCCACAGTGATAAAATTCAGTGGCTCAATTAGAGGAGGCTATAAGGGCTATACAAAAATGAATTCAGGGACTGGCTAAAGCTGTGGAACAAAAAATTAGATGGACAAAAAAATTAACTTTTTAAAAACTTTAAAAACTTCCTTTTTTAATTATTCCAGGAGAATCAAAAACCTGACAAAATGTATCCCATGCCAGACCGCATCACCTTTGAAGTTAGCGTAAAAATACTACTTTCTGAAATCTGTAGCTACATGAATTTCTTGGTATCTGGAATTATTGCTACACAGATTATTCTTCTGATTTTTCTGTATCCATTTGGATACATGGGAGAGATTCACAAGTGGCTTTCTTCAAAGGCAAGACTGGATGCTTTTCATTAGTTCTCACTTATCAACCACTCATTTAGCAACCTTTTGACGTTGATGCTGAAGGGTGCTGAAAAAAGTGAAAAATTCAACTGGTTTTCGAATTTGTGGCCATTGCATCATCCCCACAATTTCATGATCATAATTTGGATATTTGATAACTGGCTAACAATTACAATGTTGCAGGGAACTGTGGTCATGTGATCACCATTTACAACTTTCCCTTCTGGCTTCCTGAAAGCAAAATCAATGGGGAAGCCAGAAGGAGATCACATAGTGATCACATGAGGTCATGCCTAACAACTACATAGCATTCGCTTAATGATCACAGCTGGAACTGATAAACTGATGTAGATTAGCACAGTCATGAGACATTTCACTTTATCACCTTAGCAACAGACTTTCTGGCTCCATCTTCTGTCAGTAAGTGAGGACTACCTGTGTTCCTTTTGCTACTCCTTCTCTGAGGGACACCAAGAAGCCCCTTCAGGTGCAGGATGAAGCTGAACAGTTGTTTTAAGAAACAGATTTCTGAACTGATCAGGATTAGAATTTTGAATCATCCATGTTCGAAATCCAGGCCTCTTGTATTCACTCAGCAGGGATGAATCTGGCTTTGTTTCAGGTTCTGCAAAATTTTCATAAGCCAGTTTCTAGCAAGAACTTGACAAGCTGCATTCCATTACAGTTGTGATCTACCAGTAGAACAATGAACAGATCTGTCCATCTCTTTTGTCTTCACAGGGAGCGGCATTTTTACACCCAATGGTCCGAAGGCATATCACTTTGATATGGAAAGCCAGAAAGGCAAACTCTTGCTCGCAGAAATTGAGGCACATCCCCGTCTTTCTCCCACCTACCCTCCACCTTTCAACTGGAGCTTGTATGCATCAGGGCTTCAACATTTCTCACCAGAGAGCCCAGTATTTCACAACAGTATCTATTTTGATAATTTCACCTTTACAGAACTCTCACAAGAGGCAGGAAACTATACCGTCTGCCAGAAAAATCTGTGCTGTTATTTGAACTACAGTATGGCAGAGAAACAAGAGGATGAAGTTTATGCTTTGGGTGTTTTTGATGGGCTTCATGTGATTGAAGGAGAATATTATTTGCAGGTAAAGGACTCGACAAGGCATGATGGGTTGTGGGACTTTTGTGTATGGAAGGGAGAAGAGCAGAGATCCATATCTGAACTGGAGCAGGTTATTGTTCTGACTAAGGCATGTTGTCAACAGTTAGATTTCCAGTTAAACTGTTCTTCTTACTGGCATCTTTTACCACAGTGGAAGGCAGCAGGCTATTTAGAAAGCCAAATGGCATATAAATAGCTTTGACATTCAGCGTCAGTATTGGATGCCTGAAACATCTGCTTCATTGCCTCAGGGTATGCCTGGCCTGAATAAAATACTTTCTACTGAATGGAAGGGAGTGGGGTGAGGAAACTTTCTATGATAAAGTACTTGCGTACTTTATCATAGAAAGCTGTCAGGGCTACATACGCACAAACAACACAAATAAGACTATTCTTCTGTCTTTTTGCCATATTTATTTACAAATTTGTATAGCTGTCAAAAGTGACTCTTGACCAGGGGTGGGTTCTAAAATTTTTTACTACTGATTCTGTGGGTGTGGCTTATTTTGTGGGCATGGCTTGATGGTCATGTGACAGTTATTTAGGATTTAGCAGAGGTACTGGTCTACCAGGCTTTTAACTGCTTGCAGAACTGTATCGATCTACCCATTTATTTTTGCAGGCACCGGTCTACTCATTTGTTTTCTATTAACACTGATCAGTTGTAGGGCGGCCCTTTGAAGCCCCGCAGCAAGAGTTTAAACAGTTTTTTCCCCTCTAGCCATCAGCTGGGACTCAGGAGCCAGCAATAGATTGGGGGTGGGGCCAAATAAAAGGTAAGAATAAGGTGGGGGGCGCGGGGGGACAGAACCGGTCCGGTGACATCATATCATCACCGCTACCGGCTCGGGAGAACCAGGCCGAACCAGGAAAAACCCACCACTGCTCTTGACGGCATATAACAATCAGATGAAACACAAACACACACCCCCACCCCCACCCCACACACATATTAAGAAATAAATAGTATAAAAAACATATATACAACCCCACTAGGCAAGCAGAGGATAAAAATGACCACCTCAACAATGGAACCATTTAAGCAATTTTCTGGTTCCCTGGGAGCCTCAGGCCTGATGACATAACTAGGTCTTGAGGACTTTCCAAAATGATGAGCTGGGCTGATATAATTGGGAAGAGGTGATCCCTCAGATAACTGGGTCCCAGGCCAAGGTGGGCTTTAAAGGTTAAGACCAACACCTTGATTTGGCCTGGAAGCAAACTGATAACCAATGCAACTCACAGAGCTGGGGTGTAACATGTGGTGTTCTGGAAACACACATATTTTAGTTATAACCATTCTATGAAATGATTATATAAAAGAGTGATGTATGACAATTCTCATAGAACAATCGTTTTCTAGGAAAAGGACTGAAATTAAAAAATGAACTATTCCTAATAGCTTCATTATATCTAAAAGAATAGGGACCCTGAAAAGACTTGCTAGAGGAATATGGCGTACAACTTTTAAAGGACAGGTTACAAAAATAATACTGAAGGGCTTGCGCTAAGAGTTATTTTCTTTCACTTTTTTTTTTTAAAAAAGTTTTAGCAACCTCCTACTATATATTGCTTGAGGTTGTATAAATCCCCCCGGGAATCTTTTCAGCTGAAGAAATGGAAATAAAAACAATTTTAATGCATAAGTGTTTAGTAGTAGTGTAGATTGTTCCAGCTTTTGGGGACAGCATGGGCTGTTATTCTTCCGATTCCATGTAAGCCTTTTTTCCCTTCTGACTGTAGATCTGCACACTCCTGAAGTGTAAGGACACAGATCTAAAATCATGTGGCCAGCGAGTTGATACTGCTGTTACCAGGTTCAATTTCTTTTCCCTCAGTGGCTCATTTAACACTAATTATGTGTTTCCTGAAGTGCTACTCAGTGGGACCCAACTGGCTCCTGGAGAATTTAAGGTAAGTTTCTAAACTTCAGCAAGCATATTGACTTCTTGAGATATTTTTAGGTTAAGAAATAAGCCACTTGAAAAATACATACGCAGTCAAACGAATGGTGTTGTGATTATGTTAAAAGCATATCTGCAATTTCACTAGTCTCTATGGAACGGAACGGAACGGAACGGAACGGAGCAGAGCAGAGCAGAGCAGAGCAGAGCAGAGCAGAGCAGAGCAGAGCAGGAGTTGGGAGGTCTTCTAGTCCAACCCCCTGCTAAGGCAGGAAATCCTATACCATTTCAAACAAATGGTTGTCCAATCTCTTCTTAAAAGCCTCCAGTGTCCAAGCACCCACAACTTCAGGTAGCAGGTTGTTCCATGGATTAATTGTTCAAACTGTCAGGAAATTCTTCTTAGTTCTAGGTTGCTTCCCTCCTTGATTAGTTTCCATCCATTGCTTCTTGGCAATCATTGTCTTCTAATATCATTAGTTGACGACTCTGCCGTGTGATTCATCCAATATACTATTTTCCCTCATTGAAGAAGACTTGCACTCATTATATCCAGCAAGTAACCATTGGAAAACCAATAGTGTGTTGTGACCCAGATTGTCTAGGCAGTGGTAGACTTCAATAGAGTCCTTTATTGTTGTTAAATTCCACAACAAACAGCCCTACAATGGCCCGGTAAGGCTCCACCCCAAACTTCCCTGAAGGCGGCCACGAACAAAAGCCAGCAAGCAACAAAAACCAATTTCCAAAGGCAAAGAGAAGTCCAAAGACAAGATGCAAGTTCACGGGACAAGGTTCAGAGTCAAGGTCCACAGAGCAAGTCAAGTCGACAAGTCAAAGGTACAAGGCAAGGTACTGGCAGAAACATGAGTCAAGGCTGAGTTTTTCCAAGACTGAGGTAGTGCATGGCAAAGCAAACAATTGTTCCCGATGAAGACTATCTCCCCCCTCTCCCATGGCCTCTGCTTAAGTCAACCCTAGCCAGGTATTCCTTGTGAGGAGTGGTAGGGAGACCTTCTTCCGAGCAGCTTGCAGACTTCCTTTGTAACTGTTCCTCATCAGAGGGATCTGCCGCTTCTCATCACCATTGCCTGTCTGCAGCAGATCCCCTCCCCCCCATGTCTGTGAGGGCAGGAAGCTCCTATCTGGTCACCCCACATCTCCCAATGCCTGAAGGGCCTAGGACAGCATTACCTTCATCCCCTGACCTCTCCAAACATTCTAGAGGAGACGTGCCATCCCCATTGGATAGTCCTGGTTTCAACTCCTCCTTCTCCTCTGAACTGGGATCTACATGACAATGGTAGGTGAAGAACAGCTTTTGCTGGAAGGGCTGAGGGTTTCATCTAAAGCACGCTACATGAGACTGGCCTCCCATGCCATTGACTGGCCTCCCATGCCATTGACCTCCCATGCCTGTTCCCTATGGTTGTATACTAAATTATTCAGTCACAAAGACAAACTGAGTCCCTATGTTCTTAATTTCTAAGTTTATAATAAAGAGAGAAGGATGTGGTGGCTCAGTGGCTAAGAAGCTGAGCTTGTCGATCGAAAGGTCGGCAGTTCAGTGGTTCGAATCCCTAGTGCCATGTAACAGGGTGCGCTCCCGTTACTTGTCCCAGTTTCTGCCAACCTAGCAGTTCGAAAGCACATAAAAAATGCAAGTAGAAAAATAGGGAAGGAAACAGTGTTCCGTGCCCCTTTGGTATTTAGCTGTGCTGGCCACATGACCACGGAAATGTCTTCGGACTGGCTCTTCGGCTTTGAAACAGAGATTAGCACTGCCCCCTAGAGTTGGGAACAACTAGCGTGTATGTGTGAGGGGAACCTTTACCTTTACCTTTACCTTTTTATAATAAAGAGAAGGTTTGACCATGTCCTGCTAGAAGACACTTCTGTTGCTATCTAGGGTCCATGCTATAGTTTAGGCCTATACTGAGAATCAAAGAGTAAACCCCTGTACCTCAAGTCTGTCTTCATATCTGAATGAGTTCTAACCCTTGTCCATATGTGCTTATACTGTAATTTGTGACAAAACATCGCTGCCAAACATCACCTGTAATTCTGGCCCCAAAAGTATCAGGATTATGAATCATAGAGGCCTCCAAACAAACCAGGCCATTTCCTCTCCAAGATCAGCGAGTAGCCGACGTTATCTTTATTTAGAACAGGCAACAGTAGAGATTGATGAAACTGGATTGTTTTGTCAGATAGCAAGCTGCGTAAGGCAAAAAATCAATAAAAAATCCTGATTGGAAGCTGCTATGCTTAATTTTCAGCGATTAAGCTGTCTGTATTCTCAAGCATATTCCTTCTCCAATGTGATTTGCACATGTGATTTTTAAATGTATACTTTTTTTTACCTCCAGGTTTTGCCTGATGGACAGATGATAAGTGAGAAAGGCCTGTCAAAACCACTTTTAGTGGCGGCTCTTTTTGGAAGATGGTATGAAAAAGACTCTCCCCATCCTACCTCCACCGCACCATGAACCAGGCCTTCATGATTTACTTTACTTTCATGTGGGCAATATTCTGTGGTTTGAAAATATTAATCCTGGCATAGAAATTATGTCTATTTTTTAACATTTCTGATAGCTAAAGAGAAAAGCCAAAGTGAAAGATGATCAATATTCCAATATGCACAGGAGCTAAATGAATACTTCAAATGATGCAAACTTTCTTTATCCTTGAAAATTTATGGGAATCCAGATGTTACTGTATTCCCTTGTCTATATGAGTCAGGGTACCATATTTTTCGGAGTATAAGACAGACCTTTCCCCCTCCAAAAGGGGGTGAAAATTTAAGTGCGTCTTATAACCAATTATAGCCCCGCCTACCCACTGGCCCCCACCCTTTGGCTTCTGCCTCCTAGCATTACCTCCTTGTACCAAACAGCAAGAAGAAACAGCTCCTTTCAGCTTCAGCACAACCTAATTAGCACAAGTTGATTGGATAGGCCTCCTGACTCTCAGCTGTTTTGCGCAGGGCTCTGCTGCTTGCTTGCAAGGAGGTAAATTGGTGGAACAGATCTTTTTTCTTGTGCTAATCAAGCTATGCTGAAAACGAAAATGAAGATAAAGCAGGCTGTTTGCTGTTTGCTGCAACGAGGCAAAATTGCTGGGAGGCAGAATCTTATACTCTGAAAAATACCGTACTTTTCATAACAATTTCCATCTTTTCACTTTCCACCACAAAGCTGTAGAGCAGAAAAAGAAAGGATAGTGTTACTTGGAATTTTAGGCCCCATTATTAGCATTTTAATAAAGGTGATATTAGGATTTTAGAAGGGCATCCATGCTTCCTTACAGTCATGAGGCTAGTGTTGTTTTGCAGAGAAAACTACTTTTGAGAGATGTGTGTTTAAAAGTTGAAAAGGACATTGGGACTTTAAAGGTAAAAAGGTCATGACCAGAAAACAGGAAAGGTCTGCTATTCCGATAAGCGAATCAGCTTGTGCAAGCAGACTAAAACCAACAGTTTTAACCATACAGCCTGACACATTAAATTGAGGCAAGCAGTAGAGAAATTAACTGCTTGCCTCAATTTATTATGCTTATGCTGCTAAGATTGTAAAGAAACAGGAACTGTAGGTTAATAAATCAATTTAAAAAGGGGGAAAAGTAGTCTAGAAAAAAAAGGAACTGGGCAAAAGGTGAGGAGACAGATAAAATATGGAGATGTTCATGAAGAGGGAAGAGGCATTCCGAGAAGATTGTGACTCAGTAGTCTTTGTCGAAGGGGGTTGTAGGGAAGGGATTTGTGCTTCGGGATGAGGGAATAAAAAGCTGATGAAATCTATTCCTGGGTGTAACCCACATAGCTGGTCACCCACTCTTGCAAGAACATATTTTATAATAAACTGTTTGCTGCTTCACTTTATGACTCTGTCAAAATTCTGACTGGTGAGTCTGTTTCTCACACTCCTTTTTAAGTGTAGGAAATCATGTTTTCCCTTTAAACCAAAACCATTTATTTTAAAGCACAAAATTTAGCCCAAAACAAGCCTGAGTGGAAAAGGAGAAGATGCAACGTATTTTAGGGTAGGGGGTCCCCAACATCCGGTCTGCCGCTCACTACCAGGCCACGCCCCATTCGGAACTGGGCCAAGCAAGTGGCGGGTGAGCAGGTGTGCATGTGCAGCTCCATTTGTACAAGCAGTGTGTGTGTGTGCTTGCACTCAAAGCTCCATTTGCACGAGGGGTGGGTGCACACGACCCCTACTTACACAAATTAAGTTGAGCATGTTCACACGCGTGCTGTGGCTCACATGGAACCATTCCTTCACCCCCACTGGTCCGCGAAGCCACTGTTTAGGAGTTTGTTTTCTCTGGACATCTAATCAATGTCTTATTTATTTATCTTTCTGACCCATATATATTAAAATGTATGTATCATTTGTTTCTCTGCCCTATATAAAATCTTGAACCTCTTTAATAAAATGCTTTTCGCTTCTCCCAAAGTATTTGTGGTTCTTATTGTCAGTGATGAGGGGAGCACTTTGCAAAGGTATTGAGTGTTTCTGTCTCAAATTCAAGGGCTAGGTTCCTTCCGGCTCCACACCAACCCGGGTTTCAAAGGCAAAATTCATATCATATCCCTGTTGATTGGTAGTTTTCTGCATTTGCACACGATTGCTCCAGAAGGCATCTGGTTATATTTTATAACCAGGAACAACTGTGCTTAAATATAATATTAAAAAACTGAAATAACAGTTGTATTTTTTAAGACAATTTATGACTGATTTCTTAATAACGGTTAGTATTTACACCATAGAATGATCACACACCTGCCATCATAAATGGTCACATTGCTTCCCCCCCACCCCGATCATGTGATTGCAAATTGGGTGTTTGGATACCAATTAATTTTATAACTGGTTGTGGCATTTTGTGGTCATTTGGCTATGATTTGCAATTCAAATCCATTTTAATGAATGGATTGACACTTATGTGGACAAATTTGCTTAATGACTGGTGCAAAAAATGTTGTAAAATCACTTTGAGTCTTATGGGTGCCTTGGCTTACAACCGTAATGATTTATGACCAGATTTCCAATCCCAATTGCGACCGTAAATTGAAGACTACCTATAGTCCAGTGGTGAAATCCAATTTTTTTTACTACGGTTCTGTGGGCGTGGCTTGGTGGGCGTGGCAGGGGAAGGATACTGCAAAATCCCCATTCCCATCCCACTCTGGGGTCAGCCAGATGTGGTATTTGCTGCTTCTCCAAAGTACTCAAAACTACTCAAAATTTCCGCTACCGGTTCTCCAGAACCTGTCAGAAACTGCTGGATTTCACCCCTGCTATAGTCACAAAATCATCTTCAAGTTGGTTTGGAGCTGATCCTATATGCTAATTACTGTGCCAGTGATGAATGTTGAGGCAACTGATCTGTTTTGCTTTGGTAAAGGGGAAAGAGTATCTTCCCAGGAAAAGTCAATATTGTTGATTAAATTTCTCTTTTCCTTAGTTTCATTGTCATATCCGGGAAGAGGAAGGTATGGACAATCCAATCCTCATTTCAGGCCATAAACACTCTATTCATCTTGAAACCAAATGAACAAGTTTGAATTTCTCATGTTCCATCAATGGAATGATTGCACCAATTGAATATTGAGCAATGTTAGATTATCTCTTAGCTCTTTTAAACTAGCATTGGCATTTCCTATATTCAGAGCCTTAAAAGTCCTTCCCCACAGAAACAAACAGTGAAGTTTCTGAACCCCATTTTTCTTTTAAGCTGATTGACTTGATAGACAACTTACTTCTATTTGTTATAAGTCATTCTATGTTCTGTTAGTTGGAGTAGAAAGACCACTGTGTAGTGAATAAAATGTACTGAATTTTCTTTTTGCATTTACAACACTTTTTTCTCCTTAAATAAATCACTTGATTTACTTAAGCAAGTCTCCCTGGCTTACTTGGACACACATATTGTGGCCAAAATGGAGGTTTGTTATAAACTAGTGGAATGTGATATGTAAATCTTAAAAGGAGAATTATGGGCAAGGCAGCACCACTGTGTTATAAGCAAGAAAGGTGTGTGTGTGTGTGAGAGAGAGAGAGAGAGGAGTGAAATCCAGCAGGTTCTGATAGGTTCTGGAGAACCGGTAGTGGAAATTCTAAGTAGTTCAGAGAACCGGCAAATACCACCTCTGGCTGGCCCCAGAGTGGGGTGGGAATGGAGATTTTGCAGTATCCTTACCCTGCCACGCCCACCAAGCCACACCCACCAAGCCACACCCACAGAACCGGTAGTAAAAAAATTCACCACTGATATATAGATATCAGTGATATATATATGTATATCTCCTACAATCAGTCTTATCTTAATGCAGCATGAAGTGATTTTCTTGGGAATTAAGGATCTACTGAAAGCAAAGCAAATTGCTATTTTATGTATTATATATTATGTATTATTTATATTATTGTTGCTATTATTGTTGTTGTTAATGTTATAATTGTGCCTTGAAGTCATTGTTGATTCTTGGCAACTGCCTGGCCTAATCCAATTAGCTTTCTTGGTAACATTTCAGAAGTGGCTTGTTATTGCCTTCTTTCTGGGGCTGAGGGAGAGCGATTGGCCCAATGTGATCTAGTTGGCTTTGTACCAGTGGTGGGTTCCTCCCGGTTCGGCCTGGTTCGGCCAAGCCGGTAGCGGTGACGTCATCGAACAGGTTCACCCTGCCCCCCCCCCCCCGGGTTATTCTTACCTTTTATTTGGCCCCATCCCCAATCTATTGCTGCTTCCTGAGTCCCAGCTGATGGCTAGAGGGAAAAAAATTGTTTAAACTCTTGCCACTGGGCTTCAAAGGGCCGCCCTACAGCTGATCAGTGTTAAAAGAAAACAAATGAGTAGACCTATGCCTGAAAAAATAAATCGGTAGACCCAGTAGTGGGATTCTACTTCGGTAGAACAGGTTGTTAAGCAGTTAAGCAGTTAGGAGAACAGATTGTTAAAAGAAGTCTCCTTTTGTTTTTTTCCACTTTACAGGGTTAATCCTGTAAGGATTAATTACAACATTTGGTGTTGTTTCCTAGCCTAATCTTTATTACAGAAACTGCCTCTCAGGCAGTATGCCTAGATTTACTGTCAGTTCCAGTTCCAGAGGCCATTTTTTTGCTTGATTTTCTTAAAGGGGAAGGGTTGTTTTAAGCTTTTTACACTGCTGTTGGGAGGAAATACTCCCCTGTTGGAATTCTTCCAGCCAGGGTGCAATCATCAGCACTTTGAAGAAATAATTGAATCCTTTTGTGCATATGGACTACTCAGAGGGCTGAAAAAGTTATTTTTGATTGGTCCGTGCACTTTTGACCAGTCCTCAAACTTACGACTGTCCTCACATTTTACGTTTTTCGCCCTATCTTGTCCCCATGGTAAAGAGAAGCAGTTGTGAAATGAGTGACATGGTTGTTAAGAATGCTACAATGGGCATAAATGATGACCAGTCATAAGTGCGAAGACCGGTCAAAAGTGCAAGGACCTGTCAGAAATCACTTTTTTCAGCCCTCTGGGTAGTCCTTTTGTGCATATGGACTACTCAGAGGGCTGAAAAAGTTATTTTTGACTGGTCCTCGCACTTTTGACCACTCCTCAAACTTATTACTGTTCTCATATTTTATGTTTTTTGCCCTATCTTTTCACCATGGTGAAGAGAGTTGTGAAATGAGTGACATGGTTGTTAAGAATGCTGCACGAGCATAAATGTGAGGATGGTCAGAAGTATGAGGACCAGTCAAAAGTGCGAGGACCTGTCAGAAATGACTTTTTTCAGCCCTCTGAATAGTCCCTATACACAAAGCCATGGCCACCTGGTCACATGACCAACTAGCCATGCCCACCCAGTCACATGACCTCCAAGCCATGCCCACAAAATAAGCCCATAGAACCAGTAGTAAAAAATTTTAGAACCCACCCCTGCTTTGTATTCAAGATGGGACTAAAATTCATGGTCTTCTGGTTTCTAGTCCAGGATCTTAACCATTGCATCAAATTGTTTGTCCACTGGATTTTGTGTGAGTTGAACTTACATTTAACACATTGCCTTCCTTAGGCATCTAGTAGTTGAATGCTGATTAGAGCTCTCATTGAAAGTGATTATACTTTATTTTTATGCTAACTGGTAAAGTTATATGTTGAGACATCTTGGGGCTTTTATATGCAAATGCAATTTATATGTAAATCCTTCCTTGTGCTTATTGCCAGGAACATCCCTCAAGTGTTTAGGAGCCAATGAACTGAAGCACCTGTGAGCTTGGATTGTTAGGCTCAAGGATGCTTCAAAATATATGACATCCTATCACTGTATACATTCCGCTGATCCCAAGATCGCCATTGTAAAAATCTGTTTTGCTGCTTTAAACAATTCAAGCATCCCAGACATGGGTCCTCTGGAGTGACTCTCCTTCTCCTCCTCCTCACTCCGTTCATAGCATCAACCATCATCACAGGAAGAATCAATCTTTTACTTGCTGTACGCAAATCATTATTGCATTATGTGCCAATTCTCAAACCAACATCAATTCTTAAATAGCTTTCACAAAAGTTAATCACTTTTCCCCATAATAGCAATAGCACTTAGACTTAGTATACCACTTTACAGTGCTTTTACAGTCCTCTCTAAGCGGTTTACAGAGTCAGCCTATTGCCCCCAACCAGGGGTGGTTTCTACTTACCTTTACTACCGGTTCGCTCTCTCTCACGTGCTCTTCTGGGCACGCGTGTGCTCTTCTGTGCATGCGCAGAAGCTTCTGCACATGCGCAGATCACCAATGATGATGTCATGCTGGGTGGGCGGAGCCTCCCGCCAGTTTTACTATCAGTTCTATAGAACCGGACAGAACCGGGAGCAACCCACCACTATCCCCCAACAATCTGGGTCCTCATTTTACCCATCTTGGAAGGATGGAAGGCTGAGTCAACCTTAAGCCTGGTGAGATTCGATCTGTCAAATTACAGTCAGTCAGCAGAAGTATCCTGCAGTACTGGACTCTAACCACTGCGCCACCGTGGCTCATAAATAATTTAATAAATGAATTAAAACATCTCCCAATGTCAAGTTACTAAGAAATCTGTTTCCAGATGGGCAATTTTAAAATACAGGCTTATCATTTGCTTTTCCGTTCTAAGTTAGCAACTGGGACTTCCTTATATTTATCTACAATACATACTTATGTATAGAGTTTATTTATTGATTTATTTTATTTGTCAAGAACCTATTAGGTAAGATATATATAAGTATAAGCATGAATTGAATACATAAAATGGATATAAATATAGGAAACATTAAGACAGGGACGGTAGGTACTAAAATTTTGAGGGTTTGGGATGAAACCACAGAGTCAGTTAGTCCATTCCTAGTTGCCCAGTTCTCTTTTTCTATGCCAGTTTGAAATAATGAGCAAATTTGTTTCTTCCTGCAAAGAAACAGACAAAAGTCTGAGAGGTCTAATCAGCATACATGCTTGTATTAGGTGCCAAATAGAATTAGGAAAGCAATGTGTTAACTGTTAGTTGGACTCAGGCAAGGACAGTCCAATAAAAGCAAGTAACCACCTTTCCAGGCATTCATCCAGGCATTGTTTTGGACAACCTCTGGTCTTCCAGAATGAGGAAGTAGAAGCAGAAGTTGCAAAAGAAAGCTGGTGAGTAGAACAAGTTAGAATGTTATCGGCTTTTTGTGTTGTTCCTTGTTTTATTTCTAATTGAGACGATTGCTTTAAAAAGTATTCCATTGTAAATGTTTCTTTAGAAGTGTTCCTACTTGCCCAGATAAGAGAGAGGCAAACTGAGGCAATAGAATTAATTTTGGGAGATTATCCTTGACTCTAACGGGGATAGGTGTGGCTGTCATAACTTCAACATTGGGCCATAAATGGCTTTTGAGAAGGATCAATCGTAACTTTGGTCATTAAGCAACTATGTGTAAATTAAGGACTGCGTTTTAATCTAGATTCCAGTCTATATATTTAGTATTGGGACATTTATAGAAAAATAGTACAATATTCCTTTTTTTCTTAAAGAGGAAGAAGATGAAGAGCACAACAATATGTCTGCTTGCTCAAATTGAATCCAACCATACATATTCAAATGTTTGTTTCTTTGTCTGGGTGATATGAATTAAAGTCAAAACACAGAAATATTGTTGGAAGCATAAAAAGTTCAAAGTGCATCAGACTGTTACTGATTGATTTCAAGAAACCCTATCAAAACTCAACAGCTGAAACAATCACATTATCAAAGGATATCTGATTAAATATATGCTCTTTCCAAACACTCTGCCTTCACTTGATCTACCTTTCCAATCTTTTCTCTCCCCCCAGCCTATAAGGACACGGCAATGGCCTCCTCTTCATCTTTACAGCTTGCTTTTATTTTTATACTTCTGGGGGTCCTCAAGACTACAGCCTTAGACAAATACACCGCAGCAGTATACGAACATGCAGTCATACTGCCAGAAGCAACAGGAAAGCCTGTTTCCCCTGAAGAGGCCTTAAAACTGATGAACCAAAACATGGACATCTTAGAAGATGCCATCCAAAAAGCAGCAAAGCAGGTACTGGGTACTACTTGCTAATATGCATTTGTTGGTAAAATGGTTGTCCTCAGTGGTGGGATTCAAATTTGTTTACTACTGGTTCGGTGGGTGTGACTTGGTGGGTGTGGCTTGGTGGGTGTGGCAGGGGAAAGATACTGAAAAATCTCCCTTCCTCCCCACTCCAGGGGAAGGATCCTGCAAAATCCTCACTTCCTCCCGATCAGCTGAGACTTGGGACGCAAAGAATAGATGGGGGTGGGGTCAGTCAGAGGTAGTATTTAACGGTTCTCTGAACTACTTAAAATCTCACCTACCGGTTCTCCAGAACTGGTCAGAACCTGCTGAATACCACCTCTGGTTGTCCTGCAAGGGAAGGTGCTTTACCTTCACTTCTTTTGACAGGGAGCACATATCATTGTGACTCCAGAAGATGCCATATATGGATTTAACTTCACCAGAGAGACCATTTATCCTTACCTTGAGGATATTCCAGACCCACAGGTCAACTGGATTCCATGTACCGATCCTGAAAGGTATCTTGTGCTTTGCTTTTGTGTAGTCTCAGTTTAAAGGCACTTGAATGTGGTTGTCTTCTCTTAGGTTTGTGTTTCAGTATTACAATGTACACTATGACATGGTCAATGTGTCTTGAAGAAAGGAAGGATCTTTCCATTGTAGCATCCCATTTAGGCATCCATTAGACCTCACTTGTTATCATCTGTATACATCCTTCAGATAAGGTGAGCTACATTGTCTATCCATCCTGACCAGCATGGCCATATCTTGCTTGCTTGCTTGCTTACTTGTTTGTTTATCACACTTTTAAATACCTCTTGGCCTCAGAGAGGGGTTCCAGAATACAATTTAATCAATAAAATGAAAAAGAATATTATTATTTTAAAAACAATATAAAAAAAATTACAAATTGCAAAAAAAAAAAAAAAAGGAGAATATGCCAATATCTGTCAGCTATATAGATTGGGATGGATTTAATCTAAATAATGCTCAGCAATACAAGAATTAGGATCTGAGTACATATTTAAAGCAAACTTTCTCCATAGTGCTCAGGCAGTGCATGTAATCTCTGCTTCTGTTTTTATAACCATTCAAGGAATAGGATGAAAAATGATATCTGCTTCAAGATTCCCCAAAATGTTTGCAACAGAATGCAAATTTGTGTCAAGCGCGTGTGTTTCTTGGTGTTGCCGTGCTTAGCCTAGGACGGCTGAGAATTTGAATTTAAGCCAGCATCTAGCTAGGTTTAGCTGATCTTGCAAAAGCTAAGGATCAAAATGAATACAGTAAGCACTTGGATGGGAACTACCAGGATATCTCACTAGGCAAGTCTGAGAAATGGATAAAATTTCTCAGCAGGAAATGATAAATCACTTCTATAATGATGAGAAAACTATATAAAAACAGCCATGTAATCAGTAGAAGTCCATCTTAAGACAAAAGATATGCCAGGCTATGTCCAAGTACATCCATCCCAGTAATTCATTCCCATTTTTAAGTGTGTTCTTCTAATAATTAACTCTGCTTGCTAAGCTGCTCAGGAGTGAAAGAAGAGGAAATGGTGAGGGACGGGTGAAATTAAAAAATTTTCCCTACCGGTTCTGTGGGCGTGGATTGGTGGCCATGGCAGGGGAAGGATACTGCAAATTCTCCATTCTCACCCCACTCCAGGGGAAGGATACTGAAAAATCCCCATTCCCTCCCCACTCTGGGGCCAGGCAGAGGTGGTATTTGCCGGTTTTCCAAACTAATCAAAATTTCCGCTACTGGTTCTCTAGAACCTGTCAGAACCTGCTGGATTTCACCCCTCCTATAGTCACAATATCATCAATATGACTTCAGTAACAGAGTGGTCAATGCCTGGAATGCACTGCCTGACTCTGTGGTTTCTTCTCCAAACCCCCATAACTTTAACCTTAGACTGTCTACTGTTGACCTCACCACATTCCTAAGAGATCTGTAAGGGGCGTGCATAAGTGCACCAGCGTGCCTACCGTTCCTGTCCTAATATTCCTTTTTACTCTTACTCTTTTCATGTATTCAAATCATGTTTATACTTCTACTGGTTATCATATATATGCTTGGCAAAATAAAATAAATAAAATAAAATAAAAAGAGCGCAAGCAGCACATTGGCAGAGCCAGATACATCTAGTTTGTTTTACCCATCCTCATCTCTTTCAGAGACCTTAAGAAACGAGGGATTTTTGCCACTATTTTGCCCCTCATTTTGCAACTAGGTATTGTCATTTTTTTTCACCCCTGCTTAATGCCTTGGTCAAAAACACATTTTGGCACAAGAAAAAGGCAGCATTTGGCAACCCGACATAATTTGGCAAAAAAAGGAAGTCTGGAGGACAGAATCATATTTAACAGAGAAAAGCAAAGTGAAAGAAAACGAGGGGGGAAAAGATCTCTTTAAAGCCAGAAATTCTTTTTAACAGAATGAAATTATTTTTGATTACCAAGTGCTTATTATAGCCATCTTTTATAAAAGCCACCAATTGCTTATGAAATTCATAGAACGTATTTGCAAGAGAGAGAGAGACAGAGAGCGAGACAGAGTCAGAGAGAGAGAGAGGGAGAGGGAGAGGGAGAGAGAGAGAGGGACAGAGAGAGATGGCACCTTATACTTTCAAAGTCCTACTCATTCCTGGGGGTCTCCTGATTGCTTGATTTCTCCCATCCTCACCACCTTTTCCCCAGTCTGGGGTAAAGGGGTAGTTTCTGACCATGCCTCAGTAATAGAATACAGAAGGAATGAATACTATAATTGGGAGCTTGGACGATGCCTGCCTTGCGTTCCCATGCCCCAGTTGAGACCTTGGTGGGAAATGGCAGCTGCCGAGGCTCTTGACCATGTCGTGCCTTTGCGGCCTCTGACCCGGTGCAGATCCCGGTTGGTCCCTTGGTTTACTGAGGAGCTCTGGGAGTTGAAGCGCCAGAGGAGAGGCTTAGAGAGCTGTTGGAGATCCAGTCGCTCCGATTCAGACCGTGCACAGCTAAGATCTTTTATGAGGTTTTATCTTGTGACGATGGAGGCAGCGAAGCGTTTTTACTTCTCTGCCCTCATCACGTCCACGGACAATCGTCCAGCTGCCCTGTTTAGGGTGTCCCACCCCCTCTTGAATTGGGGAGCAGGGGATGACCCTCTGTGGGGCCGGGCCGAGGAGTTTAGTTAACATCTGCTGGACAAGATCGCACAGATCGGGCCTGTCTGGACTCTGACTGGGCAGGGTCGGACGGGGGGAAGATGACCGGTCGTGTTATTTGGGAGGAGTTCGACCCTGTTATTCCAGAAGAAGTGGACAGGATCATGGGTAAGCTGAGTGTACTTGACCCGTGTCCCTCCTGGCTCATTTGTTCGGCTCGGGAGGTTACATGAGGCTGGATCCAGGCAGTGATTAATGCATACTTGGGTGAGGGAAGCTTCCCTACCGCCTTGAAAGAGGCGGTGGTGAGGCTCCTCCTCAAGAAACCTGCTTTGGACCCAGCTATTTTAAACAACTTTTGTCCTGTCTCCAGCCTTCGCTTTGTTGCAAAGGTTGTTGAGAGCGTGGTGGCACGTCAACTCCCGTTGGCCCTGGATGAAGCGGAGTACCTGGATCCATACCAATTGGGTTTGAGGCCCGTGTACAATACGGAGACAGCATTGGTCGCGCTGGTGGATGATCTCTGGAGAGCCCGAGACAGAGGTTGCTCCTCTGTACTGGTCCTATTAGATCTCTTGGCAGCTTTCGATACCATTGACCATGGTATCTTGCTGCGACACCTCGAGGGGTTGGGAGTGGGAGGCATTGTTTTACGGTGTTTTTTTTTTTTTAATTAGATTTATATGTCGCCCTTCTCTGGAGACTCAGGGCGGTTTACAATGCATTAAGCAATAGCCTTCATACTTTTGTATATTTTTGTACAAAGTCAGCTTATTGCCCCCACAAACTGGGTCCTCAATTTACCTACCTTAGAAAGGATGGAAGGCTGAGTCAACCTTGAGCCTGGTGAGATTCGAACTTGCAATAATTGCAGACAGCTGAATGTTAATAACAGGCTTTTTAGTCTGTTGAGCTATCCAGGTTCTCCTACCTCATGGATCGTTCGCAGGTGGTGTTGGCTGGGGGACAGAAGTTGGCCCCGAGGCCCCTCACTTGTGGGGTGCCCCAGGGGTCGGTCCTCTCTACTCTTTCGTTCAACATCTATATGAAGCCGCTGGGTGAGATCATCCAAGGTTTTGGGGTGAGGTATCATCAGTATGCTGATGATACCCAGCTTTTTATGATACCCAGCTTTTTATATCCAGTATGCTGATGATACCCAGCTTTTTTTAAAACCAACCCAGCGATGCCCTCAATGGGATGTCCCGGTGCCTGGAAGCGGTGCGGATCTGGATGGGGAGGAACAGGCTTTGGCTCAGCCCTGCTAAGACCAAGTGGCTGTGGGTACCGGTGTCTCAGTCCGATCAAGAGATTCCATCTTTGGTCATAGGGGATGAGGTGTTGCCCCCTGTAGACAGGGCGCACAACTTGGGTGTCCTCCTGGACTCACAGCTAAACTTGGAAGATCATGTAACGGCTGTAACCAGGGGGTCATTCGCCCAGGTTCGCCTGGTGTGCCACTTGCGCCCCAATTTGGACCTAGATGCCCTATGCACTTGTCACCTTCCGTATTGACTATTGCAATGCCCTCTACATGGGGCTGCCCTTGAAGACCACTCAGAGGTTTCAGCTGGTGCAGAATGTGGCCGCGCGGGTTGTGTTGGGAGTATCTCGATACTCCCATGTTACACCTCTCCTACGCGACTTACGTTGGTTGCCGATTGCCCTCTGAGTGAGATTCAAGGTACTGGTGATTACCTATAAGGCCCTATATGGCTTAGGCCTGTGATATTTGGGGGGCCATCTTCAGCCAGCAACAGCTGCCCATTGCCCGGTGCGTTCCCACAGAGAGGGTCTTGTCAGGGTGCTGTCGGCCAGACTTTGGAATCAACTGCCCCTGGAGCTCCAGGTGGCCCCCGACCTCCGCTCTTTCTGTTGCGACCTGAAAACGTGGCTGTTTCGTTTGGCTGGCCTGGACTGATGGGGTTTTAATTTTTAAGTTGTTAGTCTTAATTGCACTTTTAACTGTTAAATTATGAGATTTGGATTTAATTTCTTTTTAACTTTTTCATTAGATGTTTTTATTGTTGTGAGCCGCCCTGAGTCTGGCTGAAGATAGGGCGGCATATAAATCTAAATAAATAAATAAATAAATAAATAGATAGATAGATAGATAGATAGATAGATAGATAGATAGATAGATAGATAGATAGATAGATAGATAAATAAATAATAAATAAATAATAAATAAATAAATAAATAAATAAATAAAATGCAATGTTACATCAAGGTAAAATATATTTGTAAATGAATTTACTGCTAGAGAGTGGGAAGTAGAAGAAATGAATGGTCATTGCACAAAACAATCCTGATGCTGTTGACCAGGTATAAAAAAATGTTCTGCAACATGCATTTCTCTGGCCTACATTGGTTTTTATTAAACCTGATTACTGCAAGTAGAAGAAGAAATTACGTACATTAATTTACTTGTTTATCGAAAGTGGAGAAATAACTAGAGAAATTTTACATCATGTACATTTGGTGGAAAGTGTACCCACAGTTGTAAAAAATGCATGGGCTCTGAATAGATTTGGATTGAATACAAATAAGTGACTAGTATGAATGAAGTGCAGGCAATACATTGAAAGTACAAAGGAAGAGTAATTGGGCTGAGAGGAAGGGGAAGATGAAAAAGTCAAAGTTGGATGGAATTGATATATTTTTTAAAAAAGGAAAGTGAGAGATATAAGAAACAAAATGCATGTGATGTTGGTGGACACATCCATGGTTGGTAGGGGTAGAAAGGTATGCAGAAGCATAATAAATGGTGTGTCCTTTTTTCCCCATCTCCTGACTTTAATTACTATTTCTCATTCTTTTTCTATTCCTTGTGTAACATTAGTTACCCTGTGAAGGTACAGTCAAGTGTCAGGAAAATCAGGAGATCCAGACTGTTCAAATAGTCATCAAGATTATTTGTAAACTTGAGCTCTCTACAACAATCTGAACTACTAGCGGCCAAGGGAAATTAGCAAGAGTTAAGAGTAGGATTTCAAGTTGACCAGGACTTATATCTCTTGTGGGCATGTAGGGACTCATGCCTGATGACGCATTTGACCCATCCCTCAGGCTCAGCCTGGTCATCTTCTATAGGTACATGCTTATGCATGGGCATATTAGTTTAATCTTCTAGAAGATATCTCAACATATTAGTAGGGCTCCAAGTGCCAAAAGGGAGCATGTCATAACAGAAGGAAAACAACAGCATGAAATCCTGGATTTATTAATCAAATCACAATGTAATTGGATATGGCATGTTCTCTTTTATGAGAACAATCTAAAGAAGAGGTTTTCCAATCTTCAGTTATATATATATATATATATATATATATATATATATATATATATATATATATATATATATATATGTTTTCTGAGGTTTTCGCGGGTGTTTGTATGTAGGTCTTTGGTTATTCGGGTCTTCTCCCACGTAGAATTGGAAGTATCTTGGCGACGTTTCGACGAAGTCTCATTCGTCATCTTCAGGCTGGTGTTCTCGGCTTCGTTCTTCCAGGAGCAATGCTGAAAGGAGATGTTTTTTAAGATGTTTAAGATGTTTCATGGCCTAATTTTCGGTGAAATCTCAATTCACCAGCTTTTAGGCCTTTTTAAATATTACGGTGAATGGCCTAATTTTCATGGCCTAATTTTCGGTGAAATCTCAATTCACCAGCTTTTAGGCCTTTTTAAATATTACGGTGAATTGAGATTTCACCGAAAATTAGGCCATGAAACATCTTAATATACGTAGGAAAATCCCTGGCATAAAGAAAGATACACATAAAGACCTACGAAAATAAAATAATAAATATTTGACTGTTACAGGGCAGAATTAAGAAAAGTGGGTGTGGCTAGTTGACAAAGCCTAATGAGGCAGAAATGGGTCCATTCTAGTCTCCCACATAAACTCAAACAGATAGCATATAGCTGCTGTAATATTTAAAAAGGGGTTTATATGTTTTATGTTTATATTATTATTCTTACGCGGGAGAACACCCGAACAACCAAAGATCTACCCACACACACACATATATAATTGTTTAGATGGGAATATATAAATTACATAAATAAAGTAAATTAACTGGTTTTGTTTAATCTCTGCCCTTATGTGTGTTTAAAGTCTCATTGCTGAAAATAGCTGGTATGGGAATGAAGCAATTTGGAGTGGGGAAGAAACTGGGAACATTAGATACACTAATCTATTATTTGCTTAACTGTATTTTATTAAATAAACCATAATTTGATGGCTAAGGCTGCATACTAAAGCTTAGACTATGATTTACAAATTGCAGTTACTGGATTCATCCAATATCAAACAAATAACTTTATAAATTACATGTTGTAGATTTATAAACAACCTACTAAATTATATTTATATTAATTCAAAGTATCTCTCAGCAGGGAACCAGTGCCAAAAAGATTCATTTCATCTTTTCCCCAGTGAATTGGTGTTCCATTGATTTAGAGCACCTAATTATTTCCCGTATCTTTTCCTCTTCTGTTAAAAAAAAATCTTCTTGAATCAACTTCAAACAGAAATATAGCTGGAAGGAAAAAGATTTCACAGCATCTAAAGCTCACCTACTCGAACCTTCATGACTCTTTTCTTTTTTTTTCCCTTCTCTTTTGTATTTTAAAAGAAATAACCTCGCTTCTGATTTATTGCCTGTTTTGGTGTCTCTTTCTGTATTACATCCTTCAACATGGAGATAAATTAACAGAATTTAATTGTACTAATTCTTCAGTTCTGTGGTCTTCACATTTAGATTTGGATTTACTCCAGTCCAAAAAAGATTAAGCTGTCTGGCCAGGAGCAATTCGATCTATGTGGTTGCCAATATGGGTGATAAGAAGAATTGCCGTTATATAGACCCAAAGTGCCCCCGTGATGGCCGCTATCAATACAACACAAATGTTGCCTTTGATTCAGAGGGAAAGCTGGTGGCACGATACCACAAGGTAAGATTACAAATTTCACGCTTTATTTTTAAGAACTGTTTATTTTTTTCATGAACCTCACATAAAACATAAGCACATAACTTTATAAATTAATTTTATTTTGAACTTCAGAGGCTGAATATGTCCACTAGAGCATATTCCAACTTTAAGATTTCAGAGGGATAACAAATTACCTGTAGCAAATGTAATTTAACATAACAGATATATAGGGTAGAAGAGAGTTTTGGACATCTGATAAAATGTAGTTCTAATTTGGCAGATCTCTCTCTCTCTCTCTCTCTCTCTCTCTTCTTTTCTTTTTTCTTTCTTTTTCTTTCTCTCTCTCTCTTTCTTCATTCTTTCAATTCTTGCTTTCCCCCTTTTTTAGTTCTTTTTTATTATAGAAATGTAGTTAAAATAATACAAAAGTAAAAATACAATAAAAGATAAAAATAAACTTAAAAGAGAAAAATAAGTGGTATCAACTACCTTAACTTTTACTTGTTATTAAATGTGGAAATAATATTGCTCTGTCTTCTCATTTTTACAATATATATTCCAAAATCGACTAAGAAACACACGTCTTTGAGATCCATTCTTTGACACCTGAAGCAATTTCTTTCCACCTATCTAGACTAATTATTTAGCTAAATCCCAGTCTTAATAGAACTAGAGTTCTTCAGAATATCAATTTCCATAGTTTTGGAATACAATTCAGTATCAAATGTACATACCGTATTTTTCGGAGTATAAGATGCACCTTAGTTTTGGAGGAGGAAAATAAGAAGCTGATTGGTGGGTAGATCAGCCTCCCGGAATACTCCCAATCAGCTATTCCCAGAGGTGAATTTTAGCAACAAGTTTCTTGGTTGTGAGCTCTGTGCTTTGCTTTTTTTTTTCTTTTTTTTCCTGCCTCTGAAACTTCTGAAACAGCTTCAGAAAAAAAGCCTCTGAAGCTTTGTTTGGGGGCTTCTTTTCTGAAGCTTCGTTTCTGATGCTTTTTTTAGCCTCTGAAACCTCTGTTTGAGAAGTTGGGCAGAGCTACATTCAGAGTATAAGGCACACCCAGATTTTCACCCTCTCTTTTGGGGGAAAAAGGTGCGTCTTATATTCTGAAAATATGGTATGTAATAATTATGTTTTCTTCCAGTGATGTTTGTTGGTTTATTTGTGTCAGAAGCATCACAATTAAAATAAAGCATACTATATGACATAAAATCTAAAACATAAAATGCAAGATTAAAATATGTACAAATTTAAAAATTAAACAGATATTGCCAGAAACTAGCAATATTAATTGAGTTGCCATGAGATCTTTAAGATCGGGGCACAAAGGGCAGATATATATATATGTGTGTGTATGTGTTGTTGTCCGCATGTCACCACAATCACAAAGAACAGAAGCCATCAGATAGCCCGATTTGTTTAGAGTTGTCTAGATCTTGTTGTACTCAATGATATAACACATATAATCAAGATTATTTCAACATTAAAACCAAAAATGAGCCCTAAATGAAATATTTAAAATAGATAATAGAAGATATTTGTTTTCCAGCACAACTGGAACCAAGCTTTATGAAAATTCAGGAGATCACTATAAATGTGTCTCAATTATATAAAGAAGATCTTCTCCTTGTAATAGGTGCTGATACTACATTATTAATAGGCACAGAGGTTCTGGGAAACCAGTCAATCAGAATTTAAAGAAGTTTTGGGATTTTTTTCCTCCTTTTTTAAAAAAATGCATTACACTTTCATTTTCAGTTAAAAATGACTTGCAAGATGGCTTTAAGTCAATGTTATGTTGTTCATACTGTACGTTTACTGAAAAACACCTTACCTGTTAACTAAATGTGTTCTCTTTTTAACAGTTTAACCTGTTTCAGGTGGAGCATCAATTTGATTTCCCTAAAGAGCCTGAACTTGCAACCTTCGATACTGCCTTTGGAAAATTTGGCCTCTTCACTTGTTTTGATATTCTCTTCCATGATCCCGCTGTAACCCTTGTAACCCAGCTCTCTGTGGACACTATGCTTTTCCCGACAGCCTGGATGAATGTCCTCCCACATTTAACTGCTATCGAATTCCATTCAGCTTGGGCCATGGGCATGCGTGCCAATGTTCTGGCAGCTAATACTCATAATCCCATGTTCAATATGACAGGTAAAGTACTGGTTGGGATAAAATGTTTGGTTCTATTCACCAGACAGTTGAGAACCTCCAACTGGTTGAAAAGTCTCTTTGAAAAATCCTTTAATGCCCGCTTGCCAAAATTAAGATACACTGGTGTAGTCCCTGCAGACAGAAATTCAGAGAGTAGAGAAAGCATTGCCATCAGTGTAGTACACAGAGTACAGTCCTATTCTTTCTATATTGTGCTTCTACAAATAATCTGTGATTCGGCATGTAAACAGGAATAGCATACGAATGAAGGCGAGTATACGTGACCCAGGATAATGTTGCAGGATCCAATCTGGGTCAGTCAATGAGACCAGTGGTTTTGTCTTCTGAGCTTTTGGATTCATACTGGAGCCCATCCTCAGGGAACTTCTCTCTAGCAGAGTGTGTACTTTGGGCTGTTCTATGTCTGTTATTTATATAGTACAAGTACTTAGGAGGTGAGGGCTTGGCAGTAGAAACAAACAGCCAACAACTTAATAGCCAGCCATCAACACCCCAATCAACTTCTAAAAAGCCACATACAACAGGCACCATTAAATACCACACAGAGAACAACCCAAACCACACAGGCTGCTAGAGAGAAGTTTATTTTATTTGTTTGTTTGTTTATTTATTTATTTATTTGTCAAGTACGTATTAGTTAATATATATAAATATAAGCATGAATTGAATACATAAAATGAATACCAAGAAAGGGAACATTAGGACAGGGACAGTAGGCATGCTTGGTACTCTTATGCACGTCCCTTACAGACCTCTTAGAAATGGGGTGAGATCAACAGTAGTCAGTCTTAGGTTAAAATTTTGGGGGGTTTGGGATAAAACCACAGAGTCAGGTAGTGCATTCCAGGCATTGTCCACTCTGTTGCTGAAATCATATTCTGCAATCGAGTTTGGAGTGGTTTACCTTAAGTTTGTATCTATTGTGTGCTCGTGTATTGTTGTGGTTGAAGCTGGAGTAGTCATTGACAGATAGGACATTGTAGCAGATAATTTTATGAGCTTCGCTTAGGTCATACCGAAGGCGGTGTAGTTCTAAATTGTCTAAGCCTAGAATTTGAAATCTGGTGGCATATGGTATTTTGTTGCGAGCAGAAGAGTGGAGGTTTATTCTTGTGAAATATTTCTGGACTCACTCAATTATATTAATGTCTGATATGCAGTGCGGGTTCCAGACAGATGAGCTGTGTTCAAAAATTGGTCTAGCAAATGTTTTGTATGCTCTGGTTAGTAGTGTAATATTACCGGAGAAGCAGCTTCGCAAGATTAGGTTTATAACTCTTAATGCCTTTTTGGCAATGTTGTTACAGTGGGCTTTGATACTTAGATCATTAGATATGAGTACTCCAAGGTCCTTGAGAGAGTGAGGGTCATCTACAAGGTTGTTCCATGAGGATGGGCTCCAGTATGAGTCCAAAAGCTTGGAAGACAAAACAACTGGTTCCAGTGATGACCCAGATAGATTCCTCCTGTAATAGCCAAGTTTTGCTTTGTTTCTTTGCATTGCTGATCATAAATACCACTTTAAATTTTTGTGCGAGCCTGGAACTCTACTGGTTCCTTAAGCATAAGGTATATTTTTCCTTTTCTATTCTTGCTCATCAGAGTAGAAAAAGGAAAAGAGAAGGCCAATGGGGTGAATTCTTGTGTCTATGAATACATTTTCTGGTCTTTTTTCAGAGTTAAATATGTGTGTTTTTGGGGTGGTGGTGATTTCTTGAATATGTTTGGGGGTAGGGTAGAAGAAATAATGTATTGTCTTGCAAAGACATGATAAGAAAAATGGCTTTTATTATTGTCATTTTTAGGCAGTGGTATCTACACACCATCCGGATCCGAAGCCTATCATTATGATGCAGAGTCGATGAATGGGCATCTTTTGGTTGCAGAAATCTATTCCCATCCTTCTCGTTTTCCCACCCCTCTTCCTACTGTTAACTGGAGCTCATATGCCACAACTGTTGAAGGGTTTCCTGAGAACCATACTTTCTCCGGATTTATTTTCCATGACGACTTCACCTTATCTACCCTTGGAAAAAAAGCTGACAATCTTACAGTGTGCCAGAAAAGTCTCTGCTGCCATTTAAACTACAGGATGATGGAACAAAAAGAAGATGAACTTTATGTGCTAGGAGCATTCGATGGTCTTCATGAGGTTGAGGGACAATATTACTTACAGGTATTCTTTTATTTATGGGGGAAATGCTAGATGGAAAGATGAAAGACTGGATGCCCACTAAATTTGCAGGTTGTTTGTCTAGATAAACTTCAGCACTTTATTTTCATTATCTCGCTTGGAATAAATTGTCTAGTTTAAATATTCAATCACTTTGTGGCTGCATCATGCACATGATGAATGAAAGTCTCTATTAGCAGGAAGAAAAGTAAGTCCTACATGTCGTACTTCTGGGAGGATGGAGGGAAATGTTCCCTCACACAGAGTTCTGGAAACTTGATTACATGTCCTGTAGGATGCTGACACTGACTGACATAAGAATAGGACCAATATTTAGTTTCATCCTTTAATTATCTTTATTCTAATTAATGAATCATATATTCATTGATACTTTCGGTGGCTGACTGGTACTTAATCATGCATAAATACATTGCATGGATATGTTTGGATAACGGTCACTGGAAATATTGATAAGCAGTCAATAAGCTGTGAATATTTGGATAGAGGCCAAGGACCCACCCAATGCTCCAGTGCTATTGGAGCAGACCTAAGCATTTGTTTTGCACGGAATGCTGGCCCACCTGTACACTACACCTGATGGCTCCTTGGAGCTACCAAATGCATGGAATCAGAAGTTGTGCTTGAGATGATAGGCTGTTTCTTCCAGGCTGAGGTCCACCATAAATGTAGGATTTTGAAATGAAATAAATATGCAACATCTAGGAATGGGCCTTTCCAATGGTGGCTCCAATGATGGTATTCCTCTTTGGAATAGCTTTTCTCAATTAGCTTTGACTATTCCTTCATCTCACTTTACCTCCCCTTCCTTCTATGCTATTGAACTCCAGACAACTCTGAGAGGCATTGTCTTTTTGGCACCTGGCCAAATTCTGGGAGTCAAAGTCCACATATCTTAATGTATTGAGTTTGAAAAACACATGCAGAGAGAGAAACTAGAATGTACATATCCAGCAACTACAGGTACTCCTTGACTTACAACAAATCATTTAGCAACCTTTAAAAATTACAACGGCACTGAAGAAAGTGACCCATGACCAATTTTCACAGTTACACCTTTGTAGCATCCCCATGATCATGTGATCAAAAATCAGATGCAAGTGGTTCATATATATGACCATTGCTGTGTCCCGAGATCAATTTTTACAAACAAAAAAGTCAGTCCAGAAACCAGATCCGTTTAACCACCGGATTGCTAATTTGTCAACTGCAGTGATTCACTGAACAACTGTGGCAAGAAAGATCCATGACATGGGGACAAAGCTCACTTAAGAAATGTCTCATTTAGAGACAGAAATTTTGGACTCACTTGTGGTCGTAAGTCAAGGACTACTTTTAAAAACTGAGATTTATATAGCTGCAAGTCCTTGGTCACCATGATACCAGGAACTCCTCTTATGCCAAGCTGAACTCGTGCTTTCATCTGCTAGTTCTGAATTAACAATCAGTAGGGCTTCTCCCCCAGCCCCCACATGCACATCAGAGGTGGTATTCAGAAGGTTCTGACCAGTTCTGGAGAACCGGTAGCAGAAATTTTGAGAAGTTCAGAGAATCGGTAAATACCACCTCTGACTGGCCCCAGAGTGGGATGGGAATGGACCCCCACCCCCATCTATTCTTTGCCTCCTGAGTCCCAGCTGATCAGGAGGAAATGGGGATTTTGCAATAACCTTCCCGTGCCACACCCACCAAGCCACACCCACAGAACCGATAGTAAAAAAATTTGAAACCCATCACTGATGCACATGAGTGAGTTCCACAAAAGTTCCTTGCTATGAAGGAAATTAAAACAATGGTTTGCAGTTCCTTTTCAGATAGTAGCAACTTGGCTCCTCTATAGTGAGTACTTATTCAACTATTGTTTGGTCTTCTTCTCCTTCCAGATCTGCACATTGCTGAAGTGCGGAAATACGAACCTTCAGAGCTGTGGCCAGGCAACCACGACTGCTAAATCCTATTTTGACTTCTATTCTCTCAGTGGCACATTTGGCACAAATTACGTCTTCCCAGAGGTTTTACTCAGTGGGATTCGTTTGGCCCCTGGATTGTTTCAGGTAAGATGAAACTGGGTTTGAATAGAAGAAGTGCAGAAATGAATTCTTTAATAAGGCTTAGAAGGAGAAGGTGTTTTGGTCATTTTTTGGAAACCAAATTTGAATTGTGAGAAAAATGAGGCTTCTCATTGTGTTGTTTTTTACTTGAGTATACACACACATACACACATACTTCTATTTTGCTCTTTCAGGAAGCAGAGAACATTGGGGGAGGGAGAGTTGAAGGAAGGGAAAACACTATCCTTCCGTAAGTCTTTTCTCTATTTAAAATGGGAAGGACAGAAAAGATGTTATTTTCTATGCAGCAGAAGATAGGTAACAGAAGGTAGCAAAAGATAGGCAACAATTATTTACCATTTGTATGAAGTAAAGCAGTCCTTGCAGATAATAGTTATACAGTATTACATAACTGGTTATACAGGTAATCCGTGATTTACGATTGGTCACTTAGCAATCATTCAAAGTTAAGACTGATCTCCCCAGGGCTAGTTCAAAGTTCCAATGGCTGAGGGCCCTCAACAATCACATCATCGCATTTTGGGGATTTGGCAACAGCCCGCATTTATAGCTTTTTGCGTGTCCCATAGTCACATGGCCATAACAGTTTATGAATAATATTTTTTGCTAGCAATTGGTGTTTACTTCTGGTTTCCAAGAAAAATCACCTGTTGTGGACAAACGTGGAGATCGCTTAATGTCTGTGTTGATTCACTCAGTGACTGCTGCAAAAAGGTCATAAAATTGGGCACAGTCACATTCCAGGCACAATTATGGTTGTAAGTTGAGGACTACCTACATCTGTGTAGTGTAATCTAGTATTTTAGATTATGTCATATATAATATGGTAGAATGCTTTTTTCTAAATACTCAACTTTTAAACTGTCTTGTTGTGAGTAAGCAATTTGTATTAAACACATTGCATGACTTCAAAAGCTGCCTGAATGTTGCCAAAATAACATCCATCAGTTGATGTTTGTCCTATGGTTTTTTTTCACATAGAGCTTAAAATCCCGTTGCCAACTGTGGCTTCTCCACATTTATTGAATTGAGGAATGGGAAACTTGTAGATGTTAGAAGTTGCTTAATTAAATCGCCTAGTAGCCCTAATCCACATGTCCTGTGACTATTTCTCCATCTTGATCCAGTTCAGTATTATCTACACCAGGGGTGTCAAACTCTATTTCATTGAGGGCTGCATCAGGGTTGTGTTTGACCTCGGGGCACTGGGTGGGCATGGCCAAGGTGGGCATGGCCCCTCTTTTAGCTGGCATTGTGACCCAGGCCCACGTAGTTAATATTAAATGCAAAACAGTTCCAAAAAACAAACAGATTTTATTAAAACAGGTGACAATTAACTCATTCTCAGCATATTCCAAATTAAATGAAAGCAAAGTCCTCAAAACACCATTCTTCAGTTTATCTCTGACCTTGGGATATTTAGACAACAGTTCAGGAACAGAAGATGCTGACAAGAAAGAAATACAGCCAAACACGAAGCAAATCTCTCAATGGTTGTTTTCTGGCAAAGAGGCCAAGAGCCGTTGCTGGTCTGTTAAGCCTTATGGGAGGGGCCAATCATCTCTTGACCCTACTCCCGAGTTATCCTCTCTGCATTAGCTGCTCCTGCCTTCTGGCATCTCTTCTCATACGTGCACTAGGAACACGTTCCTCCTGTTCCTCTGCCTCTCTACTGTCAGCCTCTGGAGTCTGTGCATCACTCCCCGATGGCCCTGGCCCATCTCTGCCTCCGATGCAGAGCCCTCATTCTGGCTTTCCCCAGCCTCCAGGACTGGCCCATGTTCTTCTTCAGCCTCATCGCTGTCTGACTCCACTGCCAGTTCCACAGGCTGCTGGCAGACCACAACAACTGGGATGGCCTCCTGCAGCTCTCTGCCAGCAAAAATGGAGCTGAGGGGGGCTGAGCTCCATTTTTGCTAGCAGAGGGCTGCAGGAGACCATCCTGGCCAAAAACAGAGCTTGCTCCGTTTTCAGAGGCACTGCGGGCCACTCCTTCGCTGTTTCCAGGGTGGCTCCATGGGCCAGATCTAAGCACCCCGTGGACCGGATCTGGCCCATGGACCTTGAGTTTGACACCCCTGAGCTACACTTACTAGCAGTGGCTCTCATAGTTGGGAATCTTTCCCAGCCTTATCTAAATAGAGTTGTCATTGTGGGATCTTCTCTATACTATGTTATAAAAATTACGTCTCCTCTTAATTTACTTCTTTAAAAATGCCTTAACTCAGGAAATAGGAGAAATGTATACCTTATCTAGCTAACTGTATTACTGAAATTCTTTCATTCATTCCTAGGTTTTGAAAGATGGACAACTGGTCAGTCAGAACGATATCCCTCAGTCCATTTTAACTGTGACACTTTTTGGAAGATGGTATGAGAAGGATCCTCCACACATTCAGAATAAGGTTGAATCCACTATTCAACAACTCAGTTGCTTGATTCTTTTACTGTTTCAGTCTGTTCTGGGGATTATTTAGCAAGAATCAGTCCTCTAATCAGGAACCAGAAAACCAGACTTCAGTTTCTTTGTAATCAAGAATGAGAAAAACTCAAATTGCTCTAACACTGTTTGTTTGTCATTAATTTTCAACTAGGAAGCCAGCTGGGTTGAATTATTGAGCCTGTCTCAGATTGTAATATGAATTATGCCAACTTTTTGATTGAAAATTATAATCCATGGTAGTCAAAACTCACATAGTTGACTGTAGCCTTCATTGACCCATTGTCAGGTGCTCTTTATTTGAGGTTATTTTAAAAAATAAGGTGTCCTAGAGAAGAGAGAAAGTTTATATTTGTAGGAATCAAAAATGTGTAATTTCAATTAAGGCAATCAATTGGGTTCTCAGATATTGAGAAGAATTTCTAAATTGACATCAGTAATACTTTCTGTTGTATGATAATTAATATGGCTATGCAGAAAAGCAAACTAAATATGAATGAAAAGGTATGGTGAAACTATGCTGAAGAAAAAATGCCTATAGAATATAAGTGTAAACTAAGAGATCATGCAAACTTCAGATTGAGCAAAAGAAACAGTGAGAGAAAGAAAGAGGAAGGGACGGAGGGAGAGAGAGAGATTCTTCGAAAATGAAGGATCAGCAAAAAATGGAGAGTGATAAGTTAGAATGCCTGCACTCTGCAAACAAAATACTTTTATTTATGGGCAAAATAATTCATAGAATCTAATGAAATGGGAGAAAAAATATTCCTGCATTTGAATTACCAAGAATTTTTTTGGTAATAACAAAAGGCAGGTTATAGCAAAGAAGCAAAAATGTTACTGTAGCTTTAGAGAACTGTTCTTTAGACTCAGGCCCAAGTTATAGAGGTTCTGTGTGTGTGTGGTCTGTGTGCACGTGCACACATTTTGTGTATGTATGCATCCCTCGAGAATCCAGAAGATGTAAATTGATGCTTCCTGTTTGGAAAATGAGAGTCATTCTTGACTAATAAATAAAAATTCCATCACATGGGGAAATGTAGACATGTTGCTTTAATTTCATATTACAGTGTGTGTTGTCAGTGATAAGTAACAATCATAGATTTGGAAATCAATGGTATGTCCATTTCATATGCTAAGACAGATCATTGATGTGATTGAGGGAGCTGAACTTTGAAATCCAGTCTGATATTGATCTGATTGAAGTTGCTGTCTTTGTCTGCCTGTATTTTAAATATTGGCCTTGAGTGTTCCTTAACCAGTTATCGTATGCTGGGCATTGCTATAAACCATCCTTCCCTAGCATTCTCCCATAGGGTTAATGGTACTTGTTAGTCCAACACCTTTGGGAGGATGTCAAGATAGGAAGGACCAAAGAAATCCTTCCTTTGCGATTTGACAGAAGAATGCTATGTTGTTACAGTCAACATTGTTTTAAAATGAATTGAATAAAAAACATATAGACCAATGGTGAAATGTAAAATTTGTTACTACTGGTTCTATGGGCGTGGCTGGTGGTGGTGGGGTAATGTGGCTGGGTGGGCGTGGCCAACTTTTTTTTTTTTACTTTTAAAAGCATTTTTTCTACAATCTCTTCAGCCGAAGAGCTTGCAGAAAAAAATGCTTTTAAAAGCCTCTGACGATCCCAGCTGAGCCACATGATCATCAGAGACTTTTTTTTTCTTTTAAAAGAATTTTTTTGGCCGAAGAGGTTGTAGAAAAAAATGCTTTTAAAAGTAAAAAAAAAAAGCCTCTGATGATTGCGCGGCTCAGCTGGGCATGCGGGGGGGAGGCAGGGATTTTTGCTATCGATTCTCCGAACCACTCGCCGCCATCGCTACTGGATTGGGTGATCCGGTCCGAACCCGGAGCATTTCACCCCTGATACAGACACACAATTGTTATGCAAGAAGAAGAGGCAGGAAACCTAATTTCTTGAACACTGTTAAAACCTTAAAGGCTAACAAATCAATTAACCCTGTCAATGCTAAGTATGAACATTATCCTTAAAGAAATTTGGTGGAAAGCGTTCCTGGCAAAATAATTTGCTATAGTCCTGAACAAAAGAAATCCCTTTCTTTTTGCCAATATGCCTGCATAGCAACCTTCGGATGTTGCCAGGATAAACAAGAAGCACCTGTCCACAGTGCTCTGTTCCTTAGAAAAGCAGTGCTTTCAAAACCATGCATAATAGCCTTTAACTGATAAGCTGACAAATCAAAGCAAATTCAAAAAATATTAGCATTGCAAAAGGTAATTAACTCTGTATTAACCTGGAAAGATGTTCACGTTCAGAATAAAGCATAATGGCAACTGATTGCTTCTGTTATTACGATTCAGTGTATTCTTGTATGTGTGTAACTATTGTTAAATGTAATAGAGCTTATTTCTGAATAGCACCATTAATGATTGTATTAAACAGCTTGCTACACAAGGGGACATCTCATTGCAATGGGATTTGCCTTCCTACAGCAGTGGTTTTCTTCCACACCTATCTCCAGATTCAAAGGAATCCATTCCACTGTTTGATATATACTATTGGTAGACTGAAATTGTTGGGTACATTTTTCTGTTTGTAGAATTGAATCATAAAACTGCTCAATTCTACAGCACTCTGTGAAAGGAGACAAACTGGTTATATATAAATCCCTGTCTGCAAACTGCTTTTAAAATGGCTCTTTTTGGAAACATCAGTGCAGGTGTTGAGCAAAACCATTGCTCGATTTACCAATGAAATACTAACTACTGCATTTTTCGGTCTATAAGATGCTCCGGACTCTAGCTTTGGGGGAGGAAAACAAGAAAAAAAAATCTGCCTCTGCCTCCCAACATCTATCAATATTTATCTGGCTAGCGCCCTTGCAGCAAATAGCAAACAGCCTGGTCAGCTGCAGCATGTTATGGCAGCCTGATTTAGCATGAGCAGCTGATTGGTGGTTAGATCAGCCTCCCAGAATACTGCCCATCAACTGTTCCAGGCTGCAGGGATCGCTGCCACCCATTGCTGCCGTTGCCGCCGCCGCCGCCTAGAATCACCTCTGTGCATTCCATTTTTGGCCTCCGCACACCCCGTTTTCGGCCTCCGTGCATGCATCCTGTTTTTGGCCGTTCCAGGTGGCAGGGATCGGTGCCACCACCTATTGGGGTACACACAGGATGCACGGAGGCTGAAAATGGCCAAAGGGTGGGAGCCGGGGAGTGGGGGAACATTTCCACCCACTTTTGGGGGGGGGGGGAAATATGTCTTATAATGTGAAAAATATGGTAAATATTAAGATTTATAAGCTCTAATGATAAACAGAAGGATGAAGATTAAATTCTGTAGATATACAATAGTGATTTAAGAGTTATGTTGGTGTGTAATATTATCATCAATATGCTTGAAATGCTTCTGTAATTTTGCAGTCCAGGGGCAAACTTAAATAAATCATTCTGTACATTTTCATTGTGATTCATTTTAATCAGGAACAATCAACTATCTGACAATTTTAGTAAGTAAATTTCAATATTAAATTAGATTTCAATATTAAAACTTTTCATACACAGCATGAGAAATGTGTTTTCAAGTGTAAGATATGCAAATTTAGTGGTAATAACTATCTGCCTATCTTTAGCATATTTATTTTCATTGTCTTGATACACATTTGATTTATTTATTTTTTTTAAAAAAACCATTAATGTCCTCTACACTGTAAGCAAACTTGCGCCTGGAAAGATTTATCATCAGCTTATCTTGTCTGAATACTTAATACTGACGTCATCATGTTAGTTAAGACTTTGCATCAGGCTGCAAATGAAATTCAGACTTGGTTGGACTCAGCTACAGTTAATTGAAGTTGAATGGCTGATAAGTGATATTTTGGGCTATTTTAGATGGATTGGCATTCAAGAAACATCTTGTTTTAGCTAATGAGAATTGTTTTATGGAGGTAAGATTTATTTCTTATCTGGGGATTTGGATGGGACAAAAGTGTTAAACAAAAAAGTTTGCTTATTAGCAGCACAGTGACAGAGCTGGACGGACCATTATTTTTTATTTTAAACCTTTTAAAAACATACCTAAGATAATGAAAGAAGTTTGAGTAAGGCTCTGAAAAGTGTAATTAATCTCTTGGCACAAGGAAGTAGTTTATAGCCTGCCAAGAATAAGATGAGTTTAAATTTAAGAGGAGATTTATAACTATTCTATTTTCAATCTATTTAGGAATAACATTTATAATATTCTTTGAATTTGTCTTGAGTGATTGACAAAGAGAGATAGAGAGCGATTAGATCAAAATCACCCAAGCAGAACTGGATATCAAACTCTCTCTTGATTTCTAATCTGATGTCTTTAATGTTTTAATTTATTTGTGGGAGTAAAGATGGAATAAAAATTATTTTAATGTTTATTAAAATGTTAAAACAGAAACATGTTACTCTAATTTTTATTGCTAAGTTGACAAAATTTTATTGCTAAGTTTATATAATATTGATATGAATATAGATATATAATTTATATAAAGACATATAATTTGCCATGTTGGATAGCACAGAAAATATTTGTGGGAGATCCACTTTGTACATGCATTTTCAATCCATGGCTTTTTTAAAAAAAGTATTTTATTGTTTATTTGTCATGAAAATGGTAATATTTCAAAAGCTTTCATTCCTTAAGAGAGAGTTCTACTTTATGTACAGTATTTCCATGTATACGAAGCACAGACATTCAATTATTTTAAAATTATATTTTATTAAGACGAAAACTCTTTACTTGAAACTAGCTGAAGCTCTGGAAGGTCATACTTGATAAGGCAGGATTTCTATTTCTAATTCCACTCCTTTACACTAGCTAAACTATTACCAGTCCTCGAATTGAAGTCAGTTATAATGTTTACAAATCACAATACTAGGATATTCTTACTAGCCCCAAACCACAAAAGCCTTATTGTGGCCCAGCATCATAAGGGTAACCTGTAATCACTGTATCTGTAATAGATAGGCCAGCCCCAACACCCAAATTTAATGCCAGCAGCCAGCCAATGTCTGAATGTGAATACACATTTTCACTGATCAGTTTTGCTGTTACACAGACATGGGGAAATAATCTCAACTCCTCCCCATAATGGAAATAAAATGTTTGCCCTTTTCAGAACCAAAAGTAGTTGAATTTCAGAGAAGTTGGATACTGGGGCTAGGGAAAGAAAAGAAGTCCTATTCTCCAATTATTAGGAAAATCTACAGAAAGATGGAATAAAATTCTAACAGAGTAAGCGGAGAACTTTAGCTTCAGAACCAGCCATCCTAAGCAATCAGTAATAGGTCCAGTTTGGAATTACGCATTCAGTTTAATCTCTCTTGTTCTGTGTGGTTAAGTCCACCGTTTTGTCTTTGGTATTTTTGTTTTTGGTACATGCTCAGTAAATAGTGCATTTTTGTAGAATGGCAGAGCTTCTCTAAACTGAGAAGTAAATCAACATATTATCTTTTAGGGGAATTTTTGTCACACAGATCTTTCCTTTTATCTCCCTTCAATTTTAACAGATTTCTATGTAACTTATTTCCAATTATCTTTGATTATTTAAGCATTTTAGTTTGTTCATTCGTTCATTCTTTTTTTAAAACAATGTTGCACTTTATTCATCTCTTGTGGGATTGGTCTTTCTTTCCATAAAGAAGGAAGAGGGAATGGATTTTTCTAACCATGAAACTCAAACCACAGTACTAGAGATGTTTATAAATTTTCTCTCGTTATTTTTCTTCTCTACACTTTTGCTTTTCAATAATTCACACAAGCTTTACAAGCCCCATCTCTTCCCTGTGCCAAAGTTAATATAAATAAGCATACTTTGATGGATATGAAGTGCATCAGCTGTCAGCATTCCAGAACAACCCAACTCTAATCAAACACTCTGAGACAAGCATCATCTCAAAACCATTTATTAGAGTAGGCATACTGGCACATCTGGGAAACCCGAATCTGAGAGTTCCAAGTTTACCCTCAATAAATCAAAACCCAAATCCATCCCCTGCACCCATCAGTCCATCACATGGCCCAATCACAATCCATCCCAACTTGAGCCACCACTGCAACCACTCCTCCTCCAGATGCAGGAACACCAGGACCTTGACCAAAAAGAAGAATGCTATTATGTCTAACGACAATCTCTCTACTAAATCCCCCCTCCTACTTTCCCAAGCACAAGAAGGTGGCAGCTTGGAAGCTTCCAGTGTGTTCTGCCCCAGCTACGGACCCCAAAGAACGCAGCACACACAAAATCCGTACATACCTTAGTTTACTAATTAAAGACTACTAATGAGCTTTCTTAGTAGTTGTTCAAACACAAATACAGTTTAAACCAGTCTTTTCTGAACAAGGACTATTTATTTAACTTCATTAACAGCCGACAAGAATCCAAAGAATAATAATTCAATTCTGAGGTACAGTATTTCAGATAATCGTAATCTTACTGTGGTTGGCAGAATGCCCAGAAGCAATTTGCAGGAAAACTGACAAGAGAAACAAGAGCTGAATCAAATGTTTCTGGAATCAAGACGCGAAGGAATATGAACAAAGTTGTTTCCTGCAAATTGCATCAGTCGTCGTCTGTCCTTAATAGACTAGGGAAGAGGCCAATTAGCCCCAAGCCTTACTCTCGAGGACACCTCCTCCTGAGGAGCCACTCCTGCCTTTTAACAGCTTTGTGTTCTCGTGCATTGAGAAGAGGCTCCTCCTCTTCTTCCTCTTCACTTATGAGAGTTTTTGGAGGTTCTGAAGGCCTTGGCTGAATCCCCGCCTCTGGCACCACATCTTCTCCAGCCTCCTCATTGTCTGATTCGAGCGCCAGCTGCACAGGCTGCTGGCGCAGCACCACACCAGCCTCCCTGCTGTCGGCACCAGCTACTAACTGCACAGGCCACTGACAAGCCACAACACGGTGTTAATATGGCTTCCAAAGCTGACATCAGCATTTAAAGATGGCGGTGCTATTCTTCTGTATAAATAAGAGAGGCAATTGCTTTGTTGCATTCCATCAATCCATCCCATGTAGTTCAAGACAATGTTCATATATTTATTGATTAGAACATTTATAGGCTATTAATTCCACATGGAATTCTAACAATCTTCAAACCCGATCAGCAAGAACTTGTCTGTTTGTCAGAAAATTAAAGCATGTTATTAAAAATAAAAACAAACGATAAAAAATCACCAGGGGGGGAATCAGTTAATTTTAAAAAATTCATCGCAGCCTCCAAAATTGCAAAACTATTAAAACCCCAATAAGAAAAGGAGGCATACAGAGAGTGCACAACGTATAACAATTTGTTTAGTGCAGTGGTGGGATTCAGCTGGTTCTGGCTGGTTGGGGCAAACTGGTAGTCAAATTGCTGGTTGGCTCCGCCCCTCCCCTCCCTGCCCCTTCCAGGAAACCCCATGCACCCCATTTTGGCCTCCAGGTAAGTGCAGGAAGGCTTCCTAGGCCCAAAATGGCACACGGGGGGGGGGGGTGTGCACCGACCCACGGCCCATTTTCACTTCCAGGGGGCTTCAGGGAGGCCTCCTAGGCCCAAAATAGGGCATAGGGGTGGCGCGTTCCCCCCAGGGCCCATTTTTGCTCCCAGGGGTTGCAGGAAGGCTGAGTGCAGCCTGTCACACACCCCGGCCACGCCCACCATGGCCACACCCACCCAGCCAGTCATTAGAGCAGAGAACTGATTGTTAAATTTATTTGAATCCCACCACTGGTTTAGTGACTGTTTGAATTAAAACAGTGACTTACAAGCACTGACTCACAGTGTCTGTTCTTATGAGGGTTTTATTTAACAGCTATTTGAGAATAAAAGCTAGGAAATGATTAGCTAATTCTGCTGGGGAAAAAAATGACTAACCATCAGGTACAATTTCATGTAAATATGAGAAATGAAAAGATAAAAACAAAACAAAAACAGCTTGCAGGATCAGTCATATCCTAGAGGCAGAAGGATTTTTTTTTCAAAAAAAAAAGTGAAGGATTGTCATTTCTATAGAGAGAGTAATTAGTAGTGCTCATCAATAGCTTTTCATAATTTGTGTAATGTGCAAACACAGTGCACGTTAAACAAGCATCTAGTAGTTCCATATTAACTGATCCAGTCTGTTGATCTGGCCTGTTTGCTCAATAGCTTAAGCTACACTGGGCCATTCGGGATCACTCTCTGTACACATCAACCATTTTGAAAGGAAACACAAAAGGGCTATATTTCCTTCCCTTTGCAATGCTTGCACAAGGTGGATGACGTGGCTCCTTTTGTTCATAATGTACCTATAACATTTAATTAAATGGGAGTTAAGATTTGCCTTTTCTGATAGAAACAATTTTTACACAGTTGCTTGCCTGACTCTCAGTTCCTGTTTTCTAGTCATGTTGACCATCAATGTGCTTGGTTCTGACTACTGGAGGCCTTAAAAATAAATATGACATGCAATAATGTATATGCTTCAGAAGTATGTTTTCTCTTTCCTGTCAGTGCGGCAGAGAAGACATGAATTATTTTATCTTTGGAATACATTTTGTGAAAGAAAGGAAGGCAAGGTCAGAAAAAAGGGGCTACAGGGGATGTAATGGGGAAGAGAGCATCCTTTGAATCCAGAAAGTGGGAAGATGATAGTTCTAGCTAGCTAGCTGGAAGTTCTACACTATTTTCCCATTGCTATATAGAGACCCAAAGCAAACTATCAAGCTTAGAAAGCAACCAGATTCTACAAAAATAAGTAAATGTAAAATGGATAAATCACACCAGATAGCATATTGTTTCTAAAACTATCTGAGGATTATGTCACACAATTGGCACAGAAGGGTCTGCAGCTGTAATGGAAAGTATGAACTACCTTGGGAAAAAGGGGGAAGAAGAGATGCTGTCTAGGAAACAGACAAGAGTGACAGGAACCCACTTAATGGCCAGAAAAACAATTTAGGAAGGACCAGGGGTGAAATCCAGTAGGTTCTGACAGGTTCTGGAGAACTGGTAGTGGAAATTTTGAGCAGTTCAGAGAACCGGCAAATACCACCTCTGGCTGGTCCCAGAGTGCGGTAGGAATGGAGGTTTTGCAATATCCTTCCCCCAGAAGGGGGGGGGAATGGGGATTTTGCAATAACCTTCCCCTGCCACGCCCACCAAGCCACACCATGTCCATCAAGCCACGCCCACAGAACCAGTAGTAAAAATTTGAATTTCACACTGGGAAGGACTCACTCCATTGGACCAAAAATTAATAGAAAAGCAACAAAGATGATTAGAGAACTGGAGGCTAAAACATATGAAGAACAGTTGCAGGAATTTGGTATGTCTATTTTAATGAAAAGAAGGACTAGAGGTGACATGTCATGGTATGTAGATTTAATAGCTGTAAGCTGATGGAAGGTTGTAAATTGAAGCTCTTGTATCCCCTAGCTAAAAGGGGGAGGGGTGGTTAAACATTCACAGATGAAAGTTAGATAAAGAACGATAGGGATTATTTCCTCCTTTAGTTTATCAAGTCCTGAGAAAATAATTCTTTTAAAAATATCTAGAATTAAACATTTCTGAATTTTGGCAGTGCAGCAAACCACTAAATGAACCATGGAAAATTCAGAATTAATGTAAATATTTAGATGGAGGCTGAAAAGCCTTGCTAATCTTAAAATGGGAAAGTAGCAATATAGCAACAGGATATGCCTTAGCTGAGGACAGCAATGAGCAATGAAGTCTTAGATCCTGCTCTCTAACATTCTCCAGACTGCTTCATCTGCAAAAAAGCAAGGTTCACTAAGAACAGAACAGAACAGAACAGAACAACAGAATAGAATTCTTTATTAGCCAAGTGTGATTGGACACACAAGGAATTTGTCTTGTGCATATGCTCTCGGTGTACATAAAAGAAAAGATACAGCCCATCCTTTGGGCTTCTCACCTCACAAATTACTACCCCCTACTCTTCCTTACAACTAGTATCTCTGGTTTTCCTACAGATCCACTCTCATCCCTAAAATATGGAAATAGAAGACCTTATTCCTTCCATTATAACCATGCAACTCTAGATGAGATTTGCAATGTATCTTCTCTGAGACATTTCTTGAAGAATAACAAGCTCCAGAGTTGAGTGATGCCCCTATAAAAATAATTATTTAAATAGCAAGTAGTTAATTACAAACAAGAACGTTCTCAGGTTGTATGTATACAGATAGTCCTCGACTTACAACAGTTCATTGAGTGACAGTTAAAAATTACAACAGCACTGGAAAAAAGTGACTTACCACCAGAGGTGGCATTCAGAAATTTTAGCAACCGATTCTCTGCCCAGGTGCTGGGTGGGTGGGGCCATGGTGGGCGTGGCCTACTCGGCCTCCTGCACCACGGGAGGGGGGGTGTTTTTGCCCTCGCCAGATTTTGGAGGCTTTCCATCCAACTTCTGGGAGGGTGAAAACGGCCTCCCTGAACTCCGGAGGCCCTCCAGAGGCAGGAAATGGGCCCATTTACGCACTTCCAGTACTTTCAGTAGGCCCATTTTTCATCCTCCCCAGGCTCCGTAGACTTTCCTCAGGCCTCTGGGAGGGTAAAAACAGCCTCCCCGGGCTCCGGAGGCCCTCCGGTATCCTCCGGAGACCCTCTGGAGACTGGAAACTGGCCTGTTTCTGGACTTCTGGAACTTCCAGTAAGCGGTTTTTTTCCTCCCAGAGCCTCTGTGTGGGTCCTGCTCTTATCTGGCATCCAAAATGGGCCACATGGAGGGCAGGGCAGGGTGGGCAGGGTCAGCCAGTCCTTGTAACTACGGTTCAGCAAACCAGATTACAATTAATATCCAGTTTGCCCGAACCAGTCCGAACCAGCTGAATTCCACCTCTGTTTACAACCATTTTTCCCACTTCCAGCCTTTGTAGCATCCCTATGATCCCTTGGTGGCATAGCAGACTAAGTACTGTTAAGTACTGTTAATAAAACCAGCTGCCTGCAATTACTGCAAGTTTGAATCTCACCAGGCTCAAGGTTGACTCAGCTTTCCATCCTTCTGAGGTAGGTAAAATGAGGACCTGGTTTGTGGGGGCAATAAGCTGACTTTGTATAAAAAAGAACACTGCTTAGAGGGGGCCAAAAGCCCTACTAAGCAGGTATATACAAAAGTATGATGGCTATTGCTTAATGCATTGTAAGCTGCCCTGAGTCTCCGGAGAAGGGCGGCATATAAATCGAACCAATAAATAAATAAATAAATGTGATCAAAATTCAGATGCTTGACAATTGGTTTATACTTATGACCATTGCTGTGTCCCAAGGTCATGTGATCACCTTTCGCAACCTTCCTGCAAGCAAAGAGAATGGGGAAGCTAGATTTATTTAACAACCAGGTTACTAACTTATCACCTGCAGGGATTCACTTAACATTTGTGGCAAGAAAGATCATAAAATGGGGCAAATTTACTTAACAAATGTCTCTCTTATCAACAAAAATTGTGGGGTCAATTGTGGTCATAAGTCAAGCACTGCCTATACAAGCTATTTTGTGATAATAATGAATTAACCCTCTCTCCAATTAACCCTCTCTCATGGAAATGTCTAAACTTCTGAAGCATAACATAGAAGAGATAATGAATAGTTATTTAGATCAACAATAGTTTTACAAGATTTAGGATTGGTCGCTTAACAACCATTCAAAATTACAATGAGCCCCACATGAGTGCTTTACAGTTCATAATACATTATAAAACGTGATGCCAGCTCCTTCTGGTCACATGACCACATGACCAGATAAATCTTTATGACTGGTTGCAGCATCCTGCACTCATATAGGATGGAATGTGCACCTGCAGGAGCAATGGGTAAATTTTAGCAACATATTTTCCCACAAGAGAGCCAGATTAAGCAACTGCATAGTCCTGAGATGAATGAGGGAAGGAGAAATACGTTCAGGGTAGCCACACCCTAGAATCTCTCAAGATAGTCTAGAGCAGGAATGTCAAACTTGCGGCCCGCAGGCCGGATGCGTCATGTGCTGGTTTCTGGCCTGTTTAGCAAAGGGGGGAAAAGTCCTGATACATCACATGACACTGTGCGGCACCACCAACCTTCATTTCACTATCAAAGGGCTTCTTACCCACCTTACTTTGATTTTTACCTCACCCCGCCTCATGCAACCAGGTGCCACAGAGTGGTGGGGTCTTAACTAGGTATTCTTTTGGGGGTACACCTTATATTGGATGCACATATGAAAATCAAGCTAGGTTTTATTTTGGGGATAGGTCTTATTTTCAGGAAAACACAGTAGTACATTTGTCATTCTCACTAATAAAATAATTTCTGGAAGAAAAGGTGAATAGAAACTGAGAAAATATGGGTTATTTCAGATCTCTTCAGGTCTTTGATTAACTAATCACCTTAGTGTCAGTTTCATCCAGATGACACCTTCATTTACGTAAAATGGCTCCATTTTGTAATTGCAGTGATGAGTACATGTCAACATACTTCAAAGATGTATTGTCCATACTTCAAAGATGTATTGTCCAGAACATACATCTTTATGTCTTATTAATTCATGCTGCTTTTATTTCTCAAATACTTCTGCATTCTATATTTATATGACTAGGTTGTCCAGGTTGTCCAAAGCCAGAGGTCAGGAGCTCATGCCAGGTATAAACAATCATTCAAAACAGAGACTGAAAGAAGGGATTAAAAAAATAAAATGCAGATGAATAAATAAGGGATACCAAAATGTTGCAGAAGTTATAGCTTTCCACAATCCCATTAATTAGCTGTAAATAACTGAGTATTTACTTTAAAAATATTAACAATCGCTCCTATGTTCTAAGCTGAGAAGGAATATCAAGAACTATGATCAACAAAGTTTAAATAATTGAATTAATTGTCAATTATAATAAATTCAACTCACATAATGAAAAATCTGTTTGGATTTAAATATCCTCTAAAACTGAAATATAAGCTCCATATGTAAAGAAATCTAAATGTTGAGTACAGTACAAATCCATGAATGAAGTTGCAGTTTGGGAATGTTTGAGTTGAATTTTAATTTTCAAGTACAGTTATTCTAGATATTATATCACCCAGATCTGATTTGTTGCAGTACCTGTCATTGTCCTTTCCCTTCTGTGGCTAGTTACTGCCTTAACTGACAATTTTATCCTTGGCTGCTGGGTTGCTATGTTCTTTGCTGATCAGCGGTTGCTGTTTCAATAATCTTGAAACTGATGGCCCATTAAGTCAATGAATCATTTTCAACCCTAGTCATACATGCTTCGTGAACCCTTATGTCTCCCAAGGTTTCTGTCCAGGTTGACCAAGCATGTTCTCCTAACTTTCATATCTCCAGCTCACAGCACAGCAAAGTTTTTCTTCCCCGTCCTTTTAAAAGAACATATTTAAATTGCAAAGTAGAAATAGTGCTACTTTGTTTCTATAAAGCTGACCTATCAGTTTGTTTCCTTACCGCAAATTTCCATGGACCTACAGAGGAAGGTAGGAACGAAATAACAACCTGTTCCCTATTGTTTTGATTCATCAGAGTAGTGAAGGTATCATAATGGAAGAAAAGAAGAAAAGAAAAGTTCCTTGTTGTATAACATGGGAAGAGGATATGGAAATATCCCTAAGTGCAAATATCTGGGGAATAAAAGGAAAGGCACAGGGACTAGCGAGTAAGGAAAAACAATTTCTAAAAAAAAGAAAAAGCAGTTCAGGTAGGAACCATCCTGATGGTTCCCCTGAAGCAGGGGAAGAGGGATTAAGTCTAGACTCTGGGCTGAGCAGAGTCTTGCAATCCAGACTGATTTTCTGAAGTAGGCTTAAGTAATAGCTAGGAGCAGAGAGTAATATGAACATTTTTTCCCCTATTGGATTTACAAAAGAGGCTTGAAAAATTCTATGCAATGGAATAAGAAAGAAAAGAAGAGGAAAGAAATTAAACCTTATGGCTATATTTGAATGAACTAAAGATTTAGATTGTTAGAAATGAAACAAAGTTAAAGTTGATTTATTTGATCAAGGTTAAAACGAGAAATTCTGGCAATTCTGTTTATGGATAAGAGATGGGATTTGGGATGAAGAGATAACTATCCGTAATATTACATGGGGGTGAAGTGTCACCAAATTGGTTTATATTTGCTATGATGAAGGTTGGAAGTAACTTCTTTATGTAAGTCTTTTTTTTAATTTATTTTATTCATACTTTTCCCAACAAATCACCATGCCCATTTCATTGGAAATCAGTCTTAGGAAATGAAGTGTCTTCAGCAAAATTGGATAGGTTCTCGTTTTAAATCCTCAGAACTTTAAACCCCTTTTAAAATAGTATCTCAATCAGTTATGAAATAACTTCACCAAAAATGGACACTTAAGATCTTGATACCCGCCATGCTTTTTAATCTTTTGCATTTTCACTGTATGGTTTTTTTAAAAAAATATATTTATGTGGTCTTTTTAAATGAGAAACACAAAATCTTTCAGAGCAGATAGCAACATGTAGGATCCTGGAAGGATGCTCATGTCTAAGGGGGACCTGCCTATTCACAAAATACTTTATCATGGTCAAGACAATCAAGCTATCAAACTCAGGATACCCACTGTCAAGCTCAGCCCACCTACTGTAATAAAAATAAAAGACACCTAAACTGAGAAGATAGCTCCAGTATTAGAATTCCATAGCATGGCATGGTGTTCCAACTTTCTTCTGTGTGTGACTCCAAGTCAGCTTTCACTCCTGGCAACCATCTGGAGAACTTCCTACAGTTTCCTTGGCAAGGTTTTTTAGTAATGATTTGCCATTGTCTCCTTCCTGGAACTAAGAGAGAGAGAGCGAACTGGCTCAATGCTCACCCAGATTGCTTTATGCCTAAAATAGGACTAGAATTCCTGTTTCCCAGTTTCTATCCTGATGCCTTAAGTGCTAGATCAGGGGTGTCAAACTCAATTTCATTGAAGGCCGCATCAGGGTGGTGTTTGACCTTGGGGGCTGGGGTCATGGTGGGTATGGCAAGCTTGACATCACTTGTGTCGGGGGGCTCCTGTGGTGGCCTGAGTACTCTGCCAGTGAAAACAGGCTCCCAAACTCCATTTTCCGCTGCGATGGCCACCTGCAACCCTCTACTAGTGAAAACAGAACTTGGGAGTGCCACGGGCCAGATCTAAGCACCCTGTGGGCCAGATCCAGCCCTCGGGCCTTGAGTTTGACACTCCTGCACTAGACCAAACTGACTCTCTTCCTAACCTTTGCTTCTGCTAAACAAAATAAATAAAAAAAATACAAGCTTTTACTTTTGTTAATGATGTTAGTGAAGGTTGCTTCTACTTGCAAAAAATGAAACGTTCAGTTATCAGCTCTGTCCTTCATTTGCTTAGCAATAATCTTCATTGGATTACCAAAGAACACCAGTTCATCTCCATTTTACCCCTTCAAAATCAACTTATATCTCAGTCTTCTCTAACAATTGACCGGTTTAGGTCTGGCAAGCCAGAAATGGGTGAATTTATAGAGTAAGTCACCATCTTGTACTGCTTTAGCCATGAGGACTCATTTACTCGTACCTTGCCCCCCTCCCCGAGGTTGTGGGTGCTCCAACACTGGAGTTTTTAAGAAGAGATTGGACAACCATTTGTCTGAAATGGTCTAGGGTCTCCTGCTTGAGTAGGGGGTTGGACTAGAAGGCCTCTAAGGTCCCTTCCAACTCTGTTCTTCTAATATTCTGATAGCAGCACCTTGGAGAGTTCCAAGCAAGCTGCCTATTCTATTCTAACAAAAAACTGGAGGCTGATGATACTGTGTAATTCCTGCTGTCCAGACTTTGAATATTGAGGGTTTTTCTAGAACATATAGCAATATAAAGCACAATCATCCATTACCAGGCAAATGCTGTGGGGCAAGAAGGGATATGAGCCAGGTTTGAGGAAAAGATGTTTATTCTAGTCTCAGGTAGTATTTGATATGATTTGCATTCTTCATACTGCCTAGTCATGGTGACCTCAGTACCGTTCATTCTTGCTTTGAATTAAGTTTCCAATGCGGATCTTGCCTGATGTCCTTCTGGCCAGCCATAAATAAAAAGAAAATCATAATAAATATACCCATTAGCCTCTTCCTTTCTCTTTTTTTCCCTGTTCCAATCCATCTTTTCCTCACCTCATATCTCTCCCCTTTATTTCGCAAAATGTATTCTGCAATTTTTGCCTTTTATTTTATTTCCTTTATTGCAGTGTTTCCCAAACTTTTGACATATGTGTACCCCTTCTATAATTTTGTAACGCTGAGTACCCCTCATAAAAAACATATGCTTTAATAAAAATCAAAATATATTTATTTTTTCTTTTTTTGGTACATACACAAAATAAACGAAAGTTATTTTGTTCCCGTTTCCCAGTTTCCCAGTTCCCGTGTAAAAACTGCGATGCGCGCCTATTTCTTTCTTTGTTCTGTGGGCGCAGCTAAGCACGGTGCAGTGGATATTCCCATGTGATCCCCACTAAACTCCGGTGCAACGCATACCCCCACCAAACTCTTCCCGTATTCCTGGGGGTATGCGTACCCCACTTTGGGAAACACTGCTTTATTGCAACACAGCAAGAACATTTAGACTTACACATCACTTCATAGTGCTTTACAGACCTCTCTAAGCAGTTTACAGAGTCAGCATAGGGCCCCCAACAATCTGGCTCCTCATTTTATCAACTTTGGAAGAATGGAAAGCTGAGTCTCTCTCACCTTGAGGCGGTGAGAATTGAACTGCTAGCAGTTGGCAGAATTCGCCTGCAACACTGCATTCTAACCCCTGGGCCATCCCAGCTCCTTAATCACAGCAATCCCACTTGCTGAAAAACACTGGCTTTTCTGCTGCTCTCATCTACTTTACAAATACATCTTCCTATTTAGACAAAAGCTCTCGATGTTGCCCACACTGTGCTTCCATGGAGGGGATAGTATGTTTTAGTTCCAGGGCCAGATTGCAGAAAGAATTCTCAACCAGCAAAATAATATTCCCTCGCTGTATTATTTGTGTCCCAAGAGTTTGTGCTATTTCCTAGAATAATTAATACATGGGACTCAGATCAACTCTCATATTCTTGGAGTTTAAAGGATTCTGTGTATGCGTATGGGCATTCCTGACTAGGAATTTGATTGAATAGTCATTAAAACTTGTTATTAAACAAGTTTATAACTATAAAAAGGATAATCGTTTAAAGCAAAAACATTATTAGGATAGGTAAAGCCTAGAACCATGATAGTGAACCTATTGCACGTGTGCCGGAAGTAGCACACAGAGCCATCTCTCCAGGCATGCCAGCTGTTGCCCTTTGCTCTTCCGGGTTCTGGTGCAAGTCTTTATGTGTGCGGGAGCACTGGAAACTGGAAGAGCACCTCCCTGGCACGCATATGTGCAACGGGAAGCTGACCTTCTGGTTTCCGGCATGGGCATGTGCATGCGCTCCGGTCTTCGCTGGTCTTCGCTCATCTTTGTGCACCAGAAACTGGAAGACCAGCTGACCGATGAGCATGCTGGAAACTGGAAGCTCAGCTTCCAGACACGTGCATGCATGTCGGGGAATTGCTCTTCCAGTTTCCAGTGCTCCCCCCTCCTTGCGTGCACTCTTGTTTCGGCACTCAGTGCCGAAAAAGTTCACCAACACTGTCCTAGAACATGGCTTATGACCCTTATGAAAGGGTCATAAGACTAATCGATTAATAAACTAATAAAGGCTAGCTACATCATATCCAGGTTTGATGAAATCCTTGGATCTTAAATCAACTGGGCTCCTTACAGTATATCAGAATAGTTTGGTATTATTATCATTCACAGGGGAAGGTATGCTATTCTTACGGTTAATTTCACAGACTTTTCTAAGCTGTGGTTTATTTCAACACAACATCCTGGATAAATAAAAATAGCTAGCTGTATACAACACATTGAGCAAAAGTAGGGAAGAGAAGTATTATAGCAATGATCTCAGTGACATAAACTGAGTAACACTTTAGTAAGCCTTAGTAAGACTACACCTAGAATACTACATCCAGCTTTGGTCACTACACAATAAAAACGATGTTGAGACTCTAGAAAGAGTACAGAGAAGAGCAACCAAGATGATTAGGGGACTGGGGGCTAAAACATACAACGAATGGTTGCAGGAACTGGGCATGGCTAGTCTAGTGAAGAGAAGGACCAGGGGTGATATGATAGCAGTGTTTTAGTATTTGAGGGGCTGTCATAGAGATGAGGGAGTCAACCTGTTTTCCAAAGCACCTGAAGGCCAAACAAGGAATAATGGATGGAAACTGAACAAGGAGAGATTCAACTTGAAAATAAGGAAAATTTTCTGACAGTGAGAGCAATCAACCAATGGAACAGCTTGCCTTCAGATAATAGGCAATAACAGTATAAAAATGCATTGCTTTCAGGGGAAAGAAAGATGGCATTCATAAAACTGCAATTGTCTCAAGTCTCCTTATTTTACATTTTGTCTGTTAGTTATACAGAACCAGGCCATCAATCATTGACTGTGTCTGAGCAAAGATGTCCAGCATATGAAATTGCTTAAATCTATTGGGCTGGAATATACACAACAGAGGATGCTGGATCCCCTAGCGGACTGTTACGCAGAACTGAAGGTCAGTACTCAGGTTTTGGGGTAGCATAGCTGAATAAGCCTGATTAGTCCTACAGTACTGATGAAAAAAAGGGGGACGCAGTGGCTCAATGGCTATGACGCTGAGCTTGTCGATTGAAAGGTCAGCAGTTTAGCGGTTCGAATCCCTAGTGCCACGTAACGGGGTGAGCTCAAGTTACTTGTCCCAGCTTCTGCCAATCCATGTTCAAAAGGACATTAAAAATGCAAGTAGAAAAATAGGAACCATCTTTGGTGAGAAGGTAACAGTGTTCCATGCGCCTTTGGCATTGAGTCATGCCAGTCACATGACCACAGAGACGTCTTCGGACAGCTCTGGCTCTTCGGCTTTGAAACGGAGATGAGCACCACCCCCTTGAGTCAGGAACAACTAGAACATATGTGCGAGGGGAATCTTTACCTTTATTTATGAAAAAGTTGAAACAATGTACAATAAATACTGGCCAGTGGTGTAATACAATGCTTCTCCTCTTTATAGTGAAGTTATAGTCACAAGCAAATGATTATTAGCCTCCCCCCTCTTTTTTTTTTAATGTCATGCCTTCCTTATTCACAGCAGGACTTCCTGTTCCCTTTCTCTCTCTGACTGGGCATTCTGATAACGCCTGAAGCCCAATCAAAAACAGGGAATTTCTTTCTGCCCTTAATTTGCTGTCTTGTGAGTCAAAAGATTAGGGTGACAATCAAGGAGAAGTTATGGAAATAAGTAGATGCCCTGTTATTACCGGAGAGGGGACTAAGTAGTAACAGTAACAGAGTTGGAAGGGACCTTGGAGGTTATCTAGTCCAACCCCCTGCTCACACAGGAGACCTATACTAGGGATTCAAACCACCAACCTTTCTGATCGACAAGCTCAGCGTCTTAACCACTGAGCTAAGCTTAGAGATCCACCTAAAGACTAGCCCTTTTATATATATTCCCTGAACACACACACACAGATGAGATACACCCACCATAGGATAAGGATTAATGTGCTTTGAAGTTGTGGGTGAAGAATTTTATCTCAACTCTAAACATTCATATTGTGCTTCCTATCTATCCTTCTTGACAGATGATACTCCTCTGCAGGAAGACACAAGACTAAAGAATTCCTGGTTCTTGCAACTAAAAGAAGATATCTGTAGGATTGCACATGTGATATCCATGGGACTACGCCTGAGATGGGCTTGCATATATCTGAACCTTTTGAAAGGATGCAGTTGTGCTGTGAATCCATCAATGGCTCCTGCATAAAGAACAGCTGGTCAATGAGCATTCGATTTTCCATGTACCTCTTCATGCTGTGTGTGATCCTGGCTACTGTGGCTGGCAATCTGGCTGTTATCATCTCTGTATCACATTTCAAGCAGCTCCGCACGCCTACAAATTTCCTTATACTCTCAATGGCTACGGTGGATTTCCTTCTTGGCTTCTGCGTCATGCCTTACAGCATGATAAGATCTGTTGAGAACTGCTGGTATTTTGGAGAGTTCTTCTGCAAAATCCACACCAGTATGGATATCATGCTGAGCACTGCTTCCATTTTCCATCTTTCCTTTATCTCAATTGACCGTTACTATGCAGTCTGTGACCCGCTGCGATACAAAACTAAGATAAACACTTCTGTCATATTAATTATGATTTTTATCAGTTGGATATTTCCTGCCTTGTTTGCTTTTGGACTGGTCTTTTTGCAACTCAACGTATTGGGAGCGGAAGAAACGTTCCACGAGTTTATTTATTGTGTGGGAGGATGCTTTGTCTTTTTCAATGAAACTTCGGGTGTAGTGGCCTCCATGTTTTCCTTCTATATCCCTGGGTTTATCATGCTAATTGTCTATGGGAAGATATACATAATAGCCCAAAGGCAAGCCAGATCCATTACGGCTGCTATGAGCCAAATACAGATAAGGTTTGAACTACAGCATCATATCTCCCAAAACAGAGAACGAAAAGCTGCAAAAACATTAGGTATAGTGGTTGGGGTTTTCCTCATATGCTGGTCCCCATTCTTCTTCTGCACCATTTTGAGCCCATTTATGAATTATACAATCCCACCCATCCTTATTGATGCAATGGTTTGGTTTGGTTATTTGAATTCAACACTTAACCCAATTGTTTATGCATACTTTTATTTATGGTTTCGAAGGGCCTTGAAGCTGATTCTATTGGGGAGGGTTTTTCAGCAGGACTCATCCAGAACTCAATTATTTTTGGAATAAACCATACTGAAAGGGAGACACAGTTCTTCAGTATTTTGTTCTCCTCAGAGGTGAGGGTGAAGGAGCAGTTTAGCATAACTTTGTACTGTTACTTGTAAGTTTAATAGAAATGGGACATTAAAAATGAGAATAACCAAATAATATGTGCAGCTAATTTCTTTCCAGCAGCAACATGGATTTTGAGATGGACCTATGAAGGGAAGGCCTCCATACTGCAAGGAGACTAGGCTGGGATAAAAAAGATAACACAAATTTGTGCCATATTGGATTTTGGTGGCTGATCTATCTTTACTGCTTCAATACCTTTAAACTGAGTGTTCCAGAGATATTTGTTTACATACTTTTTAAAATAATCCAAATATTTTCCCAAGATATCTTTGGGTGGTCCATAATACCATCTCCTTTAGGCGAACAGAACACTTGACGTCACACATTCTGTCATTTCTTTCAAAACAATCAAGAATTTCAAAGTTTTCCTCAGCTGAGTAAGCTTCACCCTTCCCCCACGCACCCCCCCCCCCACTTTCTCTACTGGAGATTTCATCACAAACATACTTCTCTGGTATGGCCATATGCTAAATAAATAAATAACATTATTTGGCCTGCTCTAGTTTACTTAGTTGGTGGGAGGGCAGCACACTTAGGAAGAAATGTTATCAACAATGAGGAGAGGGGCACAACATATACTATAAAGTAGTGTACATGTAGTAAGTGACTTGGATGGACAAAGAAAGTCGTAAGTGTTCAGCTGAATAGTGCTGATAATGTTCACTTCCCATTTCTTAAAAGAACAAAACTGAGACTCGGGAAAGTCATGCATAGACAAATACACTTCATGCTACATAAATACCATTCCTCTATTTATCAATCATGTATGAATGAATTCATGTTCTATAGATGCATGCTATGTGAGAACTAATTGTACTTGTGGCTGAGAACACAGCTTACAAAAAAAAAAGTTCTTTGCAGTTTGAAAATAATATAATCAATAATTTATATTGATATTTTTATTAGAAAAGACATAACAATACACGCTTGAACAACTACGAGTTGGATTAACTATTCTGCATGTCCATACATTCATTCTCATTTATAAATTGTCATTCAATAAATAAATAGTCTATATGATTTTTAACAAAACTTAACTCCTAACAGAATTGGCCAGTATGCTTTATTTAATAGACTGAAATTGAATGCTTTTGTTAATAAAAACCGTGTCCTGGTATTTTCTACCTGACTCAAGTATGTTGGATCGAAAGCATAGTTTTCAAAATAAACCTAACATGCACCATAGTACAAGATAGATTTTATAATGCCAGTATCCTTTGACAGAAGAAACAATGTGTTTTCACAATATTTATTGGCTTTTGTAAAGCCTGAGCAAGTCATATGTAATTATAGTAGCGTTCATACAAGCTAGCCACTTTCTATCCAAAGTGAGGCTATATGCTCCTTCTGGAGAAAATGAAGGTTGCATTTGGCTTTTGAATGGCATATTAAAGGCTACATCCAAAATATGGGATGATTTGGAACAGCAATAATGAATTGTAAATTTAAACTGAATTCAACTTAAATGATTAATGTGATGAACCAGAGAATAATAGTGTATGACTTGGAGGAGACTATAAACTCAGTGCAATACATCCTTTTATGCTCATTGCAAAAATTCTTTAAACAATCACCAGTTCGCCATCCGGTCTCCTCCATTTGAAGCCCCCAATGAGAGCAAGTCCACCAGTCTTCAAAGCAGTTTGAAGACTTCTTGACAGTTCTGAATTCCTTCTAATGTTCATCCTGAGCCATCTTCCTTTTCATAATAACTTTCCAGTTTATATCCTGCCCTCAAGAAGGTGACTGCCCCCTCTTGCATATTATAGCCTTTTAGATATTTGAAACTTCTCTCAGTCTTTTCTTTGTAAAATATGCATCTTGCCTTCTGTCATGTTAGGAGTTCAACAGGAAAATTTGGAAAGGTTCTGGTGACTGGATCTACGGCTTTGGGGAGTCCCATGTACCCTAGGACCACAAAGTGTGTTCTTCTGTGGGTCACCCTCCCTCCCTCTCTCCCTCCCCTCCCCTCTTTTCCCTGGCTCACTGTACCTCTTTGTCCCCATTCCTCCTTCTTCCTCCTGCTCTTCCTGTCTTTTCCCCTCTCCTCACTATTCCCTTCAGCCTTCCTCTCCCTCCCTCTCACTTGCCTCTGATAATAACCTGCATGGATAAAGTCTTAAAGACATTAGAATCCCCCTCTTCCTGTCCCCACCCACACATCTCCTCCTGTCCCCTCCCTCTCCCCTCCCCTTGCTACTCTAGTCTACCTCTTTGTCCCCCACCCCTTCCTCTTCCCTATCCCCCTCCCATTCGTCTGTCCCTCCCTCTCCCTTACCTCTGATAATAACCAGCCTGGGTGAAGTAATAGCAGTATTAGAATTCCCCCCTCCCTATTTGTACCTACCCTCACTTCTCTGCCTGTCCTGTCCTGTCCTCCTTCCCTCCCCTCTCCTAACAGGCCCACCCCACTCTACTTCATGCCCCTCCCCTTCCTATCCCCCTCTCCTCTCTTCCCTCCCTATCTGCCCCCTCCCTGTCTCCTCTCTCCCTATCCTCTCCTATCCATCCTACTGCACCTTATTGTTTCCTTCCTCTTCCATACCTTTCTTTCCCCTTTCCCTGACCCTTCCATCCCCTTTTTACCTTAACTTCCTCTCATCTCCCATACCCATTATCTTCCCTGATCCTGACCCTGACTCCCAACCTATCCTCCCTCTCTCAGCCTATCCCTCCCCTTCCCAACCCTCTCAACCTCACTGCCACCCTAAACCTGACCCAAACTCTCACCCTCATTCACCCTTCTAAGAATGGGTTACAAAAGAGGGAAGCTTCCCCAGAGTCCAGGAGCCTCACTGGAAGGCATCTAGAAAGACATCTTCGCTCTGATCGCTGATAACTGGCAGTAACTGATACTTTAGCCTGCAGGGATGAAGTCATAAAGACATTAGAATCCCCAAGGAGATGACCCATCTCCCTTCTCCTCCTATCAAAGGGTACCTGCTCCTCCACCTTTGTGACCTCCACCCATGCTACACAAAGGTCTCTAGGAAGCTACCAAATCTATCACTAAAGCTGCCTATTTTTCATTTGTTGCATGGAAGCATTGGCTCCTTGGATGTGGATTGCCTCTTGTTATAAAAGCTCCACTAAGAGTTTCAGCTTTCAGCACTGCTGAGCAGCTTAATAGGCTGCTGTTTGCTTTCTAAAGTCAGGGGTTGATAGATAAGACCTTGAAATAATGTAAATTTGTCCACTTGAAATCAACAGGACTGACTTTTAACAAATCTCACTGATTTTAGCAGCACAACTTAGAATCCAGCCCACTGACTGGAAATACCAATAGATTTTAAACCAAAATTATTCAGCCTGTCCCATTCAGACCCATTGCAATATATACTCTGCTTTGTTTTCTGTTTGAGAAAGGGAAAATAAATCTTTAAAATGTTATGACTTTCTTCTCCCACTGTTAGAAATCTCTGTCTTCCACATACATAATTCCAAGGTCCCTCATAATTGCTATTCTGTTACTCTATCTTCAGAATGAATTCAATACGATCTCAGCACCAGGCTTCCTTTGTGCAAACCGAGTGTGACACATGATTACAGATAAAATATAGTTATTATGTCACTTATGTGTCTATTTTTGCTCTTGCAATACATGGCAACATTTATCAATGTCATGATGTCACCCCAGTGTGCTGTTTCTTCTCCCTCTTCACTTCTGCATAATTGACTGCCATTAGCAGATCAAGGAAAACACAGCACAACTTGGGTTGCTGCTTTCCTCACAAAAAGCAATCCTGCTGCTACATCTGAAGGGATTGGGCCTTGTGATCTCTGTGTTTCATTTTTCCACAATTAAGGTCTACAAAACTTCAAAACCTTGCATAAGAGACTATGGCTCAAAACAGGACAAATATTTAATTTGACAATCTCTTCTGAAGCTACTAGTCATCAGGATCATACTAAGAATAGGCAGAGGATAAATATCCATGAGTTTGTAATCTGGAGACAAAACATAGGTAATAATTTGATCAATGATTGTACTTGAAGCTGAGAGATCAATTTGGATTTCAGAATTTTGAGTGAAAAGAGATTTAATTGCAATGTGACTCAGTTTCTATACAAAAACATTATCCATTAATGTTTGTCCATTATCACCATGGTGTTTATCTCCAGCTTTATAAACTTTGCATTCATATGCAATATATTTAGGTTTAGGTTTAGGTTTTATTTGATTTATATACCGTCCTACTCCCGAAGGACTCAGGGTGGTAAACAGCCACAGGATAAAACACATAAATACAAAATTTAAAAACATAATAAAACTGAATTAAACAATTTGGCCCAAGATAAATTTAAAACACCCCAATAATTAAGAATAGATTTAAAATTACATTTTGAAAGGGAAAAAGAGAAGAAATTAGGTCAGGCCAGCCTGATGGAATAAAAAGAGCGTGGTGGAAGGTGCATACTTCTGGGATCCTCTGAATCTCCGGGAGGAGCTCATTCCAGATAGTAGGTGCCCCCACAGAGAAGGCTCTCCCCAGGAAGCCAGACTTACACTTAGTTTTGCAGTTTTTAAACTGATGAGTGCAACATCGGAAGAAAGGCAATGAAACATCATTTTAATCTCTTTAATCTCTTGTCTGTTTGGATTAGTGGATTCTGAAAATGAGGACCAGTAGTTGATACTGAGAACATGACTTCAGGAGAAGTATCCATTTCTCTTGGATTAGAAAATCGCCCACTGATATGCATACAGTTCTTCAATTTAAGTTTCCTTAATTAATTTTGAAAAGAGTCCTCTGAATTTTGGATTGAATATTTGTGTTGCTGTTCTTTTAGTTCTACGAGCCAGTGAACAAGTCTTTATTATATATTACATTCCTTCCAAAGAAAGTTTATGTAAAGCTTACCCCCATTTAAGTGTATACTTGAACTTGGGAAAAAAAACACCTTTGGCCTCTTGTGTCCGATTAGAGACAAACACTGCAGATTCCCAGAGAGCCTTATTGCCATCTGTTTTCAAAACAGAAGGTCTCATTTGGGAGAGCAACATTTTGCAGAAGTCCAGCAACACTTAACTTCATTAGCGCCTTAATCACCTTTGTTGTGTAGCTCTTGCTTATTATAGCCAAGAAGTACCACAGAGGTGCATTAACCAAGTCTCTGGTTTCTATTGAAACCCAGCAGAACAGCAAATCTGAAGCACATGAGAAATATATTTTGCTTTTCTTTTTTTTTTTGTCCAGCCCCACTATACTCATGTTTGCCAGGATGCAAACTTTGGTCTTCAGAGCATCATTTGCCCTATTAAGCCTATGATATTTGCTATCAACACCTCTAATTGCTACACTCATTGGTCAGTCCCCAAAGAGCATTTCCCACCTGTTTCCAATGGGTTTTCATTAGATGGCATCATATACTTAACTTTCCTGAAAACTTTTGAACAGATCATTGAGAGCAGTGAGAACAATAAGGATGGATTCTTACTAGCAATCTAGACATCATGTGCATATGGACTCAGCCCAATAATTCTTCCACTGTTTATTAGCAAATATGCTCCCCCCCGCCCGTGACTTTTATCTTTCCTTCACCTTTTCTTCTTGATTCTGCTATCTGGCTTGCTCTCCATCTCTATGGACCACTTTTTCAGCGTCCAAGTAGACATGATATTAATGTTCCCCCAATTCCATACTTTCTGAGTCGAATGCAGCATGGGAAGAAAAGAGTTAAATCTTTCATTTCCTTTTTTTTTAAGGTGTCCTGGAAGACTCCCAGAATAGTCTCCAACTTTGGCAACTTTAAGACTTGTGAACTTCAACTCCCAGAATGAATAGCTGGCTGAGGAATTCTGGGAGTTGAAGTCTACAAGTCTTAAAGTTGGAAAGGTTGGAGAACCCTGCTTTATTGTGTCTGTTATGCTCATTAAAAAACAGCTCTCATCTCCCAAAAGCAGAATTCCACTCATTTTCATCATTCTCATTTCAAAGCAAAGTTCATTGGTTCAACCCGATTCCCATAGATAATTTACACTGGGATATAATTCATGACCCATCATTAGATTTCACTTCTACCTTTCCTCCAGAAGATCAAAGTGGAATAAGCTGCACACAGCAGTCTTTCCTCCAACTTTCCCCACAACAACAATCTATGCCCAGGACCCAGGGGTGAAATGCTCCCAGTTCAGACCGGATCAGGCGATTTGTAGTGATTGTGGCAGGTGGTTCGGAGAACCAGTAGCAATGGCGGTGCGAAGTTCCGCCCACCCGCCCGGGTGTCATTACTTCCTGCTTTTAAAAGGTAAAAGAAAGGCTCTGACGATCACGCAGCACAGCTATGATTGTCAGAGCTTTTTCTTTACCTTTTAAAAGCATTTTTTTACAGTCTATTCGCCGGAATAAGTTGTCACTATGGAAAATATCACTATGAAAAACATCACCTTTTGAAAGAAGGTAAAAATTCCAGCGTTCCTTCCAGCAGTTTTCACCTGACAAAAAGCAGATAGAAATGTTTCACCATCTAAGCAGTGTCTTGAATCTTTGCTAAAAGGCAAAATTGGAAAAGAATAATGAACTAAAATGCTATATAATTCAATCTATTGAATTAGAAACTGTAGTCTCTGTACTGTCTGCAGAAATATAATTGATTGTTGTAATGTTAGTTGTTTAGTCTTCTTAGGTATTCAAATATTTACTTTGTTATAAATAAAACTTGTGATTTTCAGAACCTTTGTCAGAGCCTTTTTCTTTTACTTTAAAAAGCATTTTTACAACCTATTCATCCGAATAGGTTGTAAAAAAATGCTTTAAAAAGTTTTTTAAAAGTTGGCCACGCCCACCCAGTCACATTACACCTTCCCCACCAAGCCACACCCACAGAATCTGTAGTAACAAATTTTATATTTCACCACTGCCAGCACCATCCCATAAATTCCTATGGCTACAGATGGATGAATGTAGATCCCCTACTGATAGTTCAATAACTCTACTTCTACAGCACTTTGATTATAAGGATTAGAATGCAAAAGTTTTGCCTTATTCAGTTCTCTATTGCTGCTACAGAAAAGTTACCTGCCTTTTGTGCTTATCCCTGGAACTCCAAAAGGGGTTGTTTATTATGATAGTTTTATATTCTGTTTTATATTCTTCAGAGTTCAAGGTCACCTACTCAGGATCTCTATTTACTTTATCAGCACAATAATATTCTTATAAATATAGACTCAGCTGAGAGAAAGAGATTGAATGAGTTGATACGAAAGTGCAATGAGATGAAAATAACACAAGGAATGCACAGACAAATGCAAAGTGCTTCATTTAAGAAAAAGAATTGAAATAGAAAAGCCTAGGATGGAGATAACTGGTCCGGTAGCAGTATTTGTAGGCTCATAAAATCACTGAGAGAGTCCAGCCTAACAGGAAAAGTTTATGAGAACAGGAAAAGTAGGAATGCTAAGAATGTAAATAAACATTGGTCACTATGAGGACTAGAGATAAGAGGAAGTCAAAGTCTCCTTCTCTACTTAAGGTGGCACCAGAAAAGAATGTGAAATGTTTGAGATGTGTCTGGGCATTGAATTGCTCTGAATTATCATCGCTGCTCACTCACTGTCACTTTCTTTTCAGATATCATATGATTTAATGTGAATAATATGTATATGTGGATGTAGATGGATAGATGATAGATAGATGATAGAGATAGATATAGATAGATAGATAGATAGATAGATAGATAGATAGATAGATAGATAGACAGATCTTTGCTTTTGAACTCCATTTTGTTTTGTTTTATATCTTTAAAAACTACCGTTTTGATTTTATATGCACAAAGAGTTGGACTTCCTTGGCAGAGGGTCTGATGTTAGTTATAATCAAATAAATTATAACTAACATCAGATCCTCTGCCAAGATTCAATTCAAAGTGCTTGTTATCATCTATAAAGAATAACATGGGGTGCAATCTAATGGGCTCTCCCTTTGGGATTTCACTCAGTATCTTCATACAAACTTTGAATCCTTGTTCTTTATAAAGTGAAGAATAAGGGTGGTTTCTCAGTGGTAGTCCCACATTATAAAACACCCTTGCTTTCTGAGCACCATTTTGCTTCATTTTATACCTTTAAAAACTACCATTCTGATGACCCTTTTATATGCACAGAGAGTTGAACTGCCTTGGCAGAGGATCTGATGTTAGTTATAATCAAAACGTCAGACTGTCTGCCAAGGCAGCCTAATTCTATATTTTCCTTATTTGTGAACCAGCTTAAATCTTTATCAGGACTCGCTATATATCAGCAATTCTATTGATATCCCCATAAATCAACCAGATAGAAAATTGAATTCCTTTCAGTCATTATCTTGTTCAAACTTTTTATTAGTTTATCAAGATTTAATATAACTACAAAGTACAAACACGCCTCGCGCCCCAATAATGGGAAAATAAGAGAGGAAAAGAGGAAAAGTGTACGGCAAGAGGGAAAAAAGAAATAAATATTGACCTTCAACACCTTTTCATGCAGTAGAAAAAGATAATAAAATCATACCTCAACTTTTTACTTTTATATAGTATAAACTAACTGTTTCTATAATAACAAACCTATCTAATAGGCAAAACCCAAAATCAAAGTTTCATTTTTTTCTCCACCTCAAACACAAAGTCCAAAAGCAGTTTCCAAGCAGAAACAAAAGATTTTTTTAAAGATTGTCTTTTAAGAAGCTACAAAGTGATGCTACTTTGATCTGCACTAATTAGCAAATTCCTTGCTTTCATCTGTATTGATTGGCAAATTGATGGAGGGGCCTAAATGGCCTTTTCCAATTCTTTGATTCTAAATTCAACCTCTCCTACCATATACTTACTTTGATTCTTCTCCTTCTCCTACTCACATAATTTAAAACTTTACACAGTCTAATTTGGCCCACAGAGAAGATTTTTAACAAAATCTTGACTGAAAGAAATCTTATTTTCTCATTAGACTATGATCTAAAAGTGTCCCTTTTGTGTAGATCATAAAACCTGGGAGATGCTGTTTCATAGCTGACACTATCATGGCCTTGAAAGGAATAATTCCTCCAGGAGAGTTGAGCTTCAGTCTCATTAGTAGCAGTCAACCTCAATGCTTCTACCCCAACATTCTGAGCAATTTTTCTTGTGTCCAATATTGTCTGGGGACCTGCTGTTTTATAAAAGCACAGGAGGATTTTACTCCTATTTGTTTTGAAAAGGAACAAGATTTTCTGGATATCTAACAGAACATTGATAATTTCAGTAAGTTCATGCAAATGGCTTTCAAGGTAGGAGATGAAAAAACAAAGGAGTTGGAGTGCGCTGTGTGTTGCAAGCAGTGGGGTGGATTCTAGTAATATATTTCTGTGAAGTTACTAATATTTGAGACTATATTTAGCAGGAGTAAATATTGTGGAACCGATTAGCACCACTGTGGTTGCAGGTTCCGTTCAGTGAAATTCTTGCTGAGACTTATGACTGATTTTTTTTTTTATTTGATTCCAATTGTACATTTGATCTGGAGTGTTTCAAAACAAGAAACACTCCTATCCAGGTGAATCCAGAAGCATTCTTCGGAAGAGGGCAATCTCTACAAAAAGGAAGAAGGACTGAAAGGAACGTAGAAGAAAAAGGATCCTGCGGTCATTAACCAGCAGAAGGGAATTGTGGATAATAACAGGAATCAGTTTTGGCTGAAAGACAATATTACATCCGAAGGCTGGCTAAGGAACTGGCTCAGGTTTATGCAATAAGGAAAAAGGAGATTAAAATTAGCAGTCTAGGTAATATAAACTTTGAAATAGCAATAGAAAATAAAGTTTCTCTCTCTCTCTCTCTCTCTCTCTCTCTCTCTCTCTCTCTCTCTCTCTCTCTCACACACACACACACACACACACACACACACACAGAGAGAGAGAGAGAGAGAGAGAGAGAGAGAGAGAGAGAGAGAGAGAGAAATAAAACAATAACATTATCCAGAATGAATTTAAGAATTATAAATTTCTCTTACAGACTCGCGTGAAACCTGAGAAGAATATATAAATAATAATTGACATGGCATGTACAGTACCCACCAAAGCATGAAACAAGTTAAAAGAGCAGCCACTGGTTAATATGGTGCCTGAGCATTTTCTGAGCTATTCATTCTCAGGAAACTTGAATTCCTCTTAATTATTCTTTGCCTGATTCTGCATGCCACCAAGCAAACCCTGGCAACCTTTTGGGTTGTTTCAGGATTATTGTAGAAAAATAGAAATTCCCTATATTGTTAATTGTTGTATCCTGTTTTGCTGGTCAGCAGTAAGGTAATTAGAGCATTTTGTGATTTTGTATAAAACTAGCACCCTTGTAATGAATATGGTGTCTTTTTGTATTTTCCAGCCAGAGATGATAAGATAAAGGCCTTTATTTCATTAGGATATTAAACTGAGATAGTAAATGAATGTCCTAAAAAAAAGTTTTAGGAGAAAGAGCTAGTTTCTGGGTCAATTTAGCTAGTATGGAGAGATATTGAAAGAGAAAAGGATGGGTGAAATATGGTCCATCATCTTCATTAATCCTTTCCTACTTAAATAAATTCTGGAGATCTTCTGGAATGGAAGGGGGATAGCAGAATGCTGAAAGAAGTTATAGGGGGCTGAAGATTAAGCATCCATCTTAGTTTACATAGCTTTATGCTAACTTCAACCCACCAATGGAAATTATTCAAATTATTTTGCAATAAGGAAAAGAAAATAAGCCATATTTCTTTTACACAGTCCTGTTCAGAAATATCAGAAATAGAAAATAATTAGATGTGCTGCTATAGTTAGTTATGGTAGAAAATTATTTTTATTATTGATTTTAATATCATCATATCGTTTGTGGTACATATTTTTTCTTAAAGCACAGGGAAGTTACTTTTTATTACATGAAGGATCTTTATTTGAAAGAACTCATAGCGTGTATGGAGGGTAACCTTGATCAGAATTGTTTTTTCAAGGTGACCTCTACATCATACTGCCTCTCTGCTGATAGAAGGGACATGGCTATTGCCTTCCACAAGAACATAGAATAATTGGGTTGGGAGAGGCCTTGGATGTCTTGTAATCCAACTCACTGCTTAAGCAGGAGACCTTAGACCATTCGTTCTATGGTTCTACCATTTGTTCTGTGAAAATTCTTGATTTTGAGCTGCCCACTGTTTGGTATAAGATAGGTGGTTATATAAATGCTTTAAATAAATGAACTGAATCTTGACGGAATGAATATCTTCCTATGATTACAGGATACATTCTGGGGATTCTAATGCAAAATATTTCAGTTAAGTGGGAACTACAGGCAGTAGTATACATTTCTGCATCTAATACTTGTCTCAATTTCAGATAAAATACTATGGTTTTTCTTAATGCCTCCAAGCATGTCATTGATTGTTCTGAATTTGGAAACGAATCCTGTCCTGAAAATCCGTGGCCTGCGGGTATTCAAGGGGCCATGTATATATCTCTAAGTGGAATTATCATCATCACAGTCTTCGGAAATATGGCTATCATCATCTCAATCACCTATTTCAGACAGCTGCATTCCCCAACTAACTTCCTCATCCTTTCCATGGCCATCACCGATTTCCTCCTTGGCTTCTTCATTATGCCCTACAGCATGGTTAGATCCGTGGAACGTTGTTGGCATTTTGGAATGACTTTCTGCAAGATCCACTACAGTTTTGATTTGATGCTCTGCTTGGTGTCTATTTTTCACCTTTGTTCCATTGCAGTAGATCGATTCTACGCCATCTGCCATCCCCTTCATTATTCACACAAAATTACAGTCCCTAGAATCAGGCAATTAATTATCGTCTGCTGGTCAGTGCCATCTTCTTTTGCTTTTGGGTTGGGTTTTTCTGAAGCATATGCTTCTGGCATCAATATTTATGAGATTTTGGTTGAGTGTTCTAGTTCTTGTCCAATAATATTCAATAAACTTTGGGGAACTGTTTTGTTTTCATTTGGTTTCTTCATTCCTGCCTCTGTGATAACTGGAATTTATATAAAAATCTTTGCGGTGTCTAAAAAACATCTGAGGGTCATGAAAAGTTCAGGCAACAAAAATTCTAACCAGCTTTCCAAAAGCACAGACAGAAAAGCTGCCAAGACCTTAAGTATTGTGATAGGGGTTTACTTCTTCTGTTGGTTTCCATGTCTTATCACAATTTTAATTGACCCTTTTTTAGATTTTTCAACTCCAGCTGTGCTGTTTGATGGCCTCAATTGGCTTGGTTACTTCAACTCCAGCTGTAACCCATTAATATATGGCTTTTTTTACCCATGGTTTCGAAAAGCACTTAGATACATCCTCTCAGGAAGGATATTCCAACAACATTTGTCTACTGCTAATCTCTTTCCTGGGAATGAATGAATGAATGAATGAATAAATGTCTTATTTATCAAACTAAGGCAATCAGTGTTTTCTTTTGTTTCTTAACTTAAAATGATATCCTTTGTGCAAGGACAGAAAACGGTCTATAAACCCAACACCCAGCTTCTTAAATGTCATATGGATGGAGGAAATGTGGTAGAAGTCAGAGTTGTGTCATCAATGAAAGGGAAGGTTCGTAGGAATTGAATTGGAATGGTGGGCATACTTCCAAATACAATCTAAATTTAGAAACCCAAAAAGCAATGGGGTATAAAGCAAGAATTATCAGAATTAGATAAGATTCTATTAAGCAGGAAGGGTAAAACCATAAGTAAATTATATTGCTATTTATTGGAACAAGATATGATTGAGAAACAAATCAAAGAAACGATAATTTGGAGTAAATATTTTGGGCATAGTATTGATTTGGACAATTGGCGGACTCTCTGGGGAAAAAATTTAAAAATTACATTAGTAACTTCATATAAGGAAAATTTATATAAGATGTTTTATAGGTGGCACCTCCCCACCACAAGATTAGCATGAATCAATAAGGGAAATTCTTCAGCATGTTAGAAGTGCAAGGTGGCTCCCAGGAACTTCTATTGTATGTGGTGGGAATGCCCAAAGGCAAAAAAATATTGGAAACTGATAAAGAATTGGTTGGAAGAAATTGTGTTAATAAACATAGAACTCAAACTGGAATTTTTCCTTTTGGGAATGACAGAGGGCAAATACAAGAAAGACATAAATTATCTACTACTGCATATACTTACAGCAGCATGGGTAGCCTTTGTGTAGAAGTGGAAAGAGAAAGATACTCCAACTGAAGAGGAATTATTACTAAAAATTTTCAACTGCACAGAAATGCAGTCACCTTGGAACTCAAGGATAAAAGCAAAGCATTGTAGTATAAAATCTGGGCAAAATTCTATGAATGGTTAGATAAAAGGAGGATAGCCAAGACAAATGTGTAGTGTTAGACTAGAATTATATACATTATTATAGATAAATATGTATGTGAATTGTATAGATAGGTATATGTAGGTATATATATGTATAATTGTATACAAATAAGGTATAAAATTACTATTATTATAATAATAACATATAAGGTGTAAAGGATATATTATTATATTATCATTAGTATATTGTTTGCATTGTTTTATTCTTTGTTGTTAGCCGCCCAGAGTCCCTCAGGAGTTGGGCGGCATAAAAATGTGACAAATAAATAAATAAATAAATAAATAAATAAATAAATAAATAAATAAATAAATAAATAAATAAGTATATTGTGTATTAGTTTAAAGTGTTGGAAGATGCTTGGGACCAGTGATGTCATATCTATGTCCAATGTTTTTAATTTTGAACTACTAATAAAAAACTTTTTAAAAAAAGGAAAGAAAAGAAAGGGAAAGCTTCTAGTGATAATAGTGAGAAGTGTTTTTGCAGGAAGCTTTGGTAATTGTCCAGCTGATACTTCAGGAGGCACTGAACATTCTACAGTCTTTATATACTCTTGGAAGTAAAACTATATAAATTAGGAAGATACTACACATGCGATTTCATCCACACTGTACTGCAATCCTATATTTAGTAACTGGTTTGAAATATAAGTCTGTTAAAAAAATCATATCTCCTCTTGCAGGCTGGTAGTGTTAGAGGCTTTATATTAATGGGTTGGGGTGAAACCATAGCAGGGGTGAAACCCAGAAGGTTCTGACAGGTTTTGGAGAACTGGTAGTGGAAATTTTGAGTCATATGGAGAACTGGCATCCTTCCCCTAGAGTGGCGAGAGAATGGAGATTTGGCAATATCCTTCCCCCAGGAGTGGGAAGGGAATGGGGATTTTGCAGTATCCTTCCCCTGGAGCGGGGTGGGAATGGAGATTTTGCTGTATCCTTCCCCTGCCACACCCATCAAGCCACACCCACAGAACCGGTAGTAAAAAAAATTTGGATTTCACCACTGGAATAAATATTTAACAGGAAAACCCATCCTGGATGGATGGATGGATAGACGGACAGACAGACAGACAGACAGACAGACAGACAGACAGACGGATATACTGTAGATCACATCCTTATTGCTTAATATTCTTTACTTTCCATTTCTCAAATGTAGATAGACAGACAGACAGACAGACAGACAGACAGACAGACAGACAGACAGACGATGATAGATAGATAGATAGATAGATAGATAGATAGATAGATGATAGATAGATAGATGATAGATAGATAGATAGATAGATAGATAGATAGATAGATAGATAGATAGATAGTTTTGATTGTTTTCAGTTTGAGCACAAGTAATGTAAAATGAATGCAAAAAAATAAAAACACAAAACAGATGCAATTTTAGGTTGTATTAACAGGCTTCAGGTTTCCAAATCACAGAAATCAGTAGTTCCAGTTTATTCTGTATTATTCAGAACCCCCTACTGAGTATTATATGCAACTCTAAGCATCCTCATTTAAAAAGCATTTGGATAAACTGGAGCAGCTTCAGGTACAGGCAGGGAAGATGATTAGGAAACTGGAAACTAAATTCTATGATATCCCTGGGAATTCCTAAATTTGAAAAAAAAAACCGAAAGCGCATTGTTACACAGAAGAAGGAGAGGAAATATTTTTCCAGAATGCAGGGAATTAAGTTAAAGGAAAGTAGATTCCAATTGAATGTAGTTGTTTTTTTAAAAAAAATCCTAAGGATAACACCCAGCTAGGTGGTTCAGCATAGCTATCTTGGACAAACTTGAAAAACTAATCAAGTTAGGACCTTTTAATATTTGCATAGGAGGCCACCAGAATCCAATTCATGTTATTGTCAAGGAAAGTGTCTAGCTATATCCATAAGTTCAAATTAAAAACAGTTTTTATCTTTACCTAACAAAAGAGAAATTTGATAGTGAAACCAAATATTCCACAGGCGTCAGTATGACATCAGCTTCTGTATCTACGATCGGGATCTATATTGTAATGGCTCCTTTGTGTAGTTGGGTGGGAAGAATGTGTGATTAAATTTGGGATATGGTTAACATTATTTCAAGACTGAGTGTATATCACATTCTGAATACAGATCTCTGTAATAGTTTGTATCTATAAGGGAGCTCCAGTGTTGATTTCTCAGCGCTCAGCCTTCCCCCTACGCAGTTTTAATTTCTACATTAAACCACTGAGGAAATAAATATATTGACAATATTCAGCCATACCACGTTAATCTGGAGCTTTGTGTTGTTTTGATCATGTACCTGGAGTTTGTGAGGAATTGAATAAATGAAAATAATTTTAATTCCCAACAAAACAGAATTATGGTTTGTAGATGATTAATGATTTAGCTCTGTACCCATGGCTCCTGTTTAAGCATCAGATGGAAGCCAGGGGCAAGGAGCCCTTGACCAGGTTTGATTGGTATGCCAACTGCAGAACTTCTTGAATCAGAATTTCCTTATTGTTTTTACTCGTGCCTCTATTAATTTCATGTTTAGATTATTCCAATGTTGAAAGAAATAATTCCTCCAGGAGAGTTGAGCTTCAGTCTCATTGGTAGCAGTCAACCTCAACGCTTCTCCCCAACATTCTGAGCAATTTTTCTTGTGTCCAATAGTCTCTGAGGAGCTGCTGTGTTATAAAAGCACAGCATGATTTTACCCCTATTTATTTTTGAAAAAGAACGAGGTCTTCTGGATATCTAACAGAACACTGATAATTTCAGTAAGTTCATGCAAATGGCCTTCAGGTAGGAGATAAAAGAAGGAAGGAGTTAGAGTGCTCTGTGTGTTGCAAGCAGTGGGGTGGATTCTAGTAATATATTTCTGTGAAGCTTACTGATATTTGAGGTTATGTTTAGAGGAGTAAATATTGTGGAACCGATCAGCACCACTGTGGTTGCAGGTTCCGTAATTTCAGTGCAATCATGAAATTCTTCCTGAGAATTATGACTGATTTTTTTTTTATTTGATTCCAATTGTACATTTGAACTGGAGTGTTTCAAAACAAGAGCATTACAACTCCTATCCATGTGAATCCAGAAGCATTCTTCGGAAGAAGGCAGTCTCTACAAAAAGGAAGAAGGACTGAAAGGAAGGTAAAAGGAAAAGTGTACTGTAGTCATTAACCAGCAGAAGGGAATTGTGGATAATAACAGGAATCAGTTTTGGCTGAAAGACAATATTACATCCGAAGGCTGGCTAAGGGACTGGCTCAGGCTTATGCAACAAGGAAAAAAGAGATTAAAATTAGCAGTCTGGGTAATATAAACTTTGAAATAGCAATAGAAAATAAAGTTTCTCTCTCCCTCCCTCCCTCCCTCCCTCTCTCTCTCTCTCTCTCTCTCTCCCACACACACACACACAAATAAAACAATAACATTATCCAGAATCAATTTAAGAATTATAAATTTCTCTATATTACAGACTCCTGTGAAACCTGAGAAGAATATATAAATAATAATTGACATGGCATGTACAGTACCCACCAAAGCATGAAACAAATTAAAAGAGCAGCCACTGGTTAATACGGTGCCTGAGCAATTTCTGAGCTATTCATTCTCAGGAAACTTGAATTCTTCTTAATTATTCTTTGCCTGATTCTGCATGCCACCAACTTTTGGTGGCAACTGGCAACTTTTTGGGTTGTTTCAGGGTTATTGCAGAAAAATAGAAATTCCTTATATTGTTAATTGTTGTATCTTGTTTTGCTGGTCAGCAGTAAGGTAATTAGAGCATTTTGAGATTTTGTATAAAACTAGCACCCTTGTAATGAATATGGTGTCTTTTTGCATTTTCCAGCCAGAGATGATGAGATAAAGGCCTTTATTTCATGCAGAATATTAAGCTGAGATAGTGAGTGTCCAAAAAAAAAAAAAAAAAAGTTCTAGGAGAAAGAGCTAGTTTCTGGGTCAATTTAGCTAGTATGGAGGGATATTGAAAGAGAAAATTCTTCATTAATCCTTTCCTACTTTAATAAATTCTGGAGATCTTCTGGAATGGAAGGGGGATAGCAGAAAGCTGCAATAAGTAAGAGGGGACTGAAGATTAGGCAGCCATCTTAATTTACATAGCTTTATGCTAACTTCAACCCACCAGTGGAATTTATTCAAATTATTTTGCAATAAGGAAAAGAAAATGAACCATATTTCTTTTACACAGTCCTGTTCAGAAATATCAGAAATAGAAAATGATTAGATGTGCTGCTATAGTTAGTTATGGTAGAAAGTTATTTTAATTATTGATTTTAATATCATCATATAGTTTGTGGTACATATTTTTTCTTTAATCACCGCGAAGTTACTTTTTATTACACGAAGGATCTTTATTTGAAAGAACTCATAGCGTGTATGGAGGGTAACCTTGATCAGAATTTTCTTTTTCAAGGTGACCTCTACATCATACTGCCTCTCTGCTGATAGAAGGGACATGGCTATTGCCTTCCACAAGAACACAGAATAATAGGGTTGGGAGCGGCCTTGGATGTCTTGTAATCTAACCCACTGCTTAAGCAGGAGACCTTAGACCATTCGTTCTATGGTTCTACCATTTGTTCTGTGTAAATTCTTGATTTTGAGCTGCCCAGGGTTTAGTATAAGATAGGTGGTTATACTGTATAAATGCTTTAAATAAATGAACTGAATCTTGACAGAATGAATATCTTCCTATGTTTACAGGATACATTCTGGGGATTCTAATGTAAAATATTTCAGTTAAGTGGGAACTACAGGCAGTAGTATACATTTCTAATACTTGTCTCAATTTCAGATAAAATACTATGGTTTTTCTTAATGCCTCCAAGCATGTCATTGATTGTTCTGAATTTGGAAACGAATCCTGTCCTGAAAATCCATGGCCTGCGGGTATTCAAGGGGCCATGTATATATCTCTAAGTGGAATTATCATCATCACAGTCTTCGGAAATATGACTATCATCATCTCAATCACCTATTTCAGACAGCTGCATTCCCCAACTAACTTCCTCATCCTTTCCATGGCCATCACCGATTTCCTCCTTGGCTTCTTCATTATGCCCTACAGCATGGTTAGATCCGTGGAACGTTGTTGGCATTTTGGAATGACTTTCTGCAAGATCCACTACAGTTTTGATTTGATGCTCTGCTTGGTGTCTATTTTTCACCTTTGTTCCATTGCAGTAGATCGATTCTACGCCATCTGCCATCCCCTTCATTATTCACACAAAATTACAGTCCCTAAAATCAGGCAATTAATTATCGTCTGCTGGTCAGTGCCATCTTCTTTTGCTTTTGGATTGGTTTTCTCTGAAGCATATGCTTCTGGCATCGATATTTATGAGATTTTGGTTGAGTGTTCTAGTTCTTGTCCAGTGATGTTCAATAAACTTTGGGGAATTGTTCTGTTTTCATTTGGTTTCTTTATTCCTGCCTCTGTGATAACTGGAATTTATATAAAAATCTTTGCGGTGTCTAAAAACCATCTGCGAGTCATGAAAAGTTCAGGCAACAAAAATTCTAACCAGCTTTCCAAAAGCACAGACAGAAAAGCTGCCAAGACCTTAAGTATTGTGATAGGGGTTTACTTCTTCTGTTGGTTTCCATGTTTTATCACAATTTTAATTGACCCTTTTTTAGATTTTTCAACTCCTGCTGTGCTGTTTGATGGCTTCACTTGGCTTGGTTACTTCAACTCCAGCTGTAACCCATTAATATATGGCTTTTTTTACCCATGGTTTCGAAAAGCACTTAGATACATCCTCTCAGGAAGGATATTCCAACAACATTTGTCTACTGCTAATCTCTTTCCTGGAAATGAATGAATGAATGAATGAATGAATGAATGAATGAATGAATAAATAAATAAATATCTTATTTATCAAACTAAGGCAATCAGTGTTTTGTTTTATTTCTTAACTTAAAATGATATCCTTTGTGCAAGGACAGAAAACGGTCTATAAACCCAATACCCAGCTTCTTAAATGTCATATGGATGGAAGAAATGTGGTAGAAGCCAGAGTTGTGTCATCAATGAAAGGGAAATTCTGGTGATGATGGTGAGAAGTGTTTTTGCAAGAAGCTTTGCCAATGGTACAGCTGATACTTCAGGAGGCACTGAAGTCTTTATATACTCTTGAAAGTAAAACTAGTAAAACTAAAAGTAAAAATAAATTAGGAAGATACATGCGATTTCATCCACTCTGTACTGCACTGTACTGCACTGTATATTTAATAACTGGTTTAAAATATAAGTCTGTTAAAATCATATCTGCTCTCGGAGGTAGTGTTAAAGGTTTTATAATAATGGGTTGGGTCCATTACATGGTGAAATCCAGCAGGTTGTGACAGATTCTGGGGAACGGGTAGTGGAAATTTTGAGCAAATACTATCTCTGGCTGGCCCCAGAGTGGGGTGGGAATGTAGATTTTGCAGTATCCTTTCCCTGCCATGCCCACCAAGCCACGCCCACCAAGCCACACCCACAGAAATGGTAGTAAAAAATTTTTTTGATTTCATCACTGGTCCATAGTATCATGTAAAAACTGAAAAAGGCAGTTTTTGTGAAATGATGTGGTGAAAACCCCCAGGGGTACATATCTGGCATAAAAGAAGTGGAATTTTTCCCTGAAAGATGATGTACGTTTCACAAGAGTGTCAGCCTTCCGTCTCAGCTACAGAGTAAAAAGTTGCAAGCGGTATTTTGAAAAGAATTTATGATAACAGATATGAGAATCTCCTCCAAATCACCTTCCAGTTATCTTCCATAAATAAGTATCAAGAACACTTTTTGCAGCATGTGCAAAAAACTTCCAGAAGCCATGTTACTTAAACTGGAAGCAGGAATTTCTACTAAGATGCTATTTTCCCACAAGGTTCTAAAATAAAATCATAAATTTTAATCCCTCCAGTCTAACTTTATATGCAAAAAATATTCAAAAACATACTCGTGTACATGATTAATAAGGAACTATGCTCCTTTGTTAAAAAAAAAAAATCTTTAATCTTTGTTAGTCAAAATCTTTGCAAACTTTTAAAAACAGTATCTCTCTTTTTAATTTTTTAAAATAATTATAAATGGAGTTTATACTTGTTTCTTCATAACAAGCAAGAATTAATTGTAAATAGTCATTTGCAGCATTGTGAAGTAAACTGGTTCAGTCTGCAGCAATCTTTTACATGGCATAATGCAATGCTATGAATAAATATTTAACAGGAAAACCCATCCTCTTGAAAGAAACTTATTTGAAGAGTACCCTCTTTTTATACTGCTTTCTCCGAACTTTAAGTACTTTGTTCTGCCTTACGGTGTGCTTTTTCTTTTCTTTTTCTGCATTTCTCAGATCCAACTGCTCAGCAGAATATTGCTTGCCAGAACACTTCCATTGGTTTGGTGTTCTTGCTTGATAAAAAAGAAACTAGAAAGTTTTGTTAAATAAACTGTAAGCCACAGTATGAATCTGGTTGATCCATGCATGCACCCACTCTGATATTAATAATAACAGTAGTAATTAATTCAGGATTTTCAATGGAATGTAATTGCAACAACATGTAATCCTACATGTTCTCCATCATAGAGCGAAAACTTATTTTTATATTCCAATATGTGAATAAGCTTAGGAGATTCATGAATGAACATTTAGTTTCCAGGCCTTGTCTCTTCCATCTCATGATGTCCTACTTCACATTGTACAAACTTCCACACATCTGTTTGACCCAAGTCTCCCTTAAAATTCAAGAATTATAGGAAAGGAGACCAGAGGGCTTCAGTACCCAAATTGACATCTATATGCTTCATGAGCATAAACATATTCCTATACTAATGAAATAAGTCACTATTTGAATGACTTGTGGAATTAAAATATATGTCTGAAATTGGGGTGAGTGGGTGGGTTCAATAGCCTTGAAAAATAGCTGTTAATAGCCAAGATGCAGTTGGAAGAGAAAGAAATTTTAAAAAAAAGAAAACCACCAGTGAGTAACATGGGGTTTCAGTACTGTGTCATTTATTAAGATGCTGCATTTATCATTAACCTCACAATAACTCTGTCTTATTAAAATAATGGAGCTGAAATAATCTTCTGAAAATTACTTTGGTTAAAATCTCTCAGAAAGAGGAGCCTTATAGTGATTCAGCCAGAAATGTTTCAGAATTTAATTCACCCATTTTTAAGTGAAATGGGTTAAACCTTAATTCCTGGATTATTTATTTATTTATTTATTTATTTATTTGTTTAGATTTGTATACCGCCCTTCTCCTTGCGGACTCAGGGCGGTGAACAGCCAAATAAAATAGTACACAAAAGTTAAACAATTTCTTTAAAAAAGCATATAACTTTGGCTAAAAATTAAAACCATTAACCATTAAATATTTAAAATACCCAACCCTATAATACAGATCTTAAAAATTCAGCGGGGTCAGGCTAGACCAGCAAGCTGAAAGAGATGAGTTTTCAGGGCCCGACGAAAAGTCCGGAGGTCAGCAATTGTTCTCAGTTTTGGAGGAAGATCGTTCCAGAGGGTAGGGGCTGCCACAGAGAAGGCCCTCCCCCTGGGGGTCGCCAGCCGGCATTGTCTGGCTGACGGCACCCTGAGGAGACCCTCTCTGTGGGAACGCACCGGCCGGTGGGAGGCTATTGGCGGCAGAAGGCGGTCCCGTAAGTACCCTGGTCCTAAGCCATGGAGCGCTTTAAAGGTGGTCACCAACACCTTGAAACGCACCCGGAAGTCCATAGGTAGCCAATGCAGCTCGCGCAGGAGAGGTGTCACATGTCACATACTGATTAACATACAGTATGAATAATTGGTGCAGAACCATTTTAGGATTAGAACTGGAGTTTGTGCAGTTGATTTTACACACATATCTAATTTTTTTAACTCCACAATTTAACCTAAGAGGGTTTTTTTTCCCTCTTAAACAATGGGATCTGCAGTTCATTTAGTGTAAATTATTTAGTAAATTAGAGATAGATTTTTATTATCCTTTGCCCACCTATACAACCCTTGGCAAGATGCATCATTTGTGTGATTTTAAAAGAGGAGATCTCCCATTATGTATTGCTACCTTGACTGTATTTTTCTTCAAATAAACAAAGAACAAATTTGTAAAGGGGGCAGATCTGAAAGAGGTTCATAACAATATATTACACAAAATAATGCTTTATGCTTAAGACTGCTTTACAAAGGAAAATTCAAGAGCAAAACCAAGAAAAAAAATGCAATTGAAAAAAATTAAATGACGACTAGCTGAAATAAAGGACTGTCCCTTATATATATATATATATAGAAAAAGGAGGTATGGTCACTGTTATGTATTGTCTATACCAGGAATCATTGGTCCTGATATTTATCACAAGCTCTGATTATTGTTGATTGTGTTCTCTTTCCTTAGAACCTCCTTTGTTCTTCTCTTCTGAATGACATACTTGTTTCTTAACAACACATTATGAATTCCAGCAATCTCTGGAGCCTGCAGGGAGATAAGAGTTTTGAGTCTGTTAATAATTTGCGTCATAAAAATATATCTCGACTCAGAGATATGTGTGGATTTAGCCATAGTTCTCACCATGTGTGGCATTATTTATTTGGGTTTACTTATTAAACTTATATGCCACCCATTTGCCTAGAGGGGACTCTAGGCAGCTTACAATCAATACAAGCAACAAGATCAAAATATTAAAATGATAAACATTATTATTTAAAATGACTTAAAAATTAACAAAGATGGGCAAGTACAATAGCGATAATCTCTATCCTCAATTTCAAAGAGCTGCATTCTTCAATCAACGTACTGATCTGCTCCAGGGCCACCAAAGACTTTGGTCAGCTTCGCAATAGTGCTATACAGTATGGTTGGGGCGCTGGATTCCTATTGGTACTTAACAGATTAACAGTGTTAATCTGTTGGAAGGTTGGAAGGGACCTTGTAGGTCATCTAGTCCAACCCCCCGCCCAAGCAGGAAACCCTACATCATTTCGGACAAATGACAGTACTGTCTCTTCTTGAAAGCTTCCAGTGATGAAGCTCCCACAACTTCTGAAAGCAAGCTGTTCCATTGGTTGATTGTTCTCACTGTCAGAAAATTTCTCCTTATTTCTTGGTTGAATCTCTCCTTGATCAGTTTTCATCCATTATTCTTTGTCTGGCCTTCAGGTGCTTTGGAAAATAGCTTGACCCCCTTGTCTCTGCGGCAGAGCCTCGAATATTGGAAGACTGCTATCATGTCTCCCCTGTTCCTTCTCTTCTTTGGAGACATCTGCAAACCATCTGCTGTGATATCATGCTGGGTACTACTTTCATTTCCCATCTATACTTAATTTCTGCAGATTCTGTGGACCAGGCTTGAAATTTTGGGATTAGACAATTTAGAACTACGGCACCTTCGGTCTGACCTAAGCGTAGTACATAACATTATCTGCTACAACATCCTACCTCTCAATGGCTACTTCAGTTTCAACAGCAATAATACACAAGCACGCAATAGATACAAAGTTAAGGTAAACTGCTCCAAACCCGATTGCCGAAAATATGACTTCAGCAACAGAGTGGTCAATGCCTGGAATGCACTACTTGACTTGGTTACTTCCCCAAACCCCCATAACTTTAACTTTAGACTGTCTATTGTTGACTTCACCCCATTCCTAAGAGTTCTGTAAGGGACATGCATAAGTGCACTAATGTGCCTACCGTCCCTGTCCTATTGCCCCATTTATTTGTATCCTTATCCTATATTCATAATCATGTTTATACATATATCTGTTATCGTATGTGTTTGACAAATAATAAATAAAAATAAAATTTAAAAAAATCATTACTCTGCTGTTTGTACCCCACTTCCTTAACTCACCAAAATCACTATAATTCAAGGGGGGCGGGTTGGGTTTTTTTTAGGGATTAGTTGGTTTACCTCAATCTTGTTTGCTTTGGGTCTTGTTTACTCAGAGCACAATGTGGAAGACCTTGAGGAATATGTAGCCTCCCACTCCTGCTATTGATTCTGTGCTTTCATTTTTAATAAGATATCTTCCTTCATAGCCTTTTTTCTTCCCAATGGTGTGAATGCATCTCCAGAAATATCTTGTTGCAGAAACCACCTGCTCCCTGCAAATTGCTCAATTTTCTGGTTTTCACACTGTGAATTGGATGCAAAAATCCCCATTTTTGGTGGGTCCACCAAAAAGGAGAACAAAGCTATTAAGATGTTAAGTATTTTTTATGGGAATATTGAATTTAAGTTGGCTTCCTTCCTTTTTCTCATCATAATGGACCCTTACATTGATTTCATGACCCCTGAAGATTGGTACAATGCTTTTCTGTGTCTGGGATAGTTCAATTCCACTTGTAATCCCATGCTTTATGGTTTATTTTATTTATGTTTTTACAAAACATGTAAAATGATTGTGATAGGGTCCATCTTCAGGCAAGATTCTTCTACAAGAATCTGCTTGCTGCAATTCCTTGAGACGGACAGACATTGCTGATGATTAATCCACTTGATCCAGCTTTGAAAGGCTGGCATTTCTTAGTCTTTAAGTGATACTACGTCACCACTGTTAGAGGAGGAACTGTTTCCCACCCTAAAAAATTATCTTGTGATACTTATAAAATTAATGAATTGATTGTGACATAAGCTTCCCTAAGCTAAATTCTACTTACCATGTGAATGAACTCTTAATTTATATATGTAGTATATACACACACAGAAAAAAACACAGTAACATTATAGTATGGCTAATGGTAGCAACTGACCTCTGAAATGTGTTCTTCCTTTATCCCTGGCAGTCAAAGGATAGTTAGACTTTGTTGTGTACAAGGCTTTTAACTCTATGCTTTCTTTGCTACGAGCAACATATACAGCCCATTTGTATCCAGTCCTCTGATAATTACTTTGTTCCATTATGTGTAATTATATATTTTCCTCATTTTCCTATTAATAGGAAACATGCTTTAATATATTCAGAACTCAGGCACTTTCACTTCTTATTTATAAAATTCTGAACTATTTGACTTTATACAGTAGATTTGAGACTTATGTGACTTGGGACATTTCATTGTTTATTGCATACAACGTGAAACAGAAATATTACGTCAATATTCCTAGTTTACACTATTTACAGTTTAGAATGGGAGGAACATGATGGAGAACTGCATGTTTTTCTATGGTTGTGGCCTGATTGGTCCCAACCAAATTATGGGATTTGAAGAACAAAATTTCTTCTACACACACAAACTTACTGGATGCTTAAAATGAAGAGCTAAGATGTGTGTAAATTGCTTAACGACAATAACAATGTAAAAAAACAAGGAAGCTCAATGACGGATCTGTTGAGAAATAACCTTATTTTAAGTATCTTAGAAATTTAAATACCTTAAATACTTACGTACCTTAGATATTTCCAATACATGTATGATAACATGCAACCATAGATATTTCAGTTATGCTAACCTTCTAAAACTGATTCTTTCTCTTTTATTTGCTTAGAAAATTCTAAAAAGTGCCTCCAAAGGTGGAAATGTCACTTCTTAACATAAATAAGTAAGGTGGTGACAACATTGATTGACATCCATTAAAAATGTAAAATACTTTTGTTAGGTATAATACCAGAAAGTTGTGATAAAGGGACTATGTACTTACTGCTACATGCAGCGAGAATTGTATTTGCACAATATTGGAAAAATAAGAACACTCCACCAGATGAAAACATAATCCAGAAAATATTGGACTGTGCAGAGATTATTATTATTATTATTATTATTATTATTATTATTATTATTATTATTATTTATTGAATTTCTATACCGCCCTTCTCCCAAAGGACTCAGGGCGGTGAACAGATTAAGATTTCATACACATATATTTTATAAACAGTAAATAATAAGTTAAGTCAACTTGGTGTATCTACTAAGACCTTGGCATACAATTTTGATGTTTATGCTAGCCCTGCTTGTTGAAATAGAAAGGTCTTCAGGGCACGTCGGAAAGTGCGAAGATCTGGGATTATTCGTATTCCAGGTGGTATTTTGTTCCAAAGTGTAGGTGCCCCCACAGAGAAGGCCCTCTCCCTTGGAACCACCAGACAACATTGTTTTAATGATGGTACCATGAGTAGGCCTACTCTGTGAGAGCGTATTGGTTGGTGGGAGGTTATCGGTTGCAGCAGGTGGTCTCGTAAGTACTCAGGTCCTAAACCATGGAGCACTTTAAAGGTAAGAACCAACACCTTGAAGCGCACTCGGAAGGCCACCGGAAGCCAGTGCAGCTCGCGTAGAAGAGGTGTTACATGCGAGCACCATGTTGCTCCCATAATTACTCGCGCAGCTGCATTCTGGACCAGTTGGAGCTTCCGGGTGCACTTCAAGGGGAGCCCCATGTAGAGAGCATTGCAGTAGTCAAGTCGGGAAATGACGAGGGCTTGAGTGACTGTGCGTAATGAGTCCCGGTCTAGAAAGGGACGCAATTGGCGAATCAGGCGAACCTGATAGAAAGCTCCTCTGGCCACGGCTGTTATATGATCTTCTAAGACAGTCGTGCATCCAGGAGGATGCCTAAATTGCGAGCTTTCTCTGTGGGGGTCAATGATTCATCCCCAATAGTTAGTGATGGGACTAACTGGCTGTACCAGGACGCCGGTAGCCACAGCCACTCAGTCTTGGAAGGGTTGAGTCGAAGCCTGTTTCTCCCCATCCAGACCCGTACGGCCTCAAGGCACCGGGACATCACTTCAAGGGCATCATTGGGGTGGTTTGTGGTGGAAATGTACAGCTGAGTGTCATCAGCGTACAGATGACATCGCACCCCAAAACCACGGATGATCTCCCCCAACGGCTTCACATAAATGTTGAACAGGAGAGGCGAGAGGACCGACCCCTGTGGCACCCCGCAAGTAAGGGGCCTCGAGGTTGATCTCTGTCCACCTGTCAACACTGACTGCGACCTGTCAGAGAGGTAGGACGAGAACCATCGTAATACAGTGCCTCCCATTCCCAGCCCCTCCAACCGGTGCAGCATGATACCATGATCAATGGTATCAAAAGCCGCTGAGAGATCTAATAGGACCAGGATAGAGGAACATCCCTTATCCCGAGCCCTCCAGAGATCATCAACCAATGCGACCAATGCTGTTTCTGTGCTGTATCCAGGCCTGAAGCCGGACTGGAACGAGTCTAGATAGACAGCTTCATCCAGGTACTGTGGGAGCTGTCATGCCACCACACTTTCGACAACCTTTGCTAAAAAGCGAAGGTTGGAGACTGGACGGTAGTTTGCTAAAACAGCCGGATCCAGAGAGGGCTTCTTAAGGAGAGGTCTCACCACTGCCTCTTTCAAGGCGGGAGGTAAGAATCCCTCGCTCAGAGAAGCGTTAATAATTCTCTGGAGCCAGCTACGTGTAACCTCCCGGGTAGCCAGCACTAGCCAGGAAGGGCACGGGTCCAATAAACATGTGGTCGCATTCATCTTCCCCAGTAACCTGTCCACGTCCTCAGGAGTCACAGTATCAAACTCATCCCAGATAATGTTCTCAAGATCTGCCCTCATCATTTCATCCGAATTTACCCAGTTAGAGTCCAAGCCTTCCCGAATCTGAGCGATTTTATCGTGCAGATATTGTGCAAAATCCTCAGCTCGTCCTTGCAGAGGATCTTCCCGGGCTCTCAGCTGGAGTAGAGAGCGGGTAACCCTAAACAAGGAGGCTGGGCGATTATCTGCCGATGCAATAAGAGCGGAAAAATAGTTACATTTTGCCGCTTTTATCGCCACTAAGTAGATCTTAATGTAAGATCTCACTAGTGTTCGGTCGGATTCAGAATGGCTGGTCCTCCACCTGCTCTCTAGGCGTCTTTTCCGGCGTTTCATCCCCCTCAGCTCATCAGAGAACCAAGGAGCTGGGTAGGTTCGACGCCGAGTCAGAGGCCGCAAAGGCACGACCCGGTCTAAAGCACCAGCGGCCATCCTATCCCAGGACGCCACTAGGTCTTCAGCCGAGTCATGAGCCAAGGTCTCAGGAAATGGCCCAAGCTCCATCCGGAACCTATCAGGATCCATCAGGCGCCTGGGGCGGAACCATTTAATTGATTCCGCCTCCCTGCGGTGGGTTGTAGTGGTCAGAAGGTCAAGCCTAAGGAGAGAATGGTCTGACCATGACAAGGGTTCGATGACTATATCCCCTATATCTAGACCATTCAGCCACTGGTCAGAGATAAAGATCAAATCCAGAGTGTTTGATATATATCCAGATGGATAGATTGACATTGAAAATAAAAGATAAAGGAGATGCAGAGTACTATTCAATGTGGAATAGGTTTTATCAATGGTTATAGATAAGAGGTAGAAGTCGGATGAAGAAAGATTATTGTTATGTGTAAATAAAATATGAATGTTGTCTATAATTATAAGTATGCTAGTTCAATTAATATGATTATAAATAAGCTAATATAATTATAAATATTGCTATAATTGTTATATGTATTATCATTATCAGAATATCTGTTATTTTTTCCTTTTGTAAAATGAAGTGCCCGGACAATACACTGTCTTCAAAATATTTATGTATAAATGTTTAAGTTAACTTGACTTTAAAAAAAAGAATGTAAAATTGTGATGACTACCAATTAATGGGAATTCTACTAGCAGAAGACAGATATATTTCTACAATAAATAAGGGTTCATGTGTTGGACTAGGAGAAGAAAAACCCAGGTTTTAGTCCACCTCAGACATGGAAGCACAATTGGTGACTTTGGACCAGCCATTTTCTCCCAGAACAACATAACTCAGATTGCTCTTTTGGATAAAAACAAGAAGGACCATAGTGTATACTGTATCTCCTTGAGTTCCTATTTGAAAGAGGGGATGTAAACTTAACACAATAAATAAGTATTTGTCCATTTAAGTCTCTTTAGTCTTATTCCAACTACTGCTAATATTAACCTACTACCTCTAATTTACTTATGTATTGGATTTTTATGTCATCCATCTCACTGATGCAGCTACTTTGTGCAGCTATTACTGGGTTTAACAAATAGCAATCATAATGAGGAGGTACTACTTGGGAATGATAGGAGATGCAGTCCAGCACAACTCAGAAGTAGGTGCCACTTTTATAGTAGATTTTATAGGCCATTTGTCTCTTATGTAGCAGCTCTGCAATCTTTAATGGAACAAGTCATTACAATACTTACTTTGTAGGATTATGCTATCATTTGTTAAGAAGCAAGGAATATGCTGGTCCTCCAGACACTTGCATACACATTGCTGCTAAATGAACATGTTGGAGACCACACCTTCCAATATAATATTCACTAGAGAGGTCTATTATTCCGACTGGTTTATATAAGGCCTTACTTGATTTCCTACTTCTCAGATACACAATGAAGACAGACTTTGAAAATTAATGCAGTGGATTCTACCAGGTAAGCTTCCCCCCCCTCCCACCCCCATGTTATTTACATACTTCAATTCCAAACCAAGAAAGCATGTGTTCTTTCTTCTTTTGTTGCAGTTGTAAAAAAAAATACTTTTGGGTTTATTTGAATAACACAAATAAACCTTTATTCTTTATTTGAGCTCATTTTAATGCAAACATATATTGTTTAACCTATAACTGCCTTGAAACTGAAAAGATGTTTGATTTGAAAACAGATGTCTCCTAATATACCTATCAATTGTGTATTCACATTATTTGGCTTTACTTCCTCCTTTCCACCTTTCCAAATCGATATAGGCACTATTTATATTGCAGAATGCTTTATCCCAGTTTATTTGTTTTGTAAACTAGAAGTTTAATTATTAAACAGTACATCAGTACATCAGCTAAAGAATAATTGCATTGTAATTGCTACGTGCAAGCTGGTTTTCTATTTATATTTTTGCTGCAACTGAAAATGAAGGAAAATCGGCTTGAAAGGAGAGAGAGAGAGAGAGAGAGAATCTTTTCATCAGGGAGAGGACCAGGATCTCTCCCCCATACATATATCTATTTGCACTGTTATTTTAACAAGTCTTTGCTTTCTCATTCATATTATAATCAATTATTATCTTTCGTTTGGAAAAAGAGCCCACTTTCCAGCAATGCATAAGAAATACAAGATTAAGCAAAAAAAAAAAAAAAAAAAAATCATTTAGCAAATGCGCAATCATATGCTACTCATGCATATGTACACAGCACTCCTTCTGGCTCAGAGAGCCTCTAATTTCAATATGACTTATTTCTTTTGAAAAACAGAGCTGCTATTGCTATATATGAATTAAATATAAGACGGTTTATAATTTATAAATATGCCAATATAATTAATAGAATTAAAAATAAGCTACTATAAAGAGAAACTTAGTCAAAACTATTCTGTTAGATTATTACTATTGTTACCAGTATATGTGTTAATATTTCTTTTTGTTCTCTCTTTGTTTTTCTTTTGTAAATTATATACCCTTACAATACACTGTATTCAAAATGTTTATGAATTAGGGGCGGAAAGGAGGGGGGGTAAGAAAAACAGAGCTGCTCTCTTCTGTCTTTCTCCATTTTTTTTTGGCTCTTTTTTAAAATTCCTTATTTGTCCAACTAGAGAAATGAAGATATTGGGCATGAATGCATTTACAGAACCTCCCAGAAGTCTTGTTTAAGCTACAGGAAAGGAAAAAGCAGAGGCTCTCCACCCACTCACCCATCCTGGCAAGCAATCTGGTAAGGTTGGGAAGAGAACAACAAAGAGAGAATTGTGCAAATATATACTTGGTGGGAGAGAAGACGAAAAGAAAAAGTTGTAGGTAGGAAACCTGGGGATGGTAGAAATCATTTAGGGAGATACCGTATTTTTCGGAGTATAAGATGCAACGGAGTATAAGACACAGCTTAGTTTTTGGGAAAGAAAATAGTGTGTGTGTGTGGGGGGGGGGGAATCTGCCTACCAGGTATTCATCTGGCTAGCGTCCTTAGTCTGGTCAGCTTCAGCACATTAGTTTACTGGTTTTTTATCGCCTGCTTGGAGATTTTAAAAAAAAAACAGCTTCTGAGGCACAGTTGAGAGGAAGCAGCAATGAGAAAAGCAGGCAAAGCACGGGGAGATCGCTTCACTCAGCTAGCACCTAGTTAGGGCTGAAAAAAGCTTCTAAAGAACAGCTGAGAGTCGGAGCAAAGCATGGAAATCGCTTCCACTCCCTAGCGCCTCGTTAAAGCACAGCAGAGAGTCACGGGAAAGCTGGAAAGATTGCTTCACTCACTAGCGCTTTGAAAAAGCTACATTCGCAGTATAAGACAACCCAAATTTTCAACCTCTTTTAACAGGGAAAAGGTGCGTCTTATACTCCGAAAAATAAGGTATATTAGAATACCCAGAAATATATACCATTCAGGGTGAGTAATTTGCTAATGAGGGGCTCTTCAGTCACAGATGTCATAGGAAAGGGTGGCCAGAGCATATGTTACTTGCTGATCTGGACAAACAAAGACATCCTGTTTCCTTTCTCCTTCTGATGTTAATCTGGGGCCAGATTAGTTGAGAGAGACAGGAGTAATTCAGGTAATAGTGAGCCCACCTTCTCTGAGATCTTCCACAAATACCCTCCTGCCTTACATTCTCCGTATGGAATCAAGTTGTAACTCTTATAGTATCCGCCTTTGTTCCTTCATCTCCAATTCAGATATTATGTATGTATGTATGTATATATGTATGTATGTATGTATGTATGTATGTATGTATATATGTATGTATGTATTTTCGTCGAGCATGTATTTTATGACAGATACAAGTTTAAACATAATTATAAATACATGAAAAGGATACGAATAAAAGAAAATATTAGGACAGGGACAATAGGCATGCTGATGCGCTTATGCACGCCCCTTACAGACCTCTTAGGAATAGGTGAGTTCTACAGTAGACAGTCTAATGTTAAAGTTTTGGGGGTTTGGGGAAGAAACCACAGAGTCAGGTAGTGCATTCCAGGCATTGACCACTCTGTTACTGAAGTCGTATTTTCTGCAGTCTAGTTTGGATCAGTTTACCATGTTATTTATTTGTTTGTTTATTTGTTTGATTGATTGATTGATTGATATGCCAATTTATAGGCATATAAATTGAACTAATAATAGTGCTTTACAGCCCTCTCTGGGCAGTTTGCAATGTTAGTATATTGCCTCCAACAATCTGGGTCCTCATTTTACCCATCTCAAAAGGATAGAAGGCTGAGTCAACCTTGAGTCGGTCAGGATCAAACTCCTGGCAGTCAGCAGAGTTAGCCTGCAACACTGCATTCAAACCACTGTGCCACCACGGCTGTCTCATCTAACTAGCAAAACCGAATTCATCTTTAAATTTCACTGTCTCAATAATTACAAAATGGAAAAAAAATGGGAAGGAAGGGACAAATATACAAGCCTTTTCATATTTTTTTTAAAAAAGGGGGAAAAAATATATCGGATGTGCATATTGATTGATGGTAAAGATAAGAACTAAGAATGATTCCACAGTGACAAATCAAGAAAGAGAAGAGCAGAATAATGTTGAATACTGAACCAATGGGATTATACCAGAGAGAATGACACATTTTTCATTTAGCGCCTTAGGATACAGTAGCAATCTTTTAACTTCTGACTCATATTGTTTCCCAGTGTTGGGGATCACATTTGCACCCTCATGATTCACATAATCCTCACTTTTTATTACAGACCGTTTGCTTTAGCAGAATGAAATTTAACACAGTCGGAAGCCAAATGAGCTCCACACAGGATGAAACTACGCCAGCCCCGCTGTGCTTTATGATGAATGGATCCTGCTCAAGATCCCTCCATCCCTTTGGAGTCCAGTTAGCCATTTACGTAGTCTGTGCTATTGGTGTTTTAATTACCATTATGGGGAATCTCTTGGTGATGATTTCCATCTTCCACTTCAAAATACTTCACACTCCTACTAACTTCTTGCTACTCTCTCTTGCCCTGGCAGATCTCCTCCTGGGCTTAACTGTCCTTCCCTTCAGCACAATCCGCTCTGTGGAGAGCTGCTGGTATTTTGGAGATGACTTTTGCCGGCTCCACACTTTTCTGGACACAGTCTTTTGCTTGACTTCCATATTCCACCTCTGCTTTATCTCTGTCGACCGTCACTCTGCCATCTGTGATCCTTTGCTCTATCCCACCAAGTTCACCCTACGGGTTGCTTGCATCTACATCACCCTGGGGTGGGGGGTTCCTGTGGTTTACACCTCCATCTTCCTTTACAGCAAAGGAATTGAGGAAGTGTTAGGCCAGTTTCTGCAAGACTTGCCCTGCATTGGGAGATGTCAGCTGCTGTACAACAAACTCTGGGGCTGGATCAACTTCCCGGTCTTCTTTTTTCCCTGCCTCATCATGATAGGATTATACATCAAAATATTTATAGTGGCAACTAGACAAGCTAAACAGATCAGGAACATGAACAAAAAGCCCAGAGTGAGCAAACGTCAAACAGGAGCTGCAAAAAGAGAAAGGAAGGCAGCAAAAACCTTAGGTATTGCCGTAGGAATCTACCTCTTTTGCTGGTTGCCCTTTACCATAGACACTATGGTAGACAGCCTGCTGGATTTCATTACCCCTCCTGTTGTGTTTGATGTTCTTATTTGGTTTGCTTACTTTAATTCTGCCTGCAACCCTTTGATTTATGTGTTTTCCTATCGTTGGTTCAGGAAAGCCGTGAAGCTCATTTTAACATGCCAGGCCTTCTCTACAAGAACATCTGCAGTTGATCTATATCAAGAGGAATAGTCTATGATTGGGAGGTCAAATATGGTTGGGGGGAAATAGCATCCCCACATACCTTGCAATCAAAGCACATAAAACTGAAGGTCAATGAGGCTGTTTTGGTGTCAGAGATGAGAAAATCTTCCTCTTCCTGACAGTCAAATAACAATAATGAATTAAATAGCTCATCATTTTCTGCTCTTTCATTACACACACATGCCCAAAATCACTTTCTTGGGTAGATGCGTTAGTTAGTCAGTTAGTTAGTTAGTTAGTTAGTTAGTTAGTTAGTTAGTTAATTTGTTTGCTGCCCATTGCACCTTACTTTTCCTGAGAGTAGTGCTAAAGTCCACTGTCAAAGGACTCCAACTTGATTCCATTATTTTCAAGGCAACCTAACGTGCTGTTATTCATTTCTTTTTCTTTCTACATTTATTACAAGAATGATTTTTTTTTTAGTAATGAAATGAGATCAGCTCAAAGGTGCTTTTTCAAGAGGCAACTGGACTTCGTTTTTCTTTGAAGACGTTTCGCTTCTCATCCAAGAGCTGAAGAAGCTTCTTGGATGAAAAGTGAAATGTCTTCAAGGAAAAACCAGAAAGTCCAGTTGCCGCTTGAAAAAAGCACCTTTGGGACAACCATGACCTGGATGACTGAGAGTCTCCATAGACAAATGGGATCAGCATTGTCCAGGCCTAGCTATTCATTTTAACCAAACAGAGTCAAAATAGGGTTGAAAGCTTATACAAGTTAATCAGGAAAAATAGGAACTGGAGATTAATTGTAGAAGGCAATTTTACTTGGTGACATCAGTAAATCAAAGCTCATTTGCTTTTAAAATAATACATCTATATTTCAACTATAATAAGGATTAATTTAAAAAATAATAAGGAATAATAACAAAAAGACAAATGGGAATATATTAAAAAAAGAAATGTTCTGTGTGAAAGATGTTATCTGTGGTTGCATGTTCAAAACCTAATCATCACTACTTATTTATTAGAAAATATCTTTCCCATGTTTGATCATATACTGCTTGCAAATAAAAAACACAAATGAATCTCTTTGGAAATAATTATTTGAGGTGAAGAAATATGTAAATATCAATAATCTGTTCAGTATCTTTCAGCTTCAGTTAAGCAATAAAAGCTGAGCTCTCTTGATCAACTTCAAGATGTATTTTGTCTCCTTTTTGCTTGGTATCAAAGCCATGGACATTGGCTTCTGCAGTTGTATATTAAGTTGCTTGACACATTGTACTGTGCCATTATTTGTTTAATCATACGTTGTTGGGTTAAAGGACAGGCTGAACCAAAATCAACAAGTATATTATGTATCAGCATCAGTGGTGGGTTGCCCCCAGTTTGGACCGGTTCTATAGAACCATAGTAAAACTGGCAGGAGACTCCGCCCACCGACCCTGACCCCGACCCTGACCCCGACCCCAACGTCATCAGGAAGCTTCTGTGCGAGCGAAGCGAGCGCCTGCGAGGGGCCCCGTTGTGAACCGGTAGTAAAGGTAAGTAGAACCCACTCCTGATCAGCATGCTATAATCCAGCCCTTATCAATTATGTTGTTAAGCTTACTTCAGATATGAGAAGAGAGAATGTCGCCAGGCCGCCCAATTACTGTCAAAAAGCCAGGAATAGTTGCTACACACACCTAGTCCTCTTGCTGTACCTCTCCTCCTCTCATCTGCAGATCTCCTTTTTAAATCTGAGCTGGATTCAAATGATTAATTATAACTATGGTCAGTGGTGGTATTTAGCCACTTCACACTGGTTCAGGCAAACCAGTTGTTAAATTATCCACCCCACCCCCACTATCAAAGTGGATCCTGGGTGCTGTGCTGCAATGGAGAAGCAGGCAACGGAGTGGCTGGCATGAGGGAAGAAATCTGCTTTCCCTCTTTCTTCTCCATGCTCCTCCTCCTCCCCTCGTGCTGGCTGCTCCACTGCCCATTTCGCCATTTGGCCACACCTCCCAACCTGACCCTGGACGAACCAGTTGTTAAATTATTTGAATCCCACCACTGACTATAGTATACTATTCACAAAAACGCCACCTTCTAATTATGGTGGCATTGAAAGTAAAAGGGATTTCATGATAAGGAAGGAAGAAATGAACTGGAAGTGATGTTCACCCATCCCTCTTAAACTCACCATTCTTTCTCTAGATTAGACAATTTTAGGCAGTCCTTAGACTAAAAAAAGAAAAAGATGAAACAATCATTTTCCCCCCTTTCTGTTACAAAATTAGATTGGGTAAATTTGGTCAGCTTATAATAAGCAATACTTCGGTCAACATTATTATGCTCATTTCAATCCGCCATTCTGTAAAGCAAAATTGTTTTGGTTTGCTTTTCTCCTGGGGGCATGTGGCCTAGCAGTGAAAGATGCTGAGCTGGTCAACCAGAGTGCTGACAGCACCTAGCAGTTTGAAAGCATGCAAATGCAAGTAGATGAATAGGTACCACTTTGGTGGGAAGGTAACAGCATTCTGTGCACTTTTGGCATATAGCCATGCTGGCCATATGACCATGGAAATTGTCTTCAGATAAGGCTGGCTCCTTCAACCACGAAATGGAGGTAAAGATTGTGCCCTAAAGTTGGACATGACATGATAAGAAAAGCTTTTTTTTTTTTTTGCTTTTCTCCTAATCTTGCAAGGTGCTTAAACTATATGGATCTGTTTTATCTGTTGCAGCACTATGGAGATAGACATTGGTTCCTAACCTTAACAACACCGAAATGATGAAACGTAACTTACAACATCACAATTTGAATTCTGCTTTTTTGAATTTGACTCACAATATGTGTGCCAATATGAAGGAAGGCAGACTTTCTGTAGCTGGGGATTTTTATAATTAACACATTAGATTATTCATTTCATCATCGCAAGAATGACAAAGAGGATGTCTTCTTTGTCTCACTTCAAATTTGCTTTCGAATTTAGATACGTTAGATACTGGTTACATATCACTGAACCTTCATGAACCGAGACAGTCTATCTAATAACTGATATAAGAAACATACACAAGGAAGATCTCCTCCCTTTGGGTGTTCTCATTGGTTTCTTGAGATCTTGTTGATTGCTTTCTGGGAAAACAATGCTGGTTTAATCTGATTAATTCTTATAGTTTTCACTTGGTTATGATATTCTTCTCCCATGAAAAAGGCTTAGAAAAAGGTGAACTATATAGTCCTCATTTAGTGATTGTCTCGTTTAGTAATGGTGGTGAAAAAAATACAAACAATCCTCATATTTGTTGCCTTGAAGGGCACCCGGAGGCTCCAACTGGTCCAGAATGCGGCTGGATGGGTGATTATGGGTGCGACCCAACGCACCCATGTGACACCTCTCCTGCGCGAGCTGCACTGGCTCCCGGTGGTCTTCCAGGTGCAGTTCAAGGTGTTGGTCACCATCTTTAAAGTGCTCCATGGCTTAGGGCCCAGATACCTACGAGATCGCCTTCTGCCACCAATAGACTCCCAGTGACCAATACGCTCCCACAGAGAGGGGCTCCTCTGGGTGCCATCGGTAAAACAATGTAGACTGGCAACCCCCAGGGGGAGAGCCTTCTCTGTGGGGGCACCTGCCCTCTGGAGTGAACTACCCCCTGGGATACGCATGATTCCTGATCTCCGTACCTTTCGCCGGGTCCTTAAGACCCTGCTATTTCAAGAGGCTGGACTGGCTGAATAAGAATCTGGATGGGGTATTTTAAATTTGTGGGTTTTTAATTGACAGGGCCAAATTTATTCAATTTGTTTTAAATTGGTTTTTTAAATTTTGTATTGTATATTGCTTTATCATGGCTGTGCACCACCCTGAGTCCTTCGGGAGAAGGGCGGTATAAAAATATAATAATAATAATAATAATAATAATAATAATAATAATAATAATAATAATAATAATAATAATAATAATAATAATATTTATCAGTCATTTAATAGAGCAAGATGGGTGAGAAATAAATTTGATAATAATTATGACCTTCATGGCTTTGTAAAGCAAAAGAAAGCTGTTATAACATCAGAAACAATTGCAGTGCCACTTAGCAACCATTTCACTTAATGACCAAATTGCCAGTCTCAGTTGTGGTACTTAAACAAGGACTTTCTATAAATGTTTCATGGTACAATAGAGTCCAACACCTTGTATTCTGAATAGAATCACAACAAATTGGGTGTATTTTAAAAAAAAAACTGATGGTCCATTCTTCATTTAGTTTTGTTGTTAGTTAGTCATGTCCAACCCATCGCAACCCATGGACAATGTTCCTCCAGGCCTTCCTGTCCTCTACCATCCTCTGGAGTCCATTTAGGATCATGCCTACTGCTTCAGTGACTCCATCCAGCCACCTCCTTTTTTGTTGTCCCTTTCTTCTTTTATTCTCAATCTTTCCAAGCATTAGGCTCTTCTCCAGCGAGTCCTTCCTTCTCATTAGATGGCCAAAGTATTTGAGTTTCATCTTCAGGATATTTGTCATCATTTAACTTAGAGGTATTTATTTGGATGCATTGCTGACAAATTGTTCATGAACAAGCAACCACACTGAGCAGTATAAATAAGGTAGCTCTTATCTAGCTCCTTTCAGGTTTGTTATCAGTTGCAATGTAAGATTGTCAATTACCTGTTCTAAAAGAAGAACCAGCTTTTTCAAGCTATGAAATGAAAAATGACATCCAATATCCGCATTAAAGCAGCAACTTCGTTAGGTAGTGAATTAATTAGTACACGCTTTTGAATGGCAACAAACTTTTATTAGATAATAAGAGTTCAGAAATTGAGTCAAGGGGGAAAAAATGATATTTCAGCTATGTCTGTACCAGGTTATATTATTATGAGAACAGTCTGGCTTCCAGTTCATCACTTCCAAAAGCTAAAATCTCACAAATTACTTATAGTAACCAAAATATAAGATCTCATTATTCCAAGATGGTAAACATATTCTGAGGTTTAGCACAAGTTTTATTATATATGAAATGGAAGTATGGATACCATCTAAGAATGGGATAGATACAGTGGTGGGATTCAAGTAATTTAACAATCGGTTCTCTGCCCTAATGATTTCTTTCAACAACTAGTTTACCAAACTGCTCAGAAAGTTAACAACCGGTTCTCTGGAAGTGGTGCGAACTGGCTGAATCCCACCACTGGATAGATACCTTGACATAGGAAGATGCTGTCCTATGCATTTGCAGACTGGATCCTGAAATATACAAAGCAAAGGTAATAACCGGATTCACACACTATGATACATTATAGTTTCTTTAATAATGAGTTGTGCATTAAACCAGAATTGGCTTGCTAAATACAACCGGCTGCCAAAAACTGTTGTTTAGAAATCATAACAGCTGGGTTCAGACAATAGGCTAAGCCAATAGTGAACATTACATCCTGGTTTAATGCATCTGCACAGATCTACACAGTTCTTCACAGCTACCCTAGATGATTTTTGTGTGTGAGAAGATATTATGAGAAACAGAGGTGGGTTTCAGCAGGTTCTGACCAGTTCTGGAGAACCAGTAGCAGAAATTTTGAGTAGTTTGCAGAACCGGTAGTAAAAATTCTGACAGGCCCCACCCCTATCTATTCTCTGCCTCCCAAGTCCCAGCTGATTGGGAGGAAATGGGGATTTTGCAGTAACCTTCCCCTGGAGTGGGGTGGGAATGGAGATTTTACAGTATCCTCTCCCTGCCATGCCCATCGAGTCATGCCACACCCACCAAGCCACACCCACCGAACCGGTAGTAAAAAAATTTGAAACCCACCACTGATGAGAAAGTCTGGGGGAGCAGGAACCTTGCATACTGGTAAGATGGCTTGTCTGTCTGTTGCCAAGAAGCCATTGTTAGCTTTTGTTGTTCTCTACGTATTGACTGTGGAAAAACTGTGTTTCACATGGGTTAAAACCCTGGATGGAAAACAAATAGTCACTTACTACAAATGAATCATCCTTCCACTGATGTTATAGAGGGCTTAATCAATATTACTCTGTGTGTGTTCAAGTTAACCTGATGGTTTAGATTTTTGTTGTATTTATATTTATTTCAACGCTCTCTCTCCCTTCTTCCCTCTCCCTTTATATTTTAAAATTTTCTTTACTTTTTTGTATATGCCTATTGTTTATGTTTATGTATTAAAAGCAGTTAAAAATCTGTAATCTACAAAGTTTAAAAAACTGGAAGAAATCACACATTCTTTTAACTACCGATGAAGAGGAAGAGGTTGCGGATGGTCTATCACTGGAGGCTCTTAAAAAGAGACTGAACAGCCACTTGTCCAGAATGGTATAAGGCTGTGATGGCAAACCTATGGCACGGGTACCACAGGTGGCACACAGAGCCATATCTGTGGGCACGCAAGCATTGCCCTACCTCAGTCCAGCACGCATGTGCGCGCTGGCCAGCCGATTTTTGGGCATTCTGGGCCCACTGGAAGTCGGGAAATGGGCTGTTTCCGGGCCTCCGGAGAGCCTCTGGGGGTGGGGGGAAAGGCTCTGGAGGCTGGGGAGGGCAAAAAATGGGCCTACTGGGCCCACCGTGCCATCAAGTGCCAAAAGTGGGGGGAGAGCGGGGGGGGTCATGCGTGCATGCGTAGGGGGACAGGTTGCATTGAATTATGGGACACACACGCGCAATCCTCCTTCACTACCCCCGCTTTTGGCATGCAATGGCAAAAATGTTAGCCGTCACTGGTATAAGGTCTCCTATTTGTCTGGGGGTTGGAGTAGAAGATCTCCAAGGTTCCTTCCAATTCTGTTATTTTGCAGAGAAACTCAGAATTGTCTCAGGTAGGATTTAAAACTTTGCTAATCAGGTGAGGCACTGAAAAAAATTCTATGCAGCTGAAAAACGTGAAAAGCAGTTTCCGAATGCTAAGCCTGTTAACAATACAGCCTAACAAGAAATTCATAATCAGTATAAAATAATGTTAAAATATTAGACAATGAGAACAATGTGAAACAGGGACATCTCTAGTCATTCTGCTCCAGAAACTTTAGTTGATATCATTGGCCCATTCTCTGTGTCAACCAGTGGTGGGTTCCTCCTGGTTCGGTCCGGTTCTCCTGAGCTGGTAGCGGTGACAATATGACGTCACCAAACTGGTTCTGTCCCCCTGCCTCTCCCACCCCCCGCACCCCCCCACCTCCCACATTATTCTTAACTTTTATTTGGCCCCCCCAATCTATTGCTGCCTCCTGAGTCTCAGTTGATGGCTAGAGGGAAAAAAACTGTTTAAAATCTTGCCGGAGGGCTTCTTTTAACACTGATCATTGTTAAAAGAAAACAAATGAGTAGACCAGTGCCTGCAAAAATAAATGAGTAGACCGGTACAGCTCTGCAAGCAGTTAAAAACCTGGTAGACCAATACCTCTGCTAAATCCTAAATAATTGTCACATGACCATCAAGCCACACCCATAAAATAAGCCACACCCACAGAACTGGTAGTAAAAAATTTTAGAACCCACCCCTGGTGCCAACGTATCTCACAGGGTTGTTGTAAGGTAACTTAAGCTCTTGGAGGAAAGGCAGGGTGCATATACTGTAAATCTAACAAACCAAAATCTAAAACAGATTGAATAAACAATGCAAGCTTGTTTGTGTGTATGCATCTGTCCCCCACAGGCACTTGATCTTTGGACAGCATTAGCTATGGAAAAGACTTTATGAAACTGGTATTTGGCTCCTCCTTGTGGCTGGATGAGAGTTTGTATGTAATAACTACAGTTTACTGGCATTATTTCATTCTTTCTGTAAGGTTGTCATCTTCTCCCAATATATTACTTGCCAATTGTCTGCAGCTACAGTTTATTCAAGATTCCACTCTTGCATTCCATTAGGCAGAACCACTACTGGGTTTTCAGGATAAGATTCCCACTCCACACATAAAGATTTCTTTTACAACCTGACAGAATGGATTGGTTCAATTCAAGCCTAACTTGAATTAAAATAGTCCCGTTGAACTCACGAGACCAAATGTATGAAATTAGAATTTTTATAGAATGCCTAGGAAATGTATAGACTGCCAAAAATGGAACATCAAAATATGATGTTTACACATTTCACATATTTCACACATTTCCTAGGCATTCTATGCAATGCCAAAAGACAAATTGGCAAGGTATAAAAACACTCCTGCTAAAATGTGTTTCTTCCAGGACAAGGAAGGCAATCCTAGCCTTCCTTATTCTGACCAGTAGGTCAATACTGGTCTTTTTCCTCTTGTTTTTTTCAGTTAGAAAGTCTTGTATTTTATTTTGCATTTTTTTCTTTCATTTTCAAACACATCTTTTCAATAAAAGGTTAAGAAGACATTTTTAAAGAGGATATTAGACAGCCATTTGTCCAGAATGGGATAGAATCTCCTGCTTAAGCAGGGAGGGTAGTGGACTGGAAGATCTCCAAGCTCTCTTCCAATTCTGTTATCCTGTTATACTTACAATTGTTAAGATTATTCTTACAATAATCTTTCCACCTTTATTTCTTATGTAATGTTCATCCATAATAGGGTAAGTTAGTAATGCGTTAAATAAATTAGGAACAAGATTGGAAAGCCTCAATAATCTGACGGTACACAGATAGTCTCCAATTTACAACAGTTCATTTAGTGACCATTCAAAGTTACAATGGCAGTGGAAAAAGTGACTTATGGCCATTTTTAATATTTACGACTGTTGCAGCATCCCCATAGCGTGATCAAAATTCAGACAACTGACTCATATTCATGATCGTTGCTGTGTCCCAGGGTCATGTGAGTCCCTTTTGAGATCTTCTGACAAGGAAAGTCTGTGGTTTCTTCCCCAAATCCCCAAAACTTTAACATTAGACTGTCTACCGTGGACCTCACCCTATTCTTAAGAAGGGGTGTAAGGGATGTGCATAAGGGCACCAACGTGCCTACCGTCCCTGTCCTAATATTCCCTTTTACTCTTACTCTTTTCACGTATTCAAATTGTTTATACTTCCTGTATAAACAACAGATAACTACCTGTTAAGATAACAGATAAGCATATAAAAGATAACTACCTGTTATCTTATATATGCTTGACTAAATAAATAAATAAATAAGTCAATGGGGAAGCTAGATTTACTTAATAACCGTGTTCAGTGGTGGGTTCCTCCCGGTTCGGCCCAGTTCACCAAGCCGGTAGCGGTGACGATATGACATCACCGAACTGGTTCTCTTTTTTGGGAGCTGCATTATTCTTACCTTTTATTTGGCCCCGCCCCCAATGTATTCGCTGCCTCCTGAGTCCCAGCTGATCGGCTAGAAGGAAAAAAATTATTTAAACTCTTTCTGGGCTTCAGCTGATCAGTGTTAAAAGGCAGTGTGGTGGTAGACCAATGCACTTGAAAAACAAATGGGAAGACTGGTGCCTCCAGAAACAAATGAGTAGACCGGAACACTCCAAGAACAAATGGGTAGACCGGTACAGCTCTGAAAGCAGTTAAAAGCCTGGTAGACCAGTACCTCTACTAAATCCTAAAGAATTGTCACATGACCACCAAACCACACCCACAAAATAAGCCACACCCACAGAACCGGTAGTAAAAAATTTTAGAACCCACCCCTGACCGTGTTACTAACTTAACAACTTGCAGCAATTCAGTTAACTGTGTCAAGAAAGGGCATAAAATGGGACAAAACTCACTTAACAATTGTGTACCTTAGCAACAGAAATTTTGGTTTCAGTTGTGGTCCTAAGCCAAAGCCTTATCAGTATAACATTTCTAAGTGCATTAGGAAAAAAATCCAAACACAAGGACTGAAATCTGCTTCTTGTTGTTATCGGTCTGCCATCTGGTGGCCAAACGGAAAACTGTAACTGTGTCTATGTAGCCATCAAGAACTAATGTGCTTAATAGGGTCTAAATATCATTTTATATAAATGCATTTACTTACTTAAAAATATTTGCCTGCCAGTATTTAAGTTGTAGGAATTCAGATTTAATAATATAAAAACAAAACTATTAAAATATAATAATATAAGAACAAAAACTATTAAAATAGTTGTCTCAAACTAATCTTCAGATATTTTAAGAGTTCAAGTCCCATCATACTTAGTCTTCAAGGCCAATGTTTTTTTTTAACCTCAGAATGCAAAAAGCACTATTTGATTTTTGCAAGGGTCATGGTCTCCCAGGCTCAGAGGGCCCTATATGAAGTATATTATTTCAACCTTTTGCAGTCAGGATTCAAGGGAGGCTTATTGTATTAAAACAGCATTGTTCATACTTGCGGATGATCTTTGGAGGGCTCAGGATGGGACTGGTCTGTCCCTTTCTGGACTCTCTGCAGCTTTCAGTACCATCAACCATGCTATCTCACTGCAGCAGCTCTGGAGGTTGAGAATATGAGGCACTGGATGGGGAGAAACCAGCTGCAAATCAACCATGGCAAGATGGCATGGTTTTGGGCCTTGCCTTCCTTCCCCAAGTCAAGGTAGGTGATACCTCTGACTCGTTTCCCTCCTGGGCAGAACTGTGTAATTTGGGGGTCGCTCTGTACTCATGGCTCCTGCCAGAAGAGCAGTTAGCAGCTGCAGCCAAGAGGACCTTTGCACAAATTCATCTTAGTATCGCAGCTATTCCTAGATCACTTTGCTCATGATTGCTCATGCCTTAGTCACTTTCCGATTGGATGACTGCAGTGTGCTCTAGGTGGGCCTACCCCAGAGGTGGGTTTAAGCAGGTTCTGACTAGTTCTGGAGAACCGGTAGCGGAAATTTTGAGCAGTTCGGAGAAACTGCAAATACCACCTCTGACTGACCCCACTCCATCTATTCTCTGCCTCACGAGTCCCAGCTGATTGGGAGGAAATGAGGCTTTTGCAGTGACTTTCCCCTGGAGTAGGGAGGGAATGGAGATTTTGCAATATTCTTCCCCTGCCACGCCCACCAGTGGCGAAATGTAAAATTTCGTAGTATGTTCTGTGGGCGTGGCTTGGGGGGGGGGTAATGTGACTGGATGGGCGTGGCCAACTTTTTTTTTTTCTATTAAAAACATTTTCTTTATCTCTTCGCCTGAAGAGGTTGTAGAAAAAAATACTTTTAAAAGCCTCTGATGATCATGCAATTCATCTGAGATCGTCAGAGGCTTTTAAAAGCATTTTTTTTTCTACAACCTATTCGGCCAAAAAAAAATGCTCTGACGATCCCAGCTGAGCCGCGTGATCATTAGAGACCTTTCTTTTTAACTTCTAAAAGCATTTTTTCGGCCAAAGAGGTTGTAGAAAAAATGCTTTTAAAAGTAAAAAAAAAAGCCTCTGATGATCTCACGGTTCAGCTGGGCATGGTGGGGGATGCAAGGATTTTTGCTACTGGTTCTCCGAACCACCAGCCGCCACCACTACCGGATTGGGTGATCCAGTCCGAACCGGGAGCATTTCAACCTTGACGCCCACCAAGCCACACCACGCCACGCCACGCCCACCAAACCAAACCCACAGAACCTGTAGTAAAAAAAATTGAATCCCACCACTGGCCTACTCTTGAAGACCACGCATAAGCTGCAACAGATCCATAATGCAGCAGCATGTGACTTTCTGGGGTGCCCCTCAGTTCACCAGGGAGGCTGGGCGGTTCTCTGCAGACGCAATAAGAATGGAAAAATAACTAGACTTTGCCGCTCTTATCGCCACTAGGTAGATCTTAATATGAGACCTGGCCAGTGTCGGTTGGATTTGGAGTGGCTGGCCCTCCAATCGCTCCCAGGCATCTTTTCCGGCGCTTCATCTCCCTCAGCTCCACAGAGAACCAGGGAGCCAATTGAGAACGATACCAGGTCAGAGGCCGCAAATGCACGACGCGGTCCAGTGGCCACCTTATCGCAGGCGGCCACCAGAGTGGCCACTCGAGTCGTGAGCCAGAGCCTCTGGGAATGGCCCAAGCTCCGTCAGGAACCTATCCGGATCCGTCAGGCACCTGGAAGGGAGCCACCTACTCGGTTCCATCCCATCACTGTAACATGAGCTAAACTGGCTCCCAGTTGCTTTCTGAGTTCAATACAAGACTGGTGATTGTCTTTAAAGCTCTACGTGGCACAGGGGCAGGTTATTTACAGGACTGCCTCTCTCCAAAGGTAACTGCCCATCCTATTGTTGTGGCCCCGTCCTCTGAGCCTATCCCATTGGAGGAAGGAAGCTCTGAGCAGGAGGAAGAGGAGCCAGCCAGATCTCCCAGCCCCCCCCCCTCTGGCACCATCTCAGGTGCCAGCTGAAAGAGAGCCAAGTAGTGGGGAAACAGGTGTCTCAGATGAGAGTGAGGGAGAGACGTCATTCCTGGATGTACGCCAAAGAAGGCGAGATAAACGCTTACAGCAGCTGCGGAGACGCATGAGGGAATAGACCTGAGTCACTGGACTGGAGTCACAGGATCAATGAGTCACTGGACCACACCCAGAGCCTTTATAAGACAGGAGGGCGGTTCATGATTTCTGTGACGAACAACAACGCAATCTAGTAGTCTTGGGAGCTAAAAGAACGGATTTTGGCAAAGCTACGTAGGTGATTTTCTTTTTGTGTGAACTAATAAAGCCCTTGGCAGATGGTGTGCATATCGCTGCCAAGTTTGAGATAAGAACTGTGGAGTGTGCCAAGTGCTTCTTAACCCTCGACTGGCTGTGTTTTTTGGGTCTCTGAAGGGGGGGACAGATCACCTATTAGGTCAGATAAGGTGAGCACAATCAAGGTCCCTTGCCTTAAATGGTGTCCTTTGATAGGACTTTGGAGGCCCATTTTCTCTACAGTTACTGTGATCCTTGGGAATAGCCTCTCACCTGAGATTGGAAGCCCCCCCCCGGTCTGATGTCAGACCCTCTTTCAACTTCCAGAAGGTTGAGAAGACATGATTCATACCAGTGGTGGGTTTCAAAAATTTTTACTACTGGTTCTGAGGGCGTGGCTTGGTGGGCGTGGCTTGGTGGGAGTGGCAGGGGAAGGATACTGTAAAATCTCCATTCCCACCCCACTCCAGGGGAAGGTTACTGCAAAATCCCCATTTCCTCCCAATCAGCTGGGACTCGGGAGGAAGAGAATAGATGGGAGTGGGGCCAGTCAGAATTTTTACTACCAATTCTCCGAACTACTCAAAATTTCCGCTACTGGTTCTCCAGAACTGGTCAGGACCTTCTGAAATCCACCTCTGGTTCATACACACACAAGCATTGGGCTAGGGTTGTGTTTGAATCTAAAAATTAATAGTTTGGTTGGTCCAGCCTTTGGTAGGAAAGGTTTTCTTTTAATTCTGTTTTTACTGGTTATTATGAGCTGCCTAAGATCACTGTATGAGATATAAGGACTTGTAAGTTGTTCAAATAAATTAAATAAATATTAAAACCAACAGAGGAGCTAACAGAGCAACTACAACAAATGCAACAAGGCAATAATCTTCTGAAAAGATTTGCATAAGAGGAAGTGTGGAAATAACTTCTAAGAGACTTGGAGATGATGAAAGTTGTAATGGGGCACATCTTGATTGTGTGATTACCCTCCCAGTCAGATGTATGAGAAATGGAGCATGAGATCATGTACAGATAGTCCTTGAGTTACAACAGTTCATTTAATGACTGTTCAAAGTTACACTGGCCCTGAAAAAAGTGACTTATGACCGTTTTTCACACTTATGACCGTGACGACATCCCCACAGTCACATGATCAAAATTCAGACACTTGGCAATTGACTCTAGAACAGATGTTTTAGAGTTTGTCTCAGTCGCTGATGATCCCAGAATTTAAAAACACATGTAAAAAAAAAACACGAGAGTACACCAGCTATGGGAAGTTGGTTTTTTTCACACCATTGCGACATCCCCATAATCACATGATCAAAATTCAGACATTTGGCAGTTGACTCATATTTATGATGCACTCAACTGTCTCACTTAGCAGCATAAATTTTGGGCTCAATTGTGGTGGTAAGGACTACTTATACTCTTTATTTTCAGGGACCTCCACTGTGGGGGAACCAGGTAAGAAAAGGAAGCCTGGCCCCACGGAACTCACTAAAAATGTTACAATGCATAGGGCACCGGATTCAATGGGCTGATATATACCACACAACATGGTAAAACAATTATTGGCTTATTGAATAAGTTTTAGGTGTGTATATTGTTCTGGCATTTAGAGGTGGGTAGCATTTTGTAGAGCAGCAAAAAACAACAATAACCCCATTCTGTTCTTTTACAATATAAAATTATTCACAAGAAAAAAAGGAAGGGAAGGTTCGGTTCAGAAGTAACATACTGTAACTGTTCCGTTTGTATTACCTTTCGCTAGTGTCATGTTTCATCGTGTGTGTGTGTGTGTGTGTGTGCGCGCGCGCGCGCGCGTTTTTAAAGGATCCGGCAGTTAAAAGATATTTTTGTTAGCAAACTGATTTCAGGGCACACAGTTTTAGTTGTTTCACACAGGAGCCTCGTAGTTTGTTGTTGTAGTAGCTGATTAGGACCGAGTCCCCGGACAGCCAGGGGGAAAACACGTGCGCGCAATTGTAACCCCCGCGTGCCTGTAGTTTCCTCATCTCAGGTTACGCCGACCGAAATCTCAGCTGTGAAGCGTCTTTTGGAAACAAGGCGGAGCCTGCCTCGGTTCCTTCTCCTCCTTTTCCGGGAATTCTCCTGCTGCAGTAAAAACTGGGTTGGGTTGAGGGGAGTGGCCGTCTCCAGCGGATCAGCTGAGCGCTCGGACGATCCAATTCCGGAACTCTGACAGCTGGCCCCGTCTTCGTCCTCCCCAACCCCACACACCCCACGCCGAGAGGCCAAATCTGCGAGCTTGGGGGGGTAAGAAGCGAGTAGTGCACCCGGATCGAGGAGTGGAGGGTGGGGGGGGGGGTTCTGCTTCTAGCTGTCCCTGTTCCCTCGCGGACTGTGTGCGTGGCATCGCTCAGGTGGATGCCGCTCCGCTGCAATCCCGAGAGGGAAGGATTGGGGGACCAGGAGAGGCGGGGGGAGGGTTGGCTCTCTTTGGTGTGTGGGGGGGGAACGGGGGGGCAAGATAAGCGAAGACTCGCTGGGCCCAGTTTCCCAGTTGAACACAGAGGCTACTGCGCTGGCCGGTAGTTCCGCATCCCCCCCCCCTACATTGGGGGAGCTGGAGGTTAATCTGCAGCCCTCCTCCTGCCTCAAGTAGCCCCCCGCGCTTCGCCGATCCTGCCCTGCGATGCTCCTTGGATATGTTTACTCCTGCGCTTTCCCTCGGGGTTTGGCCTCTCTCTCTCTCTCTCTCTGCCTGCTTTTCCTGCCCTTGATTTCCTGATGCTGTGGAATTTAGCCTCCCTTTCCTGCTAAGCGGGAGAGCCAGCTCTGTGCTGCCGAGACGGGTTTGTGTGTGTGTGTGTTTTGCAGCATCCTTGGGAGGCGAGGAGCAAAGGGATTAATTGCGGGGTGCCTTGTGCCTGAGGACTGTTGGAGGAGGCCCGTGTGGTTGACCGCCAGGCAGGGGAAATTAGCCCCGTCCTTTCTGGTTTTTGCTCAGCGCCTCGTTTCTCTGGGCGGAGCAGTCATGTGAGGGTGATAATATTGGGAAAATGTGATTCTTTATGGGCTAAAAGCCTTCGGAGGAAGGGAAAACGGGATTAAGCCTGCCCGCGCGTAAACATACATCCGTGCATGGGTATTTTTTTTTACACCGGAGTCTGAGTTCTTGTAGGTTAATGACCCTGATGCTAAAGTCTCCCTTGTAGAAGTTTGCAATAGATAACATTGTTGGTGTGAAGAGGCCAAAGACATGGAGAAAATCTAGTTAAATGCTATATATATGCTCTAGCAATGTATTGCTAAAGAATACATTGTTGGTGTGAAGAGCCCAAAAACATGGAGAAAATCGAGCTACATTTATTTATTTATTGGTTCAATTTATATGCCGCCCTTCTCCAGATACTCAGGGCGGCTTACAATGCGTTAAGCAATAGCCTTCATACTTTTTGTATATACCTGCTTAGTAGGGCTTCCCCCCCCCCCAGCGATGTTCTTTTTTTATATATACAAAGTCAGCTTATTGCCCCCACAATCCGGATCCTTCATTTTACCTATCTCAAAAGGATGGAAGGCTGAGTCAACCTTGAGCCTGGTGAGTTTCGAACTTGCAGTAATTGCAGGCAGCTGGTGTCGCTTAACACCACTTTAATCTGCTGCTCCACCAAGGCTCTATATAAATGCTATATATGCTATAGCAATGTGTTGCTATAGAATACATTGTTGGTACCAAGAGGCGAAAGACATGGAGAAAATCTAGCTAAATGTATGTGATCCCCAGGAGTGGAAAACATTCTTAATGGCACATGATCAATCAGTCATGTGCCTTGTAACGCCTTGTAAGCCGCCCTGAGTCTCTGGAGAAGAGCGGCATATAAATCTAATTTTAAAAAAAAAAGTCATGAAAAAGCCCACACTCCTCCTCAATTTTAAGTGAACCAGATTCCTTTTACAATCACCCTGTCATATATAGGTAGGGAGACTATATACAGTAAGGCTTTAGGTTTGTTTAATCATGGTTAATTAAAATTGCAGTTGCCTGGGTTCACAAACCACTCCATGGCTTAGCATGTTAAATGAACCTTGTTCAGAAAAGCTTGGTGTACGTTTGGAAGGACCAAGGACTATGCAAGTGGAAGATGTTGAAATATATGAGATAGGTATCTTTTACCCTCCCTACCATTGTTTTTTCACATTGATAAGAATTAGTTACTAAGATTCAGATTCAGATTCAGATTGCCTTAAAAGAGGCAAGATTAGTAGTAGGAAACAGAACAAATCTCTTTTAAATTGTTTATATATATATAGGTATATTTTCTGAATGTAGCACATTCTTGTAACTTTACTCTTTCCAGTGAATGCTATTAATCAGATCCTTTGGTCTAGACTGCAAAGAGTGAAGTTTGACCACCTCATGCTGCCTCTTCTATCCCTACCCAAAACAGGGTGATTGGGAAAGTCTGCAGTGAAACTCTTTTGAGAGCTAATGTGCACATCTGTCAATGTAAAGAAGATTAGAAAGTGAGAAAAAAAGGCTTCTAGGTGAAAGAGTTCTGGAAGGAAAACTAGTTCACTTATTAAAAATTAAATTTTTTTAATTATTAATAATTAATAATTAACTATTAAAATTAATATTAAAATCACTTATTAAAATTAATAATTGGACTTGTTTGATTGGAACACAAATGTTTGAACCCCACCATATTTGTGATATGTAAACCCAGCCTCTATTATAAATTTATAATTAAGCGTGTAACCTAGGATTAACTTAACCCTTGTTGTGCCTTTGGGGGGCAATTCTGTGGTGTTGGAAGCCTTATATTGTTTTAAGAGGAGATTAAACATAAATCATGGCACAAGGTTGTCAATAGCTCCTAAACCAGATCGACAAAGCTTAATAAGCCCTTGCTTTTCACTGTATTATGTTATCATTTATTATACTTGATTTATTGTTTATATGTGTTTTTATATATATATGGACCATGTTTCCCGAAAATAAGATCCTATCTTATATTTTTTTTGAGCTGCAAAATAAGCACTTGGCCTAATTTTTGGGGAGGTCTTATTATTTTGGGGCACATGGAACAAGATGGGGTTCCTCTTGCCATCTTACCTGATTTCCAGCTCTGTCTCCCTAACCCTAATCAGAGGAAATGGCGGGGACCGGCTGCACATGCATTTAAATATTTTCGGGAAGGGCTTATTTTTGGGTGGGGCTTATTTTAGAGCATGTGGTCAAAAGCCTGATCGGGCTTATTATCAGGGGATGTCTTATTTTTGGGGAAACGGGAGAGAGAGAGAGAGAGAGAGAGAGAGAGAGAGATCTCTGTGTGTATGTATGTATGTATACACACACACACACACACACACAAATATATATATATATATATAAATAGTAGTAATGGGTGCATCTTAGGTCTAGGATTAGAAGCAGTAAGTTTCTCATTGCTAATTGCTGGAAGGGCTGAACCGCATCTTCCCTATGTGGGAACTGAATGCTGGATTGACCAGAAGAGTTGCTCCTAGTTTCCTAAGCGGAAAAACAGGTTAGAAAAGATGCAAGTAATCATCCTCCATATGGTTTTCCTCACTTTCCATTTACAGTCTTTTGAGGGCTTTTGATTCTTTTATTTTTTAAAAATCTGAGTGGAAGAGAAATTTCAGTTCATTTTTGCTGAGATGCTATTTGAAAATTTAAGGAATGTTTGCAAGTACTTAAGTATGTCAAGATCAAGGCTTAGTCAGTTTGGCATCTCAACTAGTTATTTGAATAAACCCCTCTGTTGAAAATTTGTACATTGCTGTTTATACATTTTCTCATCAATAGTGTAACTAATATTAGAAGTTCTTTTTTTTTAGATTGACAGCAATTCTAATTTGAGTTCTATATTAGGGACACCAAGGAATTGTGTGTGAATTTCTGCTGATTGTGCAATCAGTCTTGCATTTTGAAGCAATGGCTGTTTTCATTAAATTATATTAAATTATAATGTGGTTAGTTTGATTTTGGCTTGGTGTGAATCCACCCATGCTGTTTTATAATGCATGGTTTATAGAGTCATGTGTTATGGGCAAACCAGCCAACTGGAACTTATTTAGCAAAGCGCAAATAAATGAACAGTGGCATTACACTATGTATGAAGTAAGTCAAATGTATCTACATTTGACTTTGGTTGAGGACCACGAATGTAGATGTCTTCCTCTTGGAAGACTTCTGAAGCGGGTTGGTGATATCAGAGCATCATGGAAAATGTAAATGCTACAGGGATATTCGCAGAAATCTCACATTCCTGTTAATCTTCAAAGGGAAACTTCTGTAGGATCTCAACTCCCCCATTACTGGAAGCTGCCTTTCAAATCTCAGTGAGACAACCATCCAGTATATTTGCCAGTTGAAATGAACTTCAACTTTATAAGCCTTCTTTAAGTTCAGAAAAGGCTGGTGTCTGAGTATTAAAATATAAATCTGTGACTTTAAAATTTCCCAATACAGCATAGTCCATCAGCAAAATATCAGTGGAACAGCTTGCCTCCAGAAGTTGTGAGTACTCCATAACTGGAGTTTTTAAGAAGAGATTGGACAGCCATTTGTCTGGAATAGTATAAAGCAAGAATGTCAAATTCACATCATGGCATCACATGACATATCGGGATTTTTTTCCCCTTCACTAAACCGGGCGTGGGCGTGGCCACCGCATGACCATCCGGCCTGTGGGCCGGGAGTTTGACAGCCCTGATATAAGAAGATCTCCAAGATCCCTTCCAACTCTATTATTCTTAGTTAAAATACTTCAGTTACTTTCTTTTTTCTAAAACAAAATCAGAACCTAATCCCAGCTTTAAGATAGTTAACTGTGTAAACAACATATTGCTGATGCTTCTGGTTGTTGTATAATCACAATTCAGTTAAAGAGTTCTTTGTAATAATTAAGCTAAAATGAGTATCTATTTTTAAAGTGCACTTGTTTCACTCTAGTAATTTGAGCTGAATTGCTCCAGTGATTCATTAGACTTTTCCTGAGAATTCTGGAATGTTACATATTGAACAGTCTAGTACAGGGGTATCAAACTCAATTTTGCATCAGAGTTGTGTTTGACCTTGGAGGGCTGTTGGGGGGGGCATGGTCATGGTGGCCGTGGCCGAGGGGCATGGCCATGGTGGGTGCTTTCCCCCTTCTTTCTTTCCACAGTTCTTTACTGTAACCATTTTCCTATCTCTTCTACCAGATACTTCTGGCAAACGTTTATTACTTATTTTTCATACTCCACTAAACTTTTTATTTCTAAATTTATACCCTATTGTTTAATAGTAAATTGCTTTTCCAGACAGAAAAGCTATTTATACTGTTGTATTTTTATTATTGAACTAATAATACAAATACAATAGCATAAAGAACATGATAAAACAAGATCTAACAGCAGAGGTAAATTTCCAGGATAGTAAATAGAAATGTCTGTCAATTATAGATTGTTGATTGTAGATTAAATGGACCTACATTATGTAAAATCTGGCATTAAACTGTAGCGTTAACATAGGATATTGCTTGTTTTCTATTAGGTACTTACTTGAGGCCACATAATTGTAATCCAATCCAATCAAGCCCTGCTACACTCTGCCGGCCAAACACAGGCTGCACGGAGGCCTCACGCAGCTCGTTTTTGGCCAGCAGAGGCACTGCGGGCCGGTCCTTTGATATTTCCAGTCCGGCCTCACGGGCCAGATTTAAGCACCCTGCGGGCCAGATCAAGCCTTCAGTTTGACACCCCTGGTCTGGTCAGTACTATAGTACAATTTTATGGATTTAATAACTGTGCCTACTTTTATTCCAGATTTCCTTTCTTAGATTGGCTTTGTCTTCTTAGATTCTGAGAGAATTATTAATCAGATTTGAAAAGATACCATGTTTTGAAAACGTTGAAAACCACCAAGCTGCAAGTGTACATGGTACACCTGAAAAACCTTAAATGTAGATACGGGTTGCTTACAAAATGGCTGTGGAACTTGTTTTAGGTGTGCAAAGACTGGATTCAAGCCTGATGATCAGAAGTATGCTGCTACCGTCCCCCTATAGCGATGATGGCTAACCTTTCTGTCATCGTGTGCCAAAAGTGGGGGGAGTGTGTGGAGGGGTGTCACGTGTGATCTGCACACACCCATAATTCAATACCCCACGCTCCTCCACGCATCCCCGCATGACCCCCCATGCTATCCCCACTTTTGGCACACAATGACATGGTGGGCCCGTTAGCCCTGTTTTTCACCCTTCCCAGGCTCCAGAGGCTTTCTAGGAGCCTGGAGAGGGCAAAAACGGCCTTCCCCACCCACCTGGAGGCCCTCCGGAGGCCAGAAACAGCCCGTTTCCTGACTTCCGGTGAGCCTGGAAGGCCCGAAAATTAGCTGGCCAGAGTGCGCATGCACGCTGGAACTGAGCTAGAGCAATGCTTGTGAGCCCACAGATATGGCTCCGTGTATCTGTGACTCAGAGAGCCATTTGGACCCTTTTACCACAGGAAAAAAAAAAACCCACCAGGAGCTACAAAACCTGGATGGGCATGGCCAACTCCATGTCACTCACTCCCACCCAGTCACATGACCCTCCCCCAACCACACCTACCCAGCCAATCATTAGGGCAGAGAACCAGTTGTTAAAAAACACTGGGAACCACAAACCCCTTTTCTCTTTCTTGTCCTGCCCCTTTAGTGCTTTGGAAAATAAGTTGAGCACCTCCTCTTTGTGGCAGCCCCTCAAGTACTGGAATACTGCTATCGTGTCCCCCCTCCCTTGTCCTTTTTTTCTCTAGACTAGCCAAACCCAAATCCTGCAACCATTCTTCTTATGTTTTAGTCTCCAGGCCTTTAATCATCTTAGTCAGGCATAAGAGCATACTTTCTTCCTCTTTTGTTAAATGAAGGGAGCAGTGGAGCATGTTTGGAGAAATGTAAAAGTAAATAATTGCGTGCACTTAAGACCTGAGTGGTAAAACCAGAAGTAGATCAAGAATGAATGGGAGCTGAATCGGGTGAAATGCTCCTGGTTCGGATCGGATCACCCGATCCGGTAGCAATGATAGCGGGTGGTTTGGAGAACCGGTAGCAAACATCCCCCCCATGCCCAGCTGAGCCGCGCAATCTTCAGAGGCTTTTTAAAAAATATTTTTAAAAGCATTTTTTTTCTATAACCTCTTCCGCAGGGAAAAAAAAAAGCCTCTGATGATCGTGCGGCTCAGCTGAGATTGTCAGAGGCTTTTAAAAGCATTTTTTTTACAACCTCTTCAGCCAAAGAGGTTGTAGAAAAAATGGTTTTAAAAGTTTTTTTAAAAAAAGCTGGCCACGCCCTCCCAGTCACATTACCCACCACCACCACCAAGCCACGAACCGGTAGTAACAAATTTTACATTTCACCACTGAGCTGAATGAATGTAGATCAATACAAAAATGAGCGACCGGAATAGAAGAAATGGTTTGTTCAAGGAAACTGAATGAATGATTAACTCTCATAACAAATAATTTGAAGAAGTACCTAGTTGTTGGAGAGGGAAAGGAAGACTGGGAAAGCTGGAATTTTTGAGTTCCTGAAAATGATAGAAATGGGAAGTCCAAAAATGGAAAGAAAAAAACAATTGTATTGAAAGGATGAATGGATATAGTGGAAACAAGGGTGAACTGCAAAGATAGAAAGGTATATAGAGAGACATAGTGAGGGGTGTTTGTAATATGCCACGTTTTTGCTATTTCTATATTTTTATTTACTTTGCTTTTTATACCACAGTCCTTTGGTTCCTCACCTTATGATATGCCTTGCTTATCCCAAAAGGGAATAGGGTGATAGGAATGGTGGTTGGTTTTATTTTAGAATAAAAATATTTTGTGTTTTTAAAGAAAACCTGCTGATTCTTCAAGATTAATATCTTACACAATAGGATGAAGGAAACCCTGACCTAATGAGTTCAATAAGTCTCTGGGAAACTTCTTTTACCTCCATAAGCCAATTCTGCAGAAATTTGCTAAAGACTGAAAACAGAGAAAGAGGAAATACCACCATGTGTAAAGATGACACTGTAGTAAAAGGAATTGAAAAAGAATTTAAAAATAGGTTTGAAAAATTGCAGCTTGTATCTTTATTGTGGCTTCTGCTATGATGTTTTTTTTTTGAAATTGTGTGGAAGGCTTCATAATGTTCTTATTCATCGGTCTTATACCTTCTTAGAAATATCTCAGCTTGACATATTTTCATTTATTTATTTTTAAACGTACATCTGACAAATAGGTTTTAGCAAAGCTTTTTACGTACACGGAACAGGTAAATTTGCAGAGATAAACCTTCCTGAAATAAGCAAAAACAATTCTGTTCTTTTTTATCCTTCATGATGTCTGAGCATTATATAATTCACTGAACCTGGAAAATAACAATTTGGGGGAAATTGATGTAGAATGCAGAATAACAGAGCTGGGAGGGACCTTGGAAGTTTTCTAGTCCAACCTCCTATTCAAGCAGGAGACCTTATATCCATGATGGCAAACCTATGGCATGGGTGCCACAGGTGGCATGCGGAGCCATATCAGTGGGCACACGAGCTCAGTTCCGACACACATTTGTATGCCAGCCAGGTGATTTTCGAGCCTTCTGGGCCCACCAGAAGTCAGGAAACACACTGTTTCCGGCCTCTGGAGGGTCTCTGGAGGGGTGGGGAAGGCTGTTTTTGCCCTCCCCAGGCTCCTAGAAAGGCTCTGGAGCCTGGGGAGAGCAAAAAATGGGCCTACCGGGCCCACCGTGCCATCGTGTGCCAAAAGCGGGGGGGAACACGGGAGAATGGGGCACATAGAATTATGGATGTGGGCATGCATGCGTGTGACCCCACCATGCTCCCCCTGCTATTGGCACGTGATAGTAAAAAGGTTAGCCATCACTGCCTTGTATCATTTTGGACAAATGGCTGCCCAATCTCTTCTTAAAGCCTCCAGTGATAAGTACCCACAACTTCTGGAGTCAAGCCATTCCACTGGTTAATTGTTCTCACCACAAGAAAATTTCTTCTTAGTTCTAGGTTGGATTTCTGTTTGATAATTTCAATCTGTATTAAATGTGTATTTGTTCAAGCCCACCTTTGTATAGAAATTAGTTGGTCTTCTCTACATAGACAGTTTTTCAGAGTTGTGTCTTCCTTCCCCATCTAGCTGTCCTTATTTATTAATGTGATTCCTTTGGGATTTCCTGGAAGTCTTAACTGCACTCAATGTCTCATTCTCCTGAACTCTCCTTTTGCTCCCTTGCTAAGCTTTCATTCCTCCTTAGGGATGCAAATGCTAACATGAAAGCAAATCTTTCAGAAGAAATGGGAAAGCCTATGGAAAATAAACCATATGGAATATGAAAAGTAACTAAAACAGAAATTTAACATTTCTTTTAAAATGTTACAGCTAGTAAAAGGAAAGGGAATTGTTTGTCAAATTATTATTTTTTTTTACATGGGAACCCAACAGTAATATTTGGAATTCTGGTTATGCAGATGTACAATATTTATATATTTGGGTATTCGTTACTGTCTGTGGGGATTCTTAGTCTTCCAAGTCATGGTTGTCCCAAAGGTGCTTTTTCAAAAGCTTTTTTGAAAACTTTTTTGCAAGATGTTTCACTTCTCATCCAAGAAGCTTCTTCCGTTCTGAAGAAGAACTGAAGAAGCTTCTTGGATTAAAAGTGAAATGTCTTCCAGAAAAAAACAAGACTGCCCAGTTGCCTTTTGAAAAAGCAAAATATCGGTTTGGGATATCGGTTACTGATTTCAAGAAGGATTGGATTATTCTGATTGTAGAAGTGTAGGAGATTGATAGCTATACATTTTTACCTTAGGTTTTTTATGTTTTGGCTAATCTGAAAGTGGAGGATGTTCTCCACTTTCAGTAATCTTTATTTTTTTGTTATTCTTCTGTTTGTTTGTTTTTAATGTCAAATTATAAAGATTCCCTGTTGTTCCCATCTCTCATCTTTTCTCTTTTGTTGTAATTTTGTATTTTAACCTCCACACCCCCACAAAAAAAATTATTATTTTTTTAGAAAGGGCTTCGTTAATGTGGGTTCTACAGCACAGTTCCTCATTGTGCATAAGTCCTTAAACTGTGTTTGTTTATTTTCAGGTGTTATTACTTAGTGGTCCCTGAACTCTATGACTTTAGTGGGGTTATAATACACCATGGCGTATAATGAAAACACTGCTGGGGATGCTAACCAACTGGCCCAACGTATAACGTCTAATATACAGAAAATCACACAATGCAGTAAGTTAACTACTCATATTAATGATTTTTTTGACTGATGCAAATTTAGAAACTTCATTTAAAAGAGATTTTAAATGTCCACAAGTAAACAGCATGCTGTCATTTTTGTAATACTTGACTTTATTAGTTAGGCAGTAATATTTTGTGCCTGTTGTGTGGTAAATGTTTGGAACTAGCTACTAATTAAACCTCTTGATAGTCTTATCTAAAGTATATATTCTGAGTGGTGAAGAATTAAGAGTGAATTCACCTTGCGTAATGTTTTTATGCTAAGAAAACACTGCAGTGGACAAAATTGGCCTGGAAAGATCCTTTCCCCACGTAGAATCTGAATATATGTCATTCAATTTCCTCGCTTTATTACCTGTTATTAAACCTTCTGGGGGGAGTGGGGAATTTAAAAGCAGAAATTAGTTTTGCTGTGTTAAATGATGAAGTGCTAATTCAAGACAGGTATTCATATGTAAAATGTAGAAAAAGCAAAGCTCTTGTTAAAATAGAAGCATTGCAAGAATGTTTATGCTTCATATTAATTGGTGAAATGAATGTGATAAAAGGTGTCAATATGAGATTTACACTTTTCATCCCCAAAACCTAAAGAAAATTAGCAGTGCACAATGGATAACTCAGTTTTATTTGTTCAGTGCATTTGGTTTCATATGAATGTAGACCCAGAATTTTGTAAGAACAACAGAAAATGCATAATATATAATGTTATAGCTGTTGAATTTCATGAGTATGTGAATTAGATTTCTACAGAAATTTGTTGGTGTTTGTGCTAAAGATTTCCTGATGGTATTTTCCCCATTCTTAACTGTTGATTCCGTTTGCTTTTAAGTACCATAATAGTCCAAGTGCTATTTTATGAGGGATGTGCCCCAAATAGTCAGTTTCAATTGGTCTCTCCACCCAGTTTGAAGCAAACAGATCTAGGCAGAGGTATATTGTGATGAGTGATAATGGAGAAGACGTAAGACTAGCAATGGCAGCGTGTGGCAATTAGAAGAGGTCAGGAGAAAAGAAACTGCTCTCCATTTTGGTTTATCTAGACTGGTGGCTAGGATTTGACTAGGACTGTTAAACTCGTGGCCCACAGGCCAGATGTGTCACGCGCTGGCCACTCCCACACCCAGTTTAGCAAAGGGAGGCAAAAAAATCATGATATGTCATGTGATAATGCCGTGACAATGCAAATTTGACACCCCTGGTCTAGACTAAGCACCATTTAAAATTATCCAAACAGCTAAACCATGAAGTACATTTTCTGTTTTGTACCCTCCTCTATGTTATTACTTATTATTAGCACCCAAATCTAGTGGATTCTAACATATAACAATATATATAATTTACAAAATATGGATTCTCTTCCAGTGTGGAAATACTCAACCAGATTTAATGATTGATAACTAGTTTTTATGAGGACCTGGTAATTTTTAAGATACATGTTTTTCAGCATCTCGGGCTCCACATTATTATATAATTCCGTGATTAAATGTAGTAAGGAAGTGAAGTCCCAGGAGGGAGGGGTTGTATTCCAGAGGAGTAAGAGGCAACTCAGTCCAGATGTCATGTGTGAGAAAAATGCCCCTCCCTAGCAGTTCACAGCAGGGGTGGCTTTTATTTACCTTTACTACCGGTTCGCAGCTGGGTCGCACGCATGCTTGCTTTGCTTGCATGCATGCTCTTCTGCGCATGCGCAGAAACATTTTGATGATGTCGGGATCGGTGGGTGGAGCCTCCTGCCAGTTTTACTACTGGTTCTATAAAACCAGTGCGAATCGGGGGGCAACCCACCACTGGTTCACAGAGTATAGAGTTCCAAATAGTAGAATCCTCAGTCTGTCAAAACTATCTATAGGAGTGAAAACCATAAAGAGCTCAGCTTGGGAGAATCATCATGTGCCATTCTTGATTTTGGGTTTGACAACTTAATGCCAATAAATTTCTGTCTATGAAATTACAATTCAGCATTTGGATAACAAAGATTCTCTTTTGTGAGCTCATAAATAAATCTATATAATAGAGTGGCAATAGTTGTAAGATTTTTTATTTAGACATATCTCCTTTTTAAAAATGGGAGTCCTTACGTTACCAGCGTAACACCATTCAAATGGAGGAGGGATACATCTTGGAAAACCCCAAAATTTTCAGAAATATAAAGAAGTCTGATCAGTTTAATCCACAACAGGAGTTGGCAAACTGTCAGAGTTGTCTGATATTAGTTTTTGAAATCTCATGCTAAATGACTGCTTTGCTTTGTTTTTCTAAAGGCATTGCTTTTCTTCACACCATCCTTTTGAATAGACACAATTCCTAATGAAACAATGTCCCTATTTAAAAATCTATACAAACCTCGGTTGTTGTTGTTTTAAAAAAATCATCCATGTTATGACACATACACAAAATCCTTACTACTTGAATATCCTTACTTCTTTTCCTGTTAAAGATTGGCATTCAACCATGTTGCTACCCTAGATTTTCAAAGCTGTGAATAATTTTAGTGAATGCTCATTAATTCCATTCTAAAACGATTGCAGGCTTATTATGCATATGAATAACAAGCTGAACAATGGCGCTTTCAAGAATAGTAGAGAGAGCAAACCAAGAGTGGACAGATCTGGATGGCATATTGAACAAAAACAATTGTTTTTTTATTATGAGATTAAGAATAGCTTGCTCCCAGGATTATATGTTTGTTCTTCCTTCTCCCATGTGGTCAGAGAGATATTGGAAAGCCTTCACTACAGGCTAAAATTTATCACAGCTCACCAAGTCATTTGAAATGATTAGATAGAACAGTTAATTTGCTTAGTTGGTAGATATAAGCAGGGGTGAGCTGCTGGGGATTCGCAGGGGTTCGAGCGAACCTCTAGCTAAAAGTCTGTGCAGTTCGGAGAACCCCCAAATCCTACTCTTGGCTGGCCCCACCCGCCCTGCCCCTCCCAGGAGTCCCCACGCGGCCCATTTTGGATGCAGGTAAGGGCAGGGTGCGTGCAGGGCGCATGCGGAGACTCAGGGAGGGCGAAAATGGGCCTACTGGAGATTCGGGAAGGCCAGAAATGGGCCTGTTTCTATGCGCACCCTCCAGACGGCCTCTGGAGCCTGAGGGGGCTGTTTTTGCCCTCCCGAAGGTTGGACAAAAGCCTCCAGATCCCAGGGAGGGCAAAAAGCCTCCCCCTACCCTTGTGCAGAAGGCTGACTAGGCCACCCCCACCATGGCCACGCCCACCCAGCAACCAGGCAGAGAACTCCTTGCTAAAATTTTTTAAGCCCACCGCTGGATATAAGCAAATTTCAACCACAATTTATGAACCTGATTTGTGATCACTTAGTATAATCAACCAGTTTAAAATTCAGTTGGCATGATAATTTGTGGTTAGGCCAAAACAGAATTGAACCTTTTGGCTTTCCTTCTGACAAGCTTTCAGGAGAATATGAGGAAGTTTATGAGATTGTAAATCTTTTCAGAATTAATTTTGAAGGTGCTACAGAGAATTCTACTAACAGGAAGGTCTCCCCCAGTAGAAGTGGAGATTTGCATTCTGGCTAGGAACAGGACTTCCTGAACCTACACAATTGATACACAATGAAGCATTTTTAAAACGTCTCTTCGTGAAGTATGTCCCAAGTTTAATGGGTTTCTCAAAAGGCAAACATTTTTCTAAAACTACACATCTGAGTTATATCTCCCATCTGATAATAAGGACCATCTGCTCCATCTAATCTGTATGAAAGCATTTATAGAGAGATAGGACCAGGTTTTCATCACTTGATCATTGTATTGTGTCAAAAATCCACTGTGCTTCTTGAGACCTTCTGAAATTGCCAGATACCTTTTGATGTATATGAGTAAGTAATCTGTTGCTCAATAGTAGCGTTAAAACCCTATTTTCCAAAATAGCCAGTGACAAGTTAGTCCTAGAAAGTTGAAAAGCTCTGATATTAACTTTGTCCTTGTTTTGAATCCTTATGTCAAATTAATTAATTAATTTTTTTGTGCAAAGGCTGTTCTGATTGCCCCATATTGAATTCAGAGAAGCATTGCAGCCTCTCAGGTCACACTATAACAGACCAGTATGTGACCTTTAAATATTATTTCAGATAACACAATAACAATTTAGCACTGTAGCATGCTAACAAAAAAAGAATAGACTAAAAATTTCCCTCCCATAGATGCCCACTTTTCAAAAGGAAAAGCATGTGTGATGTGTGAATAATTTAGTGTCTTAAGTTTTTAATCCATTCTAAAATGATCATGTTAAAGTAAAAAGGTTTCTGAACACATCAATATACAGTAGTAGCCAAAATTGTGGAAACCTTTTGGGAAAAGTGTATTTTCTAAAACTAGCTAATAACACCACTTGTTTTTTTTGGAGTAGTGCCATAAAATTATATATCAATGGAAAGATAATTTAATCAAGAATGTAATGTAATAACTTTTATGAAGGATTTGCTATAAGAATAGCAGTTACAACCACATTTTATTTAAATCAGAGTTGCCCCATTTGTTTTCATACATTGACATGTAAATATTTATCAATGTGACTCATTCTTATTTCACATGCAAATAACATCCAAACTGTTTGGGAGATTTGTTGTTTATGTGTGGTGAAATTGTGGACAGGAGACAAGATACACAAAGATCCTTTTCACTGAAAAAGCAATTTAGTTCTGACATTTTGAAATTCAGCTCCCACTGGCCAATCATGTAGAAGCTCTAGTTCAAAATATCTGTAACACACCAGTTTGCTAGAATCTGATTGCCATTTATTTATTTAGGTTTTTAAGGCAATCCATCTCATTGTCATGACTCTAGGATGCCTTTTTAAATTGTTATGAGCTACCCAAACGCAGAACAACAAATATATAAATGGAAATCAGGATAAAACTATACATCTAGAAGTTAAGACATCTAGAAGGCAACAGAGTGTTCCTCCCTGACTGAGGAACATAGAATGACATTAAAATAATTTTTTTAACATAAATCTGATTCATATTGATCAACTGGATCTCCTTAATTAAAAATATAATATAACAAAGTTTGAATCTAGCCACTAAGAGTTCCCACACTCCTCCCACTATTCAACATTTGAATTCGTTCGTTTTTCAACTTCAGAAGTCCAAAATTGGAAAAGTTCTTAAGTAGGAATGAAAGGGTAAACACAGGCAATTAGATTATGCTGTTGACACAATTTTGTATCTAACCTTACTACTGTGATTTATTAACTTCTGAATCATTCTAGATTGAACAAGATTCAGTTCAAAGGTCATAGAACACTTAGCATGGAATTGACACAAGGAATTTATCTTTAAAAATCCACACGAATCAACGAAACTGCAAAACTACGGTTCATTTGTATTTAAAATGGAGTAAGATGGATGGTATAATTAATTCCCCTTAATTGAATAGTAATTCTGTGCATATTATACTTTCATCCTATGTAGTTAGCAAGGGAGTTGTGATAGTTATTACATAATGCAAAACACCTGTATTTTACTACTGGTCATAAAAACATTATATTTTTTATAATTTTTAGTTAATAAAATCTGCTCTTAAACTATATATATATATATAGACTTCACAGCTATCAAATTTCATCAGAAAAGAAGAAATCAATAAAATTAAGGAGGCAAACCAGACAGGAAACATGACCAGATGAGCTATTTTTGTAAAGCTATATTAACAGAATCATGCAAATGTGAAAGTACAACTTTCCTACCATCTTTTCATCATAAGAAACTAGGGAGGGTCCCTTCTGAGCCTCTTGCTCTGCCCACTGTTCAACTCTGGGCTATGTTCTCTCTCGCTGATCATTCCCTTGGCAGCATCTTTGTACTCCATAATTCAAGGTCTTTCCCACATACCATTATAGAATGCTTCTTTACATAGTTCTGTTCCTTGGGCCTTTTACCTGCCACATAATCTAATGTAGTTCTTATTTTATAAAATAAAAATGAACATTAGGTTCACATATCTTGATGAATCATAATGCATTGATTGAGGGTGTAGTAAACTTTAATTCCTATGGTTTACAGCTTAGTGTTATAGCTTATAAGCATAGTGGTATGCCAACCCAGGCAATTATTCACTACATTAGTGCAACATGTGAATTTGGTCATTACTGTTGATAATAACCTATTAAGTGGATCAGAAGACACAGGAAACTTTATTTTATAAAATAGCCATATTACTATCTTAAAAAACCCAAACATATTTCAATTTGATTAACAGTTTATGGTTTAGAAATGTCTTGGGTACTAACTTAATGGTTGCTATTATGTGTAGTACAGGAATAAAATGATGATGATCTTTAATGTAGAGTCTTCTAGTACCCTGAGGATCATTAACATCTTTTAGAAGTAACATTATGAAACTATTTTTCTCTCTCTATCTCAGTGCAGAACAAAGGAACAGTAATGATGTTTTATATGTGATGGATGTCAAGCCATCATTCCTTAGAAGTTTTTTCAGTTTTATCTGTAGGGTGTAGTATGAAAGTTTATGAAACTTCTCTGGAGCAACAGTTTCAGTTTGACTTTTAAGGACTTTCACCCTTATAGTTACATGCTGATCAATAATATTTTGCTGCTTGGGTTTCATAAGGATGAGTACAGCACTTCCTCTTCTTGCCAAATATTTCATCAGTGTATGTGTCAAGCCATTTTAGCCCTAGAAGGACATGGTTTTAAACAATTGGCATCATTTACAGTAAAATTAAGCATTTCCACTGTTCCACTTTTCTTTCTATATTCTTCTTGGTGTACTTTTGAGTACAATTCTTGCACTAAGTGATGCCTTGAACATATTTGTAAGCAAGGACTGGCTTTTGCTGCAAACTCATTCTCTAGTCATGCTAACTTGATATGATGGGAGTTCAAGATATTTGGACTGCATTAGATTGCCCACCCTATTCTAATCCAGCATAGTTCTTTGAATATTTTTAACCAATAAAAACATAATTGGCTTGCTGAGTTTTCTCCACTTTAGTGGCCCATCTAATGTCTCAAATGCTAACATTACACAGTAGAAGTCAGGGAGAGAAAGGGAGAGGTGTAAAAATATAGTTTATAATTGAATTTTGTAAGAATCTGACTTTCAGTCAACCTTAACTAGATTCACTGTAACTAATTAAAGCCACATTTTCAATCAATCATAACATTGCCTTCAAGTCAAGCTCTTCTCCTGGCATCCTTGTTTACTTGGCAACATCTGGGAAGTACCATAGTTTGCCATTGGCATCTGAATGTTCCAGCTTCACCTACACTGTTGGTATCACTTGGAGATCTCCTATCCAAATGCTAATTGGGCTCTAACCTACTTAGTTTTAGAGCCTAGACAAGGTCAGCACCTATTTGTTCACATCAACGAAGAGACTGCTAAACTAACAAATAGAATGTTTCCTTGTAATTTAGCCTAATTTTATTTTTTTAAAAAAATTGCTCTGAATTTATTTAATAAAAGTTTGTATTTCTTGGGTGAATTTTGACATGGAATTAATCTCTAAGGCTGAAGAAAAATGCCCATCAGATGGCAATCACCCAGAAAATGTGTTAATGATCTGTATATCAGTGGTAGGCTGCTGCGGGTTCAGACTGGTTTGAACGAACCAGTAGTCCTGACCAGTGGCTGGGCCCACCCACTTGCCCTGGTGCTACCACGTCCTATATAATCACTGTTTTTTTTTAATGCAGCACACATGTGTGGAAGATGTGCGAGCAAAGCGAGCATGCGTGCCGCTCACATTTTCGGTTCCAGGTGAACTAGTTGTTACAATATGTGACGCCCACCTATGCTGTATACCAATTCAGACCACAGTGAATATGGGCAATCAATTAAGTAAATGTAACATTCTTCAAAGATAGGGGAATTCTGAATGATAATCTTAAAAGCTAGGGTGTCAGTTTATGCATTTCAAGCATTTTCAGTAGTTCTACAAATCATTTTTATATATTTTCTCTACCACAATCTCTGCGAACTCTTTAAGAATTAGTTTAAAATATTTTGGGAGGAATGGATACATGTTTAGCAGTCTTAAATTTGTTCTTTACCTTCTTTATTTTTATCTTGAAGATGGATGGCAAAAAAAATTTAATAATAAATAATTTAAAATTTAAAAATACTGTAAAGCTGAAAATACTTTAAATTCATATTTAAATATGACCTATTAAAATCCTGCTAAATTTGATTTTAATCATAGCACAAAATATGGTTAATGTAGTTTCACAAACCTAGGATATTTTCAACAGCATTCCCCACCCCTATTCCCTTGCAGATCAAATATTCTATGGCTTGGCACGATGATCCTGATTCATACTAATTTTCCAGGATGTATGTTAACCATGTTGAATTCTTGAGTAAATTTATTCTGATTCCCTCTGCCTTCAGTGTACCTTGTCTAGTGTTCAAATTTAACACAACTAGTGAGCATCAGTTTGGGGAGAACTACACTAATTTCAGGACTGGAATAAGTGAAATCTAAATCCAAAAGTAAAAAAGATTACTTGCAATTGATAGAGGTGTCCTTTCAATTCAACCACCCCTTTATTTGTGTGATTACAAAATACAAATATTTTCATTCTTGATTTCATGTACCAACTGATGTATGTGGAAAGGGTTAATTCTAGTGAGCATATCCCATAATTTGTGTACATTTGGATGAAGTTTTGGAATTTTTAAGATAGGATTCCTAATCACAACATTAGATCATCTCCACACACAATCCTTCTTTCCTTTTGTTAAATTATAAGTAATCTCTTTACATTTTAGGGGTTTGAGAACTAGATTCAAAATCTTTATTTGCCAATATTTGTGACATCTGCAGTATGTATAGTCATTGCCTGAAATAATACAGAAAGGAATCATCTGTACCTTGATATGGATTTGGGGCCCTTCTGGTCTATCTGTTTTGATGTACATTTCTTGTTCTTTTAACATAAGATTGAAGATACGGAATTATTGATATCAAGTAAGAATTTTCTTAAGCATTTGGTGTTTGTGTAGCATCAGTTCTACTTAAAGCGCTAAAAGATTTTTAAAATGTGATTTGAAAGGGTTCAGCTTTCGCTAGTTCAGTTGAACCATTATCTAGTTCTGTGATGGCGAACCTATGGCACGGGTGCCATAGGTGGCACACGGACCATATCTGAGGGCACACGAGTGTTGCCCTAGCTCAGCTCCAGCACACATGTGCCCGCCGGTCAGCTGATTTTCGGGCCTTCCGGGCCCACAGGAAGTTGAGAAATGTGCTGTTTCCAGCCTCCGAAGGGCTTCCTGGGAGTGTTGAGGAAGGCTGTTTTTGCCCTCCCCAGGCTCCTAGAAAGCCTCTGGAGCCTGGGGAAAGTGAAAAATGGGTCCACTGTGCCATCGCATGCCAAAAACGGGGGTAGCGTGGGGGGAGCACGCGCACGCGCACGTGCGCAGGGGAGTGGGGCATGGGTGGGCATTGAATTATGGGTGTGGGCACACATGCACACAATCCCCCTGCTCTTCCCCCGCTTTTGGCACGCGACAGCAAAAAGGTTAGCCGTCACTGATCTATTTTATATAGCATGCATGGGTATCACAATAGTTTTGTTGAATTTGGATTTTTCCCAACCCTGTTAACTGGTATGTATTTCTGAATTTTCAGTTAGGGATTCATGGCATTGTGGTAGAACTGTACCACTTACAAAATCTCTTCCTCTTCCTCCCACCCCCATACAGCTGCAGAAATACAAAGAGTACTGAATCAACTTGGAACCCCACAAGACACACATGAATTGCGGCAACAGCTGTAAGTGCTTCATGAGATGACCTTTCATTGAGTTGCATTGTAAAAAACTTTTCAATAAGCGCTGGGATCTTATCAAAGTGTTCAGCATCTTGAAAACATTTGAGAACAAATGAGAGAGGGAGGGAACGAACATTTATCTGTTTATTGACATGTTAATACATCAAGTATATTATTGGCATTGCCAAACATCCGGATGGAAACAAAAAAACAACAACAAAACCCACTATTGAGCTAATAAAAGCCATCAAATTGATTCAGAAAGTTTGAACTACATGTTTGCTACCTTTGACTCTTATCATTGAATGTTACAGTCAAACTGCAACAAACTCAGAATGAATATTTTGTGAGCCTCTCTATGTATAAAAACTAAATTTCTTTTGTGGAGTTTTTGTCACCAATTCTGGTCAATTATTCTTTTTATGAAGTGAAATCTGCTCCAGCACTATTCAGTTCTCTATTCTTCATTTGCATTGAACTAAAGCCAGGAGTTGTTTTGAATACATTCAGTAATAAACATCTATTTCCAAAGGTTTATCTAAAGACAGTTGATAGTGATACAGTAATGTTTGTAGAATAACCCAGCAAGTCACCTGTAACTTTCTGTTCTAGGCAACAAAAGCAGCAATATACAAACCAACTTGCCAAAGAGACAGACAAATACATAAAAGAATTTGGAGTTCTGCCTTCAATAAGCGAGCAGGTATAGGAATGTAGTGTTTGTATAAACATTTTGTTTTTTATAAAGTTGTTATTCTTTAAGTCTGTGGTATGTGCTTGGAAGCATTGATTCCTGAGGCAAATCCAGCAAAACATATTAAAAGAAGTTGGTGTATTTGTCATAATTAAGAAACTAGATATTTCTGAACTGTTTGGATTATAAATTGGCCTGCTGATTATAATCATTGTAACAAGACAGGCTGTAAAATTGTACAATTATCATGTTGATCTTATTGGGCCTAAAATATACCCAGAACTGCAGTGAGATTTTGGAGTTGGCAAATTATTATTATTATTATTATTATTATTATTATTATTATTATTATTATTATTTTATTTCTATACCGCCCCTCTCCCGAAGGACTCGGGGTGGCGCACAGCCTAATTAAAAGCACAAGACAAACAACAATTTAAAAATTAAAAATATTAAATAATTTGGCTCAATATAAAACCCCAAATTTAAAAATCCCAGATTAAAACCAATTTTAAAATCTTCACATTGATAGCCCGGCCTGGCGGAACAAAAAGGTTTTGAGGGCACAGCGGAATACACGGAGGTCAGTGATCTTACGTAATTCTGGGGGCAGTTCATTCCAGAGAGTAGGAGCTCCCACAGAGAAGGCCCTCTGTAGTATATAAGTAGTGTATATAAGCACTACAAGACCCGGTGGCCTAGAGGTGGAGCTCTAGCCTCACAGTCAGGAGGTTATGAATTTGATCCTAGGTAGAGCCACATGTAGGGTTTCCTGCTTGGGCAGGGGGTTGGACTAGATGTCCCTTCCAACTCTGTTAATCTGTTACTTCATTGGTATATGGCACTAAGCTGAATTTGGAGCAAATATTTGTTGGTGTTTTATTTGGAATATGCAATTTTGTGACTGGTTACAAAAGAAAACATTTGCAACATAGCAGTCTAATGATAACACTATAACAAATATTTAGAACTATCTTCATATCATAGCCTGTAAACGTAGGCTAGGTTACTATCTTGGTGAATTAAAAAGGTCCAGAATAGCTCTGTTTTTAAGAGTTCCCCTTTTTTGGTGATTACTTCTCACTAAATGTGTGTTAAACAGCAGATTTTCTATACCTGGTGACATCCATCCAAATTCCTGAATTTCAACTCGTTTAGTGAATATTCTGTGTCTGGGGTACATCACTTTGAGAAAGGTCTTTTTGCCACATTATGGAATTGTAGAATTACCTCAGGAAGAAATTTTCTTCCTAGTAGATAGGAAGCACACAAAATGAAAACCATGTCTTGTTTAAGGTTTAGGATAAAACACCCAAATTGAAATGTTCCATCAATTTCTTTTAATTGGTTCTGTTCTGCCGGGATAAATCTTGAAGTTCTTTCAGAGATACCAATTAAATTTAGGATGAAGCCTGCAAAAGAAGGTGAAATGGCAGGCCATGCTGACTGCTACTGGACAATGTTGCTGAAACATCCATGAATACAGTGTGTTTTTAAAAACAGTTTGTAAAATATCAAAATAAATCTCCAGAAATACCAGAGGAATACAAGTCTGCTGTCACCTACTGAAAAAGCAGTTTGTTCAGATTAGAAGCATTATTGGTAGAGCTGAAGGCTTTAATCTTCAGCAGAGAAGTATTTTTAAGTTCTTCAAATAATTCCTGAACTACTGGGGTGACATATTAGTAGGACAGAAGAGCTAACGTCTCAGCCGGTTTTCACTTAACAATTTTTCTTGCCTGAAGACAAACAAATCAGGCAGATATGCGCAAAATATACTTTCAAAATTTTTTCCCATAAGACGTTTTCTTAAAAGTTTTCATAAAAATACAGCATCGTTTTGTTTGTTTGTAATAGCCATGTTATCCTACTAAAATCAGATGTCAGGTTTGGCATGTCTCCTCCCCGAACTTTATTGTGGTATTGTAAATGAAGTTCTTCTTTGAACATGTAAATGAATTGCTTGTGTGTGTGTGGTGTGTGATACTGTTTCTTAACTTCAAGAATAACACCCAAGAAAACACATCTCCTATGAGCTTTAACTGCAGTTCATTATCTGAACGCAGGCTTAAGTTCCCTATAGCATAGAATCTTTTCAAAACAACAATAATTTACTTGGCAAACACTCTTGTGTAAGTACTTTCATTTTCTCTTGGTATTTTTTAACCCATTGCTTTCTTCTCCATATTCTCTTCCACCTCATCCTGCCCTTCCTAAATTAATAGCAGTAATTGCCAACTACTGCTTTGACCAGGCTGGAGAAAGAATTTTAACAAATCTTCACATTAAAAAAAAAAAGATGTGAGATTGGATTTAAACCCTTGAAATGTGGATGTATTATTCTGAGATATATTCAGAGATATAGTCAGGTGGCTGAAATGTTTTGCACATCCCTCATGATAACTATTCTCTTGGGGGATTTTTTATGTAAAAGACATATAGCATAATATTTGGTTTCGTTTTGTTTGGGCTGTAAATAGCCTCCTGTGTTTTTGAGAAAGGAGAAGTTAGATTATTCAAACTTTTTCATTTAAGTCCCTCCAGCACACATTAGAAACAGATGCTCAGCTTATCAGTGAATTGTGTTTAATTAATTAATTGGTTAGTTAAAACAAATTTATATCACCACCCAACTCACACATAGTTGACTCCAGGCAGCTTACAACATATAAAAATCCAGAACATAAAAACCTATAATAGCAATAGCACTTAGACTTATATAACATGTCATAGTGCTTTACAGCCCTCTCTAAATGGATTTACAGAATCAGCCACCAACACTCTGAATCCTTGTTTTACTGATCTCAGAAGGCTGGAAGACTGAGTCAACCCTGAGACAATCTGGATCAAAGTCCTGGCAGTGAGCAGAGTCATTCTGCAATTCTGCATTCTAACCATTGTGCACACAATTCCCTATAACCTTTACCCCCATGGCAGCAGCAATACAATCAAATAATCAATTGCTCCTTCTCTATTTGGTCCCCCGGCCCCCTGACAAAACCATGTTAGGATTTTGGGGGAAAGCAACAGGGTGGACTGTTGATGTTCCACAGAGAAGAAGCTAGCACTGAAAAGGTCCTTTTACCATAGTCCCACCAAATGTACTTCCAAAATCAATGGGCCCTGACTTCTTGAATATCTCTTGCATTCCTGTTTACCTATCTACCAGATGTAGTACATAAGGTAGAAGGACTGGAGCCAAAGAAACCCAGGTTAAATTATCTACTTGTCAGTCCTCTTCTTGATGACTTTAGTTAGTTCTCCGCCCAACTTACCACCAGATGCAGCGATTAGAAGCAATCTCCATGTGCTTGAACTTTTAAAGCACAGGTGTCAAATTCGCAGTGTCACATTGCCATCATGTCAGAGGTGGGTTTCAGCAGGTTATGACCAGTTCTGGAGAACCGGTAGTGGGAATTTTGAGTAGTTCGGAGAACCGGATGTAAAAATTCTGATTGGCCCCACCCCCATCTATTCTCTGCCTCCCAACTCCCAGCTGATCGGGAGGAAACAGGGATTTTGCAGTAACCTTCCCCTGGAGTGGGCTGGGAATGGAGATTTTACAGTAGCCTTCCCCTGCCATGCCCACCAAGCCACACCCACAGAACCAGTAGTAAAAAATTTTGAAACCCACCACTGTGGCACGTGATGTAAGGGTTTGGCCTGCGCATGACGCATCCAATCCTCAGGCTACTAGTTTAACACCCCTGTTCTAAAGAAAAGGCAGGATATACATGTGATTAATAAATATTCTAAATAGTTTGGGATAAGAGCTACCAGCATATGGATACCTTTGGGTAAGTCACAATTACCCAAAATACATATCTGTTTGAACTGTTTGGCAGCCCTTAATAGCTGTCCCCATGTCCATTTAAATGTCTAAACATTTATACTTATACTAAATAATTATACTATACTTATTAATATCCAGAGATACTATAATAATAGTTGTCATAAATAATCATTATCATCATTTAACAACCCCATAATCCCTTGCAGGGTGGAGTTTTAATGGCCAGATGCCCTCCCTGTCGCCAGTGCAGAGTTTTATTCAGCAGATATATTCTCAGTGTGCCCAGAGAGAAAAACATCTGCCTCTACCTAGGATCGAACTCACAGCCTCCTGACTGTGAGGCGAGAGCTCCACCTCTAGGCCATAGCACCACTCTACCTTGTCATAAATAATGATGGTGAAGAAATTGTTTTACTTGCATTTTAATGTGAACTTCATCTCCACTTCTCTATATTCTCTTTAATATAATTATATCCACATATCCCCATTACTTCACATTTTGTAATGCAGTTTTGTAAAAGAATGGAAGAAAATTTGTATGTGGGGAATGTATTAAAAAGACTTGCAAATAGGTACAAAATATTAATGACTTGGGTTTTGTGCTTCTTGGCTGCTTATGTTTTATTAACTTTTATAATGTTGTAATTGCTTTTATTTTAATTCGATTTTATTAACCATCTGAAGTCACTCATTGAAATGGGCAAACATCTAAATTGAATAGATGGAAGGTTAGGTTAGGTTAGGTTAGGTTAGGTTAGGTTAGGTTAGGTTAGGTTAAGTTAGGTTAGTAGGGAGAGAGAGAGAGAGAGAGAGAGAGAGAGAGAGAGAGAGAGAGAGATGGATGTTTGATAGATGTTTGATAGATAGATAGATAGATAGATGATAGATAGATGATAGATAGATGATAGATGATAGATAGATAGTAGATAGATAGATAGATAGATAGATAGATAGATAATTGATAGAAAGATGATAGATAGATAGATAGATAGATAGATAGATAGATGATAGGTAGGTAGGTAGGTAGATAGTAGATAGATGATTGATAGAAAGATGATAGATAGATGATAGATAGATGATAGGTAGGTAGGTAGGTAGGTAGATTAGATAGATAGATGATAGATAGATAGATAGATAGATAGATAGATAGATAGATAGATAGATAGATGTGATAATGATGGATGGATGGATGGATGGATGGATAGATAAATAGATCTATCAGAGATATGAGTCAGAAAAAACTGAATTGAAATCAACATACTGTATATATGTACTTTTACATACATATACTTATTTAAATTATATACTTTATAAAATTACATAAAAAGAATTAGGGGAAGATGATTGCAGAATACTTGTCATAGTGGCTGAATTTTTAAAGATTCGGCCACTATCATTATAAATGAATTTTGACATTCATTTTAAAGAAGGGATTTGATTTCTGTTGGAATGAGACATGGAATTCTAAAGGACAATTCTTTGCTGGGTTCACACATTACGTTATAGTGTAATATAATAGTATCGTATGATATGTGAACCCAGTTTATATGTGGAGGCCTGTCAAATTTGAATAGTAGAACATGTATGAAATAAAAATTCTCCAAGCTTCAGCGGATTAGTTAAAGAACTGATTGGCAGCAAAATTATTCAATGTACTTGTTTGCCTTCTTTGTTCAGCGACAGAGAAGAATTCAAAAAGATCGACTAGTGAATGAGTTCACCACAGCGCTTACAAATTTCCAACGGGTCCAAAGACAAGCTGCTGAAAAGGAGAGAGACTTTGTAGCAAGAGTTCGAGCCAGTTCTAGGGTATCAGTAAGTATAATTAATTTACACTTGCACTAATTCTGGAAGATATTGAAAGAAGTGGAATGGATGATACCATTTTTTTTCTCATTGCAACATATGTTTTAGAGTGCATGAAGTACAGTATTAATATCATTTCTGTGGAATCCGTTACTAAAGTCCATTTAGGAAATGCAATAACAGTTGGTCAAACGCCAGATCTTCTGTAATCGCAATAAATTATACATTAGATAAATAGTTTCAGACAAGAGGAAATAATAACTTGAGAGATTTTCTTTTGTCCAGGAATCAAGTCAGATCTGAATACAGTTGCATGGTGGGCCAAAAAAGGAAGACACTCACGTCTTATTTTTGTCAGTGTGTGTGAGATTTACAGACACCTGAAAAGAATAGTTAACACTGTGTAATGTGCAGCTATATGATATACTTGCCTAAGTAAATATTTACCCTAAGACTCTCTCCATATTTTTTTTTCTTCTGTTCGATCATATCTGATTCTTAGACACTAGCCAGACAAGTCTCTACAAGTGTTCTTGGCAAGATTTTTCAGAAATGGTTTGCCAATGCTATCTTCCTGGGGTTGAGAGAAAGTAACTGATCCAAAGTCACCTAACTGGCTCTGTGCTTAAGGCAGGACTAGAACTCTTAGTCTCTTGGTTTCTAGCTCGATGCCTTAACCGATACATCAAACTGTCTCTCTAATCGTTGCTTTTTGCCATTTTTTTCTACGGAGTTGAAGTCTGCATTGAGCAGTGAATCCTAAGCCATTGTTACTGAACTTGGAAGTGTATTAACTTCATCCTTATTTAGGTGAATTTAAAACCAATAGAATATTTTATTCTCCTGCAAGGTCCCAGGAGTGGCCAAGAATGGGTTGAATCGTCTGTTTCCTGTTGAGACCGAGCTGTCTGTTTCTTTTAGCCACGGCTCCTGCCTCCACATTCCTGCCCCAGTTTCGGCTCAGTCTAACCTGAACGAGACATTTCAAAGCATTCCTGGTCACTTCTGATCTTCAGGATCGTGAGCTTTATAATTTTTTTTCTCCTTTTCTATTTTTCTGCCTTCCTTCAAGGATTAGAGGTGATGGCTGGCTTTTAAAGCTGCTGCCTTAAGGACTTTACAGTCCTTGAGGGCCCATTTTCCTCGCTGGAGTGAGAGGGAGTCCCTGCCTAGTTTTGGCTAGGCATACGCAGTGGCAGTAGCCTCAAGAGAGACATGGAGTCCCTACCCAGCAGCTGCTGGGCATATCTAAGAGCCACAGCATCAGTGGAGGCCATTGGAGTCCCTGCTTAGTCTCGGCCAGGCACACTCAGAATTCCCTGCTAGCTTGATTAGCTTTAAATCCCTGCATGGTCTTGGCTAGGTATACTGATTGCAGGAGGTTTTGGGCTACAGGAGTCTGCAAACAGTTTGTAACCGCTGCATTTTTCAAATTGCAAAATGGAGGGAAGAGCTACTGGGCAGAGAGCCAAGAAGCAAGGTTGCAGTAATTCAAATCTGGCAACTAATGTTGCAATGCTTCCAGAGGCCACTCCCCTAACTGGGGCCCAAGGGAAGTAAAAACATTCCAAAGCTCCTGAAAAAGATGCCAGCAGAAGACATAAGGCTCCGGAAAAACAATTTTGCAAAGAATTGTGTTGCTGCAGTCAATTTATTCAAGTCCTGGTAGAGCCTGGTTTCACTGGGTAGAACCCTCAGTTGCATCTGCTGGAACCACAGTAACAAAATGCAATTAAAAAATGAGGCTGCAGATGCGGCCTTAATCGCCCAGGCTGAGGACTGCTGCACCTTGCATAATGTCAATTCCACTTTTTTATCCTCTGGTTTCAGCCCCTCCGCTATATCACCAGATACCAGTGTGAGGGAGACGAGATGCCACTGGAGACTCTACCATGGGCAAAAGCAGTTGGTTTTCCAATGCTGATGCCAGCTGGTAAAACCAATGGTCAAGACCGCCTGGTGTTGGGAAGTATGCTGGTAGCACTCATTGTTGTTGCACCACATCAATGAACAACTGTGGAGCTGGAATATTTTCCTGTACAGTGGCCGGCTTGGAGAAAAGGAGGTCATTAGGATTTGTGGGTCCTGGTGAGCTGAGAGAGGGGTCTAACCCGATCCCTGCTGTCACATATGCCTTGTGCAGAAGAGATTTAAACATAGCAGGAGGAAAGAGGCTGGCACATCGGGTGTTAACCCTTCATCCTCCAATAAATCCACCACTCCGTGACTCCCTTCTTGTATAAGTGACTCTTCGCCACCAGAAGATTCATCCTGCGATTGGGACTCCTGCCTGTAAGACAGGTCTCTTGCCAAATGCTGTCCACGGGGAAGACTGGTGAGAGCCTCAACTGGAGGGGCTACAGGCCTGGGAATACTGCTCAATTTATCCGCAATTGCCAGAGAAACTGTTTGTGCAATGAGCAATTTGAGATCAGCAGATAAATCAGAAATATAGGTCTCACCTTGTCTCAAACCAGCTGCAGCTGGTGTAAAGGTGGCTGACACTTCTCTTCGAGGAGCTGAATGTTGAGTTGCAACAACAGCAGTAGCAGCAGCAATAGGAACAGCCGCAGAAGCTGGGCAGAAAACAGAATCTCGCACAAGAGAATCATTAGTATTAGGAGACAAGTTAAAGGAAGCCTCACTTGCACCCTCTGGTGACAAGGGTGAAACAATTACAGGCTGATTAGTCAGCAATCTCTCACAGGAAGAAGCTGGGCGAGAAGTACCCTGTTCAGCCCTAGCATGGGCATGTTGGAATTGATCTTTTTCTGCAGATGCAACATTAGCTGCGGCTAAGTATGTTTCTCAATCTTTGGCCTCCTCGATCACATCAAGGAGGATGCTCTGGCTCCGCAGTTGGCAAGTCCAAATGGTGGCTGGCCTCGGCCCCTTATATAGTGGGCTCCCTCTTCAGGGAGGCTCTGGAGCCTGTATTAGTTGAGAATAAGGACAAGAGGAAGGTTCTGCCATCCTTCCTTAAGAAGGGCGAGAGGCGCACGGTTCCTTATTATTTATTGCAGGTCTTCATATCGGCCTGATTCCAGCTCTTCTTTTCAACAGTCTCAACAACCTTTTCCTCAATGTTCTGCCAAACAGATAGGAGAGGGTTTTGCACCCAGTCTTGGCAGACCCTCCAGAGCAAATGACCCTTTTTTGGGGGCAGGAGGTCACTCCTTTCGTAGACCATGATGACTACATGCCAAGTGTACCCAAGTGCACTGCCAAGTGGCAGCCAATTGGCTCTTTTTGCGCCCCAATGGGAGATTAGCGACAGACAGGTCGGTCTCAACAGGGAACAGATGATTCAACCCATTCTTGGCCACTCCTGGGACAACGCAGAGAAAGGACATATCACGGTAAGACCAACGCCTAATCTCTTCATTCCATACAACCTCCTGCACCTTCCCCTCTCCTAAAAAGACTTTATGGAGGATTGGGATATGGGATAAAACTGCTGCTGTGGATGGAAAGGATAATCTAAAATTGGATCACTCTTGCACTGATCCCACAATATTTAGAGGAATGTCCCAACCATCTCTGTGATCAGGATCACAATAATCAGAGAAGGCAATTTAGTCTTTAATCTGCAAAGAGTTCCTATTTTATATTACTATTGTAAGCAGTTGTTGCAGCTAACCTTATCCCAGTTGTTTCTCCTTGCGCATTTTAAGATCTGTCTGATATCCTAGACCAGTGATGGCTAACCTTTTTGCTGTCGCGTGCCAAAAGTGGGGATCATGTGGGGGGATTGCGCACGCATGTGCCCATACTCATAATTCAGTGCACCTCACTGCCGCGCATGTGTGTGTGACCCCCATCCCCGCACTACCCCTGCTTTTGGCACGTATGGCACTATGGGCCCAGGAGACCCGTTTTTCACCCTCCCCAGGTTCCAGAGGGTTTCTTGGAGCCTGGGGAGGGGGAATCCAGCCTTCCCTCCCCCCTCACGGGAGGCCCTCCAGAGGCCGGAAGCAGCCCATTTCCTGACTTCAGGTGGGCCCGGAAGGCCTGAAAATTAGCTAGCTGGCTGGCTCACGTATGCGCCCTGGAGGTGAGTATGGCAACACTCGCGTGCCCACAGATATGGCTCCGCATGCCACCTGTGGCACCAATGCCATAGGTTCGCCATCATGGTCCTAGACAGATATCCACTCTTGTTTTCTGAAAATAGAAAAATAAAATATTCCCAACCCACTCAGACAGCTAATCTCCAACCTCCATGACATCCCATTTCTGTTTTGCCTTCATTCTCTGTCTTTCAGTTTTTATTATCACAATGCACACATGTTCATGGCTATTTTTAATCAGAAAGATGTTCGGTGCATTGTCTTTTAAATTTTCTGTATTAAGCCATAGTCTAAGTCACATTTATGCTTGGATTTGGGCATCACAGTGTTGAATGCTTGTGGTACACAAATCTTCTAATATCAGATTCTAGAACTACATTTCATAGACCCCTTGATCTCTTCTTGTTATATCAGAGTTTAATTTGGAACTACAGTTCAGTCCTCCAGATCTGTTCTTTTATCTGATTAAATGCTGAACTCTTGCTGGTGAGCATTGAAATACATTTGACTCCCCTTCTAAAATTGTAACTTGTTATTTTTATATCACTTGACAGGGTGGCGCAGAAGAAAGTTACAAAGAAGGAACCCTTGTATCTTGGGATAGGTAAGAAAAATGATAGAATATAAAATCATCCCACTTTAAAAAAATTAAAGTATGAAAAAAACCCCTGTATTTAATTTTATTACAATAGCAATAGCACTTAGACTTATATACCACTTCATAGTGCTCTACGGAACTCTCTAAGCAGTTTACAGAATCTGGGTACTCATTTTACTGACCTCTGGAGGATGGAAAGCTGAATCAACCTTGAGCTGGTTAGGATCGAACTCCTGGCAGTGGAAGGCAGGGTTTAGCCTGCAATACTGCATTCTAACTGCTGCACCACTGCGGCTTCTTATTAGAGATATAAATCCTTGCATCTCTAATAAGCAACAATAGTACAATAGGACTGCAAATTAAATGTATAAACTCTAACCAAAATGCATCTCAAAATTTCTTTAAAAGAAGCCTTTAAGAAGTATCTTGTAGTTGGGATAAAAAAGGACACTTTCTTTCATGAAAGATTGAACGATTGGATTCTTAATAAGTAGGAATATTGGGAGGATTGCTTATACCCATTATTTACTTTGAGGTTATGGTGCATCTCTCTTAATGGAGACAAGGTATATACCGTATTATCCGGTGTATAAGACGCACCTTTTTACCCCCCAAAAGGGGGTGAAAATCTGGGTGTGTCTTATATGCCAAATGTAGCCCCGCCCACCCACTGGCCCCCACCCCTGGGAGGTTGTCAGCCTCTGGGCATCAAATTTTCTGGCGGTTTCAGTCAGTGGGGATCCTCATATTGCCAAAAATGAGCAATGTTGCATGCTGGGAGATGGGTGGTGGAAATTGTTAGGGTGCTGTTTGGAACCTGCTGAAAACTGCTGCCACCGCATTTTCATGAGGGTGCGCGGCTGTACAAATTAAATCAGGGAATCGGGGAGGAAAACTCCAGAAAACACGATGCATGGAGGCTCTGCTCTTGCAAAGTGGATTCTTCTGCATGAGATGTGTAAGGCAAGGTGCTCGCTGCCCAGCCTGCCCCTTCTCCAAACAACCCAGGCTGAGGGCAGCCAGCTTCTGCTCCTGGCCCGGAGACAGATCTGGCCAGGAGGGAAGAGAAAGTGAGACTGCAGAAAAGGAGAAGGAGGGTGGGTGGCTTTGCGAATTGCTTTGGGGGATTGGGGAGAAAAACGCCGGAAAACGCGATGTGTGGAGGCAATGCTGTTTTTCCATGTGTGGAGGACGTCGCTGATCCTGTTGCTGATAGGCAGAGGCAGAATCCTTTTTTTCTTGTTTTCCTCCCCCAAAATTAAGGTGCGTCTTATACTCCGAAAAATACAGTATATATTTTCCACATTCAGCAGCCTAATAGTGCATAATGTACTATGTATGTGTAATGCATAATGTGTTCTGTGTATGTTTAACCCAAAGCCAACCTCAGACCCAAGTACTAGATGAAGAAATCACAGAAGATGACCTTCGGCTCATTGAAGAAAGAGAATCGGCCATTAGGCAGCTGGAGGTGAGCACTGGCTGGTGAGATCAAGAACCAGATGTTATTTATTATAACATCATTTCCCCGAAAATAAGACATCCCGTGATAATAAGTCCAAGCGGGCTTTTGAGCACATGGCAATAAGGCCAAGCGCTTATTTCAGGGTTCAAAAAAAATATAAGACAGGGTCTTATTTTTGGGGAAACATGGTATGTCCATGAACAAGAGCTCAAGATGGAACTTGTTGCCCTTTAAGTTATTCGTTCCTATAATTAATGAATAAGTACTCCATTACTCAGGACATCACATAGCATCACCTTTCTTTACAAGAGTTTAAAGTTTGCTTTTTTCATGGATACCAAAGTGCCATTAAAATGGTCCTTCATGATCTTGAATCTTGACGATATGCTAGGACAGTGATGGTGAACCTTTTTGGCACAGAGTGCCCAAACTGGAAGGGGCGTGTGCGCATGACTGCACCAGAGTGCTGGAAACCCGACAATCAGCTGGTCGGTGAGCATGCGCGCCTTGGAAACCAGATGACCAGCTGGCTGAGCTGGGGTGAGTGTATGCCCACAGAGAGGGCTCTGCGTGCCGCAGGTTCACCATCAGGGTGCTAGGATGTCAATTCCCATTGGGAGTTAGAGTCTGATTCCTAAGACAAATGAATTTCCCCAGTTTTGGGGTAAATAGTGCTACAGAATAACCTAAGCATAATCCACAATTCAGTAGAGAACTTGCTAAGACAAAAATTCACCCATTTGTAAAATCCAAAATCTTTGAATTTAATTAAGGCTATGGAACCAGAGATACTAGATATTTCTGTCCCCGTTATTATGAACATTACTATTATGAACAGTAATTATAAACATGAATTGAATAATTGCTTCAGAATTCTTAAGTTCTTTTTCTTACTCAGGATGCCTATGATTTTTAAATGATTTTATTGGAAGAATTAATTAAGCCTAAAATTATATTTTATAAAAGGTAGGAGATGAACATAGTCATACTCCTGCTTACATTCAGCATTTGCAACATATTTATTCTATTTTGTACTTAGTGATTTTTTCATTTTTGGTTTTAATTAAACAATATGCACACAAATATACAAATAGCTCATGCCTGTGATATTGATACAGGTGATAGACACACACATACACACATACCCCATATTTCACTGTTATCGATGTATAATCTCTCTTAATAACAACCCATTCATAATTTTTATCCTACCATTCAAATATACATTTTTCAGTGGTGGTTTTCTACTCTTCTCAAACATTACCATATTACTAATTGAAAATTGCTTCCAAATTAGCTATCTCATCAAAACATCTCCATCCTACGTCTGTTTTCTCCCTTCTTTCTACTCTAAATTGTTTGCAGTTTATTCCTGCGATTGCATTGTTCTGTGTTGAACATTGTTTTAATACTGTTTCTTTCTTTGTAGTCAGACATTCTTGACATAAATGAAATATTTAAAGATTTGGGGATGATGATTCATGAACAAGGAGATGTGATAGGTAAGCAAAGGTCAACCTTTTGAGATCTTGCTTTTTTGCCACATTTTGGCATGCTAATTATATGTATTTGCTTTTACAAGTATAAATGTTGTAGCAGTTGAGAAAAATCTAGAATTAATTAGGAAAAAGACTTGCACTTAGAGGAAATTTGGTACACCAGGATCTGAAGCGAGATTGATTTAAAAAGCTTAGGGGGTGGACATATTATATAGCTAGGATGAGAGTTTTAGCACAAATTACATGGGAGGGGCAATTGGTTAGGGAATGCCTTGTTCAATTTCAGTATAATATCAGCCGTCATACAGGTACCTTCATATAACAAAAAAGCCAACACAGTTCTAGGCTACATAAACAGAGGAATAGAAGCAAGATCACGTGGAATGTTAACACCACTTTATAATGCCTTGGTAAGGCCACACTTGGAATACTGCATCCAATTTTAGTCACAAAATATATATTTAAAAAAATGAGACTCTAGAAAGAGTGTAGAGAAGAGCAACAAAGATGATTAGGGGACTCAAGGATAAAACATATAAAGAACAGTTGCTGGAACTGGATATGTCTAGTCTTATGAAAAGAAGAACTGGGGTGACATGATAGCAGTGTTCCGATATCTCAGGGGCTGCCACAAAGAAGAGAGAGTCAAACTATTCTCCAAAGCACCTGAGGGTAGAACAAGAAACAATGGGTGGAAACTAATCAAGGAAAGAAGCAATTTATTACTGCAGGATATTGCAACCATCGTACATACATGCTGGTTATCCAGTTCCCAAATTTTGACCATGGGACTGCGGGAATATTACATGGGTTATAAGTACAAGGACTGATCATAAGTCACTTTGTTCAGTGTTGTCGTAACTTTGAATCTTACTGAACAAATGGTTATAAGTCGAGGACTACCTGTATTGGAAAAGACATGACGGTTCAGTGACTTAATGATGCTGGAGATGTTTCTGCTCCAGTGGTTTGAGTTCTAACATTGTGTGCCGAGTGAGCTCCCGTCATTCACCTCAGCTTCTGTCCACCTAAAAGTATAAAAATACAAATAGATAAAACAGGTACCACTTTGGTGGAGGGGACAAACGGGTGCTCCATGCAGGCAGTCAGATTCCTACCCTCTGAACCCTCCTGGTTGTGGCATCCCATATGTGAGGGAACTCCAGAGAGGGAAGGGGTCTTGGATGACAGTACAGAAAAAGCCTCTTGTTTTTCTTCTGGCACAAAGCCAGCTCGCCCTCTTGTGGAGCACTATGGGAAGTGTGCAAGCATTTCTTACAACAGAGCCAGTACCTTGGCAGCCAAACTATTAGTCTGCAATTGCACTGTAGTTTCCTGGCTAATGTAACAACAACATACACTAATAATAATACCTGTATTGGAACACGTACCATTGTCCTTGCTTTTAATTTAATGTATTTTCAAATAATTATTGAGATTTATCTCAAAAGCTCCAAAATAGATCTGAAAATATAAAGCCTCAGAGCAAGATGTTTCTGCATGCATGTCAACCGTAGAAGATCAATTTTAATGCTTTTTTTCTCCTTTCTCAAAGATAGCATAGAAGCTAATGTAGAAACAGCTGAAGTCCATGTTCAGCAAGCAAACCAGCAGTTGTCGAGAGCATCCGAGTACCAGGTAAAGATTATCATAAGCAAAAGTACCACAGATAATCTTCATTTAGTAACTGCAATTGATTCTGATGACTTAGTTATTAAGTCAAATGGGTGCTAAGTGAATACGTGACACAGAGAGGAAGAGGGAGAGAGATGCTACCACATCACTGCTTGCTGCTCTTTCGTTTAGATAAAATTCTGTGGGGCCTTTGGTGCTGTCTACCTTGATATTTTTCTTGCCGACGTTTCATTACCAAGCTAAGTAACATAATCAGTGAAACGTTTGCATGAAAATAACCAAGTTCAAACAGCACTAAGGACCCCTCTGCTCAGTCCTGAACTACAAATATTCTCTTCTACAGATAACATTCTCTAGTATAATAATCTGGTACCTAGCATATTTCTTTGCCTCTTTTTGCCCTCTGGCAAGGCAGAGAGATTGCTTAAACAAGCTATCTCTTCCAGAGCTGTTTTTCTTGGCAGGACAGCGCAACCTTCAAGAGTGCTAACTGCAAGTTGACAAGCTCAGCTTTGTGATCTTAGTTGATTAGAACCCGCCAGCTAGATGCAACTTGCCTGAAACTGACCATACTTTAATCAGTTTCACACTGAAGGCTTTTCTTCTTGTAAATGCAGGCATTGGTTAGAAATTTAACTTTTTATTACCATGCTAAATGTGGAGTGGCGCTGTGGCCTAGAGGTGGAGCGTTCTCCTCACAATCAGGAGGCTATGAGTTCGACCCTAGGTGGTGACAGATATTTCTCTCTCTGGGCACAATGAGAATATATCTGCTGAACAAAACTCCTGATCTGTCCCCCCCTTCAGAAACCCACAAAAACACAGCCAGTCGAGGGTTAAGAAGCACTTGGCACACTCCACAGTTCTTATCTCAAACTTGGCAGCGATATGCACACCGTCTGCCAAGGACTTTAATAGTACACCGAAAGAAAAGCACCACAAATATTCAGCAAAGTCTCTGATCAGCTTCAGCTTGTAAACTCCAATGCCTAACCGATAGTATAATTTGTTCATCACAGAAATCATTACCCCCCTCTGTCTGTTATATAGTCTCTCTGGGTGTGGTCCAGTGACTCATTGATCCTATGACTCCAATCCAGTGACTCAGGTCTATTCCCTCATACGTCTCCGCAGCTGCAGTAATCGTTTCTCTCGCCTTCTTTGGCGTGCGTCCAGGAATGACGTCTCTCCCTCACTCTCATCTGAGACACCTGTTTCCCCACTACTTGGCTCTCTTTCAGCTGGCACCTGAGACGGTGCCAGGGGGGGGGGGCTGGGAGATCTGGCTGGCTCCTCTTCCTCCTGCTCAGAGCTTCCTTCCTCCAATGGGATAGGCTCAGAGGACGGGGCCACAACAACTCCACATTGGTGACAGGAAGGGCATCCGGCCATTAAAACACTCTGCTAGCTCCATTCAGTTGCCCAGGATCCACCCCGCAAGGGATTATGGGGTCGTTAAATGAAGATGATGATTACCATGCTAAACATGGATTGCCTGTATTTTAGACATTTTTCATGGACTAAGAGCTTAAATTTTGCATTTCAGATTAGGCATACTTTTGCGCTTTTCCTGGCTTTCCAAGGCAATGCTTTCTTGCCTTGGAGGCCAAAGTTTTGATGCAAGCCAAGCATCTGTGTAGTCTGAATTTTGTCACTGCAGCTCAATTGCCTCTTCTTCCTTGAGCTTTTCAGCTTCAATAATTTGCCTCGGGAGTGGCTGGATTGCAGCCAAGCAATGGTAGTTAATGATTTTACTGTATATGAAGGACACAATTTGCTGCATTGCTAGCCAGAGTAATGCACTTACGTGAAGTTTTGTAAGCGCAGAAATCCTTCTCAATGACAGAATGCCATTTGAGAGCTTATACAGAAGGAAAAGCAGATTTTCTCCAACTAACAAACACTGTGCTTAATTGGATAAATGGCCTAGATCAGGGGTGTCAAATTCAAGGCCCAGGGGCCGGATCTGGCCCATGGGGTGCTTAGATCTGAGCTATGGGGCTGCCCTGGAAACAGCGGACTGGCCCACAGTGCCTCTGCCAGCGAAAATGCGCTCCTGAACTCTGTTTTCAACTGTGACAGCCTCCTACACTCCTCTGCCAGCTAAAACGGAGCTCAGCAGGCCATTTTCGCTGGCAGAGCACTTGGGCCCCCACAGGAGCTCCTGACATTTATTTATTTATCAAATTTATATACCGCCCTACTCCCAAAAGGGACTCAGAGTAGTGAACAGCCAAGATAAAATACAACAACATATAAAAGTTAAAAGCTATTAAAATAAATTAAATAATTTGGGCTCAGAGAAGAAAATTTAAAACGTCCAATTATATAAAACATTTTAAAACTCAATTTAAAAGGGGAGAGTTAGGCCAGACATGAGTGACATCGAGCTGGCCACACCCAACCTGGCCTCTCAAGGTCAAACACAACCCTGATGCGGCCTTCAGAGAAATTGAGTTTGACACCCCTGGCCTAGATATTAATATATAGAAGACTTGTTCCATTCTCATGAACCAATGTATTTCAAAGTGTAACCTATAACTTATATATAACTTCTCGATTTCCTCATGCCTTACAAAATCGACTACATATTTCCATCACAGTATTATGTGCTCCTTTTGTATAGTTTTACTACTGTTATCCATGTACAGTTAGTCCTTGACTTTACAACATTTAGCAATCACTTAGTAACCATGCAAAGTTACAGCGCTACTGAAAAAAAGGGACGTATGATTTTTTTTTTCACATGACCATTGTAGCATCCCCATGGTCACATGATCAAAATTTGCATGTTGCACAACTGGTTCATATTTAAGATGGATATAGTGTCCCGGGATCAAGTGATACACTTTTTGTGGGGGGGGGGGGCGGTTGCAAGCAAAGTCAATGGGGAAGCCAGATTCACTTAACACCTGTACTTGTGTCATATGCTAAATAAATAAATTTGTGTAGAGCGGTGTTTCTCAACCTTGGTAGCTTGAAGATGGGTGGACTTCAACTCCCAGAATCCCCCAGCCAGCGGCTAGGGGATTCTGGGAGTTGAAGTCCACCCATCTTCAAGCTTCCAAGGTTGAGAAACGCTGGTGTAGAGGGAATCTAGGGCATAAAAGCCTAATATTGAAAACAGGCAAAAGCAACTCATTGAAGCACTCATTTGAGAGAGCAAGGGGAGATCGCATATGATCAAATGTGTGTTTCTTTGGAAAATTAAACTAATAGTAACCTTTTTTTTTTCTTCCTCTCATTCAGCGCAAGTCCCGGAAGAAAATATGCATCCTCATTCTTATACTTGCAATAGGATTAACTGTCCTTGGGCTAATTATATGGGGAGCAGTGAAGACATAGGATCAATTACCCAAGAGGCTTCTGGTCATGTCCCATTGTGAAAGCTGTTCAGTAAATTATATGTCAAACTTGATAATTTCTGATTTATCACAAGGTGCATTTTTAATTCAAGAGTGCTTTTTCTTGGCTTCTGTATTAGGATTAATTTGAAGTTATCACTTATATCTAATTCACCAATATTTAACCCTGGGATAGGCAAGTTTTTATATAGTACCTCTCCTTTGCATTTCTTCTCCTCTGGGCCAAACTACTTGGAATTCTGCATACGAGGACAATTTTAGCTCATTGGACCAAGTGAGTCAACCTTTTACACATGGATCAGGTTACATAGAGGGTTGTGCATACGGGCTGTCAGTTACCAATTTAAAATATCAATTTAACTGCAACTTTATCGGAACAGGGGTTTTTTATATATATACAAAGGCTGTCTTTCTGATAGAAATGTTGTATGTTCCGTCTTTGAGATATCAAGTCTTATCATTCATTGACTCATTCCATTAATCAGAGTATGGTCTGCCCATTTAGCTCACTCTGTGCCAAGCTTAGTTCTAATAGGTTCTTGGAGAATGCCTCTTGTCATTTTCCAAAATGCATTTTTGCTGTTTTTCTTTTGCTTAAAAACTGTGTTTTTCTATTGGCACATTTTTGGTGTATAAACATGATACTGGGTATCAGCAAGCCTGACCAATTCTCATTGAACCGAAAAGCTTGGGCAATGTAGATTCGTGTATGTAACTTTACAGTTGAGACTTTGGGACACTTAAAACTAGCTGTTTGCACATTAATTTATGCACTCCTTAGGTGGTTGAAGTTTAAAGTCTATGGGCCAAGTTAGTGTGTATAGCTGCTTAACTGCACATTTACTGCAAATGCCCATAGTTTGCACTTCTCTCTTTGGAGAACTATTGTTAGTTATGTTGTGGAACACAACTGAATGAGGCAGTGGGAGCTCTGTGAGTGGATTGAGTCATGGATCTGAAATCCTACATTCCTGTGTATATTTTTGAGCCACAGGGTCCCCAATGAGTGGATGAAACTTTTAAACTGGGTGCGAAACATATTCAGATCATCTGGCTCCCTATTTGCATGACCTCAGATTAAAGGGGAAGATCTTGCGTAGAGCAATCAATAACGGTTTGAATTATACTTGAACTACTTCAATCAACTGCCACTATGAACAGCAGATCTTGTATCCAATTTTTAATAAAGCAATTAATCCTCTTTTCCTTATCATGTAACTACTTGGGTACTAAACTTTTTGATTTATGAAGAATTACATACCGTTTAATTGTCTCAAGATAAAAGGTTTTTAAAACTGCTTTTTTGGGTGCCATTTTGAGATAACCTAAATTTAAAAATTTGTTATTTTTGCCAGCTAATCAGTCCTTTGCTTTTTTTAAAAAAATGTATTAAATTGTACTGTATAAATTAAACTTATTAAATTACTGTATAAATGTTACATTTTTTTGTACAGCAGTTTGATAGAAAAGCAGCATTTACAGTATGAACTCTTGAGACTTAAGATTTTGAGGGGTGAGTGGGTGAACTAAAGCCAAACCTGGATGATACCATCTAAATAAAGATACCTTAAAAAGTGAATATGTTGCTGTTTATGTTTTATTGTTATATCTTACGTGTAACATTTTGAAAGGAAGTAATCATAGGGTGAAACATACTCCAGAAAAAGAACAACAACAAGGCTAGTAAAAATAATACTGCATCATTTAAATTTACTACAATTGTCCTGCTGGGGGTAGTGTTGTTACACTGATTCTCGTTTATAAATGGGTCTCTGCCATAAGGCAAACCTCTTATCTCAATGGACCATAGCAATTTAGATAAACATTGTACATGCAATATTTCCCCTCATGCAGGGAGTCAACTACAATTCTGTTTGTCATTTTATAGGAAAAAATGTAAAAACTATATCACTAAGAATGATCTTGTCTAAATTTTGAGCCTTGGGCGAACCAGAACACATTTTGATTGAGTTCCCTGAACAAATATAGGATTGCCTAGAAAGCTAATCTTGCATTCTGCTTACTATGGCCCAAAGATACATTACTAATTATTTCTGACGCTCATGATGTCACCTCTATTTCATTCTCCACCCACTGCTGAGGCAATGTAGAATCATCATTAGTTGTTTGATTGTGGAAGGGGAAACTAATTCATTTCTCAACACAAAGCTTGTACAGGCAACATTGGGCACCTCAGAGACATAACTGTGCGTGTGTGTGTGATGTGATCCAAGACTGTGATTTGCTCAAGTCTAAATGGTCATTTAAGAACCAACCTTCCTGTCCAGTGACTGGCCAATGCAAGTTTACATCCATTTTGTTTCATCTATGTGAGAAACCCTCCCTTTAACTTCATTCTTTCCCCTTATATTCTAGGCTTTATAAATAGGAACATAAACCTAAAGGGAGGCTAGTAGTTTAAGAATCAAAGTTAATGTACTGTACCCTTAGAGGCCTTTTTAGATCCAGGGCCAGCTTTAGTTATTTTGATGCTGTATGCAAAGTCATATTCTGACACCCCCTGTAGCTTGTTCAACTACTGATGAATTCCTAAATCATCTTGGGATTTATTTATTTTTTAGCTTTACGATAAAGATTTTCAGCCTTGGATAGTCCCCCCCCCCCCCCCCGTGACATGTTCATTCTATTTACTGTCTCACCCAATTTGAATTGCATTACCTGCATTCATAGGGCAATAATTTTGCAAAATTATATTTGATCCTTGAATGGGGTCGCTGCACAGAGATTGTGCCATTACCACTTTCCACCTTTTTTTAATGTGTACGTCTGAAGTCTTTAACTTTGACACCCCTGCCAACTGTCTACATTGCAATAGACCTAAAACCAGCCTGATTTTTAAGTCATTTTAATACATTGAGGCAACCTGTTGAGGCATGAAATGCTAGGTGAAGGGCAGGGTGACTTTGCACAAGTCATTCTCTCTCAGCCAATCCTCCTCACAGGGTTGTTGTGGGGAAAATAGGAAGAGAAAGGAATATGATGTCTGTTCACTGCCTTGAGTTACTTATAAAGTAATAAAGGGGGGGGGGAAACTATTACAACCTCCTCCCCCCCACCTTTCAAAATAAATTGCCTTTTCTGCTGTATCAAACATAAGAGGGAAGAACATTAAAGTCACTGCCAAGATAAACCATGTGCAATTCAGAGTGAATGCATTTCAGAGAATATGGCAACAGATCAGTTGAAACTAGAAGATTGGGGAAGATAGAGGGATACTTGCCATCCAGGGTCCCTTTGGACAGCAAAATAAGCAGCATATACATTAAGTAAATAAATACTTGTCTATTATTAAACTATTACTGGTGGTTTTGATAGTTGGCTATCTCAAGATGCAGAAAAGCTCTAGTTATGGATTTTTTAAAAATAATCCCAGTTCTGATTTCTTTTCTTTCTTATCCAATTATATCGGATACAATGACATTTATTTTGATATGAAGGAAAAGCTTCAAAAAGTCCAACATTATCATAATGGAGTTCAAAAAGTCCAACATTATCATAAAGTTTGGTTAGAGAGACCAAAATGCTCCTGGATATAATCTCTGGCATTCCTTGACTCCTGTCCTATTTGATATTTATTTGTTTGTTTGTTTGTTTGTTTATTTATTTATTTATTTATTTATTTATTTATTTATTTATTTATTTATTTATTTATTTATTTGAATGTCCCTTGGCTCTTTTATACCCATGATGTCATAACAACTATGGTGGATTGCTATAGCCTGTCAATTAGGAAACAAAGTAAATTAAAATTCAGGATTGTTAGAATATCCAGAACAACCAAAAAATATGGCAATAATCAACTTCATTGTCTTCTCTTAATGTCTGGTCTGTGACTTGTCATATGCACCAAGCAGCCATTTTTGAAAATCAGCAAACCCCTGAAGTTTATAAGGACACAAAGCACACTTTTAACATTCAATAGCTGCCAAAAGTTATGTGGCCCTGAATTGTACAAAGAGATCCTTGTTCCGTTATAACAGGGGTGTCAAACTCATATTGTCACAGTGTTGACACATGATATATCACAACTTTTTCCACTGTCGGTAAACCGGGCATGGACATGACCAGCATGTGATGCAACTGGCCCACAGGCCGCGAGTCTGACAGCCCTGCTCTAGGACTTCAATTGAAGAAGTGACTGCTCCAATATAGTATAGTTCTTCATCCATCACACCAATCAAGGAAGAAATCCCTATTCTCAAGAAATTCAAAAGTCAAGTTTGAATATTATTTTAGCAGTTCCAGTTTTTCAGACTGATATTTTGTCACCTGGAGAAAAATATTTCAGAACTTTATACCTTGATCTCTTTCTTAAATACAAGCTAAATCTATTTGTAACTACTAGTACTTGCACGTGTGTCTTTAACTTAGATAGTAAACCCAAGAATTGGCTCCCGCTACAGTTTATAGAGCACACAATTGTGTCCATTGTATCCATTGCTTAGGTAGCCTAGGGTTTTTTTTAATGATTCGCTGAAACCAACAAGATAGTTGCTTGGTTTTTGAGTCTCTCTTAATGTGTGGCTTTCCACTGTAGAGCTTTCACTCTGAATGCTTTCCACATATGGAAAAGTGGAATAGTGCATTATATGCAGTCCTTTCAGTGACCTGTGCAGTTCAAGGAGAAAAGTTGTCAATATGATACATTGTAACATAGCCCAGTCTTCTTAAGTCTTCTGCTATTGTCATTATTCTGCCATCCCATGGGATAAATATTGTTTGCACACCTTGTACTCGTCTAAGAAAGTAATATTTTGTATGTGTGTGTGTTTGTGTGTGGAAAGAAATAAGAACTGCAGAAAAGAAAGTGTATCTTGTCTGTACAAGGTATTTGCATTTTGTGTCCTAAAAACATTTTGTCTAAGCAGCATCTGAATCCAGAGGTCCCTAGTCTAAATGCAACAATATTCACACAATCATCTATAGGCATCCTATAACAAACAAAAAGCTAATATGTCTCCCAGGTTTTTCTTCCATTTTATATCTTCTGCAATTTCAATTGCAAGAATTGCTTCCAAATGACTATATTTTTTTTCCCCAGAATACTTCCTTGGTGTTTTCTTCTGCATATCCATGATCAAAGAACAATCAAATTGCATCATATTCATGATTAGTTTACAGTTTATATGCATTAGGAATTAAGGTTGTTGTTTTAAAAAAAATATTTGATTTCAACATAGTAAAACCTCAGACGTTGTATTTTAGCTCTCTGAGGGGAATTTGCATCAGTTTGCTTAAATTCCTAGCAATAAAACAATATCCAAATATTTTAGCCTGTATAAAAAGTATCAATATTGTAAAACATTTTAAGTATCTTACAACCTCAAGAAATGTCCATGAGGACATAATTTCACACTTGCTTGAAGATAGTCAGTTTTAGATGAAGCTATGAAGCTAATGGTATTGACTATTTTTAAGAGAAAGCAGGCCTTCTAGTGCACTTAAGGTCTCAACATGAAGCATGGCATCAATGTGTACAGGAAAAAGAATCACATGTGGTTCCATATTCTTTGAACTTTGAGGGCAGGGAGGTTACAGAGATGTTTTTTCTTGCTGCAGTAGTTACTGAAGCAAAAATAATAATCATTTCAGAGAATGTTGTGTGTGTAGGCTTCACCTGTAGAAACACAAAGCTTCCTTGTATCCTGGTGCATGGGTGGAGTTAGAATAAAATTCTATGATCTGAAACAGTCCTTTTTCTTATGTGTTGTCTGGCAAATTGCAATCCAGCAAAAGCAATATTCACTAAGGTGAGGGTTATCAAGCAGTCCAAACTCAGTCAGCGGACATAGTGGCTTCTGGATGTAGTACACAGCATTTAAAGACAGATTATCTGAACGAAAGTAGAACACTTCAAGAGTTGAAAATGTGTTTATTATGGGTATTAAAGCCAAATAGCTAGTTAAATTCCTAACTTTTTAAGCACTGGTGAAGTAATCAGGATTACAACCATGCCTTACTCGAGTATTATTCCTGTTACTTAGGATATAATCAATCTTTCTTTCTTTCTTTCTTTCTTTCTTTCTTTCTTTCTTTCTTTCTTTCTTTCTTTCTTTCGAATCATCTCTTAATTGTTTTTTGTTTTTTACATTGCAAGTACAAACTCTGCAATGGGCGTGTATATATTTTTTAAAAAAATTGATTTATATGCCGCCCTTCTCAGGAGACTCAGGGCGGCTTACAATGCGTTAAGCAATAGCCTTCATACTTTTGTATATTTTACAAAGTCAGAATTAGTTTATCTGCGCATGCTTCTTAACTGATTGCCTTGCAAGATCAATAATAGGTGAAAAGTTACCATAGGCTGCTTCACTCCAAGAAGAAAGGCAGACAATTTAGCTCAGAAAGGCAAAGATCATATTTCAAGGGTGGGCTGGTGAACTGAATATCCTCGACTGTAGTGGAATGAGGGGTCAGCAAGCAAACCAGCACTGATAAATGTATGCAGTATGAGCACAGTATGAGCACAGAGATGCTTGCTTCTTTATGCAACTGTTTTGAAAACATGTTGCAAGATTAAAGAAATAAATCTATCAAAAGCATTTGATTGGTTAGAAAGCATAATAATAGAAATGGTTAGCATAAAAGCTTGAAGTTTTGGTGGTGGACATTAGAACCGTAAAAGAAGAAAAACCAATCAAATCCTGAAAAATCTCTTGAGAATCAGAAGGCAAAAAAGCGGGGGGGGGGGGGGGGGGAATGAGGCAGATGTCTACCTGTATTACTTCCAAATGTTTTCAGCTTCAGGCAGAGACATATATAGAGATAAATGGTTTCCCCAATCAAATAAAGCAGATCTTTTATATCTCATGATGGAGGAAGAACTGGAAATGAGGGAGTAGACTGGCTTTTCTTTGAATTTGTGTAATGGATGGCAGCTTCTGCTCCATTGAGGCCCAAGTTTGCAAAACCACAGATTCTCTATATCAGTAGCGGGTTTCAATTTTGTTCGCTACCAGTTTGTGCTTCTGCGCATGCCCAGAGACATCTGGGGGAGTGGGGGGGTGGAGTCTCCCACCACCGCCACCACTACCAATTTGCCTGATCTGGGGCAAACCGGTAGCAACCAACCACTGCTCCATATGCAAGTAAAGGTAGCATCCTTTACTTGCAATACAATACAATACAATACAATACAGTCAGTGTGAGCAATTACAGGCTGTAGTGGCAAGGCTGAAACCAGATCTAATACAAATTGAATCCCAAATCTGAATTCAGGGGAATTTGTAAAGATCAGAAAAAGGAAACTGATTTTGCCATCCACTATATTTGCAAATATATATATATTTGATTTATATGCCGCCCTTCTCCGGAGACTCAGGGTGGCTTACAATGCGTTAAGCAATAGCCTCCATACTTTTGTATATTTATACAAAGTCAGCTTATTGCCCCCACAAACTGGGTCCTCAATTTACCTACCTTAGAAAGGATGGAAAGCTGAGTCAACCTTGAGCCTGGTGAGATTCGAGCACAGTAATTGCAGACAGCTGGTGTTTAATTACAATGCTTTTTTAGTCTGCTGAGCCACCAGAGCTCCTTTAATTTTATCTATGGTTAACCCATTTATGTAACATTCAAATGCAGATACCTTCAAATACTGGGAAATAATTTCCTCTTTCTGACTCAGAATTTGTTTTCAGTGTTCAAACTTCAGAATTCTTCCCTGTAAGTACAGCAGTCAATGTTGAATGAGATGAATGTGGCCTTTTAAAGACTTGTTACATGAAAATATATTTGATTCACTTGACCCAATGCTCTCATATGTTCACACACACACCCCAAGGAAATGCAAATGTAATGATGTGAAATCTCAGCCAATTTTGGGTTGTTGTTTTTTAGCAGCCTTATGTCTAACATTGGTCAAAAATGCAATTGGTGAGGATTTATATGCCACCTAAGAAAAGAGCTTTTAAGGCACAGGAGGAGAAAGGAGAAAAATGCATTTCACTGAGAAATTAAGGGTGACTTTGACACTGTATTTCATAGGCAACAACTATAGTTGTCAGTCACACCTGCTGTAAATTCTATGGGACTGAAATCATCTACAAGGAACTGAACTCATGGATTTTCACACTTCAGATGTGGTGAAAGAATGGGTTAATCTGAGGAACATAAGGTTATTAACATTGGAAGGACATGATCTGCAATTGGGATGGCAGTTACCTCCAGAGGCATCATATTAGAAATGCATTACTGTTAGCATGGACCAAAATTAAACAACAACCCTATTTGAAAGTGCCAGTATGGTTATCTATAATGGAGGCATGGATATATCCCACTGTCATAAATATGGACAAAATTATAAGATATAAGGACATATTAAACGAAATGGGAGAACTAAAATCAAAACAAAAACTAAAAGGATTAGGGATTGACCTATCGTGGTGGCCACAGTTACAGATAAAATCCAGATATGAAAAAGACAGGCAGGAATATGGGTTTTATAATGAACCAAATGAACTGAACCACATCTTAATGGGAACAGATCAAAAATTAATCAAGAGGATATACAGTTACTTATTGACTTACAAGTTGGAGGAGGAACAAATAAAGGAAGCAATGATAATTTGGGCTAAGAATTTTGGTTATACAATAGATTTGGGCAGGTGGCAGAAATTATGGAATAGAAATCATAAACTTACAATGTCAACAGCATACAAAGAAAACCTCTATAAAATGTTTTATAAATGGCATTATTCAACTGCAAGATTAGCGAACATGTATAAAAACAGGTTTGTTAAATGTTGGAAGTGTAATCAAACACTAAGCTCATACTACCATATGTGGTGGACATGTCCCAAAGCAAATACTGGAAGAAAATATGCATGTGGCTGGAAAACATCACAAGACAACACATAGATTTGAAACCTGAGACATTTTTCTTGGGCATGCTTCCGGGAAACTATAATAAGGATAATACATTTTTGGTTTTACATATCCTAACAGCAGCTAGGATGGTATATGCACAATGTTGAAAAAACCCAGAAACCCCTGCAGATGACATTATTATCAAAAAAAAAATCTGAAGTGTGCAGAGATGGACAGGTTAATCCTGAAAATTAAAGGAAAGGAAGATTCGGATTATTTCATAACATGGGAATTATTTTACACATGGTTAAATGACAGATATTGAGGTTAGAAGAGTGGAATTGGATGAAATATGGTCTACATGAGAAAGAAAAACAGACAAGCTATTATTTTGTTGGTTATATAAGTATAATTGATACTTTGATGGAAGATAGTATATGTTGTAAAGATGATTGATATTATTGCATATTTGTTTATACATTACCGTATATTTGTTTATATATATATGATTATAGTGACGAGGATGATGTTTGTATGTTAACACCATGGACACCTAGAGAATGCAGTGCTCAACATAGAAATGGAATGTATGATATAAAACAATAAAACATATTTCAAAAAAAAAAAAAAGAAGCATGCCCAGATAAACTAATTCTGCTTTATTGTATGGCTGGGATGTCAAACTCGATTTCATTGAGGGCTGCATCAGAGTTGTGTTTGACCTCAAGGGGCTAAGTGGGTGTGGCCAGGGTGGACGTGGCCAGTTCAATGCCACTCATGTCGGGCACGCCTGTGGTAGCCCGAGCACTTTGCCAGCAAAAACAGGCACCCGAGCACATTTTCAACCGTGATAGTCTCCTGCAAGCCTCTGCCAACAAAAATGGAGCTTGGGAGAGCCTCCCGAGTTTCATTTTTGCTGGCAGAGGCACCGCAGAGTGGTCCTTTACTGTTTCCAGAGCTGCCCTGCAGACCAGATCACCCCATGGTCTAGATCTGGCCATGGGCTGTGAGTTTGACATCCCTGTTGTAGTGTTACATGCATAGAATTTTGGAAATCTGAAAGTACATTTCTTCCCCTATTTCCTTGGCAGCCCAAGAAATAGGGAGGGTCACTTTTGAGACATTTGAAATTCCTTCTGTGGGATAAATTGCCTCTAATCTCTCTTGGTTGCTGCTTTTCCCTCTGTCTCCCAAGGTCATTCCCACGTACCATTGCACCTGTCCACTTATGTCAGCCAAATTACTTTTTTCGCCCCAAAGCAAAATTTTCAAGTCCTTGTGAATGTGTTTATTTGGTTTTGTTTAAAATAGTAATAAAATAAGGTTAGTCTATCAGAAGCTTACAGCAACTTCAATTAAGGAGGAACTTTACATTTCCTCAATTTGTGTTTCACTTTTAATCATTTACACATTCCATTGTTCTTTGTGTTGCCTTTCAACCAGTGTATATCATATCACAATATCTAAAGTAATATTGGCAATTCTGTATGGGCTAAATTATAACATTGTTTTATCGTGCCTAATAGTGGCCTCCCCTCTCTCAAGCAATTTCAAAACTCCCAGATAATTTTGGCTAGCTTACTGTTTTAAAAATAGGAACAATAAATATTCTTAGCGTGATGAGTTATTTTTTCTGGAAGCAAAACTCCTTTTTCCTATGGAATATAGCAGATTAGTAGAATTGGCTAACAATAAACAGAACTGTTCTGGACAGAAGTGCCCTTCCAATGGATCAGACCAGCAATCTTACAGTGTTCTTCTTCAAGTTTGTTCCCTATTTTGATTGTACTAATATTTCTCTCACTCTTTCTTTCCGCTTAGTGGCTCATTGCAATTCAAAGAGAGTTTGAGAGAAAAAGAAACGAAGCTTCCAATCAGACTTGGAAACTAAAAAGAATAGACATATTAGAAAATTGATCATTAGAAGGTAGGTTTCAAATTGGTAGGAATGACCAATTTCATTCTTTGGGGGATTTCTAAGATGTGAGTAGTCAGATGTTATTATAGGGAGGTCAAGCCCTCTACCAGGAAATTAGAGATCTTTACATTTGAGTTCACGATAAACAATGCAGTTGCTTTAGGAGACACCTGCATCTTAGTATTTAGCAGATATAGGAAATGAGAAAAGGGGGGGGGATTCCTGAACCCCAGAACCAGATGGTTTAAAATTGGCTTAAAACTATAATACTTCCCAAAGTGAGTATTAGATTTTGGGCGAATATGTTATTATTCTTATAAATATGTCATATATGATACTGTAGGTAACTTTAATTGTGTACAGAATAGAATAGAGTGGAGTGGAGTGGAGTGGAGTGGAGTGGAGAGGAGAGGAGAGGAGAGGAGAGGAGAGGAGAGGAGAGGAGAGGAGAATTCTTTATTGGCCAAGTGTGATTGGACACACAAGGAATTTGTCTTGGTGCATATACTCTCAGTGTACATAAAATAAAAGATACATACTTTCCTTAACTTCAATCTTTTTAAAAACCCTTTGCTTATCTTTAGATGTCAAAATGATGATTTTTTAAAATACATTTTTCTACAAGAGAATTGTTGCAGCTATGGATTTGGCAAATTTTTATAACTTATTAAAAAAAAATTAATTTAAACTTTACTGTCAATATAAAAAAAAATATTGTTAAAGGCTTCCTTTTCCTGACTCTAGCTCTGTCCATTAAAAGAAGAACTGAGCAGAGAAAATGTAGTAATCGTTGATTGTATCTAAAGTAGGTCTTTCAAAGCTATGGAAGATGCTTACAATTCACTGCAATGAGGACTGCCTAAACTTTCTCTCTCGCATCCCTCCCTCACCTCCTATCCTGGTTTCCTCAACATTGCCAACATTTCCCGTCATCTCTATTAAATGAGGATTATGACAGCTGTATTTCAACACCTGCAAAAGGTGCCACGCTGAGGAAGATTATCCTAAATCATCATTCATCTCAAGCCAAATGAAATATTGTAGAGCAGATAATGTATCTTTGGGGATGAACAACTAAGGTTGGCTATTTCTTTGCTCAAACTTGCAGCAACCTGAGAGCCATCTGGAACAGGAAAAAAAAATAGTGAGGGCTATAATTACTTAACCCTTTGTTGCCTACAATTTTTCCACTTAAAATTCCTCAAGTAATTGTTAGGGAGCAAAAACTTTAAGAAACTTTTAGTCCAAACATGGGAAAGTAATATGTGTATGCTGTCTTGGCAAGGCTTTTGTCTTTAAACATTTTGAAATAAAAGCATGAAATCAAGATGTCCTTTTTCCCACTTACATAGAAAAATTTCCAATGGCTTCCTTCCTTCTTTCTTTCTTTCTTTCTTTCTTTCTTTCTTTCTTTCTTTCTTTCTTTCTCTCTCTCTCTCTCTCTCTCTCTCTCTCTCTCTCCCTCTCTCTCTCTCTCTCTCTCCCCTTCCCTCCCTCCCTTCCTTTTGTAAGAAAGTTAGCACCCACTCATCTCTTAGAAGAATGAAATATTCTAGGAAATATTAAAAAGGCAGAATATTATATTTCCCTGGGTGAGAAAAGGAGAAACACTCTTTTAAAGACAAAGCAGCTCCCTGCCCCCCACTTCAGCTCCAGGGTGATGGGATTAAGACCTTCACCCTCAGGACATGATAGGATTAGCTTCATTACCTCATCACCTAGCAAGATTCAACCAAGCCTGGCACTCACTCCCTGCATGGCCCCATGGGAGTCTTACAACCAATCAGGATACCTCCCCTTACACAGGAACAGGAAGCTCCAAGGCGGAGCCCAAGAGAGGGTCTCTCTCTCCCTCCCTCCCCCCCTCTCTCTTTCTCTCTCTCTCTCTCTCTCACACACACACACACACACAAACTGATGGCTAGAAAATTGTGTAGGTTTGCCATTCCTAACAAAACTTCATGATTATTTAGGTGGGCATCTTAACCCAAATAATTGGCATACTTAAGAAATGGCACAATTACAAATTGAACTATATGGCTGAGCCTGTAAAAAAAAAAGGCAACCAGCTGAAGTCTGTACATGTTGTTTAAAGTTGTATTCTGAGCAAAATATGATTATGTTAATTGGCCAATTATCATATTTGCATAATTAATTTTTAAAAATGGTATCTCAGTCTCATGATATATCCAGGAGTGATTTATGTTCACTTTTTATAGTGTATTTGGTGTATTTTTAGTGCATTTTTTATATGAATAAATGAGATTCAAGTAGAGTTCACACATGCAAAGTCCCATATACACATACATTGAGTCTATAAGAGATCTCTATCAGTGGTGAAATGTAAAATTTGTTACTACTGGTTCTGTGGGTGTGGCTTGGTGGTGGTGGGGGTAATGTGACTGGGTGGGCATGGCCAACTTTTTTTAAAAAATCTTTTAAAAGCATTTTTTCTAGAACCTTTTCGGCCAAAGAGGTTGTAGAAAAAATGCTTTTAAAAGCCTCTGACAATCCCAGCTGAGCCGCATGATCATCAGAGGCTTTTTTTTTACTTTTAAAAGCATTTTTTCAGCTGAAGAAGTTATAGAAAAAATGCTTTTAAAATTAAAAAAAGCAGCCTCTGATCATCGCACAGCTCAGCTGGGCATGGGGGGGGGGGGCGGGCACAGGGATTTTTGCTACCGGTTCTCCGAACCACCTGCCGCCATCGCTACCGGATTGGGCTATCTGGTCCAAACCAGGAGCATTTCGCCCCTGATCTCTATGCATTCAGCAACTCTTCTTATTCAAACATCCACTACAGTATGGGTAAGATTACAGATTCCATACATACAGGAACTTTCAGACATATATTCAAGGGGAAAAAAGCAACAGCAACTCTAAAATTTCTCTTCCCCTCCCGCCATAAATATTATCAGTTAAACAGGTAAAAAGAGGGTAGGATGAACATTGCCTGTGCCTTTGAGGGCTGGATGTGTACATGCATGCACACACTCGTGCGTAGTCTTATACCTATCAAACTCATTTGCCATGCTCCAAGCAATATTCTTATTTTGCAGCAACCTTGCTTTAGAATACTTGTTTCCCAAGGCAGAGCGAGTTCTCTTTCTCAGCAGTGTCCTTGGAAGACACACAACAATGGAAATGAGGCAGTCTTTGAACATGATCCTTAGGATGAGGTGGGATATGAAGAGAGGTAGAAAAACATTATGATTTTCTACATGATGATCGGTCTAAAGAGCATTGGAGAAATCTGATCAAGATTACATAATTCACTAGGAATGAAGGATCTAGTGATGTTTAAGCTTGAGAAGATGGGATTGAATTGGGACAGTGTGACAGCTATCTTCTGCTACCTGAAAAGTTGTTCCATGACAGAAGGTGAACATCTGTTCTTCCTTGTGTAGGATAGGAAAAAAAATGGAAATTTGAATATCAGGAAAACAATTTTAACAAAAAGAAATGTTTGAAAAGTTGAATTGATTACTCAGAAAGGCAGAGGTGTTCAACCTCAATCTTCTTTCATTCCATTTGGAATAGCAATGACATATTATTTTCAGACAATTTTAAGGTAAATAAATGCTTGCAAGATTTGGGGGGAAAGGTCTTAGTAGCAGGCTAATTCCAATTTACTTGCCTTCAGTAGTCTATGTACACAAATTTGAGCCATAAGGAAATTGTACACACAAAAAGACATATATATATATATATATATATATATATATATATATATATATATATATATATATATGGAGAAATCTATATTAATTGTGTGAAATATATATATTTCAAGATTTCAAAATATATATATCTTGAAACACATATATTTCAGACAATTAATCTAGATTTCTCCGTACATGTATGCACATGGAGAAATCTAGATTAATTATCTGAAAACACACACACACACACACACATCTCATGAATACACACACGCGAGACATATATGTCTCTCTTTGTGTGGTGCACAATTTCCTTATGCCTCATATATATGTGTATAGTGTATTCTGAAAACTATGGTTATTGTGGATAAATGAACTCAGAATATCTTTTGATTATTTAGATTTAAGTAGCCGTTCAATATATCCTCTTTAATGGGTCAAATGTATTCACCAGAACTCTGCATTGCTCATACTTCTAGCAGCATTCTAATCCAGTCAATATTTTACAGAGTTTCCCTTCATTATCTTGAAGTTTGCCCCCTTCACTTTTATTCAGAGATCTTTTCCCTCTTCAGTGGATTCAGTTCTGCAAGGCTTGCTAGCATCTAAACAAATTAGCACATAGGCCTCTGATGGAAATACACATTTTAGATCTAGGAAACAAGTGCGTGGAAAAAGCCTGCTGGCTTGAAGGCAATGCTCTTTGAAATGCTCAGGGGACATTCAAGTTTCAGAAACATGTTCAGAACATCTGCTCCATTGAACTATGAGCTGTGGATGAAGGTGTTTGAGATGAAGTCGTGAGGGCCTGCAACAGGAAATGTTTCAGGTGAAAATGTCTATGCAGCACAGCTTAGGAAAATTTCTAAATGGAAACCTAAAAGACAAATTGCAAAATTGTGATTTTGTGTCTGATTCCAGCCCTTTGGCATGTATATATTTGAATAATGTACATAAGAGAAAAATTCCTATTGATTTCTAAGAATCTTTTCATGATTTATTTTTCTAAGAAACGATTTCATCTTTTTATTTGTATTATGACACTACTGATTGGTTACTTGAATATCCCGCCCATTATTCAGCTGCAGACTATTCCCTTCTCTTAAAATGTGCACTTAAATCTGAGATTTCATTAATGCAAATAGTAATAAGTAACTGATTCACCCAATTGACTATATTATTTTATTTGGAAGTCTCTTCTGTTTTCTTTTGTTTCCCTTTTTCCAGCAAATCCATTTTTATACCCAGAGATTTGTCTGGTTTGTTTAATAAGAGACGTTGTATTAAAACCTTCCTCTTGATTATGATTGCATGGTTACGCAGCTATGACCTACAATTCAGGACTGGCCAAAGATTAAGTTTATTATTTCTTCAGGCTGCTGGGAAGTCAAAAATACCTTACTTTCCATGGTAGAAGAACTCAGCTAGATATCCTAGAGCAGTGATGGCTAACCTTTTTGCCATTGTGTGCCAAAAGTGGGGGTCACGCGCACATGTGCTACACCCATAATTTAATGCGCTCCGCCCCCCTGCACATGCGCATGTGACCCGCCCCCTGCTTTTGGCATGCAATGGCATGGTGGGCCCTTGCAGCCTGGGGAGAGCAAAAACGGCCTTCCCCACCACCCCCAGAGGCCCTCTGGAGGATGGAAATGGTCTGTCTCCTGATTTCTGGTGGGACTGGCCCGTTTTTCATCCCCCCGCCCTCCAGGCTTTCTAGGACCCTAAGGAAGGCGAAAATGGCCTCTCCCCCTGCCCCAAGGCCCTCCAGAGGCCGGAAACAGCCTGCTTTCTGACTTCTGGTGGGCCCAGAAGGTATGAAAATCAGGTGGTTGGTGGAGCCGAACTAGGGCAGAGCTTACATGCCCACAGATATGGCTCCGTGTGCCACCTGTGGCACGCATGCCATAGGTTCGCCATCACAGTCCTAGAGTGTGTCAAGATGTTTTCCTAGTGATGGCCTGTCATAATGATCTTTTATAATGGAAACTAGGAAAGAAAGGGACTAAATGAGTCTTCCTCCCTGCCTGTAATAAATAAAATGAGTCATTATTCTTGACGTGCAAAATTCTTACATCAGAAATAATATTTCCTATTATCAGACATCCAATTGCAAGCATGTTAATTAGGGCAATAAACACAGTTTGTTTGGAGCTTTCTGGGTACATTTTCTTTCCCATTGGCCTTTTCTAAACGTTTTAAAATTTCCAGGCTAATATGCAGACTTCAGACTGCCTGGATGAGAACTGTCTCATTTAAGTCAGTGGTGGAATCCAATTTTTTTTTCTACTGGTTCTGTGGGCGTGGCTTGGTGGGTGTGGCAGGGGAAGGATACTGCAAAATCTCCATTCCCATCCCACTCTGGAGTCAGCCAGAGGTGGTATTTGCTGGTTCTCCAAACTACTCAAAATTTACACTACTGGTTCTACTACTACTGGAATAGCACCCATGATTTAAGTACTAAGGTCTTGTTCAGTTTCTGGGACCTGATAAAATGCTTTTACCAGCTGAAACAAAAGCAGAAATGAATTTTAAAAGGAGTTTTTTTTAAAAAAATATGGCACTTCATACATACTTGTCTTTGGGTCCTAATTTCAAAACTGACTTGAACTTATTTGGAAGCCATCCAATTCTGTTGGGGTAAAAAAAAAAAAGAGTTTGGTAACTCTATAATTCCATTGTTTTGTAGACAGATTTTACTGCTCCAATTAATTAGCAGAAAAACGAGTATATATTATACTCTATATTATATGTAAATATCAATATATTATATTGATATTTACAATATAATGTAACTTCAAAGTTGATGATGATGGCAACAGGAGAAAGGGCCAGAAAATGTTATTAACATTTCAAAGCATTGGTTTTGACCTATATTCCGTGGCTCTATATTCTGTAGGAATCATTTGTCCAGATAGAGTATGCCTGGCCAACATGTACATGCAAGATCCCATCCATAGGATAATTCAATCAGAATCAAATCTCAAAGAAATCCTTCTCACTTGTGGGCTTCATGCATTGGAAATGGATCTGGTATTTTTCTATCTGGTCTTCAGCTAGGTAGTTAAGATAATTTTGTCTGAACAAACATTGAGAGTTTGATTTCTCTGAGTTGTTTTGATTACTTTGTTTTTAAACTCTATTGTAAACTGCTTAGAGTCAGGACACTATAATTGTAATATATAAATAAGCAGGATTTTTTTTAAAAAAATGATTATATTGCAAGAAAGCTTCCTTTCCTTTTGCAGAAAAATAATAATTCAAATGTTGAGTTGAACTGTATCAACAATCCATTACTTCAAATGAGGTGTATATTTTTCCTTCCATTCTAATTTGGTTAGTCTATGACTCCTCTGCTAAAAATGCCTTTATTCTTGATGTCTTAGTAATTTTTCCTCCCCACCCCCTCAACCCACCTCCAAAACATTAAATGTTCCTTGAAATTGAACCTGTTCAATTTGGAAGTGGATGATAAGCTTAACTGAAATAGACTTTGGAGACAGCAAGGAAAGAAGTATAAGAGTTCACCCACTCCTTTAATATTATGTGGCTGCATGAGCAATCACATGAATTGATTGCTGTGAAAAAGACTAGGTAATTTAACATGAACTGAAAAATACATTATAGAGGAAGAAAAGTGGGCATGTCACTTAAAAAAACACTTCATATTGTTGTTGTTAGTTGCGAAGTCATGTCCAACCCATCATGACCCCATGGATAATATTCCTCCAGGCCTTCCTGTCCTCTATCATCCTCTGGAGTCCATTTAAGCTCATGCCAACTATTTCAATGACTCCATCCAGCCACCTCATTCTCTGTCATCCCTTCTTCTTTTACCTTCAGTCTTACCCACCATTAGGCTCTTCTCCAGTTTTTTATTTATTTATTTATTCATTAGATTTATAAACCGCCCTACTCCTGGGGGACTCAGGGTGGTGTACAGCCATAAATAAAACATTTGAATACAAAAGTTTAAAATAGAATAAAACGAATTAAATAATTTGGCTGACAATTAAAACCCCGATAATTTAAAACAGATTAAAATTCATAATTAAAAGGAGAAAATAACTTAGGTCAGGCCGGCTTGTTGGAATAAATAGGTCTTGAGCGTGGTCTTGAATGAGTCTTTCCTTCTCATTAGGTGGCCAAAGTATTTGAGTTTCATCTTCAGGATCTGGCCTTCTAGAGAGCAGTCTAAAGCTCTTCATAGTAACTTCATATTAACTATGACCGATATGAAAACATAATGTTTACACAAAAGTAGAATTACAATAATCTGTCATCTTTCCCCTTTGAAAGCAAAACAAATCCCTCTTTAAATGCTCCTGCTTGTTTGAGCCAGAGTACTAGTAAACAGTAGAGATAAGACCAGAGTACTAAGTTTAACATTCCTCTTCCAAAGCATAAAGATTGAAGAATCTTGGTGTTATCATTTTGATATCCTGGTGCCTAGATATGATGTCACTCACATCTCTAAACTAAAACCTTGGAAAGCCACTTCCAGACAATCCAGCTTCCACTAGGTGTGTTGGGCTAAGTCAGAGGTCTGCAACCTTAAACACTCAAAGAGCCATTTGGACCTGTTTCCCACAGAAAACACTGGGAGCCACAGTGGGTGGGCATGGCCAACTCAACCGCACTCCCACCCAGTCACATGACCTCCCCCCCACCCAGCCACACCTATCCAGGTTTTGTGCTCTGGGTGTTTTCTGTGGGAACTGCCCCCCCCTCTCTCACCTTCCCTCTTGTTTTTCTCTTTTCCCTCTCCCTCTCACTCCCTCGCTTCCTCTTCTTTCTTTCTCTCCCCTTCTCTCTCATTTCCCTCATTTTCCTCTCATTCTCTCCCTCCAGCTCTCACATTTCTGTGTCCCTCTTCCTTTCTGTCCCCCTTCTCTCTCATTTGTTTCTCTTTCCTCTCTCTCATTCTCTCCCTCCATCATTTTCTCATTTCTTTTTCCCTTTCTCTCTCTTTCCGTCTCTCTCTTCCCCCTCTCTTCCCTCCCCCCTCTCTCATGTATGTGTGTGTGTTCCCTCTTGAACCATTTCCAAAAACAGTCGAGGGTTGGGTGTTTTTTATTTTTGTTGATGTTCTTTCTTCTTCTTTATCATATGATTTAAATCAAGAGTCATTTCAGGTTCCCAGATAAATGAAGGTTTTTTTGTCCCCTGCTGTGGCTCCCTGTCAGCTGGCTGCCCCCACCCCTCACTCTCCCAGTCACTCCTCGCATGGCCTGAGAAAGTAAGGGCAACGGCAGGAGGGAGACTCCCTCCATATTCCAGAGCAGGAGGGAAGCACCCCTGTACTTGCCTCTCATTTCGTGGGCAATTCTTGGTACTACGCGCACCTTGGTCACTTGTGGAGACACACAACTTTCTCTCTCTGCCCCAAGACACTGGCCCAGCCTAGGGCTCTGGCCAAGGCTCTGTGTCATAATGGGCTCCAGGAGGAGGAGAAGATGCTGTTTCCCCCATTGTGAAGCATGCTAAATTTAAGTGTTCTGTGCAAGGCGGTGTGAGAGCAGTGACCAGGCCATGGAGGTGGTGAGAGGTGTGGAGTCAGCTGTAGCTGGGCCAGGCCAGTGCTCTAGACTTGCAACTTGCTCTCGCCACCTCCATGGCCTGCTCGCTGCTTGTCGCAGTGCCTTGAACAGCACCCTTAAATTTAGCACACTTCACAATGGGGGAGAAAGTGTCCCCTCCTCCTCTTGGAGCCCATTACGATATGGAGCATTGGCCACAGCCAGGCCAGTGTCTCAGGGTGGAGAGAAAATTCATGCATCTCCATGAGCGACCGAGGTGTGTGCAGCACCAAGAACCACCAGAGGAAGCGCCCGCGAGATAAGAGGATAGTACAGGGGTGCTTCCCTCTCGCTCTGGAATATGGAGCGAGTCTCCATCCCCGCCATCGCCCTTACCTTCTCAGGCCACGCAAAGAGTGACTGGGAGGGGAGGGCGAGGGGTGGGGCCAGCCAGCCAGCAGGGAGCTGCAGCAGGGGGATGAAAGAGCCACATGTGGCTCTGGAGCCACACGTTACTGACACCTGGGCTAAGTCATCATAAAACAACTTCTTAAATAGGTTCAGCTGCAAGATTTACAGAACATTATCATAAGAATAGTAACTCAATAATGTGCTGTTAAAACAAGGTTTATTTAATGTGGTGACAGAGATATTGTTTTGTTCCTTCTTCTGACAAAGTAGTTGATCCTGATGGTCTCTAGAAGAGAAGAAAATCCTACTTCCAGTCTGGTGGAGCAACATACATTGGAAAAAGCAATGGTTGCAGTTGACCTTCTGTTTTCTTCTTTGTTCATCTGGTCTAATCAAAACTACACCTCTATTACGCAATTTGTGCTTTTGTGAATTTCAACAGCTTGCTAGCCCTTGGGTTCAGCATTTGCTTTAGAAATTTTCCAAGATGCTATCAGTTATGATTTCAACATTTGTTTGAGTGACTGGAAAAATAACTTTAAGGTAACTCTTCTATGTCTTACAGAGTAAAAATTGATTATACATAGCAGACCTTTCTGGTGGATGGAATTTATAGCAATATCACATAATCTTCTGCAATAAACATTGCTTTGTTTGAATTCATCCTTTGAATTTTCCAGTAGTCAAATATAGTGTCTGAACTCTCAACATTCTTAAACTTTAACATTATTCAGAGTATGGTTACATTAAAAATTCTTTTAAAATGTATTTGCATTAAGATTCTCCTATATTTTATAAACATTGCATAGAAAAAAAATGGTGATGAATAAACCACTTTGGTATCCATTTTCCTAGGTAATTAAAGCTAGGAATGAGCACCTAATTAGCAGTTAAGATGAGTATGCATAATCAGTATTTTTCACAGGATTTTTACTTAAATCTTTTGGGATGCAGCTTTCACTCTGTTATGACCTGTCTTTAGCTCTTAAGATACAATAGCATAAAATGTCAAAATAAGAAATGTTTCCACCCTGTGTAATTGCACGATATGCTGTGACTTGTCCAGACTGCAGTTTACCTCATGGTTAATTCAATGCTAGAATAGTGGTAAACAGTCTGGATGGTAGCTCAGCCAGTAAAAATGGTAGTGGTCATGATTTGATTCGTTTTTTGGTACTAAGAGGTTTTTATTATTATTTGCTAAAATCTCTCTACTGAATCACATTGATTATGCCCTAACCTGCTCATCAGCTTGTTGGATTTCCACAGAAGGAATCTGGCATGCCGAATCTCTGCACCCAGTATCTGAAGAAAGTTTCTCCTTAGGGCAGTTTCACAGTAATGCTACGTTGTCTTCTTCTTCCATCACAGGCCCTTGCTCTGCTTCTGCTGAGCCTTTGAACCTCTTTATCAACCTTGTGAAATAGTCCAGTTAGGAAATAAACCCAGATGAACGAATTCTACTTTATTCATAGAATCTCACAAGTCTGAAAGTGTATTTCTTCCCTTGTCACCCTTACAGCCCAAGAAACCAGGAAGGGGCTCTTCAGAAACATTTGCCATGCCCACAAGCTATGGCTCTTCCCCCTCTCTCTGACAGTCATTCCCACATGCCATTACACTTGTAGCCCTTATAATAGCATAATGCTTTTAATATTTACTGTTTAAAACCAGTTTGATTCTAATTTAAGATCGACTGACAGTGAGAACAATCAACCAATGGAACAGCTTGCCTTCAGAAGTTGTGGGAGCTTCATCAAAGGAAGCTTTCAAGAAGAGACTGGACTGCCACCTGTCAGAAATGGTGTACGGTCTCCTGCTTGGGTGTGAGGTGGGGGGTTGGACTAGATGACCTACAGAGTCAGACCTACTGACTCTGTTAATATGTTATGGTGCCTAATCTGTTATAATTCAGTATGCAGACTGTTGTTGTCTTCAAGAGGCAATGTATCTCCTGAATCTTTCACCCCCCTCTGGGAAAAAAAAATAATATTCAGCCTAGCTTTCCTATCTCCCCACCACCACCCCTCTGCTTAATTTCACCTTTTTACAGGATTGTTCAGCAAAGCGAAGCGGCAGGTAGCCCCCTCCCTTGAATTGGCAGCAAATAGCTTTTAATTTTTTTTTTAAAAAAAATTATTATTTGCTTGCCAGGCAACAGGCGAAGGGCTTGTAGGATTTTCTGCTCCGGGTGCCAAAATAACTTGGCCGCCTTACTCGGGGATCAGGTTTACGCCCCGTGATGTGCAGGAGGAAAATGATAAAGATGCCCTGTTGCCCTGTGCTTTAAGAAGCAAATTAAAGCCTCTTTCAGCCCTTCCTCAGCAACTGGGAAAGAGTTCCCAGCGTCAGGACCGGGAGAAAAGGGAAAGCTGCTTTTGCTGAACAAGCTGCTGAACTCTCTCCAGAATCGAGGACGGTCAGCCAGCCTTTCCCGTGGTGGGCTATCCCGTCCCATCTTCCGCTTCTGCCCGCTTTTCCCCTCTCAGAAGGTGGCTTCTGCGAGTCTTTCGGCTCCCGCTCGTCACCCCGTCCGCTTCACGTCTAGGTTTCCACCTCCAGCTGCGCCACCCAGCTCCTTCGCTCAGCCCTCGAGGCCAGGCGAAACCCCCGCCAATGAGGAGGCTCAGCGACTGGGGAGGCGTGAAGAGGCGGCGACGGCAAGAGCGGCAGCTTCAAGCCGAAGCGCAGCCCGGGCCCTCAGTAAAGGGCGCGCTGGCGCCAAGTCCGACTCAGCGTCCTGGAGCGCGCGCCGTGGCTAAGATGCGCTGCTGGCGGCTGCCGCTGCTGCTGCTGCTCTTCTTCTGGGCTTTGCCGCCCGTGCCCGGTGGGCGCCACTACCCGCACAGCGCCATGTTGGACGGCTCGTCCCGCTACCGGCTCTCGTGGGCTCACCAGGGCGACACCATCGCCTTCCGCCTGGAGGTGCGCACTCGAGGCTACGTGGGTTTCGGCTTCTCTTCCACAGGAGCTATGGCTTCGGCGGATATGGTGGTGGGCGGCCTCGACCGGGGCAAGCCCTATTTGCAGGTGAGCAGCGAGGTGTGTGTGTGTGTGGGGGGGAAGTGTGGGGCCGTGAGAGGGCCACCTCCTCTTCTCCAGGAGAGCGTAATATTCAGCAATAACTCCTGTTTCCACCTGAAGTTCGTTCATAAAGCTTAATACTTGAATTGGACATCAGAGCAGTTAACAACGGAGGCGGTGGGACATCCTTCAATTCTGACTTTGAGTTTGAGTCCGCTGGTCCAGCAACCTCCCTCAGTATCTTTATTTGTTTAGTGTCAAGTAGGAGTTATTCAAACGCACACATGCATACAAATCCAGTAAGTTTCTGGCATGGTCAATAAAAAGACAACACAACTGCTACATTTGACTTTTGTTATGACTCCCCCCCCCACTCTCTCCTTCCCTCCCTCTTTTTCCTTCCCTCGCTCCTTCTCTCTCCCTCCCTCCTTCCTCCCTCCCTCCCTCCCTCCCCCATCTCAATTTCTTTGCAAGGAAGATCTTGCAATCCTATGCTACTTGTCCAAGAGAAAGAGTGAAAGCCATTTTTAACAATAACAACTGGCTTCTTTTATCATTTCCTTGTATCAGTGGTGCCTTTCAGACTTCGCTAAGTCTAACTGCAAAGTGACCAGCATGCTACCTAGCAAAGCCACAATGACAAGGGAAGGGTTCCTGTACACTTCACATATCGACAGGCAACAATTGTGTCCCTTTTATGTTTTCAGTCAGTAAAGATGCATTTCAGCTTTATCTTAATATCTTGAATTACACACTTCAGCATTTAGCTGATACATATTTTATCTTCATGTGCAAGGTTCTCAGAAGTAACGGAAAATATAAGTACTGTTAATAATCTTTGTGCTTTGTGTTTGCACAACAATTTGAAATACTCTTGTTTGCCAAGTCTCAGTTAGTGGCCCCAGGGCGAAGGCAAATTAATTGAATAATGTCTGCCTTTCTCATTTAATAGTTAATTAGTATTCAAACTTATAAATGATATGGTAAAAATATATGTGGACTGAATGAATGCATAATTTAATCTCTTAGAATCATGTAGCTGTAGAGTTGGAATCAACTACAAACATCATCTAGTCCAACCTCTGTTTTTAGGTCATAATATAAAATACCATGTAATCTCTAAGTATTTATTTAAATGGCTCTAGGCAGAAAAGTAGCAAATATAGATGCAACTTCAGATCAATTCCATACCTAATGCATTGATCTTTGGCTATAGTTCAGTTAGCAGCTACGTTCTACCAAAATGAGAGACCCATACTAACACTACCTTAATCCTACCTTAAAGACAGTTGCATGGTTATGTATTTTGATTGATATTTTTCTCCATGCAGTAGTTAAATACATATTTTTGTTCATAGTTTTAAGTGGGAAGAGCTGGTTGATTGGATACACTTCTAAAAAGTGAGATTCTCACAAGAAATCCTAATATAAATTGAGCAAGTAGAACCACCTGGACAAGCATTTTGTCTATCTAGCTCTATAATGATAACTCTAATTTAGACCCATAGCACTAGGATGTATATTAGTTGGCATTAATGAATCAATTTTTCTGTTTAGTATCTGCAAATGTATCTACATTTTGAGTGGTATTAATGATTCCTAAAAATACTGAACAAATAACAAACCATCAGGTACTAGCTTCTTCAAAAACTACAGCATTTAAAAAGACATATGGCATAGAAACTAAATTCTAGACTGAAAAATTAACTTTTAAAGGAAAATATATGCTGTTTCCTTAGAAATGTCATCTGAAAGTCAGATAAACGATACACTGATACAATGCAGCAGTGAATTTTGGTTCCTCAGTCCATCTACTTCAGTGATTCAGCTCTGCACTGAGTGCTCACAATAAGCTTCCAGATGTTTTCAGAATAGGAATTGATTATAGTGTCTTTTTATTTAAATATTTAATCACATTTTCTCCTTAGTTATATGTTGATTTCTATCCTTAAGTCAAGCAACTAGTTGCAATTGCTATTTATAATGTCATCAATATCTGTGGTGCTTTCCTTGTTTCAGTAGAATAAAAAAGACAGATCTCTGACTCAGGTTAATTGCAGGTCATATCAATTCTGAAATAAAATATATCACTCAGTTGCCCAATTTATGTTTCTGAGATGCAAGTTACCTTTTTAAATAAAATAATAATAAAAAAAGATCTTCCATTTACTAATAGAAGAAAATGTTTTCCTTCCGGTGTTCATGCTGGTTCTAGAAGAAGAGACTTTTCCTTTCATTGCAGTCAGTTAGTACAGAAATATGACTAGAAACCAGAAGACCATGAGTTCTGGTCCCACCTTAGACATGAAAGCTGGCTGGGTGACTTTGAGCCAGTCATTCTCTCTCAGCCCAATTCACCTCACAGGGTTTTATAGGGAAAACATGAGGAGGAAGGAATATAGCCCTGAGTTGTCAATAAAAATAATAAAGGTGGGATATATATATATATATATATATATATATATATATATATATATATATATATATATATATATATATATATATATAAATATAAATATAAATATAAAAATAAATAAATAAATAAATAAATAAATAAATAAATAAATAAATAAATAAATAAATAAATAAATGTGTATATGTGTCTGTAAATTTTGGTCATTTATGACCAGATAATGAGTTGCTACACAAGAAGAATGTAGGTGATGACCACATAGAAATACAAATAGATATATATCAATTATATAAACAAGCCAGAATGTTCTTTTAAAAGGAAGCTATTTTCTAGGTATCAGCAAAGGTTCTGATAAAAACATAAATAATACTTTTGGGAGGGCCTGTTCATGTTGTCACTATATTCTACCTGAGGTTACTGCTTTAAAATTTGCTAGAGTAGAGTACAGCTTAAAGGATTCTTCTGTTGCCTCCTGCAAATTGATCAGTCAGGTTGAAGGGTACAATTACGTTGTAAAGACTGAAACACAAAAAGGATCTTTCTAAAGGGCTGATACATTCTTCAAGGGTATGGCTGAGATGGAGTGAGCAGAGGATGATGTATTAATGATAAGCATTCTGGACTACAGAGTGGGAACCTAGCACTAGGGAAGTGTAAGATCCATGTTTAAACAGCAGGAATCTGTCAGACTATCACTGTCATTAAGTGTTGTACCTTATGATTCTTGATGAACGTATCTTTTGTTTTATGTACACTGAGAGCATGTGCACCAAGACAAATTCCTTGTGTGTCCAATCACACTTGGCCAATGAAAAATTCTATTCTATTCTATTCTATTCTATTCTATTCTATTCTATTCTATTCTATTCTATTCTATTCTATTCTATTCTATTCTATTCTATTCTATTCATGTGATTCATAGATTTGTGAACTGTAGAACAAAGAAAAACTCAGAGCTGAGCAAACAGGAAAATACTATGGAAGTTTATAGAACAATGTACTGTATAAGGCCAATCAGGAGCATGTTTTATGGTGATGCAGACTGGTGAGGTTGTTGTGAATATGTTAAAGTATGGAGACTCCAACCCCCAACAGTGCAGTGATGGAAAGATGTTGGCTGGATAAATATAAAATGCTGGCTGGATAAATATGGGTGCTGCCTCAGAGAAATTGCTCAATCTGTTCAGGCTTGTAGTTATATTATGCATGCAATATTGCCAAAGTAAATTTTTTACAGACTACTTGCCACAAGAATGCTCAAGGCAGCTCTAACCTTTGCATCTTTTTTTTTTTTTTTTACTATTAAAAAGCCTTTAGGGCTTACTTGCACACTCCTTGAGTTTCCATTCTACAGCTCCATTCTTAACCTTCTCTTTCGTTGTCAAATCCTCTTTCTTTTGGTCTGGAATTGTGCATCTCTAAATGTAGCTCCCAGTATCCATTTTGCAGAGAGTAGTCCTTCTTTATGAATGCGGGTTTTGTGTGATTTATTTAAGAAGGTTGCTTTGTAAGGGCCTTTTGCTGAACTCTAACATAAAAATACATTTTTATGGGAATATTTTGTGAATAGCTCTTCATTAGTATATGAAAAATGCTATACTCATCACACTCACTAGTTTGCTGGTACCCCAAATAAAGAACATCTGCTTATCAAATACAGTATACGCATGGAAATCATTTTGATATGTTATTAAAGAGTAATCGGATTTTAAATGGTGAAAAGCCGTGAATGGAACTCTACTGTTTTTTAAACATACTCTTGACAAAAGTTTTTAGCAACGAAACAAAAAGATAAAACAAAGAGAAATGTCACAGTGGCACACATTTTAAATATCACCTGGTGCTTGGTTGTAGATATTGCACGCCTTTGGGAAACTCACTGTATCTTTAGGAATCTTTTCTGGCATCTTAGCGTGAGGTTAAAAAAAGATTCTTAAAAATTCAGTGTGTTCCCCAAAGGCATGCAATATCTACAGCCAAGCACCAGCCAAGGCATATTAACACTGCTTAGCTATTGGTTTTTTCTGCTAGTGCAAGGGTCTTTCTGGAAGAAGTCATCATTTGTTATGCTTTCCTGCCCATGATGTTTAAAGAACAGGTGAAATACAATGCATACACAGGTCATTCTTAACCTGTGAGAGATCTTGGGCAGTTTGGCTACAAAGGCAAACCCTGTCTTCTGCTTAATTTAAATGTATCCAGTTTGTATGTTTCTAAACATGATGACTTAATCACTCAATTCTTTTTCTTGTCAATTCAATTCAATACTCTGCATCAGTCCTTTACCCACTATGTACTGTATAATGGAATTACATAGAATTTCATATTTGTAATATTGTAATAGTAAAATTGTGGTTCTCCAGACATCCATGTAGTGGACTTTGGATGTAATGGCGAAATTTGTATTCAGATCTCACCCCAGAAATAACAAAGATCTACAATAGAATGGAAAATGTAAAATAGTGCAGAGAAGAGAAACCAAGATGATTAAGGGACTGGAGGCTAAAACATAGGATGAATGGTTGCAGGAACTGGGCATGGCTAGTCTAGTGAAGAGAAAGACCAGGGGAGACATGATAACAGTGTTCCAATATTTGAGGGGCAGTCACAGAGAGGAGAGAGTCAAGCTGTTTTCCAAAGCACCTGAAGGTCAGACAAAGAATAATCGATGGAAACTGAACAAGGAGAGATTCATCCTGGAAATAAGGAGAAATTTTCTGACACTGAGAACAATCAACCAATGGAACATCTTACCTTCAGAAGTTGTGGGAGCTTCATTACTGGAAGCTTTCAAGAAGAGTCTGGACTGCCATCTGTCAGAAATGATGTAGGGTCTCCTGCTTGGGTGGGGGTTGGACTAGATGACCTACAAGGTCCCTTCCAACTCTGTTAATCTGTATCTGTATCTACATCTACCATTCTATTTATGCTCTCCAAGACATACAAACTACATTTATGGGAGAGACTGAGAGCTGGAAGAAAGGCAGGTAATGCACTAAATTTCTCATGGAGGAAGAGGAAATAAGCTAACTTGAGTGGATTCAGAACCAGAGAAGAAGCAAAACATCTGGTAAGCAAAGATCAAGTTAAGGAATACCAATCTACTGAAGAAAGCTACTGTATGTTCCATGGTGATGCAAGATCACAAAAGTGGAAAATGACACAATGAAGAATCCATATAATCTGTGCAGATTTCCATAGGGAGAAGAAGACTCAATTCTATCTACTTCAGTGGTGGGTTGCTAACGGTTCGGACCGGTTCATGCGAACTATTGGTGGAAATTTGGCCAAAGTCACAGAACCAGTAATGATGGCCAGCTGGCCACGCCCCTGAACAGGTTCCCCCGGTCGCCGGTTGCTTGCCTGGCTGCCATGTTCGTTGCCACCATGTTCTTCACACATGCGCATCCCATTGCCTTGCAAGTCCAAGGCAGAAGAACAAGGCGGCAACAGCAGCAGCTTTTTCTGCTGGTATGTTTTGGCGGCTTGCAGAGAAAGTGGCTAGCCAATGAAGCCTTTTCAGGAGCTTTTTTGCCAGCCACTTTCCAGCAGCTGTGGCTGGCTGGGGGCTGCCGAAAACTACAGTCAGCTTGCCTTCTGGACTGTGGACCAGCGTGGAAGATAAGCCTAAACAAGGAGGCAGTGGTGGTGGGGGAAGGCGGGCAAGCGGGCCTGGCAACAGGGACCACTGAGAAGGCCACATGGAAGGCAGGAAGAATGCTGGGGCTGCCCAGCCACGGGGAAGAGAGCTAGCAGCCTACTTCCCCGTGGCCCTGCCATGCTTGCCTGCCTTCCATGCGGCCTTCCCAGCAGTCCACCTTTGCCTTCTGAGGTCAGGTCACACATCAAACCAATGATGAGAGATGCACCGCTTCAGGCCTGGCCCGGTCAGCTGGTGGGTGGGTGGCCTTTTGGGGAGATGGAGCCGCTTTGCTAGGGCTGAGAGGAAAAACTGCCTGGGATTTCCAGGACGCCCCTCCGCCACTGCTGATGCCTGCCATGGCAAAAGCCACATGGGAAAGCCTCCTGGGAGTTCCAGGACACCCCTCCGCTGCCCCCGCACCACTGATGCCTGCTGTGGCAAAAGCCACGCAGGAAAACCTCCCGGAAGCTCCAGGATGCCCCTCCGCCACCAGTGCCACCACTGATGCCTGCTGTGGCAAAAGCCATGCAGGAAAACCTCCCAGGAGCTTCGGGATGCCCCTCCACTGCCTCCACACCACTGCGACAAAAGCCGTGCAGGAAAGCCTCCCAGGAGCTCTGGGATGCCCCTCTGCCACCCCTGCTGCCACTGATGCCTACCGCGGCAAAAACCGCATGGGAAAACTTCCTGGGAGTTCTAGGACGCCTTCACATGCCTTCTATGAACTACTGAATATCAGGTACAGTTATGACCCTAAAAGAATTCATTAGGTAAAATGCTAAAAACTGAGTTACTTAGCAGATCTGTCAGATAAAAAAGTTTTTAGATTACCCATTGTTGATTTGGATGTTTGGGACTGTGTGCATGTACACACATATGTACTTCTGTTATATCCTTGAAATGTTTTTTTGTGAGATGAAAAATCCTAATCAGTAATGTGTCAGGTTCAATGCTAGATGAGAACCTCACACACTAGTTTTCTACTTTTTAATCTGGAAAAGTTCTAGAAATGCTGGAGATGGCATTATCCACAGATTTTTTTTTAATATGGCTTTAAAATATTGTCAAGATCTGAGTAATTTCACTGTATTGTCTGCTTTTGAAGTTGTCAAATTCTGCCGTGTTTTATGGAAAACTTTAACAAAACTCATTTCCCCTTGAGTTTCTGCAAACTTTCTGGGCAGGCAGCTGAAACTCTTGCCATTTTCTGGGGTATATGTAGATGCAGTATCCTGTTCACATAACTTCTCCCTTCATAGATAGAACTCATCTCCTTCTTTCTTTCACTCTTGAGAAAAATGCCTAATTATAAAACTATCAACATGCTAGGATTTCCCAATTCAGAAGAGCTTTTGACTGCAACAGAGGAAGGTTAGCAAGGCAGTTGGGAAACCTTTCGTTGCTTTAAAAAAAAAGCAAACAATTGGGTTGTTTTTGCAATAGCTTTTTATCATAGCAGCCTCTTAGAATTTTAGGCAGATCACCAGATAATTGCATGTAGAATTGCACTTAGAATTTTAGGCAAATCACCAGATAATAGCACGTAGAATTAATTCATTATGGTTTTGGGTTGAAGGAATGTTTGCTACTGATTTTCTCTTCTGCTATTGGTCACTTAGAGAGGACTGATTGGCTCATGGATGTCCCTGGTGAATTCAAGGTCAGAAGAAATGAAGACAAAGTTTGCTTTCCAGCTGCTTTGTGGGGGAAATTCAGATTGTGTGGATGTGACCTATCTTTAGTGTTTTGTAAAAGTGTTTTTTGGGGAAGAATTATGCAACACTCCATATTTATTGTGAAAGCAGCTTTACAAAATGAAATAATACTTGTGTTATGCTGGTTTTGAGACTTTTTCTCAACTGTACTGGAATAATCATTTTTGAGTCTTTACCAAGATTGACCATAGATTTTAGAGTGGATTGGTAATTCACTTACAAAATCAAGTTTGTGCTGGATATTTACTAACTAGTAGCAACTGAAGATATACTCCTATCTCTGAAATAACATAGAGCTTTTTTGGTTAATTATTACATGGAATAACAAGAGATCAGCTTCCTATGAAAAACATACCTGAAAACACCCGGCCTGCCCACCCAGTCACATGACCAACCAGCCAACCAGCCAACTAGCCAACCAGTCACATGACCAGCCACCCGCCCAGTCACATGACCAACCAGTCACATACGCCACAGTCACATGACCACTAAGCCACGCCCACCATCACATGACCATCAAGCCATACCCACAAAATAAGTCACGCCCACAGAACTGGTAGTAAAAAAATTTGGAATCCACCACTGATCTATTTGGTGGAGATATCGGGAGTGAAAAGAAGACACAATTCTGTCTATCTAGTGCAGATATCCAGGGGGAGAAGCAGGTCTGAATTTCATAGTTGTAGTAGCTGTGAAAGGCTGCCAGCTAAATTTAGTTAAAGCCCTTGATTAACTCTTTGGGGAATTTAGTTGCAGCTACATTTTAAGCTTGACTGTCTTGTTAACAGAAGCAATAATGTTGCAGAGGAGAAAGTTAATTTCATAGTAGCAGAGCAATTAGGCCACAAGACGATTCACTACATTCCTTTGAACACAGATGGAAGCAGAAAGTAAAGCCCTATTTGCATACCTTAGCTGAATTCTATTTGCATAATTAACTGGCAGAAAAAGTCAGTCTGATGCCTATTGTTATGCTAAAAATAGAAAAAGACTTTTCATTAATTATTTTGTCTGATCATGTCTAAGAGGTTATCGCCCAACTGATTTCCAAACTCTGCCCAGACAATTGATTTAATTTATATTATTTGCATCAATTTGCATCAAAATTAAACTTTAAAAAACAACAACAGTGATGTAAACTCAGATTTATTGGTCATATTTTCCTTCTTTAGGTCCATTAAACTAACTTTTGTTGTGTAAGAAAATGTCAGTATTATGTAACTCATATAGACATAGATAAGCTTAAAAGTTATTTGCTAATCTATTATTAGAGGCCAGGCTTTTTTTCTATCAAAATATTTTAATAAAATAATCAAATAAATATCATGGGCTTAAATCTTTATGTTTTCATTCATATAGTTCTAATCAGGATAATTAACTATTCATGAATAGTGAATCAATAACAAATAATTTTAGCTCATTAAAACAAACTTCACGTAACATTGAAATAAAATAATGAAGGGTGTTTTAAAAATAGACAGTGGAAAACTTCCAAAGAATCTTTCAAAATGATGACATCCAGAGTCAGCAAATGATGCCCACTTTAGAAAATACTTGCTAGAAGTGTAGTTTGTTAGTAAATAATGAGAGCAAATAATTTGGATTGCTCAGTGAAAAATCAATCTAATATGTAATTAAATGGCAAATTCTGAACTGAGGATTATTAGGAAAAATGTAAAATGAAACTCTGAATATCACCATTTATTCTGCATAGATTTCTATCAGTTTTATTGTAAATTATAGAAGCAAAACAAAAATATTTGAAAAACAAAAAAAAATACATTAAAAAGAGTCTTAATTAGAGAGATTATAGACTGAATGTATGCCAAAAAGGAAACTCTTTACCAACTTCCAGAAAGTTGTTAAGGAAGACATGAAAACTGCTTTTCACTAAACAGATTTCACATTTAAGTGCTGGTACCAAAAAGCCTGTTCCATAGCTTTAAACAAGTTGATTCAGAAGTTGAACAAACAAGGGCCAATTCATAAATAAGAAGCAGCCTTTCAAATATCTGGGTCTTAGATGTTTCAGTGCTTTAAATGTCATCACCACAAATACTATTTAATGCAAGTAATGTAAAATTGCTTTTTCGTTGAGATTCACTTCTGGTAATTTACATAAAGACATATAGACATAGTTTTCTTGGTTGATCATGAAAAACTAAGCTGACCAGATTGGTATAGAAATTGGTATATCCAGAAAGATCAGGGCTGTAGGGTTAGTCTAGGAAAAGGACAATAAAGGGTTCTTTGTACTGTTGCCAAGAAAACCACATGAATGTGTTCATTAAGTGACCAGCTTAATGAAGTCTTACACTTAGGCAAGAAAAACAAAAAGTACACATATAGACTGGGTGAAACCAGGCTTTAGAGCAGCAACTGTGAGAGGGATCTTGGCATCTTAGTGGACCACTAATTAAATATGAGTCAACAGTGTATGGCAGCAGCCAAAAAACCCAATGCAATTCTAACATTGCATTAACATAGGGATACAATCAAGATCAAGTGAAGTACTAATACCACTCTGTAAAGCCTTAGTAAGACCACATCTAGAATACTGCATCCAGTTTTGGTCACCACACTATAAAAAAAATGTTGAGACTCTAGAAAGTGCAGAGAAGAGCAAGAAAGATGATTAGGTGCCTGGAAGCTAAAACATAATGAATAATGGTTGCAAGAACTGGGCGAGGCTAGTCTAGTGAAGAGAAGGGACAGGGGAGACATGATAGCAGTCTTCCAATATTTGAGGGGCTGTCATCGAGAGGAGAGGGTCAAGCTATTTTCCAAAGCACCTGAAGGAATAATGGATGGAAACTGAACTGAACAAGGAGAGATTCAACCTGGAAATAAGGAGAAATTTTCTGACAGTGAGAGCAATCAACCAATGGAACAGCTTGCCTTCAGAGGTTGTGGGAGTTTCATCACTGGAAGCTTTCAAAAAGAGTCTGGATTGCCATCTGTCAAAAATGATGTAGTGTCCCCTGCTTGGGTGGGGGTTGGACTACATGACCTACAAGGTCCCTTCCAACTCTGTTAATCTGTTAATCTTAGACTATCAAGATCAACTAGAGACATCTTGACTTTTGCATTCTATCTGGCAAAAAATGCAATTGAGGTAATTTATTTTTCCCATATGAAATTTATAGTTAGCACAAAAATTGCTGCATTTTGGGAAAACTGGAATTTTTGAATATTTTTTTCAGAAGCTGCCGTATGTAGAATGCATTGTAACAACTGAAACAAGAAGTAATTAAAGCATATTGTATGTTGTTGTAAACAGCCCAGAGTTGCTTAGATAAGATGGGTGATGTAGAATTGAATAAAATAAATAAACAAATACTTCTACTTGACTAGGTTTCTAGTCTCATGGACTAGACGACATGGGTGCGCTTCAGTCACTAGCACCACCCGAGGCTCTGGATCATGCCCAAAGAATTTTCAGTACAACAAATAGGTTTTTGATGGGATTAATTTTTCATTCACTCTCCAACCCACAATTTGGATTTTCCTTGGATGAACAGAGTGTGTTGTTTGATAAATCAGTTTGAAGAAACTATGCAGATTTTGTGATAATTACATACATTCCATTTATATTTTACATATATTATTTATATTTTTAGTAGTTTTTTTGAATGTGTAAAATCCCAGTACCCATTTAATGGATATTTAGCTCTGTTAGAAATCCTACATTCTCAAAACCTTTTAGTACTTTATTTAAAAAAAAATGGATAGGTAAAATACATACAATTTTGCATAATGTGGAGAAAGTTGGCATACACAGTCTGATTTAAAATACTGGAATGTAAAAACATATGAATCTGAATGGAAGATTCCCAGTAAATAAAATTAATTATTTTACATTTCTTTAAGTGCATTAAACATGGAATTTATTGCCAGATTATACAGTGAGGTTTAACTTCGAATAACGTTAAAATGGGATTATATTCACAAAAATGCTTCACTTCTCATCCAAGAAGATTCTTCAGTTTTGAAGAACTGAACTGAAGAAGCTCCTTGGATGAGCAGCAAAACGTTTCCAAGGGGGAAAAAAATCAAAAAAGTCCAGTTGCCTTTTGAAAAGCATCTTTGGGACAACCATGATCTGGATGATTGAGAATCTTCATAGCCATTCGCTAATATTCATGGAAATACAATACACTATGGGCTGCAAGTTGTGGAAGCTAAAATTAACTACTGATACCAGAGTTATTCACTAATTGCTGGAAAACAAAAGAAGGGCATTTCAGTTTACACCCTGCTATGAGCTTACAGTAATAAGATCTGCATCTGCTTCACCATTGCAAAAAAGAATGCTGGTTTACAGAGATAGAGGATGATATGATGCTACATAGATTTCTTTACATTCATAAAGGTTTCTTACTTCCATACCAGGGGTGGGTTCTACTTACCTTTACCACCAGTTCACAATGGGATCACGCGCGCGCCTTGCTTCTGCACATGTGCAGAAGCTTCTGCGCATGTGCAGATCGCCGATGATAACATCTGGGGCGGTGTTCTTGCGAGCTGGTCCGAACTGGGGGCAATCCACCACTGTTCCATACCCAACATAGCAGCCACTGTATCGGTCCAATAATTAAAATGTTGCTAGCATAAAGGCTTGCATGCAGCATACAATTGCTTTAATCAAGGTCCCAGATAAACTTGGTAAGATTTTATGCTAGAAAGCCCTAAACAGTATTTTCTTAATACCGACTTCATTGTTAAAAGAAGGCAAAATCTACTGTAGGTTGCATGGATGTAGAGGATTACTTCTCTGTATAAACACCTGTTCAGGCTTATGAAGGCAGCTGTCATTCTTTTTCTCAAGGTTTCTTGTGCAGCTGTGCTCTCAATTTTTTAGGGCTAAAATAAAACTTATTTGCATCTTTTTGCTACATCCTTAGGAAATTACTCCCTGCCATTTTGTATAGCAGTAATCAGAAACCATATAAACTGCTAATCCTTTTTAAGAGAACGAGTGCAGGGTCACAGCATATGAGAAGCAATTCAGCCTCAATGCCTTCATCTATAAGAAATTATACACCAGAATTTTTATGATCTGTAAAATCATCTTACTGTGTATTCCTGCAATTTCTAAATGACTTCTATTGAATGAAACGTATTGGATTCATTCATTCTATCCAGCAGCCTAGAATTGCCTATAGTAGGGTGTGATTGTATGTGAATATGTGTATATAGGTTGATTTCAATAACTGCTACACATGTTAACTTTACCATAATAGAGATAGCCGACTTGCAAAATAGACAGCCCAATGTTTTCCAGATGTTTTATCTTCCAGCCTGTAAAATGAGGACTGCAATGAATGAGAATTGTTCAAAAATATCTGGAACGCAGTGACCCAGGTTGCCATGTATGGACCCATGTTACTGAGCACCAAAATGGTGGTGACAATAAATATTCCATTCAAGATAATATGTAAACTGAGTTTTTGCCTAATTAGGTAGGCAAAAACTACCTAAGGTAGGTTAAAAAATAGATCATGTAACATAAATTGGTTGCTTATCAGGGAAGTGACTGAATTTCAAACAAAAACAGTTTTGTCTCTGAAGTTCTACTAATCAGTAGTGTCATATAACTGCTGATTACTACAGATAGTATGATGTCACATTATTATTTATAAAAACAAGCTTGCAATACAATTGCTAGAATAAGTTCCTTCCCACAAAGGGCTCCTAGAAATTGCATTTTGCCCATAGATTTCCATTCTGTTGATTTTTGGGATTGATCTTGCCTATCTATTCTTGTCTTCCACTTATTGTAGCTTAAAATCTTTGGGAGTGGAGACATTTACAGCAGTATCCTTTTATTTACATCTAAAAATAAAAAAAGAGATACATTTTAATTTTAGTCAAATTTCTGTTAAAAAGAAAGCACTCCTTTAAATGGTAGCTTTGCCATCTCCTTAAAGCATCTGCAAATTTTATATCACTATGTGGTCACTATGCAAACTAGAAACAATTGCATACAGTTCTTAGAAAACTATTAGGCAAAGAAAACTATTAAGGAAAGAACATTAAGCAATGTTATCATCCTAATCTCAAATGGAATGTGTTTTTGGAATAGCAATCACAAAAGTTGCTGAAATTGTGGTGAACTGGATGGTTAAAAAACCACACACAGCTGCACTTTATAACACAGAATTCAGAGGTGAAGAGGTTAACGATAGTACATTATTAACGCAGCTTATTCCTAATATCATCTTTTGCTACAATGAGGACTAGGATAATCTGTCCTTGAAACAGCAGGGAGACTCTAAAAAATTTCTATAGTTTGACAAAATGAGAGGGTATACAATATCATATTCCATTTTAATGTTTCCTCTCTAGAGAGTATATATTAGGATCACTATAAGTGGTATGCTTATTCCCTTATAAATAAGCGCATGGGAACTAAGAATATGGATTTAGAGTTACAGTAGAAATATCATATTTCTTGATTTTACCCACCACCCAATAGAGAAAAACAGTAAAAAAGTACAGACACAAAAATAGTGCATATATTATGTAGTAGCCAGAGAAAACCATTATGAAGTCATATTGAAAGTGTGTAATGCAGAGATACACTATTTTTACAATTTGTTCTTGAGGATCATATTTTTTTTAAATATATGTTTGCTAAGTCCATTAATACCCTTATGGTTGCAAAATAGATACCTTTTAAGGTAAGGATCTTTTATTATATCACATTTATTGAATGTGGAATTTATGCAATGTTAATTATATTCAAAAGGATAAATTAAAAAATAATTAGATTTTCACTCATTGGTTAATGTAAAGTATTTATTTGGAGAATTACAACACATTCTTTATACATTCTTTCCCACAAAATTGAAAAGGTTGTGGAGTTCAGAACATTTAAAAAGAAGAGCAGCAGGATAATGTTTTGATTTCTATCTTCAACAGGATTGCTTCACAAATGCAGACAGGGTACTGAAAAAAGATTCTCAGCAGGATTACCATCTGGAGTATGCTATGGAAAATAATACTCACACAATACTAGCTTTCAGCCGGCAGCTTCACACTTGTGACCCAAATGACAAGAGCCTAACGGTAAAGGGAAATGCTAAAGCTAATGATGAATCTAAATTTAAAAAAAGAATGAAGAAGAGAGCTTAAATATTAGCTTCTCATTCTCAGTCTAATCATTATGCTAATTATGCCATAATAAACAATCTGTATTGCTGTATGTACTGATTAGGGTAGATACAATTTAAGTGTCTCTTCTGATCTGTAATTCAGTGAGAGTTTATTCTGTTGTGGGGGCATGATGGTCAGTGGTTAAAGACACTGAGCTTGCCAGCTGAAAAGCTGACAACCCAGATTTGAAATTTGAGCACTGCACTATGAGGTAAGCTCCTGTTTTTACCTCAGTTCCTGCCCATCTAGAAGTTCGAAAGCATGCAAATGTGAATAGATAAATTGGTGGGAAGTTAACAGCATTCCATGTGCCTTGGTGTATCGTTATGCTTGCCACATGACCATGGAAGTTTCTTCAGGCAACCCTGGCTTTGGCTAAGAAATGGAGATGAGCACAGCCCACTAGAGTCGGAAACAACTGGACAAAGGAAATGGGCTGAGGGCTGAGGAACTTCTGAGACAGAATTTGAATATATAGACGATGGCAAGTTAAGAACAAAAGTTATAGGGTCTTTGAAGTCTGTTCTAGATAACAGCCTCACAGCCATACTAGCCTGTGTAGATTATGCTATAGTAAACCAAATGGAAGGTTACCTAAGGATAATTTACTTTTGTATCAAAATAGTTTACAATAAAAATAGCAAAAAGCAAAATGTAAAATTAAAACGGGGAAATAATAATACCATTCAGATTTGAAACAATATACATTTACAATGTATATTGATATAGAAGTATGATCAGTAGTATTTGAAACATGTGACCCATCAGAGGTTTCTGAACTTCTGAACTAGTGTTCTTCAACTTTGGTCATGCTGATAGCAACTGCAAGCAATTCTAATTTTGCAATATCTGGAGGTCATATGCTCCCCAAACCTTTGCAAGATGGAAAATATATTCAGTTGGCTATGATTAGATTTCTCTTTACATAACTCAGAAGCAGCTTTTCTTTTTTCCAGGAAAGCACAATACGAGTAATATGGGCCTATCATGACAAAGACTTCAAATACGGAGGTCAAAATTACCATGGTTCTAATCGTGGAACAAAGAGTCTTCGTTTATTGAATCCTGAGAAGAATGCTGTAATCCCTCCTTCCCTGCCATATTTTGACTTGGCAAACCAAAACGTAAGTTACTTGGGTTAAGTATCTGTGTAAAAGGGACAGAACTGTATGCTGAATTGTCTGGAGGAAAAACAAACTTCATATTATATTAGTCTTTTCTTTCCATTTTATTAAGACAGGTGGCTATACCAGAACAAGACACGACCTATTGGTGTCAAATGTTTAAGATACCTATCCTACATGAAAAGCATCATGTGATAAAGGTATGTGATCTAGCTAGTGATGCATACAGAACTTTTTATTTGAAATTCCATTTCTTTCATGATGTGACTAACACATAGTCTTGGAAAAATATACTTTAAGAACTAGAGTATATTTATTGATCTGTAAACAATCAGCATTGTTGCAGTAGATTTCAGTTCTTACATCATACCAATGGTCGAGTCTTAAATCCTAGCTAAACATGTTTTTATAAAGAATTTGACCTGGTACTTTTAGAGAAAATGATAGCGACCAACAACTTCTTCTAATTTGGATAAAAATTTGGAGTTTTGATGTTGCTGAAATGTTGCTGAAACAGTTATTTCCCTGATTTTATTTTCGAGTCATTTCTAAGACCAATGAACTGTGCTATTGTTATTTTCATTATCATTTCTTTAATAACATATATTGATAGTTAATATTCATTGATTTGGAGGGAAAATATTTATTTCAAAGTAGTTTTTCTGCTTAGAGGACTCTTGCTGTATATAAGTTTTTAAATCAAGCAAAAAGTAGTTCTAAGTGCATATAGAAAAAAAAATCAGAGTCATTGATCTAATTCTTTTGCTATGGAACTTCTAAATTCACACTGATGCCAGTAATAAAAATTTTCCCTTTTTTGCTGTTATCTTTTCTTTCAATAAGAAGTGGATGGAAGCCAATTCCCAGTCACATTTTGCATAAATCATGGATTTCTCCATTAATTATTAGGAATACGTGGGTAGGATCCATCTCTTTTCCAAGAAAGAAGCATTCTCCAGTATATATAAATTTGATAAATAAATAAATAAATAGGAAGTATGGGAAGCTGCCACTTGACACAATGTATTGATTCAATGAAAGGGAAGACATACATTTATTTTGTTACATTCTCACCTAATCAAATTGCAACAATCTTTACATCCATATTTTGTTGCAACCTGGTCACTGATCTTCCTTTAAAATCTGAGTATTTCCTGTTGTGCAGAACTGATACAGCTCTTAGCTGAAATCATGTATTGCTATATATAATTTTTTTCTGAGCATATATGACATCTCTGAATACAGAGGTTTGTATTCAGTTCTGAGTTCTTGAAAACTCAGAATAAATTGTGGGTGTTTTGTGGATACAGGGTTCCCCAATCCCCAGATTGTGGCCCAGTATCAGGCTGCAGCCTATTGGGAACTAGGCCACACAAATTGTGGGCGGGTATGCGAGTGTGCAAACTCCATTTGTGTTAGCAGTGCACACGCATGTGTGAAACCATCTCCTCTCTTCCCCTGCCACCACTGCTGCTGCCAGTCCGCAGAACCAGAAAGGTTGGGGGCTCCTGCTTAAATACATTATTATGGATTTAGGGTTAAAAATCTTATGGCAATCCATAGCTAATTCATTTTTCTTTTTTATGTTTATTTTTATTAAAAAATATGTTTACAAAATTAACAAAACAATACTTAAACTTTAAAAAATGATATCCCCCAAACAAACTGAAAAAGAAAGCCAAAAAGCTACCTTATGCTTTATAATTATCAATAGCCACTGGTTTACTGTACTAATCAATATATTACTATAATATGATCAGCATAGTATATCATTATAAAATTCTACAAAAGATCTACCTAATGCTTACACATTAGAGCAAACTAGCTTCATATATTCCTTCTATCATTCCTTTCTATCATTCATTATGCCATAAATAAAGACTCATGCTTTAATATAATTTGGCTAATAATAACAACAATAACAACAGCATAACAGAGTTGGAAGGGACCTTGTAGGTCATATAGTCTAACCTCCTGCTGAATCAGGAGATCCCATACCATTTCTGACAGATGGCAGTCCAGTCTCTTCTTGAAAGCTTCCAGTGATGAAGCGCCCACAACTTCTGAAGGCAAGCTGTTCCATTGGTTGATTGTTCTCACTATCAGTCGATCTTAATATGCTATTTTCTTTATTAATGAAATAAGGTCAATGAAACATTACCAGTATGGAAAAAAGAGGAGAGAAACATGAGATTCAAGCAGATATAAGCAGATATAAGATATCTTTCAGAATTATTTTAATTATATGTTTTCATTTTGAATGAACAGCCCCAATTTAAGATGTTGCTAAATACATAAAAATTCTTGGTAGATTATGAAGGTTTACAAATTTAGATCTGAGCTATATACAGTCTTCACATAGTAGCCAATACCTCAATATGCAGGGAAATTTGATTTGTGGCTAAGTATGGTTTTGCATCATATTGCTTTGTTTACATAACTGATGCCAGAGGCAAAATTCCTTGCATATTATTTTTGCTGACACATAGTATTAAAGCCCTAGGTGTTCTGAAAGACAAGAAAGTACAAGCCTATATATATATTACACACTCAACTCAAACCTTTTTAAAAAGCTGCCTTTGATTCCATTTCATTTGATGATTGGAGAGCTTATTGTTCTTCTCTAAAGTAATTCATAATTGCAATATGATGATTGGCTGTCCAATCCCTTTCTTGGATCTCTATTTATTTAAATAAATACATGGAAGGTATAATTGCATGATGCGTATAGATATAGAGAAAGGGAATTCATTAAGATGGAATGGATACATAGGAATCAACTGAATACCTGTATGAACAATTTTTAAAAGCTTTGATTCCTGTTTGGGATACGCTAACTCTGGAAAAAATTATGGTATTGTGTCTTTGGCACATAAAATGTGTACTGAAAGGTTTTTATTTTCCTCGCTCCCTCAAGTATAAAGATTTTTAGTTCCCTAATGAAGCTTCAGGAATAAAGAGATAACCATAATTAAGAGTTAAGAAGAGATTCTCATGGTTAAAGATTAAGAAGCTCTCCCTGTTATATGTATGTGTGTGTGTGTGTGTGTGTGTGTGTGTGTGTGTGTGTACATATCTGCATGGGTAGAGGTATGCAAGTTTTGGTTTATTCGGGTCTTTTCCTGTGTAAAATTGAGAGTATCTTAACGTCCTGAGTTTTAGTGTTGTGATATTGTATTGTATTTTGTCTATGGGATGGGTTTGGGTTTGAATCTGGTGAGGATGATTGATGGTGGTGTCATGTATTATCTTGCATCTGGTGTTAATCTTCGTGGCTGGGACTCTTCTGTTGACTAGGGCTAGTTTCCAGATGTCTGGTAGGCGGGAGGTATCGTCACATTTATTCATGTTATGGGTTTTTTTCTCTATTTCGATGGCTTCCATGATTATTCTCTTGTTGAAGTGTCCAGTTTTGGAGATTAATTTGGTTCCTTCAAAGTCAATTTCGTGTCCTGTTGTTTTAAGGTGCTGGAAAAGGAGGAAATTTTTTCTTCTTTTCTGATTGCGTTCTTATGTTCTGCAATGCGTGCATTTATTCTCCTATTAGTTTGTCCAATGTATATGGCTGGGCAGATTTTGCATGGTTTTTCATAATTCCTTGGTTTTCTAGCTGGATCTTGTCTTTGGGGCTTCTTAAGATGTTGGCTATTTTTTGATCAGTGCAGAAGGCTGTCTTGATATTGTGTTTGTGGAGAATTTTGCTGATTTTATCTGTGGTGCCTTTGATGTAATGGAGGAGGGTGATGCCGTTGTCCTGTTCTGTGTCTCGGTTCTTGGGGAGTGTCCCCCTTTGGATTAGGTTGGTAATTGTATTTCTTTGGAATCCGTTAAAGATTAATACGTTTGTGAGAGTGTGTAATTCAGTTTTCAGGTGGTCTTTGTCGGCTAGGCATTTGGTTCTGGAGATGAGAGTCTTGGCTATGGAGTTGATCTGTGCAGGGTGGTGATGTGATTATGCATTTAAGTAGCAATTGGTGTGTGTTTTTTTCTGGTAGATGGTGTGTCCTAGGCTTTTTTGTAGATTAGGATGTCCAGAAAGGGAAGTTGGATGTTAGCTTCTATTACCATAGTAAATTGTATTTTGGGTTGTAGGCTGTTGAGATGTGTGAGGAAGTTGTCCAGTTTTTCTTTTCTGTGTGGCCAAATTACAAAAGTGTCATCTACATATCTAAGCCAGAGTTTGGGTTTGTGTTCAGATTTATCTAAAGCATTGGTTTCAAAGTGTTCCATGTATAGGTTTGCGATGACAGGTGAGAGGGGTGATCCCATAGGTGCTCCTTCTATCTGTTTGTATCTTTGTCCATTGTGGATGAAGTATGTGTTGGTTAGGCAGTGGTTGGTGAGATCTAGGATGTACTTAGGGGAATTGTATTTATTTTGGATAGCTGTCAAGGCTTCTTTAACAGAAGCCTTGACAGCTACCCAACCATGAAGATTAACACCGGATCCAAGATAACACATGACACCACCACCAATCATCCTCACCAGATTCAAACCCAAACCCATCCCATAGATAAAATACAACCACCATCCAGAAGCCAGACCACGGCGGCATCATCAGCTGCTGCATCCCCCTCCAATCTGCACACAAAGCAAAGTGACACATGCCATGAACACATGGCATGACCTCAAACTTGGAGCCAAACCAAAGCCTGGGATGTGGCATCACAGCCACCTGTCAGGACATTATTTCAAAAAACTCAGGATATCACACCACTAAAATTCAAGATGTTAACACACAACCCATTACCCAGGTCATTAAAACACAAAAGACTAATGGGCACACATCAAGGACCTCACCCACACAAGGTGTTACGAAACAGCTGACTTATCAGCAAACATCAACTCTATCAACTAATCAAGATGTAACAACACAGGCAACCAACGCGCTCACAGCAACAAAGCCAGCAACCCACACCTCCCCACCAGTATTTATAGAGAGACGGAAGCTCCGATTACACTTTCCTTGCACAAGCATGAAGCCGAAGACACCAGCGTGAAGATGACGAATGGGACCTCGTTGAAACGTCGCCAAGATACTCTCAATCTTACACAGGAAAAGACCTGAATACACCAAAACTTGCATCTGCATAAATATATACACATTTAAATACATGTTCACACATACACTATCTAAAAACTCATAGTCTTTAAAATAAATGGGAACAATAATTTGAAATCTGTACCTTTAATTACATATTTTATTGTTTTTCTCTTTTAATAAGTTTTTTTAAAAAATCATTTCATGATGTTTCATTTGTCAGTCTACATCACCTTGTTGAATCAATATTTTCTTTTTGAAAAAATAATGGATGCTAAAAGCAAAATCGCAATTTGATTCTGATGTATGAGGAATTCAAATTTCAAGGAAATATTTTGACTTGCCAGAAGATTTTAAAATAGCTTTTTCAGTTAGCACTTGATTCCAGATTGAGTCAAGAAACAAATTATTTTCCTTTCTCTGATTTAAAAAAAAGAAAAAATATATAGAATATGATTCAGTAAAAAGGCATTTATCAAGAACTTAATTTTGTAGCCCAAAATTGCAACCAGATGCCATGACTGAAAAATCTGATCACAAAAATCTAACAAAGTTTACATTGCTTACAGGAATTGATACCTATTTAGATCTGGTAAATTTCCAAAATCAACAGATAGCATAATTACTCTTGGTCCTCTTCTGTTATCTTTAACCATGCTAATTGCACTTATTTAGTAAAGTTTTGGAAATTGCAAATATTTATTATTGTTCAGTTTTGAAAGAAATCGCTAGGGTTCTTATTTTCTTTTAACTTTCTATTATGTTATTAATTCTTTCATAGTCTATTCAAACTCATTCTTCATTATTTTTTAGAGTGCAAATAAACCCCATGAAAAAAAATACATATGGTAAATGAAGACTAATTTTCTTTTAGATTAGATTACTCATAGGTCAATTACACAATTCACATTATTTGGGACCCGTTTACTCCCTGATACATGAAAAATTAAAATGATTTTTGTTACATTTCAATATTTACTTTTTCACCTGCTTGTGGGTAATTTATCTTCATGCAATGCCACAAGACTCTGTTTTTCTCTAATTCAGTTAATTCTCACCTTTCTCTTTACTGTTCAGTGCATTTTTACCCATATTATAATAAACTGGACTCTGAGTGTAGCTTGAATTCTGATAAATTCATGGAGACATTAATATATTTTGCTTGAATACAGAACTGGGTTTATTTCAAATTTTTGGAAATTATTCTTAAATTTCCAATCTAGTCTGCTCCTCTGGATTCTGTTTCTCATCCAGTAACTAATCCTGTCCAATTTTGCCAGAGTTTTTGAGATTAAGTTAATTCAGGTAGATATTCAATAGTACTTGGCCCTTTAGTATGGCAAATGCTGTTCCCTAGCCTTCCTTGTACACCACCACTGCACAACCATCCTTCTCATTCTTATCCATAGGTTCTACTTTTTATTCTTTCTAACCCAATAAAAAGAAGTGCAAAGACATTTTATAAAGAATCTTAGCTCCTGCCTGTCCATCAACAGGGCAATCCATTTAAAACAGAATAAAATAGGACCAAATTTGGAATAGTGGACAAACTTGGCAAATGAATGATTTAATTAGAAAATGAGCAAAGATTGCACGGTGGGAAAATCCCAAACATTCTCTCTTTTTTGTTGTTGTTGCTGCATTTTTTACAATTAAACAAGTCTTACTCACATCTTATGCATAACTGTGACCATTTACATAGCATAACATTCCAATTCAAATACATTCTACACATTTTTACTATACATTTTAATTCTACTTCTATTTTGTCTATTTCTTTTCCATTTTTCTGTTCTCAATGCAGTCGTGCCACTTCTCCCAAATTGCGTAGTATTCCGAATCTATTTGTCCTTTCAGTTCAATTGTCAACTTGTCCATTTCTGCACAATCAAATATTGTTTTAATTACTAAGCCTTTGTAAGGTATGTTTGTATTTCTCCAGCATTGGGTGAAAGCTATCCTTGCTGCAGTTATTATATATAAAATGATGTATATTATTCTTTTTTCATATTAAATCCCAAACATTCACATGCATCCACATAGGCAGGGTTTCTCTTCTTGTGGGGTGTTTCGCCCTTGGGGAGGTACAGATAGAGTCCAGGAAAGGTGTGAAGAATTTTTAGTTGTAAATCCACCTCTCCCAAAGTTTTCATTGTATTGTTTTCATTGTTAATTTGTATTTAGATTTTGGAGAGAGATGTATATGAAGATTTTACTAAAGACTATTACGATGGCAAAAGTTTAGAATCCTGATATTGGGGAAGTAGTTCAGCATGTTGGCAACTGCTCAGTTCTACACTGCTCCCAGCCCTCCTTCCCAGTGTTACACATGCCTCTTGATTTCCCATGTGTACATATACATATGAACAGACACACAACAGGTGGAGAAATGCACACATTACTCAAAGATGCAACACACTCTTCGGTACAAAAAAGAAAATACAGAAATGTAAACAGCAACCCTGGGCCACTGGTGGCAAAGCATTAGAAAGAAATCTGGACTATTCTGCATGCTTTATCTTATTCTTCTTTTTAGTTTCTGCTTCTGTATTTCCTTTGTCTTAGTACCTTAGATGTACTGCTGCTTGTGAGAATGCATCTCTAACAATTTCTTCTAACTGTACAATGATGCTAACCCGTGTTGAATTACAGAAGAGGAGCAAAACAGAAAAACCCCACAACTGTCCCTATTTTTAATGCTTTGGGGTGAATCATAATGCAAACAATGGCTATTTAGAATTCTCCCTGTGAGAAGATTAGTGAGCAGTCAATCATGTAATATATATTGTATACTTGATATGGATCAATTTCCTCTAATGTAAATGCAGCTGGGATAGGGGGCCCTTTGTATGTTACCCTAGCTTTGTGGGAACCATTGTTTTTATGGATGACTCTTTTGCAGCTGGGGTAACTCTTTCAATGACATAAATACTGGGATGCAAAGGCACTGATTGCATGAGATTTCCCTTGTATATCCTACCAACCTCAGGAATCTCCCAAATTTCCATTCATAATCTATATAACTGATCAATGTTTAAACCATTTAAACTTCTGAGGTGGCCAATAATTGTAATTATTAAATATACTATTAGCAGAAATGTGTTTGTTTTTTCTGACAGAAATGAAATACAATAATTAAGTTGGTTGATTCCATGGATTTTAATAAGATTTTCAACGCTTGCATTATATTCTTTTTACTGGTTTTGCTTTATATTGTGTAGATATACTATATGTATATAATTCTTATATATTTCAAGATGCAGGTTATCAATGAGCAGCAATAAAACAGATACTATGCTATTCAGTTGTCAGTTTTGCAAGAAACATCATAATCCCACATAATTGGATATATAATTGTACAATAGGTAAACCAGTGCTAAAATGAATTTTTTTCAAGATTATCAAAATGTATTGAAATATTATTATAGGTAATTGATTAAGCAAGCAAGCACTCTAGGTAAACATTGATTTTCAGATAGGTGTCCTTTTGCATTATTCTTACTAAAACAATCATTCTCAAAGATTGATCACTGGTGATGTGCAGATAATCAATGGGAGGTCTCTATTGGCTCTCTATGTTTATTTCCAGTCAACTTCCCAGGCCAGCTTTCACTCAATTCCTGTGTTCACTGCAAGTGAGTTGATTCACAAAATGCACCAGTGGTTGAAAGGTGGTTCATTGTAAAATAGGAGTGATTGGCTCTTCCAACTCTGACCTTATATAAAAATATGGCTTTCAGCAATCATGAGCTGACTCAGCTTAATGTTCCTATGTCACAATCATGTTATTGCACAATTTTGTTCTGGAGCACATTCTTTAGCTAATTAGAGTGTTGGAGAGACATTAAATATTGTCTGGTGCTATAAGAATTATAAATGTGCACACACTTGAAACCTTAGGAGAAAACAGTGAGAAGAATTCATTTTATCCCAAGGATTGAACTACTTTCCAGAATTTCTGGGCTCTGCATTTTCAGACTTAAAACAGGAATATACTGATTTTAGAGTACAAAGTTCCTCCTTTTATGCTCTCCATTCTCACCACTTCCTAAATTTTCTGTTGATAATTTTCTTTTCAAATATGAATTAATTGTCCTGCTGCAATCACCTACTTCCCCCTACTTTTTCTTCACATGTACATTCATTACTAGATTTGAACTTAACTGTGGTATAACATCATTTTACATCTTTAACTCATGGTTGTTATATACTAAGTTGTCTGGAAATCTGTGTGAGCATATTAGTAAAAAACTTTTAGATGTCTTAAAAATGATTTTTCTGTCAGCTATCCTAGCTCCTGTGTGGTAAAGTGCTATAAATATCAGGAATGTAAGTGGTTTCTCATTGAAAAACAAGTTAATTAATCAAAGGTCTTAATTACTTCTGAAAACATGTTTACTGAGAAGGCAAATACAGGCTCAAAAACATTTCAGTGAGTAATCATACACAATTTGAGTTTTAGTTCAACTGAAATACAACTCAGAAAAGAGAGGAAGATCCTAGCTGCATAAATTAAGAAAAATATTTGCAAAAACTACTGAAATACACATGTCAATGGTTTTCCATGTCAATACATGCCATCTATAATTGAGATGATAATAGGGTAGTATTATAAAAAAAAGTAGCAGTTTGATTTTCAGTGACTGGAAATGCAAGATCTGACAGGACCAGTTGTTAGTGTTTTATTTTGAATATTTATCTGAGAAAATGTTAGTGTGCGGGAGGGGGGGTTGGCCTATGTCAGGATGGAAAATCTAGTACTGTAATTTATTTATAAATCTAAAACCAGGCCTAATGTAGCTGTGAAGGCCAAAAGTAGGGTTTGATTTTTACCATTAATTCATCTGTGAATATGCATGAACTACAATATTATGTCACCCACCTAGTGGGTAGAAACTAAGTGTGTAGAGACTACAGGTGAATGTTCTACAAGTTGTCCTTGACTTAAGACTGGAACCTTAATGACCATTTGCATTTATGATGGCTATGGCCTGCCTGTTGTAAACAGTCACACCATTTCCCTCCTGTCAAGATTGTTGACTTCACTTAAAAACACCTGCCAAGAAGGTCATAAAATCACTTCTGGTCATGTGGGCACCTCTGTTTACAACTGTAATGACTTATGACTGTATTTCCAGTCTCAGTGGCACTCATAATTTGAGGACTACCTATCCTATTAAAAAATTAAAATGCACTTGAGGATCAAACTATATTCATTACTATCTGAAAGTGTAATGTGGAGAGTACTACAGAGAGAAAACTGGGGACTGCTATGCCGCTGTCTGCTTAAATCACACTTGTAGTTGTATGTATCAACCATATATAATCTGCCTCAATTAGTGCATCTCTCTTTGGAAGCAAGCTGTTCAATTCAGTATGGTGAGTTGTTATGTATAAATGAAATAACTATTGAGATCGGGCTGATTTCACTCAATTGGCTACTCCTTTTGTGAATCTGATCAGAGTGATACATCTGATGCTTCTCAGTGGAGTTCTCCTCCACATGTTTAGATGGATTGGACTGAGAGAGAAAATGATTAGCCCAAAGCTACCCCGCAAACTTTCATGACTTAAGGTAGGACTAGAACTCACAGTCTCCTGGTTTCTAGCCTGATGCCTTAACCACTAGACCAAACTTTCCTGAGGAATTATGAATACTTTTAACATTGCTTTCTAAATGCAGAGAATTTGTCCCTAGAACCTAATTTGGATATTTGATTGAAAACAGAGAAGCAATTCAGAAATATAACCTGGAGAATGTCCAATTTTGATGACCTTGAATCTCTTTTTTCATATGGCTTATTCTACATGTGACACAAACTAGAAATGCATGTAAGATTAATGTAATCAAGTGCCTATGTGAAAAGTGCATCTGAGATATTCAGTTGTAACCCAAATATGGATTACGTAAAAGGCAAGAGTTGCTTTACTTGGTATTGTTTGATAGTAACAGTAGAGAAATAGCTAACCAAAATTTGTGAGAGCTACATGCCTTTCTGTTGCCCTCCCCTTCATTCTACGGTATGCTGCTACTGAATTGCCTTTAAATCTATGAAGATAGAACAGATAGATGTTCCTAAGTTATTCAGAATTTTCCTAGATAATGGTTCTTTAATTTTTTAAAAAAACTGCATAAGGATGAATATGAATAATGTTCCCTTATAACTTATAAGACTGATTATTAAAGTCACCTACAAGATTTTATAGTAGTATATGCTGGAAAATTCCTATTTGTCTCTCTTTCTCCACTTTTGCAAGTCACTTAAAAAACTGTTTATATTTGCATGCAACATAAGATAGGAAATTTGGTTTTTACTACTTGTCCCAAGTGTCCCAAGTAGTTCAACAATTCATATATTTATTATCTAGAATGATTATTCTAGCAATCAATAGTGCTAACTTATAAAACCTACAAATTGATCTCAAAGAAAGACATTCATAAGACCTTTGCATTTGGTGGGAGGGAAGGACATTTTCCTTTTAATAAAAATATGAGCAGGCAAATAATTATTAGAATCTTGATGTTGGGAATGAAAGGAACTGGGAATGAAAGCATATGAATAGCCAACTTTAGTAATGAGTCATCACTTTGAAGATAGTTGTTTTTTTTAAAAAAATGTGGCAAAAAGCATAATAAGTGTTAGTATCCTAAAGAGACAGGTGGCTGTTGCACAAGTTTGGACAAGTGTCCCATTTATTTCAAGCAGAGATCAGTAGAACATTCCCATAACCTTTACACTGATTCCTTTCTTATTTTGTTTAGATGTTCTGAGCTCTTATGGATTCTCACCCTTTAAAAATTCTACTGTACATCATGTGTGGGTGGATTTGTTTATATTTCCTCCACTGTAGCATTCAGTAACAAAAGCACTATGCATTTCATGGCAGCTTGACTGCAGCTTTCATCTAAGTTTGTTCTTTTTCTTTTCTCTCTTCCTCCCTCTCCCTCCCTCTCTCCCCCACCTCTCTTTTGGCTCATACACATTTTATTTTATACAGGAGAGCATGAAGTATTAGAACACAATGCCATGCTGAGGTGCAGTTAGAAATTAAATACTCGGCATTAAACACTGATTGCAGTGTTGTTTTGCCTACATAGGAAGCAAATTTTAAACTGTAATAGTTCAGACAAATCAAACTGAAAGATCTGGGTGGCCTTAGTCTAAATCCTTTCCCAGTCCCCAGAACTAAGTGATATGACAGAGGTCTTGCTATCAGTTCTAAAAACTGCATAATTTGACATCATCAATATCTTACCTGTATTTCATATCTCACTTTCAGCATGCAACTCTGTCTTAGAGTTAGGGTTGTATCCAATGCTTGGACTACCAGTTGTGGCCCTTCCCCTCCAAAAATAGGAAATATGGAAGTTGTAATCAAAAATACATGGAAAGTACTGGATCAGGTTTGGTTGATTAATATATAAATAGAGTCCCTTGGATTTCAAGGAGATAAAATCAGTCAATCTTAAAGAAAATCAATCCTGACTGCTCTTTGGAAGGACAGACACTGAAGCTGAAGCTCAAATACTTTGGCCACCTAATAAGAAAGGGCTGATGAGAAAAGACCCTGATGTTGGGAAAGATTTAAGGCCCAAGGAGAAGGGGACAGCAGAGGATGAGATACTTAGATGGTGTCATCGACTCAGTGAACATGAATTTGGGCAAACTCTGGCAGACAATGTAGTATGGGGGGGAGGGCGGGCATGCTACAGTCCATGATGTTGCGAAGAATTTGACAGGACTTACTGACTGAACAACAAGGATGTTTGTGCAGTTTGCATTTTGGCTTCTTCATAACACCATTTAAGCATTTTGAAAAATTATAATTGAAAACAATGAATGAATGACTTAATATTTTAATTAGAAACTGACATGCTTCAAATGTTTCTAATATTCCCTTATTATATTGACAGGTTGAACCACTCATTCAGAAGGGTCATGAGAGTATAGTGCACCATATTCTTCTCTATCAGTGTAGTAGCAGTCTGAACGACAGTGTTGTGGATTATGGCCATGAGTGCTATCACCCAAACATGCCAGATTCGTTTCTCACCTGCCAAACAGTCATTTTTGCTTGGGCTATTGGAGGAGAGGTAAGATTAATTCTTATTTAAATGTCTTTCTCAGATAATGTAAAGATTTTTTCAATTCACACTTTAATTTTGGGGACTGTGTAATTGTATTGGGGGGGGGGCAGGATTTTGCCATTCTCTTCTGCCAGGACTCTTTGAGTTCTTAGTTTAGCCAAAAGTTCTGAACTTCTGAAGTGGTTTCCACAGCCGAGTGCTAGCTAGAGACAATACCCCCTCCTCTCCATTTATTTTCTAAAATTAAGCCAAATTTGGCACAAATTTGAATTTACCATAAATGCTTTTAAAGTTTTTTTTATTAGCAGAGTGGTTATAGAACTATTATATCCTTATTTTAATTGGGGAGCAAACTTGATGTTTTTAAAGATAAACAAAATAAAAATCATAATGTAAATGTATTATACATAATGTAATTGATTATTATTTTAAGATGAATATTTGTACTTTTTGCTTTACTGCATCAATATAATAATCAGTTAGGCTGGAGCTGGTAAGATACCGGTGGTCTTCAATTTACAGCCATTTGTTTAGTGAATGAAGCAGAGGTGGGTTTCAGCAGGTTCTGACCAGTTCTGGAGAACCGATCGTGGAATTTTGAGTAGTTCAGAGAACCAGTAGTAAAAATTCTGACTGGCCCCATCCCCATTCTCTGCTTCCCAATTCCCAGATGATTGGGAAGAAATGGAGATTTTGCAGTAACCTTCCCCTGGATAGGAGAGGGAATGGATATTTTACAGTATCCTTCCCCTGCCATGCCCACCAAGCCATGCCACACCCACCAAGCCACACCCACAGAACCGGTAGTAAAAAAATTTGAAACCCACCACTGGCCTGAAGTTACACTGGTATTTTAAAAAGTGACTTATGATCATTTTTCACACTTACAATCATTGTAGCATATCTACTGTCATATCATCAAAATTTGGACATTTGGCAACTGGCATGTATTTATGATGGTTGCAGTGTCCCAGGATCATCTGATCACCTTTGTGACTTTCTAACAAACAAAGTCAACAGGAAAGCCAGATTTAATTAACTGTGTTACTAATTTAACAACGGCAGTAATTCATTTAACAACTATGTCAAGAAAGTTTGCAAAATGGGGCAAAATTCACTTAGCAACTGACTCACTTAGCAACAGAAATGGTGGACTCAGTTGTGGTCAAGAACTACCTATAGTGGGTGGTCGAAACTGAATAAAGTTAAAAAATATTAAATACGCTTGGCAGGTTTTTCTTGGCCCTGTATTTGCTCTTTTAGTATACAGTATTTCCTTGATACAGGAAACTGTTTCTTAATTTTCATCTTTGCTAGCAACAAGTATGCATTTTTAAGTAGAATAGTAATGCTGTTTCATTGACATTTCAGTTTCCTTTCTGTTTATTTACTTGTTTTGTATTCTTCTTTCTTTTTTTTCTTTTCTTTAAGTGTTTGTTTTTATTAATAAATTATTTTTAAAAGAATAGTAATGCATGATTACCAATTGTTTTCTGTTGAATGATGGGAAATCGTGTCCATATAATATAGAAATGTTAACATATAATAGTATAATATAAATAAATCTATCAAACTGGAGCTAAATATGTGCTCAGGATAAAAAAAACCAAAATCATATATATGCTTGCTGCTAACATATGCTTGCTGTGATATGAGCCAATTCTAGGAGATTTGTTTTCTGTATAAAATTATATCAGTAAAGCTATATATAGTTAAAATGAGATTTAAATGTTTATAACATTGAATCTGTTTACTTATGTTGATATGTTTCCAATCTCAGGGTTTTATCTACCCTCCTCATGTTGGCTTATCCATTGGAACAGCATTAGACCCTCAATATGTGCTAATGGAAGTCCATTATGATAACCCTTCATATCTGGAAGGTATGTTCCCTCACCTGTTAAAATATGTTGAATGTGTATATTCCTTACAAAAACATGTATCTTGCCAGTTATCTACATCTGATACAATTGTACTTCCTTAATGATAACATTCATAAATCTAGACATGAGGATTTTAAGTGGGATATTTAAGATTAAAATCATTACTTTTGTACTGAGCCTCCATTTGAAAAGAAGGCAGAAATATTTATCTGTTTTCTAAGCTGTAAATATAAAAAAGTCAATCATTAGATGCAACATATATTCCTTCGTTTTTTTCCCCATTATCATAGTTTATAATAGATGCTCATGTTTATACTATATGTGTTTAAGTCATAGTAAAAATGAGCATTTTGAAGGAAAAATGGATAGGACTGAATGCTGCATTACCTAACACCTATGCTATGGAAATAGATGTGTTATTGTTTAAGGGTAGAATTGCCTGCATTGTTTGCCCTTGAACAGTGGTGGCATTTTCAGTAGATACTTTAGTTAAGAATGCCACCTTCTTTGCTTTGATGAACTATTTGTGCCCAGATCTCTATCACAGCAGACAGCTAATCCCTTTTCCCCTCCAAGGCAACTCACAAGTCACCCTCTTCTGCTTGATTGGCATGGCAAATTTCCAGATTTCCAAAACCGAATGGACAAAACAGAAATTAATTTCTCATGTCCATGGGGTTTTCATGGCAAAGATACTGGAGTGGGTTGCCATTTCCTTCTCCAGTGGATCACATTTTGTCAGAACTCGCTGCTATGAGCTGTCCAACTTGGGTGGCCCTGCACGGCATAGCTCATAGCTTCATTGAGCTACGCAAGCCCCTTCACCGGCTCCCCTTGAAGAGCACCCGGAGGCTCCAACTGGTCCAGAATGTGTCCGCGCAGGTGATTATGGGTGCGACTCGATGCACCCATGTGACACCTCTCCTGTGTGAGCTGCACTGGTCTTCCGGGGTGCAGTTCAAGGTGTTGATTACCACCTTTAAAGCGCTGCATGGCTTAGGGCCCAGATACCTACGGGACCTCCTTCTGCCACCAATAGCCTCCTACCAACCAATGTGCTCCCACAGAGAGGGGCTCCTCAGGGTGCTGTCGGCTAAAAAATGCAGGCTGGTGACCCCCACGGGGAGAGCCTTCTCTGTAGGGGCACTCACCCTCTGGAATGAACTACCCCCTGGGATACGTACAATTCCCGATCTCTGTACCTTCTGCCAGGCCCTAAAGACCCTGCTATTTCAACAGGCTGGCCTGGCTGAATAAGAACCTGGATGGGGTATTTTAAATTATGGGTTTTTAATGGACAGGGTCAAATTTGTTTAATACTTTTTAAAATTGGTTTTAAATTTTGTATGATTCGTTGTTTTATCATGGCTGTGCACTGCCCTGAGTCCTTCGGGAGAAGGGCGGTATAAAAATCCAATAAACTAAACTAAACTAAACTAAACTAAACTAAACTAAACTAAACTAAACTAAACTAAACTAAACTAAACTAAACTAAACTAAACTAAACTAAACTAAACTAAACTAAACTAAACTAAACTAAACTTTACAAGGAAGTAATCCATGAAAGAGGTATTTTGGCCACTTAATGAGAAGGAAGGACTCACTGAAGAAGAGCCTAATGCTAGGAAAGATTGAGGGCAAAAGGGGACGAAAGAGAACTAGGTGGCTGGATGGAGTCACTGAAGCAGTAGGCGTGAGCTGAAATAGACTCTAGAGGATGGTAGAGGACAGGAAGGCCTGGAGGAACATTGTCTATGGGGTTGCGATGGGTCAGACATGACTTCGCAACTAACAACAACAACAAGATTTCTCATGATTCCTGTGTATTTTTTTTTCTTTCTGGGAGACCACTGCAAATGAGATATGCCTGCAGAACTATGTTTCTGTACTGAAAGACCTCTCACAAGAACAGTAGAACAACTAGGTTATAGACTGTATTAAAAAGCTTCCGTTTGGAAAAGCTCCAACAGAGGCATAAAACTGAGCATAAATGTTTGTGCTGGTCAAAAAGTCTAGATATTTGTTTTACTTCACTGCTTTCTTGAGATTTTGCTGAGATTTTGCTTAATTGGCATTTTTAAAAAAAAAATCAAAAAACTTGTTTGATCCATCTAAACTCTTAATTCCTCCTGCCCCATGTTATTGCTGTGGCCCAAATTGGTAACAAGGTTCCAAAAGTAAATTCAACCAATAGGGTGTTTTATGCTGTGTTATAATATGCAATTGCTCTTTTCTTTCTAGGGATTATCGATAATTCTGGACTGAGACTATTTTATACTGCAAATTTAAGGAGATACGATGCTGGAGTTATTGAAGCAGGGCTTTGGGTCAGCCTGTTCCATAACATCCCACCAGGCATGCCTGAATTCGTGTCGGAGGGCCACTGCACACTGGAGTGTCTAGAAGAAGTATGTTTCCTGACTAGTGCAAATGTGCCTTTTATGGAAAATAGGCAGTTTCAGTGTCTTTATTTGTAAGAAATGGTGTGTATTATTTCAGTGGTCCTGGATCAACAATTGGAATTAGTTCAGAAGGGGATTTGGGATAGCGATGGTGCCATCAATTGAAAATCCCAATCTGTTTTGGAAAATAGCAAATAAGAACAGGCAAATTATGTTTGAGTATGCCATTTAGTTTCTTTGGTTTGTCAGTAAAGATGGATAAATGTTCATAAATATATTAGATCTGCATTAGTCTTCCTGTTTTTAAAAAAAGCCCTCAAAATGTGCTCTTTTGTATACTGTACCTTTTCCTGTGCATATATTTTTGCTCAGAAGTTCCCTCTATATTTGCCTGTGAGCATCCATTGTTAGTCTACTAATTAGAGACAATTAATTCTGTGGAGGATAAATTATATCTTCTTATTCAAAGACTCTCATAAAATTATTTCCCTTATTTTGTTGTCACGGAACCATTATAAATAGCTTCAAAAATCTTTTTTAAGCCTAACACAAATGATGATTAACATTTTTTATATTTGTAAGATGCAGTAAGCATTGTTATGAAATTTTCATTGTTTAAATCAAAGCATTTTATTGTGTACTTAGCTAAGCTTTCTTTAGCTTAAGAAAGGAGAAGGTTCTCTGCTGAATGTCTCTAAAGGGGCATAACTCATATTAATAATCCAGGAGGAAATGTGCATGTGGATGTGTGCCTGTTCTTTTGCTTAAAAGCGCTTGCTAGTTCATTTTGTGTTGGTGGGGGAAATGCCATCTAAGAAATTTGAAAACAATTGAGTGGACAATATCATTTTGAAAAATGAAAACCAAAGGGACTCATTTCTCATGTGGTTAGAGATGATAGGAGTTACAGTCCAATACCATTTTACCCACATGTGTTTTAAATGAAGAGCAGGTGGGAGAAAATGAAACATCATAGACTATGGAATTGATTTATCAGATAGATCTAATAAGAGGATGTAAGACATGGTTTGTTTATTTCCTCTAACCCTAAAATCTGATATTTTTTTGGTAGTTGCACAGATTGAGGATGTTTTAGGAAAGCCAAAGAGAATTAAAATGATTGTGTCTGATGCTACATAGGAGAGTGCTTCAAATGCCATGTGAACATTGCTCAATAAATCTACACATACCTTCTTCTCTAGTTAAGATATAGAATTTTATATCATTTGAAAAATATTTGTTTCATATTTGAAATTGCCTTACATTTGTTCTTGTGTAAAATTTAGTAGCCAGAACTGAATCAAATCTACTCATTCAATAAATATATGTAAATATGAAAAGCCAAGTGAAGACCTTGTAAACATATAGACTAAATTTTAGTATCAACACTTTGGATTCAAAGGCAGAAAGTTACTCACATGCAAGGATGCCCATGTAGCATTTCCCTGCAACTTATTAAACCAGCTGCATCTTTGATCAGTGACTGAAAACTTTATGGATTTTTTTTTTTTTGGCTGAAAAAAGTTTTACTGAATTTGTGACTTACAGGTTTGAGAATTAGAAAGAGTAGTTTATAGAAAGAAGAACATTATATGTAACCTTGTAGACAGGGTAACATATAAATGCATTTATAATCACTGCCAAAAAGATCAGAAGTTGTTTCTTTATAATATTTTCTCCTTCCTTCCTTCCTTCCTTCCTTCCTTCCTTCCTTCCTTCCTTCCTTCCTTCCTTCCTTCCTTCTCTGCCTCCCGCCCGCCTGCTTGCTATAGTTTTTCTTATTCACCATTCTTTCCTATTTTCTTTGTTTCTTTGCTAATATTTATATTGTTTTTATCTTCTTAAAGATTTATTCCCTAAAATTATATTTTTTTAAAAAAACAGCTGCTTCTTTTTCTAAAATCACACTGCTCTTTTCTTTGCTGTAGCATGATCCCGGGGGAAAAAAATGATTGGCTGATTTCAGACAAGTTACTTTTGTACCACTCTGTTCTCTTCTGAAGCAGCTTTTGCCTTAAAATGATGACCAGTCATAGTCCATGTGTTCTGCTAATATTGAACGTGTTCTCTCATTGGTCTTTTCCAGGCTCTTGATGCTGAGAAGCCAACCGGGATCCATGTCTTTGCTGTTCTTCTCCATGCACATCTTGCTGGCAGGGCATTAAGGATGCGCCATTTCCGCAAAGGCAGTGAACTACAATTGCTGGCTTATGATGATGAATTTGACTTTAACTTCCAAGAGTTTCAGTACTTGAAAGAAGAAAGGACAATCTTGCCTGTATGATGTTTGTTTTCTGTTTTTCTTAGCTTTATTGCCATTTTTCTGTTTCTACAGGCCAAATTGTCACTATTTTAGGTTATATTTGGGTTCAAAGTTTCAAAAAGCCATATTCATTCTTGTGTGACATACATACAGTATTTATTTTTTCTGAGAGAAAAAGAACTGAAGAAGGATCAGAACTAAAGGACAAGTGGACAAAGGATGAAACATTTCTTTCATCTATGATGAATATGATCTAGCAGGAAATTAAAAGTTCATACTCTTATATGTACTTCGTTTCCCCCTCCAACATTTTTATCTGATTTTCTTTAAAGGATATATTTCTCCTTGGGGTATTTTCTGTTTTTGTTACTGCTAACAGTTTTTATTTGCTTGGTAAGTAAAATGTGAACTGGAGTCAGGAATCTCCTCCTCACATCAATCTGTCATCTCTAGTCAGTGATACCCTGCCTGGTCAGCTATAAGCCTCTTAGGATGTCCAGGGCTGACCAAAAAGGCAGTATAGTCGCAAACCTTGATGGTGCAGCAGACTAAAGTACTGTTAAGTAGCACCAGCTGCCTGCAATTACTGCAAGTTTGAATCTCACCAGGCTCAAGGTTGACTCAGCCTTCCATCCTTTCGAGGTAGGTAAAATGAGGACCCAGATTGTGGGGGCAATAAGACGACTTTGTATAAAAAAGAACACCGCTTGGGTGGGCCTAAAGCCCTACTAAGCAGGTATATACAAAAGTATGAAGGCTATTGCTTAACGCATTGTAAGCCTCCCTGAGTCCCCGGAGAAGGGCGGCATGTAAATTAAACCAATAAATAAATAATAAATAAATAAAGTGGAACATTTATCATTTGCAACAATGCTATTAATATGAGCTAAGAACATTAATTATTGCTTCAAAAACGTTTAATCCGAACAGATTATTCAGAAGCAGGATTTTTTTAAAAAAAAATACTTTACTTATGATACTATTTCCCCGAAAATAAGCCCTCCCCCAAAATAAGCCTTCCCACGAAAATAAGCCCTCCCTGAAAATATTTAAATGCATGCGTAGCCGGTCCCCGCCATTTCCTCTGGTTAGGGTTAGGGAGACAGAGCTGGAAATCAGGTAAGATGGCAAGAGGATCTGTCTTGCTTCATGTGCCCCAAAATAATAAGACCTTCCTGAAAATAAGGCCAGGTTTATTTTGGGGTTCAAAAAATATAAAACGGGGTTTTATTTTCAGGGAAACACAGTAGTATTATTTCTGAAATTACAGATATTGAATCAGCCCAAAATTTATGTTGCTAAGGGAGGCAGTGAGTTTTGCCCCAATTTGCGACCTTGCTTGCCATGGTTCTTAAGTGAATCACTGCAGTTGTTAAGTTAGTAACAAGGTTGTTAAATGAAACTGGCTTCTCTGTTGACTTTATTTGTCAGAAAGTCACAAAAATGACACAAAAATGACATGACCCCTATAACCAGTTGCCAAGCATCCAAATTTCAAACATGTGACCAAGGGTACACTGCAATGGTCATTAAGTGTGAAAATGGTCATTTTTCAGTGTCATTGTAACATCGAATGGCCACTAAACAGAAGGTTGTAAATCAAGGACTATCTGTATTATTCTAGAAAATATAATAGAAGGCAGTCTATCAAGGCTGCTTTAATTTGTATTCTAGCACAGAATTAGATGGCACTAAATGTTCTTTCTAAGGCAGGGGTGTCAAACTTGTGGCCCATGGGCCGGATACGTTGTGTGCTGGCCACGTCCACATCCGGTTTAGTGAAGGGGGAAAAGTTGTGATATGTCACGTGACGACTCCGTGACGACGCAAGTTTAACACCCCTGTTCTAAGAGATAAAACTTGCATTGTGATGTCATGATAACTCCATAACTTACATATTTGATTGCAGTGCTGAGATGCAAATATAAGGGTAGATTTGCATTGTGATATCATGACACAGTTTTCTTCACTTTTTCATTTTCACAGTTTATATCAGAAGCCAAGGTTTCCAACTCCAGGATTTTATTATTCTGTGAAACAATAACAGTGGATTCACATAATAATTTGGTTCAAAGTAGCCCGGGAATCCACATGTATCCTCCCAAATCCTTAACTGCATATCCAGAACCCTTTAAAAAAATTACAAATCGTAATTTTCAATGTAGAAGAAAGAAATTGTTACAGAGATGGTATTCATATTCAATATTTTAACTTAAGTTAAACCCATGTTAATTTTTTCTTGTTTTTGCTTCTTTTTGTCCTGCCTTCACTTATTTGTTGAATGTAATCTCTCTCTAAAGTCTGTCTAAGCCTAAATTTTATAACCTTCTAAGAGCTATTCTTCGCTCTAGAATAATGAAAAATGTGCTGCTTTTGCTATTTTGCACAGTATAACAATGTTTTACCCATGATTACAAGCATATACTTTAAAAATATTTTTCTGATCTACCAAACCTTGTTTCGTGTAACAAGCAAAAATGGTCCAAGTGATCATATGAATCAGATTTTAAGGCTATTTGTCTTACATTCCTAGTCTAAGTGCTATTATTTCTTCCTGTTTTCAGACAGTTGTGTGCTTTGCTGTAATGCTGGATTCTTGGGTGGTGTGTGTGTGTGTGTGGGGGGGGCAAATCTTGTTGGAACTGAATCCAAGTTGGGAAGGCTATTATAGAAAAAAGTTGTGAATTTCTTTTGACCTATTGGCTTCTAAGGAAAACAAGAAGCAGGAAATAAAATTCCAATATAATTCCAAAAGTTATTTTCATAGCACAATTGTTAATGTGCATATGGATCAATAATGCAACATTTCAGCTTGCATTTTTAACTTTTATTACTTCATAGCAAATTCTTCAATAATGTGACCATGTATGTACGCGTAAATTACAGTGACTCAAATTTGTAAGAGTGTCTTTCTTGACATTGCATTTCAGGGAGATAATTTAGTCACTGAATGTCACTACAGCACTCTCAATCGATCGGATATGACCTGGGTAAGAAATTTTATGATCTGGCTTGATGTGGAATGAAAACAGAGTAAAATTAACATGTTTAAGTAAATGTTGGATATTGTTAACATGTAAGCATTATTATTAAGAAATAAGATTGATTTGTATGTAAATTTAGAATATTTCATTACATCCAGTTTCTTCAGTAGGTCAAAAGTAGCATGGCATATTCCTCCACTACTGGAGACTTTAGGACAGGAGTATCAAACTCAATTTCATTGAGGGCTGTATCTGGGTTGTGTTTAACCTCGGGGGGGCTGGGGGGGCATGGCCAGCGTGGGCATGGCCAGCTCAACATCACTTGTGTCGGTGCCTGTGATGGCCTGAGCACTCTGCCAGCAAAAACAGACTCCCAAACTCTGTTTTCACCTACGATGGCTCGTGAAACCCTTTGCCAGTGAAAACAGAGCTTGGGAGGGCCACCTGCGGGTCTCCCAAGCTACATTTTTGCTGGCAGAGGCACTGCGGGCCGGTCCTTTGCTGTTTCCAGGGCAGCCCCATGGGCCACATCTAAGCACCCCATGAGGCGAATCCGGCTCCTGGGCCTTGAGTTTGACACCCCTGCTATAGGAGTAGCTCGTTCAAATAACTGAGAAAGATGCCTAGGATGTCAAGTTAATTAAGACCAAATTTTGAGGAAACAAAATCAAATAAATGAACCACTAAACCAGTGTTTCTCAATCTTTACAACTTTAAGATGTGTGGACTTCAACTCTCAGAATTCTCTAGCCAGCATGCACTAGAAACATAGCACTAGACTCAGATTGGATTGCAGTTTTACTGTAATTTAATATTCCTTTAAATAAACTACTCCAAGTGAAAGATGAACATTGTGATTTAATTTTTTTTTTAAATCATTATTCACCCTGCTCAAAATTTGAGTTTTCTTCTACATTAAGGGTTCTAAATTAGTTTTAAGGCAGAGATTCCATGCTGTCTTACACAATTGTAGTTTAAAAGGAATGTTAAAACCAAAACTTTATCTCCTTTCAAATAATGCATATATAAACTTTAAGAAACCAAAGCAAGTTTTCCGCATAGATAATACCTGCTAGTTTCTCTGTAAAGTGCTATCCCATCTCTCATAAACATTTGAATTCCTTTTACATTAAAAAATTCTGAATCTGAGAATTACAACTGTGCAAGCTAAGCAAAATTTATTTCAAATGGTGGTAAATGTATTGCACTATATAGTATTTTCATGCAGGCAGAAACCGAATATTATTCTTAATTGTATTTCATTTTTGTGCAACAGTCCAATGCTGATGCTGTTCTTTTCTTGGCTGCCATTTGAGGTGTATGCCATTTGTTCATAGTGGTAATAACCGCACTCACAGTTAAATGCAGAAAACAGCAAGAGGCAGCATTGGGGAGTTTTAGGCCTGAGCATAGAAGCAATCTTTGAAGCCTGCATTGGTGATTTGTTGTTCTGTTCTCAGGGTGGTTTTAGCACCAGAAATGAAATGTGCCTATCCTATCTTGTATATTATCCAAAAATAAATCTTACTCGGTGTGAAAGTATTCCTGACTTAATGGAGCAACTCCAGTTCATTGGCGTTAAACAAATTTACAGACCAGTGAGGTAAGTAAGCATACTACAGAACTAATGCTTGCATTCACTGTCATTTGAATAAATGCTGAAAATTATTCTTGATATTACTTTCTAGGGAAGGATTATCCTGGGGGTGGGTTCTACTTACCTTTACTACTGGTTCGCAATGGGATTGTGTGCGTGCAGATCACCTATGACAACATCTGGGGCAGTGGGTGGAGCCTCCCACCAGTTTTACCTCCGGCTCTTGTGAACCGGTCCGAACCGGGGGCAACCCACCACTGGATTATCCCTCCGAATGTATTGCTTTTATCAAAAAGATAATGGTCTATCTTTAAGAAAACTAATTGGTGGCTTTTCATAATCAAATTGGTGGTGGGGACAAGGAGGCCTTCCCCTGGTCGTGGCCCTGGACCACAGTTCGTGCATCTGTGCCATAAGCCAGGGGTGAAGAAGACAAGGAGTAGGAACTGGGCGTCTCATTAATCAAGTAGCTTCCCGAAGGGTTAGGAACAGACCCCATTCTGATTCTGATGAATGGGCTATAAAAAGACCTTCACTTTGGAACAGGCTCAGAATGGAAACAATATGCATGATAGGCTGGTATGTTTGTTGAATAGCTTTGGTCTATTCTGAATGAAGCCAGAGGAAGGATATCCATCAGGATTTATCTATATAATAAACGTTGGCTGGACTATGTGATGAAAGTTTCTAGTAGCTGCAGCAGCAAGAAACTCAGCAGTGCTTCTTTAACTATTTAAAGTTTTGATATTTTTATGTCTCAGAATAAAATATACTGTTGACTCTTACAGCTGTTTTTATATTACTGTTCCCAAGAGCCTCGTACTACAGACTGATCGGCACAGAGTCTTTCAGAGAGCTGCATCCTCAGAGAATAATACTTGCAGACTTCTTCTGTCTTTTTATAATCTCTCCTGACAGCTAAGGGAAAAAAACACATGTTCTGTGTTTAGATCCTACAATTAATCTTTCTAATCTCTGCAAGTAGACAGGGTAATAAGTGAATCGCTCTCCAAGAGGAACATTTATACCATTGTTAACAAAAATACACATTTGACCCAAGAAAAGACAAATGGTTTAGGGAGTTCAAAAAAAGGAAATATTGCTTTTAAGATAAATTTAAAAAATTAGTAATAGTTCAAGTTTGCACTCCTCCAAAGTTCATGAGTTGCAGTTTAAAGTAAAGCGTAATGCTTTAATTTTATTTTGTGACATGTCTGTATATCTATTTTATTAAGTAATGTACTTAACAAAAAGAAAATGTGCAACCTGTCTACAGGTACTTTATACTCTATATAAATGTACTTATTTTTTTAAAAAATAATAATAATGTGTTAACTTGAGAAGTTCTATCTAGATTGAATTTTTTCCAAATGTTTGTTTTGCTGTGCATTGTTCATAAAAATTGAAGTTTTCATCCCTGTTTTTACTGTTGAGTACCTGTTTCCTGTTTAGCTTTTTTGCTCTTTTCTTTTCTTTCTTCTCTGTCTTCCTGCAATATCATAGGACATGATAGCATTCACTATGACTTCTGAGAAGATACGTATAGGACTATTTGTGGTAAAGGATTTGCATAACTCCTACTGCTAATATATTGCTTTGGAAAGAGGAAGAAATAGTAGATTGATTATGCTTCAACTTAAAAAACATTTATTTATTTAGATAAATGAAAATGAATGTTCTTCATAATCTGAACAAATCTGAGGCTATGCCCAATATGCATATTATAACTTTTGTATACTTTTTCCGTCTTGATTCTCCTGTGTATTTAGCAAATCTATCTCTAAGGGATTTATTCTCCAAACCACTAGAGAAGATGTTAGGAAGAGAAACATAAAAGGGGGAAGATTGCAGTCACATCTTGAACAGACCCAATTAGTATAAATATCTCAGTAACAGTTTGAAATGTATTTTTCTTTTTATATGTAGAACCTGGCCATTCATTATCAAGAGTCCAAAACAATACAAAAATCTGTCTTTCGTGGATGCAATGAACAAATTCAAATGGTCCAGAGAACAAGGTCACTCCTATAATGACTATGTTCTTAAGTTACCATTAAATGTAAGGTGTACCAAGACGGAAAATGCAGAGTGGACTGTAAGTTGATTTTTCTGTTTTCCTTTGTGATTGTGAGATCAATTTCATGGATTGTAGGACATGTAAATTCTAAAATAGCCGTGTTAAAAAGATGAATTAACAGTTTTATTTAAAAATTCATTCCAAATAAAGGCTGTACCATAGTAACCATTGTGCATATTTGAAGGACAGAATAATGTAGATGAAACTGTAATATTGACTGAAAACTCTTGTGAGGCAAATGTTAAGTATATCATAACAAGGAATGTGGATCTAAAAAATTAATGTATCAAAGATGAAGGTAATTCTGTTTGACAGGCAAAAGTGAGTAAATGATTGTATGTTATATTTAAATAATGGAACGATAGAGCATATAGATGAATGGTGTATTTCGGTAAAATGTTTATCATAGATGATGAAACAGAGAGATATGCAAATACTGGTAAACATGTAATGGGTAATATGTGGTTTATAATCTGCAGTATGAATGTCTGTTAACAGAAGCAAAAATATCTATGGATGAGAGGGCAATTCGGCCCATTTTGTTATATGGAAATGAAAGCAGGGAGAGTGGTATCTTCAAGCTTTTGTCTCTTTAATCCACCAGTAAAGAAAAGCACAGCACCGCCTGAGGCAATTACTGTTAGGATTTTTTTTTTCTTGATGTCCCACTGAAATCGATTTCCTTGTAATTTAAAGCTGCTCTTTCTTGTCCAATCTTCTGGACAGTTTCTGCTCTGTTGGTCTTCTGCAAACCAGTCCTTCAGATAGTTGGAGACAGGTGTCATCTCTCTCTCCAAAGCCTTATTTTCTCCAAGTTAAATGTACTTAATACCTTCAACTGTTCCTTTCAAGTAAAGGAGTAGGGCTTCACTTGCCCTCCTATGCTTGCCTCATAGCAGATTTTACCTTCCCTACAATTGTCTGTTCTTACTCCTTCTAATTTGCATTAATCATATTGAAAAAAATTAAACAACTATTAAACATTGCTATGTATTCTTTTGTTTTTATATTATTTGGTTGTTGACATTTATAGGGATAATGCCTTCCTGAAAAATGTAGCATAAATGTATCTGAACAGAGGGAAGCTAAATTCAAACTAGCCTTGTGTCTAAATAAATCAATAATTCATTTCATTTATATTTCAGATTCATGGAATGATGGCTTTACCACCTGAAATTGAAAGGCCTTATACTACAGAGCCAATTATATGTAGCTCATCTTCCTGGCTAAATGCCAATTCCTTTTTAACTGTGTTGATTGTAGTGCATATCTCAGCCATTGCTTCAAGGAATCACGAACCTTTTGTATAATTGTAGATTATATTCATTTGTGATATCTGTGCCATGCAAGTCCTCAATTGTTTGCACCATCACTCTTGTAGATTTATTTTTTTTACATAGTAATAAACTAAATTTTTTTACAAATACTGTGTTCATCTCATTTGAAACAAAACATTACAAAAATATAGTCTTTTATGTATATAAGGTCCACTGGTTTGCAATATCCGGCTAAACTAGTCGATATATTGTTTCATTTGTTAAATTCTGGCATTTCACTTTATGATTCTAAAAGCTGCTCTGTATTTAGATATCAAGGAAATAAACTAAACTTTTATCTATGTAACCTTATTAATCATGAAGTCTGTTCTTATTTTGCCTTTGCTTTTGAGACCTGAAAGTTACAAAATGACATAAGGTTGTTTTTTGTCAGTCCCAACTGGGCATGTAAATTATTCCTAGTCTTTTCAATAGAAGTCATAAATAGTTCTGGAAATTGATCTTTACTATTTGGAAAGCCTTTGTTCATCATTCTATTTTGTCTGAACTGGGACTCCTATGACTCTCTGAAATCTCCTTTCCTTAATTTAGATATCTACTAGTGATGTAGTATGACACCATAATTGTTGCTATTTGTAAAAAGGTATCAAGGGTTGTATAGGTTAAGTGGCTATGTTTAATATTTTAAATCTACTAGTGATGCATTTTATAGCTTTCAAAACTGGAACTCTTGTAAATGAATGAAGTACGACACAATATAAATACAACTGGTGTCACTTCAATGGAGTTAAATCAGGGAGAACATGTTTCTGGGAATATCTTTAATTCCTTTGTTGTTAATAATAGAGGATGAGAGTTGAACAGAAAGGCTGTATTAAAGTAGCAATTTATGGAAGAAAAAAAGAGACCATTAATAACATTCACAAGGTCTTCTTCCTGGCTCACACCAATTTAATATCATGTTGACCCTAACTTTTCAATACAATAGCAGAGATAGTTATCGTCAACATATTTGATTTGGCTGCCCTGCTATTCATAAGTTCAATGTTCATTTTAGAGCAAAGGTCAATTTATTTTTCATTATGTTTGAAATATACTTTAAAATATTAACAGTTCTACTGGGGATTCCTTCCTGCAAAAACTCATATGCTGGAGGACTATTGTCTCTATTCACAGACACAAATAACAATGTAGAGTATGTCCCCTGTGTTCTACATTGATCAAACCGTACGTTTACTGTGTTCAGTTATAAGTACTGTGTTTAGGTATAAGTACCATACCTTAATAAGAATTCTGGCTAAGTTGAATAGGTTCAGAGAAAAGCAAGAAAGAAAATCACTAGGATCAGTACTATTGTAACAGCTATGAGAACTTAGAACCATGGTGGTACAGTGGTTAGAATGCAGTACTGCAGGCTATTTCTGCCGACTGCCTGCAGTTTGACAGTTCGATTCTCACCAGCTCAGCCTTCCATCCTTCCAAGGTTGGGTAAAATGAAGACTTAGATTGTTGGGGGCAATATGCTGACTCTATAAACTGCTTAGAGAGGGCTGAAAAGCACTGTGAAGCGGTATATAAGTCTAAATGCTATGTTATAGTATCGCAATTATGAATGGGCTTCCCCTTTCTACTTTATCTTCCTGTGAACTAGGAAACAGGTTATCTGAGATATTTTCTCAAGTTACTTTCTTGACTTTGACTCAGTCGTCTTTTATTTGATTATTGCCTTGCTAGAGGCTCTTCCATCTAAATTTCAAAACTATTCACTCTTCCCACTACAGAAATTAAGTCTTAGTTATTTGTTCATTTGTTTGATTTTTATCCCACCTTTATTATTTTATAAATAACTGAAGATGGTGAATATACCTAATAATGAAGAGAGACTGAAACTGGGAATGTTTAGCCTTGAAAAGAAAAGATTCAAGGAGGAACACTTATTAAATATTTGAACTGCTACTTGTAGCAATGCTGAAGCCTGTAGTGTAGAAGGTTAGAATCCAAATCCTCCGCTCCAGGAGACCTTTGAGACTTAACAATGTCTCACCTGGTTAGTAGTTCTTGCTGCCATCAGTAATTAAAGGCATGTCTCATTCGGCATGCAACTCCATTGTTAGTATGGAAGAGAGACAGGGGTCTCATATGTTGTGCTGTCTTTCTGATGATTAAAAGGTCAACCTTTAGACTTTCTTTCTTTCTTTAAGAGACATGTTAATCTCAGGAGATAAACAAGATCAAACTTTATTTTTAAATATGAAGTGAAATATAATCTCCTTTTTAAAAAACTTCATAGGTGCTAAAGTGCAAATCTTCAGTGTGGAAGAAGGTAAGTACAAAGCTGCTCAAATCACTTGCAAATTAGCTAAAGAAAAATTCAAAAGAAAATGTAATCCTCCAAATAGAGCAAATGTAAAGAAAGAGTCAACTCCAATTCTCCAAAGACACTGGAGTGGTTCAAATCATTACAGAGATTTAGCACAACACGAAAAGAACACTAGGACAAATGCCTAGTTTTGCACATGTCACTTATTTCTGTTAAAGATGATGAAAACCCCATTTCTAGCCATTGTTTTCCTACACTGCATCCAGCAGAGGGAGGAGCTGCAACAATCTGACTTTGTACATGATAAAAAGCTATATCTCAAAGGAATTGTGGACCGTGACCTTCAGCCTGCAATCTGATGCACAAGTTGCATTCACAACAATATCATACAGAAGGTCAAAATCTATTTTCTGCTGTTCCATAACGCAAGGCAGAAAGCAGGTAGTCCTTGACTTATGACCAGTTGTTTAACTACCCTTCAAAGTTACAATGGCTTCAGAAAGGGTGCTTTATGGCCTGTAAAATACTTTTGGCCATCATAAAACATCACTTTGCCCCTCCCCCTCACATATTGCATCTGGATGCTTGTTTGGACTTGTGATCAATTGCCAAGTGTCCCACAATCATATGATTGTCATTTGCAATCTTCTCTTGTAGTTTCCCCAGAAAGTCAATGGAAATTTTCAAGCTACTGTTATTTGTCAAGAGGACTCTCTCATTTCTAGAGCTGAGATTCCCTCCCAATAGGCCAGCTTTTTCTGATACCATCTCTATGTGGCTGTTCAGGCATTCCTTTAGACCTCCTATAGAGTGGTATAAAAATATTGGCTCCTATATTTGTTATATGAATATGAATATGTATATGCATGTGTATATGCATGTGTAAATGTATAATGTATAATGTATATGGAGAGAGAGAGAGATGTCTTGTTAATTTCTCTTATGCTATTTCAGAGAAATTGACAAATTAGTGATCATTTTTTAATGGTATGGACTCCATACCATAAAACAGGGGTGTAAATCTCACATCATCATGGCGGCATCATGTGACGTATCGGGACGTTCCCCTCCTTTGCTAAACCGGGTGTGGGCGTGGCCAGCACATGACCAGGGGTGGGTTCTAAATTTTTTTACTACCAGTTCTGTGGGCGTGGCTTATTTTGTGGGCATGGCTTGATGATCATGTGACAATTCTTTAGGATTTAGTAGAGATACTGGTCTACCAGGCTTTTAACTGCTTGCAGAGCTGTACCGGTCTGTTCATTTGTTTTTGGAGGCACAAGTCTAATCATTTGTTTTTGGAGGCACCGGTCTACTCATTTGTTTTTTGAGGCACTGGTCTACCCATTTATTTTTGCAGGCATTTGTTTTTGGAGGCACCAGTCTATCACCACACTGCCTTTACTGATCAGCTGTAGGGCGGCCCTTTGAAGCCCCACGGCAACAGTTTAAACAGTTTTTTTCCTTCTAGCCGATCAGCTGGGACTCAGGAGGCAGCAATAGATTGGGGGTGGGGCCAAATAAAAGGTAAAAAAATGGGGCGGAACTGGTTCAGTGATGTCATATCGTCACCGCTACCAGCTCAGCCGAACCGGGCTGAACCGGGAGGAACCCATCACTCCGCATGACATATCCAGCCCATGGGCCAGGAGTTTTACAGCCCTGCTGTAAAACTTTAATGCCCCTTATAATAAAAAGGCAAGGAGGGGGGAAGAGGATCAATTTCTCTATTTCTGATTTACTATTGAATCTATTTATTTTCTGTTGGAATGAAAAGATTGAATATGTGTTTCTGTGGCCACAAATAGAGACTTATTATTTGGAATTTTTAAAATCTTGGCAAATATAATGTCCTAATTATAGTCAGAGTTCTATTGTGTTTCCAACAATGAAAAGTATTTAGATATTTTGGGTGTTTTAAAGAAAGAAATTAAATTTTGATTCTGTTCTCATAGGAAACTTATTCTTTGGAAAAATCATTTTAAAATAGTGGGGAAAACATTTTTTTCTGCAGAGTTTGGTTAGAAAGGGGATTATTATCTCAGCTCAACCCAACAACTTCTGAATGGCAATGGATTCTTATAATATATATTTGTTATGTGTTCATCTTATTCCCCCTTTGGGAAAGAAGTCTTCCATCGCACAAAACACACTCACACACAAAGACATCAGATTAGGTCAATTTTCTATCTTGGCATTTAACCTCGATGGATGACCAATCAGAACAAGCAGCCTTTTGTTTCAAATAGTGCATTTATATATGTTACAAAAAGTCTTGTCAGAGTTATTTTGGTAAAGCAGTGTGACATAATCTGTCTCCATGGCATGAGACCAGAACTTCCATTATTTTCTTGGAATGGAAGGAAAAATCTGATAATTGGCTTAGTGGATTTTTTTTAAAAAAAGAGAGATAATCACATACTGTCTAACCTTTGTTCATGGTTACTGGTACTGATGATATTAGAAACATGAGAACTATCAGTAATGTCTCCTAATGAATTCTTCCTGGAGAACAAACTGAAGAAATTGAAGAGGCCATGAGCATTGTACACTCAACAATGTAATGCGATTTTTTAAAGAGTTCTCAAGAATACTGAACAATGATGGACTTCTGAACATCCATGTTATATTATTGCAAATTGCTGGATCTGTAGTACCGTAGTAACTAGCAATAAGAGGATGAATTTATGATCGTGATGCAGTTTGATATTGGAATGTGACCATTCTATTTCCATGGAAAGGTTGATAGAAGAATTTCAAAAAATCTCTGGAAGTTCTCACACAGAGGTCTTCTTCTCTGAATTATAGAGAGCAGGTGACAAAATAAATGAATTGTTTATTTAAATAAAATTATGCAAAAAGAAAAATGTAAAAACTAAGACTAAATTTACTATTCCTACCAATTTAGAAGGTTTTTTTTAAATTTTTTTTACATAATTTCTAATATTTTTCCATTTTTTTCTCGGCGTTGAGTCTTTTTTCCTTCGAAAGACCATCCGGTTCTTCATACATAAAGCAAGATAAAAATAAATTATTAGGCAAACATTCTTTTTTTTTTTATTGAAAAAGTTTTACAATACAATTTTTATTAGGCAAACATTCTTGTAAGGACCAGGGTTCTTCCATTTCATTTTAAAATGTATCAGCACTTTTTTTTTTTTGCTTTTTTGTCTAATTTCTCTGGTCTTCAAAACTCTTGGATTTTTTTTAACCTCACAGAAGGGTGGTAATTGGAACACTGGCCTTAATAGATAATTATAGGGTCAGAGTTTTCTATTTGTTCTGGGTTATCTTACTAAAAAGTAAAGCGGGTGCCTAATTGTAGTCAGTAATTAATGGCACATTACTTTTGAAGGCAGAGGGCTCCATTTTCAAACCATGGTTAACAATATTTTTACTTTTATAGGGTTACTAAATATATTGAGTTTCTCTCACTGAACCTTTTCCAGAAAATGGTTGAGGGAGTGAGGATGAATTAATTGATACTTCATCATAATTCCAAGAATTTTAGCTTGCTTTTTCACATCTTGTCAGTTGAAGTATCAGACTTCCTTATCATCTGTTATGGTTCATAATAAAAGACAATATTTTAATTAATACAAGGAGCCGAGGGGGCACAGTGGTTAGTTAGAGTGCAGCACTGCAAGCTACTTCAGCTGACTTCCAGCTGCAGTTTGGCAGTTCAAATCTCACCGGCTTAAGGTTGACTCAGGCTTCCATCCTTCCAAGATGGGTAAAATGAGGACCCAGATTGTTGGAGACAATATGCTGACTCTGTAAAACGCTTAGAGAGGGCTGTAAAGCACTATGAAGTGGTATGTAAGTCTAAGTGCTATCGCTATTGCTAATATTGTTTAAAGATAGGTAGCCACTTCTTACAGGGAAAAATTAATTTTCTTCAGTTTGTCAAAATCAGATGTCCAAGAAATCGACTACATCTTAAGGCGTATTACTACATATGACAGGTATTAACTGTTCATTAATTATGAAATCACATAATTAAAAATGTATTCAGTATACTTTACACGGTCAAGGGGAGAAATACTTGAAAAAGTAAGGTATGCCATGTAATATACATAATAGCGTGAATAAAAACAGCTATTCCTTGCAATATTCTCCATATTCTCTGCAAGGTTGTAAAGCCTGTTAAATAATATTGAGTTGTGTCACACTTCCACCTTTGGATGCCACATGTAAAGACCTAGAGAACACTTTAATGCTGGAAAAGGTAAAAAGGAGAAGGAGAAGAAGTAGGAGAAGGGCAGGCAGGTGGATGGACTCATTTATAGCACAAATATATTCACTATTGAAAGACCAGATAAAGGGCAGATCTTCATGGAGAAAATCGTCTTATGTGGTTGCTAAGAATGGATAATGATGATGGCACATAATCTATCAATCAATTATCCTCTCGCTACAGTAAGAGTGGAATCCAATTTAAATTATTAATAAGAACAATTATCAAGAATTCAGAGCTTACAATGTAACACATGCATAAATGAAAACCGCAGATTCTTGTGCTATCTTATCGTTTAGTCTTATGATTAAGGCTAGAAAGTGGGAGACGGTGAGTTCAAGTTCTGCCTTAGTTATAAAAGCCGGTTGGGTGACTTTGGGCCAGTCACTTTCTCTTAAAATCTCTCTCTCCCTCCCTCCCTCCCTCCCTCCCTCTCTCTCCCTCTCTCTCTCTCTCTCTCTCTCACACACACACACAGATATAGACATAGATATGGATGGTACATATTGTTACCTATCTATATTTTATCAATACATAGTTGTATTTCTCTATTCATCTACCCCAGGGTGTCAAATTGGTGGCCCATGGGCCAGATGCATCACACTCTGGCAGTGGTGGGTTCCAACCAGTGTTACCACTGGTTCTCACCGCACATGCGCTATGTATGTGATCGCCGCCAAACTTGTGATCTGCGCAAGAGCGTTAGGTTTCTGCCCAGCTAAGGTACGGCAATCCACTCTGCCATGCCTATCAGCTGGGCTTAAAACCAAGAATTAAAGGTAGGAATAAAGCAGGGGCGGGCAGGAGGGCCCAGCTCCCAGTCACAGAGAACCAGTACCGGCTTGGCAGAACCGGGCCGAACCATGAGCAACCCACCACTGTGCTCTGGCCATGCCCACCCCAAAGGGCCATGCCCTTTTCTGCAAAGGGGAAAATGTTGCGATATGTCACGTGATGGCAATGTGATGCCACAAGTTTGACACCCGTGATACACCACACTATACATTCACTTTCTTGTTACACAAATTTCTAGCTTCAGAGATAGAACTCATTGCAAACAGGTTATAAATGGACTGTTTTGTGAATGAATGCTGCCACCTTATGGTAAAAGACATAAATGGAAGTGTGAATAATTGTACAACCTCAGTAGAGGGTATTTCCAAATCAATCTTTTCTTCTTCTTTTTTTAAAATTCAGCTGGATTGTGAAATGTTTCAGATGGGAGCGGGAATTGTAAAATAACTACATTGTGAATGCAGTTAGTATAAAAAAAGAATAAACAGTTTGATCTCATAGTTCAGCAACATACCAGATATTTTGATTTCTGGGAAAAGCCATTTCCAGGTTAATATTTTATGTTTCAAAAGCTGCAGAAATGCTTTAATAGAATAGTCAAATTGATTTCACCCCATTATTGAATAGAAAACTGGCCTCTCACCCTTTAGCACTAACTTAATTTTTGACTATTTAATTTTAAGATTTCTGAGACACTTATGCATATTCCCACATGCATTGCCTACTTGTGCCGCAATGTCTAATCCAAGAATGCAAGTTGCAGCTTTTCAGTAATTATATTATTAGACATGAGATTTTATTTGTCCCCTAGCTCCCCTTGGAGATGCTTGTGCTGATATGCTTAAACTCTCCCCTTTAGCCTGTTTGATTTTTTTCCCCTTTTCTTTTTCCCTACCACAAGGAAAGAAAGTTCAGAGCTGCCCGCTTTTGATCACAGCATGTTACTTCCTTAATAAATCACCCTTGTCCTTTTAGCCTTTATGTGTCTGATTCTAGATAGTTTTAATTGGCTTCTTCATGCTTGCCCCAGTGAGCCCGTATTCTTAATTCTATTTAAGAAGTCATAACGATTTAAACTGTCAGAGGTTATGTGAGGTTGATATATTGTTGTTTGGTTAAATTGTCACAGTTGAACTTGACTGTTTTAATTATATTTACTATCCGATCTAATCTCCAGGATACAATTACACTGATTAACCCCCTCCATAGCCACATGCACCACATTCTTGAAAATTTCCTTTTTTACTGAAATGTTGTGTCTCCGCTGCAGGGAGGGAACCTCATGGTGTTTGCAAGATATTGTAGCTGTCCTCAAAGTAAGTACTGCATAAAGTTTAAAGTGAGAAGCAGAACCAACACTGAAATAATAGCCCTATGTTTTTGAAGACAAGAAAGAAAAGAATAGAGAGCAGAGGAAGAAGTCCATTCTGACAGCATGAATTAGCTGGAACATTGCTAATTTTGCAATACCCATTATATTTCTATATGAATGGATGAACAAGTGATAGGAGTGCTTCAGGGGTGGGTTCTACTTACCTTTACTACCGGTTCGCAATGGGGCCGCGCATGCGCGCTCGCTTTGCTCTCAAGTGCACATGCTTTTCTGCTCATGTGCAGAAGCGTTCTGATGACATTGAGGTTGAGGGGCGGAGCCTCTGCCGATTTTACTATCGGTTCTATAGAACCTGTGTGAACCCCGGAAACTCACCACTGGAGTGCTGGTATCCATGTATTCAACTGTTCTTATGAGTGAGGGAGAATTGACAGAGAATGGCAATATGTAATGGTGATAAAGTTAAGAGTCAGAAAGAGATTCAGCAGAGAGAAAGCTCATAAAAGTTGTAACCTGCTTCTGATCTTTTAACCCATGGGTGTCAAACTTGATCACATTACATATCAAGATATTTTTTGCCTTTGCTGAGGCAGGATGAGCGTGGCCTTTGCATGACGCATCTGGCCTGCAGGCTGCCAGTTTGACAGGCCTGTTTTAACCTAACCTAATCAATCAATGGCTTGATCTAGGGCCAAAGTGTTTAGGAAGCCTAGCAGAAGGAATATCTTAATTTCTAATTTGATGCTCAATTCTATAAGTAACAGAAAAATCCATTATTTTAGAACGTATCTATTATATATTGGACAATTTATTCACAAATCCTGAAAGTGGATATGTTTTGATCCTAAATAACATGAAAAATATTTATATTTCCCACCCTGACCCAAATTTAGGAAATAAATATTTGCTCACTAGTACTCCTTGTGGGAACCTGCAACAGGGAACTTTATGTACTGTGAGTGGTTTGAAATGACCAATCAGGTTGCCATGGTATCTTCCGTTTAGACATCTGAGTGTTTAATTTTCCTTCAGACATTCTTGTTTTCCTGTTACAGTGATATTTTGAAATGAAGAGCAAAACTCAATATTATTTCTTTTCCATTTATGCTATAATTGTCCCCACCAGGAAACCGGGAATTCAATAGCACTGCAGATTTATTCCTTGAAGCCTATACAAGAATCTGATCAACTAATGGTCAAGGCAAATGGGCACAGATAAGAATAAGTGGACGTTAAAGGGAGGGGTGGACTTAGGTATCCTTTAGGGTCATAGGGATTCCAGAGTGATGATACGTTTTTCTCCGTTCTCAGCCTCTGCCTGATCATCTCCTACAATAATATGCAAAAGTAATAGAAACATCAGTGCAAGTGTGGTTGCATCAGGTGATATGGGTGGTATAGAAATTTGATAAATAAAAAATGTATACATATTTTAAAAATGGGATTTTGAATACACAGCTGTGACCATCAACATTAGTCCGGGATATCCCTGGGAAATATACACACTTATACAACATGACCTAAAAAGAACTATTAAAAGATAGATATGTAAAAGTCATTCAGCTTTTGAACAAGGTAAATTTTGCTCCTGTGGAATCATATTGATCCATCTTTATGTTTATAAAGAACCCGTTCAAAGGCGGAAAATGAACAGCTTATTTGCATTCCTGGGTAACAACGTTCAAATAAGTCAACACTTTTTATCATCTTGTTACAGATGATGATTGAAATAGATCAAAAATCTTAAATAGATCAAAGATCTATTTAAATGTGAATGCCAGCTGTGGGAACTAAGGACATTCTCACAGGTGGCTGGCCAGTGGAGAAGTGACGTAACCAAGCAACTGGCCAGCAACTGGATTGGACAGCATGACCTGGGGGAAAGGGGAAACTTTTACTTTTTAATTAGGTGAAAGCCGCGGGAACTTTAGAGTTGGTTGTGCCAATATGATGTTTCCAATAAATTGTACTTTGAGGAATTCACCTGACTCGGAGTTTTCCTTTCTATGGGTACATTACTTGATATCAAGCTGACTCTTGACACTCCTGTCATTCTCCCATTGTCCCATGCGCTCCCACAGAGTTGGCCTCCTCAGGGTGCCGTCAGCCAAACAATGTCGGCTGGAGGAGAGGAGGAGGAGACCATTCTCTGTTGGAGCCCCGACCCTCTGGAATGGTTTGCCCACTGAGCTCAGGACAGCCCCCGACCTCCTTTTCTTCCATCACGAACTGAAGACGTGGCTCTTCCACCAAATAAACTGATCCGTCGTGGGTTTACACTGTCATAATTTTAAATTGTTTTTAATTGGGTTGTTAATTTTAATCTTATTGTGGTTTGTATTATAAATTGTTGTTTTTTAAGCCGCCCTGAGTCCCTCGGGAGAATGGCGGCATATAAATCGCAATAAAAGAAAAGAAAAAGAAAGAAAAAGACACGAGAAGCTTCAAAGAACTCCAACTCTGATCAATTGTGCCAAAGGTCAACAAAGCATGTTGCAAGTGACAACGATATGCCTGAAAGACCCACAAAGGAACAAAGCACTTGCATAAAATCTCACGGCAGGGAAAGAAGAAAGAGGAAAGGATGCAGTTAAGAACTGGTCTTTTTTCAATTTAAAAGGACCCTAGATAATTTTTTTATCTAATAAGAGAAATGTTTGCATATTTCATCTAGGAATATAAATTTGTACAGGTACAGCTCAAATATCAAACACATTGATCTCCCTAGGTTTTTTCCCTGGGGTTTTAGCTATTTTGCCTGAAGAAGATTTCTAAGAAATTGTATAGGTGGTAAAGTCATGGGGACAGAATATCTAGGACAGTGATGGCTCACCTTTTCCAGACCGAGTGCCCAAAATGCGTGCACCCAAACCCCTAAAATGCAATGTGCGTGCGGCCCCTGTGCATGCGCCCTATCCCCATGCATGCACATATACCTCCATGCATGTCCCCACCTCCCCATGCATGCCCATGTGTCCCCCACATGTGCCCCACCCCCACACATTTGCGGGCCACCCACATGCGCCCCACCCCCGCACATGCATGGCAGAGATCTGAAGACTAGCTGACTGGTGGGAGGTATGTGTGCATGTGCGGCGGAGCTAAACTGGGGTGACGGCTTGCATGCCCATAGAGAGGGCACAGTGTGCCACCTCTGACACATGTGCCATAGGATCGCCATCACGGATCTAGGACATTGACTGGGCAGTGTAGCTTTATTGTGTAATGGTATATAATCATAATGGCAGAAATCCTATAATTCAGTATTGTCACTATAATAACTTAATCATAACTTGAATTATTACAAACTAGGAATGAGCATAGACTATCCAATTTGTATTAGAGACCTGATTCAGAAACAGCCTAGGATAGGATAGGATAGGATAGGATAGGATAGGATAGGATAGGATAGGATGAGTTGGAAGGGATCTTGGAGGTCTTCTTGTCCAACCCCTTACTTAGGCAGGAAACCCTATACCATTTCAGACAAATGGTTGTCAAAACTCTTCTTAAAAACTTTCAGTGTTGGAGAAAATTGAAAATTTTCAAAGAAAATTGTAAGGCTGTATATATACATGGGGTCAACGTAGAAATGTTACAAGTAGATTGTGGCTTGCTTATGGCTGAATAATTTATTTAATTTAGGAAGATTCCACCATGCCTAATGACTAGCAGAAGCTGTTATATTTATCCATATAAAAGCTTTCTGCTAGTTATCAGGCATGGTGGAATCTTCCTAAATTAAATAAATTATTCATCCATAAACAAGCCACAAGCTCTATTATATGGAGATGAAAAAAAAAGGAAAAGTGACTCCAAAAAAAAAAAGCGGGGGGGGGGGGTTATTTTTAAAATCATGTCTAGGAAGGTGTTTGGCAGAGTTCTGATGAAAAGGAGTAAGAGGTGACTTAAAGCAAATTTTGGATGTGGAACTTGTCAGCCACAAACAGATTTTTACTCAAATTCATCTTCACTTTGGACGGAAAATTCAAGATTGACCATTGGGGGGCACTAGTGATACAGTGATTCTATTTCAACTAATTAAAACAGTAGGATTATAGTACTCAGAAGTAAAATGAAAAAATTAAATGAGGCCAGAAGTAATTCTGATGTTATCCTGCAAATCTTTATGAGATAGGAGTATTACAGAATGTCTCATTAATTGCTGAAGATTCCACTATGTGGTTTTTAAACAGATTTTTGTTTTTTTTTTAAAAAGGGTCAAAACATAAACTGGAATGTTTACATTAAATTAAGAACAAGGTGATTCTTCCATCTGCTTACCCATTATACTAGCATTAGACATCAGAGCTCAGTTTTACTTTTAGAATCAGATTCTCTGTTGTTTGGTTTAAATAGCTGTACTTTTGAATTCTATGACTTCTTGAATGTCATAAATTGGTTGAAATGTGATATAGGAAACAATAGTATTATTATTTCCCATATTTGCTCAACATATTATAACCTATAGTGTCGTAGGCATACTATAAATTCAGTCTCCTATTTTGATCTTAGCAGATGCATTTCTTTGTGTTTGATCAAATGATATACATTTTCACTCTGTTTTTGACCTCTGATTCCTTAACCTTTGACTGTCAACATAAATTACAAACAAGACTATGTGCTTTTGCATTTTATCGCCCAGGATCTATAAGGTAAGATCCAGATGAGATATTGGCTGGAAGGCCAAGAAAGTAGTTAGGTACCATGTTTCCCCAAAAATAAGTCCCTGTCTTATATTTTTTGACCCCAAAATAAGCGCTTGGCCTTATTTTCAGGGAGGTCTTATTATTTTGGGGCACGTGGAGCAAGATGGGGCTCCTCTTGCCATCTTACCTGATTTCCAGTTCTGCGTTTAAATATTTTCTGGAAGGGCTTATTTTCGGGAAAAGGCTTATTTTAGCTCAAAAGCCCGATTTGGCTTATTATAAATGTCTTATTTTTGGGGAAACAGGGTAGGTAGGTAAGTATGTATGTTGGTTGCAAGACAGACCAACAAACAGACAGACATGATCTTGAGCAGGAGGCCAAGTAAATATATAAGTACAAATATTTGTAAATCTATTATGAAAGGTAGGTTGTTGGACAATTTTAATTGCCTAATTACTGATAATTTAGTGTTATCTGAATAGCAGTGGTGAGAAACTTTCTCTTAGAGATGACTGTGACAAAGCTGCTCCTTTTAGAAAAAACGAGTTGCTAAAATCCTCCACATCTCATATGGGCGACATTGCTGAACCAATGTCACCCACATCAATATGCCGTGTTGCCAGAATAATACAACACTTGTGGGGCTAGCATCACACATCTTACACCTGCAACCTGAATTTGACACTAGTACTAGTGGCACTAGTACACTAGTACCTGCAGCATTGCACTATGATATCTTCACACGTTTTTTGTCATGTGTCACCCAGTTCAGCCAGCAGAAATGTATTTATTCAACCTCAGCAAAGATTTAAACTCTTAACTGACAAAAATGAGACAAAAGGCAAGCAAGAACTGGGAAAGAGAGGCATGAACAACAGATAACATTTGGATTACCTATGTATCTTTATCAAAAGGTATAGAATTTTTCAGAGTCACTGGAAACTGGGCATAATTAGCATGAACAGTTCCAAAGGGATGGGTCTCCGGTTATTCCAGCTCTGTATACTGTACATCAGGGGTTCCCCAACACCTGGTCCTTGGCTCGGTACTGGTCCCTGGCCCATTGGAAACCAGGCCACATGAGTGATGGACCACTGAGCAAAACCTTCCCGTCCATAGAGCTGAAAAGGTTGGGGACTGCTATTGTCCCTAAAGACAGCAGAGTAGAGAGAGAAAGTAGGATCCTTCCAGGTGATCCTTCCTCTCTCTGCATCATGAAGAAACAATTTGGTGAATGGAAATGATGTTATCTTTACCTACTGCCCAAGACAATCTGCTTATTCTGTTTAAAGTTAATGTCACCACTGAAGTCTCTTTTTCCTTATCCTTTCCTCCAGTAGTGGTATTCACTTACCTTCACTACCCGTTCGCAACTGTGAGCCCACATGCACAATCACTTCACACATGCACCACCTCTGCGCATGAGCAGAGCTTTCTGAAAATGCGCAGAGGATCTGTGATGACATCTGGGCAGAGCCTCCCATCACCACCACTACTGGTTCACCTGAACAGTGTAGAACTGGCTCAATACCACCACTGCTTTCCTTATTCTCACTAGTTTAAGAAACAAATTTAAGGCACCAAGCATATCCTTTCAATAAAGGCTCGTAGTTTAATTCAGAGTGCAGCACACCCAGTGGCATCCAAGAAAATCTGCAAGTATGAAGGTAAAAACACAGGAATTCTGAAATTATTTATGTAAAACATTCAAAATCCTGCTGTGCTTTAAGGAGGCTTTCAACAGATAATAGTTAAAGGCATTTTTACATGCGGGTTTTATTAAAGATCACCATTTCAACAATGCAAACTAAATTTAGATTAAAAAGAAAAAGTGGAAGATGCAGAAAAGAAAGAAGAAAAAGAAATATATAAAGACGTCACTTCCACCTTAATTGCAACAAATATAAACAATTTTATTAACTTATCACCTTTTCTTGAAATACAACAACAGATCTCTTCTTCCCATATCTCATTTCTTATCTAGAAGCAGCAAATCCTTAAAGGTTTCTTAACTTTGGCAACTTGAAAATGTATGGATCTCAACTCCCAGAATCCACTAGAATGCTGGCTAGGAAATTTTGGGAATTGAAGTTCAGACGTCCTGAAGTTACTAAAGCTGAGAAACACTGCCTTTAAAGACTTTCCATTCTGATGTCAGCAAAAGTCCATTAAGGGTTTTCAGAGATAACAAACACCTTGATTGAATAAACTAAATTTATATTCCTTCCTTTTACTTTTCTCAATCTTGCTCCCTTTATTTATATTCTATTAGTCATATAATTTGATTTTATGTTTAATTTGTTTCTTCTCACAAAACAATTCAAAACTTTTAACAAGTCTCTGTTGTCAATCCAATATAGGGAACTTAACCAATTCACTCGCAGTTTATTTGTATATCACTTTAAACTATTAAAATATTATATTGTTTCTTTTTATGTCCAGTATAACATCTTTTTCCATGTGATTCTTATAGCCTGTCATTTGTATATCTACTTTCAACTCAGTATCAGTTTTGTCAGGTAAAACATGTCTCTCTTCTATAACATCTTTTCAACCATCTATAGAGGAAGACAAAATTAACTTCTGGGCTCATTTGTTCAAAATTATCTTTCACTATCATAGAATCATAGGGCTAGAAGGTCTTGTCCAACTGCCTGCCCAATTCAGGAGTCATTATATCATCCTCAGCAAATGGTTGTCCAATCTTTTCTTGAAAACCTTCAATGATGGAGGATCCACAACTCTGGGAGACAAACTGCTCCATTGATTAATCAGTGGAAATTGATTAAGGAGAGAAGCAACTTAGAACTAAGAGAAACTTCCTGACAGAACAATTAATCAGTGAAACAACTTGCTTCCAGACGTTGTGAATGCTCCAGCACTGGGAGTTTTTAAGAAGAAATTAGATAACCATTTGTCTGAAATGGTAAAGGATTTCCTGCCTGAGTAAAGGGTTGGATTAGAAAACCAGCATAGCTGGCTGGAGAATTCTAGAAGTTGAAGTCCACAAGTCTTAAAGCTTCCAAGTTTGAAGACCTCTGTTCTAAATTCTAAATTCATTTTCATCGTCAGGAAATTTCTCCTTATTTCCAGGTTGGATCTCATTTTAACAAGCTTCTACCCATTGCTTCTTGTACTACCTTCAAGTGTTATGGAGAATAAATTGACACCAGTGGTGAAATTCAAATCTATTTACTACTGGTTCTGTGGGCGTGGCTTGGTGGGTATTGCTTGGTAGGCATGGCAGGGGAAGGATACTACAAAATCCCTATTCCCTCCCCACTCCTGGGGGAAGGATATTGCAAAATATCCATTCCCACTCCACTCTGGGACCAGCCAGAGGTGGTATTTGCCAGTTCTCCGAATTACTCAAAATTTTTGCTACCGATTCTCCAGAACCTGTCAGAACCTGCTGGATTTCACCCCTGATTGACACCCTCTTTTCTGTAACAGCCCTCTTTTCTGTAACAACCCTGCTATGATGTCTTCCCTAAGCCTTCTCTTTGTTAGGCTAAACATATCCAGTACCTTAACTGTTCATCTTATTACCAATGTTAACATATTTTGCTTCATTCTGTAATTATAAATCAGGTTTAAGTGTTCTTCTCTTTTAATTATATTTAATTCCCTCTAGTTTCTAGTTTTTAAGGTCTTATCCTATTATGTTTGTTTTCGGAAAATTCAAAACAAAAGGATTTCTTCATGGAAAGGATTCTCTATAATTAATTCCAAAATCTTATTTCAAATTTATCCGGCCATCAGTCTGTTCACTCCCTTGCTGTTCATTCCAAAAAAAGTGTTTAAAGTTCTTAAACTTGTCGTTAAAACTCCTTTCACTAAGGATTGAAGGAAGCTCAGTCAGTGCTATAAAATTTGTTGATCCAAAGATTACTAATAGCTGAAAAGCAGTTAATAAGCAATTTCAGAAAGTGATTAAAAAAGGAAGTATGCAAACCTAGTGCCCTTTCAAAGGAACTGCCCGCGGTTTGAACAAGATGGCTATTCCCTAATCTCCCAGAAACCTAAACCCTCTCAGAGACTGCTACTTTGCCGTCTCCTCGTGATAAGCAGTTGTCTGGAACATTAGTGGCAATCTTCAGTCTTCTCCTTGTCTAGAAAGGAATTTTGAAGAGCCGGTCTACTTGCTCGGTCTTCATTCTGCCATGGTCATCAGCTCTACTTTTCATGGAGCCATCTTCGGTCTGCCATTTCTTCCCTAGAAGTTGAATACTGCAGTTAAAAGTATTTTTAATGCACTGAAATACAAAAATGCAAAACAGCTGCAGGAGAAACAACAGTAATAAAAGCCTTTAAAATTTTTCAAACTTCGGATAAACAGAAGTCACCACAGATTCGGAAAACTTGCTCAATTTTTTAATACTAATACATTGTTTTTCAGTTATGGTGTAATCATACCAATTTTCAAATAAGTCAGAAATATTCTTTTCTGCAGCAAGACATTAATCATTCTCACCATTCGCTAATATGGCTTCAGCAAATCTTCCTTGAAGATTTCTCTCACATAAATGTAATTCAGTTCTAATTCAATACTACAGGGAGTATAGTGACCAGTACTTTAAATAGACACTCACTTATTTTTGCTTTATTTTCTTTTTTTTACAAATCCAATGAAGGGGAGCTCAATTACCCTTTATGGATAATTGGTCCCAATGTCAATCTTTCTTTATTGTTATAGATTTGTATAAATATTCTATTGCAATCTGACTTTCTCTAACTTAAAACTGTTGTTTTAGGTCCTGTATCCCGGAGCAAGAAAACATGCCTTCTTTTGTGAGACGTCCATCTGAACCTTCTCAGTTGCCCTTTCTCAAACCTAGAAATAAGTAAATATATCCCCAGCTTTCAAACCATTCTCAGGTTAAGTGTCTACTCCACTGATTGCCATGATTGCCCTTCTTTGAATTTGTCTGGATTTCTCAGAATCCTTCAGTTGTGGTGCCCAAAATTGGACATAGAACTTGAAGTGGGATATGTTCAAAGCAGAATAAAGTACAAAGGTTAAATCCAGTTATTTAGAAATTATACTTCTGTTGATATAGCCAAGAAATGAAATAAGATTATCTCTTGACAGTTCAGAACTTGGAGTATCCCACTTGGAAAAATATATAATCATAAATAAATGATCTTAAAAGATTGTAGCTTTAAAAAAAAAACCTTAGCAATGTTAACATTGAAAAGGTGTTTTAGTAAAACCACCCAGAACTGATGAGGTGTTAGTATATAATTTAAATCATTCCTGACAGCTTTTTTTCCTAAATACTTCCAATGGAAATTCCACAGTTTCACTGGGCAAACAATAAACATGAACTTTCACTGGTAATGGAAAATAAATGTAATGCGATGATCATTCAATGTCTAATTATAAATAATCTTTTTAAATGTTATGTTTTCCAGAAAGAAGCTGTTTCTTACAGCCACCTCATCTTCATTTTGCATTTACACATAAAGACCAATTTACTCCCAGTTTTTTCCTCTCCCATATTTGTCAAAGATGTCAAATTTAAGGGACAGAGAAGATGTTCTCCTTTACTTCTTGTACCTGTGATATGCATCAGAGCACATCAAGGTAAACGTCTTGTTTCTGATGCTGAAAGTAAAAAAAGGAAAGTTATGCCAAACAGGAGGTGAAAGCCATCCCTGTTTTGAAAAAAAAACAGCATTTTACACATGGCAGGCACTACCATATTAAAGACCAGCTTTCTTCTATTTCAAAAGGTGACTTATTTTGCTAATAAAAGAAAGTAGTGTAATGAAGTGGAACTCTATATTCATGATACCCATGTCACAGGCTAGCTTTGTTCAATGTCTTCTTGAAACTGTCCACAAGAATGACAGGCATATGGAGACATGTTTTCACAACAAACCCCAACTGGTTTTCAGTTGGCTTCACTATTGCTTCCAGAAATACCATAAATATCTTATGTTTTCCAAACATCATTCTGCAGCTTTATACCCTCAAGGCAACTAACAATAAGGAAAAGCAATACGATGCATGATAACAACTGTTATCGTGCTATGAATTCCAACAGAAACTCAGCACCACTAGAAACCAACATTTCCTGTGACTGAATTGTGGAATTAAAATATTGGGTTGGGGAAAAATGAGATTGTGATCTGCAATCTAGCTATGGGGATCAAGGATTTGTCATCTGGCCAAGCAATAGTGGTAGAGGTGACGATGTGATCACTGTGTAGATTTTGATCTTTTGACATTGGACAGCTGGATGGATAGATAACAATGCCACTTGTTATGAAAGCCTTTTAGTATGATGGTATCACAGAGCTATTATAGCCCTGATATTTGTCATTTTCTTTTTCCCCCACATAATATTTAGGAAAGGGAGTAAAGAATAAACATTAGTGGGGAAAAGAAAAGAAAAAAGAAAGTTTTTCCTCCCCTAGTTTTAATGATGTCATATTTTGGCCAAAACATCTGTGGCACAAAACCCTTTAAAAATTGCACTGTATTGTATCAATGCTAAGCTGGAATCAGAATGACAGTACAGGTAGTCCTCAACTTATGACCACAACTGAGCCCAAAATTTCCATTGTTAAGTGAGACATTTGTTAAATGAGTTTTGCCCCATTTTATGACCTTTCTTGCCACCGTTGTTAAGTGAATTACTGCAGTTGATAAGTTAGTAAGCCGGTTGTTAAGTGAATCTGGCTTCCCTGTTGACTTTGCTTGTGAGAAGTTCGCAAAAGGTGAACACATGACCTTGGGACACAGCAACGGTCATAAATGTGAACCAGTTGCCAAGCATCTGAATTTTCATCACATGGCCATGGGGATCCTGCAATGGTTGTAATGGTGAAAAATGGTCATAAGTCACATTTTTCAGTGCCATTGTAAACTTTGAACAGCTACTAAACGAACTGTTGTAAATCAAGAACTATCTGTAGTTATCTCCTTTACTATTTGTGGTTTTGCATTGGCTAGACAATACATAAATGCATTATAATGCTAGTTGGATTGGGTTGATACAAACCAATATTATAGAGTTTTCAGAAGAAGTAACTATAGTGCAATAATCACATTGTTCATATTATAGCAAATACTTCATATTTTGCTGTAATATGAAGTATTTGCTATAATATGAATGCTATGATTATTGCACTATAGTTGTGCAACTATATAATAATATTTCATCATCTCCAGCCCCACCCCCAAAAAATCTAGTTATGAATAGTCATATTACTGTAATACTCAATGTTTGTAGACAAAAAAACCCCTAAGAATTTATTATAAATTTCCATGTTTCAAGACTGATGGAATTATCCTGATAGCTGATTATCCTGTCTGGTTTCTGAGCAAAAAAGCTTTAGGCGGATCACTGCAGGCCAATAGTAACCTTAAAGGAAATCTGTATTTGAATGTGCTTCATTGTTTTCTGCAGAAAGGAAGTCAAGTGCAAAACATCTGACAAAGGAGATTTTCATCTGTATAATTACTGCTGTGAATGTTAGCTATCACAAATACATTTAGTTTGTGAAAAATATTTTTAGTAGCTAGTAACATTTTAAAAATGGACTGCACAGGTAGGTTAAAGACTTTTTTTTCTCAAGACTTTAATTGTTTCATTGGTTTGAGGAAACCACCTTTCAGATTATATTCTTGCAGTTCTATCTGTAGCATCTTCCCATAAAGACTTGCTTCTAGTGTTAAAAAGAAGGAATGATAGTCTTAAATTTCTGGAGAGCAGATGCAGCTGAACATTAGGGGGAACTTTCTCAAAGAAATCATTTAGCTGCTGTGAATAAAGCCATAATAGCTAAAGGTACCAAATGCATATAATTCAGTTTGAATATCTGCATCTCTAAATTTTCATTATTTGCAGCACATGAAGTTCCCTTTTTCATTCTCAGATCTTTTAAAATCCTTGCAAATTAAAAGTTTATTGGTTCTGAAAGCCATTGCAATTCTTCAAACAGCCACGCAGCCAGCCACTTTCTTTTTTTTTCCAATAATTTTTTATTTTTAAACAAAAATAAAACAAATACATCATCATTCCATACAGTTACAGACAGTATATCGATCAGTTTGTATCCTTTTGTGCCGCAGCCAGCCACTTTCTTGTTTGGTCTAAAATGTCCTAAATAAATCAGCTGAACAAAATGATAATTCCCATTACTTGCAGCTCAGTTAGAAGAATCCACAAATACTTTCATTTTTAAAAAACTTATTCATAGGCACTTTAGCTTCTTGAAGTAGCATTTATGGTCAGATGATGGTTTAACTAGCAAGCCTAATAAACATTAAAAATAATAACAATGAATAACAGTCATGAATAGAGAATCCTCAAGAGATGTGGGATGAAATGATATGGCTTGTCTTCTTAACTGACAAGACAAAGGTATTATTTAGTGAAAAGACAGAAAACTTATATTTATAGCCATGTTTTAATTTTTCCCCTGGCAGTGAAAAATGTTTCAAGATGAATCATGATTAAAAGGCAAGCTCATTTTGTGGTTGCATATCAATGAACAACTAGGTTGTTCATAGATGCTTAAGTTCATCATTATTTATGATTCTTTTATTTGCACCAGAACCATGCAAATTACTGTTACATTTCACCACATTTTTTTTAAAAAATACTATGGAAAGTTGCATGTGTTAGCTGAAGAAACATCAAAGAGAACCCCACATGTGGACATTTCTTGTAACATCCTTCCCCCTCTTCATACCTTTGAAGTCTTCTCAAAAATACTCAGGTCTTCCGCTGCTTCTCATCACCTCTTGGAATAGCCTTCAAAAGAAATGATCTCTTCTCAGTCTAAGGAGGAGATTGTGTTTGCTGTAGTTGACCTCCCACTGCTAGGCCCAAGTCACTTGGGGGAAATTATTTCAAGATTCTTAGTTCTTGTACCTGAAGTGGGGAGGACTGGCATATTTTTAAAGTCTATTATAAAAATATTTATGAGAGGAAATAGGGTTGGGCATTACTGTTGCCAGTAGAAAGTAAGAACGCAATGTTCCTTTTGCCCCTGGAACATGTCAATATGGACAGTTATTCAATAGAAGACCCACATACCTCATGCCTTTGCATCTGAAAGGAGATGCTAGAGGAATGTAAACTTTTATTTATTTGGAGCAAGCTCTCAGGTGAACGATTACCATACACCACAGAAGGAAATTCCAGCATAACCTCCAAAAAGTATACTGGCGAGGAAAACTATGAATAGAAAGTTTGTACGCAGTAATGAACGTGAAGCAGGTACATTGCTTTGAGATAGGGTGACTGCACGCAAAACTGAAAACAGATCTTGGAACACATCGTATTTTTCAGAAGATACAGAAAGGACACAAGCAAACTTTTTCTTCTTTTTTTCATGTTGTTGACTGACTGAAAGGAAAGAGAAAGATGTGATTGTATTATCTGGATCATTTATTTTTCAAGCCTTTCAGAATGTAGGGTGATAAATTCAACTTTGTTTTGTGTGTTGATATATTGCATGGTCATAGAAACAATGCATATATTTTGTCCTTTGGACCTTTAATTTTTGAGATGTATTGCTGTCATGGAGTTATTAATGCCTTCACTTGAGGAATGGGTAATTAATTTAAATGTATCTGTCATTTCTCTATTATGCGCAGAGTTTAGTATATCTCTGTTTAAAATATGTTGTAACATATTATGTAGCAGTTAACATGTATAATGTGCAGAAAATACATGTTAACAGAGCATCTTTTTGACAGATATCTCTGTTACAGTTACTGTGCATTGAATTATTTATATTCAATTATTTATTGAATATTGAATATACTAATATATTCAATTATTTGTTGAATTATTTCACGGGGAGGAAATCTACAATAATTGAGTTTAGCTAACGAGATATAATTCCATTCTCAATATTACAACGAGCATTCCCAGGAATAGATGTTGCATTATTGTTATTGTTGTTGTTGTTGTTGTTATTATCTTTGATTCATTAAACATGAAACTCAGTCAACTGAACATTTAAAAATGTATTACAGATATCATTGACTGGCTCTGATGGTTGATACGGGTTGCTGCCAGAATCTTAGGTATCAACCAAGTATCTTCTTAAAATGTATATTGTTCCTAGTAACATAGTCTTTTCCAGCTCTGCTGGCACTACAGCAAGAAGCTGCAACTTCTTGATGTATTTTGCAAAATTCTTCGACATGGTATCAAGTGCCCCGATGACAATGGGTATCACTGTTACATGTTTCATCTATAATCACATAGTTTTGATGGCCAGGTCATGATATTTTGTGATTTTTTTCCCAGTACTGTTTCTTTGACTCTGGTATCTCCTGGTACAGCGATATCAATTGTATGCTTTGGTTTTCGACAACTGTGATATCTGGCGTGTTGTGTTCCAAGTGACGATCTGTCTGTATTTGAAAGTCCCACAAGATCTTTACCTTCTCATTTTTGACAATTTTTTCCACTTTATGTTCCCATGACTTTTTGGATACAGGTAAGTCTATTTTTTACATAACGACCAGTGGATTAATTTAGCAACTTGGTCATGCCTAGCTTTGTAATCAGTTTGAGCGATTTTGCTGCAGTCACATATTAAATGTGGAAAAGTTTCAACTTTGTCATTGCAAAGTTGGCACTTTGGATTATTGCTTGTATCTTCACTTTCATGGCATTAGTTTGTAGTGCTTGTTCTTGAGCAGCAAGTATTAAACACATTCCAATGATGTTAGAAACTTGACTTATCCAAAGTTCCACCACCACGTGGAAAAATACCTGTTGGTAAACCTCTATATAGATTGAGATTATTTTCAAAATCATATTCATGTGATATGATAGCAATCCTATTCTCCTAGATTTAAGCATTATGCTTATTCTGCTAATGAATTATAACCAGCAATCTTTATGCAGAGCAATTGAACTACAACAAAATTTCTAAATTAATGTCATGAAATTTTCCCATGTTATGGAAAATCTGGCCCTGAGGTCTGATAAGGCCTCTTTCTGCACACAGGAAAAGATATAGATCATGGACTTGAAATTGGGTGGTGGGCATTCTATTAATTTATGGATTGGGTTTGTAATTGCATTGTTTGTAAACCACACTGAATGCCTGGAAGTGAGCAGTATGATGGCATACATAAAAGCATAGTATAAGTGTTGGTGTACATAAATATATGGCACATATATACATATATACACATACCGATATATATATTTTGTTTCCCAGTATGGAAGTATACAGTCTGTTTTACAGCCACCAAACCATCTTCTAAGGGACTTATTGGGTATATGTTGGCTTTAGAATCTGAAGGAAAAATGAAAGTCTAAATTCAGGTCAATTGTACTTCTTTGTATTAGAGCTTGTCTATCATTAGACAAAGGAAACTCTCCATCTCAGGCGATGTAATGGTGTGCAGGAATGACTACCTGCAGGATAAGCCAACAAAGAGACGCAAGCCAAGGGACCAATCATATAAAAGACAGCTGAGCCCATGAAGAGGAATATGGAAGGGACAAGTGATTCAGAAGAAGCCCTCCCTAGTTTCTTGGGATGTAAAGGAGGGGTAGTATTCACTTATCTTCACTACCGGTTCACAAATGTGAGCGCACACGCCATCTCTGCACATGTGCAGAGCCTTCCACGCATGCGCAGAGCATCAAAAATGAGATGTGATGACGTTTGGATGGGTGAATGGAGCCACCCACAGTCTCTGCTACCGGTTCACCTGAACTGCATAGAACCGGCTGAATACCACCACTGATGTAAAGACAGGGATGGGTGGAAGAGAGAAATCTGCTTTCAGATTTGCAAGATACTGTTAATGTAACAGTATAATAAAGTAGGATTAGCTCATATGGCCATGTTTCTTGTTGGATCTATCTCGCAGGCAATTATGAGGAAGGGGCTCATCAATGTGGGGGTCACAAGTGTCAAGTGATGTTTCTTTATAATAATATAATAAGCGCAAACTCGCTTCTCTTTCTGTAAGCATGTTACCAACCACCTAAGACACGTGTCAGCAACCTGTGGCTCCAGAGCAGCATGCGGCTCTTTGGGCCCTCTGCTGTGGCTCCCTGTTGGGTGAACCCACTACTGGCTGGCCCTGCCCCTCACCCTCCCTTCCCAGTCACTCCTCACCTGGCCTGAGAAGGTAAGGGTGACAGCAGGTGATGGAGAAGTGGCCGGGGCAGAGACAGAGAGATACAGGGGAGGGGGGGAGAGAGAGACATAGGGAAATACAGAGAGAGAGGGGGGAGAAAGGGGGAAGGGAGGGAGAGAGAGATGTCAAAAGAGTTTTGTGGTTCCCAGTGTTTTTTAACAACCAGTTCTCTGTCCTAATTACTGGCTGGGTAGACGTGGCTAGGCGGTCATGTGACTGGTGGAATTGAGTGACATCGAGTTGGCCATGCCCACCCAGGTTTTGTAGCTCTCAGTGTTTTCTTTTCAGTGTGAAACGGGTCCGAATGGCTCTTTGAGTGTTTAAGGTTGCAGACCCCTGACCTAAGAATATTAGCAGCATATTTAAATAACACAATTAAATTACACAATTTTATATGATTTTAGCATGCAAAATACGAGTTGTTCTGCTCAAGATGTCAAAACAATTTGGCAGGTTTTGAGGATTTGATTGAGGAGGGTGGGTCCCCACCTCAGACAGCAGGCAGTGAAGCTGACGTGAATGTAGTTTGTATGATATATATTTTATGGCTTGTTTGTTTGTTTATAAATTAAGACATTCTTTATTTCTGATCACAGCATTGTAATTTACCTCAGATCCTTACAGCTTCCAGCCAAAAGGAAATTTTCTGACGCACTTTTATTCACTCCCTCCTTTTCAAGGTACACATTGCAGAAGGTTGACAAAGAATATCCTTTTGGTGTCTGGAACTCGGTGTTTGCTGAGAAATTTTGACATTCTGTTGTGAGCCATGTTCATACACAAATCATGGGCCTCAGTTGAAAGGCATAGATAAAACCATCTGAACTATTTCACTTGGTTCTGCAAGTGACGCACACATATCATACATAATATGAAAACACTGGATTTTAACTTGAGAGTGCTCTGGGTCAGTGAGCAGTTGCCTTTTCATTTAATGAATGAAGAAAGATAACACCAGGCTGAAGGAGTTCCTTATATATTGAATTTTTAGGGGCATTTAGGCCCAGCTTCTTATTTTCACAGTGGCTACAACATCAAAAAGTGTGATACATGAATCTGGCTTTTTCAGCTTGTTGGCTGCTCTCCAAAATATCTCTCTGATGTTTGTTGGTTACTTTATAGCCATGATGGCGAACCTATAGCACGCGTGCCAGAGGTGGCACACAGAGCCCTATGTGTGGGCACATGCGCCATTGCCAGCTGCTCTTCTGGATTGCGACATGCACATGCGCGCCGGATAGCTGGTCTTCGTTTGAAGCTGGCTGGCACGCCAGAAATCAGAAGAGACCATCTGTCCAGCGTGCATGTACACCAGCCAGCTGCTCTCTTCCGGCTTCTTGCACATGCATACACTCCAGTTTCAGCATTCGGTGCCGAAAAGGTTAGCCATCATTGCTTTATAGGATAGGTCTAATATAATCTGCATATTTGGCCATATTTATAGCACAGGTATAATATTACCTGTATGTTTGAATATTATTTTATGCCACGTTCATAAAAAAAGAGATGTAACTCTATTTTGTTTGTTAGGCATACTTAACTAAAATTGAGAGAACTGACTCTTGCAAACACAGATCCAATTTCCACTTTATATTTATTTCTTGGTCAATTGCATATCCTTCTCCGATATGCCAAAGGCCCAGCTTTGCCCTCTCTAGATCTAATAACCAATAGGAAAAGGATTTGGAGGGAAATAAGTCCTTTCAAGAGCTTCTTCATTGTTGCATCCTGTTCTATGATCTTTTCAAAAGGGCCCTGGATTTTATTTCCATTCAATACTCTCATAGCATAATATTCTCTGCACAAGTGTTCCCAATATACCCTTGCCAACCTGGTTCAAATGGTTTCTTCTGAAAGCCACCTGAAAGGCTTCTATATTAAACCATGATTAGCAATAGCAATAACTCTTGGCACTTATAGCCTGCCTCATAGTGCTTTACAGTCCTTTCTAAGCAGATTACAGAGTCAGCATATTTCCCCCTCATTTTACCAGCCTTGGAAGGATGGAAGGCTGAGTCAATCCTGAGCCAGTCAGGATTGAACTCCCGGCAGTGGGAATAACAGAGTTAGCCTGCAATACTGCATTTTAACCACTGTGCCACCACAGGTTTTTAGGCATGATGGTTCTCCTCTCTGAAGACCAAGGGAAATTTTCTGGAGTTTCAACCATTACCACTTTGAGCAGTGGTGAGTTGCCCCCAGTTCGCACCGGTAGTAAAACTGGCAGGAGGCTCCACCCACCGACCCCGATGTCATCAAAAGAGCATGCACAGAAGAGTGCACGCACGGCCCTGTTGTGAACCGGTAGTAAAGGTAGGTATAACCCACCCCTGCATCTGAGTAATTGGCAACATCATCATAGAATGCCATTATAAAACTGTGGATTTTGAGAATAACTTTTTCTGAATGAAATATAAGGTGAGGATGGTTAGAACAAATCTGTTGATACACAGGCTCACAGTAAGTTTCTTGTGTTTTCAGCTCCCTACATTGCCAGGGCAAAGATAGTTATCATGAATAGGTCTAATATTTTCCTGTTCCTTCTGGAATCTGTGCCCCTTTGGAATTAAAATTGCCAAACTGAGTGCCACCAAATTCCATTCCTCCTCTGGGTTATAGTGACCCCATTGAAGAGAGAATTCTGCCATGCCCAGGAGAGATTCTATGAGCTCATTGGCTATTTTAGGTATTCTGGATCTTGCCTTTCCTTTTTCTTTCCTCTCTCCTCCTATTTTTTAAGATAGCAAAACAATCAGCATAAGAAAAGTTTTCATCAATATTCTTTCCTTGGCTTTCATTCATTTCTGGAAAAAGGTTGTACAGAAGACATATCAAATAAAGATCCACAGAGGACAGCTTGTTTCTTTTCTGAAAGGGGACAGCTGACGTATTAGAGGTTACTGTGGGTTTACTTCTGGGACTGCTGTAGACCGTACCTTTTAGTTGGGTAATTGCTGCTGTAAGAAGAACCAGGAGGTACTTCTACCCCTCCTTTTGGCAGTGCTTGAAAAAAAATAATACTGGTAATGCTGGGGTGTGTATGGGGTGGGGGGGAGGAGGTTTTCTGTGTATGGAACCACAACTCACTCTCCTAGCAATCAACATGTAGCCTTCAGGGGATGATGTGAAAACTAGAAAGAGGCAGAGGTAAAAATAAAGGGTTCCCCCCGCCCACCCTAGCAATTCTGGAGGGGTCATGGGTGGATGGAGAGGGATTAGGGATATAAATAGGAATGCCCTCTCCTAAAGATCTTGCACTCTCATTTTCTGCACTATTTTATTGTTTCTATCCCCCACCTCATCGCAAAAAGAGCCATCAAAATTGACCTAGTCTGCTGTTTTGAGGGCAGTTGATGTTGGACACTTTTTATTATTATTATTATTGTTTATTGGTTCGATTTATATGCCGCCCTTCTCCGGAGACTCAGGGCGGCTTACAATCCATTAAGCAATAGCCGTCATATTTTTGTATATTTTATTTATTTATTTATTTTATTAAATTTTTATATTTTTTATATATTAAATTTTTATATACCTGCTTAGTAGGGCTTTTGGCCTCCCCAAGCGCCGTTCTTTTTTATACAAAGTCAGTTTATTGCCTCCACAATCCGGGTACTCATTTTACCTATCTCAGAAGGATGGAAGGCTGAGTCAACCTTGAGCCTGGTGAGATTCGAACTTGTAGTAATTGCAGGCAGCTGGCAGCTAAGTGCTATTTAACAGCACTTTAGTTCGCTCCTCCACCAAGGCTCTTTTTCCTGGCCATTATCAGGTTTAAAGAAAAGGTAAGGTGGTGGGTAATAGATACACATAGATGATTATTCCAGGAGATTTATGGAAGAAAAAAAAGTGATCCATCTCCCAGCATTCCTCAGTATTAGCCATGTAGCTTTGGCTTCTACAACGTCTGTGGGACCACCACTTCCCTTTGACATGTGCCTTAGATATGTAAGTGTTCCATAAATATTATCTTAATTGAACAGAGTAAAGTTGGAATATGTCCCATTCCTTCCTTTCCTGTGGTCATTCCTCTGAAAGTTTCTTCAGTGGGCCAGAAGGTGACCCTGCTAAGAAGCATGAGAAGGAAGGTAGGGCTGCTCAGTGGTGGGTTCCTCCCGATTTGGCCCAGTTCCACTGAGCCGGTAGCGGTGACGATATGACATCACCGAATTGATTCTGCCCCCCCCCCGCTCCCCCGTGTTATTCTTACCTTTTATTTGGCCCCACCCCCAATCTATTGCTGCCTCCTGAGTCCCAGCTGATGGGCTATAAGGAAAAATTGTTTAAACTCTTGCCGCAGGACTTCAAAGGGCTGCCCTACAGCTGATCAATGGTAAAAGGCAGTTTGGTGGTAGACCGGTGCCTGCAAAAATAAATGGGTAGATCAGTGCCTGCAAAAATACATGAGTAGACCGGTGCCTGCAAAAATAAATGGGTGGACCAGTGCCTGCAAAAATAAATGGATAGACTGGTACAGCTCTGCCAGCAGTTAAAAGCCTGGTAGACCAGTACCTCTGCTAAATCCTAAAGAATTGTCACATGACCATCAAGCCACACCCACAAAATAAGCCACACCCATAGAACTTGTAGTAAAAAAATTTAGAACCCATCCCTGGGGCTGCTGAGGAAGAAGAAAAGTCACTTAAATGTGAGTTGTTATGCCAGCAGTAATAATAAGACATACAATGCAGCTTAGGTATAATAGGGATACAGAACTGCTATCAAAAAGGAGAAGTAAGGTTTATTAAGAAAACCTGTGGTTTTAGATATCAGAATTTTGAATTCTACCTCTACGTATATTCTTTCACTAATATCAAATTTTGGACATCTTCCTTAGTGCAAATTTGGTTTCCAAAACGCTGTTAGAATATGTAAACACTTTTAGCCAATTAGTCTATTAGAGATTCAAAATATAATAGAGAGATATGTATCTCCTTCAAACTGTTGGTTTGAAAACTCTGGTATATTATTTTTAGACAAATGTATATTTAATCCTTTTTCTCATGCTAAATTGATGCCAAGGGATAATCCAGACCGCATATTAATAAACGATTTGTTTATAGAAGATTTGGATGAATCCTGGGAGCTTTATAGTGAATCAATTAGTAGATGATACTAATTAATTTTTTCATTTTCTGAGATTTATATTTAAAATATAAATATCATCTGTCACTTGCCATCCAGTGCTAGTTTCTGTCAGAAACTGCTATAAAGAATCCATTTCAAGGCCCATGTAAGTCTAAATGGTTGTAAAACAACCAGTCATGTCAAGGCCTACCTGTAGGGATAATGCTTCATTAAAATAGTTGTTTTGGCAATAACCTAAAGTTATAATAAGGAAGAAGTAATTACATTTATTCCTTTGACTTAGAGACAATGTTTAATGTTTTCACACACATATGTTTTTCAACTACATCCATCCCACATAGAAATTTGCCAGTTGGACAAAGGAAATGGATTCTTCATGGCATTATTATGCAAAGAGGTTAGTTCTTCATAATTAACATTTTAAAATCAAATTAATGATGCCAATTAACCTTCGGATTGAATCCTGAAGTTAGTTGTGCCTTATGAATGCAGTGCCTGTAGATGTAGCTGATGCACACAGATTACAATAAAATATAATGATCTTTTATTGAAGCTATTACGTAAAACTTTTATATGTGCGTGAATGTGTGCATGCACGAGAAATGCTAAAATTTGATTACTCTTATTGTCATGATGTTGTTTTTTTCTCTCTTTCTCTTTTGTTTGCTCTCTTTTATTATTTTTTTCCTTTCTTTTATGTTCTGCTTTATTAAATAAATAAATTAAGGGGAAAAAACCACTCTCTTTTTTTTTTTTTTTGGTTCCCCTAGTGGTTAGTAGGGGAAAAGTTGTACGCTCACTACTGGAGCTGAATCTCCCAAGCAGCACAATGTCCTTTGAGGACAATAATTCCATATTTGTCTTCTTGGCACAGCACACAAGTTCAGGTTGGTATGAATGAGATTTACTATAACTGGAAGATCTACACCGAGATTTTCTGCTTTAGGGACTAGCCTTTTGCCATATGTTGCTGTATCTCTTAAGCAGGAACTTCAGAGTCGTTCTGTTACTTTCTCTAGGGAGCTTAAATTACAGTAAATAATTGGACTTTTGCTGTCTTGTTCTTGCACAGCTTGGTATTTCTCTCACCTCTGAGTCTCGTGCCACCCATGGAGAGACATCTAACAGTGTAGCTATTGTGATGAATGAACGAAAGCTGTGGTTTATGATGTCCTTTCCTTTGCCAACTCTGAAAAGAAACATGAATACATCTGTGGGAGAGACAGTTTATTGTCCATATGTTTACTTATTCCAATTAATTACCGTTTTAAACACTATTTTAAGATAATCAGGGCCATTAATTTTCTCAATGTTTCCTTAACAGGAGATATCTGAAGTGTAGCCCTTGTTTATTGGGGGGGGGGGGGGTTCCCACAGTAATTTTTGCCTTTGGCTACAAAAACAGTCCAACCCCAATACATGAAAAGAGTTTCTTTCTATAGTCCAATACATAAGCTCCTGACAGCCTTGCTCTTGAATTGGTCAGATAGCTCTGAATCCAACAAGAACCCATCAGAAAATGTCTGAAGATGTAAGGAAGGAGCTCCTTACAAGACTATAACAGATTCTTTTAAAACAGGGGTGCCAAACTTGATTTCATTGAGGGCCACATCAGGGTTGTGTTTGACCTCGGGGGCTGGGTTGGGCGTGTCCAGGGTGGGCAGGGCTAGCTTGATGTCACTCATGTTGGGAGCGCCTTGGTGACCTGAGCACCCTGCCAGTGAAAAAGGGGTCCCTGAGCTCCGTTTTCAGCTGTGACGGCCTCCTACAACCCTTTGCCAGAAAAAAACAGAGTTTGGGTGGGCCACGCGTGCCCCCTGGCCCTGGGTCGGTCCTTTGCTGTTTCCAAGGTGGCCCCGCAGGCCAGATCTAAGTGCCCCCGGCCTTGAGTTTGATATCCCTGTTCTAAAACCTTTAATATCACAATATATCTTGCCAACAGAGTATTCAGCTGTTTCTCTATTGTTGCAATACAGTTGTATGCTGTATTAAATTGCCTCATAGGCATGCAGAGGATATCTGAAAGACTAATATTCATAATATAGCTACCCATGTCATGCTCTGGGCAACACACACAATTAAAAACTCAAAATCTTTGGGAGGCAACTCTTTTTCAGAAGGATTTCAAACCTAAACAGGTAAAAGCTGAAATCCTTTGCCAGGCAGCTCTTTTATCCAGCCTCCAGAGATAAGAGGAAGTTGAAATCCGTAGTAAGGTGGGGTGACTCCGAGGGTGTGGGGAGACCCTGGAAAGTCCGGTGCAAGCTGGGCACAAGTGTCTCTCCACTCAAGGGCTCAAAAATCCTGCTTGGATTTCAGTAGGGAGGATTTTCAGCTCCTCAAGGACTCTCCTCCCCCGATACACCAGGGGTGAAATCCAGCAGGTTCTGACAGGTTCTGGAGAACCGGTAGCGGAAATTTTGAGCAGTTTGGAGAACCGGTAGCAGAAATTTTGAGTAGTTCAGAGAACTGGCAAATACCACCTCTGGTTGGCCCCAGAGTGGGGTAGAAATGGAGATTTTATAGTATCCTTCCCCTGCCACACCCACCAAGCCACACCATACCCACCAAGCCTCGCCCACAGAACTGATAGTAAAAAAAAAATTGGATTTCACCACTGTGATACACCCCTATGCTCTGCTTAATAACCAGGACAATTGTTTAATGATTGGAAGTGAGATTGCTGGGATTACAGTGATTGAGTAAAAGGATTAATAATTATTTTACTCAGTAACCGAGATTCTGGTCCAAATTGTGGTTGTAAGTTAAAGACTACCTAGAGGTTAAACCAAACTGGATAGGTCTACCATCTTCAATTTCACAGCCCAAGTTATTCGAAGAAGATATGAAGGATATTAGCATTTCTGAACTGATAGTTTATTGTTAGCTTTAAAAAAAATTATATGCGTTTCCCGTAAAATAGAGCGTTAGAGTTATTGTCTTTTTTTTTTTTTATGCTGAAACTACATTGATATGCTGTCCTGCCATTTCTGAGTTGAGAAGAAAATACATTGTTTTCCAGCCTGCTACCTCAACAATAATCCTTTGGCCATGCTGGCAGTGAGGCCTGTAAAGTTGCTGCTTGGAGCATCTTATTTTCAGCAGGGTGCATGACATGGCAAGAGGAGTTGGGTTGACTAGAGAGATCTTGCATCATTGCCACCCAAGCCCTGCTTCTATTATGCATGCATTGTGACATCATATATGAAAGGGGCAGAGCCGGCAGCATGATCTCATGACACGAACTCCATTATTCTGATGAAAGCAACAAGATCCAGGCATAAATGGAACAAAGCATGCATGGTTGAGGACATAGTATCTGAAGATTGTTACTGGAGTTCTAACATTCTTGTGATCTCAGACATTGCAAATTGCAAACACATTTACTAAGAAACAGGTCTGAGTAGAGGGAAACCATACTCGCAAGTGGACTGAATGCTTCATTCAGTTGGAAGTATTCAGTGCTGCTCTTGAGAACCCTAAGAGTGACACTAACTTTTTGCTCCACAACGGCATACTATGGATGCATCATCCTTTTCTTTTCCACTCTAGCTTTTTCCAGCAATGTTGCAACAAACACAAATATGAGGAAACGCACAAGACTGCTCTGAACATTATTTACATTTATTCAGTTCCCACACCAAGCCAGTGAATTCTCCTTCCAGCTGGACAATGTGAAGGGCAAAAAGCAGCAGGCAGCTGGCCTCCAGCTCCATCCTTGAACTTCACCTCTCCCTGTTTGCTGTCCATGGAGATGAAATAATGAAAAACAAAGCAAGCAAGCAGCTATCTGAGGGAACAGAATAACTCAGCTGCTCTGTAGGGTAGCCAAAACTAAGAGAAACACAAGACCTCATGGATCCTCAGAGGGAGGCGGACAATTCTATGGGCTAATGAAGAAGTATCCATTCTACAGGTCCAGTGCTAAGAAGTCTTTCTTGTGACGTTTCTCAAAAAGTGGTGTTGAGTTGACTAACCCAACTTCATGTGGGGATATGGAAGTCTGCTATTGGTCTCAACTCAGAATGTCCTTGGTGCAACAACTAAATCTGTACAGTATATGTAACCAATAATCAAGACTGAACAAGATAGTTTAATCATGCCAGAGAGGTTAAATCCAGGTGGTAAGATTTTCTATCATTCTATCTGAAGAGCAAACTGTGTACAAAGCTATCTTTTGTGAGAGAAAGACCCCTTTAGTTTGGTAAAGAGGATGAGTTAAGGCAGGATTTTTCAAACTATGTTCTCTCCACAAGAACTTAGAAGCATTCTAGAGAGGCTAAAGGGAGAAAAAACACGAATTGAAAGTGCAGGGCTAGTTCTCTCATGAAAAAGATATCATTCAGATCAGGGGCCCGAGTTCGGCAGCTTGAAAAAGTTTGAAAACCTCTGCCATAAGACATAGATGTGGGGAGGAGCTGGGACCAGCTTATGTTTATAAAACACAAACTCAGTAGCCTTTGGCACAGTTTCCAGATTATGATGTTCTTTGGATCCTAACCATACTGCAGAGCAGGGCAGAATGAAGAGGGATGCCCATCAAAGGGCTAGAAATTCACTGTGCAAACATTTGAGGGCTCGTGAAAAAGTTCAGGAAACATGGGGAGGGGGTACCTCACTCCTTCCCCTTCCCTGGAGAATCAAAATATCACAGAATGTGGATTCCATTCTGTGTGGTTCCTTCCAACAGAGCTTTCCTTTGTAGGTGTTTAGGGAGCGACTTACCACTGTGAAAGAAACACCTCTTTGAAAACGACCCTGCTTAGAGAGTTATTTATTCACTTTCATTTCAACTCATCTGCCTACAAAAATAACAACGATGGGAATGCATTCAGGTAGGGTGCTTGTGATTACAGCTGGGGTGGGCAGAATGTAGGCATTTTCGACTGATTTCAACATAATTTTATTATTTTTCAAATTTCTTACTCATGTGGGTGGCCTGTTCTCTGAACTATGGATTTCTAGTTGGGGAAAAAAAATATTCCAGGAGTTTTAATGGTCTTTCAAGAATAACTTTCAAGAATAAGATGCTTTTGGAAAGTACTCATATTATGCTATAATTGCTGGTGGTGTGTCAAGATAGCCTCAGAAAATGGTAGACTTATGAACAGTAGACTTCCTTGAAAACAGTCCAAAAGGACTCTTTCCTGAACCATAACAAATAGGGGAAAATCTTGTAGATTTTAGGCAACCCACACCAGAGTTACCCATAGTACATCAAGGACTTACAAATATTTTACAGGCAGCATGAACCATGCTAATTGTGTATTCATGATATTATATCTCTGAATGGCATATCCTATTCATTACAGTTGTATTCATGAAATCTACAAACTGCTGAAAGATCACATGAGCCAAAATTATGCAATATACACTGGTGTGGATCGTAATCTGCCAATACCATTTTGCTGCATCTATCTCTATCAGCTGGATTCACTTCAGGCTGGATTCACTTCAGGCTGGCGATTAGTAAAATATAGAATTCAAACTATTTATGCAGGTATGCAATCCATGTCAAAAATAGGAATGTCCCTAACAGAAATGCCTTTTTCTTAATATCACAGAGGAGGTTTTTTTTTTTACGTGAGATAAAATTTTACATCAAATTGTAATTTTTTAAATCCCCAAATTTAAATGTTGATCATTGAGAGTTGAAAAGTTGAACCCTAATATTCATTAACTCTATATACACCTATCTGCACTGAACTCAGTAGAACTTACACTGCTTAAGAAGATTTATTCATCTCCCAATGTCGGAAAGTACCTTAACACAGCCTTATTTTATTAAGGCCCATTTAGGGGCCTGTATGTTAAGGACAACCTATTTTGCCATTTTCCTGCCTATTTTCCACAGCATTACACCAGAATAAGAAGAAATTTTAGCTCCCCAAAGAAATATTAAATGCACTGAGGATCTAAAACAGATTGCTATGGGGATGATCCAGAGGTGGGTTTCAGGAGGTTCTGAACAGTTCTGGAGAACCGGTAGCAGAAATTTTGACTAGTTCGGAGAACCGGTAAATACCACCTCTGACTGGCCCTGCCCCCATCTATTCTCTGCCTCCCAAGTCCCAGCTGATCAGGAGGAAATGGGGATTTTATAGTAAACTTCCCCTGGATTGGGGAGGGAATGGAGATTTTACAGTATCCTTCCCTGCCATGCCCACCAAGCCACGCCCACCAAGCCATGCCACACCCACCAAGCCACACCTACAGAACCCATAGTAAAAAAATTTGAAACCCACCATTGGGATAATCTAACCTTCATTAACTCTGTAGGTCCTGACTTTGCTCAAATATGTAACCCTCAGAAACCTTCCCATATAAAAATATCCAGCAGCCAGTATCATAGATAATATAGAAACACCTGGCTGAACTCATATAGATCATGTTTGTCCACTGTTGTCCGGCACTAAAATATCTCCTTACTAGGAAGTTTATTTTGCTGTGGTTCCTGCCTTGCTCATTAAGCTTGAGGAAGGAGATCTGATGTACATTATCATTGATGTGGTTTGCATGTATTTTTCCAGTGAGCTCTGCCAACCACTTTCATTCAGAAATGGCCCTAATTTGCATTCCTTTCCTTTTTGACCACAGTGATATTAAACATGAATACAGGGCTGCTGTTAACATACTGCCTAGTAAAATCCACTGCCTTCCACTCCTTCCAGCTATCTATCAACAGATTATGTTGGGAAGCTATTTTCATTATTCAAAACATCAAACCTTGTTCATTGTTTCATTCTGCATTCTCTGGAAATCATTTTCACCAAATAATAGCAGTTACGAAACACACATTGCAAGATTACCCTGTTTTCCCATCCAAGGTTAACCAGAGTATCTTTCAACAGAATCCTAACTAAGTAGAACAACATAATTGAGCTTTATGAGATCTAGGTCTTCATCAGCTCTCCAAAAGTGCCAAAGTGTCTGCGTTATACTTATTAATTCTACTGGAGGTTCTATTTTTCCCTTCACTGTTCTCTCTTCCCTTGCTGCTTTCCCACTTTTTCTGGCAAGGAAAACCAAATGCACAACTATGGAATAGGTACTACATGGCTAAACAGCAGCAACTGTGAGAAGGATCTAGGAGTCCTAGTGGACAATCACTTAAATATGAGCCAGCAATGTGCTGTAGCTACCAAAAAAGTAAATGCAGTCCTAGGCTGCATTAACAGAGGGCTAGTATCAAGGTCACATGGAGTGTTAGTACTTGTTAGAGTAAATGCCTAACTGTTTCAATACCATGGGCACACAGCATTGCAAGGGTTAATCCATCACACATCCCATCATCCCCATAGCCACACCTTACCTTCTGGCCACACCTCCTGGGTATAAAAGCTCCTACCACGAGGTACTCCTGTTGTTCCAGATGTGTACCTGAAAGGGAAAGTTTCAAGGCCAGTGACCTTTTGATCCCAAAGGCCTAGGAACAATCCAGGCCTGCAATAAAATATTAAATTAAGAAATACAGATTGTCCTGTGAGTTATTGGGCTGGATCCATCACTACATCAGTACTGCTTTATAATGCCTTGGTAAGACCATACCTGCAATACTGCCTTCAGTTTTGGTCACCACGATACAAAAAAAAAGATGCAAAGACTCTACAAAAAGTGCAGAGAAGAACAACAAAGATGATTAGGGGGCTGGAGGCTAAAACATATGACAAACAGTTGCAGGACATGTCTAGTCTAATGAAGAGAAAGACTAGGGATGACATATAGCAATCTTCCAATATTTGAGGGGTTGTCACAGAGAAGATGGGGTCAACCTATTCTCCAAAGCATCTGAGGACAGGACAAGAAGTGATGGAGGGAAACTTATCAAGGGGAGATCCAATTTAGAACTAAGAAGTAATTTTCTGACAGCAAGAATAATTAACTAGTGGAACAACTTGCCTCCTGAGTTGTAGGTGTTCCATCACTGGAAGTTTTAAAGTTTTAAAGAAGTGACTGGGCAGCTGTTTGTCCAGAATGGTATAAGGTCTCCTGCTTGAGCAGGGAGTTGGACTAGAAGACCTCCAAAATCCCTTGCAACTCTGTTATTCTGTATTCTTCTGAGTATATCACAGGACTCTTCTCCTAGCATGATATTTGCTTTTTCACAATAACCATCATGGTCTTGCATTCTCCATTCATCCTAAGCAGACCTCGATTGTTCCTAAATAATGTCAACTTCAGTGTGCATTTAATCTGGTTTGATAATGAGATGGAACACAGTAACTTTGATTTTCACTTGGGGAAGGACAGGTTGGTGTGAACTTGCTCTGTTCCATTCTTAGACTTCTCTAAATTTCAGTACCTATTCTATTGCTTTAGAACTTTGGGATGCTATGAAAGTTGGCATTGCCACTACGATAGGCATGTGCAAAGGTGAACTTTTGGGGGATTTCCCACTTGCTTAGAAGTGTCTAAATAGCCAGATGTGATTAGCCAATGCAACTGCACACTTTCGGAAATTCCTTGTGTGAAATTGGCTAGATAAGCGGGCTTGTATGGGTCTTTTACCTGGAAACATAATTTAGCATGTCCTTGCATGTTGGACCAGGACTTCACAGACTCTTAATAAAGCATAACTGAAATAAACCTGCATATCTGGCACTTTTCATTCTTAGGTAAAGATTTGCCTGCTAATTTTGCCCCATGACTGCTCCTTCATTATTCTTTTTTTCAAAAATGGTAGCACAGCCTTCTGTTATACCACACCTCACTCTGATCCAGGCATCAGTGGAATTGATCTAAAGCTGAAATGACCATGTTAACAAAGTTCAGGTCTATTGAGCTATAAAGTGACAGTGTTGTCAATTGATTTTGAAAACATGCAGAGGAGTAATTGAACAAAGCCACTATTGCTGTTACAAATTTTAATTCTAACCAAGTTTCATCCTTAAGCAACAATTAAAGAGTAATTTTATCCCACACAAGGGATATTAGAAAATTTACTAAAGTTTGATAGATTTGCCAGTTTCTCCCACTCAGTAGCCATAGAATTTTCTAAGAACTGCTAAAAAAAAGAAGTAACAGTAAAAAAGGATACACTAAAATGTCACTAAAATTGAGTTATAGCTGGGTATCCTCTTATCAGGCTATGTTTATTAATTTTCTTCTTTTTAATAGAGTGCCAGGAATAAAAATGTCACATTGCTTAATTTTTCCATGTTCTATTCATGATGGCACGATGGTTCAGTAGTTATGATGCTTGGCTTGCTGCCTGGAAAGCTGGCAACCTGGGTTTGGGACACGAGTGCCATGCAACGGGGTGAACTCCTGTTGTTACTTGCCCCAGCTCCTGCCAGCCTAGCAGTTTGAAAGCATGCAAATGCAAGTAGATAAATAGGTACCACTTTGGTAGGAAGGTAATAGCTCTCTGTGACATCATGCTGGTCACATGACCGCAGAAATGTCTTCAGGCAGTACTGGTGCAATAGTCTTGAAATGGAGATGAGCACTGCTCCCTATAGTCGGCAGACTAACAGAGTAAAATCCACAAGGACTACTTTTACTTATTCATACTTTGCTTTTCAAATTTTCCCTTTGAATGGCTGTATTTCTTTTTGAAAATTCACCCTTCAATAATTCAGATTTAAGTCCATAGTCAGCTTAGTTCATAGTATTATTGAAAGAATTAAACTGAAAAAAAAATTACTTGCATGATTGAGCTTCTAAGGAAATGCAGGATGTAATGCAATCTTATTGCAGGATGAAATGCAATAAGAAACACATGATGGTATGTTTTGTATTTCTGTGGATATTGGCTTATGGTGCAGACTTTCTATGTCTATCCACATCCTTTTTCATGTTTTTATGTGACTGGGTTGTGTGAAATTCTGATCCTACTATGCACAGATGGGTGTGTGCATGCCTGTTTTTGCATCTACAAAAGCTGTTGTATTAACTGATGCTGAATCAAAATTAAGGATTATCCCCCTAACATTCAATTTAGTTTGATCAACTACAAATAGTGTTTTTTGATGGGAAAAATTGTTGATGAAAAATTCAGACTAACTCAGTTGGTATCCTTCTACCGTATGTATTGTTAGATAGGAAATGAGTGACAAATATAGATGTCAAGCTCACGATTGAAATGAGGGGTCTAACATTGATGATGTTACCTAGTTTGGGTAATGAAATGTATGCAAAAAAATAAGCTCAGAGAGCAGCAAGGATCCCTCCAACATAATGTCCTCATTATTTGCTCCAGTGGTGGGTTGCTCCCGGTTCACAACGGTTCGCAAGAACTGGTAGTAAAAAAATTTAGTAGTTCGGAGAACCAGCAATAAGATTGGCTGGCCACACCCCCGAACCGGTTCCTGGCCCGGTCGCCAGTCATTTACCCCTCCCATTCCCAATCTATTGCTGCCTCCTGAGTTCCAGTTGATGGCTAGAGGGGAAAAAAACTGTTTGAACTCTTGCCATGGGGCTTCAAGGGGCCACCCTACAGCTGATCAGTGTTAAAAGAAAACAAATGACTAGACCGGTGCCTGCAAAAATAGAAAAAACAGCCCCTTTCAGCTTCAGCATAGGTTAATTAGCACAAGTTGATTAGATCGGCCTCCCGACTCTCAGATTATTTGCTCTCAGCTGTTTTGCGCAGGACTCTGTTGCTAGCTGCAACGAGTGCTGGAGCAGATTCTTTTTCCCCTAGCTATGCTGAAAAAACAAAACTGAAAGTAAAGCAGGGTCTTTGCTGCAACGTGACAAAATGAGGCAGAGAGATTTCTTTTTCTTTTTCCTCACCAAAAAAGGTAAGTGCAAAACTGCAAAAAATGGGAAATTTAAGGCAAAAGAGGAGAGTTCAAGATTTTAAAACAGAAAAGAAAAAAAGCCCTATTTAAGTAGGGAATTGTAATAATTGAGATACTATTAATTGTATATTATGTTGAAAGCAGAAATGGTTAAGTTGTGGTTTGGAGGAATATATGGGGGAAATTATTTGGTATATTATTATTGGTAAATATAATTAATTGATTTGTAAGAAATTGGATTGCATGGAAATAATTGAAATATTCATGTTCATATTGATTAATATACAAAAAAGATAGTTATATAACTAATTGATTTATATTAACATGTTGAATTTGTATTAAACAACTGTAATATTATATAATTAACCAATGTGAGGATGGATATAAAAATAGATAACAATGGGAAGGAGTATAATATAGAATAGAAGGGCAAAATTGAATTTGATTACGATTAGAGATAAGGATGAAGGGTAATATTGGTTTTTTTTAAAAAATAGATGAGGAATAAATATGGCAATATAGAAATTGTAAATTTAATTGAAATGACTAAACATTGTTTAAATCTGTAAACCGGCCAAATACTCTGTTCAAAGAAAATACATTGTATGTTTGTATGTGTCTTTCTAATTATTGCTATTTATTCATATTTGTTCTCTTTTATTCTTTAAAGTTTAACAATTCATTCTTTATCTTAATATCTTTATATTTGTTTGGGGTTGGCTTTCTTCCCTTTCATCTTTTTTATTGTACACCAATCTTTCTCCTCAAACCTACCACCTCTCTCTTTTCTTTCCTTCTTACTTTCTTTTCCCCCCTCTTCTTCTCCTCCCTACTTCCTCTTCCTTTCTCCTTCTCCTCCTCTCTTCCTCCCTCTCTTACCCTCACTCCTACTCTAATTTCCCTTCCCTTCCTTCATCCCTCTCTAATGCTGTATCCTTTTATGCATATGGACTACTCAGAGGGCTGAAAAAGTTATTTTTGACTGGTCCTCGCACTTTTGACCAGTCCTCAAACTTACGACTGTCCTCACATTTTACGTTTTTTGCCCTATCTTATCACCATGGTGAAGAGAAGCAGTTGTGAAATGAGTGACACCGTTGTTAAGAATGCTGCATGGGCATAAATGTGAGGAAGGTCATAAGTGTGGGGACCAGTCAAAAGTGCGAGAACCTGTCAGAAATGACTTTTCAGCCCTCTGAGTAGTAGACACACAGTCATGGCCACCCAGTCACATGACCTCCAAGTCACACCCACAAAAGAAGCCACATCCACAGAACCAGTAGTAAAAAAAATTAGAACCCACCCCTGATTTGCTCCCTGATACTACTCCTAAAAGCTAGTGCAATCCACCAGAAAGCTCTCTTCCCATAGACTTTTACAAACCAGGAAATGTGGGCAGGCAGTATATCTGTAGGATGATGTAACAAGTGAGAAAGCAGCCCCTGCTTTGTAACAATTAAATTATGTTGTTTGACATCAAAAAAAAAATTGTTTAGCAATGCACCCTGTGAATGATGTGGAAAAACAGAAGGATTTTCCCCCTCTTTTTTGTAGAGAAACAAAGCTTTCAACACTGGAAGATGGGGTTCAACACAAAATTAATCACAGCTTTCTGAAAGCCAATCTGTGCAAAGTCTGTTGGACTTCTGCAGCAATGGACACCCTGCCAATGTTGGAATCAGCAAAGCCTGAAGATTTTCCAATGTCAGTCATGGAAATGTTTACTTACATTCCCAACTGCTGCCACCTTTCACACAGATTGACACATCCAAGCGATTCTCTCTTGTGTTGCCCGGTGTTTTGAGGTGGGGATCATCTTGGAAATGTTATGATATATCTTTCTTCTCAGAATAATATGTGAATAGCTTAAATTACTTTGCATACTGGGGTACCTATTGCTTGGAACAACTCAAGGCCCTGCATGTTGCAGGCCTTGCTGCTTCTTCCCAAATGACTGAATGGTCACTGAATGGAAGAAGTTAGTCTGTTACATATTTTCTGTTGTTGCTGAAAAAACTGGGCATTTTGAAATTGAGAGATCCTCTCTGAATACACATCTTTAATGTGTATTCAGCCTTAAATGTCCTGCATATAAAAGGGAAGGCATTCAAAAACAATAAACCATACGTAATTGAAAATTAGTACCAGAACTTAAAAATAATTCTGATTTCCTAAGAAGCATTTTTTTTAACAGTGTACAATTACACACTTGAACTGTTGGGCAGATGCGTGGAGAAGACATGGTTTAAAAATGAGAAAAACTGTTTTCTTTCTCAACAGCATGTCGGAGCAAATTCAAAGCCATTTATGTTTCCTAACCACAAAGCTTTTTTTTAAAAAATATAAATGTTCTGTTTTGCACAGGACAGATGTTGTCTACAAACTAGTTACAACCTAGTTACAAATCCAAGGCCAGTTGAATCCAACTTCCTGCTTGGAGAAACACATCCAGACAATAAATCTGTGCAGTAGCAGCCAACTATGGACCTGTTTTAAGAAAATGGAAAGTCTGTGGTAGGGCTGTTGCATCCAATGGGAAGATAGTGAACTGCAACCATTTTAAAAACTGAATTAGAAAACAAAATGATTCAAACAAAACATGCAATAATACCTTATAATATGAATTTGAAAAACGTACAAGAATCACTTTTGTTATAGATTTGATATACACTGAACACAAGCTGTCACCCGATTATCTGAACCAGCAGAGAGCTGCATAGTCTTATAAAGACAGCTGTTGTTTGTTTGAGTTTTCTTTTCATAATTGTCATATGTTTTGAATTTACAAAGGAGGAAAACATATTCAGATTCGCCAAATAGGAAGGCATAGTTTTCCTATTTAGTAGTAATCTCGATGACACCATTACTTAAAACATAGGTCACTGTCAGCGCACAGTTATCAAGAATATTTCATATTGAACATATTGAAGGTATTTTCTGAGTCGATCATGTATATGCGAGTAGATCAAAAGATCTAACATTGTTCTGAAGTATCAGAACAATTTCATTCATTTATTCATTTGATTGATTGATTGATTCATTCATTCATTCAATTTCTATAGGTGCCTATCTTAGTTGGTGATTCTGGGAGGTTTACAATTCAAAAACTATATTACAATCAAAATACTGAAAACATTTTAAAGCAATAAAAAAGCAATAAAAACATCCAAAATATACATGGCAGCTAGAATACTTGTGCAGTTAGCAATACAACCAGGAAATGGAGCCCTGGACATATTTAGCATCTCAGGTTTGGGAACATAGCCAGGTTTTTAGGGTCTTACAAAAGGCTAACAGGGTTTGCGTCATTCTGTTCTTTGAAGGGAGGATGTTCCACAGAGCAGGGGCCAGTTTGAGAGGGGGGAAAAAAACTCCCGACTTCTAGTCCTTGTCAGCTGATACTCTTTGGCTGACAGGATTTACAGTAAAGGTGATTGGACTACAATCTAGTTTTAACCATGCTTCATTTATCTATTTTGAGGATTTTAAAACAATTGCTGTAACATAGATCTTGGTCCAAAATTCAAGGAATTAGCAGCCTCAGAGAACTCCCAGAGAATTGCAGTTCATTTTAAGCAAAGCCTACAGTCATCTCTATCATAAAAGGACTTTACAGAGATTTCTTTCTTCCCAATACTTCTGGGAAGTATTGAGCAGACAAAAACACTTATACAACACAATTGTTCTACTGTTTTCTGCAGTAGAAAAAAACAGCATATACCCATAGTATCACACAGGTACAAGAATATCTTTAAACAACATTAAGTTCTTGAACTCACTAAGAGGTATCTCTTTGTGCTGCATTTTGATTGCATTGTGATTGTATTTTGGGCACTCAGCCCACATATAGGGCCATTTGCAGCATCCTTCTGTCACATGACTACAATTTACATTTTTTTGCCAGAAACCAGTGGTTACTTTTGGTTTCTGACAAAAAGTCTATTTAAAGACTGAGGATTCACTTAAGACCATCATAAAAAAGTCTTAAAGTCAGGTGGGTCATGAATTATGACCTGTAATTCTGGGCTTAATTATGGTTGAAAGTTGAGGACTATCTGTATTTAAACCAGTGGTGAAATGTAAAATTTGTTACTACCAGTTCTGTAGGCATGACTTGTGGTGGGGTTTTTACTGTGACTGGGCTGGGTGTGGCCAACTTTTTTTTTTTTTTTTTACTTTTAAAAGCATTTTTTCTACAACCTTAAGAGGTTGTAGGAAAAAAATGCTTCTAAAAACCTCTGACAATCAGACAACTCAGCTGGGTTCGCCAGAGGCTTTTAAAGGCATTTTTTTTCCTACAACCTCTTCAGCTGAAGAGGTAGAAAAAATGCTTTTAAAAGCCTCTGACGATCCCAGCTGAGCCACATGATCATCAGAGGCTTTTTTTTTTTAAACTTTAAAAGCATTTTTCGGCCGAAGAGGTTGTAGAAAAAATGCTTTTAAAAGTAAAAAAAAAGCCTCTGATGATTACTTGGCTCAGCTGGGCATGGGGGGGGGGTGCGAAGGGATTTTGGCTACCGGTTCTCTGAACCACCTGCCGCCATCGCTACCAGATCAGGCAATCTGGTCTGAACCGGGAGCATTTCACCCCTGATTTAAACCCAATCTAATCCTACCCCATTAGAAAATGAGCACAGTAACATCTGTCTCTGCAAAAGATTTTGTAAATTCAGCTCACTTTAAAAATTACATTCTTCATCTAATAGTATTTTTGATCTAATAATGTTTTTGAAACAATTAAAGTATTACACTAATAGTATGTGTTGACTTCCAAATTAATGTTTGGGTTTGAAGGAACTCTTCCTGGCATAGCAATAAAAGAAAAGCAAAATAGACCCTACAGTTCACAAGAAGCTACAAAATCTGTTGTGGGGCAGACAGTTCGCCACAATCTTATCAACAAACAGGAAGGAATTTGCTTACTAGGAAGAAAACTCATAGTTCCTAAGGAGAGCAGAGCTGCATATACAGGACCTATTTTTAGGTTATTGGGCAGTCCAGATAGTTCCTCTATCAGAAGAGAATTGTCAACAATTTCCCTCATCCTCTGTTTTCTCATTTTATTTGTTCCCATGTTTTAATTCTCTGCTGCTTTAAATACATTCCAGTTTCATTAACAATTTATATTCCATGCTCCAACTTCTCATCATATGGACCTGCTGCAGATTGCAAATTGGAATAGATACCAGCCTTTCTGTTTTTGTCTCTACCTGTTAGGATTCTGACATAATCCACAATAGCCAAAGAAGCAGTAATGGCAAGTTGGTGCAGCATGGGAAATTGTACTGGAGGTTTTCAAACTATCATTCCATGAGAATTTAATGGATTGTGTGACAAACAAAAAGCAAAAAAAAAAAAAAAAGCAAAAAAACAAAACAAGTTCACTTCAAACACAGCTAATTTTCCATCTCTAGAGATTTTTCTCTTGATCAGGAATTTTGGAAATTTTTAATAAGCTGGTTTTGTCACCAGAAGAAACTCCCTGTAAATTAAAAAGTTTAAGAGAGCCAATTTGGTGTAGTGGTTAAAGCACCAGGCTAGAAACCTGGAGATAGTGACTTTTAGTCCCATCTTAATCACAACCCAGTTGAGTGCCCTTGGTCAGTCACTCACTCCAAGCCCTAAGAAGGAGGGAATGGCAAACAACTTCTGAAGAATCTTGCCAAGAAAACTTCAGGAACTTGACTCAGCAATTTCTGAGAATTGTAAGTCTTTTGCAAAGAATGAAAGGAAGAGCCTATGTAGATAGACTCTTCTACTTATAAACAATTGCTACAAATAAGTATAAGTATTAAATTTATATCTGTTCTGTTTGTATAAAGACCCAGCTATAGTAGTAGTATATTGCAGTACTTTAAAAATACATCAAGAAACACAACCTTTTAGAGTTTACTGTTGGATCAGAATGTACCCACAGCTAATCCATAGATTAATCCTTCCCTTATGTTACAGGTTTATGAGGGCCAGTTGGTTTAATTCCTGGGGAAAAACAATTCTTCCCCCTTTTTGGTTAAACGGTAAGGGAGGAATTTACTCTAATTGTCTTTTGACTTTCTCTAGGTGAAACAGCTACCATTGGCAAATCAAGAATTTAAGTCCACACATGCAAAATTATTGGGTTATTTTCTAGAAACAAGAAGCAATCTAGTCTACATATATTTCTATGCTGTTTTTAGTCTGTCTGTGCTCAAAAGATGCGCCCAATTTCTCTGAAGCCGAATCACCATCTTAGATGGCCCTAATTATCATTCTTTACTTCTCATTCCCTCTTTTAAAAACTAAACCTTTTTAGTCTGTATGTGCTCAAAAGATGCGCCCAATTTCTCTGAAGCTGAATCACCATCTTAGATGGCCCTAATTATCATTCTTTACTTCTCATTCCCTCTTTTAAAAACTAAACCTTTTCTTTAGGCCAAACACCCATCTGTATCTTTTTAAATTTAACATTCTGTATTCCTAATAAAGTCTAAAAAAAAGATTAAGTATTTTTCCCCCTGTTAGTTTGTATCCTGAATTTCTCCCTCAAAACCTGCTATCCTGTGTTCATCCCTAGAAGGGATGAACAAAAAATGTTGGGAGTGTATGCCAAAAGTATGTGCTTCCAGCAGATAAACCCAAGAACTGAATGTTATCCAGCTGCCCAGTGATAGCAAACAGCAGCTAAACCAGGCAACAGCAATACAGGGAAGTAATGGAGGCATATGGTTATTTTATTGACAATGGAAAAGACATTATTTCATGCTTCAAGGAAGAAGGCAATGATAAGCCCTGTGTTTTAACATGAAAATCATATGGATAGATAATGTAAAGTGATTGATAACCTAGTGCAGGACAATGGATCCCATATTTTAGAAAGCCCTCAATATGCATCTGAGAAAAAGCTGAGGATCTTTTGAAGTACTAATGGTGTTTATGATTTATTGCTAGATTAAAGCCTCTAGGACATCTGGTTGATGTTGTTCCCTTTCAGGAAAAGAAAAGCCCAAACAGCAAAGACAGATTTACAAGGGAATCTGTAGAAGTAAAAGTTGGACTTTGAAAAAAGGAGGTAGAAAGACAGTTGACACTCTTGAACTTTAGTGTTGGAGGAGTTCCTGGGAAGAACATGGATATCTGAGAAAGCAAACAAATAGATCATAGAATAAATCAATCCACACTTGAGGCAAAAATACCAGCCTCAAATTGTTATGGTTTGGAGACATTATGAAGAACCCTAGTTCCCTTGAGAAGTATATAAAACTGAAAAAAAGGGGGAAAGAACAAGAAGAGGAAAAGAATCAGAAGAAAGGTGAATGATTCAATTATTACAGCAATAAGATGCATTGGAACACCTGAAAGGGACAGGGAAGGCCTATCTATGTGATTGCTAAGAGATGACTATGTACTTAAACAAACTCAAGCATTTCTACTATTAGATTTCATAACATACAAAACATCATTTGAGGATTATATAACTTAAATGTGTGAATTGTTTAAAAAAAAGGTTCTAAAAACAGGATCTTTTACTTCCAATTCTTTCTTTTTCTTCTTTCTCATATTTGTTTGAAAGATGGTCTCAGATTTAAGACAAAGTCCTAGGATATTATTATACCTATAAAGTTTGTTTTTAAGTAGTCTTTCACATACTTTACAGTACTAGTTCTTTTAGGTAGAAATAACTTGCAGACAGGAAAGGAAAAAAAGGAAAACAAAACCAAACATCCATTTAAGGCAGAAGGGATTATATCTGTATCCTCCTGAGGTTTCTTTAAAAACAGAGTTGATTAAGGTTAACAGCCACAGCATTGTCACTGCTGCGTATGTTGTTAAAGAGAAAAGTTACATCTAGCACACAAGTACAGTTATATAAAGTAAATTGAGCAATTATGTGGTAATCACTGATATATAGCTCAGTAGGTGGTGCCAAGGGAACAGAATCATAATGTAATATTTGCAGAGTAAATACAGTGCAATGAAATTTGTCTCATATCAGGCAAAACCTTGGCACATATGTTCTTTATTTGGAATTGGAAGAACTATATTGTTTAAAAACCACCTTCAATTCTTCCTAATTTTTAAAAATTCTGACATTATTAAATTTGGCTGTTCTAAAGATCAAGAACTTTGGCAATTAATGGCACTCTCTTTGTATGTAACTTTAGTCATGTATTACATTTTATCCAACTTTTAGAATAGGTTATGCAAGTAGTAGTATTCAATTGACAAGCATAACTTAATTATTCTCTGCAGGAGAAAATGCCAATTTGGTATAGGTAAGTGTTCTAGACATTGCAAGTTGAGACACAAAATACAAAACTGCAGTGTTTCTTCCACAGTATTAAGCAAAAGTGTGAACATATGTGAACAAGCATTTTACCTAATATAATCCATATAGACTGTACTACTTCAAACTGCAAGTTTTATTTTCACACAACAATTGTGTAATCTAGGTTTTCCAGTGAAAATCAAGCCTTCATTCCTACCTTCTCTTAGGACTCAGTAATATTTCTCTTCAACATTTAGGTTGTAAACTACACAGAAAGGGAATAATTTTATCAAATATGACAAGAAACTTTCTAAGAAAGAACACTTCATTTTGACATTCTTCTTCCTGTATTAACATATGACTTCATGAGGAAAAAAGACCCCACCAAAAATCAAAGTTAAATTTAGCATTAAAGCTTTCCAAATGACAGTGACAAGGTTTATCAACACTTTATCAGTTCTTTTACAATATTCCTTCAGACTTCATCTCATCCTGAATAGTGGTTGAATAGTGGTTTGAAGCCTCTGTTTCAAACAGCTGTGGTAATGATACCTTGGTCACAGCTGTCTCAGAAGGAGACCTTATGCTAAAGCCTGATGATGTTGATGATGCAGTGAGATGTTGGGGATCATTATTATTGCTTCTGATATCACCATGAATTCTAAAAAAAAATATTTATGATTGGATATCTGGGGGCTAAATCAACCCTTAGCCACATTCTGTCTTACCCTGAGGTCTGGTAAGGACAACGTTCATTGAAATCTTTTATCATTCACTCTGGCATTAGATGTGTTCATGTTAATCAAATATGCACTTAGCAGTAACAGTCAATAAAAAATAGATTTTTACAATAAAAAGTAGATTTTACAAAACCGCATATTTTTAGTAAAAAAAGAAAGAACACAAAAGCACAGATATAAATTACCGGTATGCAATTTTTATCCAAGTGAAGGAAGTTAATAACTTATTATGTTCACTGATCATTGCCAAAATGGTACCTTATGCTTATCCCATAATACCACATTTGAGACTGAAGGTAGTCATTAATTTAATTTGGTTGAAACCTCTTGGCCAGTTATACTACAAACTTTCAAAATTATTTCTTCCTCTTAATTGTCTTCAGATTCAACACTGCCTTTCTGTATTCAAATGTCAGCATACCATAAAATTGTGAGCTTCAGTGATATTTCCTGCAGAATTAATATTTTAAAACAGTTCCAGACTTGTTTTTCAGGGGGTCTATTTGATATTGGCAAATATAAATGGTCTGACTGGAAATGTCATGGTTTTTTTTTAATCTAGTGCTATTAATCTATCCAAAGTGAAACCATTTGAAGCTGTTTTTGTATCCAAAGAGTAGCATTAACTTATGAAATATTTAATATAATAAAAAACCTTATGTAATGATTGAACAGGAAGTTTACAATGGAGTTTAGAACTGATTTTAATGTATATGCTGACATTTGTAAATGGCTCAGAGATTGCTGTAAAGCACAATGGAGTGATATACAGGTAGTCCTCGACTTCCAACAGTTCATTTAGTGACCATTCAAAGTTAAAAAGGCACTGAAAAAATGACTTATGATCACTTTTCACACTTACAACCATTCCAGTATCCCCATAGTTATGTGATCGGAATTGGCAACTGACTCATATTTATGATGGTTGCAGGGTCCCAGGCAGTGGTGGGTTTCAAATTTTTTTACTACCGGTTCTGTGGGTGTGGCTTGGTGGGCATAGCATGGCTTGGTGGGTGTGGAAGGGGAAGGATACTGTAAAATCTCCATTTTCTCCCCACTCCGGGGGAAGGTTACTGCAAAATCCCCATTTCCTCCTGATCAGCTGGGACTTGGGAGGCAGAGAATAGATAGGGGTGGGGGCAGTCAGAATTTTTACTACTGGTTCTCTGAACTACTCAAAATTTCCGTTACCGGTTCTCCAGAACTGGTCAGAACCTACTGAAACCCACTTCTGGTCCCAGGGTCATATGATCCCATTTTGTGACCTTCTGACAAGCAAAGCCAATGGGAAAGCCAACTTCATTAACAACCGTGTTACTGACTTCACAACTGCAGTGATTAACAACTGTGGCAAGAAAGATCGTAAAATGGGGAAATTTCACTTACCAACTGTCTCATTTAGCAGCAGAAATTTTGGGCTCAGTTGTGGTGATAAGTTGAGGACTAGCTGTATAAATCTAAGTGCTATTGTTTTAACTGCCCTGTTTTTTTGGATTTTCCTGGAATGTTTTATCCCATGAATAGATTAATTTCTCTTTATGAGTAAAATTAGGTATCCTCCAATTGAATTCATTTTCCTGATTAAAGCTGAAAAGATGCATTTATTTTCCTCAAAAACAAACAATAGTATTGAACTTTAAACTAATTTGTCTAGTAGAGTAGATTCATATTCTGCTATAGCTTGAACTCCTTCTCATCTTGCCAACTGTGTTTTCTATATAGATGCAGAGATCTAGATGCCTAGCTGACTGTGTCTGATCTTTAAAAGCTGAGATTGAACCTGGTAAGAACTTGAAGGGGTAGCCGTCAAGAAATTCCAGTGGTGGATTAAACTGGGAAATAAAAAAATTCCTGAAAGATGCCACTTCTGTATTGCCGTTAAGAAAACAAAGTTATCAAGGATCAAGTTAAATTCAAAAGAGGTTTTACCTAGGTTGGTAAATAAATGTTCTCTTATATAGATGATAGCTAGTTAATTACACTTGGAAGATACCTTAAAGGCAGCACGGAAGATCTGGCAGTGCTTTGGAAATACATTATACCTACTGTAGTATAAAAGTACTTGGCTGAACTTTTTGCTCAGGATATTGCAGACGAATGTTTTTAGAAATTTTGATAAATGTGCAGAATAGGAAGCAGTGGTGGGAGGAAGAGTGTCCTATTATTCTTCAGGTGTTTTAAATTGCAATCTCATTGATCTGCAGTGGAATTATTTTTAAAAATATATTTATTATTTATTTATTTAGGTTTTGTTGCCATTTCCACTCCATTAGGATAAGGACAGTGGTGGGATTCAAATAATTTAACAACAGGTTCTCTGCCTTAATGATTTTTTCCAACAACCAGTTCATCAAACTGTTCAAAAAGTTAACAACTGGTCCTCCCGAAGTAGTGCAAACTGGCTGACTCCCACCATTGGATAAGGGCCTTCTTGAAAATCTAAAATGGTGGCCATAATTCTGAAGACACATTAAAACAAAGGAGTACATTAGACACAGGTAGATCAGCTCTTCCCACTTAAGTCCTCTATAACCTAACAAGGCCCTAGACTTCACCAAAAATGCCCTCTTAATGTTTAAAATGTTTTAATGTGAAAGGAAGGGGAGAAGTGACTGAACTCCTAGAATTCAGGCACTTCCCCCCACTTACCTAGAAGTAATCATAACCAATCCAATTTGTCCTTGCCTGCCTACTTTTTGTACTGAATTGAATACAATTCAGTTTTCAAAACTTTCAATTTTCAAAAAGTTCAAAAACTGCATGAATAACTTGCACAAATAACTTTGTTATAACTTTTTAAAAATCCACTCCAATTAATGGCATGAAATTCTTTCCTCCTCCTATTTTCTAAGTCCAACCCACTTCACAAGGTTGTTGCTATGAGGAGGAAGAATTATGTTTGCCACCTCAAGTTATGCATAAAAATAATAAAGGCAGAATTTAAACAAACAAAATTAGAAAGAATTCCATAAGCCAAGCTCTGTAAGACATCCCAGTTGGGTTGTTTTAAAACATAGCTACCATCTTTTGATGGTGCAGAGTTTTAAAGTATTATGGAAATGAAACATATAGAGTATGGAGTGTAGATTTCATATTATTTGTAGTATTTCTGAGGAAAAATAAAAACCCATATTCCCTTTTCAACCGCAAACACATTGGAATGATGGAGTTTCCTCAGAGTCCTTTTCTTAATAAAATAGGGACATCTTGTTTCTTCTCCAGAAGAAGAGCCTCATCCTTCATTCTACAAAAACTTCAAACTGAAAGGAATTAACATGAATTATTGCTTCAACTTTAAGCAAAACAAGAATAGGAATTTAAATTTAATGTCCAGCTGTCCATAAATTGGAGAGGTTGGGGGAACAGAAAAGTTAATGAGCTCACTCAAAAACATAATGTAGTCTGGCTGGGTAAATGGAGATTTAAATCTGGAATTAATCTGAGGCATTGCAAAATAATCCAATAAGATCTAGTTAAAAATCAATTATATTTGAATGAATTTCATTACTTTTTGCATATGGGTGCTTTATCATGTTGTACTAACCATTTGTCACTGAAAGCAGAACTTGCATTTCACTACTTCTGCTCAATCAATGCTTTATTTTAGTCTATGTTATATTGAATATTTAATTCAGATCAATATTATGAATTAAAAAGGTTTTGAAATGGGCCTATATCTGTTAATTTCTAAACTAAACCTTGATAATTCTGGATTTCTGTACTGGAATATATTTTATTTTGGAATGCCTCAATAGATCAATTACAGATTGCAGTATCCTAATGTGGCCCAATTAGCTGAATTTTGTAAATAAATGCCACAATTAAATGTAGTAAATCAAGAAACCATCAGCATTCTGAGTCAGATGTGTGGCATGATATGGTAGCCATCTGTTGGTATTAGAGGCCAATCCTTTCTCTGATTCAGATAGATTAGCAATAGAGAGAGAATTGCAAACATGTCAAAATGCCAAAGTAATGAAGTGATGAAAATAACTTAAACACACAGGAACAAAAAGTAGTATTATTTTGTATGAAGGGTATTTTGGCTTTGATTCCCCCCCCCTTTTTTTTACTAGCCACCTTACAAATCCAAGAACATCTGGGAATGAAGAAAAAAGTAGATATTAAAAGTACTGTAAGTATTCTACTGATTGGGCCTGCAGATTGTGCTACTATATGGATAAACTATAGTTGGTGGGGTTCATACAATATACCCAAGCAATAAATGCTGCCGATCTTTCTCTTTTGAGTCAACATATCATATAAGGAAATCCTTATTCTAAAGTGGATTTTTAAATTGGAAGGTTCTCCTTCAAAAGCTTTTTGTCTTAAATTTACTGTGGGGGGAAAAAGTCTTTTCATCCTATGACATGCACCAGAATTTACTTCTAGTCTTATGATAGTTGATTTTGGTACATCTCCTTATTGTTGTTATTACGGTATTGTACTTGAAAGGCAGAGTGTTATGACATCTCAGAGGAGAAACACACAACCTCAAAGTATGAAATGCATGTACTTGCTCTCATTTTTGCTAAATTGTGTCCTTTGATGTGAAAGTCTTACATGCCTTGAAGAATATAATAGAAATAGCACTTAGACTTATATATCACTTCATAGTGCTTTACAACCCTCACTAAGTAGTTTACAGAGGGTTTGTTCTTTGTTGAATGATAATTCTCAGAATTCACAGCAAATAGGTATTCTGAGAATACCTCATCATTGAGGTATGCTCAATGAAAGGTGGTCACGCTCATCATTAGCTCCCCTAGTTTAGATAGGCTGATCTATTTTTTTCCTTTCCAAGGATAAGGCGGCTGAAAGTTCCAAACTCAACATTCAGCTGCTCAGAAAAGGGGTTTTCCCTTCTGTGTTTGATCAATATGTGAACATTTTTTCTGGAAGGATTCACATGTGAGTGCCCATGGGTCTGAACCAGGAGTGAAATCCAGCAGGTTCTGACAGGTTCTGGAGAACCGGTAGCAGAAATTTTGAGCAGTTCAGAGAACCGGCAAATATCACCTCTGGATGGTCCCAGAGCGTGATGGGAATGGAGATTTTGCAATATCTTTCCCCCAGGAGTGGGGAGGGAATGGGGATTTTGTAGTATCCTTCCCTTGGAGTGGGGTGGGAAAGGAGATTTTGCAGTATCCTTCCCCTGCCATGCCCACCAAGCCACACCACACCCACCAAGCCATGCCCACAGAACCGGTAGTAAAAAAAAATGGATTTCACCACTGGTCTGAATCTCATTTTTTGCCCATTGATGAAGAATGAAATCCTTCATTTTGCTGTGCTTGCCATCTTTTGTCTTTATTTTTTAATGTTTTATACATTTTTATTGTTATTTCTTTGTTTCATTCTCGAGAGCCAGCCAGTGGTGGGATTCAAATAATTTAACAACTGGTTCTCTGCCCTAATAATTTCTTCCAACAACCAGTTCACCAAACTGCTCAGAAAGTTAACAACCGGCTCTCCCAAAGTGGTGCAAACTGGCTGAATCCCACCACTGGAGCCACCCAAACCTGCTGAGAGTAGGGTGGAATACATATTTAATTATTATTTATTATATAGCAGATGACTCAGAGTATTTTGCTGGGGTATTTAAAAAGATGGTGGAGGAGATATGCAAGGTATAAATGCTAGATGTACATAGGGGCTGTTATGAGAATTACATTTTTGCCCAAAGATGCAAAAACTGCTCTGTAAGTGAGCATGTAAGTTGTGTATCTCCTGTGTATGTCAGGAGAAGCGCAAATGTTAATTGCAATAAAAATAGGGTACTTAAGAGTTTGTGCAGTACATTTCTACATTTTGCATAGGTTTTGTTACCCCAAAAGGGGGGGGGAGTGATGTATTTGTTTGCTTATTTAATTTACAAGCCCACTGCATTCTGATGACTCTTGGTAGCTTTCAAACAAGGGACAATGAGTGAAGGAAATTCAGTTATTATCAATGCATAAAAAAGGCTGTCCCAGTTTGTACCTCTTTTGGTACAGGAGTCATCATAACCACAATGGGAGCCATTCTTTTCCCCAAATATATTTGTTGTATTAATGTGGTTCCAGAGGACTACTCTTTGGGGAGTGTTTAAAAAAATGTTTCTGCTCATTCTTAGGTTTGTTTCTCATAGCAACAGAAAGAATGTGCAAGGGTGTCATAATAAGCCTCCATTAAACCTGTAGTATTTAAATTTTAATGCCATAATTCAACAGCTGACAAAAGCCCATTGAAAAGAGAAAAAGAGCCAGCCCCATTTTCTCAGGAGTGATGCTATAGCAACACAGAATGAATTTGGGGTCACAGAGCAAGCAGTCTCTAAGCTTTGCTTGTACTTTCTGGCTCAACAATCTTACCAAAATAATGTTTTTGAGTGGCCCACTCAAGAAAATGTGAAATTTTAAAAACAGGGTAATATATGAAAAGGAACAAATATGGAAAATGCAGCTTGGGCAAAGTTTTTAGAACAACTCACCAAAATAAATAGTTTTAGAGGGTTTTTTTGTTTATTTCTTCTTTTGGAAGGGAAAGGAGATAATGTTTTAGTATAATTAAGGGGAAGAAGAAGAAGAAGAAGAAGGAGGAGGAGGAGGAGGAGGAGGAGGAGGAGGAGGAGGAGGAGAGGAGGAAGAAGAAGAAGAGGAAGAGGAAGAGAAGGCGGAGATGATCTAATCCAAATCTGTTAAAAGAGCTATGAATTTAAATTCTAAACTGGAATAAACGAGATCTGACTTTTTGGGGTTTATTTTTTCCAGACACCTAGTACACAGTCTGTGATTTCAGTTGAGCAAAAAATAAATAAAAATTTGAGATGTAATTATTTTTAAAGAATCCAATAGCGAAGAAAACCTTTCTGCTTTTATTTTTTAATTTCCCAAAATACACTGTTCACTTGGTGTTCTTTAGTCTGACATTAATGAACTATTTTTAATTTATACAGTAAGTTTGAAATACTGATACCAGCCTAAATGTTAGCCCAGTCCCAACTTTCTTCTTGCAAATGTATGAATTACAACTGCGGAATTCTCAGCAAAAGCTGTGCTGTCTGAGGAATTCTGGTAATTGTAGTTCATCGTATACCTCAAGAATATACAGATTGAAAAAGGACAATGTATGTATTATAGATCCTGCACATATTAGCACTTCATCAAGTAGAGAACTGGGTTTATATCCAATCCCTAATGAAAATATATGAAATATATGTCTCTATTATGGGATACTGAACACGAAGTGACAGTAGTGTCCTTTCCAAAGCATTACATACATATCTGGTAATGCAAAATTTCACAGAGAGGATCGATATTCTGCTATGTTAGGTTACAATCTATTAAATGTAATACAATAAAAGTCAAAATCAGTTTCATTATGATCTAGTTATGAACCAGTATGATTTCACTTAGATTACTTTCAAGTAAGCCATGTTATAGAAAGCATAGAAATGCAGTAACAGATGGTAAACCAAGAAAGAAATGGTGTGAGATAAGAAAAGGAAATAAATAGCTAAAATTAGTTTTTACAAACATCTTCCTTATACATTAATTATATCCATACATTAGCTTTTTTCTTGAAAGTGTTCACCTCTCTTTTTTTGATCTCCATCTATCCACTGTTTTTGGTTTTTCCTTTCTTTTCAACCCATTTTTTTTAAAATTTGATTTATATGCCACCCTTCTGCGGAGACTCAGGGCGGTTTACAATGCATGAAGCAATAGCCTTCATACTTTTGTATATTTTATACAAAGTCAGCTTATTACCCCCACAAACTGAGTCCTCAATTTACCTACCTTAGAAAGGATGGAAGGCTGAGTCAACCTTGAGCCTGGGGAGATTCGAACTTACAGTAACTGCAGACAGCTGGTGTTAATCACAATGCTTTTAGTCTGCTGAGCTAGCCAGGCTACCATTTACTTTCCATTTACTTTTCTTTCATAGAATTGATGTATACTAATCCTCATTCATTCTCCCTAAATAGCTAAATCATCTCAAAATATTTTCTTCTTGTGTATTGACATGTCAGAGATCCACAATCATTATTGCACACATTTTAGTATCCCAATTCCACTGTTTTAAACCTATCATTACAAGTATTCTGACAGACCCAACTTTTATTTGCCATTAAAAAAGATGAGTATAAGTATTTCCTTAGCCATTTTTGCTTCCTTCCTTCTTTTATTCCTTGGAAAAGACCATACCTAACCACCACCTTTGTACCTCTTAATTGTTTTTCCATGCATTTTTCTTCCTTTAATAACCATTCAACAAAGGTGCATTCCAGTGGTGGGTTTCAAAATTTTTTACTACTGGTTCTGTGGGTGTGGTTTGGTGGGCGTGACATGGCTTGGTGGGTATGGCTTGGTGGGCATGGCAGGGGAAGGATTCTGTAAAATCTCCATTCCCACCCCACTCCAGGGGAAGGATACTGTAAAATCTCCATTCCCTCCCCAATTCAGGGGAAGGTTACTGCAAAATCTCCATTTCCTCCCAATCAGCTGGGACTTGAGAGGCAGAGAATAGATGGGGGCAGGGCCAGTCAGAATTTTTACTACCGGTTCTCCGAACTACTCAAAATTTCCAGTTCTCCAGAACTGGTCAGAACCTGCTGAAATCCATCTCTGGTCCATACTAATTATTGTGATTGTCCTGTTATTGTTTTAGTATGGCTGTGCACTGCCCTGAGTCCTCCGGGAGAAGGGCGATATAAAAATACAATTAATTAATTAAATAAATAAATAAATAAATAAATAAATAAATAAATAAATAAAATACAGTTACTTCCTGGGTTTTCTTTATTCCCATTTATATATAAATTGCCAGTGCTTCTCATTCTCTTTTCCTTCCAAAAAACAACTACTCCAGTTTTTTATTCATTAGGTTTGGGGTCTATATTCCTGCATCATACAATGCCACTAACATTCATTGCGAATCATTCAGGTTATCATTTTTTTTACTTTTCTCATATAACCACTCATTGCATTCAAAAATCACATTGATGCAATACATTCCATTATACAAACCTATCCATTTTATCATGCACCCTGGTTGAACAAATGTGTAATTACCCTTTGTAGTTTATATTCATATTCATACTCATAAAGTTTATTTATTTATTCATTCATTTAATTACTTAATTAAATTTATATGATCATCTACGTCGTGTGCATTTGGTAAATGGTTAAGGAGAATTTCTCAAGAACCTGTTCAAAAGGCTATATTTTACTCTCTAATATTTTCTCATTGTCACCTTTCCATCAGGTACACTTAAACTTTTTTTAAAATGCCTTTAAAGTTTCCAAAGTAGTTTGCCTAGCCTCCTTCCAAGATTGAAAGGGAGTATAAATGCATCTGCAGTCTTTTGCATTTTTATTTTTGCTCTAAGTGTTTGCATCCAGTAATGATCATAACACTAGGTTATTATTTTTCTTGGTACTCTTTTTAATGAAGGCATGGCCCCATTTGGCCTGGAGTTCCAAAACCGCACTTGAATTACTCCGTCTGGTATTTATTCAGTGGACCAGATGGTGAACTTTATTTCCTGGCATTTAATAGTTTATCCATCGATGATAGTCACATAACCTTTGTCTGAATCAAGGTATTGTTGAAAATCAGCCAGCGCTGCTATTTGGAAGTACTCCTTTGCGTTCTGGAAAGATAATACGAAGCAGTAGATCTAGTTATTAAAAGAGAAATTAGGCCAAAATTAGGCATCCTATGTGCAACTTCCTTCCTTTATTGCAAATAAACAAGTGGTAGAATGTAATCTTGCACTGTAATTATGACCTCTTTGGCTACATTTTCCATAGAAATAGAAGCAACCACATTTGACCTGAAAAATCTAGCAAAGAAAAGCTTAAAGTGGTTCCTCCCTCTTCTCCTTTTCCAAATCTATTACAATTAATTCACATTAGGGGCAGGTTCCAAATCCTGTTGCTACCAGTTTGCTTGTGTGTGTGTGCATGCACAGAATCGTCAAGGCGGGTGGGCGGAGCCTCCTGCTGCCGCCGTTACCGGTTCTCCTGATCCAGTGCGAATCGGTAGAAACCCACCACTGAATCACATATTTCAAAGGTTATTCTTGGTTTATTAAAAATAGAAGAATGATAAAGTCACAGTTTTCCGTGTTTCCCCTTGATCTTAAAGTAGATCATCAATAATAATAATAATAATAATAATAATAATAATAATAATAATAATAGAAGTGGAAGCCGTGGCAGAGAAAGTGAACCATGAAAAAAGAACAAGAAAAAAAACCACTTGACCTTCTTGCATGACCTCCAATGCTTCAAGAATAAGCTGCCAATCCTGATTCCAAAGCATGACTCAATTCATACTAGAAGAATTGTCCTTTTATTGTTTTAAAACTAAATCAACCATTTCTCATCAGGTTAGTGTATGGCTTTCTCCTCCTACCTCTAACAAGAAAATAAATGACCAGCCATGATGGCGCATGCAAGCCTCTTTTAATACCTTTGGCCTGAATTATTAATATTGTTTAGTACTACAGACATTGTGCAGCAGGAGTGATATGCACCTGGATCGGACTGGATCGCTTGGTCCAGTAGCGATCTTGGCTGGAGGTTTGGTGATCTGGTAGCTATGGCAGAGCGAAGCTCCACCCACCCACCAAGGTGTCATTACTTCCTGGTTTTAACCAGGAAGTAATGTGTTTTTTGCATGCACAGAAGGTCTCCGCGTGCACATGACGCATGCATGTGCACACTTCCAAACCGGTAAGGAAGGTAAGTAGATTTCACCCCTGATGTGCAGTATATATGAGCACAGAGTAGTTGATGCAGACCTAGTCCCATCGCAAAATGGCAAAATGTCAACAGTGAAAGTCTTTCAAACGAACGCTCAGCTGCTGAATTCAGAGATGAGAGTGGGAAAGCATAACAATTCCAACTTGAATATCACTAACATTCTTCTTGTAGTTAATTTTGGCAGGGAGACTATGTTCAAAAAGTCTTATTATTCCGATGTGGTGCCACTGTAAAGAACACATTTTTCTTTAGTGTACTATAGGAATGGGCCTATTATTCACTCTTATGTCTACAAAGTGTGAATGTAAAACAGGGCTTGGCATGTTCTTTCTTTTCTTCTGTAAATATGTTATGAATCTTAAAATATTCAAAAGGTTTCTAGCAGTAGAACCTGCCCCATAGGCAGAATTACATAAAGTTTGCTGTAGTAGAAATTTGAAATCTAAAAATATTTTAGACAGAGAGAAATGATACAAAATTTTTAAAGGGAACGTGAAGGAGAATAACTTGGCAAGTTAGAATTTGCTGCAACAGGTCCAGGAAGTATTTTAGTGAGAATGCTTCAAGCTGTTTGATTCCTGGTCTGACGTTAAGCAATTTGGTCATTGCTTCCTAGCAACCAAGGAAGGGCACCTGGCAGAAATATTGCTTGGAATGTGAGGTAAAAGATTTGCACCAGGATTATCAAATTGTCAAATTATGGACTGCAAATGGTCTTTAGGTGGTACCGTATGCTTGGAGGACTACATTCCTCTCTAATATTATGGGTAGGGGCAAAAAAAAGTTATTTTAATTTACTTTTCTCTGAAATATAATTACAACAGAGAGCCAATTTGGTGTAGTGGTTTAGGCATCAGGCTAGAAACTGGGAGACTGTGACTTCTAGTCTTGCCTTAGGCACAAATTCAGCTGGGCGATCTTGGAGCAGTCACTTTCTCTCAACTCTAGGAAGGAAGCAACAGCAAACCACTTCTGAAAAACCTTCCCAGGAAAACTACAGGGATTTCCCAGGCAATCTCCAAGAATTGGACATAATTGAATAGAAGGGGGGAAAAAACCCTACAACCACATTATACCAATTTAATAAAGGTTATAGGCTGGCTCCTCACATTTTTGGGAATCTATTTGCTGCTTCAGGGCCTTTGGTTTACCGCTATCACTGAAAAATGTGAGGAAAACCAGAATATAGATGTTTGTGTGAAGGACTTGAGAATTTCGCTTTGGTGGTGATGACAAGTTCTTTGGCCAATATGTTGAAAATATTTAGCCTTGCTCTAACTGATGGACATCAAAAACTTAAGAATGAAATGTATTTTGAAAGCCTAAAATCCATTCCCCCCTTCCGCCACCAGTTGCTGTGTCAAAATCGGGTTTCTCTGTCCTTACGTGTCACAGCTAGTGGAAAAAGTAGCTGACTGTCAGAACCAGGGGTGAAATGCTCTTGGTTCAGACTGGATCGCCCGATCTGGTAGCAATGGAGGCAGGTGGTTCGGAGAACCGGTAGCAAAAATCCATGCCCAGCTGAACCGCACAATCATCAGAGGCTTTTTTTTTACTTTTAAAAGCATTTTTTCTACAACCTCTTCAGCCGAAAAAATGCTTTTAAAAGTAAAAAAAAAAAGCTTCTGATGATTGTGCGGCTCAGCTGGGATCATCAAAGGCTTTTAAAAGAAAAAAACCAGGCAACTTAGTTGGGTTCATCAGAGCCTTTTGAAAGCATTTTTTACAACCTCTTCGCTGAAGAGGTTGTAGAAAAAATGGTTTTGAAAGTAAAAAAAAAAATTGGCTATGCCCACCCAGTCACATTACCCCCCCCCCCCACCAAGCCACGCCCACAGAACCGGTAGTAACAAATTTTAGATTTCACCCGTGGTCAGAACTAAGAAACAAAGCAAGCTTGAGCCTAGTGAGAAGAAGGTCTTTATAAGGTCTACAGATTAGACTGGGAAGTTATAAAAATGGCAATAGCAAAACATTTTTGTCAAGAGAATTACATGAATATGGTCTTATAAAGTCAAGAGGACTTAAGTTTAGCTTGAAGAAGACATTACTTTTATCCTTTATATGTAGATATTCATATTTGTAGTTTATAAGAATCCTTGAATTTTTACAGTATTTCTTTTATTTGATGTCTATATTTAGGATGAATCTTGAAAGCATCTTGTCACAAGTTTAACAGGACCTATATGTATGTAGAACAAACACACACACACACACACACACACACACACACACAGAGCTCTCCATAAAATACTCATTCCAGCATTAGTTTCATCTCAAATAATTTAATAACATTTATTTTTAATTTCACTCATTCTTTGTTTAATCCTCTTTGCCCATGTCCACCTTTTTTATTTCCTCTATAAACCATATGCATTTTCTCTGCATAACTATTCATTGCTTACTTTAGCTATATTAGCAACCAACTATATACATTTTTATCCTTATTTTTTCACAGCAATCATTCTTTTATTCACATTTTTCTCATCCATCGCCTCTTACACATCACTAACCATCCTTTTCCATATTTCCCTTTCCTGTAACTCCACACCCTTGTCTGGTAGCCTGCAGTGTAATTATTTTATTTCACTCCAGTCCAAAAGTTAGGTAGCTTCTACGTTCTCTTTCTTTATACCTATTTTATATTTGTTCTGCTGGAGATAAAAGGGGGATAATTGCTTGGTGCAAAAGGAAAGATCCTTCCCACTTTACCTTTGCAACTGCTATCTCTCATGACTGTCAGCTTCTTATTTTTAAGTATGGGTTTAGTGATCTTCTGAACGACAGAAAAACCTTTGTTTAAACATAGTCCATGCAACAGTGACAGGTGTTGGAAGATTTCTCCCATTTCATCATGCTAAATCATCTTAGCACTATAATGTATTTTCCAGGCTTACAGGTGGTTGTGGAGTGAGCTCACTCTTTACTAGCTAAGTCTCCAATCCGCTGGATCTGATTTCTCACATTTGTGTCATAAATAGTTCCAAAGCATCAACCCCAAATTTTCTTCCCACTGAATGGTGGTGGTGTGATCCTTTCAAGTAAAATAAAAAGAATGAACAATTAGATGCTAAACATACTGGGAGATTTTTCTATGCAACTCTTACAAACAGTATAAAAGTGTTTTTAAAAAAATCTTTTTTCATGTCAGTACATGTCAGCTCAGCTCATGTCAGCATCATGATCCACATCATTCATTGTAGATTATGTCCACAGCCAACATTGTTTCAGGATAAGAGGGAAAATTCTAGTGTAAAACTGGAACTATTATTAAAAATTTAACATGCATATATTTTGTGCTAGGAAATCCAGTATAAATGCCCTTAGTTTTACAGAAACATAACACACAGAACATAGACATACAGGTATATTTTTGTTCTTGTATTTCATTCCAGTGACAGCTGGAAGAGAATATGTTTGACCTGAAAGTTAAGATGGTGGTTGTGGCACCAAGAAGGAAGTCTTGCCCTTTTTTTTGCATACACAGTGATAATGTCATGAATGAAAGCAAATATATGTGTCCCAGGATCATGTTACAGGATCCAATCTATGTCAGTCACCACGACCAAAGGTTTATTCTTCCGAGCTTTCAGATTCATGCTGGAGCCCATCTCCTCAGGGAACTTCTCTCTTCCGGGATATGTGTCTTTATATTTACATACACTGATAATATATGTATATATATAAAGGGGCATGGCTTCAACTGCACTGCCATAACCATCATCTTGATTTTTTTAATCCCATTGCAGACAGCATTGCTTTATTTGTTTTGCAATTAATTCACTTACAGTATGTTCCAAACCACAATCTTCCATATGCCATGGCTGTAGACACTAACCACTGCTCCCTGTCATGGTTTTGATTAATCAAAACTTTCATATGACATTTTTTAGTATAGATGAGGGTACCATCTTGGCTCATACCCTTGCCAGATGCAGCCTTCACTACTAACTATAATGACAGTTTTTGCATGTTTTGGCTTGTAGGCCGCAAGCATAACGGAAGTCCAGTTTTACCCCAAACCAGCTCACACTGTTCAATGCAAACTTTTAATCTACAGATTCCTTTGCATCCCTTGCAACATGGCATGCATATACTGTGACCTGATACCTACTCAGAATGCTTCTCTCAGGACAAATGTTAAAAAATATATTATGAAAAATTGATAGTGGCATTATGTATGAAAGGGCTTTGGTTAGTCAACTCTCTCTTTCTAAGGCTAGCAGGAAATTATAAATGGAATATTGGTAAGTTGCACATATACCTTTAAGGAAATGCAACACACCCATGAGGTGAAAATATTTAATGCTATTTATAAAGCTATATGCTTTAGCATGCAAAGCAAAAACATTCCAGGGATTTCGGCTGTGAGTCTGGCCTGCAAGACTGCCAGTTTTCTGTGGGCAATATGTTTTTTCTACTGCAGTGAATTCTTTTGAAAAAGGCAAATATGTATATGAAGTTTACATACTTTCTGTGGTTTACATATTCTATAGCTAAAAATATCTAAGCCCTGTTTAGCCTTCAGAATCAGACTTGAAATTAGGTAGAAAGACAGAAAGCAATTCTTTAGAGTGGTGTCCTTCCTTCCTTCCTTCCTTCCCACCTTCTTCCTGTTTTTTATATCAAAACAATTGGAGAAAGAAAACTTAAACCTGAGTTCGTTGACTCTAAGCTACCATTTTTGTCGCTGTTACAATTCTAAAATCATTTACTCCATATGTCTCTATAAAAGGAGAAGCATACAACATTTGGACAGGGCAAAGAAACACTTACTAAATTCAATTCTTGGTTGGGTGAACCTAAAGAAAATATTATTCCTCCACCATTGCAGAGGCAGACATTTGAGGATTGTTGGCAGCTTAACTTATTTCTCATACTTTGTCACGCTACGTTTCTCAACATAAAGGGATGCAAACAGAATTTAGCTGAATTGGAATGAGAGTGGGTGGCCAGTTAGTCAACCCTCCATTCCCAGGACTACTGACAGGGACAAATGAGTAAGGTGCAGGACAAGCTGGAGATTTTCGTTACTTTTGAGCTGGCTTACTTTCAGAAAACTGTGAAAATAAGTGGAAAGGCATTGATGAACATGGAGTTGGAGCAAAATATTTTGGAGTTCTAGGAAAACATTTTGCAGACGTTCATCATTAAGTTTACAGTTCTGGCATAAAATTCCACAATTACTATGGAGCTTCATGTGTTGCTCCTTTATGAAGGTTGTAAGATACCTAATATTAGCACTTGATTATAACCTGACATCCTATACTGTACAGAGCAAACATTTCTCCTTTCAAAGGAGCCATTTCTTATTTATTCAAGTTTCTCCACTTTCTGGACAAAAGTCTTCCCTTGAGAATGGAATGTTCTGCTCTGTGCTCTGTGGCAGGAAATAAAACTCCTAATTAACTAACTACAAAGAAGACAAGTAAAAGATTTCTAGGATAATGCAGATTGGAAAAGGCACCACAAAGGTAGCCAAAAAGTTCAACAAGCAGTAACAACAAAGCAGTCACCTTGTCTTGCCTAAAGGAGAACTGAAAAGACCACAGGCTTGCCCAAACAGAAGTCTAAGGGACAATAAGGATTTCGAAATGCAGAAATGAGTTTGGAAGAACATTTAATCTAATAATAGGATGAAAAATAAAATATGCGTAAAAACAGCAGAAACAAGAAAATGTCTAGAGATTTGTATGATAATTGGATCAAAACATTGTTTAAAAAAGGATAAATGGAAAGTCTTCAGGTCAGACTGAAAAGGGTGAGAGTCACAACAACAGCAACTCTTCCAACTTTGCTTGCAGGATGCTTTGGATATCACAACAACTTTTTGCCATTGGAAGCAAATGCCAAATTACAGCACTAGGTTTGCCAAATAGACATTTCAAGCATCAGAAACTTCTCTGAGCTTCAAACTCAATATGAACTGGGATATCATTTTGGAAAACGTCACCAGCCCAATGTATGTCTGGGATCAACAAGAATCACAAGCTATAGTGTTGTTTTTTTAAAAGTCAGAATATATGATTGATTTTAAAAAAAATTTAAAAGAAGTTTGACAAATGTTCAATTGGACTTCTATATTAGTTTGCATAATAGTTATATTCATTTAGCTAGTTCTTAGAGATCCTTAACTGGAAGTTAATCTAGAAAATGATTGCAGAGATAGTATAGTTAACATTTTGAATGAGTAAATCAAAGCATAGATACAGCATAATATTGATTAATGTGTACACATGGAATTGGTAACCTTTTAGGGCTAACTATACTGCCTTCTACATATAGGAAATCCCAGGAACAAATGCAAGGTGACAAGCTGGGGAAGATTGCTCAATATCATGGCCACCCATCACTCAGGGAACATCTTTCTAGGCTAGAATAATATCCTATGAAATAATTTAAATCTTAATTTCCACCACATGGCTATGATATGCACAAAAGAAAATTGTTTCCATAATGATCCTCTGCTGAATTTAAAGACATGTTTTTCTTCTGTTTTTGGCTTCTGTGCCAATGTTAGATGCTCCCCAAAGGCAAGGTGAACATATAAGCCAAGTTTTGTGACTGATAGTTGATAGTCCAACGCTCCTTGTAGTTCTAGAATCCTGTAGTTACCTTTTACTGATCCTAGAAAGATCCATTAGACAGACCTAACCATTTTAACATGTAGTTGGCTGTGATTCAGCCGCTATGTAAAGATTAATTAGGGTCTCATAATTTTATTGAAAGAGATCCAAGCCAACTTTCCCCCTTTATTCACATTCATGTTTTGCCTCTCTTCATTACCTCAGATCAAGGCATTGCTTTCAGTCCAAGATATTTCCATAAGGAGATGGTGATGAGAGAGATCTTTCTATGGTCCATGGGCTGAGAATGCTGTCAGTTTCAGCCCATTGCAGTTGTGACATGCAGAGTGAGAAGGGGTGAATGTGGCCCACCAGTCATGCATGTCTATTTCAAATTTTCCCAATAACATTTTGTACAGATTAGGGGGTATTACTTGGACAGTTTTTGCCAATTAAAACAACCATTGAAATGACTACAAGTGTTTTCATTGGCAAAATCTGATCTGTCGTCTTACAGTTTAAATGCAGAAACATTAATTTGATTTACTATGAAAAGCTGTATTTCTCATAGGAGCATGTCATTTTTATTCTGGTGTTTCAAATTGACCCATCCATTTCACTGATGGTTCCCCAAAGACTGAAAATCTTTTTAAACAAAAAATGTGGAAGTAAAATATACTTCTAAAAATGGAAAGCAAGAAACAATATTTTAATAGGAGACAATTGTATTTTAATTCTTGTCAATAAAATTCTTAAAGAAACAGTGGGCTAAAAGGCTTCCCATTCAATGTCTATATCTACTCAAAAATATCCAGTCTTAGTCATCATTGATTGCCTTAATGCATTTCTAAAACTATCATTTGTTAATAAAAATGATAAAAATATATCTTCTTTCATGCAAATATTTTGCATTATATTCACAATATAGTTTACTCCTCTAGTGTCCTTGCCCTTGATTGTTTTTCTTAGGTTTTTTTTTTTTACTACAAGGAATTGATCCAATTGGCTACCAGTAGATGGCAAAAGACATACAACCTGGAGATGATTAAAAATGGTACCCCAAACACCTTGAGGTCTTGGTAACACCAGGCTGGAAACTTCGCACTTTAAGAAACATGGACAAGATTTGAGAGAATCATTTTCCCTCCAATTAGCATAGAAAAATATTTTCCTTTTCCTTTCCTTTTTCTCTCTCTTCTTTTGTTTTATCCAGTTATTGTACTGAGAAAAAGCACTATTTGTAAAAAAAAAATCCCATAAAATGAAGGTTACTCTGTTCTTAAGCAGATGAAAGCTGTCATCGATCAAGTCTTGGGAAATACCTGGAAGTTGTTGAATAACCAAATTATGAGTACAGTGTAATTTAGCAAGCATGCATTAAGCTAACTTGTTTTTCCTATAGGATGATAGAAAATACACTCCATTACCTATATTGTAATAAGATTCCATTGAACCCATAACTGGATTTCTGGGGTTCATTATTTGCCTTGGAAATTCACTGTGATTTCAGTTTGCATCAGTTTACTCCACTGTGCTCTTTGTTGATGCAGAATTTTCCCAGTGTAAGGGGTTGAAATACTGTGCAAAATTGTTGGCTCTGGTTCCCACTGAATTTAGAAATGGCTTAAATTTATATTAAGCAACACAAAATGAGTCTCATTTTAATAAGGAGTAAACAATTTTACTCATCAGAGATAGCTTTATAAATTCCATTGATAGTTCAGATTATTTCCAAAGAAATGTCTATGGATTCTCAGTCATCCAAGTAATAGTTGTCCCAAAGTTGCTTTTTCAAGAGGCAACTGGACATTCTGGTGAAAGTCCAGCCTCTTGAAAAAGCACCTTTGGGATATTTCCAGAGAAATATTCAGTGGTGGGTTGCCTCCAGTTCGGTCGTGTTCTATAGAACCAGTAGTAAAACCACCCGCCACGACATCATCACGGGTGATCTGTGCAGGCACAGAAGTGTACGTGTGCACCCGAGCAAAGCGAGTGAGCGAGCGTGCTCCCGTTGTGAACCGGTAGTAAAGGTAAGTAGAACCCACCCTTGGAAATATTCATATGTGTGCGTCCTAGCTAACAGTTTCCAGAATGTGACATCAAAAACAAAACAACATAAATTTTAATCTTAAATGTAAATACATGTTCGTAAACTACAGGACAATTTATCCTGTGCTTCAACATTGGCCTGATAACAATAGCAAGAGCACTTAGACATATGTACTGCTTCACAGTGCTTTACAGCCCACTCTAAGAAGTTTATAGAGTCAGCATATTGCCCCCAATAATATGGGTCCTCATTTTACCAAGGTTGAAAGATTGAATCAAGCTAGAGCCAGTCAGAATTGAACTCCTGGCAGTGAGCAGAGTTAGCCTGCAATACTGCATTCTAATCACTGTGCCATCATGGCTGTTGTGGCGCAGGGTATTGGTTTCCCAGGATAAACTTCCTGCTTCAGATGAAGGGAAGTAAATCTTATGGCTTAAGTGTCACATAACTCTCTGTATAGTTTCTGAACTATAGTTCCTTTTATTAGATACAGGGAGTATATGAATGAATTGAAGTTGTTTATATAAATCCTGTACCATAATCAGCTTGACCACTTCTGAACGTCCTTTCATCCACAAATATTAATATTTGTTATTTTAGGTTGTTTAATAGCAGGAAGCATAATTCTGCTCTATCTTTTAAGAAGAAAACTGAGATGTAATCAATTTAGACTAGGTGGTAAACATGTTTGGATTACTTATTTAGGCTGAAGTTTGGGGCCACTGATTCATAAAATAGCTTGATTAGACTCAGGCCAAATGGGAGGCTAAATCAATTTAACCTAGACACGAATTAAACATAAAGATCTTGGCACTGAAGCTTTCTGTCTGTCATTCAGTAAAATGTGTATGCAAGTGTCCATTACTTTTCTAACTAAGGGAAATATTTCAAATGAAAAAGAAAAAATAACTAATGAAAATAATAAATGTGCATTTAGCTTTCAAAAGCTACATAGCTATAAAAATTGTTATGGCTTTGAAAAGAACAGACCAAACTTCTCTGCAAGGATTACACATCATCTGTGGAATTTTCTTGCACCTTAAAACATTTTTAGAGATTGATAAACTATGCAGAATGGAAACTTCTCTTATTGTGATGATTCACAGAGCTTCACCTTGTTTTCTCAAGCTGTTCCCAGGATGAATATTGATCTTTAGTCAAATTGAAACACATGGAAGGAATTCACAGTCTTCTCCATTTCTCCAGTGGTGTATCTTTATAAAGCAAGCAACTCTGTTTAATTCTGCAACTCAGGGAAAAGATAGTTTGTTTCCTGCCCTATGAAAGGAAGGGAAGGGAAGGGAAAAGCAATAGGTCAGACAGAACAAACAGTATGCGGAATTTTATCTCAATTAAGTGGCAGCTTAATTGTGGCATTTTATCTCAATTAGTGGCAGCTGAAAATCTTTGCAATCTCCCTCACTCTTTCTCTCAGTCACCTGTTCATTTAGCGAGTATTTTGCTTAAAGTCTGAATCACCAGAATCAATTGTGGTCACTAAAGGAGAACTGCCTGTACTTTCGTTCTCTGGGTTTGCTGATAATCCCTTTCTTTAGAATTTCAAAGTACGTTCTGGCCCTTTCCTTTAACCCTAATCATAAAAAATTGTCTTGATGACAATGAATGATTTTGCCTCTGGACCCTGGGATAACGATTGAGAGTGGTCAACAGATATGGTCAAGATGACAGTCACAATGATGCAACCAAAGTTCCACCTGGTTTTTTATGTCCAGAGATAAAGTATCAATATTTTTTTTTTACCTTTAGAAATAGATAAATTAGATGTCAGGGTTCCAAGTAACACCCCCAACGAAACAAGACTCTGAGGCTTTAAGTTCTTCAAAGTTCCATTTTATTAGAGATGTCATATTGGCACATCTGGGAAACCCTGAAACTGAAAGTCACTTCAAATCGCTCCCTTCCTCTCTCTCTCACACACACACACAAACACACACACAGTCTTGCTCATTCTCTCTCTCCAAGCTCCCCATGCATAGCAGAGTGACGTGAATGACGTCAAACTGGCCACGCCCACCCAGTCACATGACCACCAAGCCACACCACAAGAAGCCACACCCACAGAACCGGTACAAAAAAAATTAGATTTCACCCCTGGCAAGATGCCCTTGACTCTCTGAGAAAGGAATGTTATCATGACTATATATCACCCTTGCTCCATACAATCCCCCCTCCCAGTTTCCCACAGTAAATGTGGGAAACTGTAGTAGTAAATGTGGCAGGCCTAAAGATCCAATGCAAAAGATGGCTTCCAGGCCTGAAATTAGAACTATCTATAGTATAGAATTTTAGGCAACAAAAAAATATCTTTCCCATAATATTACTGAGAGCCCCTCTCTCCCACAAAACAAAGATGCACTTTATGTCCATCACTTAATTTATCTATCATGTTTTAGGTCAGTGCCAATGAATTTTGTCCTTTTGTTGTCAACTTTGAAACGACTTTGGCCGAAGCCATATTTCCTTCTGCTTTGTTTCTTAGTTGCCACTCTTGAGGGGAGGGTGGGAGTTAGAAAGGACTGGAATGCGGTGGCTGAGTCCACTAGACAAAACATTGACCAGACATAGGGTGTGAACCAAGGTCAAACATCTGCTGAGACCGAGGGGGAGCTACTGCTGGACTTATTGGTTAAGGTGACCCAAGACACCTGAGGGAGGCACCAAATTTCTATTCTTTTTATTACCCCTGAAGTGTGGGAAATAGAGCTAGCTGATACAATGTACTCAATAAAAGGTCTTTCAAGTCTGAATGGAGCTTCTGAATCCTGATTCAGTTGGGTTCATTGCTCGGAACCATGACATCTTTATCACACAGCACTGATGGAAAAGAAAGATGCAGAAAAGATAAAACAATTGCACTATTAAAAACTCCCATTTGTTAAATGTACAAACTATTTTATTTCCAATTGTCCCTTTCTCGATAAGCAAACATCCGTGATCTTTTTTTTCAGGCTGATAGCTGTATAGCTATCTGATAGCAATTGAGGGTATGTTGTATATGTGCTATGGTCTTGCAAAATGGCTGCTTGGAGAAATTTTTCTAATTCACAAAATGGCTGCCATGTGTGGGACATATTCAAATGCAAAGTATGAATTTAACAGCATATTATTTGCTGCCCTAAAAAAATAAGACATAATATTTTTGCTTACCTTTATCCTTTTTTCTGTGTAATTGTGTATATTTCCAAATAAACCATTACTTAGGTTGCCTAAGGCCCCAGACATTTTGTGTGTGGGGGGGTGAGGGGTGAGAATGGTGTTGGAGGTTATTATTCTGCTTTAGAGCATTCCATCTATTTGTTTTTTTTAATGAAAATAAGTCAGGTGGGTTAAAGAATTGGGAAGGGTGAAATAGAGTCAATTATGGCCCAGTTGCTATGTTGGGTGTCCTAGCTATAAAATATTGGGACCTGAGAATTTTCCATAGATGATCACCAATATGGTTGGGAACAAATATTTAATAACAAATATTTAAGTTTTTTTTTTTTTTTGCCTTTCAGGCCTCTGGCTTTGGGTTAAAGAAAAGAATATGCAACATCAGGCAGAGAAATCAAACCATGTATGTTGCTCTTGCTAAGAAAAACAGCAGGGAGTTCCAATGGATACCTTTGATGTCAGAAGAAAATTACTCGTTGGTGAAACAGAAATTATCTCACTTAAATAGTATTTTTCCTGAGCTATGTTCTCAAAAACCAGCAACTGTTCTGTCCAAAAAAGAGAGAAATTGAGAGAGATTATTTGGCACTCAGATGTTCTTCTCATGTTTCTAACTCATCCGTCCCAGAGGTAAAGAATATTCTTGCAAAACATTTTCTGGATAACTCTACTGTTAATCCATTAATGAGGAAAAGAGATGAGCAACATTTTATATATAGAAGCTGTTCAATATATTTTTTTAAAAAAGAAAGGAATGTGGATGTAACTTTAGAGGCCACAATGGGAAAGTCCAGGCTACTGAAGTCACTCCAATTCTACATCAAACCAGCTAATTTTAGAACTTTCATTCTCTACATTTCCACAGATTTAGGACTCACTTGGTTAATGTTAGCTCAATTGTTTAACTCAATTGGTTAATGTTAACTACAGTTTCCTGAAGGTTTTTGTTTCAAGTATTATTGATGCATAGTCAAGACAGTGTACCTACACTGATGTAAATAGAGTCAATAAATTCACTCTGATCAGTAGGAGTTACTCATAAACTTGTATAGGCTAAAACTGAACTCACTAAAGTAAACTCAGCAGACAATAACTCAGAGATCTACAAAGCAGGGATGGGAGTAAGTGACCAACTCTGAATTGTAACATTGTGAAGTAAACACTATCCCTTATGTATTCCCATGCAACCTTGCAGTACAAATAAGAATGGGTGGAGTTTGCAGCCTTTATTGATTTTAAGGCAGCTTTTGATAATATCTCAGCAGAGACTCTGGGACATTTTGAGCAGATCCTCTGTAGATAAAAGGCATTTGCTCCGAATTCATAAGCTATATAATAAAACCAATCTTAGAGTAAGGTGCAAATGGAATGGATAGATTCCTGGCTTTATTCAGACTGTGAAGGAAGCGAAACAAGGATGTATTCTAGCACTGTTTTTTAATATATATATCAACTTTCTGATTAAAACTCTTCAGAAGATTGGTGTCTGCACATCAAAATTAGGTGACAGCATCCCAAATACTGATGATACATTTCTTCCCTCTTTATCTTCAGTAGGCATGAAGCGAGCACTAAAAACCCTGGCATCCTATTGCAATGAGTAACAACTAATAATTAATTGTGATAATCTAAAGATTTAGTATATTTTCCAATTTAAAAAAAAAGCACAAGTGAATTAGAGCAGATCAAAATTTTTAAATACTTGGGCATGATGTTTCAGGCTTCTAGAAACTTAACAGCTCAGGCAAATTATGCCACTTATATTGCCCAAAAGAGCTCACGAGCAATAAATTTTATAGACAGCAGTTTGGCAAATTATACTCTAGTAGTGATTAAAAAGATTATGGCTAAAACAGTTCTCCAATTACTGCATGGGACACAACTTGGCGCATATATTATGGTTGTATTATGTAGTGTATTTTAATTATTCTAATTAGGGGTTTTTTTCCTTTCTCCTTATTGATGTGTGTTTTGTATAGATTCACTCATACAAGAATTTTTGTTTTAATCTTTTAATCTTAGACTTGACCAATGGAAATATTTTTTGGAGGGGGACGGCTATCTCTTGTTTCTATGTGTCCACATTTTGAGTAGTCTCCCAGAATGTTACAGCCTAAGAGGAAACAGATGTTTTAAACAAATTAGTGATTTAAAACCTCCTGTTCGTTTTTTGTGTGTGTTTTAAGCAAGAAACTCATACTCTTCCAAAGAATAATAATTTGCTATAGTGAAGATAAAGACACAAAACAGATTATACTGTAATCTTTGGTGAGAACTACTTTGGTGCAGTGGTTAAGGCACCAGGCTAGAAAACCAGTAAACCATGAGTTCTAGTCCTACCTGTGCATAAAACCAGCTGGGTGATCTTGGGCCAGCCACTGTCTCTCAGCCCTGGGAAAGAGGCAATGATAAACTACTTCTGAAATCTTGGCAAGAAAATTGCAGGGATTTGGCCAGGTAGCCAAGCTCAAAAATATTCAAGAAGGGAAAAATATTGTTACAAATGGATTAATAAATCTAAGGACTCGAGGCAAGATGGGTGGCAAACAAATCTAATAAATAAGTAGATTTATAATCTATAAATAAATTTGTAGTGGAATACTGTAACTAATTCAGACTGTAATACATTTTAAAATGTTAGTGATTAAAAGTTGCAGTAAAAAATAGTGATTATTGATTACCATGGTCCCACTACGAAATCACACAACTGTCTTTCAAAGAGATTTTGTGCTTGTTTTTACTTTGGTAGTTGGTTGAAGTATCAAGCATTTTAATCAAGTTTTAGATTAAGTAAATAGAATTCTAATTCATGGAAAGTGCCGCTGACCTAATCACTGTACTAAAATTTACCTTGTTTTCCCCAAAATAAGACCCTGTCCTATATTTTTTTTGAATCCTGAAATAAGCGCTTGGCTTATTGCCATGCACTCAAAAACCCGATTGGGCTTATTATCAGCGGATGTCTTATTTTGGGGGAAACAGGGTAGCTTGATAGATTCAAGTCCATCTCAATGTCAATATTCTGTTTGCTCTATTCCACATCAAGACTTATTCCCGACTTGATTATTTTTTAGTTTTTTGTCCTGAAAGGAATACAATACAGATTTATTTCTAATTTCTGAACAGTCCTATGTTACACTGCCATTTTTTTAAAAAAAGAAAGTAATATTTAAAAATATCATTTAAACATATCATTATTACAAGACTTTTGTTTTATCAAGTAGATGAAACAAAATGTAAAGAACTGTTAGAGACAAAGAGAGTTTCAGTAAAGTTAAGGAATGTATGGGATTGATTTAAGGAATTTCTTTCTGGTTGTGTGATCGCTTTTGCAACTTGGAAAAAGATGAAATCAAAGTTGGAATGTGAAAAATTGGAAAATATGGTTAAGCAATTCTTGAATAATTATGCAAGACAACATTGAAAGAATCATATAATATTTTTATTTTTTATATAAGAATAGAGTTTAATCATCCTTATGCACTTGACACTGAACATTACTTAAAATGTATTAAACAAGACTTTTTAGAGCAAGGAGAAAACTATTGGCTTCCAGATTGAAACATTCTTGGCAAACTAATATCATTCCTTAAGTATTTATAGGCTTACGTATGCTGAAAATCAATACCAGTATTGAAAGTAGTGGCAGGAGAAGTGGGGAAATATTGCTCTTTGCTAACTACTTCTCTGATTCCATTGACCATTCCATGTGATAAGAGACCTGGGGGTACAGTGAGATAGACCAACATGAAGGAACCAGGTTTTCTCATTAAAAGTAGAATGGTCCTGAGAAACAGTGCCCAGAGAAACAGTGCCCAAGGGGATTGCCCAAGGCAGTCGAAGTACCAATAGGAATTGGGAAGATCCTGTCCCTGAACATATCATCACCATCTTCACAGACAAAGCATCATCAACCACATAAACAGGAAGGGTGATGTTGGAATCTGAAGCAAAGTTCACTTAGTGATAATTTTAAAACCAGATCAGATCTCTATAATATTAGTTTGCCTCTGGGCCGAGGTACAACAGGTGATATCTTGAGGACATGACCTACAAAAATGTTCCTGGGACATCTTATTGTTGCAGTTAGGAAGGCATGACATCAATCGACAAATTATGTGTTCCATTTTAGCTAGAAAAGGAGGCATTGTTTCAAATATTTGATTGGTTTACACATAAGAATTCAGTCATCCACTGATAAATAAGTGCATTTTGTTTTAGAACAAATTGTTTCCCTCATAATTCGCTTAAATGTGTTTCTAATGGCATAGGCCTTTCTTGTTTTTCTGATTCTTGTTTTTTGCTTTGCTTGGGTTTTTTTTTTAAATGTTAAAACAGGAAAAACACAGAGGAAGAAGGCTTTGTGAATCCAGAGAATATTTGAAAGACTAGCTTTTCTGAAATGTGTTCCTTCTCAGGACAGTGATCTGCCCTCCTGTTAAATGAAAGATCTTCTTCATTCTTGAACAAGTTCCCTTAGACAAATGTGTAAGCATTATTGAAGTCCGTCTGGTATTTCTTCCAAGTTAGCCCTTTCTCCTTCACTGCCTCCTCTCTCAACTTTGATTTAAACATTTGCTGCTGAAGCACACGTTTTGTGGAAGTAAACCATTACCAAATATATCTAGTCTCCCACCTCTAGTTTTTTAAATTTCATATGAAAAATCACCAGATGTTCATTATGACAGGCAAGCCAATCAAAAAGCAACAAAAGATGGGGGTGAAAAAAAACCCAAGGCTGCCAACAGCTGGATTAACAGAGGAAAGTTTTGCAGATATTACAGTCAATTAGTGTAAAAGAGATGCTGTCATTTTAAACAGAACAGTAAATGCTTCACTGTCTGTGACTTATCCTAGGAAAATATTATTCCTAGCCAAATAGTCTTCTCTTTCTCTCACTCTACTTTAGTCAATCTCTCCTGACTAACTTTTTTAAAAATCTGTGGTACTAATCTAACCTTGGATTATTGAATTAAGGAAGGTGGTGGAATTGTCATACCAGCAAGCATTTTTCCTTCTTCATCTTTCATACTTGGAACTATCTTTCCCCATTCATAAGATACAATAAGGTTCTCCTTTCTCTAAACTTAAAATTAGAAACTGCAATTCATTGAGAGTCTTGAATATAGTATACTTTGTAGGGAATCACTCTTCTTTCTTGCTTGGGACTTAAAAGGGGGGCAGAATTTATGAATGGAAACATGCAAATTTTTCTGGAATGAGGATCATGTTGGCCTTTAAATATGTTTGAAGCCTTCTTCCCTTCAAGAAGGAGTACATAAGTGATGCCAGAGTGTTATAGTGATTAAGGAGTTGAATTCATACCCGGTGAATCCAGGTTCAAGACCACCCTGGGTCATGGAAAGTCACAGCTTGACTTTGGGCCAATCACTCTCAGCCCAACTTACTTCCAATATTGCTTGGAGTTCTATATAAACTATCTTGATCTCTTAAAGAAGGCAATGATGTAAAAGTAAGAAATAAATAAGTGAAGGCAACAGATGTTGTCTTCTTGCTATATAAAAGGCTTGCAGGAGAGAGGCTGGAATCACAGGAGATGATTATTCCTGTTTGTTTATCCTTGCAAAATGAATTCTGCTTTATGATCAGATAGTAATTGACTGATTGAGTTCAAATATAGCATAATATCATAAATTGGGGGGAGGATGACTATTCATGCCAAAAAGCCCCTGCTTTTTACAGGAAAAGATCTGTTTTTTACAATTTCTGGAATGCAACAATGAGGGCAACAGCCTAATATCTGGAGGCTGCAATTGAAAGAAAATATCACCTACAAGTCTACATATCTAAGTGCACAATTCAATTCATTTGTACAATTAAACTCAAATTCACTGCATTTGGAAACTCATTGGAAACGCACCAAATGCAGATGCTATCTTTATTGCACTGTTGGTTACAAAATGTATTTCCAAATACAAATCCAGATGTAGCTCCAGATGGATAACATTCTACAGTCCATACCTGGACTTGTAACCAATTTAACCTGATACACAGAATGCTGCAAAGAAAGTATATTGCTATTCCAGTTAGTCTTGAGTAGCTTTAGATATTAAATGTGAACAATATGCAACTATCTTACATTCATGATTCATATTCAGCTTAATATCTTCTCTCAAGTCCTCTCAATATATAAGTGCACCAGTGTGCCTACCGTCCCTGTCCTAATATTCCTTTTTACTTACCCTTTTCATGTATTCAAATTATGTTTATACTTTTACCTGTTATCTTATATATGCTTGACAAATAAACTTATGATTATGATTATGATTATATTGCTTCCAAGTCATGATCCTCCATTTTCTGTATATGCAGTTAGCTATGTTTCATCTCAGCAAAGTACTTTGTTCCAAGGAGTTATTACATATTGCCTTGAAAAGGCACAGAAATTATGTTAATTGTGTCCTCAAGAAACTGCATCACCCTAGAGGCTTGTTTAGCAGTTTCAGTAACCCAAAGAGGTTTCTGAATATATCCTAATTCTACACAAAAACATCTTCTGGCTACTGGAGAATCCAGATGACATCTCAGAGTAATGAATTGAAATAATGTAGCTGCTTCGCTTTTGAAACAAGGTGTGTTTGTGGAGCCACTTGACTCCACAAAGCAGTTTTGAACAAGAATAATTCAAAATTTTATACATTTGATAAGGTTGACAATGAGTAACATTGGACTTAACATTTAACATTGGATTAAATCTATTTACCTGTTACCTTTCATGATGCAAGATAGCTTCATAATCAAACAACAAATAGAGAAGAGATCTCAATTGATTCTTCGTGGGGCATGGCTTTCTTCAACACTTATGTTGTTTGTAAACTTCCAATAATAATCTGTCTTCCTCTGGCAACTACTTAGCATACAATATATATGAGACTGATAATAGAAAATGGGTTCCAGCAGAATTATTTAGTCATACAAGGTATACAATTCAATACAACGAGGGAAAAATGGTATTTCAGGCCTTAGTCTTATTGAGCATGATCAGCATCTAGTGCAGAGGTGGGTTTCAGCAGGTTCTGACCAGTTCTGGAGAACCGGTAGCAGAAATTTTGAGTAGTTCAGAGAACCAGTAGTAAAAATTCTGACTGGCCTCACCCCCATCTATCCTCTGCCTCCCAAGTCCCAACTGATTTGGAGGGAATGGAGATTTTACAGTATCCTTCCCCTGCCACGCCCACCAAGTATCCTTCCCCTGCCACGCCCACCAAGCCACACCCACAGAACCGGTAGTAAAAATTTTTGAAACCCATCACTGATCTCGTGGTATTCTTTCATAATTCAAGGTACTGGTTGTCACTTTTAAAGCCCTTCGTGCCTTGGGACCAGGTTATCTGGGGGACCATCTCTTGCCGGTCACATCTACCCGACCCATCAGAGCGGGCAGGGAAAGTTGCAGGTCTCATCCCTGAGGGAGATATACCTAGTGGGACCCAGAAGAAGGGCCATCTCCATGGTGGTCCCCTCTCTCTGGAACATCATCATGATGGCGGAATTAATTGCGGATGTTTTGCAACAAGATAAGCAAGAAATAATTAAGGAACTTGATGATGTTTACAGAGTTCAGACAAACTTTGTGCGGAGGAATAAGCTTCCAAGGGAGGTACACATAAGATTCACAAGAAAGAAGGTTAAGGACATCTTATATAATGTAATGATATTTATTTATTTATTTATTTATTTATTTATTTATTTATTTATTTATTTAATTAGATTTATAAACCGCCCTACTCCTGGGGGACTCAGGGTGGTGTACAGCCATAAATAAAACATATAAATACAGAAGTTTAAAATAGAATAAAACGAATTAAATAATTTGGCTGACAATTAAAACCCCAATAATTTAAAACAAATTAAAATTCATAATTAAAAGGGGAAAATAACTTAGGTCAGGCCGGCTTGTTGGAATAAATAGGTCTTGAGCGCGTGACGGAAGGTGCGCAGGTCCGGGATCCTCCGTATATCCGGGGGGAGCTCATTCCAGATGGTAGGTGCTCCCACAGAGAAGGCTCTCCCCCTGGGGGCCGCCAGCCAGCACCCAGAGGAGCCCCTCTCTATGGGAGCATACTGGCCGGTGGGAGGCTATTGGTGGTAGTAGGCGGTCCCGTAAATAACCAGGTCCTAAGCCATGGAGCGCTTTAAAGGTGATAACCAAAACCTTGAAGTGCACTCGGAAGACCACCGGGAGCCAGTGAAGCTCGCGCAGGAGGGCTGTTACATGGGAGCGCCACATTGCTCCCATAACCACCCGCGCGGCCACACTCTGTGCCAGTTGGAGCCTCCGAGTGCTCCTCAAGGGGAGCCCCATGTAGAGAGCATTACAATAGTCCAGACGGGAGGTGACGAGGGAGTGAGTGCTATATAATATAATATAGCAAGAAACGAACAGATATTGTACAAAGGAAAGGAGATAACAATTTTAAAACAAGTTCCAAGAAGAGTTTGGGAAATGAGGAAAGACTACAGATTCTTAGCGATCCAGTTAAATAAAAGGAACATATTATTTCGATGGCTCCTACCAAAGGTATGCTTATCACGTGGCAGGGGAGGAGAGTCAAAATTGATAGCCTAAGTATGGCTCAAGACTTTTTGGACCAGCTGAGAGGGACAGAGGAAGAAGAAAGTAGTAGGGAAGAACTGGAAGCGGCAGCATCAGAGGAGGAAACCCTGTCCCAACAAGACATTAAAGAAGGAACCTCAGAGAAAAAAAATACTGAAGAAAAAGAAGACAAAGAAACTAAAGAGAAAAAGACAAGACTACAAATAGCTGTTCGAACAATCTCATACAAAAACTAAAAGCCAACAGGAACTTTAGGAATGCACGATTGGAAGCTAATATCACTAAATATTAACGGACTAAACGATAAGAAAAAGAGGAAATTAACTTTATCTAAGCTGGTAAAACAAAATGTAGATATAATATGTCTCCAAGAGGTGCACATAAAAAGAGAAGAAGCTAAATGTTTAGAATATAAAAAGTTTGGAACAATCTTTAGTGCCTTAGCGGAAAAGAAAAAAAGGGGGGTGGTAATGTACGTAAAGAAAGGAATTGAGGCGGAATTAAAATATAATGACGCAAAGGGTAGAATCTTAATGGTTGAGTTAAAAAGAGGGAAATCGAGTGTCTTATTGGTAGGGGTGTATGCGCCAAATAAAAAGCAAGGGGAATTCTTTAAAAAACTGCAGGAGCAATTAGGAAGAATGGAATATGATGAGATATGCATAATAAGGGATTTTTAATGGAATAATTGATGTAGAAAAAGATTGTATAAGTAATAATAAAAAAAGAACAAAAGGGCAATATTACCAAGAACTTTTTTCGATTTAGTAGAAGAGTTGGAACTAATAGATTTATGGCGGGTTACCCATCCCAATGATAAACAATATACATTTTATTCAAATTCACAGTTGTCATGGTCTAGAATTGACATGACATGGGCAAGTAGGAAACTTGGCCCGGAAATTGATACGGTAGAAATTAGACCGAATGTGTGGGCGGACCACAATCCATTAGAAATGAAGTGGTTTGTAGAAATGAAGTGTACAGAGGAAAAACTATCAGAGATGGAGATTGAACACGAGATTATTGAAGGATATAAGATGTGTGGATAAGATTAAAGAAGAACTGAAGCTTTTTTATAAAGATAATGAAAATCAGGAAACTCCTCGAGCAGTAATATGGGACGCTTGGAAGGCTTATCTTAGAGGGGTGGTGATATCATACAGTGCGTATAAAAATAAAGAGAAGAAAAAGACTTTGGAAGAATATCGAGAACAGTTAGAGATAGTGGAAAAAAATCTCCAGGGGATAAATTAGTGAAAGAAAATTGGTTATTGTGGAGGTACAAATTAAATATTATAGATCAAGACGATTTGGCGTATAAAATAAAAAGATCTAGACAATATTATTTTGAGAACGCAAACAAGCCAGGAAGATGATTATCATACCAACTCAAAAAAGAAAATGAAAAAGGGATAATACAGGTATTAGAAGATGCTAATGGGAATGTGGTAAATAAGGAGGAGGATAAGTTAGAAATAGCAAGGGAATATTATGAAATGTTATATAAAGAGGAAGAAGTTTCAGAAGATAAAATAGAGCAATATCTGGTAGATGAAGGCCTTCCACAGATTACGGAAGAAGAAAGGGAGATGCTCAATAGAAAGGTAACGGTTGAGGAAGTAAAAACGGTCCTTTCTAAGCTTAAAAATAATAAATCGCCAGGCCCTGATGGATTCCCTGGAGAAATATATAAGACCCTAGGGGAATTTGTACCAAAATTTGTTCCATCACCAAAATTGATGGAAATTTTCAATGAGGCACTAAGGGAGTCAAAGATTCCTGATTCATGGAGGGAGGCTTATGTGACACTACTCCCGAAAGAAGGTGCAGATCCAAAACAAATTCAAAATTACAGACCATTTTCCCTTTTAAATACAGATTATAAATTGTTTATGAGTGTAATTGCGGAGAGATTTAAAAAAATACTAAATTCTTGGATACATAAGGACTAGAATGGATTTCTTCCAGGAAGACAAATCAAAGACAGTTTGAGAATTGTGCTAGATACACTAGAGTATTATGAAGAACATCCCAACAGACAGATGGCCTTAATATTTTTGGATGCCCAGAAGGCGTTCAATAATTTAAATTGGAAGTTTTTGTCCACACAAATTAAATTAATGGGATTTGGGACAAAATTTGAAAAAATGATAAAAGCTATTTATGATAACCAAAGAGCTAGTATTCTAATTAATGGAGATAGGACAAAAGTATTTCAGATTAGGAAGGGGGTACGTCAAGGATGCCCCCTATCACTTTTACTATTCATTTTGGCCTTAGAAGTTCTGCTACGGAAGATAAGAAAGAATGAGGAAATCAAAGGATTAAAAATCAGGAAGGAAACATATAAAATACAAGCCTTTGCGGATGATGTGGCTTTGTTATTAGAGGACCCATTGGAAACAGGCCCAAAAATGTTAGAGGAACTGGGCAAGTATGGAGAGGTAGCGGGTTTTAAATTGAATAAGAACAAAACCAAAATATTAACCAAAAATACAACTGAAATACAGAAGAGAGAGACTGAAGAAAGATTATGCTTACAGGTGGTTAAAAGAATAAAGTACCTTGGAATTTGGATTACCGCAAGATTCTCATCTCTAAAGGAAGATAACTAAATACCTTTATTGAATAAAATAAAACAAGATCTAGAATGGTGGGAAAAAATTCAACAGTCCTTGCTGGGTAAGATTGCTTTAATTAAGATGTGTATTCTACCTAAATTATTATATTTGTTCCGGACCATCCCTATAAATTTAGATAACAAATTTTTCATAGAATTAAATAAAAATATTAGGAAATATGTGTGGAAAGGGAAAAAGCCGAGGATAGCCTTAAAAACCTTACAGGGGAAAAAAAATGTAGGGGGATTTGGTCTCCCGGATTGGGAATTATATTATAAGGCAGCAAAATTGGTTTGAATAAAAGAATGGGCCACCCTCGAAAATCAAAGGATTTTAATCTTGGAGGGACATGACCTTCAGAGAGGTTGGCATTCACATTTGTGGGATACAGAGAAGAACAAAAAGACGTATTTTTACAGACATAAAATTAGAGAGTCCCTGATGCAAACATGGTCCCAAATTAGGCAAAAATACTATACAAAAGTTCCAATTTGGCTATCAACGATAGAGGTCTTGATCCACCCCAACAGACGGGGGATGGAAAAGATCTGTAGATACAAAGAGATCCTAGATAGAGAAGGAGTTCTTAAATCAAACGAAGCATTGAAAGATATAGGAATAAATTTAGACTGGTGGACATACACACAAATAAAGTCTAGATACCAGCAAGATAAAGAAAAATATGGTATTGATCTAGGACAAAATGGATTTGACAAGGTGATGATGGGAACAGGAAAAAAGATTCTGGCCAAAATATATGACTATCTATTGGAGGAGGATAGTACAGAGGATTTAATGAAAAAACAAATGAGCGCCTGGGAAAAGAATTTTGGACATGAAATAAATCTAAATGAGTGGGAAGAAACTTGGGATAAGAATTATAAATTAACAAGGGCAGTAACTTATAAAGAAAATCATTTTAAAATACTGCACAGATGGCACTTAGCCCCCGCCAGATTAGCGAAGATATATCCAAATATACATCCTAATTGTTGGAAGTGTGGTCATGGACATGGCACCTTCTTTCTCCTGTGGTGGTCTTGCCCCCAAGCGAAAAAATATTGGAAAAAAATCTGGAATTGTGCATAGGAAATATTAGAGGAAGATATTGTTATGAAACCAGAATTATTTCTCCTGGGAATGGGAATGAGGGCACTTGGAAAGGACAAGAGATATCTATTGACACACATTATAACAGCGGCCAGGTTGGCATTTGCGCAACACTGGAAAGAGAAAGATCTGCCACCAGAAAATTATATAATTAAGAAAATATTGGATTGCGCAGAGATGTGCAAGTTAACATATGAAATTAATGATGAAGATAACTCAGTTTTCTATTCTGTCTGGGAAAGATGGTATAAATGGATAAACGAGAAAATGAAAAAAGGAATTTAAAATGGTAGTGATATGATAAGAGATTGTTACTAAGAGACACCTATGTGATTATTGTAAATATGTATGAACGCTGCTCCTCCGATGTAAACAGCATGGACAAATTTTGTACATTTTTTGTTTGAAATCAATAAAGTTTATTTTAAAAAAATGGCTAACATCACTATCAATTTAGCCACGTGATTGAGAATTTATGGTTTTAGGATCATTTACAACAATTAAAAGCTAGTGTGTTTATTAGCCTTTTTGGCAAAGAGAGTCTTAATTGTAAGTGCTAGATCATTAGAATATATCTTAGGTTTCTTTGGGGAGTGTGAGGGAATTTTTCTATCCTCATTTCTAGCTTGTTTTATATTATATTAAAACAACATTCAGCAATTGTTTTAAACTCTACAAATTTCACAGAGTCATTGATGATAACTGAAGTAATCCATCCATCCTCCTTTTTTCAGAGAGTGAATGATGATTCTAATATACTTTGTTGATATTCTGACTTGGCAATGACCAAAATGCTTAGTTTGTACAACATGCTGGGCACATAGAAGACCCTATTATGTGTTAATAGCTTTATCAAATCTGTCTGAAGAAACATAACCTACCACAAATCTTATTGTGCCTTAGTATGAACTATGATTCCAACCTAGAACTTGCAACAATTAATATGTTTAATGTCATGCTCATGCAACAATGTCATAGTTTGCATAACTGATTTGTGCAAAATAGTCAAATTTGTTAACTTTACCAAGGCATAAAAATTCCTTTATGACTTAGAGTGCTATATGGATGAGGCTTGTTGTTGTGTGTATTTACAAATTAAATCAAGATTCAGGATGTGACTTTACCACAGTAGCCAAATTAAGACAGTTAATTCAGGATCTCACCAAACGAGGGCTATCTATGGCATTGCCTGACAGGTCCGCGACCTTGGTGTTGCCTGTCCGCCGCAGAGAAAGGTTCCAGTTCTTTCTAACCGAGCACTTCACATTAGTCTTTCCTTGCTTCTTTTCCTCCGGGGGTGGAGGGCTTGAGAAAGGGATTTAGGTAGCCCTGGTGGGATCTGGCATTTTGTGGGGCAGCCTAGGGGGCAGGGTCCTCGCCCTGGCAGAAAGTGAGGGGCAGGAAGAATACCCTGATGGAGCTGGAGCTGCAGAAGCAGAGATTGATAGCTGTCTCTACTTCTGCAGCTCCAGCTCCATCAGGCTCATTCCACCCCCTCACTTTCTGCAAGGGCAAGGACCCCACCCCCCTAGTTTGCCCATGAGATGTCTGATCCCACCGGGGCTGCCCCAATCAGTGAACTCCGTGCTGGGGTGATGGTGCCTATGCCCACAGAGGGGGCTCTGAGTGCCCCCTCTGGCATCCATGCCATAGGTTCGCCACCACTGCTCCAAAGATTAGAATGGCCCCCAATCTAGCACTTTTCCAGAAGACACTGAAGATCTCATTTGGCCAGCTGGCCTGGGGAACCCAGAGCGGGATGGAGCCCATTAAATGGCTTGTGTAAGGCACTGTCACCGGGGCAGGGGTGTGTGTGATTTTATTATATTGATTTATTATATGACTCTTCTTTTATTAGTTTTATTGTTTATTCCAGGCCTGGAAGCAATTTTTGTATTGGGCCTTCAGATCTGCCAATAAGAGGTTTTATAGTCTGTAAGCTGCCTTGAGTTGCCATGTGTGAATTGGCGGCAATATAAATTAAACAAACAAACAAACAAACAAACAATATACCACCAGATATGAGATGAAGATGCACCTGTTTTATAAGATATAATTGTAATTTCTCAGCCTAGCAGGTACTACTACAATACAATATACTTGTCCATTTTTCTTGCATGTGTGCTGTGGGATTTGGAGGCAGGGAATGCTACGTATTTCATAATTTTAACAATTTTTCATGATTTTTCAGGAAAGTCACTGTTCTAGATTTGGGAAGCAGCTCTGGTCATTTAACTCAATCTTGCTTACTCGTCTAGGGTTTCAGATTGAAGATTTTTTTCAGCCTCACATAAAGAAGCCAAAAATTGAAACAAAAGCTCTGCCACTGAGCTACAGTCCCACTTTTCTTCACAGATTTTGTGTAGAGATTTTATCACATACCCGATCACATCAGCGAACCAGAATTCTAATGCTTTGGATGCTGTAGTAGCCTAGGCTGCCAGTTGCAAAAAATTCATAGCTTTGGTTTTTAAGAAGCTGCTATGTGTAGCTATGCCTCTCTCTTTTTTCCAGTAGTAAACCTGGGCTCACAACAAAACTTTCCACCGGAGACTAAAATCTTCTGAGTTGTTCAACTTAAAACAGTATCATTATCAATTCACTGCCTAAATGAATAGGAAAAATGGAGTGGCTCCTGTTTAATTCTGAATCATCAATGTCAAAGAAAAGAAAGCAATGTTTGGATGGAATAATTAAGTTCACTATGTTCCTTTCAGGTCTTGCCCCTGAAGCTTTGGTGCTTTATTCTGACATTTGCCCAGCTACAGCTTAGATAAAAATAGCCAGGACTAAATATTTATTTCTCCAGACTCAACAAAATTCAGTATCAACCACGTAACTGTGTAAATCCCAGGATTTACCAAGATTGTTAGCTGTTTTTTTTCCCCAGAGATCCAGTCTTATGACAGCCCAAATTAAATAAACATAACAGAGTTTCATGAGATAATTTGAGGGTCTGTAACTAAAAAAAAAAACTCGACACCCACAGTTTTTGAATTCTGCGTCACCATTACACCTGGTCCAACCCAAAGCTATTTGGCACAGTAGTTTCCAAACTGTAGTCCATGGGAACTTATTAAGGGTTCTTCAAGCTCAGTTTAGATGGACATGTCCCTAAAAGACATCTAAACTGCAGTTGACTAGTAATATACAGCCACAGCATGACATTGAAAACCTTCCCGTCTGGATTTTAATGTTCTGTTCACAAAGGGCATTGCTAGTATGATACAAGAGGCTTAATACTCCGTAAAATAACTTTCTTACTCACAACATGAAGCACGTTTCTAAGGGTTCCTTGACAGATAAAACCTCAGGGGAAAGTTTTCTGAAAACAGAAAGTTTCTAAATGGTGGTTAGGATGTAGAAAGATCTGTTATAGTACCAGGTATCTTTAGTGAAAATACAGCTATTTCAAGACATCCTCTGCCTTAGGCAGAGAAGAAGATTCTGTCCCTTGTCATTCCTTCAGAGTAGTAGTTTTCAGGTATGGCCTTGAAGAAAATATGTGGTGATCATTAATAAAAACGGGAGCTTAGCCTGGGAAAACAGAAAAAGCTAAGAAAGAAAGATTGCCTCAACTCTATTTCATAAAAGAGGGGAGGAAGGGAAAATGCTGCTAGATTTTTAGAATTCTGCTACTCTAGCATGTATTAACAGAGTTCTCACATGTCTTATGATGTTTGTTCCCCAGTTGGCCTATCTCCAATGACTGACAATTACACATGTAGAACAGGGGTTGGTTCTATTTACCTTTACTACTGGTTTGCACTGGGAGCACAGGCACTTCTGCACATGCGCAAATCACCCATGATGACATCATGGCAGGTGGCTGGAGCCTCCTGCCGGTTTTACTACTGGTTCTATAGAACCTGACAAAACCAGGAGCAACCCACCACTGATGTAGAAGCTAACATGACTGGAGATGAAGGAAATGATTACCATTCTTGAGATTTATTTATTTTATTTATTTTTATTTTATTTCAATTTATATACCGCCCTTCTCCCTGGAGGGGGACTCAGGGCGGTGAACAGCCAAATTAAAACACATATAATACAAATATTAAAAAATTTAAAATTAAATTAAATCGTCAGCGTTCTAATAAAAGTCTCAAAACAAGTTAAAAATACCCAATTTAAAACCCAAGAATTGATAATACCAAAATCTAAAAAACCCCATTAAAACCAATCAAGCAAGGCCGGCTTGTTGAAATAAATAAGTCTTAAGGGCCTTTTGGAAAGCGCGGAGGTCCGGGATCAATCGAATTTCAGGAGGTAGCTCGTTCCACAGGGCGGGTGCCCCCACAGAGAAGGCTCTCCCCCTGGGGGCCGCCAGCCGACATTGCTTGGCTGATGGCACCCTGAGTAGGCCCTCTCCGTGTGAGCATACTGGCCGGTGGGAGGTTATCGGTAGCAGCAGGTGGTCTCGCAAGTACCCCGGCCCTATGCCATGGAGCACTTTAAAGGTGAGAACCAACACCTTGAAGTGCACCCGGAAGACCACTGGAAGCCAGTGCAGCTCGCGCAGGAGAGGTGTCACGTGATAGAGAAGGAGATAGACAAGGTTTGGGATGGAGCAGATACCTTTCAGAGTTCTGCCCACCAAGAAAGGCATTCAGGAAGAAGAGGTGAGAAGTGGAGCTGTAGCTTCCTCCCTCTCCCAAAATGGGTGAGAAAAAGCTGTGGAAAGCACAGCTGAAAAATGTCTGTAATTGTCCTGTGAATGTCATGGGTTTCTGCCACCAGAATAATGCTTTTGTTGGTTTTTTTCTCTCTCTCTTGGCATTCAAGCTGGTATCTGAATAGCAGTTTTTAAAGTAAGAAAACATTTGTTCTTCTGTTTAAAAAGATAGAGATGAATGCTTACAACACGTATAGAAAGAGTTTCAAATAATTTCAACAGTGGTGGGCTGCTGCCAGTTCAGACTGATATGGGCAAACTTGTACCTGCCCCGGTATTATGTTATCCTGTTTAGCTGCATTTTTAAGCCATACATATGCATGCAAGTGTGCACACGAGCAAAGTGCATGCTCAGAAGGTATGTACGTGAGTGAAGTGCATGAGCGTGCATGCATGTTCACATTTTCAGTACTGGGGCGAACTGGTTGTTAATTCATTGGCCAGCCACCTCTGAATTACAGGTACCATTTTGACATTTTTCTACCTTTGTATCAGGTGTGGGTTCTACTTACCTTTACCACCAGTTCGCAACGGGATCACACATGCGCAGATCGCTGAAGACGATGGGTGGTGGGTGGGGCCTCTGCCAGTTTTACTAACCGATTCTTGCAAATCAGTCCAAACTGGGGGCAACCCACCACTGCTTCGTACCCCTACTGGACACCTCTGCTTACTTTTCTATTCATAACTCTGATGCTGTATGTGTTGCAATTGTTTCTGGTTCTCTCTTCTCCCCCCAACTTATCTTTCTCAGTAATTTCTGACCTAATCTTTTAACCATGCCAGGTGGGGAAGATGAGTTGCCAATAATTGTTGAGTTACTGGTTAATTTAATACCTTCTTGTAGGGAAAGAACACTAAGAGATTTTTTTCCCCCTGTCAGCCAGTGATTTTGTTACTCAACTCTGATAAAGAAGCTCATTTGTTCCTTCTGTAAGCATGTCCCTCTTCTGAAGGCATTTTATTTATTTATTTATTTATTTATTTATTTATTTATTTATTTATTTATTTATTTATTTATTTATTTATTTATTATTTATGTTTGTTTGTTTGTTTGTTTGTTTGTTTATTTGATTCAATTTATATGCCGCCCTTCTCCGGAGACTCAAGGCGGCTTACAATGCGTTAAGCAATAGCCTTCATACTTTTGTATATACCTGCTCAGTAGGGCTTTCGGGGGCCCCCAAGCGATGTTCTTTTTTATACAAAGTCAGCTTATTGCCCCCACAAACTGGGTCCTCATTTTACCTACCTCAAAAGGATGGAAGGCTGAGTCAACCTTGAGCTGGTGAGATTTGAACTTGCAGTAATTGCAGGCAGCTGCTGCTAGTTAACAGCACTTTAGTTTGCTGCGCCACCAAGGCTCTTCTTCATACCATTGGCTTTTTGACTCTCTCTTGGGAAAGACATTGAGTTTTACTTCCCAGTCTTTGTTTCCTTGGATCTTTTTTCCATATCTACAGTATATCCCAGTCCAGATTCATAATGTTTTCATTCTCAGAACAATGGATCATCTGTTCTCCCCAAGTAGGTTTCCAGAAACAGGCTTTAGAGCCTTGCCATATGTTTGTCTTTCTTGGTATCCAATGAGTGGGCCCTTTGTAGCTTTGCATGCAACTAACACCAATACATTAAATGGAGCTGTTTATTCCCTTTGATTTAGAGGTGGGGACTCTTGCATATGAATTTTGGTGTGGGCAACAGATCACAGAACTGGTGACAAAGATGACATTAGTCTAATTTCGTGGCAGGTTACATTTACAACATACAAACAACATACAAACGCTATGGTCCAGATTAAAACACTAAAGTGATTCAGTTAAAGGCCCGGGATAAGGAACCTTCACTTGGAGCAAAGTTGTCAGGTTGGATGAGTTGCTTACAAAAAGAACAGATATGGGAAATAATGCAGACAGTTGCATAGGACCCCCTATGCATCCAAAAAGAATAAGCAAAAAAGGGAAATATTTGCAAGCAGAAAAGTACATAAGGAATGTTCTTTGCTAATAAATCCCTACAATGGGGGGTGGGGGGTGAGGGGGAATCAAGCTTCCTTAAATAGTGCAGAGAAAATGTTGACACAGCTACCGTAAAAAGCTGCAAAATAATATTTTCTCATGGATTTTGAGTTTTAAAAAGTAAGGGGAAATAAGACATTTTTACCCATGTTATTTGCTTGTTTGGTTAGAAGGGGGGGGGATCTTTTCTTCTGCAATTGAAGGAACACTACAATATTAATAGTACATCTTAGAATTAGAATTCCTTTTTATATGTTGCTCTGGTTTTCAGTGCCATGCATTTCATGCATTATGACTTAACTTGTTTATGAGAAGGTTTTTTTAAAAAAAAATATTTGTGATCTTTGTCTCCAAATTGGCCATTGACAATAAAATAAATAAATGTGCAGTAGCCATCACAAGTCTAAATGTTTCATTGCTCAAACAAATATGCAATTTCTGATCAAACCAGAAAAATTACTCCAGTAAGTCTTTCCCCTCCACACACACATTGATTTATTCCTTTTTTAAATTTAAAATACACTGAGACACATAATTTTGCAATGTTATCTAAATTGGCCTTAAACCTCAAATTGCTCTTATTTTTAAGGTTTGAAATTATTATGTTGTCCCAAAATAAATTCAGGGAATAAAATCTATGGAAGAAATCATACTCATAGGTGAACGTTTTTATGAGGAGATGCTATTGGCTTGTTCTGAGTTAAATATTTTTAAAATCACTCTTGGTTTTGACAATGGCATTGTCATTGTTTGTTTGTTTTAAAGCAATTCACTTATTCTCAAAGGTCTAAGATCCTCCTATATTAAAATGGCTGTTTTTAGTTTGTATTGGAAAAAAGAAAAGAGGATTGTCTTTAAAGAATAAACTTTCTATCTATCGATCCATATCTGTATGAACGATGAGAAGTTACTGCTATGAATTTGACATTTCACAGAGAATTCAGATTCTCACACTAGGTCCTCACAGCCATCAATGTACTGTAAAAATGGTTTAATAGCTCTCTGATTTATCTTTCTAAGCCAGAGAAGATGCCTGTCTGAGTTTTGTTAATGTATTAATATTAATGTATAGCCTGGGTAAGCTATTTTGTCTCTGGCTTTATTTGGGGTTTTATTATCCTTATTCAGCATATCTTAAAATATTAAAATTAAACACATTTGAGTCAGATATAAGTACCAAGGGTGTCACCTTCCTCAGTCATCATGGTTTGCCACAGAGCTCGCTGGATGGCTAGACTGTGAAGTCAGAAAACTTTTCAGAAGGAGTAGCAAAATTCATCTTGTATCCTTTGATTAAGAAAACCGCACATAGGTATACAAGAAATTACCAGGAGTCCAGCTTGATTCGACACTGAGTTTACGTCTCAGAGATGGGTTCTGTTTCCAAGAATGCTTGTGGGTTTCAGATATACCCCCAAGGCATTCTTAAAAAGAAGATGACAGATGGCTGCATCATACTGATGCTTTGTTCAGAAATATGCCCACCTCCCCAGGGGAAAGATGGAAGCAAACTGAAGTCATGAGTGATTAGGTGATAAGAGGGAGCACTGGATAACAATTTACCAGAAAGCTTTGCCTTCTGGTCATTTGCTTCCTTGTTCGTGGCCTCATCCACTTTGGTCCTTTTTGATAAATGGTCATCTCCCACTCTTGCCCCTTTGAGTTGGTGGGGAGCTAATGACATGGTTTTAACATTATTAGTTAAGAGAATAACAGAGTTGGAAGGGACCTTGGAGGTCTTCTAATCCAACCCCCTGTTCAAGCAGGAGATCCTAAACCATTTCAGGCAAATGCCTGTCTCTCCTTAAAAGCCTCTAGTGAACTGGAGGCAAGCTGTTCCACTGGTTAATTGTTAAATAATGTTAATTGTTCTCACTGTTCTTACGTCTAAGTTGTTGATTAGCTTCCAACCATTTTTTCTTGTCTTGCCTTCTGGTGTTTTGGAAAACAAATTGACCCCCTCTTCTTTATGGCAGACCCTCAAATATTGGAGCACTGTATCATGTCACCCCTAGTCTTTCTTTTCTCTAGATTGGCCATACCCAATCCTTGCAACCATTCTTTATATGTTTCATAACAGTGGTGGAATTCAATTTTTTTTACTACCGGTTCTGTGGGCATGGCTTGGTGGGCGTGGTGTGGCTTGGTGAGCATGGCAGTGGAAGGATACTGCAAAATTTCCATTCCCATCCCATTCCAGGGAAAGGATACTGCAAAATCCCCATTCCCTCCCCACTCCTGGGGGAAGGATATTGCAAAATCTCATTCCCACCCCACTCTGGGGCCATCCAGAAGTGGTATTTGCCGGTTCTCCGAATTACTTGAAATTTCTGCTACTGGTTCTCAGGTTCTCGGGTTCTCCAGAACCTGTCAAAACCTGCTGAATAGCACCCCGTTTCATAAATTCTTATATTGTTGTATATATCACAGGCTTAACTTGTGAAAACACTGTCATCTTCCTCTTATTTTTGAGGGGTGTTTTCTTTTGCTCACTCCTGATAGCATTTACCATCTGGGTGAAGAACGGATCTTCATCAGTGACCACATCCTAGAGAAAAAAAAAATATTCTACATCTTGGTTAAGAGTTTGTCCCCTTTTAAAAGGCACTCAATTAGCTGCTGTCTCTTGCAGTGCTGACTTATAAAGTTTATTTGCATAGCACATTGAACATATTTGGAGAGCAAGGAAATGTGGGAAGATTATCCCAATTAATCTGCCTTTCCAGTTGGTAATTGTATTTCCTTTGCTAGTGGTTGCTGGATAAAGAGAACTATGTATCCCACAATGAGTAATGATACCCAAGTTATTGCTATAACAGCCACAAATGTTCAGGCTAGAAATACTGCTGTAGCTAAAAAAAAATAGCAGTTTCTTGGTTAATTTTTAGTTATAGCAAATCATGTGTTAGGTGTATGCAAAAAGTATCACCTGACCTGTAAGAAATAGTCAGGGTACAGTTGTGCCCAGGAAATTTTTAAATAAACTGCCTACAGTGGAGGCTTTGGCATTGCATCAAACATATTTTTATTCTGAAGCATGGCATTTGAGTTATAGAATGGAACTCTTGACATCAAAGTCCAGTTGCAATTAATTCATGAAGTTCCTATAAAATTTACAAAGTTCTATTCTGAGGCATCTGCAATGCCAAATGTTGACTTTTGTTGCCTGTCAACTGTCAGTTTAATATCACATATTGACACACACCTGCTTGGTGTCAAATGTGGCTCAATATGGACTTCTGATACAGGCCAGCTGTTAGATTTATTTTTCAGATGAAAGTTAAATGTCAGATAATGCCAGCTATCAAATATTGTCAGTTGTTAGTGCATCTGCAATAAGTCCAAATTTTAAAGGCCAATGATGAGAACCAAATATGCATCATTTGGGAAATATTTGAATGTCCAGAATTTGAAGAATAGAGTAATTTCCACTGAAACCAACATTTCAAAGTCACTTCTAAGGAGAAATGCATAGGATTGATAAACATTTAATATATTTTTTGCTGATATACGTAAGATGGTACTAATGTCCCAAATAGCAAGGGAGGTCTTGAATCTATTGATCTATTTAGCTATTACCACTGATGTGTGGTAATTGCTTTTCTCTCTGGCTTTGTAGGACTGCTGACATTATTGCTTCCAAGCCCTCAAAATAATGATCTAATTTTGTTTATTGTTATTTTTAGTATATCTATTCCACAGATGGACGTGTGGTATTCTCATATCATGAGTTACGCCCATATCGTGTTTAAGGATGAGAGAGGGCCTGTTCCTTGCTATTTTTTCTCTTCACAAAATCCAAGAGGGTTTAGAATATTTATAAACATGTTTCTCAGATTACATTATTGGCCTTCAGTGAACAAATTAGATAGACAGTAAAACCTGCCTCTTTTTTTAGTCTGTTTCTTTCTTTTTCATAACGGCATCCCAAACTCTGAAAGAGATAAACGATTTGACACTTCTTTCCAACCTAAATGATTATTCTCAGACACTGCCCTTGTGAAAATTATTTTCAAACATTCTCTCAAAAAATATCAATCCAAAGGCTCTCCTAGCTTCTTATAAGAATGACCCCAGTTCATTGTGCCTGACTGGGATTGAAGAGATCTCCAGATGACCACAGAAACTCCCTGGCTGACTTTCAGCTGGCTATTTTCTTTCAGCCCAATTGGTCTGAAAGGATTATTATTGTGGGAAGAAGGTTGGGGTCACTTGTCATTTATGCTACTTTGAGTTTTCAGGGTAAAATCCAGAAATAAACTAAAACCTGATGATCTCAAATGTATTTAATTATCATTTCTAGCAAAAAGTTCAATCCCAATATAAAATGGAGCTTATATTGGGTTCTGCAGTTAAATGTAAAAGAAAGATATAAAGTTGGAGAAGGTTAGAGGTTGATATGGAGACCTCCATTCCAGTGGTGGGATCCTACCGGTTTAACAACTGGTTCCTTGAGCATGTGCCAGACGCACGCTATGTGTGCGTGTACAGTTTCAAGAAAAGTCACCTTCCGCATTGCAGCCGGTGAGGAAAACAGCTGAGGCACGGCAATCCACTCTGCTGCACCGATCAGCTGGCCTTCAGAAACCAAAATATAGGTGAGTATAACACAGGGGCTGGTGGGTGGGCCCACTTCAAAGTTGGAGCAAACTGGTTCATTCAACAGCTGAAAGTCACAGCTAATGGTTCATCCGAACTGGTGCGAACCAGTAGAATCTCACCACTGCTCCATTCTCAAAAAAGGGAAAATAAACTTATAAACTGAATTGTTCCCAAAACTTTGGCCATTTTGTTTTAAGTTTTCTTCCTTTGTCCCTTTCACACAGTCCATTCAGGTGTTAAAAAAACCAACATGTATCAACAATCCATTGCTGAAAATTGCCTTCCAGCCCTATATAATTTGCTTCCAGGATTTAAGATGCTGGTTGTTACCTAAAAACCCTATATGATACAGCCTTGAGTGACTGTATGTCTCTCATAACATCTGCCCAGCTAATTCAATCCTATAATGTTGGTATGCTCTAAATTCCTTTGATTAAACAGTGTCATCTATTGAGACCCCAGAAACATGACTTCTCTGTAGCAGCACCTGACCTCTGGAATGAGATTCCCTGTGAAATCAGGGTTTCCCCAATTCTGTTCAAGTTATTTGGAGATTACACCCAAAGAGCCTATTGCTAGTGTACTATCTTTGCCCTTTATTGTCACAGTCATTCTACTTCTATTTGGAGGCCTTTGTATATTGTGGTTTTTTTTTTCTCCAGTTCTTTCTCTTCTCTTTTGCTGTTTCCAAGTACTGCCATATCCATTATCCAGACTTTTTTGTCTTTCTGATCAACAGTTGTTAAGTCTAGCATGCTATTTAACAGCTATTTGTCTGTTTGAATTCTAAAGTCTCAGAATATGTTAGTTTCTTTATTTTGCATACATTTGTCTATTTTGTATTCCCATCAATTCTTGCTTGCAGGCAAATGGTACTTCTTGCAAATCTTTCAATGCACCATTGTTGCTACTTTGTCATGCCATTGTTTGTAGTCAGTCTATGCGATCTTCTTGCAGGAGCTAACCATTTGGTCCACTGTTTCTTCAGCTTCTTTGCAAAGGTGGCATTTGCCACCTTCTGCTATCCTCTCAGTTCTGCCTTTCTATGCACTTGTTCTTAAGGCTTGGCCTTGTGCAGTCAGAATTAGGCCCTTTGCCTCTTCCTTCAGTTTTCCTGCTATTATTACTATTCACTTAACCATATTCCAGGCCTGAATCCATATTTCTTAATAATTTGATGAATTACTGCAGATATAGCTAAGAAATAGCATATCATACACTGTTTATCATACATTGATTAATTCCGAATCATGTTAACAATGCTATTGATGCTAGTTTCAAACTGTGGAATTACAATACAAAATGAAACCATACAGGTTAATATTCCAACTCAATTTATTTACCCATTTGAAAATAAACTATTCTTTTTATATTAATTTTATAGATGTTAGAAAGAAGATAGCATATAGATACAAAGATACATAAAGAAACAAATGTTGACCTTGTTTAGAGCACTTGCAAACAGTCTTATCCTCATTCCTCCATAAAAATTACATCCTAGTTCTCTTCCTTCCCTATTCAGTCCCTTTTCAATTGTCAATTCCATAAATCATCAGTTCATTCCCTCCAAATAAATTATTCTCATATGAACTTAATATATTTAAGAATTAATATATTTAAGAAATCACAAGTATCATGGTGAACTAAATGACAGGGTTCCAAGTAATACCCCCAATCATAAAAGAATTCCAAGGCTTGATATAGGATAGGAGAGCCTTCTCTGTGGGGGCACCCGCCCTGTGGAATGAGCTGCCTGAAATTCGATTGATCCCGGACCTCCGCGCTTTCCGAAAGGCCCTGAAGACTCACTTATTTCAACAAGCCGGCCTGGTTTAATTTGGTTTTAATGGGGTTTTTTAACTCTTGATATTATTGACTTTCGGGTTTTAAATTGGGTATTTTAATTTGTAGATTTGAGATTTTAAATTGAAATGCCAACGATTTAATTTTATTTTAATTTTTTTTAATATTTGTATTATATGTGTCTTAATTGGCTGTTCACCGCCCTGAGTCCCCCTGGGGAGAAGGGCGGTATATAAGTTGAAATAATAAATAAATAAATAAATAAATAAATAAATAAATAAATAAATAAATAAAATATTTCTCAAAGTTCCAATTTATTAGAGATGTCATGTTGGCACATCTGGGAAAACTCGAATCTGAAAATTTCCAGGATTTCCCCACCTAGATGAAAATTCAAATCCCTGCCCAGTGCCCACATGTCCATCACATGGTCCAATCATCCACTATCCAAACTGGAGATACCTTCCAGTCATCCAACTCCAGGTGCCAAGGCAAGGCGTCCTTGACTCTCTGAGAAAGGAATGTTGTTATGTCTACATATCTCCCATACTCCCTACAGTCCCCCACTCCCATTTTCCCACAGTAGAAAATGTGGCAGGCCTGAAGGCCCAACGTAAAAGATGGCTTCCAGGCCTGACATTAAAAAAATAAAACAATTTCAATCAGATACAAAAAAGAAATATTCAGTGCAGAAGTTATGCAAAAATCATTATTTTTTTAAAAAAGCATCCGTTGGGGTTTTCAAAATCTACTTAAAACCAAACAGAGGGATAAGTACATGTATTTACTAAAGAAATGTGCTTGCTAAAGAAATTCCATACAAGTTTCCTATGGAATTCTCAGTCAGTTTGCCTTAGCCCAAACCACTGACCATTTCTTAAGGGTAGGAAATATGATGTCATCTTCTATTCCCACTAGCTACTGAGAACTCCACCTTTTTCTGATTTGAATTAAAATTAGTGCTTTCTATCCCAGAAAAACCAATATTGCCCATTTCATGTGTCCCACTTCATTCTATTGAATGTACTCCACTCCAATTGGCCACTGTGCCTATGATGGGAAGAGCCTTTCCCGAACATCACTTTTTACTGTCCTCCATGAGTCTTTTTTTAGAAAAATAAAAAAACAAGTCACTTAGCCACTTTGCACTCAGACCTACATATTCCTCCCCCACAAAAGGAAAATAAGTTAACAAAGCTAACATCGGACTCTTAAAAATCAGAAATCAAATGTAGTCAGTATTAAAGTCTGCAGTTTTTGGTTTTGATACCTCATATGCAAATCCCTGCCTCTTTAAATAATGTATAAACTTCTTTTGAATCCCTTTACCCAACCAGCATTTTCTATTGAAGCTGTGACATAAGAAAAGAAAGAGCCATGCTCGATTCAGTTTTGTCCCTAATTGCCCCTTCTTCTGTTGTCCCACCTTTGTCAAATGAGAAATTAGACAGGGGATCTTTCTTTCTTTCTTTCTGTACACTGCCGATGTTACTTTGTGTTTTTGTTACTTTTTTTCAAAGGATGTGTAAGATGTGGTTTCCAGATCACAAGGCGTTGTAATAAGATAATCTCTGCTTGACAGGCTGGTTCACCCCAAAATCTGTTTCCATATAATCTTACACAAACACAGAGTCATGTTCAGGTTGTTGTGTTCAGAAAACATTTTGTCCTGTGCTTTCCCTTCTCCTCACTTTCTTTACACAGAATCCTCAGCCAGCAGGAATTAATCTTTGCCAGAATGTAATGTCTATTTATCACCTCCGTCTCACGTCCAAATGTAGAACATGCTAATACCTACTTCAACGAGGATTGCATGCTTGAATCAACAGCATATCACAACACCGACAATTCTTGTGTGGTCATGTAAACCTAAATGACATTTCTGTTAAATAATTTAACTATGAAGACAACAATTTGGCTGCAGCACATTTCTCTAAACAATGGTGTCATCGATACAATAATCACTTGCCAATGGTAATGAAACAAACAATCTGTAAATTTGGAAAGCAACATTTACCTCAAGAAAAAGTCAAGGCAGTCAACTTGCAATCTTTCCCACTGCATAAGAAGGACTTTAAAGTCAGAAATTACAGAAATAAGATAATGACAAATGAATATATCAACATTATTTATTGTTCATTTTGTGGTGCTCATGGTGGGTAACAATACAAACTAAGCAAATGGTAAAACTGTTAACTCAAGATTTCTTTATAAAGAAAAAGTTATTTTGTACTTTTATATACCTGATCCATTAAAAAACACTTTTTACTAAGTGCATTGTTGTATATGAAACCCAACATATTCTTTTTAGGGAGAGAAGGAGGATTCAATCCATTTTCCCCATTATAGCTATTTCCAACAAATTAATTGTAATCCACAAGTATAAAATTGCTAGGTCTGCAAAAATTGTTGTTTGCATTTTAGACTGGAAGGTAATTATTCAGAAGGCAAAACTTTCATCCACTAACAGTCTTAGAACAAGAGAAAGTAAACAAGAGAAAGAAGTGCGTTTTATTAATTATACTTCCATATAATATGATTAGTCAGCTAGCTTTAAATAAATGACATAGGATCTACTGGAATCCAGCCATATTTCTTATTTTGGAAAAAGCTGGTTGCCCAATGCCATTTACAGAGGAACACATATTTCATTTTTGCTCTTGGAATATTTTTATCCCTAATGACTATCATTAAAATGCAACCAATGTAGCAAATTTTCTTGGTCATTTTTAAAGTCACTGCATGTGCAGTTTGCTTCTTACCATCTCCATCTGTATACTTTTATAGAAAGCATACACATTACTTCATCTAACAAGAAACTGACCCTGTAAAAGTCTGTATTATAATATTTCAAGTGAAAAGACTCCCATGGAGAAATTTGCACTGTAGATTAGTAAAATAAAACCTACACAGGGTGCAATTGTTTTTTTTTTTTTTGCCAGCTACCCCCACTTTATACAACAATTAGCTTCACTCACAACTGCAATTTTGATAAAAAAAAATAGTTGGAGATTCTGCCAATCTAGAGATTGGTTGCTGCAATCCATTGCAGACTGCCTTTCTAAAAGAGTTCATAGTGCAGGTGATTCCATTAACTTATTGGTTGCTTCACTTTAAAAAAATCATTTGTTTATTTAGTTTAATAAGTGATTAGTTAACAAGTTAACAATTAATTAGGAATGGGGGGGGGGGGTTAGACAGTGTACAGAGGAATGTCTCCTGGCTTCCTCTTGTTACTTAATGTACCAAGCAAATCTCTGACTGCAAATTAATGGGCAGAATAGAAACATATCAAAATAAATTAGTGCCTATTTATTTTTAATTTCATAATATTGATAGCAACCCCATTCCTTAAAAACTCTGAAGAACAACAGAATTAAAATATCTTATAATGTAAACAATAAGCAACTTCATAAAGTACTGTGTTTCCCTGAAAATAAGACCCTGTCTTATATTTTTTTGAACACCAAAATAAGCGCTTGGCCTTTTTTTCAGGGCAGTCTTATTATTTTGGGGCATGTGGAGCAAGACGGGGCTCCTCTTGCCATCTTACCTGATTTCCAGCTCTGTCTCCCTAACCCTAACAAGAGGAAATGGCAGGGACTGGCTGCGCATGCATTTAAATATTTTCAGGGAGGGTTTATTTTCAGGGTGTGGCTTATTTTAGTGCATGTGCTCAAAAGCACAATTGGGTTTATTGTCAGGGGATGTCGTATTTTAGGGGAAACGGTATAATTTTGAGGCCTAATCACAAGAGCAGAAGTGGAAAAACGCTAGTGGGATTATTTTATTAGGACACAATGAATCAGAAAGGAATCAATGCAAAAATTTCAAAAAATAGTTTTATAGCTCTGATGAAATTTATCACAGATTGAGGATCCAGAAAGATTATCATAGAGGATATTTACTGCCAGAAGATTTTATAACAGAATATTTATCCATAGAGGAGACTCATGTTGCAAAGATTAGATTAATTTAGTACTTCAATTCCGAAAAAAAATCTATCTATATGGTCCCTTTTAGGGGGTCCCTAAAAGTTGATATCAACTTGATAGCACTTAATCTAACCAATCAGTGCTTCAACCCTGAAAGGAGTGTTGAGACAGAACTGCAGAGTATGGTAGATGTCACTTGGGGACAAAAAAGAGACACCATGAGAGGATCTTTTCATAACAGAACCATCAGCAGCTCTGCTTTTGGGGAAAGAAGTATACATCATTCATGTTGTCATAATAAATGAAGTCAACCAGTAAATGTCAGTGAATTATCTATAGCAATGTACACCATGGGTGTTGTTATACAAGCTGAATGAGGTTTTTGCAAGCCAGCACACATCAAAACTTTCTTGCATTTTATTGGCAAGAACTGTATTATGTGATGTAATTGTTTTGATTATGAAGTCTTAAACAGAATATGGCCTGACTATAAATTTGTAAAGACCTGAAAAAAAAAACTGCTAAAAACAAATTCATTAATAAAATCTTTGTAACAATATGATTAATTTAAAAAGTAAACTCAACTATATATTTATACTACCACAATCTTTAAAAAAACAGTTTTGACATTTTGTAGAATTACAGTGTGTCACAAGCTAGGTATTCATAAAACAAAGCTGGAAACTAATTAGAATGCTTTTTTTAAAAAAAAATCCTAGCTCACTAGTTTTGACCATGTTGTAATTTCAAAAATGTAGAAAATACAGAATTATAATTACGGAATTATAATAGAGATGTGAGTAGATATTCCTCAACTTACAATGGCAATTGAGACCAGAATTTCCATCACTAAGTCTATATTGTCAGTTATGTGATTTCATGTTCAGGATGGAATTGTGACTTGTAACGATAAGCCTGACCTAACAAATTAATGTTGGGTCATGGTAATAAACTATGTTGAAATACTGATTTCCAAAACCAAGGTTTATTTACAGTATAAAATATAGAATATACCCTCAATGTATGTATGAATGTTAACCAGATGGTCAGTTGAATTTTAGTTGCATACGGATCAGAGGTGGATTTCAGCAGGTTCTGACCAGTTCTGGAGAACTGGTAGCGGAAATTTTGAGTAGTTTGGAGAATCGGTAGTAAAAATTCTGACTGGCCCCTCCCCCATCTATTCTCTGCCTCCTGAGTCCCAGCTGATCAGGAGGGAATGGAGATTTTACAGTATCCTTCCCTTGCCATGCCCAAGCCACACCCACCAAGCCATGCCCACAGAACCGGTAGTAAAAAAAATTGAAACCCTCCACTGATACGGATGACTGCATAGCGTCTTCTCCTACAATTGAAAACAGAAGATTAGCTTAAGCAACAGAAAGCACACTACATGACACCCACAACTCTGATTTTTAACAGCACACTTAGACCTTCAGCATGATTTGATAAATATGCTTATTGAGTTTGATCTAGTCATTAAGACAGCAAGCTAGATACCAGGAGATTGTGACTTCTAGTCTTACCTCAGGCATGAAAGCCAGCTGGGTGACTTGGGATCAGTCATTCTCTCTGAGCCCAGCTCAGTCAACAACCACAACCAAGCTGTTGTTCTGGAGAAAATAGGAGGAGGAAAAGGTACATTGAGTATGTTTGCCACCTTGAATTATTTATAAAAAGTATTTAGGGTGAAATTGAAAAAAAAAATCCACATAAATGGGTGAAGTACTGAATGCTTTCAGATAACCTTATTTGCATGACACATTCTATTGTATTCCATAATAATATCGACTCAAAAGCTTTTGAAATCAATAGAGATGTACCAGTGGTGAAATTTATTTATTTATTTATTTATTTATTTATTTATTTATTTTATTAATGATAAATGTAAAATTTGTTACTACCAGTTCTGTGGGTGTGGCTTGGTGAGGGGGGTAATGTGACTGGGTGGGCATGGCCAATTTTTTAAAAACTTTTTAAAAAAACTTTTCAAAGCATTTTTTTATAATTTTTTAAAAAATACCTCTCTTCCGATCAGGCAACTCAGCTGGGATTATCAGAGACTTTTCAAAACATTTTTTTTACCACCCCTTCGGCCAAGAGGTTGCAGAAAAAAATGTTTTGAAAAGCCTCTGATGAACCCAGCTGAGCCACGTGATCGTCAGAGGCTTTTTTTTTTACTTTTAAAAGCATTTTTTCGTCGGAAGAGGTTGTAGAAAAAATGCTTTTAAAATAAAAAACCCCTCTGATGTTCGTGCAGCTCAGCTGGGCATGGGGGAGGGGCAGGGATTTTTGCTACTGGTTCTCTGAACCACCCACCAACATCGCTACCGGATTGGGTGATCCAGTCCGAACCGGGAGCATTTCACCCCTGAGATGTACAGTAATTTAAAACTGGAGGTCAACCATGAAAGAAATTGTGGCTTGATTTGGTTACATATTTTTATTATAAAAGTCAGAGAATTTCCCAGTTATGTACTGACATGCATGGACTTTTTGTTCTGCTATTAATATAACCTACCGAAAGAAGAAAAAGAAATCCCAGCTTCTGATAAATCTGTGGAGAATGAAATGTCTGAGCTCAAATAGGCTTTGCAAGCAAGCTCTCCTGGGGATTTACTGATTCTTAGCTAATGAAGTTCTGTTGTGACTTTTCTTAACTGATAGTTAAAGAGGACCTTGACCTTCCATGTGTTTTTATAAATAATTAGCTATTTCATGGTCAGTTTTCAATTATAAACCTTTTATTCAGGTATTAAGTTGATGGATGGAGTTTATATAGATGAACTTAACGTGATTAGGGGACCTTGTTTAGATCAAATAACAGAAATTGTCCTCAAGTCCAACTAGGGACATAAGGAGAAGTATTTTGTTTCAAAGGCGTAATAGTTTTATTATTGGGATTATTAGCATGAATTAAGTAGGATGACACATTTATCGTAATTGCACATAGAAATAAATACATCCACATACCATTCAAAGGAGACATCAAAAAGCTGAAAAGGAAACAAAAGCATCAAAACACCTCTTCACCAACACTCAAAAGCCAATAAAAAGAGATTTACACCTGGACTGATACTAGACCAACAATCAAACAGTAAACAACAGTTTAATCAAGGAGCTACCTAAAATACTCTCAGAAACACCCAAAGAGCAAGCCACTTGTATATAAACAGAGAGCAAACCCCACTCAATTCTAGCATTCATATTGTTATCTAGTTAGGTAATAAAACATTTACAAGAAAACAACCAAGCTTAGAAAGCACCAAGGACCTCACAATTTCATTTATGTCTTGTTTCCTTGTAAAATTTGTAAGATAAATTACCCCCCCCCTTTTTTTTTCAAAAGCACAATCAAAATAATTATTTGTAATAATTATTTTTTTAATTTACTGCAGTATCACTGTAACAGTCTCTATGTTTGTAGGATGTTGCAGTTGGCATATACTAACAATAGTAATAACATATAAAATAATAACAACTTGGCCTTTTATATGATTTAGAAGATGCAGAGATTTCTTCCTATAACCCCAGATCTAGGCATTACTACTCAAATGTCATCCATGCTGGTGAAAATAAATATCACAATGGGAGCTTAAGTGCAGCCTGGTAGTAATGAAACAAACTAGGCTTCAAAACACAGCACTCAAGAATAACTGTCTAAAGGTCTCTTTAAATAAATTATTTTTACAAGATTGCTCTTGACATGAAAATTTGGAATTTAATTTAAAGGTACTTCACAGAAAACATATAGAACCTCACTGTGACAAATTAATTTCAGTGATCATCACGTCATAGTTTCCTATTATTTAGATTTACAGCTATTTGCACATTTAAAGGGATTCAGCTGCTTTGATGTCTATGTCTGAAGCTGTGAGTAGGAACTACAATTCCCCAAACCCTGTCTATCTAAAATACTAGCTGGATACCCATGCTTCCAGGGTATCCAGCTAGTATTTTAGTAGTTCTACTTACCTTTACTACCAGTTTGCAACAGGGCTATGTGCACGCTCTTCTGCGCATGCGCAGAAGCGTTTTGATGACATCAGAGTCAGTGGGCAGAGTCCTCCACCAGTTTTACTACCGGTTCTATAGAACCGATACGAACCAAGGGCAACCCACCACTACATGCTTCACTACAAAACTATGTGATGGGGCATGATAAATTGGCACTTAGAATTTGAAAATTAACAAGCCTCCCCTCTCCTATTCTCTCCCTCAGGCTGGCTCCAAAGAAGCCTCTCTTATCCTACCCCCTTCTCTCCCTCATGCTGGCCCCATAGATCCTCTCCTATCCCCTTCTCTCCCTCAGGCTTTCTAGCCCCTTCTCTCCATGAGGCTTGCCCCACAGAAGCCTCTCCTATGCTATCCCATTCTCTCCAGAGCTATTTTCAAGTTGGGAGGGGGAGTAGAACGTCTAACTAATTAGCATCAGAGTGTGTTATAATAATATAGGAAATACTAATGCTCTGATGATCATTTTGAAAAATCCTTTATTAGTGAGCACCGAGAAGCCAAGAGGAACATATGTGGCAAATTTCAAATTTTTAGGCTTTACGGTTCTGAAGATTTTGTGATTAATGCATGAGTGGTTTTCATTTTTATATATATAGATTAGGAATTGAAGACACCATCTCAACCCTCTCTAAACTATGAACTCAATCACACTAGCTTAAAACTAGGGCTGGCATAGGTACCATTAATTACAGCAAGAAGTAGCATTGTTGTTTTCCACCACCTCTCACATACACCTTTTTAACTGCTATGTTATCCATGAGCAATCTCACACCTCAATATCTCTACATTGAGATCTTTCCTCAAAGGCCTTTTAAGCCAGGTGACAACAGAGAAGTTTCTGTATTACCTTATAAGAGCCAGAAAAGAACATTTAATGTTAGCAATGACAAGTTTATCCCAGCTAATTCTTCCAGTAAATCTCTCTAAAGCATGAGTTCTATTTCTTCTTGCTTCTTTGCAATGTGTGTTGTGCGTAAAACTTAATTCTCTCAAATCCTCTGAGTGATCACATGGATTTTCAAAGAATGGAAATCTAACACATGCTGAGGATGTTTCAAAAAATCAGTACGTGCACTTACGATTTTTTTTTCCTTTTTAATGCAGATCTTTGTCTCAACCATGGTAAATGGAAAGATGGAAAAATAAATCCTGCTATGAAATCTCTGGTCCTACAGCATATGACTGTATGTGGTACAACTACTACAAAGAAGCCATATGATACCAGTTGTATGATAAGAATCATCCCTCAACAATCTGAGTGCATTTTTAATTTTCCTATACGACAAACTAATGTTTCTTATATAAAACTTAATCAGCAAAATTACTCATCCTTCTCAAAACTGATTAGATGAGATACACATAATTTATCCTAACATCAACATGGACATCTACAAAATAATCAGCAAAATTCTTGTTCTCTGAAAGTCTCTTTAAAAAGCCTGGTTCTCCATGCAGATTTCTTTTGCGCGTTTATTGACTCATCTAGATCTCATTGAATTGGCGAAAAATGTATTTTGATCATAATGGGAATGAGAATAAGAGTGGAAGTTTCCACATGGAGCCACAGTTGGATATATGTAACTAGACCTGCCATCAGAATCAGGATCCTTAGACATTTGCTGTGGCCCAGAAATAAGATAGGGTCCATTATTCACATCTAATTACTTCTGTGCTTGCCTACCTGCCTGTGTGCAATCATCCTTTTATTAAAATGTACTCTTTAAATAGTAAGGGATGCGGTGGCTCAGTGGCTAAGACTCTGAGCTTGTCGATCAAAAGGTCAGTAGTTCAGTCCCTGGTGGTTCGAATCCCTAGTGCCACATAACAGGGTGAACTCCTGTTATTAGTCCCAGCTTCTGCCAACCTAGCAGTTCAAAGGCTTGTAAAAAATGCAAGTAGAAAAATAGGGACCACCTTTGGTGGGAAGGTAACAGCATTCCATGCACCTTTGGCGTTTAGTCATGCCAGCCACATGACCACAGAGACTTCTTCAGATAGCGCTGGCTCTTTGGCTTTGAAGTGAAGATGAGCTCTGCTCCCTAGAGTCAGGAACGACTGGCACATATGTGCAAGGGGAACCTTTACCTTTACCTTTAGTATTTAAATATCTTGGGGGTTTTCTTCTCTACATTTTTTTTTCCAAGCACCTCTCAGTCTTTAAAAGTCATACACCTGGCGGGTGATCTATCAACATTGCTAATGTTCTGAGCTGTTTCCTCTGGTGAAGAATTACAGGAAGATTGGTCCAGCAAAATTTGTGCTGGAATTCCCTGGACTGTCTTTTAAGATCATTTCTCTGCTTGCTGAATAAGGTATCAATGTGTTTCTGCACAGCCAGCCTTTTGCAAAAGAAATCATTTGGGGGTGGTGAGGGAAGGCTAGGGAAGCAAGCAAGAAGAAATACAATAATGGACCTTCACTATCCTTATTTATAGAACTAAAGCAAAAGCAAATGATTTCCCCCTAATGGCACATCTGTTGTTTTTTACTCGGAGCTTAACTGTTCTGCTCCAGCTACAGATCCCAAAGAACACAGCACACACAAACTCTGAACAAAACTTAGTTTACTCAAACGCAGTTTTAGCAAATGCCGGCTGTTAATAAGCGTTCTTAATGGCCTGCCAGAATTCCACAGATAAGATAGTCAGAGTCTTACTGGAGTTGGCAGAAAGCCTAGAAGCAAGGTTGCAGAGATATCCCAACGCAATGATTAGCGAACTAAAGTTGTTTCCTGCAGCTTGTTACAAGCTGTGTTCTTTCTTAAATAAACTAAGGGCATGGTCAATTAGCCCCAAGCCTTATTCTCGAGGAGACCTCCTCCTGAGAAACCACTCCTGCCTTTTGGCAGCTCTGCATGCCTGTGCATTAAGAAGAGGCTCCTCCTCTTCATCCTCTTCCTCTTAAAGGAGCCTCTGGAGGTTCTGAAGGCCCTGACTGAATCCCTGCCTCTGGCACCACATCTTCTTCAGCCTCCTCGCTGTCCAACTCAAGCACTGGCTGCACAGGCTGCTGGTGCAGCACCACACCAGCCTCCTCATCGTCGGGATCAGCAACAATCCACGCAGGATGCTGGCGGGCCACAACATTAACTGAGTCTTTTGTATTTAGAAGACCATAGCCAGATAAGAAGAGAGGAGAGATTGTTGACTTTGGAATCTGCTATGATGACTTATAAGTGATCTTGGAAAGTAGGAACAAATACCTGAACAAAACTTTCCCACCCCTCTTTGCCACCCCTTTGCCACCAATGCCATAAGGTAGAAATGTGGAGAAAGATGGAGGCTTAGGCAAAGTATAAAGTTATTGGAACTCAGATTCAACAGAATGATAACCCTTTAAAAAAGAAGAAGCATTGTGTAGTGTCTAAATCAGTGATGGCTAACTTTTTCCAGACCAAGTGCCCAAAGTGTGCATGCGCGCGTGTGAACGCCTGCACATGCCTGAACCCCCAAAATGCAATATGCACATGGCCCCTGAGCATACACCCCACCCCCCGCACATGTGCATGCACCCCACCCCCAGTGCATGCATACATGGCCGCTGCACATGCCCCGGACCCCCACACATGCACATGTGACCCACACATGTGTCCCAGCCCCCTGCACATGCACGTGTGACCCCCGCACACATCCTGCTCCCCCCGCACATGTGCAGCAGTGACCCAATGACAAGCTGGCTGGTGAGAGGCACGTGTGCATCCACGGCGAAGCTGAACTGGGGCGACGGCTCGCATGCCCACAGACAGGGTGTCATGCACCACCTGTGGCACGCATGCCATAGATTCACCATCACGGGTCTAGATCATTGAAAGATCCCATGGAGTGATCACTTCACTGGATGAAAAAAAACAAACTTTTCTACATAGGCATAGGAAAACCACAGTGGAGCTTTAATGACAGAGCTTTAAGACACAGGAGAAAAACAATGCATTGTTTAACAGAACCAATCTAAAATGGAAGGGAAACAAATGGTTTCCACCTTTCACTTGAAAATTGTAAAAGAGTTAGAACTTCATGAACTTCATCTCCTAGGACCAGATAATGGGAATGGCTATTGAAAAAGGCTGTTTCTGTTTGTATACTACTCTGGTATCACAATTAGCATGCAAGGAAACTTCCCTCGCGATTCTTACTGACTGAACACCTTTAAAGGCCGTCCTTTAAAGTCTTTACAATTCATAACATTAAAGCGACAGTATGTTAGGGATGCTGTGGGAATGAACGTGACAACTTTGGTGAGTCATTCCATTTTTCCGCTCTACTATGTAGTCATCAGGACATAATGCATGGACCTTTTTTGATGCTCTATAATTCCAGAAGAAAGGATTATATCCACATAGGGAGAATATCTATAGCACGGGTGTCAAACTCAGTCGTGCTACTGGCTGGATAGTGACATATCGTGACATTTTTTGCCTTTGCGGAGCTGGGATGGGCATGGCCTACACATGATGTATCTGGCCCATCAGCTGCCAGTTTGACAGGCCTGATCTATAGTATTTAACATGAGAGGAATGGAAGGGGACAACTCGTCGCAGCCAACTCACTGCAGCCAATTCGCCATGATCAACTTGCCACAGCCAACTCACCATAAGACAAATCGCTGCAGGACAATTCAATAAATCAATTTAATTATTTAAAATAGTTAAAAAATTATTTTAATTTTTGTCATTCACATTTCATTTTGTGCCTTTGGCATCCTTTCTTTAATGGTTCTATTCCACTATTTCTTTAATATTAGTGTAACTCTTGTCCCGCAGAGAGTTGTCTCATGGCGAGTTGTAGACCCAGGAGAAAAGATCCCAATTGTTGTTAATGTAGCAATCTTCCATGCAAGAATTAGACCATTAGACAATGGTCATCAAGAATTCTCTTCTGCAATAAAAGTTACTACCTTTTCTGGAAACAGCACATTTCTGACCCTAATTGTTTATCCCACCATAATTTTATAATATAATATTTTATTATATAAAGTTTACAGCAGATCCATACACCTTCAAGTAAGGCACTTGAATTCTCATATAGCTTAGTGGCAGAAATCTAACCAAAACACACAAAATAAAAAAGAATATGGTGGTCAGACAGATATTAAAAGAAAAGTTCCCATTTAGGACTTTTCTAATAGATTATCGAGTAAAAAGCTGATGGGATCAGCAGGGTGAGTTAAGGACATAACATCTACTACCCTTATGAATATTTGTACAGAACTGAATACTTCTATTAATGAATTCTAAAAGTGTATAGACTAAAATTTCCTTTGAGACTCACATTCATCCTGCAGACAAGGAACATCTCTAACCTTTATAGATATTCCTTTGTTAGTCCTTGAATCACAGCTGTCCTGTTTCATATAATAGTTTAACTAAAATAAGTGATTTTGCAATCTCCTGATGAGATCACTCTGCATTTCTTTAAACTACATTAGTAAGACAAAGAAAGTCTGAGGGACTCAGACAGGATGGATTTTTTCTAAATCTTCTCTGCAAGGATTACAAAATGAGTTTCAAAATATTTAACCACTGACTTCATGTAGAAAAGCATCTGCGAAACAAAGCAATATCACTTGAAATCTTGTCCAGGAGTATCTATCATATTCCAGCTGTTGAAGTAATGCTATGGATTAAAGCACATGCTATAAAGTTTCCAGTTCCAGGTCGTATTAATCCCGACCTCTGTAGCTGAGTTTAGGATTGACATGAGGATTCTTCCACTCTCAACTAATCTATTTCAGTGTAAAATCTTTTAAATCGTTATATCTATTCAGGATTCACATCTCCATTTTATCTAAAAAGCAGCCTTGCAAAGTTTGATTAATAAATTAGGTTTGCTCTATAGCTACCTAATGAGTTTACTGGCTGATTGGGTATTTTGGTCTGATTATCCCTTGTCTTAATATGACCATCTTTTGACTAACTTATGATTAATTAGTTCAGAGTTTGCAAAATCCAAGACCCTCGAAATGTGCTAGTTCCAGAGAAGGCAAAGTTAGTTTACTTTGTGGGAGTATTATAAGGCTTCAACCAACTAGTATATGGAACCATTTTGACATAGATTTTTTTTTATCTATCTGGCTCATGATTGATTCCACTATAAAATACTGTATACTGTATACTGCACGAGTCAAAAAGAGGGCTGTGAAAGTATTTATAGACCCCTCACATCCTGGACATAACCTGTTTCAACTCCTACCCTCAAAACAACACTATAGAGCGCTGCACACCAGAACAACTAGACCCAAGAAGAGTTTGTTCCCAAACACCATCACTCTGCTAAACAAGTAATTCCCTCAACACTGTCAAACTATTTACTAAATCTGCACTACTATTAATCTTCTCATGGTTCCCACCACCTATCTCCTTCCACTTATGACTGTATGACTGTAATTTTGTTACTTGTATCCTTACGATTTATATTGATATTGTTTCCTGATTGCTTATTTCTACCCTATGACTATCATTAAGTGTTGTACCTTATGATTCTTGATGAACGTATGTTTTCTTTTTATGTACACTGAGAGCATATGCACCAAGACAAATTCCTTGTGTGTCCAATCACACTTGGCCAATAAAAAATTCTATTCTATTCTATTCTATTCTATTCTATTCTATTCTATTCTATTCTATTCTATTCTATTCTATTCTATTCTATTCTATTCAGTATGTCTCTGATAGCGTGACATTATTTCTAGCATTACTTATTTTGATTGGTTGATTATTTGCCACCAAAACAGTATCCACTCTGCTAAGAGTTGCTAAAGCACACAGATAGAAGAACATAGACAATCTGTTCTAAACCAGGCCCTTCAGGTCTTCCAAACTTATTGCTAATTGCTGCTATAATAAACTCTATCCAACCTGTTGCTGGGTCATTCTCTTGTCTTTCCTCTCACCTTTCCTAACATTAGAACCTTCTGTAGAGAACTAGATCTTCACATAATGTGTCTGAATAGAATAATTTGAGCTCACTCATTTGTATCTCAGTTGAGAACTCTGTTCCCCCCCCCCAAACTTTATCAAATTTGATTTGTTTTATGAATCCTTTGTCTGTCTGTTTGTTTGTTCGTTTGGTTATTCATAATATAGCAATCTTCTCCAATATCAAAGTTCAAATGCATCAATATTCTTTCTATTATTCAAAGTCCAGCTTTCAGCTCTCTAGAGTATTATACAGGAAAACACAAACTGGGCTCCATATATATTCAGCATATTAGCTAAATACCTAAAGATTGTCTCAATCCTTTGATGACCTGGAGCCAGGCTGTTTCACTATGTTCTCTTCCAACTGTGGCTTCCCGTCCTATATATACTGTAATTTTTCTTTTGAAGGCAGTGAGAACTGCACAATGAGAGCAGAGCAAAGTATTGGAAGCTAATGAAAATCTTTGGATTTAAAGCACTTCTTTCCTGAACTTTGTCTATGCATTGTTGTAGGTTTTCTTTTTCTTTTTTTTTTAAATTCTGGGTTGTGTGTTGCATAAATGCTGCCTGTAAAAGTGGGCAAGAAGCATAGAGCTAAATTGATGTGGTATTCTTTTCTAATGCTGGAGCTTTCCGTCCAACATCAAAAGAAGCAAACTGATTAATCCTTAGGAATCATAAAAATTCACTGTAAACCTAAAAATGCTTTACATTTCCTTCTTCAGCATCTCTCTTATTTTATATGTTATAGGAATCAAACCAGATGATGATGGTGGTAATGTACTTGGACTTATTTAAAGGATTTCAACTAATAGGTTGTATTATAAAAATGAGGGGAATTCTTTTCTTTTTAATAAGCAGAAAACAGGCTGTGCATGTGTGATATAGTACAGAACAGAAGAAGCTTCGGAAAGACTTAACATTCTGTTTTGTGACCTGAGATTATTTCGGATCACCTCGGGAGACATCATGCAACTTAACTATGATTTTTTTAAAGATGCATCATCATAGTTTGGCAAATGAACAGATTCTGAGATCACAGTAGCCATTTCAAACTGCTTTTTCCACCGGTGGAAAGAAAAACATGTAGCTTTGCTTTTCTGTAATCATTGAAATATTGCAGTGTTCCAGGAAATTCAGTAGTTTCCTAGGATCGCAATACAACCCATAATTCCCAGGTCCTATTCTGATGTAAATTCATTCCTTACTTCCATTTACAATATTAATGTTAATAGAAGTTGAAATATTGATAAATGCTGTTCAAGAAGGACGGAGTAATGTTTATCAATGTTTCAGCTAGAAGTGGAAGCTTAAACCTCCTCTTACACTACCTACATAAGTGAATATTTCAAATATCCTTGAGCAGGGGAGTTAAACTCAAGGCCTGCAGGCTGGATCTGGCCTGCAGGGGGCTTAGATCTGGCCCATGGGGTTGCCCTGGAAACACCAAAGGACCAGTCTGTCAGCGAAAATGGAGCTTGGTAGGGCCACATGTGGCCTCCTGCACTCCGTTTTCACTGGCAGAGCACTGTGGGAGGTCATCATAGTCAAAAATGGAAATCGAGCTGGCCATGCTCACTCTGGCCATGTCCCCTCCCCCCCCCCCGAGGTCAAGCACAACCCTGATGAGTCTCAATGAAATCAAGTTTGATACCCCTGTCCTTGAGGGTCATATGTCTGCAAAATATGAAATTAAAAGAATATGGGGGATCACAGAATTTTTGGAAGGACTGCTAAAGCCATGAAGCCCAGCCATCTGCTGAGTATAGGAACCTAAATTAAAGATTCCTTGACCAAACAGTTTGAATCTCACCACGCTCAAGATTGACTCAGCCTGCCATCCTTTCAAAATAGGTAAAATGAGGACCCAGATTGTGAGAGCAATAAGCTGACTTTGTATAAAAAAGAACACCACTTACGGGGGCCTGAAAGCGCTACTAAGCAGGTATATACAAAAGTATGAAGGCTATTGCTAACGCATTGTAAGCTGCCCTGAGTCTCTGGAGAAGGGCAGCATATATATATGCTTCCATTGCACCTAGAAGCACGAAGCTGAGAACACCAGCCTGAAGATGACGAATGAGACTTCGCCAAGACACTTCCAATTTCATGTGGGAGAAGACCCAAATAACCAAGACCTACATACAAACACCCGCGAAAACCTCAGAAAACATATTAAAAAAAATATAAAAAATCATGTTTGGTTTTTTTCCAGCTGGAATCCCACTAGCACTTATAACTCCAAGACCATTTTCTCCATGTATTATTGCCAAATAAAATAATATCTATTGTATACCTATTCAACTATTTCCTTGATTAATTTGCGGGTCTCCCTGTTTAAATTTAATTTTACTTCTGCTATTTTCAGTCCATCCACTAGTTTAACCTATGAGATATTATTTGATATTTTTCAATCTTCTACTATTTCCTCCTCTCACCCAATCTTATAGCATCTCCATTCCTTCCACCCTAACACCCAAATCATTGAACACAGTGTTGAAGAATATGTGATCCAGGATTGCATCCTGGGAAAAGATCATTCATTAAGTAAAATTGATTATATTTTAGGACCAATTAAAAATCAGGAGCAAATATTTTTGTGAAAATTAACTAGTGTAATTTAAAAAGCCATTATTATCTACCTATGAGTTCTTTATTTGGCTATTTGTTAGGTTTATATGATGACTTTCATTTAGGAGCTCAAGGAAATGCACATAACACTTTCTTCTCCAGCTTTAACCTACATGAACCAGTCTGGGATCTGAGAATTTGGGACGAGCTCCAAATTAGCCAGTTGGTTGTTATAGCTATATCTAGAACTTCCAAGGAAGCCCCTTAATTAGAACTTCTTATTGGCTACATATAACCTTCTCAATGCATCTCAAGGTATGTTTGGCCCCCACCCTGTTGCTCTTCCAAAAGGCGTTAAAAACATGGCTTTGTCAGTGGGCATGGAGACCATGAATGGCCACAGAGCCAGTTAGGTGATTGATTTGATTGTGTTGTTGCTGTCATGGGAGGTGCGGAGCAGTTTTTCTTATGAGTTTTTATTATATGGTGAATTTTTTAAAGTTGTAAACTGTCTGCAGTAATCTATGTATGAGCTTGCGGGCTGTATTACATAAGTAAGTAAGTAAGAAAGTAAGTAAATAAATAAATAAAGTTAACCAAGTAAGTAAGTAAGTAAATGTTCAACTGGCACCTCATGTATCTTGGCTGAGAATTTTGGAAATTTAAGTCCCAACGCATTTGGAGGATGCCAGAATGGAGCACGCAAACCGTACTCACTTGTGCTATCCTTTTAAATTCCAAATATGACTCATTTTCTCCTATTTTATGGATCTGCCACTTTGTTGCCAGGAAACAAATTATCAGGACAGGTCTTTGGATGACCAGCCATAATATCAGAGTTATAAAAGGGAGAAACCCAATGACTCACTCCCAGCCCAGCATTCTGAATTTTTTAAAGTAAGTTTTACAGCATTAAATAAGTCTTCCTTGCTGTTGGGTTAGAAATAGACATTATCACATTCACTCACTGGGAAAGAATTTAAATCAGTCGAAGAATGAAACAGCAGAAGGACTGCCTGAATAGTATTAGCACGTTCAAGAAGAAAGACACATGTTTATTTCCATCCTTCTGTATAATTGGCTTAAAAAATATCACAGTGATTTATAGATAAATATCTTTGAAGAAAAGTTGATTGTGTCACTGGAAAATATGTCCTAAAACAAGGTGGTTTTTCCCCCCAATATCTTTAAAAGGGTTTTGTGCTAGAGGAAAGGTGGAAAAATTACTATGAGTAAAATTAGAACATAGAATAACAGAGTTGGAAGGGACCTTGGAGGTCTTCTAGTCCAACCCCCTGCCCAGGCAGGAAACCCTACACCACTTCAGATAAATGGTTATCCAACATCTTCTTAAAAATTTCCAGGGTTGAAGCATTCACAACTTCTGCAGGCAAGTTGTCCCACTCAGGGGTGGGTTCCCCTTACCTTTACTACTGGTTTGCAGTGGGAGTGCGTGCATGCACAGATCATCTATGATAACGTCGTGGTGGGTGGGCGGAGGCTCCCACCAGTTCTATAGAACCAGACTGAACCGGGAGCAACCAACCAGTGGTTCCACTTATTAATTGTTCTAGCTGTCAGGAAATTTCTCGTTAGTTCTAAATTAAATTAAATTCTCTCCTTGATTAGTTTCCACCCATTGCTTCTTGTCCTGCCCTCAGGTCTTTGGAGAATAGTTTGACTCCCTCTTCTTTGTGGCAACCCCTGAGATATTAGAACACTGCTATCATGTCTCCCCTAGTCCTTCTTTTCATTAAACTAGGCATACCCAGTTCCTGCAACTGTTCTTAATATGTTTTAGCCTCCAGTCCCCTAATCAACTTTGTTGCTCTTCTCTGCACTCTTTCTAAAGTCTCAACATCTTTTTTACATCGTGGCGACCAAAACTGAATGCAGTATTCCAAGTGTGGCCTTACCAAGGCATTATAAAGTGGTATTAACACTTCACGTGATCTTGATTCTATCCCTCTGTTTATGCAGCCCAGAACTGTGTTGGCTTTTTTGGAAGCTGCTGCACGTTACTTTTAAACATTCCATAGTTTTCTTTTTTCCTTTTTTTGACAAAGCACAGATTGCTGTCTTTATCCCCACAGAGACTATTTAGCCCTGCCTAACATCTAGAAATTCAACATGAGCAGTTTTGCAAACATCACCATGAAATGTGGGAAAGATCTATTGGAGCTGGTTAGTGTAAGCCAGTTTGGAAAGAGAATTTGATTTATTATTATTTCTTTGCCTTTAAAACACAGGTGCGAAATATTTCGGTGGGCATGGTTGATTTTGTCTAGAGTTTTGTATAGCTTTACTACCATCTGGTTGTCCAGATTTTTGCATCTTTTCACAATCAGGAAGAAAGAGGAGAGGCTCTGGGGAAGCTGCCTGAGCCTGTGTGAGGGGTCTGCTGCCATGCTGCTCCAGCTGAGGCAATAGCTCACTGAATACATGATACACCAGGTGAGGCAATGGCTTACTCAAGAGTAACAGCCAGAGCGGAGGTTATAGGAGCAGTACTGATGGTGGCCATTCCAGTGGTGGGATTCATTTTTTTTTACTACTGGTTCTCTGGGCATGGCTTGGTGGGTGTGGCTTGGTGGGCGTGGCAGGAGAAGAATACTGCAAAATCTCCATTTCCTCCCAATCAGCTGGGACTCGGGAGGCAGAGAATAGATGGGAGCAGGGCCAATCCGAGGTGGTATTTACTGGTTCTCTGAACTACTCAAAATTTCTGCTACTGGTTCTCCAGAACTGATCAGAACCTATTGAATACAACCTCTGGGCTCTTCCCTCCCTCCCTTCGTCCTTCAGATATTGAGGTGCTTTCTAGCCCTCTGCGGTTGTGCAACCCAGATCTAGTATTGTAACTCTGAGGTTGGCTGAAAGCAAGGACAAGATCTGAGCTGCAAGGGAATGCTCACAGGATCCCTTCTGCCTGAGGGCCCAAAGATGGACGGTTTCCCTGCCTTCATTATATTTATCCAAAAAGTCACTTAACCTCTCAGACAGGGATGCCTTGCAATGTAATGTTAAATAAATGTAACATTAGACCAGTATCGTAAGGCAAGGGCCCAAGATTCTTGTGTGACCAGACGGCCCTACCTCAAAGATTTTTAGTAATTCCCCAAACAGGTACACGCCCTTTGCTTTAGAAACGACCTGCCTTTGATCTCTGGTTATAATTTAAGCTGCAGGCAGGCTCCAATTTCTCTTTCCTCACATTTTAAATATCTCAGACCCAGTGTCAGCAAGTTCTCATCCTCCCCTTGCACCTGGGCAGACTACAGGCCAGGAAAAGAGGGGGAAGAGCTGCCAAAAGAAAAATGAGCCTTCTTGGGTTGCCCTTTTCGTTTCCTTCCTTTTCTCTGGAAACAGAAAACAGAGGCTGAAGGAAAATGTTGAGCAAAATAATACTGTCCAGCAAGGAATATGACTTAGTCCTGTTTTATTGCACTATGAACGTGGGACGGCTTAAAGAATAAAAGTGCAGTGCATGTAGTAAAACATAGAATATTTAGCAATTCAGTATTCCTTAACTTGTACCATGACACTAGAAGTCTGCATGAGAGATTTACTTTCTATCCGGCATCCATCTTTATGCTTCAAATACAGTGGCACAGGCATATTTATTAGTATAGGTATTTATTCTTAATAGTATTGAAAACAATGGCAAAGGATGAAAGAGCAGCTCTGGGGATAAGAGATGCCTTAACATAATTACAACAATTGTAACTTGTAATTTGGTACAATAAATCAAATAAAATCCCTCCTTTGTGGGTAGCTATCTCCAAAAGGGCAACAGTTCAGAATGGGCTTTCTCTTATGAGCCCCAAACAGAAAAGGGGGTCAACCTGTTTTCCAAAGTGCCTGAAAGCAAGGCAAGAAAGAACGGATGGAAACTAATCAAGAAGAGAGCCAATCTAGGACTAAAGAGAAATTTCCTGACAGTGAGAACAATCAGCAGGTGGAAGAGCTTGGCTTCAGAGCTATGGGTGCTTCATCACTGGAGGCTTTTAAAAAGAGACTGGACAGCCTCTTGTCAGAAATTTATAGGGTTTCCTGCTTGAGCAGGAGATTGGACAAGAAGACCTACGAGGTTCCTTCCAACTCTGTTATACTGTTATTCTTTGTTGAAGAGGAGGACTGATTTATCCTTTAGCTATTTTTATTCAGTCTACCAAAATGTGAGTTTAATTCCAAGATGGCTCACTGGACAATTTCAAGCCAGTCATTCTGTCTCAGCATATTCATCTTCCCATCATTGTTGTGAAAATAAAATGAAGAGGACAACCACGAATCTCCTTACAATCATGGGAGAAAAAGGTGGAATATAAATGAAATAACTGATATTGATTGACTGATTGTTTACTTATGTAATATGCATTCCAAAGGTAAAGAAGCAATGAATAATCTATAATACCAAATACCACAATAATGCCTATTGTATGCCAAAATAAATCCCAATATAATGCAATCCTTCATGTTAACTGTTACATGTTTACCAGAATATGAAAATCCATATGAGACAAAGAAGAGTTATCATAAGAGAATACACAGAATACAAAATGTTGTCCCTGAGACCATGATTCAATTTCCAGTGCCCTTTTTCCTCTTTGCCATTATCTTATTCTGTTTTGATAGTCTGGCAATCAGAAGCCAAAACATGTTCAGTCTCCCCTAATTTTGACCGAAGTCATAGCAACAGTGACAAACAAAATAGTCCATTTGCACAGAAGATAAGGACATATATCCTGTTTAAAACTTTTAAGTGGTATGAGCCCCTTCCTTCAATATATCTTCCAACATTTATCATTTTTCCTTTCCGATGCCACAGAATACTTGCTTGGAATGCTCTTTGTTCTTTTCCATGTATGTGGTACAAATTTCATTGCTTTGCTTTATCTATTCCAGCAGCTTTTCCTTGCTGTTGAACAATCTCATGTTTAGATTGACACTCGGTTCAAATGAACATAGTGTCTCTTTGCAAATATAAATGTAATATATTAAGTGTATGGAGTTAATTATGTACATGCTCTTTTAGAACACACAGACACACACTTAATATTACATTTATATTTGCAAAGAAACGCTATGTTCATATATAAAGCTTTCACATGCATGCATTGTACTGCTGTGAAATAGTCATTCTTTTTATTGACTTCTCAGTCAATTGATCTTGTTTGAGGAGCCCAAATGCATATTCATGGCATTCCAGTATGCAATGATGGACATAATTCTATACAGGGAAGTGTATGAGTCCAAATATCTTCATTAGCATTTATTTGCTAATAAATGCTATTGCAGTGCAAATGCTATTGCATATTTGCACTGCAATAGTTCCAGGGCTTTAGGTCATCCTCAGGGCAAACACTCTAGAATCTTCTGGGCTGCAGTTAACTGTACACTATGTAAACTATCAATGCGAAATGCCAGACCTCTTGGAGATACGTTTTGGCCTTCATAACTACCAAGTTCCTGCTTTTAGAAACTGATTTACTAAACAAAGTGGACAAAGGAAAATGAAATGAGTTTTAATAAATAATTAATGACAATCCTGCTTAGTGCAACTCAACAAACTGTTTTACAAGTTTGTCCCAATCTGTCCAATGATGTTGACTTCAGTATGTGCCTATGTATGCATTTGTACATGTTTATCTGCATATGAGTGTGTTTACAATTATTTTTACAAGCGTTGCTGAATTTTTTGACATGTTGTATCTTCTTTCCTCAAAGCTTCTTAGTGTTTATAATAAATAGTTCAGAATAAGGGGCTGATTAAAAACCAGAATTTACTGTGAAAATTGGGATCTGAGAATTCTTTAATAAACATATTTGCCCAGGTCTCTTTGACCCAGCAGTCATGAGGAAAATAACATCAGCTTTCAAGAATATATGACCCATAGCAGTGCTCTGACATGATTATAGAAGCAAAACAGATACTTTTAATTTTTTTCCTCACAATAACGGGGTAGGATAAATTTTAATGACAATTTTAATTTTAATGATTAATTTCCTTTCTCCTTCCCCATAAATTGAATACTTTAATAATGCTATTCTTTTCTTCTTCCCACAGATTTATATCAGACCAAGCAGCGGAGGCTGGGAACGAATATAGTTTTAAGATGATGAAGTTGTTGGAAATAAAAAAAAGGTACATGGTGAACACTGGATAAGAACTTCAAGGCCAAGTTTTATGATTCCTAAAAGCAATGCTTACTGAAATTAAGTTTCTGCTGTTGGAAAAGATAAAATGGAAAGTGGACAAAAAGAAAAAAAAAACATACCAAAAGGAGCAGTGCTTGTTTGTCTCTTTGCATGGGGGAGGGAAGTGCTGTTGTGATCAGGTCCTTTAACACAATACCAGGAAAGTCCATGGGGTAATTGTCTATGAAGATTCTCAGTTATCCAGTCATGGGTGTCCCAAAGGTGCTTTTCCAAGAGGCAACTGGACTTTCCAGTTTTTCTTTGAAGACGTTTTGCTTTTCATCCAAGAAGCTTCTTCAGCTCTGACTGGATGGTGGGGAATGAAAGGATTATAGTCCTTATTAATACTCCTAAATGTTTATTGTCATTCCATACATTGGAGGAATAGCAGAAAAGCTAAGGAGCATCTTCAGCCAACATAACATATGGGAACAGTTCAAATCCAAGAATGCACTCAGGCAGAAGCTTGCCCACCCCAAGGTTAAAACACCCAGACACAAACCAAGCAACATGGCATATGTCAGTGGTGGGTTCCTCCCAGTTTGGCCCGGTTCTCTCAAGCCGATAGTGGTGACAATATGATGTCACCGAACCGGTTCTGCCCCCCATGCCCCACCCACCTACCCTCCGTGTTATTCTTATCTTTTATTTGGCCCCACCCCCAATCTATTGCTGCCTCCTGAGTCCCAGCTGATGGCTAGAGGGAAAAAAACTGTTTAAACTCTTGCCGCAGAACTTCAAAGGGCTGCCCTACAGCTGATCAGTGTTAAAAGAAAATAAATGAGTAGACCAGTATCTGCAAAAATACATTAGTAGATCAGTGCCTGCAAAAATACATGAGTAGATCAGTGCCTGCAAAAATAAATGGGTAGACCAGTGCCTGCAAAAAATAAATGGGTAGATCGGTACAGCTCTGCAAGCAGTTGAAAGCCTGGTAAACCAGTACCTCTGCTAAATCCTAAATAATTGTCACATGACCATCAAGCCACACCCACAAAATAAGCCACGCCCACAGAATTTTAGAAAATTTTTGAACCCACCCTTGGCATATGTAGTATAATATGAGTCATGTGCAGAGCTATACATTGGGGAAACAAAACAACCACTTCATAAACTCATGGCACAACATAGGAGAAGAAACCCATCAGGACTAGATTCAGCAATCTATCTGAATTTAAAAGACAAAGGTCATGCTTTTGAAGACAGCAAAGTCCACATTTTGGAAAGTAAGTACCACTGGTTTGAAAGAGGGTTCAAAGAGGCCGTCTATGTCAAAATTGCCTTCTCTCAACAGAGGGGGAGAGATTCCAGTCTACAACACAGTCTTTCAACAATTCCAAGAAGGCTCCACACTCATTTGCACCCTGATGACCCTGATGACACAGATAAACTTCCAGGTGGCCTTAATGACTGGCTAAAAGAATGCAAATGACCAGCTGTCTGCAAGGAGTATAAATCCTTCCATTCCGCACCATCCTGTCAGAGCTTAAGAAGCTTCTTGGATGAGAAGCAAAATGTCTTCAAAGAAAAACCATCTTGAAAAAGCACCTTTGGAATATCCATGGTATAATGGTTTCTCCTTCCAGAATCTCTGCAGGAGCTGGGACAATGCTATAGTGCTCAATACTGTCACACACATTTGTGATGCTCCTCTTTTGACCTGATCTTTTCACTATATTTCAGCAGATATATATGAAATCACTCACATACAGCATATCCCTCCCACATATGAAATAATTCTGTAGGCAGGAGACTTATAAAACCTTGTAGGCTAGGGGAAAGGTGGAAAATATGATTCAAAGCTCTGTTGGCCCAACCAGAACTAAGATGGTATCTTTCTCTTTTTTTCCTCTTTCTTTTTCTTATAAGAATAGATTCTTCAATAGAGAAAATACTTACCCTACTTTAATTTATAAGAGCCAATACTTGGCACTTCTGGGCACTTATATCTCAGAGGACCTCTCATGGACTATGAATGCTAACATGCTTGTGAAGAAGGCACAGAAGAGGATGTACTTCCTGAGAATGCTCAGGAAGATAAATCTATCTCAGCATCTACTTCTGTCCTACTATCGCAGCACCATTGAATCTTGACATACGGCACTCTTGCATGGTATGGAAGCAGCTCTGTAACAGACAAAAATGCTCTACAGAGAATCATTAAAACTGCCCAGAATATTATCGGACTCCAGCTACCAGCCCTAGACAACATTTTCAAATCTCGCTATTTGAGGAAATTGCATAACATTCTCAGAGACTCTTCCCATCCTGCTTACAATCTTTTTGGACTGTTGCCTTCTGGCAGAAGATGCAGAACAATTAAAACTCGGACCACACGTTGTCTGAATTGTTTTTATCCCAGAGCTATAATTGCACTCAACAATGAACTAAGGGCCACCATCAGTGAGCTGTTAGACAGTATTAATTGGTCTGTTGTGTGGATATTTGGGTGATTTAGGGGTGGGGAATTGTGGTTGGTGGGAGTGTGTTTGGGGATTATGTGTGTGGGACCTGGTCTTGGGTGTCAAGTAAATTTCATTGTATGTGTATACTGTGTAAAATAAAGTTTTTTTATTTATTATTTATTTATTTTTTATAAGGGAATGCAGTGAATGGGGGATTGATCCAATAGATCAAGGGTCTCCAAACTTGGCAACTTTAAGACTTGTGCACTTCAGCTCCCAGAATTCTCAACCAGCCATCCACAAGACTTAAAGTTGCCAACTTTGGAGACCCCTACAGTAGATCTTAAACTTCAATGAACTTTTGCCCAGGAAGCTTACTGAACGGTGATTAGAGTACAGGACTTGGAGGAAAAACAGAAAAGTGCTTTCATTTTTCAACACTTTGCTCAGCACATTTGAATATGGAAAATTTTGAAAGAAAAATTAATGTGTTTTGTATCTGGCTTAATTCTTTTTCCAAAGAAGGTAGAAACAGCACTGAGGAAAAAGTGGAAAGGTTGCAATTATTTTTGTTTTTATAAAATGTTATACACGAGGACACCTGGCTGTTTTTGTGGCTTTTGTCTTTTAAAGAAGGAACAATAGTTGCAAAAAAAATAGGAGCATACATTTCATGGATCATTTGACTTGGCCCTCACAGCTTATCTCTCTACTCCAGAGAAATATGCAAAGTGACATATTCAAAACCAGAGACAATATTACATGGCCAGCATTGCCACACCTCTCAGCCAGTCACACAGTTACAGATATTTTTGTAGACAGAACAGAACTACACTTTTATGATCATTGTATGACTGATGCCATGGTTTGTCATCAAGATTTTTTTTAAAAAGAAAATCCCCTTATTTGCTACTCTTCCATAAATAGTATTAAATCCCTCTTGTCACTCAGTTATGCTAAGAATTTATTTGATTTCTGTATTCTGAGCTTCCTGAACTGGAAATGTATACTGTACATAGCAGTGGCAAAATCCAATTTTTTTTTACTACTGGTCCTGTGGGCGTGGCAGGGAAAGGATGCTGCAAAATCTCCATTCCCACCCCACACCAGGGGAAGGATACTGCAAAATCCCCATTCCCTCCTCATTCTAAGGGAAGGATATTGCAAAATCTCCATTCCCACCCCACTCTGGGGCCAGCCAGAGGTGGTATTTCTCTGAACTACTCAAAATTTTCAATACTGGTTCTCCGAACTGCTCAAAATTTCTGCTACCGGTTCTCCAGAACCTGTCAGAACCTGCTGGATTTCACCCCTGGTACATACGATTGCTAGCCAGAAGTTGATCTTTTTGAAAACCCAGATACAGCAATGATATCTGACTATCATTAACCAAGCGGCAGTTCCTCACAGTGGAGCAGAAGGCAAAAGAGAAGACATTAATGTAGATCTTTTGGCTAAAAATGGAAGTAAAGAAAATATATACTTTATGGTGCATGGTTAGGTCAATTCCTAGAAACAGTGTAAAGTAAGTTCCTATAATCCATTTTCCATGTACCTAAACGTGTGTTGAATGTAAAGGCTGGAGGTAGGATCACTAAAAGTAGCAGTGAAAGCTTGGCTACCTACATTTAATTATTGGTTCAGGCCAGGAGTGAAATGCTCCCAGTTCGGACTGGATCACCCGATCCAGTAGCAATGGAAGCAGGTGGTTCGGAGAACTGGTAGCAAAAATCCCCGGGCCCCCCCATGCCCAGCTGAGCTGCACAATCATCAGAAGGTTTTTTTTTATTATTTTTAAAAGCATTTTTTCTACAACTATGACCAAAAAAATGCTTTTAAAAGTAAAAAAAAAAGTCTCTGATGATTGTGCGGCTCGTCAAAGACATTTAAAAGAAAAAAACCCTTTTTTTCTTTTAAATGCTCTGACAATCCCAGTTGAGTTCCCTGATCGGCAGAGGCTTTTTTAAAAAGCCTCTGCCGATTAGGGAACTCAGCTGGGATCGTCAGAGCCTTCTGAAAACATTTTTTTACAACCTCTTAGTCGAAGAGATTATAGAAAAAATGGTTTTAAAAGTAAAAAAAAACAAAATTGGCCACCCCCACCCAGTCACATTACCCCCACCACCATCAAGCCACGCCCACAGAACCAGTAGTAAGAAATTTTAGATTTCACCCCTGATTCAAGCACCATTTTTTTCCCATCAGGATTTATCCCTCGAGTTTTGACATCAATTTCAGGGGTCCTGGTATTTAGTATTATTCAAAAAGGTTGCCTCTATGAATCTTGACTAGTTATTATCCTTAGAATATAAACAACACTTTCATATTATTAAAACCAGATTCTTTGGCACTGAACAAGAGAATGAACTCAATTTAATATCACATCGTATCAGGGAACTGTTAAAATGCTCTGGAGGGGAACCAAGTAAATATTTAATCACACTTCTATCCCCTGCTCAGTATTGCACCTTTTTTTAAAAGGTGCACAATAGTTTACTTACATCAGTTCTCAGAGCTGGATTAGCCAAAAAACCTTTTCCAGAAGAACTTGTCCTAGTGTTTCAGATTTGATATAAACTATCCACACTGATTTGATGTAAAATTCATATTGTCAAGGTAACTGTCAATATCTCATTTCTTCTTTGTTGGAACATATGTCAGGATAATAAGTTTCAGCTTGGTTTTGTCCTATCAGACAATAAGCCTAACATCACTACTATCAGCGATATTTTGTCTGTTATTAAAGCACACAAACAAATTACTGCAGAAGTAGATCTGCTGTAACAAAGAATAAATATTATGCCCAGGAGGAATAATGTTTTATATTACACATTAGAATTTTACATGCAGTTCTAAATCAGTTATTATTCTGTATTGTTGTAATGTGATTTTACTGCCCAATTCTTTTATTGCTTGGATTGTTGACCAAATAAATTGCTGATGATGAATAAAAACATTCTACCTTCACACTGGCCAGTCAAGAAAGTAAAGCAGGATTCATGTATAGAAGCCTACAGGGAAGAAAATGAGATAATGAGCATCACGCTATCAAACTCAGGCCTTGATACATTTGCATGCAGCATCACAATGCAAGTACAAAAAGGGTAGATCTTGCATTTTGTAATTTTGCTGTCATTATGGTTAAGCAGAGATCCATATGAGTTTCAACCATTTTCAATCAGTAAAGATTATTTGAAAACATGTTAGGGTGTATAATAATGATATGCATTCATGATGGTTGGCAAATCCATTTTGTGCTTAGTTGTATGGTTGCAGGTTCTTCTGAAATTAAGTTACTTTATTGTCTTTATTGATTAATAAGGGTGATTAATCATTTAGATCATTTTGAATTCAAAATATTTGTAATTGTTTAGGACCAGAACTTTACTATTAATTCAAATACCTTAGTTTTAAAAAAAAGCTCTTGGCCATTCATAGATTATCTAACTTGACTGTTGGATTGAATGTTGCATTTTTTCCCCAGACAAATGGTTAGCAACTGATCATAGTATATATGAACGTAGTAGCTTTAATACGTGTCAAAAATTGTCCTATGTTGCTAAATAAAAAAAAAAATTAAAAAATCAGCTCCCAGTTCTTGCAGTGATAGATGTGTCTTCAAAGGTTCACATAAATTCTAACTGCTAATGGTCCTCAAACCAATTTCAGGGAAAAGTGGATTAGCATCATGTGCCAATGGACTGTGTAAAATGCTACAAGGCTTGTAATTATTTACAAACAGCTAATCAGGATCAAACAGTTAAAGGCATGGAATTATAGTGCTACATAACCAGTTGGATCTGGGTACACATTGACATCACATAAAGAAATGAAAGCCAGCTTAGAATGTCAAGATTTAATAGGTTGTCAGGAACCCTTGGGATCTATTGGAAGCCCTGTGTGGTGAGCCGCTGAATTGCACATAGAAGCTTTTCAGTGGGTGATGTTCTAATAACACAAATAATTCTGGCATCTCCTCCACTTGTCAATAAAGTCATCTTTGTGTGTGTCAGCATACAACACTAGATGACTGGGTTTGTCATGTGGTGTCAGTTCCCTTGGTTCTTTCAGACACAAATTCTGGAGTAACAAACATCACCTCATCCTCACTCCAGGCAAGAAGGGAATGAAAATAAATTGCTACCTCCCTTTTGCATGATGCACTGATGTTGGTATGATGGAAACCTATGCAAGGAAAAAAATATTTGTAAATATCCAAACCATCAAACCTCTGAAGGTGAAATTATGGCATGCCAGGTGGTGGGGTGGAAGAGTAGAGTGAGTCATGAGTTACCTGTAATGGAGAAATAGATCAACCGCAAACTTTGCAGGGGCACAGCAATTACAAAGAATACACCATTTTGGCACCAGTTTCAAATAAGCCTCAGGAGAGCTAAAAAAGAAACAAAAGTTGACTCAACTCTCAGGATCAGCCAAAATGATGTGATTGCGTAGTCCTGGGCAGGTTCTGAGAGCCCTTGTCTGGAAGTGCTTGAAGTGGCAATACATTACTTTTAAGCAAAAGAAATAAATAAAATTGCACATGTGTACATTTACCTTCTAACTAGTTGGTGGGATATGAGCAACAGTACATTAACCACCGAACCATATCCTGGAGAACCAGTAAACTATCAGAGGATGGGAAAGCAGTTGATGTGGAACTCATCTTCAAAAAAGGGGAAAAATGGATTCCAGGAAGTAAAGTTATAACCAGAAACCAACATCAGACTATCAATAATAGATCATGCCAGATAAATCTTATTGTATTGGCTAAATGTAGCAACTAAATTGTAGTGACTAAATTAGTGGAATAGTGAAATGCTGTGGAAATAATTTACTTGGACTTCAGTAAGGCATTTGTTGTAATAGTTTATTTACTTCATAACCAGCTTTCTGGGAAAAATTCTGAATAACTACCTTTAAATAAATCTCCCCCTTTTTAAATACAATAAAATCCCATTTCTGTATAAAAAACAGAGGGTAGTAACAAAGTATTACACCCACACATAATAGCATCTGTCCTATGAAATAGCATCCCCCTGGGAATCTGGATGGCTCTGACCATGTTAGCCTTTCTCAAAGCCTTGAAGACCAGCTGCTTTCCAGACATTGGACCAGAAGGCTGGGTGAGCTCTCTACTTTTGGATGTGTTTTCTTTTTGTCGTTGGGGTATACTGTTTTCATTTGGATACTATAGGTGTTACCTTTTGGTTTCTGTTTTAATTATCTTGCATTCCAGATAATATGTTTGATTACAATCCTAACATTCTCTATTTAACCAAACCACAGTTCAGGGATCATTAAAACTGTCAGCCAACAATACCTCAGGATTTGGGTTGTAAGGGGTTACTCTTACAACTAAAAATGTTCTTACATTTTCCAAACATGTATAAGGCTGTGAGTACCGTGACTCATCAGTGATACCACCTCACAAAAATACAAAACAAAGCATTCTGCCAGAGAACACGTTGTTTCTGATTGGAAAATGCAATGTCACTTCATTTATATTTGTGACTTGGAAGCCACTCAATGGATTAAATACAGCTACCAGCGCAACTGCTTTTCAAGATTAGTGAGCCAATGAGTCCAAATGCCAGTTAGTCCACTGAACAGTTACATCAATCAGACGTGCTCATTGTCACTCTGGCTTCTTGCCTGTCAACCAAAGAACACCCTGAAACAGCAATAAAGGCCGGAACAATAATGTCAAGATAATGAAAGAATAAAATGATACATGAAACTGTTATGCAGCTATAGTGCAACAGACTTGGAACTCACTGAAGATTCGCTAAACCCTATTAGTAGTTCACAATGATGTGAGGATAAAGCCTTACAGAAGATCTGGCCTATGTTTCCTCCTCTTCTTATCATTTATTGTATAAAAAACACTCAAGTAGGACCAAAGAGTCATGCTAATGTTGGAAAGTCCCCAGCAAAAATGGTTTATAAGCAGTTCTCCATAAGAGTATTTATGAAACTATGGTTGAACAATAGCAGAGGGGTAAACACTTACCAATAATATTTCAGCCAAGCAGAATATTTTCTTTTTCCAGAATTTTGAGCTTGCCTGAAATGACTTCCAGGATGTTAATACATAGCTGATTTCCCCCCTTACGTTTTTCATGTATCGGTAAATCCTACTGTATTTTTTGTCAGCAGAAAGATCATTTTCACATAAGCCATCTAAAATTCTCCATGGTGCCCAGTGTCTGAGTGGGACTGACTATTGATTCAGGAGATTTATTTATTTTTTAATTGGTTTGGTCAACTTTGTATTCCATATTAAAGCTGTATGTAACTTCGAATATTGGTAATAGCAGCTGGTCACTAAAATCACATGGAATATATTAGATTTAAGATGCTTCTCTTCCTTGACAAAAGAAATATAGGAACAGCGCATCTCCCATAATTTATTATTTAAATTCATAATTTTCTTCTAACATTTTAGATGCCTTGGAGGTAAACCATGTGCTAGTCAGATTAAATCCATCCTTCCTTCCCATCCTGCCTAACTGTAATGGTGGAAATTTTATTGCTTTGTAAAAGCAAAAGGAACCTTTCTAGAATGCACAAAAACTGTTAACTGGAACCCAAATGAATGAAAAACTGAAAGGAACTACATTTGCAGAAGTGCCTTTTGGCTTGGTGCACACCTATCTAATATATGCGCTCCAAAGAGCAGAGAAAAGTGGAAGAGGGCTCTGTTCTTTGTTCTCTAAATTCAGCAGGCCTCTACTGATATATTCAATCCTAGTACCTTACCTGTAGGAAAGACTGTATGAGAATGGAGACTCAGCAAATTGAAGGAGTGAGCTAGGAGTTCTTTTTCAAGACCGGAGAAGGATCCACATTTTTTTTAGGTGGACTTAAAAACCAAACACACCAACAAGCAATGTTAGAGATGCAAGAAAACAGCTTGAAGTTAGCATTACTGTCAATGGTTACTCTGAGGATTCCATTTGTCAGGTTCACTGGGTAGATTTTATTTCTTGTTGAGAGAATCTACAAAGAGGTACAGACAACAATTTACCTATTATCTGCCTATCCTATCCTGAAATCACTATAGTTAACATCCCTAATCTATGCTTAACAATTACATACTGTATCTGTGGTTTTGAACTTGGTTCCAACAAATGAACTCAAGCAAATCAGAACTCTGAGACTTGGCTCCTTCTCAAAGGTCTTCTTTAATAAGTACATCATATCGGCACAGCTTCAATGAAAGCCAAATCTAAATCTTTCCCAAGGTTTAGGTATAATTAAACTAGGAAATAACCCCATCCCCAAATGTCAAGTTCACGTTGGCCAGTTAAGTTAATTGGCAGGCTCTTCAGGCACTCCTTTCCCAACCTTATCTGTTGCCAGTGGAGATGACCTCGGTTCCCATGAGAAAGCTCTTTGTTGTGTCTAGCAATGCATTCCAACCTCCTTCTCCCCTCCCCACCCTGTGTGGCAACTGAGCAACAGAGAGATGGCTGCAGCCAGGTACAGTTCAAAGTTGACACATGGGTGGAGGTTATGTTCGTTGCTGGCTAGAGATGAGTTGAAGTCAATTTCTTGAGTTTCTGCTCTAGAGAAATGATGGTGGTTCTTGCTCATACTGGGGTAACTTTTGGAAGTGTGAATCTGCAATCCAGTAAGCATTCACAACATTTTCTGGGTAAACTCTCTTTAAAATCCTTCCAATGTGAATGCTTTTTCACTTTGTCGTCATCCTTAGGGCCTTCTCACATAGTTGTTAGTTAAAAGCAATTACACAGTTAAGACAGTGGTATGACATTCTGCATTATAAACATGGTACCATTTGGGAAAGGCTGCATTTAGTTTGTAGCAATTGTGCACACATTTCACATGTAGCATAATGTAATTTATTTACTTTTGGCTTGGAATGTTCTATGAACTCATCCACTGTGGATTGCAACCATGATTTATGGTGGTGGGAAGAACTGTTTATGGTTTGTCATTATGTCTGAAGTGAACTTTTAGTCCATGGTGGTTTATTTAACAAGCCATGTTTAAATGAATTGTGGCTTAGCATGTTGCAGAACCCTCCTGGCATGACATTCTGGATTAAAGAAGCAGTAGAAGAATGCAGTAGAAGAACAGGGACATTTGATAAAGGAAAAAGAGGGAGATTTAAGACAGCATGAAGGGCTAAAAAGGCAAGGAGAGTACAATTGGTCCTGTGACTGCTTTGAAACTATGTGACTAAAGTGCACTGTTTATATTAAGCTGGAAATTGCTATTTGTTTGCTCAAAGAGAGTCACATGAAATAAAGGCCAGACTCAAAAATGACCTAACTGTTCAACTGGCTAAAGGAAAGGCTATAAAGAGCAATGACTTTAAATAAAAAAAACAAAAATATAACTCAGCATTCTCATTTTGGACTTACTGAAAGGTCATCGGAGGCAAGACAGCCATCTCACTCCAGTGTTAGAAAACATCTACATTTATAATGTTGGGTTTAAGCTATGAGCTTGTTCAAAATAAATGAAATGAAGTATGGAAGAGAAAAACAGTCCATTTCATAAGCTCAGTCTCGTTTTTATAAAAGTGGCTGGAAAGGGTAACTTGATAGCTTTTTAATTGGTGAGGAGGATAAAATAAAAGCATTCCAGTGGTTTCAATAAATAACTTTCCCTAATACTTTTGGAGCACAGGTGATTACATATCGTTCTTGTGGGTGTGTTATTTTTCACTCTCTGGAAGGTAATTAGAGCATTCGTTATTTTGTAAAGATATTCTATGGAGAACGTGCTGTACAAAATAATATTTGAAGTTGAGGTGACTAAAGAAACACAACTGGACCTCCATTTTATAACATGAATTATAGGTTCAAGTGTATTGAGAGGGAGGGAAATAGCTTAGCAGGCCTCAGCTTCAGACATCCTGACTGTCTTCTCCCCTCTTGCTTGGGCACCTCAGTCTGGAGAGCAGATCCCTGCAGGTGCAAATAGCAAAACAGACCAACATTGAGTAGTTCCTCCTCCTGTCTTTAACAGGAAGCATGAATGTTTACAGATTCAATGAAGGCTAATCATTGAACTTCCTAGTCAAAGACGAAAACATTTTGGTCAAATTTTACCATCCTTTTGGGAAACCAGAATGGAGGGGGGAGGGTGGGAGAGAGATGCAAAAACATTTGCATTGGCCTGAAATGAAAGCACATACCTCACACGCTTGTAACTAATCCCAAAAGGAGAGAGAGAGAGAGAGAGAGAGAGAGAGAGAGAGAGAGAGAGAGAGAGAGAGAGAGAGAGAGAGAGAGAGAGAGAAACCAAGCTCCGTTTTCTTGGCTTTGAACATTTTGAAACAGGAAGCCATTTGCTGGTGGAATTCATGCTTAGCTGGTCCAAGAGCCACCCGTTCTTATTACTCCAGGGCTATATTTTTAAAAAATCAAGATGAAAAAGCATAAGTAGATCTTTTTCTGTCACATTTTGATTTTTGCCCCTTTTCTGCCAGTTTTGTTTTACAAATTTTGCATTCAGAAACAGATTCCCGTGCTTTTAAGCTCAGCTTTCATTTTATTTACTCAGCTGTAGATTCATCTCAATTGGTAGCTCTTGTTCTCACCTGGTATTTATATCTAAACAAAATGAAAGAAAGTTGCAAGATGTATTCGTGTGGTTGCTAAGACAAATAGTAATCTGGGAAAAAGTGAAGTTACCATGGAATTGATATAAAAAAATGTATAGACTTTCTCCTTTTCAGGAGATTTTAGGTTATACTTAAAACAGAGGAGGGCAGCCTATGCAGTTTTCCCAGTTTCTTAAGACATAAAATGTCCCAATATTGGTAGAAAATTTGGGTTGGGTTTTAGAGGGTATTTTTTAAAATAGGAATAGTAGCAATTGACAGAGAGAGGCCAAACAGCCGAAATGGGCTAATTTCAAACTGTTGGGACCACTAACCTCACTTTTGGTATCACTGCTGCATTATCAAATGTCTTTCTTCAAGCTAAAATATAAGATTTACTGGCAAGACTAACCTTCAGATTTCTAGATTCTGATTTGGAATGCTCTATACTAAATGTCGCATCTGATTAATAATTACATTTCACATCTTAACTATTACCACTTTTATTTTTTATTATTATTCATTTATTAAATTGTATGCCATCCAACGTATTAAATTGTTGCTGGAAGAGACTTTAGGTGGTTTACAAACATACTTTTCTGAACTTAAATTACTAAGTGTTTTAAGTCTAAGAGCACTGCATTTTCAAATTACATAATGAGTCATCATTTTTATTAACAAATAGATATATGTTCAATGTTGAGTCAGTGCTGACTACTGGCATCTGCTTGGACAAGTCCCTGCAATTTTCTTGGCACAATTTCAAAAGTGACTTGCCATTGTTTCCTTCTTAGGATTAAAAGACAGGGACTGGCCCAAGGTCACCTTAACTGCCTGTGTGCTTGCAAAATTGGCGCATGAGTCTCTACAAAACTTTTTTTTAAAAAAAGCCGAATCCGAATCTTTACAAAGTTTTTTTTCAACTGAAAGAAATACCTTGTGAAGAAAAATTACACTTTGCATACTCATTTGGCTACAAAAGCAGCATCTAAATCACATGTAAATAAATTACAGAAATATAATTTCTGTATAAATATCTACATATGATTTGTATATGTAGGTTAGGGCTTCTTTTAAATTACAGTGTAGTTATTTTTCAATTTCAGTATCATTTTAATGTGCCTTCTTATTATTAGATCAAGCACAACCTTTCTAGTCAATCAGCACAACATTATGATCTAAATAATATCACAATATATTGCCATCAGTTAGATTTTGATAGATGCTAGTATTATCTACCTATGCAATTGAAAGTGGCAACAGTAATAATAATAATTTATTAAATTTGTATGTCGTTTGATTCCCAATGACTCTGAGTCAACCAAGTAAAGAAATTTCAATAAAGTCAATAAAAGATTTTAAAAATTGATGAAAGATGGCAAACCATGACAGACCAAAGGGAATTAAGTATGTTTGGGGGGTGGTGTCTTGATTGAATCTAGGGAAAGATTTTACTTGTCATAGAAGTATAAAGAGGACATGACAAAGTTAATGGAACCTAGTAACATCTAAGCCCCAGAGCTCATTGTAACGGCATTGCCAAAAAGGCACTAAGAGTTGTTAACCTAGTATTGTGAAGTTTCTTCTCCGGTAATATTGCATTGCTAACTAAGGCATACAAAACCTTTGCCACAGGGGTGAAATCCAGCAGGTTCTGACAGGTTCTGGAGAACCAGAAGCGGAAATTTTGAGTAGTTCAGAGAACCAGCAAATACACCTTTCTCTGGTCCCAGGGAGGGGTGGGAATGGAGATTTTGTGATATCCTCCCCCTGGAGTAGGGTGGAAATGGAGATTTTGCAGTATCTTTCCCCTGATACGCCCACCAAGCCACACCAACCAAGCCACACCCACAGAACCGGTAGTAAAAAATTTTGGATTTCACCACTGCTTTGCCAAACTAATTCTTGAATACAGCTTGTCCGCCTGGAACACACACTTTAATTCAGACGTTAACATGATTGAGTGGGTTCAGAGGTATTTCACGAGAAGAGTACTCCACTCCTCTACTCACAATAGAATTCCCTATGACATCAGGCTTAAAATTTAAGCATAGAACACAAAATTGTCTGCTATAATGTCTTCCTATCAACGACTTCTTCAGTTTCAACCACAATAGTACACGGGCAAACAATGGATACAAACTCAAGGTAAATTGCTTCAAACTCAATTGCAAGAAATACAATTTCAGCAACAGAGTGATCAACCCCTGGAATGTTCTACCTAATTCCATTGTTACAGCCTCAAACCCTCACAGTTTCAACCTCAACCTGTTTACTGTAGACCTCACTCCATTTTTAAGAGGTCCCTAAAGGGGGTGTGCATAAGCGCACCCAGCGTGCCTACCGTCCCTCTCTTACTGTCCCCATTTATTTCTATTTACTTCTTTTGTTTATGTTTATGTTCATACACTTGTTATCTTGTACATGTTTGACAAATAAAATAAATAAACAAATAAACATTCTAATTTATTTATTTATTTTATTTTTTATTTTATTTTAATTTATATGCCGCCCTTCTCCGGAGACTCAGAGCGGCTTACAGTGCGTTAACCAATAGCCTTCATACTTTTGTATATTTATATTTATACAAAGTCAGCTTATTGCCCCCAACAAACTGGGTCCTCAATTTACCCACCTTATAAAGGATGGAAGGCTGAGTCGACCTTGAGCCTGCCTGGGATTGAACTAGCAAGTAATTGCAGCAGCTGGATCTTAAATGCTGCCTTTGTAGGAGGCATTACTCCCCTACGCTACTCAGGCTACTCATGAAGTAGAACGTGCTATACATTTTGTGTTAGTAAAGGAAATGTAATCCTACAAAAACTCAATCAATTATGTTTTATTTCAATTACATACACACTTAAAGCCAATGCATACAGGTAATTCTCACCTTACGATCATAACTGAGCCCAGTATTATGGTCATAAGGCTTTGTGGTTGTAAGTCACAGTTATGCCCATTTTTATGATAGTCATTAAGCAAAATGCTATGACCGTTAAGCAAATTGTTTTCTCCAATGGGAAGAAATTGGAAATAAATGTCAGAAACCAACAAAAAATGTCACATGAGCACTGGATGCTGCAAATGGCTCTAAAGATAAGCTGGTTGAGAAGTTCTCAACTGATAATTATGTAATCATGAGGGATGTGTAGCCAATGTAATTCTGAAAATAAGATTAAATAGCTTGTGGGGTCTGTTGTAACTTTGAACAATTGTTAAGCAACAGTCTTAAGTTACCAAAAAAAATTCAGATCAGTTCAATATTTATAAGCTATATTTTTTTTCATCCAATTAATAAATTAGATGCTGGGAAACTCACTTACCAGTTAAAACATAAGGGGGGAGAACCCCACAATATATTGAGTTCTTGCTACTTCACTGCCCACAATTCAGTCTTTCCAACACTGAAGAGGAAAAAAAAGACCTCTTTGGTCTATCAAAACCTTTGCAAAACAATTTTGAATTATGACTCTTTTCTTACAAATGATAACATAAGAAACAGGTCACATCATGGGCTAATTCAAAGAGTAAGAATTAACCACCAGGAGTAAACATTTTGAACCAGTAATTTAATGCCGGATTTATGGTAGAGCAGATGCTGGTTGGGGTCTGGCTATGGACTCCTGCAATAAAATCCAAGATGTGATAAAATGATCTCCTTATCCTGCTGCCAGAATCTGCATACACACACAAATAGATATTTCGTTAATGGAAACAGACATTAATATACTTGGAGCGGAGAGCTTTTCTTTACAATGCCTTTGATTATCATTTTATTTTTTTTCTGCTTTCCTCCAAATATCTAGGATCTGATGCATTATTGGGAGGGATCTGACTGGGGTTGTCTCAAGCAAAGTGCAAGGTTTCTTTTTAATAAGAAACTTAAAGAATCCCTTCTATTTTGATTTAGATTATTGCTGCAGCAGTGAAGTTTTTACCTTTTATATATTCATGGTTAATTCTGAAATTCATGTCATGCTTCAGCTGTTCCTTTAAATTTATATATATATAAATATATTAGTTAGTTAGTTAGTTAGTTAGTTAGTTACTTACTTACTTACTTACTTAGTTAGTTAGTTAGTTAGTTTGTTCGTTCGTTCCCAGCTTTAAATAACTTAAGGCAGCAAACACACCCAATAGACTTCATTTAGAGCAACATTTGGCAGCTGGTGCACCAATTGCAACCCTACTTGGATCAGGAGGCTCTCCTCACAGTCACTCATGCCCTTGTCACCTCACGATTAGATTATTGCAACACACTTCTACCTTTGAAGAGTGTTCGGAGACCACAGTTGGTCCAGAATGCAGCTGCGCGAGCTGTCGTGGGTGCACCTAGGTACAACCACATTACATCAATTCTCACGAGCTGCACTGGCTCCCTATTGGTCTCCAGGTACAATTCAAGGTGTTGGTTATTACCTTTAAAGCCCTACATGGCTCAGGGCCAGGCTATCTTTGAGACCGCCTTCTACTGCATAGCTCCCAGTGACCGGTAAGATCCCACAGAGTTGGTCTCCTCTGGGTCCCGTCAGCTAAACAATACCGGCTGGCGGGTCCGTGGGGGAGGGCCTTCTCTGTGGCTGCCCCAGCTCTCTGGAACCAGTTACCTCCTGAGATCCGGACTACCCCCACCCTATTGGCCTTCCGGAAAGTGGTGAAGACCTGGCTTTTCCGGCAGGCCTGGGGCCATTGATCTTGCCGTTGCAATCTTGTGAGATCTGGCCATGAATGGTGTGCATGGGCTTTTAATGTTTTAAAATGTTTTTATAATGTTTTAAAATAATTTTTCTATGATCATTGTTCGCATTATTTTTGCTGTAAGGAGCCTGAATAGCGTAGGGGAGTAATGCCTCCTACAAAGGCAGCATTTAAGATCCAGCTGCTGCAATTACTGGCGAGTTCAATCCCAGGCAGGCTCAAGGTCGACTCAGCCTTCCATCCTTTATAAGGTGGGTAAATTGAGGACCCAGTTTGTTGGGGGCAATAAGCTGACTTTGTATAAATATAAATATACAAAAGTATGAAGGCTATTGCTTAACACACTGTAAGCCGCCCTGAGTCTCCGGAGAAGGGCGGCATATAAATCAAATTAAAAAAAAAAAAAGTAAGCCACCAGAGTCCCTTGGGAGTTGGGCGGCATAGAAATGTGATAAATTAAATTAAATTAAATAATTAAATTAAATTAAATAATTAAATTAAATTAAATTAAATTAAAAAATTAATTAAATTAAATTAAATTAAATTAAATTAAATTAAATTATTAAATTAAATTAAATTAAATTAAATTAAATTAAATTAAATTAAATTAAATTAAATTAAATAATTAAATTAAATTAAATTAAATTAGACTTCCTTTTCCATTTTCTCCACAACAAATCCTATGAGGTGAATTGGGATGAGAGAAACTGACTGGTCCAAAGTCACCCAGCTGGCTTTCATACCTAAGGCATGGTTAAAACTCATAGATTCCTGGCTTCTAGCCAGTGCTAGAAATATAACAGAGACACTTAGGAAAAAGAAGCAAATTCACAGATAGGTGGGGTATACCTGCTTGGTAACTGCACCTCTGCATTTTTTGCTATTCAGATTGATTACAAATTAAATATGAGTCAGCAACATGTCTGCCGAAAAAAAGACATGAGCAATTTTAAGATTCATCCACAGAAATGCAGTTTCCAGATCACCAGAAGGAATGCTTTTTATTCTTCTTTGAATTGTTAATAACCTATTTTGAATTCTGTGTCCAGTTCTAAGTATTTTATTTTTAAAAACTTCTAAAGAAAGTGGAATAAGTGCAGAGAAAGGTGATTATAATAATTAAAAAACTAAAATCTCTTATGAGGAAAAATAGGGAAAATGAGCAGGCTTGGTGAAAGATGAGGGGTGAGAAGGATAACACTTTTCAAATACCTGAAGCTGTGTCAATGAAGATTTGTTTTCTATCATCTCAGAATATAAAATGTAGAATAGCTTTAAGTTTCAAGAAAGCAGAGTCAAGTTGAATATTAGGATGTGTTTCTTAATTGTAAGAACTGATCAACAATGGAACCATTACTAAAAGAGGTGATTGGTTCCCCATCACTGGATATATCTGAGAAGGAACTGAGTAGCCTTCTGTCTAGACCACTTTAAAGTAGATTTCTATGCTGAGAAGTTTGGCTTCATTATGGCTTCATTAACCTAGCTGGGCTTGTCCACTTCTTTGAGTTTATTATAGGAATTGAGACAAAACAGGATCCCCAATCTCACAGAAAATATATTTTCAGATGAGTTGAACCCTTTTCCATCTGCTAAAGCAAGATGGGACCTCATCAACATTTGCATATTCTTTTTAGGTGTAATGAACAAAGCTTCTGTTCAGTTGACCAAAGTCCCTTAAAAGTCACACTTTATCCACCAGCTCAATTCTATTTTCTCTTTTAAACACATCTTGAAATCCCAGTTCTTCTGCAATGCTGTTTTTGGATTGTATGAAGTCTTCTCTAAGCCATCTGGAGTATTAGGAGTGTGTGAATCGGCCAAGAGTTGATTTGAAATCAATATTTGAATTTTAAAGGCAAACAGATTCCATATGAATGTGCAAGATGAGATGCAAAAACAACATTCCACTCATAATTCAATCTGATAAAAGATTTGACTGTAGCTATTGTAGAGAAGCAGCTGCTTTGGCAGGGTTGATGAAAATACAGTAGCAAGAATGGTAGGTCCTTTAGAGCAAAGGGTTTCAAGCGTTTTCAGGCAGTGAAACCTGCCTTTAAAAAAATTATGGAAGCTCTGATCAAGAGAGAATGAAGCTCTCATGAAAGAAAACTGACTGTATTTAAGAAAATCCCCCCATCTCTCATGGAACCCCTTCAAGTTCTCACATAACCCTGTGGTTCTGAAGAACCAAGTTTGAAAACTCTGCTTAAGAGGATGCAACACTAGTCTGAATGTTTTAAGAGTTTCACTACACTAATTCTTTGAAATATTGCCCTTGGAACTCCTGTAAAGGCGAAATAGCGGAGATAAAATATATATATAAATAAGCTGATTTGAAGTAATTCAAAAGCATCCTACCCTGAAACCAAAGTAAAACATTAGAAAACAAATTAAACTAAATTCTTACCAAAAAAAATCAACTGATTTTTAGTTTAATCAGCTTTTTAATCATTAATCTCCATTTGAAGAGGAGAGGAGAAAAGAGAAGAGGAGAGAAGAGTTGGAAGGGACCTTGGAGGTCTTCTAGTCCAACCCTCTGCCCAGGCAGGAAACCCTACACCACTTCAGACAAATGGTTATCCAACATCTTCTTAAAAATTTCCAGTGTTGGAGCATTCACAACTTCTGCAGGCAAGTTGTTCCACTTATTAATTGTTCTAACTATCAGGAAATTTCTCCTTAGTTCTAAATTGCTTCTCTCTTGCATTAGTTTCCACCCATTGCTTCTTGTCCTGCCCTCAGGGACTTTGGAGAATAGCTTGACTCCCTCTTCTTTGTGGCAACCCCTGAGATATTGAAACACTGCTATCATGTCTCCCCTAGTCCATTTGCTCTTCTAGGTTGCTAAGAATGTTAGCAAAGAAAGACATTTCTAGGAATGATGTTTTGTGTGCTATTTATGTGCTACTTATGCAACAGTTTTTTATCTTTTAAGAACTATATATATTATCCCTTTTTATAATATACAATTATAAAAACAAATTATAACTGAAGTCTAAAAACAAGCATACTGTCTTAGATCTACAGTGGAGAAAATCCATAACTATTGTATGAAAGTCAGTGGAGTGACTTTGGGCCAGTCACTCCCTCACCTCATAGGGTTGTTGTGGTAGGGGAAAGAGGAGGTGATATTATATTGTGTATTGATATGTTCACTGCTTTGCATTATTTATAAACAGAATGAAGGAAGGAAGGAAGGAAGGAAGGAAGGAAGGAAGGAAGGAAGGAAGGAAGGAAGGAAGGAAGGAAGGAAGGAAGGAAATAATAAAAGAGAATAAATTATGTTTTTTCTGTGGTTCCTTCTAACTCACGGATGTCAAACTTGCGGCATCACATTGCCATCACGTGATGTATCATGATGTTTTTCCCCTTCATGGAGCTGGGGTGGATGTGGCCTGCTTGTGACGCATCTGGCCCACGGGTCACCAGTTTGACATTCCTGCTCTAATTTATTAAGATCATTTTTAACTTTTTTCTCCTGCTGTTTAGCTATCCTACCTACTTTTGTCCCATCTGCAAATTTGATAAGCATTCCTTCCACCACTTCATCCAGATCACTAGCAAAATACTTGGAAATTCTTGTTTCAGGGGAAAATTATGGTATCTCCACCACCTTACCCTCAATACCCTTCCTCCAATTTAACAATTTTTTTTTAGTACACCTTTCAGACCATCCACAGCTGTGGTGACACAGTGGTTAGAATGCAGTATTGCAGGCTTACTCTGTCCACAGCCAGGAATTTGATCCTGACCAGCTCAAGGTTGCTAAGTGCTATTGCTAAGAACCGTGGTGATGCAGTGGTTAGAATGCAGTACTGCAGGCTAATTCTGCTTACTGCCAACTGCCAGCAGTTTGGCAGTTTCAGTCCCACAGGCTCAAGGTTGACTCAGCCTTCCATCCTTCCAAGGTCGGTAAAATGAGGACCCTGATTGTTAGGGGCAATATGCTAACTGTGTAAACAGCTTAGAGAGGGCTGTAAAGCACTGTGAAGCGGTATATAAGTCTAAGTGCTATTGCTATTGCTAATAAATCCAGGAATAAAGGAATGGGCCATGCAGAAGGTGGAAGATACAGGTGGTAAACAGGACTCAAGATGGTTGTATTCCCATTACTAAAGAGGTATCTTATTGATATCCTGGCTGAGAGGAATTAAGTCATTTAATCAAGACCACATAGTAATTAAGTCATAGACAGAGCTCTCTACATTTGTTAGCCATACATACGGGCATGCTATTTGTTCCCTGTTAAGGCAGAATTTTGAGGAAACCTGACTTCTTTGATATGATTTGGTCTGAATGGAATGGAATGAAAATTTCAGGTTAAATGAACCAAACTCATGGGGGTTTTTTTTGAATGAGGAGGAAATAGAAGGCATGCTATAATTTGGTCAACCAAATTATTCTGTCCAAGGGTACCTTTCATATCTCTTCGCTTTCACAATATTTGCAAATGTGAGAAACTCCATCATCTAACTGGAATTATGCCATGAATCCTATACCCCTGAAACCATATAAAAGCCTGGAGCAATACTTGAATTAAATTCAGGTGAAAAACGTTGAAAATGAAACATATCAAGCTTCTTTCTTATTTGGGGCGGGAGGGGCATGAAATGCTGCTTCTATAAGATTTTGTCCACATTTTTGGTCTCCAAGGAAATTAGCCTGTTACCTTGGAGGTTGTTTCCTTCTGAAACACCAGAGTAGGTGAGAGGCTGTTTAACTTGGCAGCCATGAACATTTAAACACTAGTCTGATGAATGGAGCCTTTCAGGGCCATTAGCCCTGTCCTGCAGGAATAAACATTCCTTTGGAAAAAATTTAAAAGAGGGGAGAGGGGCCTGCTGCACAGATTTTGAAAAGTATTTGAATCTAAAGCATTCTAATATTTCTAGAATCTAAGACTATTATACAATATAATAGTCCAATAAAGACAATGTAGTGTGTAGTATATATGGTATAGTGGTGAAGGTGCTGGATCAGGATTAAGGAAATGCAGCTTCCAATCCTCCCCAGGCATAGAAACCAGCTAAGTGCCTTTGGGCCTGTCACCCTCTCTCAGCCCTAGTCTGGAGAGTAAAACAATAAAATAAAAGTGTATATCTATTAATGTGGGCTGGACTAGTGTGATACATTAGAGCCCATGAACTTCTATGAAGGGTTTTGTCTGTCCTGCAGCAGAATGTATTTTTCAGACTATAAGACTCACTTTTTGTCTTCCAAAAGGGGACGAAAATGTCTGTGCGTCTTATAGACCGAATATAAACCAAAGCCCCGCCTACCTGCCAGCCATTTTTTGGCCTCTGCATGCCCCGTTTTTGGGCCTTTTTTGGCCTTTTTCAGGCCTTTTTTCAGCCTGTTTTCGAGGCTTTTTCAGGGCTTTTTTGCCCTGTTTTAGGCTTTTTTCAGCCTGTTCTTTTCCAGAAAAAACAGGCCAAAAAAGCTTCAAAAATGGCCCAAAAAAGCCTCAAAAACGGGCTGAAAAAAGACCTGAAAATGAGCTTCAAAAAGCCTTGAAAATGGGCCACAAAAAGCTCCGTGAACAGGCCGAAAAAAGACTAGAAAAGGCCCAAAAAAAGGCCCCCAAAAAGGGAGGCCAAAAACTTTTTTTTGCTGTTTTCGACTTCTAAATTTATGTGTGTCTTATAGTCTGAAAAATACGGTAAATTTCTAGTTCAACTAACTATAGTTAGCAGTTGCATAAACTGTGAACAAGCAGAGAGGGACAGAAGGAAGCTGGAATCTATCAAGTTTGTGTTTTGTTTTGTTTTGTTTTGTTTTGTTTTGTTTTGTTTTGTTTTGTTTTGTTTTGTTTTGTTTTGTTTTGTTTTGTTTTGTTTTGTTTTGTTTTGTTTTGTTTTGTTTTGAGGGGCCTTGATGCTTTGTGAGCTTCCTTGTTTTCTTGCAGATGTTTCATTACCCAAACTAGGTAAGGTCATCGGTGCTAGCACCGATGACCTTACCTAGTTTGGGTAATGAAATGTCTCATTTCAACCCTAAGCTACAAATATTCTCCTTTATTGATTTATTTTGTTTGTATAGAAAAGTAGGTACAGAGAATATTTATTGGAGATAAAGGAACTGTAGATGAGTGTAGAGATAAGCTTGAAGATGGAATGAGAGAGTGGCTATGTAATCACCAGGTTTAGGAAATAGATACATAAGAACCTAGGGGGAAAGGGGGGGGGGGTTGAGAAAGAAACTTGAGATTATCCCCCTTTGATTCTCTTTACTATAAGAATGGGCAAAGAGACATTCTGTTTTCAGAGTTTCAGCAGTCCAGTGAAGTTTGTTTCCTGACTTGGTCTACCTTAAAGGTCTGAGATAAATAATCCAAACCCAGAAAAAATTCTTATAGTACAAGAGTTAGAAAGGATAGTGTGCAGAAAAGGTATAAATAAATCATACTGCCTCCATAACCTTTCTAAGCCTGTTTCTAGGAAATTTTTAATGTTTCGTTAGGTAAATACTACCGGCAGAATTCTCAAAGTATTTATCAAAATGCTGTTATTGTTCTTTTCTTCATGTAAATGAAGTGTATGTTGCAAAACTAGATATTAATTATTATTTTTTCTTTTCTTTAGCAAACTAGAATTTGATCCATGCTGTATCAATCATTTGCTTTCTAAATGATTCAGCCATTCCCGTAATGACACAATAGTACATTTGGGTGGGACATGGATAAAATTACAAAACAAGGAAAGTATAAAAAAACCAAAATGCTACAATTTTTGCTTTAATTTTCCAAGTGGGAATACATCCACACTGCTCATAGAAATTATTGGGACAAAATATTTACAAGCAAAATCGCTTGTAAAGATGGCATGTGCATTTTTTCTGCTTTTACAAGCATGAAAAGCTCTGAGAATCACAAATATGGATGGAGCTTAAATTCTCTAAAACACAAAGCTTAATAGTCTTATTGGGCTGTGCTTAAATAATACTAAGCCTCAGAGACTTCTATGAGTAGAAGCATATCAGTGGTATGTGCTACAGTTTGAGGTCAATCCAAAAGAACAGAAGAAAATCCATATATTAAGTAGAGTGAAGGTCTATCTATCTCAGCCCCCTCTAAACACCCAGTTTTTAACAGTATCTAGCAGTTTTTTCTTTAAAATAAAGCATTGCAAACTGGTCATGAAGAGCCAATTTGCCTTACTATTGTGGTTATAAATTCCCCAGAAGAATCTGTACCACTCCCTACCAGTAAAGACTTGGTGGAAAAAAATCTGGTTTTGCCATTTTTCAAAGCACTGGGAGAATGAGAATCGAATTCACCATTTGGCTGGGAGCCACAGAAAAGAAGGTCCTTTACTGTAGACCACATAACTGAGCTTCTGACCGTGGAGAATCTTCAAAGGGGTCTCTCTTGTTGAATTAATTGGACAGTTTTATAGTGGGAGAGATAGATACTCATATGTAGGACTTCAAAGGTCAACAGCAACACCTTAAATTGTGGCAGATAGCCAGCAATTCTTGTCCTTACATTGGTTTGCATTCTAGCCACCTCTTTTGGCACCAATTGCAGTTTTTGTATACATTTTAAGAATTGTAATAGTGTAGTGTATGTTACAATAGTCAAAATGGTACCAGTCCCATCTAATTACCAACATAGGTCATTCACCAACATAACCAAGGCAGATTTAGTACCACCTCCTAGATTAAACCCCATTCATCTAGATAATCAGTTGCATCCAAATCCATTTGGAGTTGAATGAGGTCGCCATGTTCTCACTAGCCCAACCCAAAAATGGAATTCTTGAGGGAGGTCTATAAATACAGAGGGCTTTTTCAGGAAAGATCATGTACAGTTTTTCAGATTCCCCAAAGAAGGTATTTGAAAAGATAAGCATCAGATTTTCTTTGATGGAGATGTAAAAAAAAAATTGAGGACTCATTGACCCATATGATATAGTCATGGATTATCTGATATATTTTTGGAATAATGTTCTAATGCATATAGATTTGTGGGAAAATCTTTAAATGTTAAATATGTGAACGTGATGTTGAATTATATACCAAAATTTTGCAATCTGAATGTTCATCAAGAATTAACAAATATAGTACTCTCACTGCTGTTACATACAGTATGTGTTTACTATGAAGTAACTCTTAGTTCAGACAGAAATAGAGTTTTATAGGAGGAAACACTGTAAATAAATAAATACTATAACAAGATAGCTGTTCAATCCCAATTGTAGTTAAAATTAGATCACATTATTACCTCAGATGCTAATAGGGAGAAGTGTACTAAAGCACCAGGTTAGAAACTAGGAGACTTACTTCTAGTCCTGCCTTAGGCATGGAAACCAGTTGACTGGTTTGGGTAACTTCTGGTCAGTTACTCTCTCTCAGCTCAACCCACCTTTAAAGGGTTGTTGTGGGGAAATAGGAGAAAAAATGTTAGATATGTTTGCTTTCTGGAGTTATTTATAAAAATAATAAAGATGGGGTAAATAAAAGATGTAAGATTGTCTGCAAGACTATATACCTTATCCATTTTAGGACCAAACAGTACTTTCAGTTTGTTCATTAATAGTTTTATTGTTGATTTGTCTAATAATGCAATGTTTTGTATGTAGTTATTCTGAAGAATTTTTGCCACCTTAAAGCATCCACTATTAGAAACCTAAGGATAGATATGTAAGCAATATTATTTGAGGTAGTTATTTATATTCAAACTTACTAATAAAGCCTGCTCGCATAAATTTATTAATATTTTCAAGATAAAGGGTATGGAAGCTATTGAACGATGTTTAAACATCTCTGTAGTCATAATACTGGAGTTTTGTTTTTATTTTCCAGAAAGTATATTTGATTTTAAAGCAGTATCTTCCAATAATAACAGAACTGACTGGGAAACTGATTTGTGGTTACTTGAAAGTGAAATCCATGAAAAGGAACAGATGTTTAAATACTCTGCTAATTCTCTTACAGTGATTCAGCAATTAATAAACTAATACAAAATTTGAGCCTTAAGAATTTGTTTTGAGAACATAAAGGACTGCTGACCTCTTTTCCTAAACAACAAATAAGACAAGGAAAACAAACAAAATGTCTGAAAAGAGCAGCAGGTGGCTTTTCAGTAAAAGCTATTAAAAGTGTAAGTTAAACTCAATAAATCAAATTTACTTTTCTTTGCTAAGGTTTCCTACTCCGTAACACTTCCTTTCAGGAGATGAATGGTTTCAGCCACTGTCCTCTGAAAACACCTGTGCAATGTTTGTTGGATTTTCTTGTTCGCACTGAACTAGCTAAATTGTATCTCTATAGTTGAATATCCCTACCCCACCCATCCACACCTCTCTCTGTCCCTCCCTCCCTCCCTCTCCTCACAGCACAGTGTCTACTTTTGTGTACTTGGAATCTACGCTGACATCTCAACTCAGACAAAGCTTAGCAAATTAACATTTTCTCTGAAAATGGCTGAATTATATTTAAGCAAAGCTCACAGCTAAGAGCAGATAATGATATTGAATCCTTACCTAATAATTCATTATTATTGTTGTTGCGGCTACTGCTGCTTCAGTTCACAGAGTATGTATGAAGGTAGGGTTTTGACCTTCATTTCCTGCACAGATGTTTCTCTTTCATCTCCTTCTCAACCAATTCTGAGTTCTCCAGCATACAAGTTACCATATTAAAAAAAATACAATAAAGTTCTTTTATTCTGATCATCCTCTCTCTGGTGAAAGGACTGTATTACATAAATACCATTGTTTCTCTGACAGTCAGTTCTAATCAGGGGTGCTATTCAGCAGGTTCTGACAGGTTCTGGAGAACTGGTAGCGGAAATTTTGAGTAATTTGGAGAACTGGCAAATACCTCTGGCTGGCCTCAGAGTGGGGTGGGAATGGGGATTTTGCAGTATCCTTCCCCTGGAGTGGGGTGGGAATGGAGATTTTGCAGTATCCTTCCCCTGCCATGCCCACCAAGCCGCACCCACTAAGCCACACCACAGCCAGAGAACCAGTAGTAAAAAATTTTGAATTCCACCACTGGTTCTAATGAAATGGAATGTCTCATGATTGGCATACTGTTTTTGTTGATAATATAGCCACCATTAAACGGCGTCTTCCTATCCCTGGTCCTTGGGAAGGACCCAATAGTTGGATAAAAAGGCCAAATCTAGTTTAAGCATCTGGCTGACTGTGACAAACCATAATAAAATGGTAAGAACAACAAATTAGCAAAGTATGAAACAAAGAGTTTTCACTCTCACGCTCTCCTTCCATTTGGGTGAAAAGATCCCCTTAAAAGCCATAACATTATTTTTAGCAAGCAGATGGTTCAAGTAGTGCAGTGTAACATAATGAAATATAAATTATGTGGCAATAGCAGTGGTGGAATTCAGCCGGCTCTATCCAGATCGCATGATCTGGTAGTGCCAGTGGTGGGAGGCTCCGCCCACCCAGCCGGAGGTCATCACGTCCCGTTTTTGACCCTCTGCGCATGTGTGGAGGAGGCGCGCACACTCATATTTGCAAACCTGTAGCAAAGGTAAGTGAATACCACCCATGGTCAGTAGCAAATGTAGCAAAACCCGATGATGTCAAATGACAACACGAGCAATATGAACTTATATAATGATGTCATAATAGTTGACACAAGCACACATGTTGCATCATTTTCAGGAAGACATAATTGCACTCATGTTATCATTGTCCATCTTTGGCCTGCCTTGACTACAGTATGTGCCTCCATTTGCTTTAGCCCAAGAATCTATCTAAATCAAGTGCTGGTTTTAATTACCGCAATGCTTCAGAAAAATATTTTTTTCTTCTATAGGAAATAAATAGTCCAAATTACATCATTTGGCCATATAATAATTTAAGACAAAACACACCAAGGGCCTAAAAACCAGTAACCAAGTACCAGCTGGATTTCCCAAAAGGCAAAAAGGATTTCCAGGTATGTTCAAGCCATCTTTTTGAATAAAAGAGAGAGGAAAGTTTTAATATATTCCCCATCAATCAAGCACATCCTAGCCTTTTGACTTAAGGGAAGGAGAAAGAATTATGAAAATCCCATCACTGGATTCAGTTTCAGCAGCCAACAGCTAAAAATAGGCCTGCTTTCTTATGGAAAGGTATATAAAGTTGAAGAGCAAAAGCAGGCAACTTAAGATAAACTTCTCCAAGTCGTCTGAATTTGGTGCCAAACGTACAGGGCAGCCTGATAGTTAAGAGGCCTCTTGTGCCATTTTTAGAACTTGAAAAGAGCTGATGACCAAATACCCCATGCTGGGAAGCAACCATGGAAAAATAACCTGATCTGTAATGAACAAGCAGTCTAATAATTTTAACTATTCTTTGAGGTTTCTTTTATGTTATTTTGCATAATGACTCTAGCAGACTCAGAATTCTCGTTGAAATATGTAACAATGAATAGCCTGTGCAGTTCTATGAAAACAGTTCACTATGATCTGAAGTCCTATCTGATGCAGCTTTGTGGGAAATTCAGAATAGTCCCATATATGGACTTTTCTGCCAGCAGCTCCAAAACAAGGGCATTTTTCTATTTGTTTTTTGATAGCTCCACTTTTCTAGGAGGAAAATTGCTTTATCCCTAAAAATTTGAATACATTTTATCTAATGCTGGTGCACGATCTCCTGAGTTAGTTGTTAAACTTGTGTTAATATCTCTTCTTTAATTCTTGCTTCTTCTTGCTTAGCATATCTTGAAGGACCTGCGGTGACAAAAGAGGAAAATAGAATGTTATCAGATATACTTAGGTTAATGTGAAATTATTCTACTAGGCCTTTCTCCAGGACACAAATTTGCAATATCTGTATATGCTACTTGGTTAAACATTGACATAATCTGGGACAGGCAAATGTGAATTTTCTAAGTTAAATTTCATCTTCTACCTCTATGACAGATGCTCCATATTAGGGGTTAGCATTCTTCTTGTACTCTCACAACCCAGATTTTAAAGTACTAAAGGATTCATATCAGTGATTAAAAACCCCAATATGCTTCCTGACTAGCAGATTGATTGGTTGGTTGGTTGGTTGATTGATGATTGATTGATTGATTTCAGGTACAATATCACAGTACCAAACAGCAAAATAAAAATACAGTACAAGATGGTATATTACCAGTGAATGAATAGCATGTATAGACTCATCCATCAAGATGATTTCATCTAGAATAGAAGAATAACTTTATTGTCACTTTGCAAGAACACTAATCGGCATACATTAAAATGAAATTTCATTGCTACAGCTCTCAAACGGTCATCACCTCCAATATACACTACATATAAGTGGCAGGATAAATAGATAGATAGATAGATAGATAGATAGATAGATAGATAGATAGATAGATAGATAGATACAAAATTATGCATATACGCACATATATGACACAGAAAAACAACACAGTCTTCACCTACACTACCCCAAGGCCTCCATCCTTGGCCTTCAAGGTCTCCAGGACACCTTTACCATGTTTCCCCAAAAATAAGACTGGGTCTTATATTAATTTTTGCTCCAAAAAACGCATTAAAGCTTATTTTCTGATTAGGTCTTATTTTGGGGAAATATGGTACTAAATGCATCCATCTGGCTGACAATCTTAACTGGGGTTTATTTTGGGGGTAGAGTTTATATTATGAGCATCCTGAAAAATCATGCTAGGACTTATTTTCCGGTTGGGTCCTAGTTTGGGGGGAAACAGGGTAGGAGGGCAGACACATTGATCTCAGAAGGGATTTTGTTCCAGCGGGAAGCATCATGTCAGAGATGGCATATTTCCTGAATAGTGATAGATAGCATTGTTCAATCAAAGGGATCTAGAGTATGCCAATTGATATCAATGCTAACTGATATCTGCCAGGCAGAAATTATGAGAAATAGGTGGTTCCACAAAAACCTGGCCTCATGCCATGTTGAAGATGATGTTTTTTTCTTTTAGGAAACATTTTTTTAAAAACTTGGTAAAAGAATCTGAGTGACTAGATTAATCTGTGACTTTCATGAGACACATTAGAAACATTTATTTAATTTAATATGATTTTGACTATGCCATCAGCACAGTTTGCAGATTATAATTTTCCATTGTGTTTGTATGCCAAAACACAATTTAAATTCCTTCATATTTTGTCTAGGGGGATAAAAGAGGAATAAATTAATGCCAATGGCTCATAGGCATTCTTCAAGTATTGTTAGTTGTGATGAAAAAGAGGGAAAAGAAATTTATTATTGTAGAAAAAAAGCTTCTTGCTCAAGTTTTCCAAAATATGTTGGACCATTTTTGTTTGCCAGGTATCACAGGATATGATTCTTCTTTTCTGTCATTTGATATTCAACTTTTTGGGAATCTCCTAAAATTTAATTAGGATTGGAGGAAAGTGATCCAACAGAAATGGGAGCTATATGTAAACAAAGAATAGTTTCTAGATAAATAGGACCTTCAAAATACTGGAGGGAAAGTTTTTGTAGCTGCAGATGAACATTCCTGAAAGCAGGAAGTTGACCTGAGCAATGATTAGTGAAGCAGGTTTCATGTTGGTAACAGAAATATTTATTTAAAGAAATTAAAATAGGAAGAGAGATAGGCAAGTATCTAGCTAACCCAATGGCAGAGAATAAGACCTCCATGCATTCCCACTCAGGAACAAAGGCAAAAGAGAGTAACCTGAGATTAGCAGGAGACAAGGAGGAGGTGGTGTAAATCCTTACGTAACTTTGTCTCTCTCTACTGCACCACCTATTCGGATCTTGTCAAAATAACTGAAATCTCATTATTTAGGTAGCATTAACTCACATAATATCATGTAATTTTCTTGTACCCCAAAATAAGGTTATTATGTATAGTAAATTGAATGTGAAAGCTCACAATTTATAGGCATATTAGAATGCATATGAAGGTTTGGTCACTTAGGTGTTGGTAATCATCTTTAAAGCGCTCCATGGCTTAGGACCAGGGTACTTACGGGACCGCCTTCTGCCACCAATTGCCTCCCACTTGCCGGTTCGCTCCCACAGAGAGGGCCTCCTCAGGCTGCAGTCAGTCAGACAATGTCGGTTGGAGACCTCCAGGGGAAGAGCCTTCTCTGTGGTAGCTCCCACCCTCTGGAACTATCTTCCCCCAGAGTTGCGAACGATCTCTGACGTCCGGACTTTTCGTCGGGCCTTAAAAACATATTTTTTTCAGCTTGCCGGCTTGGCCTGATCCCTCTAACATTTTTTAGAATTTTAGAGTTTTGATATTAATTTTAAATTGAATTGTTTTTACTATTGGCCAAATTTATATTAGTTGTTTTTTAAAATTTTAACTTTTGTGTACCTTGTTTTTTATCTGGCTGTTCACCGCCCTGAGTCTGCAAGGAGAAGGGCGGGATATAAATTTAATAAAATCAAATCAAATCAAATCAAATAAGATTTCTGGCAAAAAAACAAAAACAAAACCCAAAACCCTATCCATTGTCAGCAATGGAGTCAGTTAATGACTGTGGCATTCATTTAATGACTGCTTTACAATCACCACATTCACTTGATGAACACCACAAAAAAAGTAACATTGGGTGCAGTCATGTGATGACCCACTTAATGACTCACATGACTTATGATTATAATTCCAGACCCAGTTATGGGTCTGGAATTATAATCATATAAATACAGGAAGACTGTATTTTCAGTCTTCCGTTTAGTAAGAGAAAACATTTTTTTTCTATCAAAAGGTATTGCTAATTGTGCTTGATTCCATCCAAGATTTTTCCCCTTGAATGTAACAGTTAGAATGACTACGATATGAATAATGTACTTTCCTACAGAACTTGAAAACATACTTACAAAGGCTCCTGGCTCCCACTTATGCAACAAACCATTGCTAGCTTGTTTTATTTTCCTCTATTCATGAAATAATGAGATCGTCATCATTGTTCAATTTCACCCATATCAGATTTGCAAGAAAGTTTTCCTTTTCCATCTAAACGCAGCAGATGTGTTTCAAGATACAAAGGATTAAAACTCAAAAAATAAAAAATAAAAAAAATAGCCATAATAATTTTTTTCAGATGTTACAACTGTTGAATAAAGCCTAAATTGTTTCCATTTTGGAACAATAAATAACACAGCAGTTTGATTTTGTAAACTTACCTATCCTGGACAACATTTTTGTGATTTGGAACAGGTTGAAGAGAGAAAAGAAGTTAGCAACGTGAGTGCCATTTCTTACATGCTACTTGATTTAATTTGTGATTGTTTGAGGTACTTGTTCACATGGAGCTTTTCCTCTATATAATATGTACATATAGGAAAAAAGCCTTGTAAGATGTGAAGAGTCCTTGGTGCTCTCTGAAACTGGTTGTTTTCTTACAGATATTCCATTATGTAGCATCATCAGTGCTTCTAAGAAGTTCTAAAAGCAGATGGAAATGATGGTAGTTTAGAGCTATTTCCAAAATATGTTGATCCATTTCTGTTTTCAAAGTCTCTGATATCATAGGAGATGATTCTTCTTTTGTGTCATTTAATACTTCTTTTTATTCTTTATTGGCCACCTGTGATTGGACATACAAGGAATTTGTCTCTGGTGCATAAGCTTTCAGCAGTGGTGAAATCTAAAATTTGTTATTACCAGTTCTGTGGGCATGGCTTGGTGTGTGTGGGGGTAATGTGACTGGGTGGGCATGGCTATTTTTTTTTTTTTACTTTTAAAACCATTTTTTCTACAACCTCTTCTGGGAAGAGGTTGTAAAAAAATGCTTTCAAAAAGCTCTGACGATCCCAGCTGAGTTGCCTGATCGGCAGAGGCTTTTTTTCTTTTAAATGGCTCTGACAATCCAAGCTGAGTTGCCTGATCAGCAGAGGCTTTTTTTCTTTTAAATGCCTCTGACAATCCAAGCTGAATTGCCTGATCGGCAGAGGCTTTTTAAAAACTCTTTTAACTTTTTATTTTTTCAGCCAAAGAGGTTGTAGAAAAATGCTTTTAAAAGTAAGAAAAAAGCCTCTGATGATTGTGTGACTCAGATGGGCATGGGAGGGCAGGGATTTTTGCAACCGATTTTCCGAAACACCCACCTCCATCACTACCGGATTGTGATCTGGTCCAAACCAGGAGCATTTCACCCCGGCTCTCAGTGTACATATGAGCAACAAAGCGATATCTTTCTCCCTGGAGATGTATGTGATTACATAAAACGGGTTAGCGGGTATGATGAAATTCCCACCTAAATTCAGAGGTGGGCTGCTGGGGGCTCGCAGGGGTTCAGGAGAACCTCTAGCTAAGATTCTGTGAGTTTGGAGAACCCCCAAATCCCACTCCTGGCTGGCCCGCCCACCCCATCCTGCCCCTCTCACGAGTCCCCACATGGCTTGTTTTGGATGCAGGTAAGTGCTGAAGACTTGGAGAAGGTGAAAAATGGGCCTACCGGAAGTTCAGGAAGGCTGGAAATGAGCTTGTTTCCAGCCTCCAGAGAGCCTCCAGAGCCTGGGGGAGCTATTTTCGCCCTCCCGGAGGCTCAAAGAAACCTTCCAGAGCAGTGGTGAGTTCCTCCTGGTTCGGCCTGGTTCTCCCAAGCCAGTAGTGATGATATGATGTCACTGAACCGGTTCTGCCCCCCGCATCCCCCCGCATCCCCCCACCTGCCGCATTATTCTTACCTTTTATTTGGCCCCACCCCCAATCTATTGCTGCCTCCTGAGTCCCAGCTAATGGCTAGAGGGGAAAAAACTGGTTAAACTCTTGCCGCGGGGCTTCAAATCCCTACAGATCCCTACAGCTGATCAGTGTTAAAAGAAAACAAATGAGTAGATCAGTGCCTGCAAAAATAAATGAGTAGACCAGTACAGCTCTGCAAGCAGTTAAAAGCCTGGTAGACCAGTACCTCTGCTAAATCCTAAATAATTGTTATATGACCATCAAGCCACGCCCACAAAATAAGCCATGCCCACAGAACCGGTAGTAAAAAATTTTAGAACCCACCCCTGCTCCAGAGCCCAGGGAGGGCAAACCCCACCCACTCCTGCTGTGGTGCAGGGACCAACTTGGCCATGCCCACCATGGCCACGCCCACCAAGCAACCGGGCAGAGAACCCCTCGCTAAAATTTTTGAAGCCCACCCTTGCTTAAATTCCTCTATAGCTGAAATTTAGAGAGGCCAAAGTTTGACTCTGAGTACGGAAATCTCTGGTTCTCTGTTAGTGTTATGTGTTTAAAGCCAAGTATATAAAGAGTTTAAATCAGAAAGTACATGCAGTAAATATGTACAACACCCTCTTTCCTTGCAGTGTAAAAGAACATTACGTGAAGTGCAGATAATTGTGAATGATAAAATTCATAAACCGGCAGTGATTTCTAGGTATCCTGAGTCCCTAGATAAATAAGAACAAGTTGTGCTGAAGGTATTATAAAGAACCCCTTCATAATCCTCTCATATATGACCAGACTTATTTAGGATATTATTGGAAGAATAATATTGTTTTAGATAAATCACTCCCATTCTTCGTTCATGTGAACAGGTAAAGCCTTCGTATATCATTATAATTCAGGTACAATAAGCAATATAGTACAAGTTCATAAGCAATATATTACAAGCCTTTGTTCCTCTTCTAGACAGCTCATATTGCCTGCACATCTTTTCATTCCCCAAAGAGTTGTTAGTGAGATTATATGGAGACATGTTTAGTGCTTCTTTTAGTCTTTAAGTCATAAGTGCTACCTGATAACTTCTTTGAACAGAAATGCCCATTTCCAAGGAAAGAATTAAAGTAAGAATTCAGGGAGAAGAAGCACAAAGATAACTTTTGAACGATAACTTCATTGCATGACTTTATCCCAGCTATAATGTCAGCTGCCACCAGGAAAATGTTGAAAAAGTGCTGGACAATATTAATAGTTACTTCCTCCTGTACTGTTGGATGAACAGTTGGAAAAAAGTCATAGATATTTGTGTTATGACAGGTACTGTGTACATGATAACTGCAGCGAGATTATTTTTATGCACAGACATGGAAAACATTTGGCAACACCTGCAATGGAAAAATATTAGGTGAAGATGAAAGAACTTGTTGAGTTGGCCAAACTGACCTATTTGATTAGAAAAAAGACAATATGTATTTTTTTACTGCTGACAGGAAACTCATTATGGACTCTTTGTGTACAATATTAAAAAATGAATTTATGATCTATGGTTTAGATGATTAGCTAGAATAGATTAGAAGAGAGGCATGGTGTAACTTTAGAGAAAGATAAATCCATAATTGTACTTTTAAATGCAGTAAAAGAAGATCAAAAGTCACTTCTTTAACTTTTTCTTTCGTTTCTATTTTCTTATAGGTTTAATTTTCATTTTCTTTGTGCAATTTAGTTTTCTATTTTATTTCTTCCCTTTTTTCCTCCTTCCTTTTTTTTTAGTTTGTAGCAATTTTTACTCATTTTTAATAAAATTGTATTTATTATCATATTAAAAAAGAAAACACTTAATACTTACTATGACTGCAGTAAAGCAAAGCATTACACATGGAGTTTGTTTATAACCTATCTTATTTACTTTATGTCTGTATTTAATACCCTCTGGAAGAGGAAACATTGGCAATGGTTAAAATTTACAAGACCTTTGAAGAGGTTGCTCTTACTTCAGCTGTCTTTTTAGGTCTCTGGACATTTTTTTCAAGGAATAAAAAGAATTATATCTATTAACAACAAACATTTTGAAACTTTAATCCACAACCCAAATAGTAATTTGTCTCTGCTATCTTTTTGTTCTTAAATATTATACAATTCTGACGTATCAGAGTTAATATAAAACCAGCGGGATATTAGAATTAATTTTTCCAGTTCTGAGTGCGATATGTAGTACTATATGTAGTAAATGAACAAATATGTCTGTTCATTTTACTGCCATTCCTCTCTTGTAAGTTTTATGTAACACAACATATTAAAAGCTCTGATAATAACACAGTGAAAATAATTATCATTGATACCTGATATTCTTTTTTTTTATAAAGTTTATAAAATGGCAATGCTGTGTAACAGCCAAAACAAAAATGAATATGCTGTGTAATGGCCAAAAAATAAAAATGAGTATGCTGTGTTTAACAGCCAAACAAAAATGATTATGTTGTGTAACAGCCAAAATAAACATAGATATGCTGTGTAACGGCTAAGAAACAAAATGAGTATGCTGTGCTTAATAGCCAAAAACAAAATGGTGATGCTGTGTTAAACAGCTAAGAAATAAAAATGATTGGTTTAACAACAAAGATAAAGATAAAGATGCTGGGTTTTATAGCAAAAATAAAATGAGGTGGGATAGCCAAAATAAGGAAGAGTATGTTAAGATTAATAGTTAAAATGAAATGAGTAAGTTAGGTTTAATAACAGAAATAAAGATTATGAATGTTGAGTTCAATAGTAAAAATGATTATGTTGGAATTAAATATTTTATGAATGTTTATAATCATTGTATGATTTATACTTTGAAAATATATCCATTTAAGCAAACGAAAGAGAAAAAGGAAATGATAATTGGTTAGGATTTAAGACTTAAGTAACGGGTTTTTGGGGATAATGGCATAGTTAAATAGACAGATTTGAGGGAAATAACTGAGTAAAATATTAAGTTGTGTTAATTGAAAATTAAGATTTGTTAGTGATTTGTATTAATTTGTGACCGGATCAAAAGCTTTGTTTTGAAAAGATGTGTTTTATGTTTATGTTTTAAAAAATAATAAAAAACTTGATACCTGATATTCTTATACAACTTACAAGGAGCAGGATTCATTTCAGAACTGTACTGTGCCCCTCAAACATTCATAGCATACATCTTTTGTCTCACTTAAGATCTCCCCCCTTTAAAATAAATCTTCACACTGAGGAAGGTAATTCAAATCATGAAGTTAAAAGGGGTCATTCCAACCCTTTGACTGATGCAAGAATCCAAATCCAAATTCAAACGCCCTAATTCCAGAAAGATACCTATACAGCCTCTGCTTAAAGGGAAGCCCACTACCTTTTTTGATAACTGGGTCTAGTGATAATTTTTTTCTCTAGTTAGATGATAGGTACAACATTTTCATTCCTCCAGTTGTCTGGGACTTCACCAAGGTGCTTAAAGATAATAATACAATGCTATGATTTTAGAATTGTTGTATTATCATATTCAGAGTCTCATGTTTAATCAGACATCCAGGTAGTTTTCTTAGGGAAAATGTAGAAATGGTTCGCAGTTGCCACCTTTTCAGTTTTCAACAACCAAACTGAGTTTACAGCTCCATCCATTTTTTGGATGATCCTTATTCAAATACCAACCACATCAATTTGCCCTGGCAATTTGCATCTCAGAGTTGTTTAGCTATATCTTCCAGTCCAACCTGGATAATTTCCTCCATCTAATCTGATTTGATAAAGAGGAGATTAGAAACTATTCCTCATTCTCTCCCTCCCTCTCCCTCTCTTTCCTCCCCCACCCTCTCTCTCTCTCTCATACACACAGAGTTATCATTCTCATAATCTATGTCCTAGTAGTATTCTTATGCCTTCATGTACAAAAATTTTGCCTTGGTTTATGAAACAAATACAATGTGGATGAAGAAAACCATGGAGCAATGAATGTAATCATAGCCTTATTTCAGAGAATTGTTTATTTTAGTGCTGAAACAAACCACAAACACATTTACTATAATGAAATCCATACATAAACATGAAAATGAAGAAGAGAAAATACATCTCTGCATGACAATGTCATACCCGTAGACAATAAATGGCAGGTATCAGCCACCGCCTAACATTTTTGGGCATTTCTTTAACAGGAGACTTCTATTGTAGAAAAAAAAATAGCTTAGAAATCATAATTTTTTTAACCCAACAATTATCCAACTTGAGGTTAATTTTAAAATTAGATTTAGATTTCTGTACTGCAGTGATTAAGCATTTTTTTCATTTCCTAATTCAAACATTTCTTTCTTTCTTTCTTTGGAGCTTTTCATTTGCTGATGTCTTCCGATTATATTCATACCCTAAATGCAGAATAAAAATGAAAGTAAAAAAAAAAAACCAATCATGGGAAATTATTTCTTTAACACCTGTCTTGGCGTGTAGTACATTTCCTGATCTACTGTAACCTGGAAAAAAATCAGATTCCTAACACAATTATGATAAGACTCTTATTCTTGGATCAGATGTAAATACCGTCATTATTGCTTTTAGACCCTTCCAGAATGTTCCTTTGTCTTATTATTCTATACTTTATATATGATTATAGGTTTTATCCCACTAAAGTAATAAAATATACATTTCCTTCCTGTTTGTCATAACTGGAAACTTTGCAAAACATTAAGCAGAATTTTAATTGGCATTACTAAAAACCATTTCATAAAAATGTATGGCTGTAAATCCAGACTGCTTAGCATTCCTGTACATAAAACTTCCACTGACAAATTCTGGATATTTGGCATTTTTGATAATCTCTTCATCATCTTACTTTTTCACCAGGAGTAGAAAGCTTTGAAAATTTGGTTGTCTGTAGGATACTGAGTACCATCTGGAACGAGCTCCCCCCGGAGATACGGAGGATCCCGGACCTGCGCACCTTCCATCGTGCGCTCAAGACTCACTTATTCCATCAAGCCAGCCTGACCTAAGTCTTTTTCCTCTTTTAAATGGGAATTTTAATTTGTTTTAAATTATTGGGATTTTAAATTTTTCAGCCAAATTATTTAATTTCGTTTTAGTCTATTTTAAATTTTGTATTTATATGTTTTATTTTATGGCTGTACACCGCCCTGAGTCCTTCGGGAGTAGGCCGGTATATAAATTCAATCAAATCAAATCAAAATCAAAATCAAATTTAAAATGAGATGTAAGATTTCCCTTTAAGGGAAGGCTTTCTTTGGAAGTCCAGGCACTCCTTTCTATTCTGATGCACTGAGAAGTTAGGGTCTTAGACTTCAACAAGAGTTTCAACTTTTTGGGGTTTTTTTTATTAAAAAAATGTATTTTGGTTTGCTTTGCTTTTTAAAAAAGCAGAGAAGCAAGAAGTAGAGTTCTTATTGGACTTTACCACTTTTTTTAAAAAAAATAGATATTATTCATACAGACAGCTACTTTGGTAGTGGTTAAGGCAACAGGATAGAAACTGGGAGACTGTGAGTTCTAGTCCTGCCTTATTGTTTTTTTAAATGTTGTAAGCTCCCCAGCATTGCCATTATGAGATGGGTGGCAATATTAATGAAAAAAAATCAAATAAATAAACTAATTTTCCTAGATTGTCAGTCCTTGAGAGCCAGTTTGGTATAGTGGTTAGAGTGCTAGCCTAGAAACCAGCTGATGGTGAGTTCTAGGCTTGCCTTAGTCATAAAAGCTGGATGGATGACTTTGGGCCAGTCACTCTGTCAAGGGAATGGGACAACATACGACAGCCAACTTGCTATGGCCAACTCACCATGGCCAGCTTTCCATGCTCAACTCATTGCAGCTAACTCATTATGGCCAACATGCTGCAGGACAACTTGCCATGGTCAACTCGCCATGAGACAACTTGCTGTGGAATAATGTAACATTTCTGTTTAATTATTTAAAATAAATAAAAATATTTTAATTTTTGCCATTAACATTTTATTCTGTCCCTCCTTTTGCATCCTTTCTTTAATGATTCTATTCCACCATTTTTTTGATATTCGTGCCACTCTTGTCCTGCAATGAGTTGTCCTATTCTGAGATGGCCGTGGTGAGTTGTCCTGTAGCGAGTTGGCCATGGCAAGTTAGCTGTGGTGAGTTAACTGGGGTGAGTTGGTTCATGGAAAGCTGGTCATGGAAAGTTGGCCGTGGCGAATTGTCATAGATCCTCTCTCTCAATCCAACTCACCTCACCTCAGGATTGTTATTATGGGGAAAATAGGAGAACGAGGGAATATTAGGTATGTTCCCTGCCTTGAGTTACTTATTTAAAGTAATAAAAGTGGGATAAAAATCTAATAAATAAATAAATAACAACTGCCGCAGTAAGTAATGCTACCATAGAAAATGGCCATTTGAAATATTCTGTCTTGGGATTTTCATTCCATTGGTTTTCAACCTTGGTCACTTGAAGATAAGGAGACTTCACACGAGCATGCAATAGATACAAACTTAAGGTAAACCGCACCAAACCCATATGCAGAAAATATGACTTCAGCAACAGAGTGATCAATGCCTGGAATGCATTACCTGACTCTATGGCTTCATCCCCAAACCTCCAAAATTTTAAACTAAGACTGTCTCCTGTTGACCTCACCCCATTCCTAAGAGATCTGTAAGGGGCGTGCATTAAAGCACCAGTGTGCCTACCGTCCCTGTCCTAATGTTTCTTCTATTTGTATCTATTTTATGTATCCAATCCATGCTTATACTTATTATACAAACAAACAAACAAACAAACAAATTGAAGTTCACACTGCAATTATGCACTTCCATGCATACATATCATGTATTCACTGGTGAACATGCCCAGAGAATCCCTGAAGCAGTTACCACAAAACTTTTGATTTCTTGCTTGCCCAAAATCATCTTCCACCAGCAAAAAAGATGCAGCCTAATATATGCTCCCTCTTGTGGTCTTAAAGAAGACATTTTCTTTTTCAGCTATAAACACACCATCACATATTACAGCTTGTTATAAAAAAGGAAAGTCTCCAAGGTTTTTATAGCTCTCTCATAATTTTTCTTTATAAGGCCTTCAGAAAGCCTCATCTAAAGGCAGCCGTGACCTTCTAAAGTATCTGTAGGGCGCAGTTTTCTATTGCAGTGTTACAAATTCATCAGAGCATTTAAAATGCCCAAGGGGGTAGCTTTGCCAAGCCATTTTAAGTAAAGATGTATTCAATCCATTACATTTTCCTCCTCACCATCACTCACTCTGGCTGTGAGCTCTAACCCCATTGCTTCTTAGACAAATGAATCAGCAAGACACAACTGTTCCTCGTTTTTCTGGTTTATGACATTCAGATACCCTTTCCATGCAAGGTGACCACTAGGTGCAATTGACAAAAATAGGAAAAGTAGGATCTGTGGCTTATAATGCTTAATTGTGAGTTTCCTGCTAATCAATATTTGTAAACATGGGTTGTACTAGGATGATGTGATGATTAAGATCTTGGACTGCTAAAAGATATATCCAAGTTCTATTCTGCCCTCTGCCACAGGAACTCATTGGATGACACCAAGCCCATCACCCTCTCTCTACATTTTTGTGGAGAAAACATGCAGGTTGAAATTTTTAGAGATAGCAATAGCACTTAAACTTATACACCACTTCACAGTGCTTTACAGCCCTCTCTAAGAGTCAGTATATTGCCCCCAACAATCTGGGTCCTCATTTTATCAACCTCGGAAGGATAGAAGGCTGAGTCAACCTTGAGCCAATGAGAATTGAACTGCTGGCAGTCAGCAGAATTAGCCTGCATTCTAACCACTGCACCACCACAGCGCTTATGTAAATCTAACAAATAAATAAATAATATTAAGGATTAAAGTTGAGACCTTATAAGAGAAGCAAATGTAGCACCAAAGCACAGATCTTCCATCATTAGTTAGCATTGCAAAGAAATTCTACTGTTTGCTTGTCAGCTGGTCTAACTGGAGTGGCCGAAGCCAAAATGTACCTACATTGACAACCTAAGAGAAAAATGTCATGCAATACTCAGAAAAATATACATAGTCTTTAAATCATGTCAAAGGATGTGCAAGAACTTTGTTCCTGCCTGTACTTTCAACATCATGTCAGATAATACAAGCTTATCAGTGCCATTCAATACACATATTATTCCAAAGAACAACAAATCCCCTGAAAATAGAAGCAGGAGCTTGTTATTTTCTACATTGCTCAGATAGTAGAGATTTTTAAATGAAGTTGCAAAATGTGCATAATTCAAAAGGGGGTTTGTATATTAATTTGAAACCTCAATTAGACTGATACATATAAGGTAACCAAACTCATTATTTTAGTGCTACTTGGCTTAGCAGTTAAAAACGCTGAACTTGTCAATGGAAAGCTGACAGCCCAAGTTCGAGACCTGAGCACTGTGCCACAGGGGAAAACTCCTGTTTCTTGTTCCAGGTCCCATCCACTTAGCAGTTCAAAAACACGTGAAAGCGAATAGATTAATAAGTATCACTTCGGTGGAAAGATAACAGTGTTCCATACATTGTTGGCATATAGCCACATGATCACGGAAAATTTCTTCAGAAACGCTGGCTCCCTCGAACAAGAAATGGAGATAAGCACTGCGCCCTAGTTTACTGCACCTCGTTTACTACAAAATGAGATTGCCTCCGGATGGATTAGATTAGAATGAATAAAACACTGACACATAATGACTCCAAGCAAGAAATTTTCATTTCTTGCTTGGAGTAAGCTGCTAAAACTGCTTACTATTTATCTAATTTATATGCCACCTTTCTCGCTACCCAAAGCGACTCTGGGTGGCTTATATGCCGTCCTTATATGCTTTTCTCTAATTATAGGATGAGGTTCTGAAATGTATTTAGAGATTCATGAATGATTTTGAAATTCTCAAGCAACCTGTTGTAGTAATATAATGGAAATAGGGCGCATAGGTTCTCCTAGTACTAGAATATGGGGGGCAGGAAGTTCCTTAACAGTGGTGGGTTTCTATTGGTTCACCCAGTTCGGGTGAACTGATAGCGGCTGTGGCGGGAGGCTCCGCCCACCTGCCTGGAAGTCATCATGGACGCTCTGCACATGTGCAAAAGTGCCACACATGTGCAGAAGTGCCGCACATGAGTGAAGTGACCACGCACACGGTCACAGTTCCGAACCGGTAGCGAAGGTAAGTGAAACCCACTACTGTTCCTTAATCTTGAAAGGAAAGTTCACCACTTAGTTGACCATGAAGTTCTGACTCAGAAAGGGGAGCAGAGGAGAAATAATGAAGAACATATTGGGCTGTGCTACACAAGATGTAGGATTTATTTGGCCTCTTTCACTCAATGGATGGAAGACTTGACTGTACTTGCCTCCTATGAGCGGATTATATGTAGACATAGACTTTGTATGGACAAATGCGATGAAATAGAGAATTCATTTATACAAAATACAGTGGTTAACAAAAAGAGAACATAACAGTTATATATAAATGTATTAGAAATATATATGTAATTAAATAAGTACTTGAATTAGGTAACTATTTATAGAATTGTAATTAATTACTGCTGAAATAATACACAAGTAGTTCTCGACTTAGAACCATTCACTGTTTGAACTTACAATGGCACTGAAAAAAGTGACTTATGAGCAGTCTCACACTTACGACCGTTTTAGCATCTCCCTGGTCATGTGATCAAAATGTGGATGCTTGGCAACCAGCATTATTTACAAAAATTGCAGCGTCCCGGGATCATGTGTGATCATCATTTGGGACCTTCTCAGCCAGCTTCTGACAAGCAAAGTGAATGGGAAATCTGGATTTGTTTAATGACCACATGATTCACTTAACAGCTGTAATGATTTAATAACTGGCCATAAAGGTCATAAAACTGGGCAAAAACCAAAACAGAAATCCTAGTCTTAATTGTGGCTGTAAGTCAAGGATTTTCTGTATGCTACTTTTTTCTATTTCCTTTGTTGTATTTATTTTTCACTTTCTATTTTTTTTTTCATTTTCTATACGGTGTTTTTTTGTTTTGTTTTGTTTTGTTTTTGTCTTTTCTTTGCCAATGTTTTTATCTTTATCTTTGTGTTTTGGAGTTTTTTCCATTTCTTAACTGTCTCTATTTTAAAAGCAACTCCAAAAAAAAAAAAAAAAAAAAAGAGGTAGGATTTATTTAGCTGGGGAGGGAGAAAAGAAACAAACAGATGAACGAACAGTATAAACCATCTGTGTATAAATAGGAGTAAAATTAAAACCACGATCCAGTTTTCTTTAAAAAAAAAACCAATCTTAATATATTTGCACAGAGTTTTAGGTAACTGCAGTCTCTTGGTTGGCTGTCCAATGACGTTAGAAGGTCAAAAAATAGCCTGCTGCAGCTCTTATGACAAAGAGAGAGGGAGGGAAGGAGGGAGGGGGACAGGGAGGGAGAGGGAGAGTGGGAGAGAGAGAGAAATGAACAAATTTAGACACAATTCTGGAATATCCTTGGGCATTATATAAATATATGTGTGTATATATATATATACACACACACACACACACACACAGATACAGACACACACACACACACACACACACACACAATATCTGCTCTTCTTAAATGGCATCATACCAACAGCGAGATGAAAATTAGAGGCCCTTTCTAAAGCTCAAATAGGAGCCTGGATAGCTCAGCAGACTAAAAGCATTGTGATTAACTCCAGCTGTCTGCAATTACTGTAAGTTCGAATCTCACTAGGCTCAAGGTTGACTCAGCCTCCCATCCTTTCTAAGGTAGGTAAATTGAGGACCCAGTTTGTGGGGGCAATAAGCTGACTTTGTATATATATATATACATATATATATGTATATATATATGTGTGTGTGTGTGTATGTATATAGATACTTCCAATTCTACGCGGGAGAAGACCCGAATAACCAAAGACCTACATATACATACATACATACATACATACATACATACATACATACATACATACATACATATATATATATATATATATATATATACAAATATATATATTTGTAAGTCAAGTTTTGTATATATATATATACAAAAGTACGAAGGCTATTGCTTAATGCATTGTAAGCCACCCTGAGTCTCCGGAGAAGGACGGCATATAAATCAAATTTTAAAAAAAAATTCTAGGATAGCTAATAGATAGCTGATAGGATCATCTGTCTATTTAGAAGCTCAGTGTGAGAGCCAGTTGGGTGTAATAGTTAAGGCACCAAGCTAGAAAATGGATATTGTGTATTCTAGTCCAGGGATCTCCAACCAGTGGTGAAATCCTCCGTGGAACACTACCAGTTCGCTGCCTGCATATGTGCAGTGCGCGCCAATTACATGCTGCGCATGCCAAAACCACGCAGTGCATGCATATGCAATGCACGCTAAATGCATGCTTCACACAGAAAAAGAAGACTTCACATAGACTTCAAGTAGAACAACGAGGGGGGGGAAAGAGCTGTGCTGCGCGATTTAGCTTCGCTAGAAAGGATTTCCTGCTTTCTAGCGAATATAAACTGGGCGGCACAGCTGATCACTGAAAATATCAGTTCGGATGAACCAGTAGCTTTTTTTAATTACTGGTTCGCCTGAACCAGTAGTTTTTATCACTACCAGTTCGCCCAAACTAGAGCGAGCTGGTAGCATTTCAACCCTGTCTCCAACCTTGGCAACTTTAAGCCTGGAAAACTTCAACTCCCAGAATTCCCCAGCCAGCAAAGCTGGGAGTTGAAGACCACCAGGCTTAAAGTTGCCAAGGTTGGAGACGCCTGTTCTAGTCCTACCTTAAGCACAAAGCCAGCCGGATGACCTTGGGCCAGTCACTCTAGGAAGCAGGCAAGGGCAAGCCATTTCTAAAAAAAAAAAAGGCATCCAGACTGTAGGTAGTCCTCAACTTACAACCATTCGTTTAGTGACCATTTGAAATTACAGCGACACTGAGAAAAGTGACTTGTGACCATTTTTCATACTTACAACTGTTGGAGCATCTGCATGGGCATATGAGCACACTTCAGACGTTTGGCAACTGGCATATACTTACGACTGATGCAGTTCCCTAGGGTCAGGTGACCACCTTTTGCAAACTTCTGACAAGCAAAGTCAATGGGGAAGCCAGATTCACTTAATAATCATGTCACCAACTTAACAATTGTGGTAATTCACTTAACAAAAAAAGTGGCAAATCAAGCAAAACTCACGTAAAATGGAGCAAAACTGACTTAATAACTGTCTTCCTTAGCAGCGGAAATTTGGGGCTCAATTCTGGTCATAATTTGAGGACTACTTATAAAAGGGACACCCCCCAAAAAGCATCAAATTACACTAGTCAATTAAATTTTAGAAGTAAACACATCTACAGATACAAAGAAGTTTCAGACCCAAATTAAGGCTGTTTTATTTATGCTTCACTTCTAACTCAGAAGCAGAAGAGGAAGCTGTGCTTGGTTTAGACATTTTAAGTAAATACTTGTCTGATTAAACAGGCTTCTACAGAAATGTGAGATAATATTTATTAAACATTTGGGGAAAACAATCTGGGACGCATTTAGAGAAGGAAACTCAGGTCCATTATTATATCTGAGGCACACTAGACGTATCTGCAGTGCAGCTTATGAGCCCCTCAGGATGACAAACGGCTCAGGCCAGCGATGTCCATATACGGCTACACACTTCCTATGAGCTGACAGCCTTGTAACAGCATTGCGTACAGTCTTTGGATCAGGTTCACATTCTTCGGGCGTGTTCCTCTAGGAGCCAGCGTTTGATTTCCGCTTTGAGGGCTGGCTCAGACCTCCAGTGGCTCTCATAAGAAAATAGCCATGACTGAAGGTTGAAAGTGTGCAAAATTCTTTCTTTAAGTACACAAACACTCCAAGTCTAGCCACTTTCCTGCAGCCCTGCCAGGGTTGGGTGTTGTTGTTTTTTTTCCCCCTTTCCCGTATGTCTGCTACTTGATCAAGCAACTTCTTTAGAGAAGGTATAAGTTCAAAAAAGGAGAAGGATAAATATAAAAGAAAGAATGCCACAGATCCACACCTGTGGGGTTTTTTTAAAAAAAAATAGGCTTGCCACTAGTTGAAACTAATGTCGGCACACACATTCCACATATAGCTGTATAAATAAAACTGTGCTGCTGTTGTAGTGAATTCCTAATTGGATCAGAAAAAAATATACTGTCTGAAAAAGAATTGCTGTGCAAACACCTGCATGAAAGTCAAGGAGTCCATATGAACAATCAGCTATTCACGACAGCCCATCGTTCTTAAAATGATTGAATACCTTTTGTTCATAAGTCCTGGCAAAGAAAAGCTAGTGACAATAATTACCACACTTTTAATTTTAGCATGGCCACATCAGCACAACATGAATTTGATGAGTCATTCCTCAAGGGTGTACAGAGCAACAAAATTTCAATCCACAGGATTAAAATACTAGACACGTTGTGCAATTCATGAAACACAAAGAGAATTAAGTCCAAAATTGTTCTCAAAACCAAACTGAAGTTGGCTTTCTTTCTGAAGAGTAAGTAGATATCCTTAGATAGAGGACACATAGCCAGATCACTTGAACGAGATAAGCCAGCTACCAACTTGACTCATTGGTCTGCAATACTGTGGACCATGAGTGATGCAGCAAAATTTGGGTATGTGATAGTACCAGCTAGTATTCTGTGTGACTCCAGATAGACAGCTGGGGATATGAACTGTTCCACGGAACACAGATTTGTCAAAAGAAGGAAAGTTTGCTGAATATAAAAAAATCTTTCTCTTCACTTCTTATATGGAAATGGAAGTTGGCTTAATCAGGAAAAACATAAAAGTATATTGATTGTAGTGGGAATGGGGGCACTTAAGCAGTGTGTGTGGTAAAGCAAGAACAAACAAAATGAATGTAAACTGAAGACAAAAGAAAGTGATTAATATGAATGAGATACTTTGGTCAATCAGAGAGAAAGAATGAGAATAAAACTGAAAAACAAATATATACAGAGCAGAGAATAATAGAGTTGAAAGGGACCTTGGAGGACTTCTAGCCTAACCTCCTGTTCAAGCAGGAGACGCTATACCAAATGCCTATCCAGTCTCTTCTTAAATTCCTCCAGTAATGCAGCACACCCACAACTTGATTAATTGTTCTCACTGTCAGGAAATTTCTCCTTAATTCTAGGCTGGATCCCTCTTTGGAAAGCTTCCATCTATTACTTTTTGATCTGCTCTCAGGGGTTTTGGAGAATAGGTTGACCCCATCTTCTCTGTGACAGCCTTTCAAATATTGAAATACTACTATTATATCATTCCTAGTCCTTCTCTGTGTGGGACTAGATATATGAAGAAAGAGTGAATGAGTGGAGACAAATGGAAGATTGAGAGAATTAAAAACATTGTAATTGGATTTTGTTAATGAAATCCTTAGGAAGGAAGAGATGAGAAGTTTAATCAACAGAGAGCACTGGTGCTGGAGAAGACTCCTGCGAGTCCCTTGGACTGCAAGGCGATCAAACCAGTCAGTCCCAGAGGAGATCAACCCTGACTGCTCTTTAGAAGGCCAGATCCTGAAGATGAAACCAAATACTTTGGCCACCTGAGGAGAAGGAAGGACTCACTGGAGAAGATCCTAATGCTGTGTAAGACTGAAGGTAAAAGAAGGAGACGACAGAGAATGAGGTGGCTGGATGGAGTCACTGAAGTAGTAGGCATGAACTTAAATGGACTCCAGAGGATGGTAAAGGACAGGAAGGCCTGGAGGAACTTTGTCCAAGGGGTTGCAATGGGTCGGACATGACTTCGCAGCAACACTGTATGGTTCCAGTGAAATCAAGAATAAAATACATAAATAAGATATGTAAATCTTTCTATGTTGTAGTCCTTGGACTGATTATAGGACTTTAAGTTTAAAAGTACTTGAGAAGTGATATTTTGGAGTCCATTTTTGTGGAGAAAGGAGGCTTTTGAAAGTTCTGTGTATCCTGTGTGCTAAATATAAATGATAAATTCACTGGATTTTTAAAAAGTGTCATATTTGTTAGCATAATAATAATAACAATAATAAAAGGTCTAGTGGTTAGCATTCACATGCTAGGCTTCTAAGTTAATTTTAAGTATGATTGTTGTGGGTTTTGTGGTTTAATGTTGTGCAAACCCAGTCCATTCAATTAGTTTATGAAACTGGATAAACCCAACATATTGTAACTTAGATGTTTGCCTTTCCCTTTCTCTCTTTCTTCTTTTGCCCATTTCTATTCCTTTTTCTTTGTGTAAAAAGGGCAATATAACATAATTCACCAAAAATTTCTCCCCTTCCTCTTCTCTTTCAAAAATGTTGGAATGTTGGATTGTTTGTTGCATTCAAATGATCAGAGCAGTCTCAGGATGTTGTATACTCAGGACATATGCTCAAATTTGACTTATTTTGTGATAACTAAGGTTAAAAAGCTGTATTTGTCATGCTCATGATTAATTTGATTTTAAATGGAAGATTTCCCAGGAATCATGTAGGGAAACTTGAATGGGGGTGGTAGCTGTTCTATAGCAAAATAGGCCAACTCACATGTAATACTATCCTGTGTCCAGATGAAAGTCCCACAGAGTTCATTAAAGCATTATATAGCAAAGGGCAACCTCACAGCCTCTGGAACCTCACAGCCTCACAGCCTCTAGAACAAACTTGCGGCCCAGGGGCTGGATCAAACTTGCGGCCCAGGGCTGGATGCATCACACGTTGGCCATGCCCAGGTTTAGTGAAGAGGGGAAAAGTCACAATATGTCATGTGACGCCGCCATGACAATGCGAATTTGACACCCCTGCTCTAGAACTTTTGAACCCAACAATCCTTTGCCATTTTGCATAATAGCTAACCTTAACCCTAACCCTAACCCTAACCCTAACTCTAACCCTAACCCTGATGGGAAATGGATCAATATATTGGGACGGTAGGAACTTATCTATCACCAGTGTACAGTATTTAACCCAACATTTCAGTTATCTAACTCAGGAGTGTCCAAACCTGGCAACTTTAAGATTTGTCGACTTCAACTCCCAGAATTCCTCAGGCAGCATGAATACAAAAATATAGCAGTTATTTGATGAGCGGTTAATGATTTCATCCATCTGCTTCAAGGCAAGTGGTCAAACAATTAAAATTACTTCATCATTTGTCAATGCTCATTTTGTCTTCCCTTCCAGGTTTGGCTCATAGTCACAGGCATTTTAAACTGCATTGCTTCCAGTGTCCTCAGTTCAGCCATTTCTGATTCAATGACGTGTATAATACAAACTATCCTTCCCTCTGCAACTATTTTCTACCATATTTGGGGATTTTAAAGCATCGTTCTATTTACCTGGTTACGTTTTCATTTTCGTAAGCATGTTGTACATAGTTTGGTGTGTCCATTATTGACTCAGAAGTGAGTAAATGAAGCCTTTTCTTGCAGGCATCCAAGTAAATAGAGGTTTTGAAAAGACTCATGAATTTAGAAATGTGTATTAACAACCATAGCAGCTTTTTACTGGATTTTTACAAAAGAGGACTTTTTCCATTAAGGAAAGCTCATAGAAAAAAAATCATTGTGGTGTCGGAAAGAAGCTATGCCCATATTATATTTCAATAATAAAAAAAAAGAGGTGGCTAGGTGGCAAGTTTTATTCATTGCAAACTTCACCTAGGAAGGCCACTTTAAATGGAAATAATGGCAAACAGCACTGATATTACAGTGGGCTCTTTGAAAAGCCCTGAATAGTAACCCTATATTCTGTACCTCAAAATTCTCTATTGAGCCACATAATAAATACAGGTAGTCCTCAATTTACGACCACAATTGAGCCCAAAATTTTTGTTGGTAAGCGAGACAGTTGTTAAGGGAGTTTTGCCTCATTCTACAATCTTAAGTGAATCACTCGTGTTATTCAATTAGTAACACAGTTCCATTGACTTTGCATGTCAGAGTGCAAAAAGTGATCATATGACCATGGGGCACTGCAACCGTCATAAATATATGACAGTTGCCAAGCATCCAAATTTTGATCATGTGATCTTGGGCATGCTGCAATGATTGTTCGTGTGAAAAACAGTTATAAGTTGTAACCTTGAATGGTCACTAAATGAAGTGTTGTAAATCAAGGACTACCTGTATGCATTTGCAAGCTACCTTTCTCAATAAAAATGCCTTGCCTTTAAAGTAGAAGCTCAACCTGTCCAGCATTCTCTCATCAACTGCTTAAGAAAATCATGCTTACTAACTGGATCCAGACCCAATTTCAAGCGAAGGAGCCAAGAGCTAATTGGAACAAGCACCCTACCCTCTAATTCTTTGGAAGAACCTTCTGATGAAATCCACATTTCTAAGATCAGAAGGCAAAGCAGCTTTCCTGGGTATTGGATCAAATTGCAGGGCCAACCCAAATCTGAGGGGAAAAAAGGGGGTGGCAAGCCTTTGGCAACAGATTTGAATGTCATTAAAGGGCAACTCATTATTAGTTATTGCATTTTTATTGCTATGTTTTTACTGCCAGGTGTGGGGAAATGCAGATGTGGGATTTTCTGCCTCATTTGCCAAAATAACTTGGCTGGCTTTTGGTGGAACTATATTTCCCAAATTGTAGACAGGATTGGCTTGGTAGGCCAATTTGATCATCAGCCAATTTCTTTTTTTAAATGAACCTGTGTTGTTATAATTCTGCCTTCTCTTCTACCAAAATCCAGGGTTTTGCAAGCGAACTGCTCTTCCCCTGGGCAACTCAGCTGTCCAATTCGGAGAAGAGAAGGCAAAAACCAGGCTAGAGTCATAAGGAACATTGTTTTCGAACTCAAGAGCACGTAGACGAGCCCTGCCCTATTTAAACATAAGACAATCTCTCTGACTGGCCCCAGGCAAGTGATGTCTTCAGATGTTTAGGCCACACCAGGACAAAGGATGTACCCAGAGGTTTTGCTTGCAACCGCTCTGATGCAAAAGCATTGCCTTAAAGCAGGTGCACTTAATATCCACTTCCCCGAGCCCCTCCCCAATTAGCTACTTAATTGTTGTTTTTTACTAAGGGAGAAAGGAAAATATTACCACATATATGGGAAAGTAGGCAAATGAACTGCATTTCATTAGTTAGGTTGAAATGAAATATAACCCAAATCAAATGTGGAACTGCCTAGAGTCTAGACCTAGTTGCAGCTCATCCCAATTTTTCAAGGAGGTTCCAAGTTTTCCACATAAAAACTAACTGCAGACTTTTGCCAGAAAAAAGATTGACATTGTCCTTAAAGGCCCTGGGGACGTATTTTCATCTCAAAGTGATAACTAAATTAAGAGGCTTATTCATTTCTGGTGGAATTTAAAGATCAGGTCTTTACCTATAAAGCCCTATGCGGCTTGGCATTGAAATACTGTTATATATGTCCAGTGTACATCAGTGGTGAGATTAATTTTTTTTTACTATTGGTTCTGTGGGCGTGGCTTGGTGGGTGTGGCAGGGGAAGGATACTGTAAAATGTCCATTCCCTCCCCACTCCAGGGGAAGGTTACTCCAAAATTCCCATTCCCTCCCGATCAGCTGGGACTCGGGACGCAGAGAATAAATGGGGGCAGGGTCAGTCAGAGGTGGTATTTACCAGTTCTCTGAACTACTCAAAATTTCCGCTACCAGTTCTCCAGAACTGGTCAGAACCTGCTGAATACCACCTCTGGTGTGTGTGTGTGTGTGTGTGTGTGTGTGTGTGTGTGTGTATTGCTGTCATTCTTTAATGTTCTCCCAAATGGACGAGAGGGAGGAGTCCCTGAGCAATGCTTTTAGGTGCAGTTCCACATATTACGGAATGTCTCTGGTTCCCTCATGGCTGGCCTTTCAGAAGTTGATAAAACAAAACTATTCCAGAGTGGGGTGAATGGCAACCACCATGCCCGTGTATTGTGGCATATTTTTGTTTTATCTTGATTTTAGTTTTTCTTAATGTGTTATGCATTTTTAATAAACTACTATAAGTTTATTTCTAGGTCCAGGGGCACACAAAGAGAATAAACAAATGAATAAACAAACCATGAAGAGTATTTATCTCTATTTTTTTCAATGTATAAGCCACCTTAATAGCTCAAGTGACTCTAGGCAGTGCGTAGAGTCACTTGAGCTAAGGTTAAAACCTTGAGGTTAAGGTTAAAACAACAAGACAAGGAGAAATGCAGTAATAAACAACAGAAACAATTCACTATAGTAACTTGTCAGAAAGGAGTAATGGGTTCATTACCCAGACTGTCATTCCAATTCTTTTACCACTGCATTTTACATCTGTGCTTATACCTACAAAGGTAGTTTGCTAGTTGGTTGCCCAACATCAAAACATCCAGAGGTGGGTTTCAAAATTTTTTACTACCGGTTCTGTGGGTGTGGCTTGGTGGGCGTGGCATGGTGGGCATGCCAGGGGAAGAATACTGTAAAATCTCCATTCCCTCCCCACTCCAGGGGAAAGTTACTGCAAAATCCCCATTTCCTCCTGATCAGCTGGGACTTGGGAGGCAGAGAATAGATGGGAGCGGGGCCAGTCAGAATTTTTACTACCAGTTCTCCGAACTACTCAAAATTTCTGCTACCGGTTCTCCAGAACTGGTTAGAACCTGCTGAAACCCATCTCTGATAACATCCCTGGGTGTCTTCCAAAAGTTAAAAACAACCTTATATCGGTTAAACCAAGAGATAGTGTACAAGTAGCCATCATCTTACAATCATTTGTTTAGCAACTGTTCTGAAAAAAAAATGACTTGCAACCAGTCCTTGCACTTACAACCGTTGCTGTATTCCCAAAGTCATGTGATCAAAATTTGGGCATTTGGCAACTGGCATGTATTTATGATGATTGTAGCATCCCAGGGCCACGTGATTGTCATTTCTGACCTTCCCAGCCAGCTTCTGACAAGCAAAGTCAGTTTATGAATTCTCTCCATGCTCTTGAGTTTGCAGTGATTCATTTAGCAACTATGATAACAAAGGTTGTAAAACTGGACACAACTCACTTAACAACCAGATTGTTTGGCAACCGAAATCCTGGTCCCAATTGTAGCCATAAATTGAGACTACCTGTGTTGGTTACATTCTTAAAGGCAGAAATTCACTTCTAAGTTGTCCACTTGCTGCAACTCTTAGATTACGGGATTATGGATACCGCTTTCTGGACTCAGCTGAAACCCCACCTGTGAGCTGCTTAAGAGAAACAGGTCATTTTTTCCTCAGGCTAAACCACCTTCCTGGACTGTTTCAAGTGTGGTGGGTTGTGGATCATCCCTGACAAAACTCCTCTGAGGAAGGGAGATTAGTATGTAAAAATAGAGGCAGACAGACAGAGAGACATAATGCCTCATTTCAATAAATAGCAGCGTATTTTTTTGAAAAAAAAAAAGCTGTGGAACTATTGAGGGAAGGCAACATGTTTAAGGAGCAAAAAATTGGTAGGGTGTGTTGCTTACGAAGGATGAGTTCATACACAGTGGGAAAAGCAGAGCACATCTTCCGTGCTTCTGTCTCGCTTTAATGTGCCAAGTATTTTACAGCATGTTCCCTCCACCTCCTTCTCTCTTTCTCTCTATTAACAGAAAGTAGTTATTAAGGGAAATATTCCAGTATGATTCAGTGGCCTAATCCTGCAAGCACTGTACAATACACAATTCTGGATAATCATATAATAAGAAATGCCCCAAATAAACTTCTTTCCACAAGAAAGTACCTAGGTGTCTGGGGTGGGCTGGGGAGAGGGAAACAGTTACGTTTCAGAAGTCTGAGAAGAAATTAGCAGAAAACTTTCCACCATTGTTATTTCTAGAATCTTATTCCTTGAGTCTTTTAGTCTTAATAAGAAAAAGAAAATAAAGAGTTCCCAGCTTTGCTCCTAGCAACCATTTGGGCTACCAACTACCCACCCCCCTCTTCTCCCCTTACCCCTCTTGAAATCTCTGTTCTAGATGTTGAGGGCGATGAACAAAGAACAAACTTATATTGCCATCCATTAAAGCAAATGGAGCAGCGTCATTTACTTCACTCGGAAGGAAGAATACAAGCAGTGATTCTAAACCTGGAATATTGTTAAGGGCCTGTGGGATATGATTATAGATGTCTGCAGTCCAATTGGTGTATCTATTCTTTAAAGTTTTTGATGAATGTTAGCAATTGGACAAGATATAGAGAACATAAATTGATCATGCATTGTAGAGGCCTGACCAATTTTAGTCTATCTTTCTGTCTTTTCTGTATGTGTGTGTGTGTGTGTGTGTGTGTGTGTGTGAGAGAGAGAGAGAGAGAGAGAGAGAGAGAGAGAGAGAGAGAGAGAGAGAGAGAAAGAAGGAAAGAAAGAAAGAAAGAAAGAAAGAAAAAGAAAGAAAGAAAGAAAGAAAGATAAATATTGCAGAGAAATATTTAAAAAACTCCCTTCGCATGGGTGGTATGTGTCTTCCTCAATCTCAAGAGTTTTTTTTCTTGAGAGTTTAAGTTCTGTGCAGGATCTTAGCTGTTCCCAGCACTGCATTCTTCTGGACAGAGAACTCCAATGTAGTTTCTGGGATCTGTTGGAGCCACTCTTCCAGCTTAGAAGTTACAGTGTGTGTATATATACTGTACATATATGTACACATATACATATATTCCAAATAAAGAGGCACCTCTTTTCATATTCAGAGCCGTGATGGTGCAGTGGTTAGAATGCAGTATTGCAGGCTAACTCTGCATTCCCACTGTCAGGAGTTCGATCCTGATCGGCTCAAGATTGACTCAGCTTTCCATCCTTCCGAGGGCGGTAAAATGAGATTGTTGGGGGCAATATGCCAACTCTGTAAACCACTTGAAGAGGGTTGTAAAGCACTGTAAAGCAGTATATAGGTCTAAGTGCTATTGTTATTGCTATATAAAAATTGTTGATGCATAGGAATCTCATCTCTCCACTGGGAAGCTCTTCCTCCAGATAGTTTGTATTGAGAGCTATTACAGAAGCAATTGCCTTCAAGTCCAACAGGACAATATACAGATTTATTAGGTCCAAGATTGGATTTTTTTTAAAAAAAGTGTTTTTAGTATATTAACAGCCATTTAATGAGCAGGAAATCTTGTAGTTGGTCTTGTATTATAATTTTGTGGAATATAATGGAAAAAGTTGAATGTGATGTCTTGTAATATATTCATTTATTTTACATTTTTCCATTAACCTGGAAAAGAGCTCCAATTTCATAACAGATTTCACAGACATTTTTGGGGGGGAATCCTCTGAGGTTAACAGGGAAATGCCCTCTTTTTTAAAATGTCTCTTCAGAATGGATCATTGTTCACATGAAATCTCTGGTCTTCAACAGAGATCATAACACTTTTCAAGAAATCATTTAACTCCTTTCTCTTTCCCCTCCCCCCAAGTGTGTGATTTTAGTGGATTTTAATGCTTTTGAAAGTTAAGACTGATAGATCCAGTGGTGGATAGGCTGAATTTCTAAGGAATGCTGGTTCAGCCTTTTGAGGTGGGGGGAAAAGAGAGAATAAGGATTCCAAAGGAGACATATTTTTAACTTCTATAAATCAGGATTGCGGTGATAGGAAGAATCTAAACTGGAAGCTGGAGGGAAAGCTCTCTCCTCCTCCTCCTCTCTCCCACCCCCTCCCCCACCCCCCAGTGAAAATACAGCGCCTTTTTTGTGCGCTGAACTGCGCCAGCTTTTTCAGACAGGAGGAATGCGGAGTGTCAAGGGGTCAGGATCAATCCGGTGTGACTTGACGAGGCAGGAAGGTGGAGAGGAATGCGAGGAATGTCGCTGTTTGTGTGGGACTCCATTCAGCCGATTGGCGAGTCCCGGACGCCTCAAGAGTATAAAAGCAGCGCCGCTGCCTGCTGGAGACTCAGACCCACCAATGCTCTCCTTCTAAAAAGCAGAGAGAAAAGGGAGAGAAAGCGGCACTTTTTCCCCCGAGTCGAGCCGATCGAAGGAAGATCTGCCCTCGCCGACCAGCAACATTTAAAACCAAAAAAGGGATCTCACCTGGACAAGGCTCCCACAGCAGCCAGCAACTTTTGCCCATCTCCTTGTGCCGAAAAGTTGCGAGAAAAAGGAGGATGGAAGCCCGCACCTTCGCCTGGGTTTTCCTCGCCGCTCTACTTAGCTGGGTAAGTGTTATTTTCGGAGACAGGTAGTCTGTCCGTCTGTCTGTCTGTCTTATTTCTTTACTCACCGGGCCCACCTGCTGGAGCGTTATTTGACCTCCCCGTCTCTGCCTCCCTCTGTCTCCCCAGGAAGCGGCCGGCCAAGAGTGCAGCGCGAAGTGCCAGTGCTCCTCCTTGCCCCCCGAGTGCCCTCCCGGGGTAAGCCTGGTCCTGGACGGCTGTGGGTGCTGCCGCGTTTGCGCCAAGCAGCTGGGCGACCTTTGCACCGAGCGGGATCCCTGCGATCCTCACAAAGGGCTCTTCTGCGACTTCGGCTCCCCGGATAATCGCAAAATAGGAGTATGCACTGGTGAGTAGTTGCTTTTTGTTCTGCTTGTTCTGCGCTCTCTTTGGGACGGGAGAATTTGAGCAGAGTGGGAAATGCTGAAAGGGAGGACTTCTCCCCCCTCCCCCCCCGGGCAGTATTTCTCGATCTCATCAGTTTTAAGATGAGTGGACTTCAACTCCCAGAATTCCCAAATAGGGAAGCCGGCCGGACTTAAAAGTTTGCTGAAATCGGCAAACACTGTTCTAGGGCTATGCAAAGCCACGTAATTCTGAGAGCTTTCTCTTCCTTTTATGGTTTAAGTATATCTCGTTTTTTAAAAAGTGATCTGATTGGACAGTTTTCTCCCAAAGCCTTCTAGGAATGTTTAGGACTACAATTCCCAGAATTCTAGTTATATCAGAATCTGATAAACAGTAATACATCTGGTGACATCCATGAGAACAGGGGTCTCCAACCTTGGTAACTTTAAAATTTGTGGACTTCAACTCCCAAAATTCCCTCAGCCAGCAAGAGGAATTCTGGGAGTTGAAGTCCACAAGTCTTACAGGGGTATTCCAGTCTTGACAACTTAATTAGAAAAGAAGTATTTAAAAAAAAGTTTGAATAGAACATCTTGCCATAGTTTAGGAGGTTTCATTCAGGGAAAGTTTTACCCAAGGTTTACACTTCTACGCCTGCCTGTTATTAAAGCAGAGGAGCTGAACATAAACAAAATTGGAAGTCAGTCCTCTTTAGCCCTTCTCTTGTATAGTTCTAGATTCCTGATATCTCCATTGCTTCTAACCTGGCACTGTGTATTTATGAATGAAACCCATTTTCTATCTTCAGCAAAAGATGGTGCTCCATGTATATTTGGAGGGATGGTGTATCGGAGCGGTGAGTCCTTCCAGAGTAGCTGCAAATACCAGTGCACCTGCCTGGATGGAGCTGTAGGCTGCGTGCCTCTCTGCAGCATGGATGTCCGTCTGCCCAGTCCAGACTGCCCATACCCACGCAGAGTGAAGCTCCCAGGAAAATGCTGCGAGGAATGGGTGTGTGATGAACCCAAGGACAAAGAACGTACTGCAGTTGGACCTGCTCTTGCCGGTGAGCTGACTTTCCTTCATATTTCTTTGGGTTGTTGCTGTATTAGCTTCAACTACATAGACCACTTTTGTCATTCTGTTGTCATGACCACATTTGCTTACTTTGATTCTTAATGTCCAATTTAAGCTAATGGTTCCCCTGTGCTTTTCAGCTTACAGACTAGAAGATACCTATGGGCCTGACCCATCCCTGATGCGTGCAAATTGTTTGGTCCAGACCACTGAATGGAGTGCCTGCTCAAAAACCTGTGGAATGGGAATCTCGACCAGAGTCACAAATGACAATGCCCACTGCAGGCTGGAGAAGCAAAGCAGACTTTGCATGGTGAGGCCATGCGAAGCAGATCTTGAGGAGAGCATCAAGGTAAATAATTGTCCATTTCTGCTGCTTGCTTCTATAAAAATGTTTCATTGACTATATCCTACTTTGGAAAATCTCTAATACAAACTAATTTTCAATAAGTTGTAAAAATTGTTCAACAAATAGGTCTGCAAAAGGTCTGATTTTTTCTTCTTCCTGTTCACCTGTTCTCTGTATCATTGCCCATATTGGCTTGATCTGGAGAACTTCCTCTTGTAGGATTATAGCGCTACATAGCGCACATAGCGCTATGTGTACTTTTCCAAATTATGAAGTTCTCCAAGCCTTGTTAATGCTGTAATTCCTTTTTTTGTATTGGTAATGATATGAAGTATAAATGTAAATAATCAACAAAATTACTTATAATGCAGCTTTGGATATCAACTGGCCCATTTATAAAATGCAAGATATCTTATTCCCAAGAAAAGTAAAATGGGATTGCAGACTTAACCCTATTTCTGTGGTTGTCTTTAAAAACTGCAACATGAAACTGGGTTTCTATGAATAGTAATAAAACTTTCAAGGGATCCAGGCATGAACAATTTTTCTAAAAATCCACCGAGGAAAATTAGACTTATATTTTTTAAAATTTTTGCTATATATAGAAAGAGCAATAGTTTCAATGTCTATATAAACAGTGTGTTGTCTGGTTACAGTTAGTCTGAGCAATAATCATAATACTGTGTTTGCCCGAAAATAAGGCCCTGTGTTATATTTTTTTGAATTCTGAAATAAGTGCTTGGCCTTATTGCCATGCGCTCAAAAGCCCGATTGGGCTTATTATCAGGGGATGTCTTATTTGGGGGGAAACAGGGTAATAAGAAAATTAGACTTATACCCTAGATAAGTATCTTTGTGGGACAAATATGAGTTTGTCTGACCATGAGACATATATAAGACTGGCAAAAATATATTGGTAGATTGGATGCTACATTTAGCCAAACATAGAACCCATTGGTACCTATATTAAAAGTAAAGACAATGGTTTCCCCTGTCCAATCTTATCTAACTCTTGTGGACTTCAGTTATGGCTGGATCAGGGGCAAACAACTAATGCCTTTCAAGAATTTCAGGCTGTGTTATCCATAATATATATATATATATATTTGGTCATTAGCCCATTCTTATTGGAATTGAGGTCCCCTGGTTGAGCTCTAGTCCAGAATTTACCGTAAAAAGTTAAGAAATTAAGAAAAATGTAAATGTTGGAAATATTGCATATGCTGGTGATCTGAATGGAAGCATTGTTTATCCGATGTATCAATATAAGAATTTTTCTTTCAACAGAAAGGTAAAAAATGCATCCGCACACCGAAAATCTCTAAGCCTATCCAATTTGAGCTGTCTGGCTGTACCAGTGTAAAGACCTACCGAGCCAAATTTTGTGGTGTCTGCACTGATGGGCGTTGTTGCACCCCCCACAGAACAGCCACTCTCCCTGTGGAATTCAAATGCCCTGATGGAGAAGTCATCAAGAAGAGCATGATGTTTATCAAGACTTGTGCCTGCCACTATAACTGTCCAGGAGACAATGATATCTTTGAATCAGTCTACTACCGGAAGATGTATGGAGACATGGCATAAAGCCCCAAGAGAGATTTTTTTTGAACTGGACTCTCGACTTGAACTGATAATGACATCTCATTTTGTTAAACGTGATTCTATAGCACAAGTGATTTAAATGTCTGATTTATTTTATTTTTTTTAATGAAAAATTGTTCCACCTGGCCTTAAGGTCAAATTATCTACTGACCCCAAACGTTGGTTTGAAGGAAGAATAATATGAATATAATGTTGATGAAGAAGAATAATGAGAGGTGACACTTAATTCGTGTCTTAGAGTATATTTGGGGAGAGGGATGAATAGAGATTAATTAAGGGACATAGGCAGTCTTGAGAAACATTTTCAAAAATGTGGTGGCATGTGTCCTCGTTAATTGTGCAATCAAAAAAAAAGACCCCTTAGCAAAGTTATTGGCACTGGTTTTTGTGACAGTAACAGCTGGACTGGACATTTTTATCCAGTAGGTGCTAAGTAATTATGTTATTTGAAAATGGCAATAATTCTGCCTTTGAAACGCTGATTCAGAGGATTTGTTCAAAAAGAATCAGAATTTGACTGGACAGCTTGTGGCAATTGTTTGCTTGTCACGGGCAACATTTTTCTTAAAAAAAAAAGATAATGTAATAGTGTAAATACTGTATATCTTTATGTGTGTGTGTGTTTATGCGTGTTTGTATGTGTGTGTGTATATATTATTGTACAGTTATCTAACTTAATTTAAAGTTGTGTTGCCTTTTTTGTTAATGCTTTGATACATCAGTGTTAGCCTCTCCTTTTTTATGGTTCAAAGCTTGTCTGATCCACTGCATTCATTCAGCTCATAAAATAGAGTCTGTAATGGTAGTTTTGTTGAACTAGTAGGGGAAAAAATTAATTGAACTGGTGCTTTGATGAAGAAGATACACCAGTATCCTATCCAACCATTTCACCAAACTAATGACAAAGGGAGGAAAGTACATTTCTCTCTGTCTAAATTAGTATTCCCTGAAATAAAATGAGTGCTCTCAAACCTTTCCACCTGGGAACAGTTTGTTACTTATTGAGAAGTGTGACCAAAAGTTACATGTTTGCACCTTTTTAGAAGAAAAAAAATAATAAAGTATTTTATTTTTTTATATAAACTGGATTGTACCGACTTTGATTTTGTTGAGTCTAACAGTTTTGGAATATGGAGTATGTTTACACATCACTTCAGGGATGGGTTCTACTTACTTTTACTACTGGTTCGCAATGGGAGCGTGCATGCGTGCTGTGCATACACATGTGCACTTCTGCGCATATGTAGAAGCTGCGCATACGCAGAAGCTTCTGCGCATGCACAGATCATCCATGATGACATCTGGGCGGGTGGGCAGAGCCTCCTACCACTTTTACTACCAGTTCACAAGAACTGGACCAAACCAGGAGCAACCCACCACTGCATCACTTCTCAGTACAGATATTTCTGTATCAGGGTAGATTCTACTTACCTTTACTACTGGTTCGCAATGGGAGTGTGCACCTGCACTTCTGCATATGCGCAGATCATGATGACATCCGGGCAGGTGGGTAGAGACTCCCACCACTTTTACTACTGGTTCGCAAAACCGGATTAAACCGGGAGCAACCCACCACTGTTCTGAATGCTGGAATGACTGAGTCATCTGAGCAGGAGGTTGTTTTGATAGAATGACTCCCCATACAAGCTCGCAATCAGAACACAGCATGGTCCAATACTAAAAATAAGCATTATCTCGCCAACATTGTTGTGAAAAGGATAAGGAAACTGTAGCCTCACAGATGTTTTTTCCAATGCAACAACTCAGCATATTATGCAATTAATCAGCTGCAGGTCTAATCGAACTGAAAGTTAAGCTGCTTTACTGTCCTATTCCCTAAACAAAATCATCCTGAAACTTGTCTGGGTGGCAAAATTCATGTACTCCATCTCCATAAAATATTTCTTAATTTCCATGGGTGAAATCAGCTTCTTGCCCAATGATGAATATAAAGAGTTTGTGCTCTAGAATACAAATGCAGATGCATAGCAGAAGTATTTCAACTTCCTCTATTTTCAGAGAGTAGAAAACAATACCAGTAAACTAGTTATCACCTTCATCTAGGATTCTTTCCAGATGTTACTTTAACCGAAGCCAATTTAAATGCCAATTTCACTTTATCCAAGTGTAACCTTTTTGCATTTAGTAGAGCTTATTTCTAAATAACCATGAATAAACTGAACTGCTTCTCACATTTACTTTGCTAGAACTAATATTGGCATAGTCAAGGTTGATTAAATTGCAATTCTTTGCAGGCAGATTTCATGCAATATTTCCCTCTGGCTCTACTGTAAGTCAACATGTTAACAGAAAGAGATGGCCTTTTCTGCCTTACAATGGACTAAACTTTATAACTTTCAGTTTGCAGTGCCTTATATCCTAGCTGATGGAATTCATGAGCACCTAGGAGTCTTAGGAGTATTAGAAGAATCAACATTGGCTGGTGAAGAACTACCAAAGAAAGTCAGGTAGATCAAACTTTCAGTCAAGTGCACTGGAACCCCATAGTCTTTAAAGAAAGGATACCCTATGGCTTACTTTGCTGCAGCAATACTCACGTATTTTCTACAACATTCCACAAATAGATGCCACAACATAATAAATATCCTCTGTTCCTTCATTCTACTCATGTCAGGCTATGGCGCATCACTTTCTTGGAGAAAGGTGATATATGTAGCCCACCAGGATTTGCAGCTGAGTTGTGCTCAATTTTCTATTCCTTGATAATTAAGTTTTCCTTGAAAAGCAACGTTCAGGGACAATTCATAGATGACTGGCTGTGGTGAAATCCCATTGCTATATTGATGCGGTCCCAAGAAGCAAACCTACTATAAACTGCAGCTCATTAAAACTGCTGAAGGAATTCTTTAAGAGGCCAAAACTGTATCTTTCAGACAGCCACTAGTGGATGAAATTGAAAATAGGAAGATGTGGTCTGTAAATTGCTAAATTTTCAGACCTTCAGTGCATTATTTATCCAAAGTCTGATTTGTACGTCACTGTGGTTGAAGTAAATGACATGGGTCATATTTACATGGGAAATGCCTGCAATTTTTAAGGAAGGAAATGTCTCATTTAGTCCCAGTAAAAAATAAAGAGTACATTGTCATCACCTGTTGACTACAGAGTAGGCATTGACCCTATAATTTTTCCAGTCTGGAGTGGAAAATAGTTGGAAAAGGTTCATGGAAGATGGTGGGGAGAGAGAAAGCATATGCTATCAAAGAATGAATCCAATGCACACAAAACAAATGCCATAAATCTGTGCTCTCGGCTTCTTTTCATAAAGTTCCAAGATTTTACTGCCCTCTGGAAAATGTTACAAGCGATTATTATTTTAAAAAAATAAAAAGACTCAACATACATTGATCAAATTAATACTATTTTAAATATAAGCCTAGTGCGCCAAAGTAAAATAATATATTGAAGTTTTTTTTTGCAGATGTAATTTGGAAAATGATATAAGGATTGCAATGATAGTGGAAACAGAAATCTTCCATGCCTATAGGCAACTCACATGAACTTGCAGCAATTGTATGATTGTCAGAGGGAAAAATCTTGGAAATCAAGGCAATGTTATACTTTACACGGACATGGTTCCATTTGCTAAATCACTGAGAACATTGTGTGATTCTGTACTAATGATATTCAGTTGATAAATTGATGCAAAGAAATAAATAGCTACCACATATCAGCAGCATCAGCAACAACATCCTAGCATTTTTCCTGCAGGTGCAGGGTTCGCTTTTCAGATCAAAAGTAACATTCGGATCTATCAGGGCATTTTTCATGTCTGCATTTATTATATCTTGCCATCTTTGCTTCTACCTTCCACACAGGCACTTGGAAACAGCTACCACACGTACTCACAGATAAGCCCAACCCATTTTTCAACTTATCTACAAGAATATGCGGTATATAAATAACACTTCAGTGCAAACTGAAGGTAACTATTTCCTTGACTCTCTTTTATTTTATTTTCAATGCTGTGTCAGTGAGGGAAGAAAGCTCACCATTTTGTTACCATCGCTACAACACAGAGTAGTTTAGAGGTGTTTTTCCATATGCTGTGACATGTTGGGAACAAGTAGTCAAAACATTCAGTGACTAGTTTATTTAGTTGTTTGTATATCAAGTCATCTGTGACCTTGGTTTAGAGTCAATGATGGTGAACCAAAAGTGACATGCAATATCATTTTTGGCCACACGTCTAGAGGCTGCAAGAGAATGTGGTCTACTCTCATGAAGTCTCCAAACCCTGTAGATGTTGTACCAGAAGACTTTGCTTTCACATGGCCTCAGGACCCTCTGAATATCACTCAATAACTTCTTGCATGAATTTTTGGGAAGTTCCAGAGGCCACAAAAGAGTAGGACCTTCTTATGTGACCTCCAGAGGGTTTGGAGGCTACATGACAGCACCCCACCTTCTGGAGTGGCTCTGCGACATCCAAAAGCTGCGGGAACTTCTCACATGATTTTCAGAAGCTTTAGAGGCCACATAAGAATGTGGTGTGTATGGAACGTTCTCTGGAAGTTGTACAAGAGTGCCTTGATGTCATGTGGCCTCTGGAGCCTCCAAAAAGTGTGTGAGAATGGGGGGTGCTTTCCTCACCCTTTTTCGGAGGCTGCAAGGCAAGAGCATTCTCCAAAGTTTCCAGGCCTCATGTGACCTGGAGAACTGCCTTAGACAGAGCATATTTCTCAGAGACAAATATTTACAATTATGTCAGTATGTATGTATGCATGCATTTATTTTATTTATTTAATATACCATCCATCCAAGGTGCCTGGTTATTATGAATTGTTTCCGTTTGTTCTTGTGTTTTCCCATTCGTTCTCTCTCTCTCTCTCTCTCTCTCTCTCTCTCTCTCTCTCTCTCTCTCTCTCTCTCTGTGTCTGTGTGTGTGTCTGTGTGTGTGTGTATGAGAAGAGACAGACAGAGACATGCCAGCAGAGTCATGTTAGGCCTTTCTAAATTGTTTAACAGGTTCACCATCACTGGTTTAGGCTGTGTTATTAGCACAGGGCAAACTCCTGAAAAGTTGACAACTCCTCCTCTCATAGTTTTGGGATCCTTTCAGCAAAACCTTCTGAGAATAAGGACAAGCTGCCTGGAGCAATGAATGCTGCCATCATTTGCCTTTGACTTTTGCTTCTTCTGATCAAATCAGCCAAGGCAGGATTAATACATTGGTTAAGAAATGTAATTATTTTGCTTTTACGAGAGAGGTAGTTCCTGCTTGTTTCAAAGAGATGCTTGTTGCCATTCCTTTTACTTGATTCAAGACATTAGTTTTAAAGCTCTAAGCCTACCATTCTGGAATAAATCTCTTTAATGATTAAAATGCACAAACAAGATCCTTCCTAGTACAGTGCCATTGTCAAAGGCCCATTTGTCAGGAAAATGTTTTCCTTCTATGGCTACTGGATTTCCTTGTTCCTTTTGGATTCATGCTTGGATTGATTGATTGATTGGCTCAATTTATATGCCGCCCTTCTCTGGAGACTCAGGGCAGCTTACAATGCGTTAAGCAATAGCCTTCATACTTTTTGTATATACCTGCTTAGTAGGGCTTCCGCCCCCCCCAAGCGGTGTTCTTTTTTTATACAAAGTCAGCTTATTGCTCCCACAACCTGGGTCCTCCCACAATCTGGGTCCTACCTTAAAAGGATGGAAGGCTGAGTCAACCTTGAGCCTGGTGAGATTCAAACTTGCAGTAATTGCAGGCAGCTGGTGCTAGTTAACAGCACTTTTAGTCTGCTGCGACACCAACGCTCTTCTTTCTTTTGAAATTTAGAAAAATTACAATATATCTTTTAAAATTTGGTTTTTTGAACTGTTTTCTATAATGTAATTGAACTATTAAGCCAGCTTTACTCTTGGTCTAGATCAGCGGTGTCAAACTCATGGGCCCCTTTTTTGGCTGGCAGAGTGCTGCTGGAGGCCGAAAACGGGCCAGACAGGGACCTCGAGGGGCCTCCTTGCAACCCATTTTTGGCCAGGAGAGTGCTGCAGGGGGCCATGGAAGCCGAAAACATGCCCCCCCCCGTGCTCTGTTTTGGCCAGGGAAGTGATTCAGGAGACCATCCAGGCCAAAAATGGAGTGCGGGGTGGCCACAAGCATCCCCTGTGACCCGTTTTGGCTGGCAGGGTGCTGTAGAAGGCATCAGTCCCATCTCCCCCCCATGCTCCCCAACCACCCACACCAGCCCGCAGTGGAGAACTACAATGCTGATCTGGCCCTCAAAGAAATCTAGTTTGACAACCCTGGTCTAGATATAGAGATATGATAGAGAGAAGAGGGGGGAGAGTGGGAGATGATAGATGGGCAGTATTTATAGGAAATTGACAGAATGCAAGTAAGATATCCTTCCAACTTCCTTCTATTTTAGGATGGCTGGTACAAGATAACCCATGGATATTAATGCTGAGATACAGTTTGACCCTAGATATTCCTAGTACATGTTCTCTTACATCCACTTATTATCTACCATTCCCAGGGTATCAGCCAGACAGCTGTTAGACAACAGTCTAAACACACAATTTCAAGACTGGAAAATTGTTTTGCCTTAAGTTAGTTTACAAAAAGCTGAGGTCAATACAGTTACACTCCAGCTTCCTGGAATATAAAGCAATAGGCATTTTTTATTAGTTCAAATAAAGTTGTGAACATTATAACCTTGTCATTCAAATCTATTGTGACTGTTCAACAGCAAATTTGATATGGTGATTCATGATGATACCCATGTTTTCTGGCTGGATAAAAAACAAACCAAAGAATACTGTTGGAGAGATGCTGCTTCCCTATCTCTTATTGCAGAGTCATCTGCCTAAAACTGTGTCATGCTAAATCATTTCCCCCAGTTACTTTCAGTTGAGTTACAGTGCAAATGTACAGTACAGAATCTTTAATAGCAAAAGAACACCTACAAAAGAAATAAGGGGAAGAAAGGGGAAGGAAGGAAGGAAGGAAGGAAGGAAGGTAGGAAGGAAGAGGAAGAGGAAGAGAAAGAGGAAGAGGAAGAGGGAGGGAGGGAGGGAGGGAGGGAGAGAGAGAGAGAGAGAGAGAGAGATATGACTTGAATGCATGCTCTAGAATTAGCCAACTCCAGTTAAGTAATCAGCATTCCTTGCTGTCTAAATCTTTCCCTAAATACAATGTTATAAATCACTTCAGCTATTAACTATAATTCAGAAGGCATAAAAAAGGGGGTCAACCACATTTTTCTATCCCATCTAATATACAAGCTTTGCTTCCATTAGGGAAAGGCTTGGGTGTGGCTTTCTTTAAATTATCCAATGTTTTATGTTTTACATACATGGAAAAAATTACTAAGAAGTCTGTCCAGCCACTCAGACAAAAAAAGAAAGAAAAGGCTTTGCCAAAAAACAAGAGGAATTTGAGAACAGAAAGAGTTTGTTTAATTTTTTTTTAGAGCTTCCTTTTTTCCATTCTTTTTCTCCTGATCTCTGCATTTCTTCATATGCCCTTAAATGGAAGTTCCCAAAATGCCACCCACAAACAAGAGTGTTCAGCCTGACATGAACCAGGAAATGCCGGGGGGTTTCTTTCAGCAATCCTCTTCTGCATTCACCCTGAAACCGAGATAATCCAAGACATGTTTGTCTGGGAACATGTATGTTAAAGAAAGGAGCCTTGCTATTGGAGAAACATCTTTAGGATTGCACAACATTGCTTTGAACACGAGCATGCTTTTGCAAAAGTTAAATTCTATACATGCATGTACATGCTACACAGTAGAGTTTTGTTTTTTCAGTGGAGCTCATTGAACTGCCACTATTGCCGGGCAAATAGTTTACCCAGTGAACCAGTGCAAAATAAACAAAGATATCTGAAACGGCTCCAATTATATGTGACACAGCCATTTTGGCCCGGATCCCAGCTTCCTTGGCAGAGGTTGGCCTACTGTCATATGCTCTTTCTTTCTTTTTTTCAATTGAAGAAAAGAGGAAGAGAGAAAAATTGAAGTGGAGCCTTTGGGGATGATATGGGAACAGTTCCCATTTCATCCCCCCACCATATATCTGGGGTAAAGGAAAAGAAAAGTAAAGCATAACATCTGGAGGTGCCTGGAACAGCTTTATTTCAGTAGAGTTTAGGCTGACAGGCTCAGATAGGAGACATTTTATCCCTGCTCCATTGTGTGTTTAAAATACCTTCTGCTCCAAAAGATCATGCTTGCAGTCAAATGTGGACTTTTAATTTGGATTAGTGAGCAGGACTAGATGACCTCCGAGGTCCCTTCCAACTCTGTTACTGTTGGAAGGGACATCTCTCTGTTACTGTTACCTGACATCTCTTTATCCAAAGCCAGAAGAGAGAATGAAGGACAGACTTACCAGACAAAACCAAACAGGTAACATGTCCAGATAAATTAAATTCTACTTTATTATAAAAACTAGAGTAACAAAATCTTGCAACTCTGAAAGTACAATTCTCCTGTGGTCACCTTTACAGCCTAAGAAATTAGAATAAGCCTCCGTCTGACCCTCTTGCTTTCTCCACCATGAAGCTGCAGGCTAGTCTCTTCCTTATCTGACCATTCCCTAGGCCCATGATGGTGGACCTTTGGCACACGTGCCACAGGTGGCATGCAGAGCCATATCAGTGGGCACACGAGTTCAGTTCCGGTGCACACTGATTTTCGGGCCTTCTGGGCCCACCAGAAGTAGGGAAACAGGCTGTTTCCTGCATCCAGAGGACCTTGGGATGGGTAGGGGTGGGGAAGGCCAGTTTTTCTCTTTCCCCAGGCTCCAGGGCCTTTCTAGGAGTCTGGGGAGGGCAAAACCGGCCTTCCTCTCCCCTCTGGAGGCCCTCCGGAGGGCGAAAACGGCCCATGTGCCAACTTCCGGTGCGACAGGTTGTGCGTGCATGTGTGGAGGCGGGGCGCGTAGAATTATGGGTGTGGGCATGCATGCAACACACACACACCCCGCGCTCCCCCCGCTCCTGGCACGCGATGGCAAAAAAGTTAGCCATCACTGCCCTAGGCAGCATCTTTTCACCCCATTTCTTAAGGTTATTCTCACAAATCATTATTCTACCAGGCTTAAAATGAGAAAATATGTCACAGTAAATTGTTGCTTCTTTTTCTATGAATGGCAGAGGTGTTCAAACCACCTTTCCATCTCTAAACACTAGATGGTAGCAAAGAGAAGCAGATGGCCTTCTTTTTCCTACCTTCTAGTGGTTGTCCAGAATTGTGGAGGCCTGATCTGGAAGTCCTAAATAAACTCTCTCTTCTGAGTTATTATAGCAGAGTCTGAGCCTAAATTTATATTGGGTCTTTAAATAAACCAGTTATATGAACCAAGCCTTTATGTTAATGAGTTCTAGGACAGCTGTCCTAATCCATTTGGAACATATAAATCTCTGTGCTAGGGCTACCAAATCTGGGCTGCAAAAATCTGGGGAGAAAATGCATCAACGTGTACAAAATCTTTTGTGTTGATTGATATAATACCTTTTCTGCAGGAAAATAAAGCACATACATAGACGTCCCTCTGCTTCAGATTTATCCCCATCATAAATGTCTGAAACAGGCTGGGACAAGAGGCAACCACAGGCCAAAGTTGTCAAGAGAGCTGCAGTTGATTTGAAAGCTGGGTATCTCTAGTCCTGTTTTCTGCCACACATCCCATATTTTAAGGGTATTCACCAAGCACCAAGCTCCTTTCCTATCATTTGTCCTCGCTGCCAGTAAACTTCAAATGCACTCAGAAAAGTACAGCAGCTTTGCATCTTTCTTGGTGAGATGGCAAGAACATGGCAAAAAGCTTTCTTCCAGCTGGAGAAGAAAGGATAGGAAAAGCACAAAATCTCAGACACAACATCCAGCTTCAAGGCAGAGGTACAAAACAAATGCTGATTTGTCTCGATAGGTGAGAAGCCAGAGGCTCCTCTATTCTGTATATCACCATTTTCTGCTACCCAGTACTGGGGTGACACCAGCAGAAGAAGGTGGTGCATACATGATAGAACTCCTAGGCCAACATCTTAACCATTACATCGAACTGTGTAAGTACAGCAAATCCAATTTTATATCCTACGTTATAATAGCAAAAGAAAACTCCACAGACAGTGGAAACTGTGTTCTTTTCTAAAACTCGAAACTTTTGGCTGGCTCAGACTTCCTTCATTCTGTCTTTCACATCTGGCTTTAATTGGTAGCTTTCAGGTCTCTAGGAAACAGTACAAAACAATCTATTAAATCTGCCTGTCTTAAATTTGAAGCAGAGAATTGTAGAATCATAAAGCTGGAAATAACTTTAGCGGTCATCTAATCTAACCCTTTCCAAAGCAGATAATTAATAACCCCCAATCGCTGTCTAAAAGCTTAGAATAAAAGACTACCTTGTTCAGTAGGAAAGAGATTACTCCTAGTGCCATATTTTTAGACAGGCGTGGAAACCCTAGGAGTGTGGGGTCAATTTGGATTATTAAGATGACTTTGAATTAATGGTTGCATGACACAGATGCATATGTTCTGCTTGGCTATATATCGTCCTTCAAAACAACTGAGGAGAATGTGCCACAGTAAAGGCCTGCCAGTTTTTAGGTACCTGTTACAGTCATACCCAGTATTTGAAATCCATTAAGATACCATGAATTATGGACAATTCACTTGTAGAGACTCTCAAGTGCCACTATATATCTGCAGCACTCAAATTATTTGCAGCCAAGCCATTAACACAATTTCTCTATGGTGTCCAATTAGGCCTCCACTCCAGTTTTGCACCAGTAGAACTTATACAATTGAAATGTCTAAGACTGGCCTTGCAAGACCCCAACTGTGTCTCTTATGCCACCCTGACAGACCTCATGAAAGTGAAGGCTAAAGTGTGGGTGACCATACCCAATTATTGGTTTGCTCAGATTATCTTTTTCCCTCCTTGGGCATGCCTCATTAATCATGAGGGATAATTTTCATATGGAAACAGGCAGTGCAACTAAAATATCATCCTTGAGCTTCTTTCCATTTGTCTATGGAGATTCTCAGTCATCTAGGTCATGGTTGTCCCAAAGGTGATTTTTCAGGAAGCAACTGGACTTTCTTGTTTTTCTCTGAAGACATTTCACTTCTTATCCAATAAGCTTCTTCAGTTCTGACTGGATGGTGGGGAATGGCAAAAATTGCAGATTACAAGAACCATTTGTGCTTCAGTTTGAGATGCAGACAACACAGTCATTCCCATTCCCGCGCCTGTCTCCAACAGTGAACGGACACAGGACAGAAAACATCCTGCAACCAAGAAGGCTTCACACACATTTGCACTATTCAAGTATCCCTGAGGACACAGATAAACCTCCAAGTGGCCTCAACGACTTCCTAAAAGAATGCAGATGACTAGCTGTCTGCAAGGAATATAAAGCCTTCATTCCCCACCATCCAGTCAGAGCTGAAGAAGCTTCATGGATGAGAAGTGAAACGTCTTCAGAGAAAAACAAGGAAGTCCAGTTACTTCCTGAGAAAGTACCTTTGGGACTTCTCTCCAGGTCTTCCATTAAGCATTGGATGTGTTTAGGCCAAAGCACTAATTAAGCAATGTGTAGTAGGCACAGAGTATCAACTGGATCTAGCCAGGACCCCAGCATTTATTGCCAGTGAATCCAACTGGTATTCTGTATCCCAAACAACATATTTAAATAATTTTGAGGTACCTAAAAACTGGCAGGCCTTTACTGTGTGGCACATTGTCATACCTTCTCCTCAGCTGTCTTGAAGGATGATACAGGAAGACTCATTATCCAGAGGTGCAACGCCCCTGTGACTCTGAACACACAGAAACAACAGAACATGGGTTTCTCTGCCGGTATTACAGATAAATCTGTACTAGCCTCATTTCACCATTACTGCACAGAAGAATGCACAGAACAACTCTATACCTTCCTAAATAACCTGTTTAATCTTTAATGAGGGGTGGGCAGGAAAAGAATTGTTCATTTTTAAAAATAAATATATGAAATAATCTAAAATAATTAGATTTTATTGAGTCGGAATTGTAAGTTTTATGTTGCAAACTGGGTTAGGAGGGATCATTTGAATTATGCAACACTCATTAAGTGAATAAGTGAAAAACATGGTTAGTAGAGAGAGAGAGAGGTGTGTGTGTGTGGATTTTCACACCTGATACTTTACATTTTGATACCTGAGTTGGAGCAGCAACTCTTGCTCAAATCAAGTTTATCTTATTCTGGCTTGTAAGCGGTCTCTCTTTCTGGCAGTAAAATGCAGTAATACATTTTAGACCCTTCATTTTGCCATCCTTTCGTGACCACAAAACTCTCACTTTATCTAATGGTAGGCCAGCCCTGGGGAAGGAAAAGGGTTTGGCCATGTATGTTTTTCAGCCCAGGATTCCTACTTCGTTCCTTTGAATGGGCTTGAAATTTTTCCATAGATCATCCTTCCCCCTGAATTATTTACTCCCATAACATCTGTCCAAATGTTTGGACAACTTTTTCAAGCAGCAGTCTGGAAGCATATAAGAACTTGAGGAAATCAGTCAATAAAAATAAACTTTCCCCCTAGATTTCAAGATATTATTCAATTCTTATGACCTTTGTCCTTGTTTCCAGTGGAAAATGGTGGTTATAGACATACATCAGTCACTTATTGCTCTAAGTCAAATATACTAGTCTTTGTTTTCTATTAGGCCCATTTGCACACCCCATAGTAAAACTCAGATTTGTAGCTTGGTGACTCAAGGGCTCAGAGTAAGTAATATTTTGGGATCAGCACTTGACAGCTCTCAGGTAATGAGTACTGAGCCTGTTGAGTGGTCATGGTATACTCATTTATTCTTCTGGGCTGCAGGGATGTCAAACTAGCGGCCCGCAGGCCAGATGCGTCATGTGCAGGCCACACCCACCCCAGCTCCATGAAGGGAAAAAAGTCGCAATACATCACATGACGGCAACATGACGCCATGAGTTTGACACCCATGTTGTGGGGAAGATTGAAGTTAGGAAGCGGACTATAATGGAGTACTCTGAAAGTGGGCAAGATTTACTAGCTGGTTGGATTCTGAGAGGAAGATACCATGTGGTGCCATGTTTTTATGTCCAAATTCTGGAATAAAACTTGAAAACTTGCAGGTATGGGTGCCAGAGTCCATGTTTTTGTTCATGCCATGCTGTCATGTTCAATGTTGGTAATTCTATTCATGTTTCCTTCTAGCAGGTAGCTTATCATAAAAAAGTTCTAAATGATTAGGGCAGTCTGACCCCATGTGGTAGAGTTGAAGAATGTTTACGAACTATTTATAAAACATATAAATGAGAACTTAGTTTCAGAAAGTTATTGGTTTCAATAACATTTGAGCAAAGGAAGGAGAGGAGATCATCATTATCATCAACCAGAACTTCAGGGATTGACATAGCATATACCACCAATTCCGCCCGCCCTGGCAGTGATTTTGTCTTGCTGAATAATTTCTTACAGAGTAAAGAATCAAAAGTAACTCAGGCTTCAAAACAATCCTTACACTTTCCTTACACTGCTTGCTTGTTTTCCTCTCTTATTTTTAAAGGAACAGATAGCAGTATGAAACTATTATTCCTTTCGGTATACCATACATCATTGGTGAATTCGAATCAAAACATTCTCAGACTTCAAAAAAATTGGCCTTAATCATTGTTATCAGTAAAAAAGAAAAGAAGAAAACCAATCTGTTAGGCAGTTTTTACTTACAATTCACCTACTCCCTCAAAAAGGCATTTTGTGATTTCAATTATATACTTTTGAAGAAAGAAGGTACCACTAGACTTAATCTTATATGACAAAAAGGAATTCCAATAGAAGAGAACTGGAATCCCTGTAACTCAGGTTTGATCCCTTGGCACTCTTTGAACTTGGATATTTATACTAAACAGGGTGCAAACCAGGGGTGAAATCCAGCAGGTTCTGACAGGTTCTGGAGAACTGGTAGCGGACATTTTGAGTAGTTCAGAGAACCGGCAAATACCGCCACTGGCTGGCCCCAGAGTGGGGTGGGAATGGAGATTTTGCAATATCCTTCCCCCAGGAGTGGGGAGGGAATGGAGATTTTCAGGAATAATCTTTCTTCATACAGTATTTAAAGATGGGAGCTATTTGTATTGCATATTTTATTATTCCTTAAGTAATCATAATCCTTCCCTCCTCTCCTCAAAATAGGTATGCCACTTTATTGTTATCTGCCATAAGTGTTTTTCTGGCCTTCTACTGTCGTTAGTAACAAGATATTTTATTTTCTTGTTAACAGCAGCCTTCATTCAATCCCAGAAAAGATGTTTGGTATAAACATAAGAGTATTTATTACATGTTTAGTTCCTATTGGCACAATATTGTTCCATGAAACTTCTACTGTATAAACCTCATCTAAATATTATCCTCCACATGAACTTGGAGAAACCGTTCTTCAGTCTACCTTCATGGTCCTTGTGATGCATGGGAAGGGACCTTGCCTGTTTTACAGCTTCCCTGTGATTTATACTGCTTATTAAAGTGCATTTTGTAGTCAAGAATTTTTTTTTTAAGCCAGTAATGATAAAGGTGAAGGTTCCCCTCGCACGAATGTGCTAGTCGTTCCTGACTCTAGGGGACTCTCTGCTCATCTCCGTTTCAAAGCTGAAGAGCCACCGTTGTCCGAAGACTTCTCTGTAGTCATGTGGCCAGCATGAATAAAGGCGCATGGAGCGCTGTTACTTTTCCACCAAAGGTGGTCCCTATTTTTTCTACTTGCATTTTTTACATGCTTTCAAACTACTAGGTTGGCAGAAGCTGGGACAAGTAACGGGAGCTCACCCTGTTATTCAGCACTAGGGATTCAAACTGCTGACCTTTCAATTGACAAGCTCAGTGTCTTAGCCACTAAGCCACCACGTCCCTATATTTAAGCCAGTAGAACTGGAGAAAAAAATTAACTTTACTGAATAAAGCATTGTTGTATATAAAGTTTGCATTTCAATTATTGATTTCTCTTTTTTTTTTAATATGTTGTTCATCATCCAGACTGGCATAGATAATTGAGTTTATAAATTGAATAATAGAGTAAATGAGTTTCATTCTATGGAACGCTTATTTATATAATTTATCCTATGCACTGCAGATGGGGACTGCAGCCAAGAAATTAAATGACTAATGCTCCTGGGGAGAAAAGCTATGGCAAATCTAGATAGCATACTAAAAAGCAGAATCATCACCCTCCCAACAAAAGTGTGTATAGTCAAGGCTATAGTTTTCCCAGTTACAATGTATGGCTGTGAAAGTTGGACCATAAGAAAGGCTGAGTGCCAAAGAATCGAGGCATTTGAACTATGGTGCTGGAGAAGACTTGTGCGAGTCCCTTGAACTGCAAGGCGATCAAACTGGTCAGTCCTAGAGGAGATCAACCCTGACTGTTCTTTAGAAGGCCAGGTCCTGATGATGAAACTCAAATACTTTGGTCACCTAATGAGAAGGAAGGACTCACTGGAGAAGTGCCTAATGCTGGGAAAGATTGAGGGCAAAAGAAGAACGGGACGACAGAGAACAAGGTGGCTGGATGGAGTCACTGAAGCAGTAGGCATGAGCTTAAATGGACTCCAGGGGATGATAGAGGACAGGAAAGCCTGCAGGAACATTGTCCATGGGGTTGCGATGGGTCAGACACAACTTTGCAACTAACAACAACAATATATATATATCTGCTAATCCCCACTTCCACAAAACAAAGCCCAGAAGTAGTGTGTTTCAGTGGTGGGATTTCTTCCACTTGGGAACTCAATCTGTCCTACATTGTGGTCTTTCCATAAACTATTAAAAATGGAGCTTTTTAAGAAAGCATTAGATATGTGAACCAACAGAATTTATTATTCCACTGTTTACATTATGATTTTTTAAAATTATACAATTCTGTATTATTGTACAGTGTATGTTTGATATTTATGTGTTGATAGAAGTTGTAAAATGTGAAGTGTCTTGCCGACAATGATGAGATTAATCCAATCAAGCAGTCAATCAATTTGATATTCACTTTGCATTCAACCACAGAACATACACAAACCTTGCTGAACTTGCATGCCTGTTCAGATGTATGAATGGCTAATCAAATACAGCAACTTTTCCAGCTTTGTGGACCAGCAATGGTGGTGCAGCAAGGGTAGAGGGAAGGGGATGGTTTCATGCATGCTCCCATTGCTTGAGCAAATGGAGCTTTGCACGTCCACGCTTACTCACTGCTTGCGTAGATCAGTTCCTAACGGGCCACGGACTAGTAGTAGGCTGCAGACCGGCAGCTGGGGACCCCTGAAACAGTATATATGGTGGGGATATATGGGGATATATGGTGGCAGTATCAAAAACATGACATGATCATTATGTAAGTATTGCACCAACATAATGCAATCATCTTTTATGTTTTCAGGAACATGCAATCCACAGTATATTAAAGCTGTAATCCTATAACCACGCAACTGAAAGTAAATCCCATTAATCTTAAAAGAACTTCTGAAATGATATACATAAATGTGTATGATATTTCCTTTCCAAAAAGTTAAGAATGTCCATTAAATTATATTCTATTTATTAAACAGAGTGGAAAAAAAATTCAGAAAATAACAATTTAAAAAAATGTTGCATATTACTTATAACTTTTGAAATATACATGCCAGTTGGGTTCACTTGCAGTTAATTTGCTCCTGCCACTGTGTAAAAAAAAAAAACAAACCAAAAACAACAACTCAGGCAGAATAAAGTAACTCCTGAATAGTTTTTATACTGTTGAAATCATTGTAAAATTGATGGGTTTTTTTATCCCATTTGATCTGTTGCGTTGATGCCGCAGACAGGCTTTTAGAACAGTATAGACATTTCTATCACATTGAAGAGAATAATAAGGCTGAAAGCTATTTGTCTCTGATATAGGTGGTCCATTAAATGTCCCTGAGATACAAAATGTGGCACAGTTTCTTCCTTGTTCCCATTTTGCTCCAAGTATCTTCTGAAAATCTTCCAGCATGTTACGAAGCATTGATCTAGTCTCTCTTTTCTCTTTTTTATTTTTTTATTTATTTATTTTTTTTTGGTACAGAAACGCAACAAAGTTAAATTCTGGCTTTGTCAAAACTTGGCAAATATGTTTTCAGCTGTAAAATATCAGCCACAGGTTGTTTTCCTTCATAATAAAAGCTAAGTCCTGTAAGAAGTTCCACATCTCTAACTCGAGCAACATGAAATCTCATTCTCTCTTTGACCCATATGGATTCGGGCTTACCAACCTGTTGGAAGAAAGAAACAAGTATTTTAGTTCATGTTGCAGATATTTTGAAATAGCACTAGCAATAACACTTAAGACTTACGATACCGTTTTACAGTGCTTTACAGCCCTCTCTAAGCAGTTTACAGAGTCAGCATATTGCCCCCAACAATCTGAGACCTCGGAAGGATGGAAAGCTGAGTCAACTTTGAGCCTGGTGACATTCGATCTGCCAAACTGCTGGCAGCCAGTGATCAGCAGATGTAGCCTGCAGTACTGCATTCTAATCACTGCACCACCCTGGCTCAATATTTATTTTTATTTTTATTTATTTAATTTATTTATTTTGTCGAGAACATATTAGATAATATATATAAGTATAAGCATGAATTGAATACATAAAATTAGTACAATTAAAGGGAACATTAGGACAGGGACGGCAGGCACGCTGATGCTCTTATGCATGACCCTTACAGACCTCTTAGGAATGGGGTGAGGTCAACAGTAGACAGTCTTAGGTTAAAGTTTTGGGGGTTTTGGGATGACATCATAGAGTCTGGTAGTGCATTCCAGGCATTAACAACTCTGTTACTGAAGTCATATTTTCTGCAATCGAGTTTGGAGCGGTTCACTTTAAGTTTGTATCTATTGTGTGCTCTTGTATTGTTGTGGTTGAAGCTGAAGTAGTCATTGACCGGTAGGACATTGTAGCAATTTAAACATTCAATGCTAAATTTAAATAGTCGATGCTAAATTGATAAATTGCTTTCAAGATGATCTGAGAATGTTCTCCAGAGCAAGAAGGAATGTCGCTGGAAAGGTGAATCTAATAGTCCTTACTTTCAACAGCTCATGACCTATTGACCATAAGGGGGCAGCAGAGCTTAGCTAGAGAATTAAAGGCCTGTTCTGTATCACTTCTTTGTCTATCATTCTACCTCTTTTTTTCTTCTTCTTTTTTTAAAGATAAATGATTCAGGATACTTCCATTTGCCTATATTCCCAGGAACTTATGCAAAGAGAACATGACTTTTGACTCTCTTGTTACTAGAACATAATTAGCTGGGTAGAATTTGCCTATTCCTCTAATGTATTTCCTAATTAAACTCTTTTCTGCTGAGATTAAAAAAACCCAGGTTATTGATCATTATTTATGTCATGTTCCCACTCTCAGGAATGCTCAAATGCAAACAAAGAAACGTCGGCCTCCAACAAAGGATTTACCTTCTCCTTGTAGCAATATGACTACTTTGTATACATGTATCAACTACACAGTTCTAATACAGCAATTTAGTCTGCTTTCCCATAACAGCGGAAACTGAACAGTCACGGAATTATAATGTTGAAATAGACCAATTTAATTCATTGATCCAATCCCTGCTCAGTGTGGGAGTCCAAATTAAAATAGCAGGAGAGATGGCTATCCTCCTATTGCTTGAAAACAGTCAGTGGAAGGAAGCTCCTCCATTTTTCCTGGTAATTGCTTCTACTGTTAAACAGTTAACGCTATTTGGAAACAGTCCCTGATGATCAGTTAGAAATTACTTCCTTAAAGCAATTATTCTGTACGCTGCACTCTGTGACAACAGAACGCAGAACTACATCTTCTGTGTGACATGTCCTTAGATGCTTTAAAACCTATATGCTATGCCCGTGATGGCGAACCTATGGCATGCATACCACAGGTGGCACGCGGAGCCATATCGGTGGGCATACGAGCTCAGCTCCGGCGTGCATGCGTGCGCTGGCCAGCTAATTTTCAATTTCATATTTGATATGTATTTACTTTACCCCTATTTCCATGATTGCTACTTGTCAATGTAATGAAGAATATCAAACTTCAAAAAAATCATGACAGGAATCTCTATATGAGATCTATTGGGGGTGGGGGGGTGGGGATGATTATCTAAGGGCAAAAAATAATTTTGTGGCAGTATCACAATTATTTATATACTGAATACCTGTAAGATCTCTATGACATAAATGCCCACATCAGTCATAATTAGGACTGTGCTAATGTGCTAAAGTTTATGCCAGGGCTAGAAATGAGGCTTTTTATGTTAAAAGCTATGCAAAACACCCTTCCCGTTTCAAAATGTTTCCCATATATTCGTCACATTTTCAAGTCTCTGCCCACACCTATTATAAGAACTAGAAACTTGCACTTTTAAAAAACAGCATCTTTTGTGCATTATGTTTCATATATTAACAGGTTGAACTCACTGTGCAACTTTCACTGTTCTCTTCTCTGTGAGGTAAAATGTAAGATATAACGTCAAGGGATCCTTCACATTGCAAAGGCGTCTGGGAAACATTTTTACAACTTGTCAATGTAATGAAGTAGTGAGTGGGAATCAGGACCGCTGAATTAGTGGAGTGCCTGAAATTTAATTTTAAAAGGAAAAAAGAAAAGCAACATTTTCTTGTTAGTTGTACTGAGCATACTCCATACACCAAAGAAATATACATCTATTTGGTTAAACCAAAACTATAGCCTCTTAGAGGGAACATCTCCCTTGCTAAACCAATTCCACAAGCTATTAGTGGAATTATTTCCAGGTACATTCAAAGAACTGGTTATAAACCTTTAAAACCGTATGTAATGAGGCCAGAGTATTTGTATGAGAATTTTTTTCCTTTTCAGTCACTCTGGGCTTCACAATCTCCAAGCGAATTTATTTTCTCAAATCACACTATTGAAATTAGATTCGATAGATACAGAAATCATGAGCTTCTCCATTTCCTGTTCCAATTTGTAGATATCATTTTAATGATGTGCGAATTATGTTTTCAAAATGTACTTGAAATGTATTTCTCTTTTCTAAATCTTATAATTACTACTAAAATGGTGATGGACATTCTTTACAGAAAAGCGGTGTACACTTTTAATACAGCAATGAATACATCAGGGGTGGGTTCTACTTACCTTTACTACCAGTTCGCATCACACCCGTATGTGCGCGCTGGCTTTGTTTGCGGGCATGCACTCTTCTGCGCATGCGCAGATCACCTATGATGACGTCTGGGTCAGTGGACGGAGCCTCCCATCAGTTTTACTACCGGTTCTTGTGAACCAGTCCGAACCGGAGGCAACCCACCACTGCTCCACATGATTTGAGGCATTCATACGATAGAAGGATTGCACTATTGGAACACAAGATCTACTAGTTTCATGGTTATGCGTGAATATCATAATGTGCATGTAAAAGGGATGACAACATACTTCATTATTTGTTTCTCCTTTGATATCCCTCCCCTGCTTCCCTACGGATGCCTCCGATAAGGGCTGCCCACAACACTGTTAGAATGTTATGTTGTGTTATATTGTTGTGTTGTGTTGTGTTATGTTATGCTGTGCTGTGCTATGCTATGCTATGTTAGAATGTAATGATACCAACTTGAACCCATACTCTTAGATCATTGTGAACATTGAAATAGTTTCACCCACCAGCTTTTAAATACCATATCAACATATCTTCCATACACTTTGAAATAAAATACGTATTAAAATACTTATTTGAATGTTATTTTCTTTTTAAAAAGAAAATAGTTTACACATGTTAAAATCCAATATGATGCATTGATACATATGGAAGAAGTCACAAAGGGATTAAAAGGCTCAGTATAAATGGCTAATTGTCTCACATCTTCAGGACATACATTCTGTTAAGTCAGAAAAATATATTCTAAAGGAGGTTTGTTCCTGTAAATTAAATTAAAGCAGTTATTTCAATATACAGTCTCTCTCACACACACACACAAAAGCTAAGGGAGATATCTACCTACCTTCTTATTTTCTCTGGTGTATCATATAAGCCATCATAGTCGTAATCAAATATAGGACCTGTGATCACATTTACACCATTCCTGGCTGCAGCATATGATGGCAGGAGGACAGCATTAAAATATTCCCAAATCACTGAAAGAACAAGGGAGAATATCACTAAGAAAATGTCATGACCTGAAGAGAACCAAGCCCATTAGTGACATTGCTGGTTGAAGGTCTACTTTTTTGTTATTGTTATTCTATGACCATGGGCTTACTTATTTTACTTATGTATCAAAACAGTGTGAATTTCTTAACTATTTCCGAGTATGTTGGAACTACACAGTCCTACCCAATATTTTGTGCTTGGCATACTGGAGATCTGGAACTTGGCATATGAGCTTTCAAGTCCAAGAGATATTTATGAATGACTTTAACTTTGATGTGCAATCAAAGTTTGCAGGACTTCCAAATATAAAGCAAACAATGACATTTGCTTTGACAAATGTCACCGCTTTTTTATAATTCTTGAATGGACTGACATTCTTTGCAGGGTTGATCTACAATCCAGAAATTCTCCTTCTCTTTTGAAATAGATAAGCAATAGAAAATATTTCTTCCACTACCAACATTTTGCATCATGGTTTTACATGATGACTATCTTGGCTAGTTTGAGAATCGCCCTTAGAGCCTAGGCAACCAAGGAAGCACAGTGTTCAATCTATGGCCATAGGATTATCCATCTCTGCATTAAAGAACTGAAAACAATTCTTGATAGATCTATTTAGAAGTCCCTTTGAGCTCAATGGGCTTACTCCAAAGTAAATAGAGAGAGTATTTTAGCCTTTCAATTTTAGAAGTGTCTTGCTTGTATGAGTACAGAAGCTATATAAAGGAACAGAAGATCCATTTCTGTTTTGAGTTGTTAAGCCATGGTATCACCATTTTAGACTGGGATGCGGTGGCTCAGTGGCTAAGACCCTGAGACTGTCAATCGAAAGATTGGCAGTTCAGCGGTTCGAATCCCTAGTGCTGCATAACAGGGTGAGCTCCCATTACCTGTCCCAGCTTCTGCCAACCTAGCAGTTTGAAAGCACCTAAAAAGTGCAAGTAGAAAAATAGGGACCACCTTTGGTGGGAAGGTAACAGTGTTCCATGCATCTTTGGCATTTATTCATGCTGGCCACATAATCACAGAGACGGCTTTGGACAGTGCTGGCTCTTCGGCTTTGAAACGGAGATGAGCACCACCCCCTAGAGTTGGGAACGACTAGCGCATATGTGCAAGGGGAACCTTTACCTTTACCTACAATCATTTGAAGTAGACTGCAGACATACAGAATCAAGAATGTGATTCAGGAAATTGTTATGAGGCTAAAGAATTATAATACAATGTAGAACACCATCATCATTCATTGGACATTACTACATGTATATTACTGCAGACACAATCACAATAGCATAACTTTAGATAATTATATTGTATTAGCTTTTATTTATTATTATTAGATTTTTCCCATAAAAAGAAGCAAAAACCCATAATAATTAACCTTTACCTTGAAAAGCAGAATACATTGGTGCTATGTTGCTTGAGAGAAGTCCTTCATAATAATTTTTCTTATCTTCTTTAATCAGATCTAGAAGCATAAAAATATATAACCAAGCATTTAAAACTGATGTATATCAATATATCAAATGACTGAAAACCCTTTCTAGCTTTTGAAATAAATACATAGTACCAAACATTTATGTCCAGATATGTTCAAGACTCAAACAGACATGTTCACTTATTGGTTTATTTATGTGCTGTATTTATTTTAATGTACAGGCCACCCAATACCTAAGCAACTCCAGGCAGTTTAAGGTATTATATATTGTTACTAAATATTCTTAAAACAGTATACCAGTACAAAGGCATTTCCAAGATGGATGAGCTACAGTTCCCAGAATGACCAACTAACATGGTTATTGACCTGTTGACTGGACACTATAAATCTTGTAGTCTCAATATATTTAAAGGATAGCAAATTCTGTGAAGCACTGTGTTCATCAAAGAGACTATTCCAAAATTTCCCAGGAATGTTGATAAGCACGCTGAACTCACATAGGAGCAAAAGGCAATTCCCACTTAAAAGTCAACATCAGCTGCAAACAAGAGGATGCCATCTAATTTGGGGATTGTTTTTATGACAAGAAAACATCCAATTCATAAATAACTTGTAGAATACAAAAAAGAAATCAAAATTTAAATATTAAAATAAAATTCAGATGGCTGAATTTCCAAAAGCAAATATGGAACACTTCAGAATTATTTTTTTGCATATGCCTTTCTGAATTAGTGGTTTCCAATGTCATCTGGCCACTGTTACAGACTATACTGTATCAAAGCTCATTCTGTGAGAAATTAAACATTTTAATGTTTATGTACCACTTACAGCTGTATACCGGTATTTATTTTAACATTAAAATGCTGGTTCTTTTGTAGTTTGAATTTAAAAGATAAAGGGTGTTTTGTACCTTCTGCCGATCATAATTCTACACTTTTTTTCAAACTTAGTAACATTTTGTATAAATATCAATTAAAGATTTTCTAGGTTGGCTATGGATTACACCCAATATTTAATTCTTATATATAAAAGAAGATTGTTCACACATTTTAAGAAACAGAAACAACAAGCTTTATTTTGGCTATTAATTAATCTCTGCCATGGTTCATCTCAAATAAACTAACTAGAATTGTACCTGGTTATTACCTTAACAGGAGAACTAAAAGCAAAATTAGGGGTGTCAAACTTGCGGCCCACTGGCCGGATGCGTCATGCACTGGCCACCCCCACCCCCAGTTTAGCGAAGGGGGGAAAAGTCACAATACGTCACGTGATGACGTGATGCCGCAAGTTTGACACCCCTGAGCTAAATTAACTAGTAAAACAATATAAGAGAGGAAATGGAATTACTTGGAGGAAAAAGAAATCCATAGTTAAGCTGAGGGTGCTTTTTGTAAAATGAACAAATCTGACTGCTGTTTAAGGAAATACGATGATCTGTGTAGAAGCAGCTTCTGGTGGCAGTTGCAGAAGTGTTCCAGCTGTCCTAATTAACAAAAACAAAAACAAAAGTACTAGTGGCTATGTATACGTATTGTATATAAAGAAGACAAAATATCTCCCTGTTCTTTTTCATAACATACAATAAACCAGCTATATTATGAAAGAGTGTTTTGTTTTAGCTCTATTAAGTCTATATAGAATGTACCTCAGGCTAAATTTAGATGCTTGAGGAGAGGATTTCTAAAGACCACTCTATTCACAGGCTTTATCATTTTATAATTCCTTTATAGTTTCCCAAATCAAGAGTAGACTGATGTTGCCCTATGTCCAAATTGCTCACATAGGCCTTTACTTAGCAAAAGATTGGGTAGCAATATGCATGTTTTTAGGATGCAATGGGACATCCCAATTGCATGGTCTTTAACGGATTCTATTTCTAATTCATTCAGAGATTCTGCATGTGTGCATATGTTGGTATAGGCTGTGTTGCTATCTGAATGAGAAGGGGGAAATGGACTTTAGAATTCATATAAGGGAGTTCAGAAGGCATCAGTCAAGAACATCTTAATTAAGCATGTCTTTTGCCAGGATTATCCAGCTTTTTCCTGACTAGGAAAAGATGCAGCTGCTTTTGAAGTGTTCTTAAGATTGCTACCCGTGCAGTCACACATACTTCCAGTTACTATACATTGGAAGTATACATTACTCAAGTTATCCTTATTCAAGTATCCCTGCACAGCATACATTCATTCATTCATAGACTGAGAAATTATATTTAAAAAGTAGTGATTCAATCCATCTGCCAATAACTCTCCCAAAACTAAGTTACAAATTTCTTGTTAAGAAAAGGAACTAGAAAGACAGATCAAGATAAATAATGGTCCTGATTTGGCTGGAGGATGATGCAAATTCAGAACAAAAAAAGTCTGCAGAACATCTGTGAAGAAGCAACTGGGTTTTAGTTTCCTGTTCTATGACTCAGAGAGGAGAATATGCTGAATTCTTATCTTGTATTTTTGCTGCAGAAATACATGCAAACATGTGGTCATAGTTGGTAAAGAGAAAAAGAAAAAAATCAGAAAAAAAATTCAACATATGTTTCTTGTATTTTATTTAAACCATTGCTGAAAACATGCACTATTTAAAAATGATTTATCACTGTAGTCTTTGTTCCTCACTTAAATGAAGCCCACATCTGGCATGCCACATTGTTGTTTTTCTAGCTACTCACTGCTTTATGTCTTTTTTCTTCAAATGAAAACTGAATTATCCACATACTGTACTTACATGCTTGTTAACAGAATAGCTACTCCACATAGGCATCTTGATGTTCTGGCTAAATCCACTGACATAACGATGGTTATGAAGAAGGCAAAACTTCTGCTTCTTTTGAAGTACACGAGGTCTCCCAAATGGTAAATTGTATTTTTCTATCTTCTTTGCTACAGAAAGTAAAAGGGCAAACTAGGTCTGCTATTGTATAGTAACTTCCCAATCAAGGTTTTCTTCTTAAGTTATCAGTTTCTAAAAGCAGTTATAATTACTTACTTTCTGAAGTAGTAAGATCTACCTGTGGTTGACTCAGTGGCAAGCCCTAAATGTAAAGGAAAGCAGAAGATGAAGTCATTTTTATACAGTATCAGACAGAAGAAACAAATAAAATATGCATATTTTTAAAAAGATATATAGTAAATTAAAAAATGATTGCTAAATTGACAGAATGATGATATTGAGTTGCTTTGGAAAGCAAGATGGAAGGCATATAAATGATATGGATATATAGCAGAGGTAGTATTCAGCAGGTTCTGACCAGTTCTGGAGAACCGGTAGCGGAAATTTTGAGTAGTTTGGAAAACCGGTAAATACTACCTCTGACTGGCCCCATCCCCATCTATTCTCTGCCTCCTGAGTACCAGCTGATCAGGAGGGAATGGAGATTTTACAGTATCCTTCCCCTCAAGTGGGGTAGGAATGGAGATTTTACAGTATCCTTCCCCTACATGCACACCAAGTCACGCCCACAGAACCGGTAGTAAAGAAGTTTGAATCTCACCACTGATATAGAGATATAGATATATGAGATGAGATGAAAATACACACACATACGCACATACAGGAGAGTGTGAGTTCTAGTCCTGCCATAGCCATGAAAGCCAATTGGATGTCCTTACATCAGTCACTCTCTCTCAGCCCAACCCACTTTACAAGTTTGTTGTTTTTGTGGGGCCACCTTGAATTATTTGTAAAAAATAAACTGTTTAATTTTTAGACATAAACTGTTTCTAGACATAAACTGTTTCAACCCCTACCCTCAAAACGATGCTATAGGGCACTGCACACCAGAACAACTAGACACAAGAACAGTTTTTTCCCGAATGTCATCATTCTGCTAAACAAATACTTCCCTCAACATTGTCAAACTATTTACTAAGTCGGCACTACTATTATTTTCTCATTGTTCCCACCACCCATCTCCTTCCTCTTATGATTGTATGACTATAATTTCATTGCTTGTATCCTTACAATTCATATTGATATTGTTTCCTGATTGCTTATTTCTACCCTATGACTATCATTAAGTGTTGTACCTTATGACTCTTGACAAATATATCTTTTCTTTTATGTACACTGAGAGCTTATACACCGACAAATTCCTTGTATGTCCAATCACACTTGGCCAATAAAATTCTATTCTGTTCTGTTCTGTTCTATTCTATTAGATAGATGAGATAGATAGATAGATAGATAGATAGATAGATAGATAGATAGACAGACAGACAGACAGACAGACAGACAGACAGACAGACAGACAGACAGACAATTGAGATAGATGATTGAGATAGATAGATCAGACAGACAGAATCTGAAATGAATTGTATCCAAATTTGTCCTTATATACAACCATGAAAATGGGAGGCATTTTTAATTAAATATCACCCAAAAATTCTAATTACTATCCCTGAAGAGCAACTGTTGTTTCTTTAAGTCCTTACCGAAGATTTACATGAGCAGCTATGGCCATCAGTAGAGGTCCTCTGCCCCGCTGAAGGGCATGTAGAAGGGCTGCTTTCTTCTTTGGGATGCTTGGGAATATAACTGGCTCTCTTCAGAAGGTGGTTGAGGCTTCCATGAGTTCCATTGTTAGGAGCTGGTGTTAAATGAAGAAGATCTAAAAAAGTTGAGAAAATCGTGTTAAAGATATTGAAGGTATGCTTTACATCACAGTCTAAACAAAATTCTTACAATAAACATGCTATGGACATAGATGGTCACTACATATCTGTGTGCTAAGTTTAATAGGTCATGCCAGTTATTCCATAAAACTATAAGTATAAATAAAGCACGCTATTTAAAAAAATCCTAAGTACAAGTATTTGTTATTAAAACATAATATAAATATAGACAGGAAGAGTTCAACATATGGATCAAAATTAGACAGATGTTCCATATGGGTAGTTTTAAAGAATCAAAAAAGAAGTTTTTAAAGGAAAAGAAAGAGAATTAGATAGGGACCAAATTCCATTTCTAATGTTACTGGGAACTGGCATTGGCATTGACATTTGAAATAATATTTCAGCTTTTCAATATAATAAACATAACCAAAGTAAATACAAAGTTATTGTATTTAGTTAGTCCTTGAATTACAACAGTTTGCTTAGTGACCGTTCGAAGTTGAAACGGCACTGAAAAAAGTGATTTATGACCATTTTTCACACTTACAACTGTTGCGGCATCCCCATGGTCACATGATTTATATTCAGATGCTTGACAACTGGCTCACATTTATGACTGTTGCAGTGTCCCAGTGTCATGTGATCACCTTTTGCAATCTTCTGACAAGCAAAGTCAATGGGTATTGGCTTAAGTGTACCAGGTTTGCTTAACAACCATATTACTAACTTAACAACTGCAGTGATTCTCTTAACAACTGTGTCAGCTCTGGAGGCCATCTGTTTCTTTGGATCTTCAGGGCTGCCACACTTAGTGTTGTGGGAAAACAGGAGGGGGGGTTGCATGGAGTTGGTAGAGATATACAGCCATAACAACATTCTTTTCTCTGGGAGTCAAGGATGTTCAGCCTGCACCTGGAGAGATGTGACTGAGGAAACATCTCCAGTTGGGACGATGGATTAATTGGACTATATGATGAACATGTGGGAGCAGGGGAAGGGACTTTGACTTTCCTTTAGGTGAGGGAGCTTTCAGATTCGGGTTTCAGATGTGCCAATATGACATCTCTAATAAAATGGAACTTTGAGGAACTGCTTACCTCGGAGTCTTCATTGGTTGGGGGTGTTACTTGGAACCCTGACAAACTGTGGGAAGAAAAGTTGTAAAATGGGGCAAAACTCACTTAACAAATCTCTCGCTTAGCAATATAAATTTTGGACTCAATTGTGGTCGTAAGTCGAGGACTAACTGTAGTATAATTCTAGATGAATGGTAAATATTTTCTAGAAATGCTTTGAGTTGAAGAGGTAAAGGGAGAGCAAGCCAATTTATCATACCACACATTAAATTGTAGATTTCAATATTTTCAAAGGGATCAACTTCTGTTTGAAATTTGAATCCAGGTCCAAATCCAATAAAGAGCGCCTACAACAAAAACAACACATTTATTTACTTTGTTTATTCAATTTCTATGGCCACTTAACTCAACCAAATGACTCTGGTTGAAATTGAAATATCCAGTTGGTCTTTAACTGGAAAATTGCTGAATTCCTCAGTAAAACAGTTTACTAAAAACTTGCTTTCAGAAGAAGAGAATGGACAGCTGACTCCTTGCTTAATAGATTTATGCAAATAGAAAAGTCATACAGGAAATCCATACAAAAGCAAAGTTTGATATAGCCTAGCTGACAGCAGATTTCCACAATAGATTTCCATAATGGTCTATACTCAACTAGAGCTACTTTTATTTCTTTGAACAATTAGAATATGTACCAAATCATACATATTTCTGTGCAAATGTTAGTGGAATTGTAGGTTAACTGCTTAACGTTTTCTTTTCTTTTCTTTCTGTCAGTATTTAGAATACATCTGCTTTGAGACAAATTATATTGAGCTGCAAGCACTTTCATTCCAAGCAGTGAAATTCATCAACTCTTTTGGAATTTTTTTTCTTATTTCCTCCTAAAAACATCTGGGTTTTTTTTCCCCCAACTACTGTGAATATTCTACTGCAAAGATTTGCATATTTTCTTTTTCAGTAATAAAAAACAGCAAAGTTCTCCCAGCAAAGCTATTTAGATACTCTTTTTTCCCCAAAATATTATACTTTTACATTTCATCACAGCTGCTCAAAAGATAGCATCAATGCAAAATGAAGAGGCTTACCATCTGCCTACAAGCTGATTCATTCAGCAACACAATGATTGTTTCTAACTTAAACAAATATAGATGATGAAACTTGCAAATCTGGTATCAGCTACTGAATCACTTTCATCCCACAATATCTCATTGGCAGTTCACAAAAAGTTGCAGGTCTTGCAATTTAAGAGAAAGTTAATATTGCAAATCTGTTTTCATCTTATTAAAGTGAGCAGGTACTAATAATCTTGAGATTTGCACACCAAAATTAGTAAAAATTCCTTTATGACGAAATTTAGTTGACACGGCACTCGTCTCAGGTCAAACAACTCAGGGCAGCTTATAGCATAAGAACATTAAAAAAAGAGTAAAAATTAACAGATATAAAATAACAAAGGAGATAAAAATGTAAGTTTTGAGCCCTTCCTGACTCTAAGTCTGAACTTATACCTTTGATGGCTACTGGACTCAAAGAAGGCTATATATATTTTTTATTCATTTAGTTATGTCTTCCTAGCCTGGTAGCTCTCTATAATATTCTCTGTTATTTATCCAAGGGTCTGAAGAACTTGATTCCCTTTTTATACCTCAGCAAAGGAAATCAGACTGAATATTAGAAAGATAGTAGTAATATCTTTCCTAATAGTAAGAGTGAAGGTTTTAAACACTGGCAGAATGTCCACCTGTTGGGATAGTTTAGTAAATTTCTCCGTAGAGCGGGGGGTTGGATTGGATGGATTATAAAACCCATTTCAACTCAACATCAATTATATCATTTTACCTGCTGTTTTCTAAAGTATGAAGTTACTGTAAGTCCATAGGCAGCTCCCAAGCAAAGATCTACTGAAAGGAGCTTGGGTTTCCTTTCTTGAGGGAGGAAAGTCCCTTGAAAGGTTGGAGGAAAGAAGAGGAAAAAGAATGTGTGGCCTCTTGCTAAGTAACAATCCCTTTTTTGAACTGTGGACTTCAATTCCCAGAATTCCTGAGCCAGCATACTGGCTCAGGAATTCTGGGAGTTAAAGTCCATAGGTCATAAAGGGGCCATAGTTGCCCAGCCCTGCCATAGGATAATGAAAGAAATAAAAGTAGGTTTGGCCTGAGAGAAAAATATGGAAATTTGAAAATAGAATCCTTGGTTAAAGAAACCAAAAGCAGCCCAGGTTCATTAAAAAGTTTGGAATATTGCTATTTACCTGCATGTTTGCAAATACATTGTCTGATCCATGAAATCCACCAGTGCAATATTTGAGCTCAGATGGTATCCTGCAAAACACAGAGATTTCTCCATAACAAATAAGCCTGACAGGATCAATTAAAATAAAATCTCTTCTTGGCCTTTCTTTTCCACATTGAGTCTTCTTGACAGAATGTCAGCCCATTCTCTTCTTTGGTTGCTCTGATTATAGAATGTTCTTTCTTAGGTCTGTTTGCTAGTTTTCTATTCCTGGTGAAATTCATGCCAAACTCCTTCAAGGACCAGTCATTGACCTGTGTTCTTCTCGGAGTGGTTATCTATCAAACCACACAGGGGTGGGATCCCTGGATTTAACAACTGATTCACTGAGTGTGCACGCTAGACGTGTGCTATGCACACATGCACAATTTGCAGGAAATTAAACTGAGAGCAAGGAAAACAGCTGAGGAGCAACAATCCACCCTGCCGCCCCGATTAGCTGGGCTTTGGAAGCAGAAATATAGGTAAGTATAATGCAGGGGTGGGTGAGTGGGCCACTTGAAAGAAAGGGAGAACCAGTCCACTCACGGCTGGAAGTCGGCGCTAACGGTTCACCCGAACCGGTCTGAACCAGTAGAAACCCACTACTGAACCCCCACATACAGTAGTTCCTAGTTGGAAGATTTTGGAGCTTATAATTGTTTAGCAGGTACTCTGTCCCACCCTACATATATCCCTCCCACTTGCTACTAGATAGAACTTTTGTTAAACCTCTTCGGTTGCTAGGACTGACATTGCAAATAAAATAAAGACACCTGAAGTCAAACAAGGCAGGACAAAAGATTGCCTGAATTCACAGATGATCACTCAAATAACTTCAGTTAAGGTAAATAACTAGTTCTTCTTCACTGTGGTCTCTGTTGCTCACAGATAACAAGCTGAAGGAGAACCCGATTCCCGTAAGATGACTAAGAAGAGGACAGCTGTTCCAAAAGTGGCAATTTTTAACAAGGAGAAGCCAGTCTGTAATGCTTGATAAAGGTGGAAGGTTGAGCCCATATGTGCGCCTGTCATAATGTCAGCAGGATAATATGTGCCACTGTTGCTCTTATGGAATGAAATGCAAGCTAGAAGTGTAAGATAAGGCAGCAACAGAAATAATTTGCTCCCACTTAAATAAATAGGAATTAAAACAAAAACCAGAGACTTACCGGGCAAGCTGCCACTGCTGGTCCATATAAAAATGTACAGATTCAATCCGTTTATTATTGGCATAGTGAAATCGCTTGGGAAGCATCTGCTTCAGGTATGCCTTGAAATGCTGCTCTGGGACTAAACACTGCAATGTAGAAATCATAGTAGATGGTCATATACAACACTATGCAAAACATCTTGTTCTTTTTTTCTCCACCTTGTTGTAATCTACCCTCACAAATCTGCTTTGGACAATACTCAGGGATGTATGGAGATTGAACAGGTAGAGAAATCAGCAATGACATTCCTCTTCTCTGATTAGAGATAAATATACCTGTCTTTATTAAGATTATACTGTTTTTGCTTCCAACAGATGGCCCACAAGGAGCAGGTAATACATAAATGATGTTGTTAAAGCACAATTAACTACTGTATAGGCAAACATTTATTAAAATACAAAATGAGAGCCATAATAAATAACCAATTTCTCCTTCCATATTAAGCATCCGAAACCTGCTTGTACACCTTGTCTAAATAAACATGCTGGACCTTTACCTTTTTAAAAATATAATTGTTATTGAAGATATTTTTAACAAGATAAAAACAATACAAATATTAGAAAGGAAAGAAAGGAAATTAGGAAGTGCCATGAATAACTAAGAAAAAATATATAAAGAAAGGTGCAATTTTTTGGCAACTATTTATAAATGCATTTATATTTTACCCCCTCTCTCTTTAAGGTTACATCCTCATCTTATAAGAAAACATTTTAAATCAAATGAAGCATAAAAGACAACGTTCATAGCTTGTTTTAACTTGATTTGAAGCACAAGTTATTATGATCTGAGCTCTTTGGGTACTGCTAATACTGTAACATCCTGTGCAACAGAGACCTCAAAACTTTTCAGTGATTTTTCTCCGAGATTTTCTGTAATGTCGTGCAAGAAAACTGAAAACACATCTGGTATTTCCCAAAATCTCATTAAATTGGACATTCTAATTCAAAATCTCACATGAGAATGAAAGAAAATTGCAGGATTTGGGGATCTTGCAAAATTTTGGTCCTGTAATATTTTTAAGGTATTTCTGCAAATGCTATTTTGATTATTGTACTATAGCTATTGTGGAACCCACAGGTATTTTTCTATTCAAAAATAATATTCAGAATTATGGCTTACAATTTCTAGATTTAAAAATCACACTAAGACAAACCAAATCACATTATCATTTAAAATGATGGGTCGGAACATAGTCAAAGTGTTTTAAAATAAAACACTTCTATCCAGAATTACTTCTTATGCCAAATACTGATTCTTGTTTAATTTTTTTTCTTTCCATCACAGAAGAAACAAACACAATAACAGCAATATAATAATATACCAAGGGGATGCAACCCCCATATCTTGTTTGATATGTCTGAAGGAGGGAAGGTATATTAGATCTGAATGAGTTGACTAATTCTATAAATGATGGGAAAATGCAGCTAATGTAGTTCACTGGGTTGGGCAACTATATTAAATCTAATCAATAAACTAAAATAAGAGTCATGACTTGGAGAAGATGTCAGTACTTACCGTAAGGTTTCTGACAAGGCCTTCATAGTCAACTAGAAGAGTTAGATGAGATAATTAGTAACCTATAAGTTAAAAGAAAAATAAAGGACACCCAACTAAGTAGTGGTAGCTAAAATACTACATCACATTTCATCTTGTTTATCAGCTAATTAAAATATTCTTCTCTAGTGCAGCCATTAGAAGGAACTCTTTACCATACAGCAGAACACAAGGATGTAACACGTCAGTATAGATAATGCTAAAATAGTTTTCTGAAAACTGCCCCATATTGAATTAATATTCAACATTCATAAACTCTAAGGGATTTCTGAATGGTCAATGGAATTGTTGAAATAATAACAAGGCAAACTATATGTGGAATTAAAGGGTAAAACATTTTTGCTGAAGTATTGCATACTGATTTGCTTGCACATAATATTCCCAGGTCCACACTTGCACTAGGTTAAAAACAAATAAGAGTAGCTACATGTTCCAAATTACATAAAAATACGTAATTTTCCTCAGTGTCTATATAAAGGCAACAAGCAACAATTGTCTTTTTTTTTCTTTAAGATATTATTTCAAAGAATATGATTGTAGTTATATATTGAGAAGATTTCAGAAATCAGTTGATCACTCAGTTCTCTGGAAGACTAGTTCTTCACTGCAAATCCCCAACCTCTATGAAGCTTTGCCTACTGGTAGTAAAGAAATGTGGGAATCTGGTACCTAACACTGAACATTCAAATTCTGCCTTTAAACTTCATTCGCTCAGAGTTCAGCTATCAATACCTTTTATATTGACAAATCATAATTACAAGATTTTTATTTGTTTTGATCCTAAGAGATGTTCAGCATTACAGTTTTCATCAGAAGGTCTATGTCAAAGTTTCCAAACATTTATATAGTAACACCTTTATGCTTCAGTAATTTTTTTACAGCACCATAGACTTAAAGATTACCCAAAATTCAGCTTCAGAATGGATGACACAAAAATTTTAAAAATCGCATGGCATCCCTGTGAGTTTGTATCCAAGAGCCACAGTGTGGGAATCACAGGCCATGCCTACATGAATACTGATAGAGAGGCATATTTAAATTTTTGCCATTGTTATTTAAAAATATAAATATCATGACTTTTTTTTTTCAGATGCAAATAAAGGGTGAAATCCAGTACTGATCATCTCCGGGAAGAAAGAGAACATATACAATCCCCCCACCAAAAATATACCGTATTTTTCAGAGTATAAGATGCACCTGTATAAGATGCAGCTTAGTTTTTGGGGAGGAAAATAGGGGAGAAAAAAATTGCCTACCAGGTATTCATCTGGCTAGCATCCTAGTCTGGTCAGCTTCAGCACATTAGTTTGCTGTTTTTTTTATCCCTTGCTTGGGGATAAAAAACAACTTCTAAGGCATAGCTGAGAGGAAGCAGCAATGAGAAAAACAAGCAAAGCACAGGGAGATCGTGTTAGTGCCTCGTTAGAGCTGAAAAAAAGCTTCGAAAAAGCTACATTTGGAATATAAGACACACCCAAATTTTCAGCCTTTTTTGGGGAGAAAAAGGTGCGTCTTATACTCTGAAAAATATGGTATATGTAGCTAAATTATTTTAAAAGGTCTCCAAAACAAGAGAGAATTGTCCAGCCTCACTTCTTTGAGTCAGGTAATCAGGAAAAGTTCAACCAGAAAATGCAAACATTTAATTTTATCCCACAGCTTCATATAAGACCAACATTCACACACTAAAACATCAATACAAAACAAGCAAGTAATTCAAATTGGTCTAATAGTTACATACAAGAGAAATACTCATCTGGAGAATTTTGGGGTCTTAAGCGAGCTGCAGGGCCAGGTACCACAAACAGGTCTTTAACATTGCCCAAATATGTGTCAAGGTAGGCTGTTTTTTGGCAGTTAGCTTCCTCCATTCCTTGCAAGAAAAATATGAAGATTTATGCTCATTTATAAACAAGGACATATTTTACTATGCGCTGAGAAAATGTAGCTCGCAGGTATAAATACCAGCAAGAAATTAGCTCTAAGACTTGTTTGTTCATATAAATGAATATAAACTATTTCTATTTTCCATACTGTTTCCAACTTCTTTATATGCAAGTCCCAATGACTGAACAAAATTTACCTGTTTAGAACCCACTTAAACAAGCGGTCTTTATAAATAATGAACATCCAAGGCTCTAGATCGGGTGGGGAATTATGGCCTTTTTATGACCCAGCATTTATACTGTATATGGGGCTCCAGATGGCTGGGAATGTAAGCAATTGGTATTTATGCAATTTTATACTCCGATCAGCAGGCAGGGTGTAACATAGGTAGCCTTAGTCAGAAAATCGAAAACGTTCATTTCCTTCCCAACTGACTGGTGCTCACTTTATGGACAGCATCCTCTGAAGCTGTACTTCACATATAACTAAAATGAGTCATCTGTATCTCACATTAGCATGTGCATTTGCACTAAACATTGTTGGTTTGGCACATGGATTTAATTAAACTATGATAATGCTTTCTGTAATCCATCATCCAGATGGGTTAGAATTAAGTCCAGTAGTGAACTCATGAAAATTAGCTCCTTGAACAATAGTTCAAAAGACATTTCAAAAATGTTTTATGTATCCTATAATCTATGTAACAAAACTTACCATGGTCAGAAAGAAGAATAATATTAATGCAGTTGTGAAGGTTCATTTGCTTAAGCCCATCCATTAACAACCCAACCACTTTGTCTACTCTCTCTAATGCAAGAATGACCTGCAAATCAAAAGTGAAGAGAGGCAAGATCAATAAGTTAATCCACATTTCAAAAAAATGATGGTTTCCAATAAATATTCTGCTGCCAATAGAAAGCATCTGTCAGCAATATAGAGCAGGAATTGGTTTTCGATTAGCCTCCCTTGCTCTTCAACACTTATCAAACTTTAATTCTGCTTGATATAGTTTGGAGAGCTCTTTGGAACAACATAGCTGACTGATACTTTCCATCAGCAGCAGAAGATCAGTTAGATATCACCAAATCGTTTTTCCACATCCTGACTCAAGTAAAATTAATTTAACATAGACCACTGTCTAAGATGAGCAATTCCAGCAATGATCATTCATTGACTTCATTGCTGAGTTATGCTGGATTGCTGTTCAGTCAGCCCTGGAACTGAATTAAGAAATACAAAGAGTCTTCCATAATAAAACTAAACAAACAAAGCATTGTAGACTACCCAGATATTGTAGAAACTACCCCAAATTTCCAGAAAACTTAACCAAGGAGGAGTATCACAAAAGCAAGAAACAAGAATATCTAAAAATTAGGCCAAGGCTGATATGGGTATCCATCCCCCAAAACAGTTGTCTCTCCAACAAAAAACAGATGTTATTATTATTTGTCATTTATTAAATATACATCCCACTTTTATACCTATACAATGCCCATGACAGCTTACTGTGATTAAAAATACAAATGATAAATTATAAGAATAAAAACAATGAAAGTAAAATTAAAGCAAAATTAAAATCAATGTCATTAGAAGCAATTCAATTAGCAACTACAAGTTTGGGGAAAGGGGTGTGTTTTATCATTTTCCTAACTATTAGAAAAGTGATAGCCAAACACACTCCCTAGCCTGGGGACCACTTAAGAGAAAGCCATTCTCACATACTAGATAGCCAAATTTCTAGCAGCAAGGGACATCTTCAGAAGGGTCATTCTGGCTGATATAAGTAACCAGACAGGTTCAAAGCAGAAGAAAACAATTTTCGTATTTTTATACAGTAGAAAAAGAAAGGGAGGAAAAAGTTATCACAGTGATGCTCTTCAATAATCTTTTTCTAACCCAGGGATCTAAATATGCAAACAAAATTCTGTGTGCAGTTGAATGTTCAACAATTTTTCCTCCATATTTAGGGATAAGCATTGGCTTTCCCCTCTGAAAATTAACTTTTACTTTTTAAAAAAAAATTAATTTATATGCTGCCTTTCTCCGGAGACTCAGGGCGGCTTACAATGCATTAAGCAACAGCCTTCATACTTTTGTATATACCTGCTTAGTAGGGCTTTCACCCCCCCCCCCAAATGGTGTTCTTTTTTATACAAAGTCAGCTTATTGCCCTCCCCCCCAATCTGGGTCCTCATTTTACCTACCTTGAAAGGATGGAAGGCTGAGTCAACCTTGAACCTGGTGGGATTCGAATTTGTAGTAATTGCAGGCAGCTGGTGTCACTTTAACACCACTTAAATGTTTAATGCATAAAGTTTGATCCAAGAAGTATTAAAGTGAACTCTTTTTAAAATTTTAGGCTATCACCCAACAGGCTACGTAGCCTGTTATTAACATTCAGCTGTCTGCAATTATTGCAAGTTCGAGGCTCAAGGTTGACTCAGTCTTCCATCCTTTCTAAGGTAGGTAAATTGAGGACCCAGTTTGTGGGGGCAATAAGCTGATTTTGTATAAAAAATATACAAAAGTATGAAGGCTATTGCTTAACGCATTGTAAGCTCCCTGAGTCTCCAGAGAAGGGCGGCATATAAATCTAATTTTTTAAAAAAATCCTTTAACCCAATGCACATATATATAATTCTCTGATATCTATTTGGGTCACTTACTTTTTCAAACACTTCTTAACTTTTAATCCTATCACCGTTAATGTCTTTGAATGGTCTGAGCCTAATTATTTAATACGATTGTAGATCTGAAGTCTTCTTTAATAATTAAGTTTAACAATCTTATCTGTAGTTTCCATTAAATATATTCTGCATCAAGATCTTTCATAGTTGTTTTCAACTTTTATATGTCATCATGTTATACTCCTAGAGCTGTGCATCATTTTTATAATATATGTGTATTTTATTTTAAGTGAGGAGGATCAAATTACCCCTTAATTAGATATTTTTAATGTTCTTAGCCCTAATCTACTATGGAACTTAATTTAAAAGAAATGCCATTATAACATCCAGTTACTTACTTCACTGCTGATTGGCCCATAACTGTGTCCTGAGGAATCTGGTTCTTCTAAATACAGAGTGTAAAAGTGTGGTCTATATCAAACAGCATTAAAATTTAATATTTTACATATAAATTAAGAGAAGAGTGAAAATATTTAAACTCAGTAATTTCATTAGAAACAACTGCATTATTAACAAATCTTGGGGTGGTTTATACAAAAATGTATAGTATAGTACAGATATAGATAACATATGGGGATAAAGCATGATGAATCAAGTCCTGAATCAAGCAACCTCTCACTAAATGGCCTTAAGCAAATCATACTCTCTCAAACTCAGCCCACAATATGAGTAGTAGTAATCATAATAATATAAGTACCCTGTTTCTCCGAAAATAAGACCTCCCTGATAATAAGCCCAATCAGGCTTCTGAGCACAATAAATAAGCCCTCCTCAAAAATATTTAAATGCATGTGCAGCCGGTCCCCGCTATTTCCTCTGGTTGCTTGCCACACAAACAACACAAGGTGAGGAGGCGAGGCTGGAGAGGGGGAAGGGAGGGGGAACATGCCCCACACACCCCACATGCCCCTTACCTAATAGCCACTCCCGCAACCCTAGCCACTGAGCCCCTTCTGTCACGCTAATGGCCACCACAGAAGCCATTAGCGAAGGACAGGGAAGCGATGGTGGTGACGGGACATCTGGTCGCAGCGGCGTGGCTGGGCCAAAGGCATGGTGCAGAGTCCTGGGAAGCATGGCGCATGCACAGCCTCAGGGGCGAACAGCTGACGAGCAGCTGTGTCAGCAGCAGCCATGAGGTGACCACGCTCATTGCCTCCTGCACCTCAAAAATAAGATCTCCCTGAAAATAGGGCCAAGCGCTTATTTGGGGGGGTCAAAAGAAAATAAGACCCTGTCTTATTTTTGGGGAAATACGGTATATTAAAATACAGTATGCATGAGTGTTACAATTCAAAGTATGTACACGAAGCATTCTGAACAGTTGAAAGCACTGTGCAAATGTTACCTATAGTGAAACCTCAGTTTAAAGGACTTTAATTCAACAGATTTCAGACTCAATAGATAAAATTTCCACTGCAATTACAGTTGAATTATGACATCATGCTATATGACATTCTGTCCAGGCTAACAGACAAATAGGAATAATAGACACTCCTTTCACCGAACTGAGCCATTAACGTGAAGTAATCACTATGTATTATATTACTCCACATTCATACTCTGTTACAGTATAAGCTTTTATGACGCCTTTAAAAAAAATTTGAAACAAACTTCACATTTACAAGACAAGCCAAATGGTGCCAATTCAACATAGCAGTTACTATTTAACTTTCAGTTATTTTATACATTACTTTGAAATAGCAATTTACTTGCCTTTCTTCTTCTGGTAATTGTAGCCATTTAAGAAATGTTATTACTCTTTCTTCAAATGGTATTGATCTAAAGGGAAAATATCAACAAAACACAGAGACTTAAATGTGACATTTGGCTTAGGGCAGCTGTTATTGATTTATTAAATCTGGACATAAAGATCTAGCATATTCTAAAAATCCATGAAAATAGATCATTATAGATCAGAATTGGAACGTTGTAACAATTATTACTTAGATACTTTGAATTAGGCAAGTTTTATGCATCCCCAAATTAACCCAGACAGTTCATTTGGAGCTACCACATCTGACACTGCAAAAATGTGGACAGTCACTAGATGGTAGTAACTCTCTGATCATCTGAATATTGTACCCTGCAGATTTTAGCTAAGAGATTCAGAAAAGAATAAGACATGGTTGGTTTGAAATAAGCCTACCATTCAGAAAAGAATAAGAAGATATTTGCCATAGCATGGTTAGCTAATTAAGGCTTTCTTTGCCTGCTATTTTTGATTAGAAGAAATATATTTTCATGCATATCTCTGAAAACTAATTGGATTATTATGAAAATATTCAGAATATTTTAAAGATTAAAATGTTATAAAACAAGAGGGGCTTTTCAAGTGCAGGAATATCTGCTTAGCATTTTCAGAGACTTGTGCTCGGAAATGCATATTTAGGACAATAGGCACACAAATATAATTCTAGATATTCTACAATCCTGTATGAATCCTGTAGCTTTACAAGCAAATACAATGTTAATTCTGGAAACTATTAATGAGGTTAAAATAAATTCATAAACCATAAAAAGTATGCCCTTCTTTAATGGAACGTCTGGAATCAATAAAAATTGTCCCTTTTTTCCTTTTCCTTTTTCTTTAATATGTAAGGATAGACTCAGTTACAATGGGTAGAATATCAGAAAACCTGAAAATCCAGGTTAGGGACAGATCATGGGGAAATTTTATCTATGTGGTTGAAAATAATCAATCGATCAACACACCATAAAACTAATCTCCCCTCTTTTTCCCCTACCACCTGCAAAACACACTCAAACTTAACCTTGTAAGAAGGACATTTGGAAAGAATTACAAATTCAGAATTCTTACAGAGCCTTTCAGCAGGTTGTGTAATATACATGTTGTTAAGCTAATTAACAACTTAGAATGCCAGCAATAATTAGCATCTTCAAATCTTTATACAAAAAAATAGCAAAGTGCATCACAAAATAATTTTTAAAAAAACATGCAACTTACAATCGGCATAATATCAAAATCAACAAAGCATGCAATACCATAGAATGTAGGGGTTCCTAATAGAACCCCTACATTCTATTAAATAAATAAAATCCATAAGATAATAAAAATAACCCCTACATTCTATTAAATAAATAGAATCCATAAGATAATGAAAATGAAAATGATGTGCTAGTGACTGAGAGCATGACTGAAGAATTTATTATGTGCTTAAAATATACCCACAAATTTTCTTTGAAGCAGGTTTTTAACCTTAATAATCAACTAAACCTAAATAAGCAATAATATTTAAAATAGCAGTAAAAGGGAACAGAGCAAGAGCTTTTTTTCTTTAAAAAAAAGGAAAACTATTCCAAAAAAATCCTGCCACACTTAAAAGATTTAGCTTTTTAGAACTTTTTTCATGAGGTTCCTTCATTCACAAATTCTCACCTATTATATAATTTGTACAAGTTTGGAAAACTTCCATTGACATCAACATCTGAACCAGGCCAGAAAAACGAAGCAGATTTTAGTCCCTGATACATTGCAGTCAGCCAAATCTGTACAAAAAGATAAAAAAACCCTTGTAATTGTGAATTCTCTCTGTTGCTTTTGAAACAGTATTTGGAAAATAATTTGCTGCTTTAAAAGAATTCCATGGATTTTTGCTTGCCAGTTTTCACCCACTCACACAACCCTTCTATGTTGTAGTCAAAAGGAACACATTTGCCCCTAACCTTATGCCAGTCTTCTCTTAATGAATTTTTCATTGATTGCTTATGTTTATAGCAATTTATTTTCCAAGGCTATTCATAAGAAGATGAGAAGCTGTCCAATAGTGCCTCTGCTGAGTCTTTCACAAAATCTGCTATTCTGTTTCTTCTAACGAGATAGATGCTTTATTTATTTATATAATCTTCAAGAATAACTGAATATTTCAACATTTCTCTGATCAAGCCTTTTCTATTCTATACCGTATTGCATTGAGCACTCTTGATCTTGTATTTACAAAGAGCTGCTTCATTTAGGCCTTGCCTCCTAAAAGCCATGATTCCCTTTTCAAAAATAAGTGAATGGTAAAATTAATGGAGTTGGCAGACATGGCAAAATTAATTGACTGCTTTGATTGAAGAAAATATTTTATCTAGCTTTGTTTCTACTTGGTAATCACTCTTGGATTTTTTTTGATTGAAACTAAAACAAATAAGATTTTAACTTGGGTTTTGATGGTTGGATATGTTTATGATGATTGAGGTATTGTTTAATATGGTGCATTCTGGTTCAAAATGTCATTAATTTATGTTTTTATCCCCATGGAAGAAAGTTCGACATTACTTTTTTCTACAGCTTTTTGTAATTGTTGCTGTTTCTTGCACTCCTTATTTTGGTTTTTTTTTGTTGTTGTCACCACTTTCCTCAACTCCTTTTTTCCTCTTTTTTGTATTTTATATATTTTTGGACATTTAATAAAATTTTGAAAAAAAACCCAAATATTGTCATTTCCTTCTTTCTTTGTTCTGTTTCAAAAGAGCATGGCAAATTCATCCACCATAAATTTAAGATGGCCTCCTTCTGCTGCCAGGCTATCTGGCCAGACATCACAAATTTATCTGTCAATCCACAGTAGCTTGCAGAATGCTTAGTGCCCTTGCCAGGTTTCTCTACTTCCATCCAGTTTGTCTCTTCTTCTTTCTTCCTATTTACCTTCCATTTTCCAGCGGCCCTACATTAATATCTCTAACAAACTATTTCTTCTTCTCCCTTGTTTGCCTCACTACTTTGTTCTCCTTGTTTAATGTTTCTCTCCTTTCCTGGTTTTCATCTCTATGTCACTATCTCTTTTTCTACTTGAGAGCTGCAAAAGCTTTGAGAAAAATAACAACTGAAAGGCTTCATGAACAAAGAGAAAATAAGATTTGAGGATAATAACAGCAATCTTGTAATAACAGTATTACGAACAACAGTTATATTAGCAGTTTGCAGAAATAATAAGGAATTATTGATCACGTTTCTTTTAATGAACAGGAGGAATTGGAACACATGAAGAAAACTTGTATAATATAATATAAAGCAATCTTTTTTTTTTAAGACTGGGAACAACATGAAAGAAAAAAATAGGCCTTTGTATTAGTAGAAACAAAAACTAAAAGACTTTGCTATTTATCTTGGAGTGTAGGAAGGAGTTTCCATTTGCTCTAGGTCCATGATGGCGAACCTATGGCATATGTGCCACAGGTGGCACACGGAACCCTCTCTGCGGGCACATGAGCTGTTGCTCAGCTCAGCTCCACCACGCATGTGCGCAAGACTCCCACCAGCCAGGTGATTTTCTGGTATCTGGCATGGGGATGGGGCGCATGTGGGAGACGCGTGTGCATGTATGGGAAGTGTGGGGGGTGTGGTGAACCCCCCGTGGCCCATTTTTGGGCCCAGGAGGCTTCAGGGAGGCCTACTAGGCCCAAAATGGGCTGTGGGGAGTCGCACACACATGTGTGGATGGAGCATGGGGGTCATGCACGCATATGCAGAGCGGAGGGAGCATGTGGGGGTCATGCACATATGCATGGGGGGGCAGGATGCTCAGGGGGCCATTGTATTATGGCTGTGGGCACACATGTGTGCCACCCCCCTGCACTCCCCCTGCTTTTGGCACATGATGGCAAAAAGGTTAGCCATCACTGCTCTAGGTTATGGTGCTGGGGAGGAGCAGGAGACTGTGAGTTCTAGTCCTACCTAAGATATGAAAACTGGCTGGATAACTTTGAGCCAGACACCCTCCCAGGACATTTGTTTGTTTGTTTAATTTTTATACCGCCCTTCTCCCAGAGGACTCAAGGCGGTGTACAGCCAATGGTAAAACATACTCAAATACAAAATTTAAAAACAGTTTAAAAACTCATTAAATAATTTGGCCCTAATCGTTAAAAGTAAACCCCAATTAAAATTCATGTTTAGGCCAGCCCAGCTTGTTGGAACAATAATGTCTTGAGGGCACAGCGAAAGGTGCGTAGGTCAGGGATAATCCGTATCTCTGTGGGCAATTCGTTCCAGAGGGCAGGTGCCCCCACAGAGAAGGCTCTCTCCCTAGGGGCCACCAGTCAACATTGTTTGACCGATGGCACCCTAAGGAGTCCCTCTCTGTGGGAGCGTATTGGCCGGTGGGAGGCAATCGGCAGCAGAAGACAGTCTCATAAGTACCCAGGTCCTAAGCCATGGAGCGCTTTAAAGATGGTCACCTACACCTTGAATCACACCCAGAAGACCACCGGAAGCCAGTGCAGCTCACGCAGGAAGGGTGTTACATGGGTGCACTGTGTCGCTCCCATAATCACATGCGTGGCTGCATTCTGGACCAGTTGGAGCCTCCGAGTGGTCTTCAAGGGGAGCCCCATGTAGAGAGCATTACAGTAGTGTTGCTGTTGTTGTGGGGAAAATATTGTGTGTTCTCTTCCTTGAATTATTTATAAAAATAATGAAGACAGGATATAAATACATTTTTTTAAAAGTAAAATAAAATTATCATAATTTGTGCATGTATTCAGCATCCTGAGAATAAAAATATATCAAAGTGCCAGGACAGGATGAAACAAACTGCAAGTGTGGCCTATTACACAAGCACAGAGGAGTAAAAAGCAGGGAGAACAAGAAAAGAACAAATGAAATAGCAAGAGAAAAACTTTTCATGTTTCAAAACCTTTCATCAAAACAATCAGCACAACCGAAAGGAAAACCTGCTTTTTGTCTATCAAAGCTTTGTGTTACACAAATCAATAAAAAAAGGAAAAAGAAAAATACCAACCACCTGAAATTTTCTCAACTTCCCTTACTGAAGATATAATTTAGAGTACCGTGAGACATCATATTATAAATATTTCATCTATTGTATTTATAACTCTATAGATAAATTTGTACAGTTCTATGTTATCAATGCAGCCTACACCATAAAATTAATTGCAGCTTTCCCCCCTTTCATGGTCTGAAATTCTGATCTTAACAATGTAGTTTATTTGAACTCTAGTAAATGATTGTGCTGACGTTTTTCATACACATAAATACCCCATGTCAAATACATTATTGTTTCCCATTGTTCAAAGAAAAAAAGACCATCTTAATCCTACATCTCCAACAGCATTTATGCCTAGGGCATCGTTCCTTCATGAACCCTTCAATGATTTCCACTCTCTACACTGAGCTGGAAATGTCTCCACAATAATCATAACTTAGCCTGATCATTTCTTTTCAAAGTTTCCAGGGAAGGGAAGAACAAAAAATGACTCTGTTATTAGTCCTATCCCCATTTTTCAATTCTAAATCCATATGTGGATGAAACTCACTCTACCAATTTCTGCTCATTAATCTTGCAGCGCCATTTTCTCTGATCACATTTATGTGATTCAACATTGTGATTTGAAATGAATCGGGCTGAATCTAGACTTGACTAAATGGGGTGTTACTTTCTATTGTCATAACAAATCAAAACCCAGCAAATGCTTCCCAAGGAGAAAACAGACCATCATGATTTTCGGGTTCCTCTCCATCTCCCGAATAAAACAATTATTTTTTGCTCCAGATATCTTAAATTTTCCATAGTGGGAGCAACAGGAGAGGCAGAAATTTGAGAAACAACTCTGCAACTTCTTTCTTCCAGCAAAAGTGAAACTTCATCAAAGACAAGTAGCACCTGAGGTATAATTTACTAAATAGCTCTTTTTTCTTTCAACTTCACTTGCTATCGTTATCATTATTATGTTACCATTTCTCTGTGGAATAGGCAGATAGCCTTGGTTTTATCTTTAACTTTCTCTTTCCCTCATTTCTCATGTTTCCCATAGTTAGTCCCAGGCTGCTCATGTTGCTTCTCCATGCAATAAAACTACACAATGACTTTCTCTTGTAGAACAAACAGACAGAAGGCTAGCAGAGAGCACTTGGAACACCAATTAGCAATCATAAAACACAATGAAAACTCTTTAATTTCGTAACACATTGACAGACTTAACAGGGAAATCTCAACAGGGAAATTGTGAGCATCCTAGACTAAACTAAATCCAAAAATGTTATGGAATTCCTGGAAGTTTAGCAGTTAGACAAATTAGCATCAACAGGCATATAGATTACATACCATTAAAAAGAGACAATAAGAAGCATTAAAAAAGAAAAAAGATGGAAGGGGAGGGGAGGGGAGGGGAGGGGAGAGGAGGGAAGGGAAGGGAAGGGAAGAGAAGAGAAGAGAAATACAAGATAATCTTTAACAATTGGTGATGAGTTGTCAGTGGGCGGTCAAAGTCTGCCTAATTTTGCAGACAGTATAACAGCATTCAAAGACACTATATCAGACTGATCGGATAACAGCAATTGCACATAAAAGGAATTGGTGCTTCCCGGGTATTTTATCAAGTGAGCTGTTATGAGATAGGCTGAGAGTCCTTACAAAAGGTACAATATAGTAGAATGTGAGCTGCGTTAAGTATCTTTTGATAATTAATAACACATTGTATTTAGAATTAATACTTACTGGCTGTCCTTGGTACCACTGTGGATTAAACTTCTCAGCATTTTTGAGTGTGAAAGTAGCATTTCTCTCTGGATCATACATTTTGTTATCCACTAGACCATGGGATTCTGGATACAGACCCTGGAAATAAGATTTGAATTAATATGCATCAACAATGATGCAACAATTGGAGACCTCAAGCTAAACACAATAAAAGACAGAAACACTTGGAGATTCATCAAACTTGATTCCCTCCAGCTTAGTATTACAATAATGGATTTTAAATACAATTTGCTAAAAGAAACTCAGCTTCCCTCACAATTCCACAATAATTTGGAAAGCTTCTAGACACTTTATTTAATGTGGGGCAATTGCAAGGCCCATGAGAAGTTAAAACATTAAGACTTAATGACAATTTAAACAGACAAAATTGGATTTAGAGTGAAAGAGGCACAAAGAACATGCGAGGCAAACAAAAACTGAGGTACATGATGGTATCTACACTGGAAACATGGAAATAAGGAGTGGGAGAAAGTTATGGAAGTTACTCCTTGGTTATTTCTCCTAATGTAATGAAATAGAATTTTTACAACTCTTAGTATGCCTTTGAAGAGAGTATGGAACATGAAAAGCAAGAACTTCAACATACTCTTACCGTAGCAATGCTGTAATGATTAGGAAATGTTTTTGATGGATATACTGGCCTTAGGCTGCGAGTATATGTCCCACATTTTCCTGTTAAGGAAAAAAATGCAATTCCATGTTTATAAATAATGCATTTTTTCATATCAAATATTCAGAATGATTTAGAATAATACAGCATTTCCCATATGTTTTTTGCAGTAGCAAAAATAAATGTTATTACACTGTTCCAAATGAAATGCAAAATGCCCATCATTCTCACTGTCTTCATATATTTTAGATACTGCTCAAAGTTTCAAATAGAGAACTTAGATTGAATTAAAGATAAAGGGTTCCCCTCACACATATGTCCTAGTCATTCACAATTCTAGGGAGCTGTGCTTATCTCCATTTCAAAGCCAAAGAGCCAGCGCTGTCCGAAGACGTCTCTGTGGTCATGTGGCCAGCATAACTATATGCCAAAGGCGCACAGAACGCTGTTACCTTCCCACCAAAGCTCATCCCTGTTTTTCTATTTGCATTTTTTTTATGTGCTTTCGAACTGCTAGGTTGGCAGAAGCTGGGACAAGTAATGGGATCTCACCCCATTATGCAGCACTAGGGATTCGAACCACTGAACTGCCAAATTTTCAATTGACAAGCTTAGTGTCTTAACTAGTGAGCCACCGCATCCCTTAGATTGAATTACTGTATCACTAAATTACAGATGGAAAATATTTATTGTTCAGCCTTCCAAAATAAATAGGTTTCAAATATATTCAAGTGTCTTCTTTCTCTACCATCCCCTTGCTCATACACCTCATAATTAATCATCTTTAGAGTATAAAAATTTCCATATCTGGAAATGTAATCATTACACGGTTATAACAATTTTAAAAAGAATTGCTGAATTCAAGCAGGACTCCAGCAAGCTCATTCTTGGGTCTTGAATCACTGCTGCCCATGAAACATCCAAGTCTTATTTGGAGTTTACAAATAAGGGCTACGAAAGGGAACATCATTTAATTCTTTCTCTCCCTTATTATTTCTGCTTGCTATTGCTCAGAATAGGTACTCACTTAATTTGCTAATAACAGGAAGCAGTTTGCCCCAAGTTTGCAAATATTCAGCTCGGAATCCATCCAAAGAAAATAATAACACTGGAGGTTTTGTAAATCTGAGTTGGAAACATAAGGACAGTTAAGGTAAGCATCTGATCATCGTTTGTTTATTTTCTACATGCTATAGATTAAAGGCCTCTTCCACCATGTGACCATAAGAATGTGGCAGAAGAAAGGATGAAAGGAAAACCACATCAAAACTTGCTATTCGTCTACATCAGCTGTCTTCAGCCTGATGCCCTCTAAAACCTGAACCTCAGCTGCCATAACAATGGGAGCTGCAGGAGTTAAGAACCACATTTTTTATAAACACTAAACTGGGAAAGCTATAGTTACAAAGGCTTTGGCAATCTACACATCATTCTACCTGAGAGGGAGGAAGTAAGTTTCTTTATGTAAAGCAAGTATCTTTCATCAGATCTTTCCCACAAACATGGACAGTGGGGAAAGAAACAGCAATTACGGGGATGAAAAATATAATGTGAATTCATGTACACGCAAATAGGGCTTTACTGTATATAGATATTTACATGGAAGTAAATCAGGCAAGGGCAGGTAGTCCTTGGTTAACAATGGCAACTGGATTGGAATTTCCATCACTAAGCAACATGGTCACAAAGTGTGACATCACATGACTGCACCATTTAGTGGCAGCAATTCTGGCACTTCCGGTTGACATTATTAAGCGGATCACATGACATTGTAAAGTGTGATATCATCACATGGTCACAATTTGCAACACCCTGCTTATTTTCCCGTTGTCTTTGCTTTTGGGAAGCTGGCAATGAAAGTAGCAAAGAGCAATCATGTGATCCAGGGATGGGTTCTACTTACCTTTGCTACTGGTTCGCAACAGGGCCGCGTGACATTGAGGTCTGTGGGTGGAGCCTCCCACCAGTTTTACTACCGGTTCTATAGAACCAATGTGAACCGGGGGCAACCCATCACTGATGTGATCACAGGACGCTGTGATGTCACATTTGTGAGCTGGCTGCCAAGTGCCTGGACTGCAATCACAAAAGTGTTATAATGCTGAACTTTTGAGGACTAGTTATATGTATCACTTGTTCAGCACCATCATAAATTCAAACAATTTCTGAATGAATAGAAGACCACCAGTGACAGGAATAAATTCACATTTTTTTAAAAAAAATGCGAATTTTTAAAAATTCATATTTTTTAAAATTCATTTTTAAAAAATGAATTTTTATTAAAGATTTAGTTTTGGGATGAACTATTTTTCATCAAGGTTCTTGCAAGAGATGTTTTGATACCACATCATCATCCTCTCTCCACTGATTTTTAGAAAGTTGCAAAATCCATCTTAAATTTCCTTACCCTTCTGGACACTGGTTTTCACTGATGTCTTCGCATTTCTCTTCAAGCCAACTTGTCTTTCCTTGTTTGTTTGTTTTAAAAAAAAAGAAGTTTATTACATTATTTTGTTTTTCAAAAGAGTAAAACCTGTTTGATACTTTATTAATTGCGTCATTAGGAAACTATTACGTTTATGTTATTTCACAACCTCCTGCTAATTTCACATATATCATGAGATTTCCAAGCCTTTTTTAATCACAAGCCAAATGGGCATTGCAGCTCTAAAGCTATTTTTGGATCTCAGGTTTGATATCACTATAGTTACATATGACATCTACAATAAAAAGGTCATTAGGTGTAGCCATTTGTATTTTTATTTTTTTTAAAGAAAAAGCTATAATATTTAAAATGGTTATCTCAAATTGGTGGTCTCTATTGCTTGTTAATGCAGAAAAGCTATACAGGTGCGGTCTTTAGAATTTACACCATCTACTGGCCCTCTAATAAAAAAATGCTGCCAAGCCATTGTCTTTTCCTTAGCCCGGTTCCGATCTGAGACAGAACATGAGAAAACTAACTGGCAAATGAGATACAAGGGAGCAAACACGACAGGAGAAAGGACTCAGCTCCCATTTCCTAAATTCCACATCTGATGCTCCCATTCAAATGCTTCTCCCTCCTCCTCCTCCTCCTTCTCCTCCTCCTCCTCTAGGAAAGAACAGGAGCATGGCTGACTACACTGAAGCTTGCCGAGTTCTTAGAAAGGAAGGTCAGGACTGTGAAAATGATTTAAACAATTCCCTTGATTAAAGGAGCTTTGGACTGAAGATTTAGGATATTTCTGGACTTAGAGTGAATGTCAAATGGCAAATTGATATCCCACAGAGAATGCACACATGCTTGAGAAGCACCCATCATTTCTGAGGGCAAGTTCTTCCACTTGTTAATTGTTCTCACTGTTAGGAAGTTTCTCCTTAATTCATGGATGCTTCTTTCCTTGATTAGTTTTCATCCATTGTTTCTTGTCCTGCCCTCTGGTGCTTTGGAAAATAAGTTGGCCCCACCTCCTTTTTGTGGCAGCCCCTCAAATACTGGAATACTGCTATCATGTCCCCCTAGTCCTTATTTTCTTCAGACTAGCCAGACCCAAATTCTGCAACCATCAGAGGACAAGCAGAAGCAGTATGCTCTGTCCCATATTTGGGCAAACCAGGTTGCCCTGATAAAAAACACTTAGTCAGAGGACAAGCTTAGTATGTATGAACTATCAGAGCAGAAGCTTACTATATATGGAGTCAGCAACAAAACATTACCCCTTAGCTTAAAAACCAAATGCTTGCTATGGCACATAAAATAAGATCCCAGTTAACTCAGCTCCCACTGAAATCAGCCAGTTTTTGGTCACACTGTAACCAACTTATCCCAATAATTTCAATAGATTCTGAGTTTGAATAGTCCCTGACCTGTGCTTTCTTTAGAAAAGAATGTTTAAAGCAGTCTTTTAAATCATAGCTCTTGACCTAGAAACTAACTCAAAATCCTTGAAAAAGTAGAATACACAGTAAGTAGAATAAACAGTCCAATGCATCGCTGCTATTGGAAGAAAGAAGCAAACAGGGAGTTTTACCTTGGCAAACAGAGTCATAATTGACACAACAATTATTATTTTTCACACAATCATCCGAGCAGGAACAATGATATTCTGGCCGGTTCTTCTCACCACATCGAAATTTGGTGCAGGTCCATATCTGAACTGTAACAGAGAGATACTATTTGAAATTAAACATGTCTGGGCTGGATAAAAACTGTACATGGAATTGCATGTCAAATTATTACAAGACTACAAAACAAAAAAGGAAAGTTTTCTTTTTGTATTTTCTGCACTCAAGGAAACATTGAGCAAGGATCTCATGGGTAAAGCCACCAGTCTGGGAGAAGACTTAATGCCATCATTTAAGTTATCCAACCAATTTAAATTCCCAATATTCCTACCTAATGTATTTCTCCTACTCCCCAATCCATGCACTCTCTCAATATTTTAAACATTGAGTAGAGACTGAACACGGTGAAAGGGACATGGTGGCTCAGTGGCTAAGATGATGAGTTTGTCAATCAGAAGGTCAGCAGTTCAGTGGCTCGAAACCCTAGTGCCGCGTAACAGGGTGAGCTCCTGTTACTTGTCCCAGCTTCTGCCAACCCAGCAGTTTGAAAGCACATAAAAAATGCAAGTAGAAATATAGGGACCACTTTGGTGGGAAGGTATCAGCGCTCTCTGTGCCTTCGGCATTTAGTCATGCTGGCCACATGACCATGGAGACGTCTTCAGACAGTGCTGGCTCTTCGGCTTAGAAATGGAGATGAGCACCGCCCCTAGAGCTGGAAATGACTACACGCATGTGCAGAGGAGGCTTTACCTTTAGAGATCTGGAATTCATAGGTTCTAAACATCTAAAACAGACCTTCAAATCATTTTGGACTGATCAATGTATTTGGAATCTGGAGAGCATATTACTGGCACTGGCACAAAATGGTCTGCCATGGGGTAGAGGCCCTCTCTCAAAATAATGGCCATGGTTCAGGGATGAAATTCCACAGGTTCTAACAGATCCTGGAGAACTGATAGGAGAAATTTAGAGTAGTTCAGAGAACTGGCAAATACCACCTCTAGGTGGCCCCAGAATGGGGTGTGAATGGAGATTTTGCAATATCTTTCCCCTGCCATGCCCATCAAGCCACACCCACAGAACCGGTAGGGAAAAGTTTTGAATCTCACCCCTGCCATGGTGGGTATGGCCAGCCATGAAACATTGAATTTACCAGAAGAGAAACTGGTAAGAAAGGTCCATTTCTCACTCTATAACCCACATCTTCATTCTGACCTCTACTAGGAATATAAAAATCAGGCAAAATATGATTAAATATATTAATTCAATTTGGTTTTCCGTCAGTTCAGACTGAATTTATTCAACTGAAACATATGGAAATATACACAACTGAAACAGTTAGAGATAATGCTTGAAATCCAGACGCGCAACTCCTTGAAACACTCAGCTGAATGAAATGAAAGCAATAAAATAAAACTTTTTTTAAAAAAATTGCTTACCAGGTTCCGTACAAGCTTCCTGAAAATCTAAACAGCAGTTTCCAAGTTCAACACATTCCTTGTCGCAGCGGCAGGTTCCAAATGTTCTTTCGTAGCAACGACCCTTGCAGGTTTTCACTGAAAATTTTAATATATACTCAATGTTACAGATTGAACACAATATTCTATTTCAGGCTGCTTTAGCAGCCACGTGCATGACAGTATGGATTGCCCTTTTAGTAACTCCCTTTTAGTTAACCCCCTAATAAAAGTAAATAGGCATTCTCAGTCTAAAAGAATATAAATGCTATTGAATCTGTTTATGGATATAGATGTGGAAGCAGCATTGGAGGCGTGCATATTGTCTAAACTTCATCGTCAACAAATGGAGACCATATATACCAGGTGCTTAGATCTGGCCCACAGAGCTGCCCTGGAAACAGTGAAGGACCAGCAATGGTGCTTCTGCCAGCAAAAACAGAGCATGTTTTTTACTCTGTTTTTACTGACAGAAAGTTGCAGGAGGCTGTCACAGGCAGAACCAGAGTCCAGGAGCATGTTTTCGCTGGCAGAGTACTCGGGCCACCGCAGGCAACCCCGACACAACTGACGTTGAGCTGGCCATGCCCATCCTGGCCCCCAAGATCAAACACAACCCTGATGCGGCCCTCAATGAAATTGAGTTTGACACCCCTTATATAGAGCTATTAGATCTAAACTTGCCTATTCTCCCCAAAAGGATTAATTGGAGCCTTGTCTTAATTGGTTTGAGTACATCTTCATTTACTCATTCCTTCTGAATTGTGGGAGGAGGCCGCTTAAACTTAAAATAAGTTTTGCGAGATTAAAAAAAAACAAGAGAGAAAAGCATTTCCATGGAAAACTTTGATGCTGGCTTAGCAATAGCTCTTCCTTGACCCCATTCAAGGCTGAGTATATTTAGTCATATGTGCAAAATAATGCCATGGACCTGGCTTGGGTGCTGTGGGATTTATTTCAAAGAAGTATACATAAAAATGTAATTGAAGGTTGTGGTCCTAACATACTTACCAGTGACTTGCAATGAGATCTGAAGCTCACTTGATTAATTAACTGAGGCTCTTGTTAATTAAATGGTAGTTTAAATAAAAGTATTATTAACAGCATTCATAATTTGTATTGAGTTTCTAATTGAAATGTTTTGTCAGCTAGGCACATTCGTGCTAAACCAGAGGAAGCCCAGTGACAAATTCAATGGCCTAAATTACTTTGTTCATGCCTGCATTATCCTTATATATAAATTCTTGTTTTTATGTAGGTGTTTCAAGAAGTAGTACATACCTTATTCAGGATCTGGTTCAGCTGCCAAGCCATTACTCAGTATGTACAAAGAACCAGCGTGGAAGGCTATGAATGTAATTTATGGGGATGTGGATATATTTTTAAAACTCATATATTTATTCTTCTATTAGCATTTTTACTACTTACCATCTCTTGTACAGCTAGGTTTCAGTCCAAATATACATCCTAAGATAATTGTAAGCACAATGACGCATAATACCTAGAACAGAAAAGAAAGTTTTCTCAAAAGAAAGAAAGAAAGAAAGAAAGAAAGAAAGAAAGAAAGAAAGAAAGAAAGAAAGAAAGAAAGAAAGAAAATCTACTACACTAATTATATTCATCAGAACTCAATAAAGCAATGGGTTGATTGGCTGGTAAAAGGATAGCACATTTTTTAAAAGTAAAGTCAAGGTAACACACATAGGTTTACCAAATGTTTATTGCTACAGCTCTGGAAAGATGACATTATAGTGCCCATGAAGTATAGTATGGTGTTCTTTGAGACTGTCTATCAAGCAAGAATTTGCACAGTAATATATTTCACAGTTATTTGTTTGATTTTGTTTTAAAGTGTTTTAAAAGTATTCTTTCCTCTTTGTTTTACTTTTAGTAATTCAGAAAGAAATTCTAAAGAAAAAAATAACCATTATTTTGGTTATTGGTTATAATCAACATATTCTAATAATCTTTCTTTTTCATCCTATTTCCAAAAAAATTTCCACTATAACTTTATTGCTTCCAAAAGTGATTAAGAAAATAGAGAGTTTGGTTGAACTAAATGTTTTATAAAAGGCTGCACATTATAAATTGTGAGATGTTTCTTGTATAGTTCAGCTGTTCGGTTCATAAGTAGACCACAAGACTTCCGTCATGTAGCCGTTTCCTGAACAGCAGCTGTCCAGGCTGCAGGTGGATGATCTCTCAGTCTTTCTTTTATTTGAAAAGTTTTCTCCAGACAAAAACAATCATTGGTTACTATTCAATATTGCAGCATTGTCGCTACTTCTTTGGGGACATCTACTCTGCTACAGAATCTCACTGAAAGCCCAGCTGTATTGGATTTCCATAAAGGAAGGCCAATGATGGAGTTCTCCAATATAATTAGATCAGCGTTTCCTAACCTTCGCTAGTATGACCTAAGCATAGCTCATAAAATCATCTGCTACAATGTCTTCCCTGTCAATAACTACTTCAGCTTCAACCACAACAATACAAGAGCACACAATAGATACAAACTTAAAGTGAATCACTCCAAACTCGATTGCAGAAAATATGACTTCAGTAACAGAGTGGTCAATGCCTGGAATGCACTACCAGACTCTGTGGTCTCATCCCAAAACCCCCAAAATTTTAACCTAAAACTGTCTACTGTTGACTTCACCCCATTCCCAAGATCTCTGTAAGGGGCGTGCATAAGAGCACCAGTGTGCCTACCGTCCATGTCCTAATGTTCCCTTTAAGTGTATTCATTTTATGTATTCAATTCATGCTTATACTTATATATATTATCTAATATGTACTCGACAAAATAAATAGATAAAATAAATAAATTTTAAAATATTGCGGACTTCAATTTCCAGAATTCTGCAGTCATCGTGCTGCAGTCATCATGCAAATTCTAGGAGTTGACGTCCACACATAATGGCAAGATTGAGAAACACTGATTTAGAAGATTGCATGATGCATAAGGCTGGCCTAGAGAATACTAGAGAATTATACTTCCGAATGGCAGAGGTCAGCAAACATTTGCACTTTGAAATCCTGCTTCTAAGCTTTCCTTTCCAAATAATTTTCTTTCCAACTAATTCCGACAACATTGTCAAACTATTTATTAAGACTGTATTACTCTTCTGTAATTATTCTTCTGTATTATTCTTCTTCTGTATTATTCTTCTTATTAGCTATCTCCTCCTACTTATGACTATAACCTTGTTGCTTGTATCTTTACAATTTATATTGCTTGATTTAGTTTCTTAGTATGATTTGATTGCTTATTTAGTATCCTATGACTATCACTAAGTGTTATATCTTATGATTCGTGATGAATGTATTTTTATGTACGCTGAGCTTATCCATCGAAGACAAATTCCCTGTGTGTCCAATCACACTTGATCAATAAAGAATTCTATAAAGGAATGATCAAGTCGTGAGAACAATGTCATGCTTGTTCTACAAATAAGACATCTTTTTTTCTTCAAATACACTTCATTAAATATATCAGTTTAATATAGTTTTTGAATCTCTTTTTTCTTCATGTTTTATGTTGAGGAAGACAGATTATCCGGCATTATCTTAAAATAATTTCTAGTATTTCTAAAAGCTATCATTCAAAGCTTACCCTTGAGGGGAAAATAACATGGGCTTTGTAATTTGTTAACTAGCATAGTTACTTTGTATTTTAATTTGATTTATTTTCTCTCTTTTAAAAAGATGTTCAGATTCATTAGCTATTAACATTCCTAAACTGATAAACAAGCTGGAGCTCCAGATAGGACAAGTTTTTTAGTACAATTTGGGGTTATCTCTTTTCTGAACACTAAACAACTCTTTTCTTTACAATGACATCCCTTCTGATGTCAGACCTCATTTTAATGAACATGTGTGATATTATGGGATGCAAATATGTAACAAGTTTGACTATATGTAACTGACTTCCTATGCAAAGGGGAGGTTACTTTTATTTCGTTCAAACAACTTTCCTCTTGCATTTTCTTTGTTGTGTTAACTATAAAAAGAATGGAAACATGGGCTCAAGATTCTCTCTCTTCCTTTTTCTTAGAGAGACCCACTTTATCAGGGTACCCTAATAAACTGCTTTTAAATGATCTTCCGACCCAGTTGCTTATTGGGAAGGTAAACAGAGGCAGAATCTAGAGCCAGATTTGGCTTTTACTCTTCAACTAAAAGAAGAAACAGATTTGGTGTCATTGACTTCAAAGAGATTATTATGAAGGGTCCCAAATATTGAAGGGGAATACTACTTTATTTGACTGAATAATAAAAAGGTGGGGGAAGGGTTCTATGGAGGAAGAATGATAAGTCGCAGTGGTTCAGTGGTTAGAGTGCAGTACTGCAGGCTACTTCTGCTGACTGCCGGCTGCCTGCAATTTGGCAGTTCAAATCTCAGCAGGCTCAAGGTTGACTCAGGCTTCCATCCTTCCAAGGAGGGTAAAATGAGGACCCAGATTGTTGGGGGCAATATGCTGATTCTGCAAACTGCTTAGAGAGGGCTGTAAAAGCACTGTAAAGTGATATATAAGTCTAAGTGCTATTGCTATAAGTAGAAAAATAAAATCTTCCAAAAAGCATAAGCAGAAAATAAAAATACTGGCTCCACTCTAGCATCCCCATGTGGATAGTGTCATACTACAAATGGGGATATATTGTTTGCCCCAGTGCAAACTCTGGAGGGAATCACTGTGGTTAGAAAAGAAACAAATGAATCTTTTCCTGCAGTCAGGAAGTCTTGTGGAAAGGACCTTGTTCCCATGAAACTGCACTGATTTATGTTCAACAGCAAACCACAGACAGGCAAGTTCACAGCACCGCAAACCTCAGAACATTACAAAAATATTCTCATGTTTACAGCAAGTTGAGCACTGAAGGGCAAATGTGAAAAGATATGGCTAACTGTCAAAGAGGGAAAAAATTAATAGACAAGGTTAAGGCAAATGGCTTGAGCTGGACTATTTCAAAAAAAACCCCCACCAATTTTGGGATACGCAATTTAATATGGGATTTATGACTACAGTTGAACTTGAGCCCAAAATTTCTGTTGCTAAACAAGGCAGTTGTTACTCTCATTTTATGACCTCTTTTGCCACATTTGTCAACTATTGCAGTTGTTAAGTAAATCACCTGATCATTAAGCAAATTTGGCTTTCCACACTGATGTTGATGGTCGGAAGCTGTTGTGGCCCATCAGCGGCCTGTGCGGATTGTAGCTGATTCTGACAGAGAAGAGGCTGGTGTGGTGTTGTGCCAGCAGCCTGTGCAGCTGGCACCCGAGTCAGACAATGAGGAGGCTGGAGAAGATGTGGTACCAGAGGCAGGGATTCAGCCAGGGACTCCAGAACCTCCAGAAGCTCCTTTAAGTGAAGAGGACGAAGAGGAGCCTCTTCTTGATGCATGGGCGCGCCAAAAGGCAGGAGTGGCTCCTCAGGAGGAGGTCTCCTCGAGAGTAAGGCTTGGGGCTAATTGGCCATTCCCTTAGCCTATTTAAGGAGGAATGTCAACTGAAGCAATTTGTAGGGAACAACTTTAGTTCACTCTACTTCACGTCTGGATTCTCTGCACATTGCTTCTGGGCTTTCTGACAACCTTCGTAAGATTGTGATAATTTATCTTTAGTTTCTTGTAGGCTGTTAAGAAAGTTTATTAACAGCCTTTGTTTTGAAAAAGACTGAGTTATTTTAGTAAACTAAATTTTATACATACTTTGTGTGTGCTGTGTTCTTTGGGATCCATAGCTGGGGCAGAACAGAAGCCAGCTGAGAAGGTTACAAATGATGATTATATGACCCAAAGACCCTGCAACCACAATAAATACATGCCAGTTGTTAAGTGCCTGAATTTTGATCATGTTACGAGGAGGTGAGGTTTGTCCCAATGAACCGTGAACCTGTTCACATGCAAACGCACTGGGGCTGAAATAAAACTGACAGAGGAGTCTTGTAGAAAAATATACTTTACTAAAATACATTAAAAGGACTATGTCTTTAAAAACACGTGCACCCAAACACCATATCCTTTCAAAAAATTATACGATATCAAGATATATTAGACTCAGATGGGATATTAAGAACGCGCCAGGAACTCAGAGATAGGGGAATAAATTAGATTGATGGCCCTATCTTCAAATACAAAATAGATACAGAAAAGATAGGGATGAAGGAGGAGTTGAGTTAAACCCAAATAGATTAGATAAATTTATGGAAACGAAAGAAGGGAAGACGATAGCTAAAATATATAAATATCTATTAGAATTGGAATTGAGTAAGAATATAATTAAAGGGCAGATGATTGCCTGGAACAAAAACATAGGTGGAAATATCCAATTAGAAGAGTGGGAAAGAATTTGGGAAAATAATATTAAAATGACAAAATCGGTAAGCTATAAAGAAAACCAATATAAGATATGGTATAGATGGCATTTACCCCCTCAAAGCTAGCACAAATGTATCCCAACTTAGATTCAAAATGCTGGAAGTGCAAACAGGCTAGAGGAACTTTTTACCATATGTGGTGGCTATGCCCCAAAACTAAGGCATTCTGGGAGAAAATTAGAATGTGGATAGCACAAATAGTAGGAGAAAAAATTGAACTAGACCTCAAGATATTTTTATTAGGAATTTACAAACAAAACATTAGAAAGGAAAAGATATACTTAATACACCATATAATTACAGCGGCGAGAATAGCGAGTGCACAAGTATGGAAGAAGGAATATTTGCCAAATGATCAACAAGTAATAAAAAAGATATATTTATGTGCGGAATCGGATCAATTAACGCAGAAATTAAAAAATGAGGGAAGCTAAAAATATTCTAGGGTATGGGATAGATGGTACGACTGGTTCAAACAAAGACAAAATGGATAAGGATACTTTTAATTGAATATGAAAGCTAATTTGGATGAGCAATGTATGTCATTATACTCTTAGTGAATTTTAAATTAAGAAAGGAGAATTGGAAAGATATTTGTATATTAACCTTATATAAGTACCCATGATGACTTCACCGACAAAAGGCATGAGGATGAAAATGGGACAAGCAATGAATGATATGATGTATGTATATATATGTGTATATGTATAGTAATCACATATAGATACTTAAGAGAGTAGAAACGAATTTCATCATAGAATATGATTTATGGACATGGATATTTTAATATGGTTTTAAATATGTTTTTTGTATACATTTGAGAGTTTAATAAAGTTTGTTTTGAAAAATAAAAACAAAAAAACCCAAAAAAACCACATAAATAACAAAACTTATCTTCATTGACAGAAGCCAGGCCGTCTCCTTAAATTCCTCTCCACAATATCGAAATCCTTTCCAAGGGGGAAGGAAGAAACTAATAGAACACTAAGTGGTTTCAGAATCGGTACATCATCGAGGTGATGGAAAGCGGCAGCATAGGCTTCTCAGCAGAAAAAATGAGAAAGGTCCTGAGTCAAAACACCTCTAGAGTTGATTCAATCGTGGCTTGAAGCTTCTGACAGGGAGACTCTCTAGCTCTCCCTCTTGGTCATAGCTTCAGCAGCAGCAGCAGCAACAGCTCAGAGACATTAGCAGATGCTAGCTTGCAGGCATATGCTAGCTTGCATGCTCAGCTCAGCAAAGGCAAGGTTTCCTCTTTCTGGCTTTCTAGCTCTGAGCTTCAGCTTTCAGCTCGGGCATTTTAGTGACTTAGTTTCAGCTCTGTTTGCTCCAGCTCGTCATTAGCTAGCTCAGTTCCAGCTCTACGTAGCCCTTCTATCTGTGTCAGGCCCCTGCGTTTAGCTCCCTCTGGGTGACCACTTGACCATGTTCTGGCAGGCAGCAAGCTCCTACTTATATAGGAAGTAAATAGGCAATTAACTAGGGTGGGGAAGGCTTGCAGTTAATTGCGAGGCAGAGATAGGCCTGTTTCAATCCTTACAGTTTGTAGCTAATCACATAGTCACAGCAATCCTGCAAGCACTTCTGACAGATCACATGACCATGGAGTTGCTGCAATGGTCATGAGTGTGAAAAAACGGTCACAAGTCACTTCTTTTCAGTGCCATTGTAACTTTGGTCATTAAACAAATAGTTGTAAACCCGAGGACTACAACTATTTCTAAAATAAGCAGCATGAGAAGCTGCTTACAAAAATCCTGTTCTACAGAGGCTTACGACACAGAAGCACCAATAATGTTTCTTGTAAACAGTATTTGAACAACCATTTTTAATAGCGATATAGTATTGCAGAAGTTTCTCTGTGTTCAGAGATGGAAAGGCGGAATTAAATGGAAATAGTTGGCCCCTGGTTTCCATATATCTCCATAAGTCCAAAGAACAGCATCCTATTGACAAAGACTGTTTATATTTCTGTTTGAGACTGCATATACAACTGCACATATAACTATAAATAAAACAACCTTCAATGGAAGAGATCCTAGATGGACCCTAATGCACAAAAACTTCTCTTCATGCTATTTATTTACTCTTATTTACTGTACTTCCAAGATTTTCATTGCCACTTCAGAGTAAATTATTTTCCACAAAGACTTTTGAGCTGTGATTCCACCCTACAATAAGCAAATATGAGTTTAGTTATATTTGCAAAATACAAAAATTCCAAATGCATCTTTTATTATAAATCAATACATTTGGATAAGATAAGGATTTCTGGAAAAGAAACTCTCAGAAACTCAATCTGCAGATCTAAAATAGCTTGAAATTAAATTTCACCGATAACTGTGGAATTTTATTCCAGGTAAAAGTGGTGTAAATCAATTATACCACAAATCTGAGTGAAGTTGTTTTTTAGCCCAATGCCATTCTCACTATATTTGTTTCCCTGCCAGGAAGAAAACTGCGGCTGTGATTCCAGCAGCAGGTGCTTCAGAGCAGGGAGTGGAGTGGAGTGGAACAGTCTGCTCTTAATTGTAGTGGAAGATGACAGTTCATCATTAGTAGTACTGGAGAGAGAATAATTTGCAAGTTTCACTGGGTATTATAGAGAATGGTGAGAGGTCCCATCCAGTCCTTTGCTTTGCACAGCAAACTATCTTGCAACATTCCTGTGGTTGAAAAAGCCTCAGTGGGAAAAGTACACAAAAGAAAACAGTAACCCAAACATTCACAAAAACTAGATTTAGCCAGGAAATGCTGGAGCCGCATTAAAGAAGAATTACAAAATACAGATTTACTTAATTAATTTATAGGCTATCCATCTCATATACATGACTCATGGGAGCTAGCCATTAAAATAGAGTAAAAACAATGAAAAATTAAAAACAAAAGAAATAGCATTATTCTAAAAACAGCAGATCCTGAATATGAAACTCAAAAACTTTGGCCACCTAATGAGAAAGAAGGACTCACTGGAGAAGAGTCTAACGCTGAGGAAGACTGAAGGTAAAAGAAGAACTGGACGACAGAGAATGAGGCGGCTGGATGGAGTCACTGAAGCAGTAGGCATGAGCTTAAATGGACTCCAGAGGATCGTAGGAGACAGGAAGGCCTGGAGGAACATTGTCCATGGGGTCATAATGAGTCAGACATAACTTTGCAACTACCAACAAGGAACAGCAGAAAACAGCAGTCAAGAATACTCATCAGCTCAATACGAAACAGGCTCACCCATACTGCCAGGCCCCAGGTTTGATGGAAAAGCCCAGTTTTTAGTGCCTTGCTGTGTCAGTTGATATTAGAGCATTAGACTAGGCTAGGGCAACTGAAACTTTGTGACATAGATAAATTTACAAATAAAAATAATTATGCCTTTGAGTTATGTTCAAATCCCATAGTTTTCTTGGAAACCACCAAGAAATGGTATCTCTCATTTCTATCAGTGAATTTTAACTGTGCTGCTTCCTGCTGAGGCAGTAAAGACCACAGACGGAATCTAATTGACACCCAATTAAGCTGTTTTTTTAAAAACTCAAAAATATTCTCTCTCTCTCTCTCTCTCTCTCTCTCTCTCTCTCTCTCTCTCTCTCTCTCATTTTTAAATGAAAAATATATATAAAATAATAAATAACTATCTTCCTCAGAGTAATCCTTGTTCACTGCTACTCTTAGTGGCAATGGTTTCTACAGTTTGTCTTGTAATCTATCTGAATGCTATCACAGCCTGTTTGGCTCCAAGCTAATGTGGAAAAAAACCAGTGAAGGAAAAAGAAGCCAAGCAGAACATGACAGTCAAAGTGGAAAAATAGTAGAGTTTTTTCAACAGCCCCCATGGAAATTTAGGTTAGTATAATGATTCTACGTTTCAAAAATCATTCAGACTATCAATAAAACTAGTGAATATTTAGATCCTAATCTGCGATATAAGGATATTTGCAGCCCTTATATAGACCACAGCTGTGATATAAGGATATTTGAAAGAGGGATCTAAAGGCCTTGGGAATGGACATTAATGACTGGGAAACCTTGATCTTTGATCATTCAGCTTGGAGGCTAAAGATGCAGCATGGCCTTCTCCAATTTAAGAGACACTTGTTCGGCAGCCTGAGGAAAAGAGGCAGTCCCAGAACCAGCGAAATCTGGCGGTTGGCCAGAGGACAGAATGTATCTACCCTCAGTGTGGAAGGGATTGCCACTCTCGAATTGGCCTTTTTAGTCACATCAAAGGCTGTTTGAGGACCTTTCTCCAGAGCACAACACCATAGTCTTTTGAGACTGAAGGTTGCCAATGATGAGTCTTGTTTTTAGATCTTGAACTCTTGTAGCTATTAGTTGATACATAAGAACCTTCCCACCATTTGAATTCATTCAAGGCTGTTTCGGTCTTGAACTACATGTCATTATGTTTTTCTTCTGAAACTTTATATCTTCCCTGAATTATTACTCATTTCTAAAGAATGTCATATAAACAGGATTAAAAATATACATCAACTACCTTAGTTCAGATGACATAGTACAGAAATCTATGGTTATAAGCCATACTTATCTTTAGGACAAATCAATGGGTATGAACATGCCAATGGAACACATTTCTTCTTCCTCTTCCACTACCATCCAAATCCAGTAGTGAAATCCAGCAGGTTCTGACAGGTTCTGGAGAACCGGATTTTGAGCAGTTCGGAGAACCGATCGTGGAAATTTTGAGTAGTTCGGAGAACCAGCAAATACCACCTCTGGCTGGCCCCAGAGTTGGGTGGGAATGGAGATTTTGCAGTATCCTTCCACTGGAGTGGGGAAGGAATGGGGATTTTGCAGTATCTTTCCTCTGGAGTGGGTTGGGAAATGTTGCGGTATCCTTCTCCTGCCATGCCCACCAAGCCACACCAAGCTCACCAAGCCATGCCCACAGAACCGGTAGTAAAAAAATGTGGATGTCATTACTGTCCAAATCTCTTAGAAGGTTGCTTAGTTAACTTGAGGTATGCAAGTGCAGGAAAAAAATCCTGTTTCTATGAACCAAAGTAACTGGACAGATGTGGCCTAAAAGGAAGTCTAACATTGTACTGTGTTTCACATATTATTGTGATTACTGAAGTATTCCTGAATGACTGATGATTTCCAACAACGACCCCTACATTCCCTATTGTCAGGAAACAATATGAAGTGCTATATATGTTTCAATAATCTTCTATTTAGGTAGTCCTTGACTTACAAACATTCATTTAGTGACCATTTGAAGTTACAGTGGCATTAAAAAAGTCACATGACTGGTTGTGACACAATCGTTGCAGCATTCCCGTGATCACATGATCAAAATTCAGTTGCTTGACAACTAGCATGTATTTATGAAGATGTCCTGGAATCATGTGGTAACTTTTTGCATCCCTCTGACAAGGGAAGCCAGATTCACACATGAATCTGATTCAGCCAGATTCACACATGAATAAAAAAGTCACATGACTGGTTTTGACACAATCGTTGCAACAGTCCCGTGATCACATGATCAAAATTCAGTTGCTTGACAACTAGCATGTATTTATGAAGATGTCCTCGAGTCATGTGGTAACTTTTTGCATCCCTCTGATTTAAGTTAGTTAACTTAACTTAACTTAACTAACTTAAATTAAGTTAGTAACAACCGTGTTACTAACTTAACAACTGCAGTGATTCACTTAACAACTGTGGCAAGAAAGTCATAAAATGAGGCAAAAATCACTTAACTGTCTTCTTGGCAATGGAAATTTTGGCCTCAGTTGTAACCATAAGTAAAGGACTGCCAATACTGAATAATGGAGTTTGCAGAAATACATTCAGAGGCTGCGTGGAATGCATACTGTATATGTAGGGCCAGATGAAGATTACTGAGCTCAGTACAAAAGTGTATACAACTTAAGTAAATGCACTTAATTAGAGAGTTTCATATGGCTGAAAATTTGTACCAGATCGCCTTATATGACCCAATCTTCTAAAGGGAAAATTCTGTGCCACAAATAAGAGCTCTGGGTTTCTTTGGTATTGAATGGTAAAGCAACTTCTGTCCTGAGGCAAATTTAAATTGCTCCCAGTGGTCACGCTGTCAATGTTTGAAAGGATATGCTGACATTAGAGAATGAACTCAAGAAAAAAAGGTCATGCAATTGCAAAAGTGAAAAGTATGTGTGAATGGGGGGGGGGGGAGTTGGAGACTTTACATCCGATTTTGATAGGATTCAAGACCATAGACAAATCTAGGCATTCTAAGCCTAACTCAAATGTAAATTCCCGTGTTCAAAATTTCAGGTATATTTTCATGGCACTGGAAAGCAAACAGAGAAAAAATAACAAATGGATACATATGAACAATTGCTGAGATTCTTAAGAAGCAGAGTGTTCTGCTAAAGTTACAAAAGTGTTGTTTTTTAAAAAATTGTTTATATGCTTGCTGCTCTATCTTGTGCTTGGCAAGGCACTTAATTGAATAAATCAAGTTGCCTATTTCTAAGATAACGCCTTCTTAAACAGATTTTAAAATAGTGTAGTAATTAACCCACTCTAATTTTATGTTTCTTTCCTTCGCACAGCCATAGTCAGGCCTTTTACAAAGATGACAATACCTCATAACATTTCAGTTTGTTGAGATGTTTGAATCAAGTAGCATAATTGTTCATTACTACACAGAAGGAAACCAACTGAGATAGAGAAATTTTACCATGAACAAACTTTGAGGCCTACTACCTTGTTTCCCCCAAAGTAAGACATCCCCTGATAATAAGCCCAATCCTGCTTTTGAGCGCTTGGCCTTTTCAGGGTTCGAAAAAAATATAAGACAGGGTCTTACTTTTGGGGAAACACGACAGAAATGGCTCAGACAGGATGAAACCACAATACAGTACTTGTGGAACAGAAACAGCCAAACCAGCAATAACTCTAATGACATATTGAGAAACTCACAGACAGGAGATACGAAGCGAAGAGCTTTTTTTAGTTCTTTCTATTATTTTTAATTTCCACATGGGTATTGTTCTTCATTAGGCTGATACCCTAATGGGTATCAGCCTAATGGGTATCAGCCCTATTCATTAGGATTACTTTTGCGGTGTAATTATGGGTGTGCTTTTAATTGAGCCAGGCTTAGAACTGGAAAAGCATTCAGGACATTTGAGCTGTGAAGAAGACTACTTGAAAGAAATCAAAATCTCTGCTTGATACCAGTAAGTTCCCTTTCCAAAGAAATCTTCTGAAGACCCCCCCAGGCAGATACATTTGGGAAGATTGAGCCACTTTGTTAGTCAGCAACAGAAGTATTATAGCATTTACCCAGCCACCGATTTCTTAGTGTGATAAGATTTTAATTATAAAGGCAATCTCCCTGGTTGCTCTCCATTCGGTTTAAGCCTTTTAGACAATAACTGGGGTCAAAGCTTGAGTCTTGTTTGCAAATTAAGAGATTAAGGAAAGCTAAAATGATTTACTGCCCCAGTCTCTTAATTCTGGGATGATACTTTCCCCATTTTTGTTTTAAGCAGAAAGTTAATCTTAAAAGAATATTCTCTCTAGAACAATATTGACTGCAGCTGGGCTGGTTTTTTGACTCAAAAAAAAAGTCAGAGGGATAGGTCAGATGGATTTTTCTTCACAATTCCAAATCTGTTCCAAAGAAGATAGGCGCTCAACCCATAACATGAGGGTGGGTCAGAAAAGTCCTGCAAAAGGGTGGACATGAGGAATGCAGATTTGAAGTATGACAGGGGAGAGCAAGTGCATCTGCAGAATGAGGTCATATTAATTTTCTTAATTCAATTATTTATACATTCTCTTCATTTCATCCCAAATTGTGGTGATAAATCCACAATATAGCTCATCTTCAGACCAAAGAAGTTAAAGTAAAGGACACATAGACAAAATCTGTCCTACTGCATTGCTTAATCTGACGCAGCGATAGGATAATCCCAATTAAATGTGAATTAGAAAGATGAAAAACTCCATTTCTTAACTACAAAGTACAAGTACCAAAAGGCAATTAAAGTGTAATTGGCACTGGAAAATACGAGCCTGTTAGATTCAACATCGAGCGTGCATTTTTGTTTGTTTTATGTATTTTAGAAACTGCACCTCTCCCTTACTTACAGATTTAACTCTGGATGGTATACAAATAAAATGTTAAAAACTGAACATAAAATAAAATTAAAATAGAAGCAAAAATAGTAGAATTCAACCATAAAAGGTAATTAAAAGGCAGGGAAGGAGCCTTCAGGGCACGAACAAGACCCACAGGAGCCATATGTTCCTCTTTGAACCCCAAACGAACTGGTAGATTCAAGTCTTCAGATATTTTTGAAGAGTCAAGAGAGTGGGAGCCCACCTCACCTTTGGAGAAAGTATATTCCAAAGGGCATAATGTGTATAGTGTAGGCTTCTTCAAGTGATGCCCCACCCCAATGGCCATTCTCATTGGGAATTCTGGCTCCAGAAGAGACTGCTCCATCCAAGATTCACTTGCTTGTCTCAACAAGGGATGTGTTTAAAATAGTTCATGCAATGCTACCACTTGGACCTTATTCAGGACATGATTAAGGATGGCATATATAATACTTTGCACCTGAGAGAGCAAATCATTGAGTTTGTTTGAACCCTTCCCTAACTAGACCTCTTACTGTTTCTGTCACCCACGTATAGTAGTTCTTCTGGAGAATCTGATACCCAAGGAATTGCACTCTGCTCATCAATGTTTCTCAACCCTTTTTCTTCCTTCTTTTAAAAATTATGGTAGAACCCCAAAACAGTTTATGTTCATATGGGTTATATTTATCAATATTTACCATATGAAAAATTAAAAAACGATGCATTCACTGCTTCTCACAATTGTTTCATGGGATTTTAATACTGTATTATTTTTCAGCATATGCTGATAAATGATTTTTTTTCCTGGAACCCTGAAAGAACTTTCATGGAACCCTGAGAGAAGTCAACACTATAGTCCACACTCCTAGGACTGCACCTTAAAAACACTGCTGTACATGTTTAGAAGCCTGTTTCTATGTATTATTTACGGTTACAAATGTTTTTAAGAAGAAATCAAGGTATCGAAACCCCATCTGATGAAATCAAAGGTCTTGGTCCCCAGAGATAGAAAATAACTCACCCAAGGCCCAGAAGACTTTGTAGTTCCTAAAGTCAGAGGTGTCTATAATCACATCACAGATCAACTTTCAGTAACCTGGCCTCTTTCACATTTGTTACACTACCTGGGAAAGTTTCTACTATAAACAGGAAGGTATCAAAGGGCACAGCAACAGGAGAGTTGCTTTAAGTTTACACAAACCAGACTGTTGTGATTACCGCTGAGTCCCAACAGCGGTCCAAGGGAATCAGGCAGCATATTTCCTCCCAATCCTACCCAGAGTTGGCCCTTCTCCATGCAAAATGTTTCTCCATGCGCTTTCCTTGTGTTGCCAACCAATTTGGCATGCATGCATGCATGCATGCATGCATGCATAAATAAATAAATAAATAAATAAATAAATAAATAAATGTCCTTAAGTAAATTTGGTCGATTCCACATCCTTTTCAACCCCCACCTTTCCCTTCTCTGATCTCAGAGAAGCCCACAGCCAGCTCATCCTGAAGTGGGTCCCTTGGAAGCCGGCTAGACGGGGCCCCTTGGAATCCAAAAGCTTCCCTCCTTTCGGGTCTTCCGAAAGCGCGCAGCTTCCTTACCAGGGAGAGGACTTTGTAAGAGGGGTCCTTGTTTTTCCCTTTGAGCACCCCCGCCGTGGCCGCTTTCTCCGGCTCCTCGGACACCTCCAGAGCCGGCAGCATGGGCACCGCGGCTGAACTCGGCGGCTCTGCCCCATCGGGGAGGAAGCTTTTCTCTTGGCCGTTAGCAGCGCCTTCGCTCGCCATCGCCCCCGCCGCGCCTCGACTCGATTGGACTGGATCTCCGCCTGCTGCAGCCTTGGTTTAATAAACTGCTGTGATCCCACCTCTTCTGCTTCGGACTTTTGAAGACTCCGGATGCTTTGGTTTCCCGCCCATCCACCCACCCGCGCTCTCGGGGGATTTAGTGGGTTCCCATTTGCTTTGGCAGGGGGGGCGTCTTCCCCAATGGGGTGGGGGTGGGTAGGAAGAGACAAGCTGTCCCTTTGCAAGAAACCGAATAGATGCGGCATCCTTGGCATTACTAGCATTATTACTAGAATTATTGTAGCATAGTTAGAAGGGGTAATCTCCCGACTGGAATATTAGAGGCTTAGCTGGAAGGTGTTTGGGGTTGTTTACGCGCGGAGTTGAAGGGCCAGCATTTCCCCTGCAATATTTTGTGTGTGTGTGTGGAGAGAGAGGAGAAGAGTGGAGGGAAAGTCAGGAGAGCAGCCGCCTTATTGACACAAATTTTCCAGAAGGCAAAGTCATCGCTTCATGGTCTAGACTGAAATGAAATCTATGTTCTGGAGGCTCATGATGCTTAGTAGGAATGGCTTGCTCTCTTGGCAGTTCAAACATGAAATTTAAGCACCCACCCCCTTCAACTTTCTTGCTACAGTCTTTTGGCCGGTTGAAGTCAAAAAAAAATTCTCTGAAATCAGCTGTATGGATAAAGTCAGGCTGTCCTTTAGTTATAGGCAGGCATTTGCCCAAGATGTTTTGTGTGGGTATAGGTTTTCCTCTTCTAATTTTATTTACTTATTTGTAAGCACAGAGCTGGAATCGTGTTCTGCTACTTCATTGCGTTTTGTGTATTCTCTCTCCTCCTTTTTCTATATACAGTTGCCTAGCAATTGAACTCCTACAAGCTCAATTGTTTCTCAATCCATTCATATTGAATTGTAATCATTTTACATTCAGCAAGCAGAATTGTTATATTTATTAATTAGATGCGGTACTCCACTGCAACCCAAAATACTCTTTGGTTCACATGCACCAGCGCTATAAATACAGCAATGGTAAAGGGAGATAAACACAAAACCAACTAATCACATGACCATCAGTAAGGCTGATAGCATCAGCCGATCTCCTATAAAGCTCTCTGAAATAACTCAATTTTTAATAGCCTGCAGACAACCATTAAACCAATAAACCTAATATTAGAGTGGGAGCAAATCAAATTTTGTGGGAGGCTCTGCTATGAAAAAAAATGACTTGTGCAGGTTGGAAATACTTAATATTTGCATGACAGAACATCAAGTTGTACCTAGGGCCAAAGACCAGACTGATAATAACAATATTTTTTTTTAAAAGAATCCTGGATAAAAGCAATGGGAAATCACTTCCATATTATTTTTAGAAAGATTGTGACTACTTCACTTGTCCATAATCAAGTCCTTCCTGAAGTAGATATCTTTATATTTAAGCTGAGGTCTGAAATATCTTCACTGAAATGCAAGCTTTTATTTGTTTATAACCAATAGGCTGAAGATGGATATACTTTTGGTTTCTTCCATAGGCACCAACGTTGTTTGAGGCACTTTTATATTTAAAAGCATTAAATTGTACTAAAGTGTCTAATTCACTTTTAAAAATGCTTTTTATTAACAATACAAATTAAAAAAACATTGGACATAGATATGACATCACTGGTTCCAAACATCTTCGGTCACTTTACAATAATATTAGTACTCATATAAACATAGTTCTTAAGCTTTGTTCACTATTTAAGCATAATATGATATGATATCAATACTTTCCCCCTTATTTCTGTATATTTATTTATCTCTTAAACATACATTTATCTATAATAACATCTATATTTTTGTTCTAACACTATACATTTGTCTTGGCTACCCTCTTGTTATTTATCCAATCACAAAATTGTTCCCAGATTTTGTAGTACTTAGTTTTGCTTTTATCCTTGAGTTCCAAAGTGAGTCTGTCCATTTCTGCGCAGTTAAAGATTCTCAGTAATATTTCCTCTTCAGTTGGAATATCTTTTTCTTTCCATTTTTGAGCGAAGGCTATTCGTGTCGCTGTGAGTATATGCAGTAATAAATAATTTGTATCTTTCTTATATTTTCTTTCTATAATTCCCAATAAGAAAAATTCCAGTTTGATCTCTATATCTATTAGCAAAATTTCTTCCAGCCAGTTCTTTAGTAAACTCTAAATTTTTTGCACCTTTCGGCATTCCCACCACATGTGATAGTAATTCCCAACAGTCTCTCCACACTTTCAGCATATCGAGGATTTCCCCTTATTCATTCATGCTAATCTTGTGGGGGGGGGGAGATGCCACCTATAGAACATCTTATAGAGGTTTTCCTCGTAGGAAGTTGCTAGTTTGATTTTTAAATTTAAAGTGTCTAATTCTTTATGTGTTAGCATTAGATGCACCATGCCATGTTGTGCTATGCTTTACTAAATGACAAGGAATGAGCCAGTGGAGCACATTTAACAAATCAAGATTTTTCTACAGTACAGAAAAAAAATCTCCCTGCAGCCAGTCGTATTTGTCAGCCCTCGTAGAGTTGGAAGAGCTGTTGAAAGTGAATGATCTTGTTACATTGGCATACCTTTGTTTTTATTCACTCTACCAGTGGTTTTCTCCTACAGGAGAGATGTAAATACAGTTTTCCAGAGTATTGGGATCTTTTTTAAAACGTATTTTTAGCTAACATCCTGTTCACTCTTCCTCTATTTTTAAGTCACCTACAGTGTTATTTTCAGAAATGCATTTTAGTTGAACTTCTTTCCCAAAGGTACTAAAAACAATGAAAGGAGAAAATGTTTGTCTGTGGCTGAAACTCTCTGTACTTTTGCAGATATTTCTAATGCCAGACATTTGGATTGTAGCTAATACAATTTGTTTTAGTATGTTACAAAATGACATTCCTGGATGTCCTGGAAGAATATGCAGAATGTAAAGCTTCTTGAGTTGATACCGTCCAAAAATGTTCAGCATTCCAAACATACATTAAAGATAACAAAAAAAGCTTTCATTTTATAAATTGTTAATACTAGTTTACTGACCCTAATGATACTGGCTTTGATGTTTTTACAGACATGGAATGGGGTTTTGCCCATGTTTACTTATCTGGAAGTAAGGTCTTTTAAACACTTTTAAACTTGTTACTCCATATGTTTATTTCTCTATAAGTAGCACTGAGCAGTTACTGAAAAATTTGCTTGTGATGGGAGCGCAGATTTATTTTTCTCTCCCTTTCTACCAATTGGAGATGATGAATAACATTAGGGATAGAGGTTGGAAATTTCTTAGTGGACAGTGCAATGATAAAAATGTATACAACAGCATCATTTATGAGATTTTGTAGGGATTTCTGGATTTTAAAAAAAAACACATATCTTTGTTTCAAAGTGGTTTACTTTTTAAGCTTGTTTCAGGTTTACATGACAATGTTCATGTGTCAATTTTCAGTCATCTACCAGTGAAATTGAGCAATATGGAGTTTGGGTGGTGGTGGTAATAGAATGATGTTGTTGGTGAAGTCTCAGTTGGAATGTTGCAAGTATTTAGGTCACCAAATCCGAAGAAAGAAAAATGGAAGAAAGGGAAACTTAAAGTGAGGCATGTGAAGAATGCCTTAATGGAAGCTTATTTTGCCACTGACTGTTTGGCATTTGTAACATATGCAGAAAAAAACTAGTAAAAAAAGGGAAATAGGAGAGGAAGGAAAATCTTTAGGAGGTACCCTAAATCTGTTTTTGGGTTTGTTTATTTTTGAAGCAAGCATCTTTCCTGGATGGAACTCTTCTGCATAATTATATTGTCATGTAATATTTGTAACTTGAAGCAGACTTCCTCAGTCTAGTAGTCTCCAGATAATGAGGGGATTCAAGATTATGGGACTTGTAGTCCAACACATTTGTTGAGTGCTAAGTAGGGAAGACAGAACTGAGAATAATACACAAAGAAATTTTGGGTTTTTTTCTCAGGGACCCTTGAGATTATGTGTCGTTGAACTTTTAAAGCATTAATTAAACTTTTTTTTTAAGTGTATGTGCACTATGGATTTATTGTCCAAAAGAGGGCTTGACGAGTGAACGCTTGTTATTCATGCAAACAATAACATTGGCGGCATAGACGGCAATATAAATTCAATAAATAAATAAATAAATAAATAAATAAACATGACTATTTCAACTCTACAAAAGGTCTTTGAAGGCAAGCATACTCATAAAATGAAGCTGAGGAAATTAAATATGACCATTTAAATTAGACTATCCCAGTCCTCCAGCTCATTTTGGTTATAATACTATCCAACAGGAGAATGATAAAAGATGTTGTGTGGTTTACAGGCTATTATGGCTCAAATGCAATATTAGAAAGATAAATATGGAGAATGTAGCAAGCTACATTCCAGCTATGTGACAGAGACAAAAACAAACCTCTGTACTTTCTGTGTTCTTAGCTTTTAATCTTTATTTAATTATTGTAAATTCTAATGCTTTTCATATGTTTAGATTTATGCTTTTATGCCACTGTAAGCTTCTGAGAGTCACTTTGGATAGTGAACATATGGCATATAAATTTAATAAATAAATAAACAAATCTGGCATGCCCAGGATAAAATGGCTGCCCAAGGCAGAACTAGCTGCAGCAGGGGAGAAATGTGCCAGGCGCTTCAGCCAAAAAGAATTGAGATTGCTGCTAGAATTGAACAAAATGCTGGAGACTGTTCACTCCAAAGGACTTTCAAAGGCTCAGTTGAAGCTGGAAAACTTGGGTGGGAGTGCATTTGCAATGGGCCTGGAGTGGAAGACAATATTCTTTCTTGTTGAACTCAGGAAGTGTTGGGAGGCCCATACTAGGCAATGGGCCAAACAGAAAGCATGGGTCTGCTCAGAGGTAAAGAAACTTCTTTGCTCTACTCTAGTTTGGTATACAAGATAGAGCCAGAATGACTCAATCACCAAATCCAACCAGCATCATGAGATCAAAAAGGGAAAAGAAACTAATACTGTGTAGGTGAAAAGTGAACGGATAGAGTATGCTTGTCCAACTATTTGGCTTGCCTGGGCCACATTGAGTGAAGAGGGATTGACTTGGGTTGCATATAAAATATATAATACATTTAATCTATATATCATATAATAATATTTACAATCTTGTGTTGTCGCATTACTAACTGTGCAGGGCTGCATGCGGCCTGTGGGCCATGGGTTGAGTATGCCTGATTTAGTGCCCCCAGTTAAAATGTATTTGGCATCTACTTCTTCTTTCAATATTAATTGATTTTTAAGGATAAACATACTAGGGAAGTAACTTAAATTCAGGAATAATATAAATTTAATACGAAGCTTTCTTTTCAAGATCACTGAACATACCATCCAAAAGAACTAGGATTTCCTAAGATACAGTTATTTTAATTATTTTATTTTATTTTATATTATTATTATTATTATTAATTATTATTATTATTGGTTCGATTTATATGCTGCCTTTCTCCGGAGACTCAGGGCGGCTTACAATGCGTTAAGCAATAGCCTTCATACTACCTCTATAAACACTTGGAAATAGTACTATGAGAAATATTAATTTTTCCACTGTATTATTGGAAACATTTTTTTTTGCAGTGACTGGGTTGGGAAGGTTATGAGTAATAGAGCCTTTAAAAGGCATTAGAAGCTAGTAAAAGTCATGAAATTAGTTCTTATCCTACTAGGTTTTTAAGGTTATCTTTTGAAAGTGTCTGTTTTCAGATGTGGGTGACTTTCACTTGAACTGAATTCTAAGTTTCTGTTTATCAAGTACACAGTATGTTTCTTGGAAAGTATTTCAAAAATTCATTCTTTCAACTAAATTCTTCAATTATTGACAATTGTTTGACCTTTGTAGCACTAGTATATCTTCTTTGAGCCAGAGAACCTCCATTTTGCTAGGGAAATTTAAAAAAAACCTCCTTCATTTTACTATTAGATGTCTTCTCTTTGGGCCTCAAGTCCTTCCCCTCAAATTCCTGGGAGGCTATCTGATAGCCTTATCAAGGAACTTGTACCAGACTAGCAGATGATTCAAGGTTAACTTCCCTACTGCAGATAAATTAGCTAGAAAGCTGTGCATACTTAATTACCAGCCTTATCAGCCATAGGAGCAGAAGGGCGAGAGTTATAACATTTTAATAATGAACCCATCTTCTGAGAGGGGCATCCTCTGCCAGGGGTGTGAATAGTTCATTTCTCATTGTCTATTGCTTGCTAACGATCACCTTCTCTTGTTTTCCAAAAGTATATAAAAGCTATTTTGTGTATGGGGGCTATCAATTTGTGATGTAGTCTGGAGAGCACACCTCCTTGTGCTGTACCAGGTTGCAGTTTCCCAAGTTGTCTCATAATTGGCAACTTCACACCAGGGAAAAACAAATTCAGCATTGGGTCAACTTGCAGTTTGATCAACCCCTTGGCAATGTCTTATGTTTGTGCTTTAACTTATTTTTTCTTAAATGACGAAGAACCAATTTCTGCTATCACGGGCCACTGGAAAATATGTTTTTTTTACATAGAGCAGGATATAAGGTAATTGTCCCAGATGTATTTCAAAGAAGGGGGATAAAATGCATCTTCCAACGTAAGAGGTCAATTCTGTAGTGGCTGCAGAGCACAGGATGATTGCATGGTGATGGGATTTCCAGGCAGAGAAGAAAGAGTTCAGGGTCTATGGAAGGAATCTCAGGCTTGATTTGGAATTTTTGAATTGGTTTTGTACCGGCTACTTGATCTGAGCATGTGTTAAGAAAAGAAATATAGCACATCACTTTCAGATTTGTTCTGAAATGTTCCGAACTTTGTTCTGTAATGTAAAAAAAGCTTTCTAGTTGTTGCTACCCAGCTTTGGCAATTGCTAGCTCATGTCAAGCAATGTTTTCTATATTCCAAACGCCTGAATATATCCTACTGTGGCAGTATAAAGCTAAGAAGTTGTGGGTACTCCAACATTGGAGATTTTTTAAAGATGACATTGGACAACCACTTGTCTGAAATGGTATAGGGCAGTGATGGCTAACTGTTTTGCCATCGCGTGCCAAAACCGGGGGGAGTGGGGGGGGTTGTGCGCACATGTGCCCACACCCATAATTCTATGCGCCCTGCCCCCTGCGCATGCATGCTCCCCCTACTTTTGGCACTTGGTGGCACGGTGGGCTCGGTAGGCCTGTTTTTCGCCCTTCCCAGGCTCCAGAGCCTTTCTAAGAGCCTGGGGAGGGTGAAAATGGCCTTCTCCACCTTCCTGGAGGCCAGAAAAGGTGTATTTGCCAACTTCCGGCAAGCGGACTGTTTCCGGAGGGCCTCCAGGGATGTGGGGAAGGCCATTTTCACCCTTCCCAGGCTATTAGAAAGGCTCTGGAGCCTGGGGAGAGATAAAAATGGGCCTTCCCCACACCTGAAGAATCTCCGGAGATCTGGGAAGGCACAGGCAGCAGAAAGTGAGGCGAAAGGTAGGTCTCCCCACGCATGCCGCTTGCAGGGCAGAAAATCAGCTGGCTGGCGGGATGCGCATGCGCAGTGGAGCTGAGCTAAGTAATGGCTCGCATGCCCGCAGAGAGCTGCACATGCCCCTGTTCGCCATAGGTTCGCCATCACGGGTATAGGGTTTCCTGCTTGAGCAGCGGGTTGGACTAGAAGGTCCGCTCCAACTCTGCTATTCTGATTACCTTATTGAATCTTTTTTTAAAAAAAACCTTAAATAGCCAAATTCATATATAGTATCAATGCTCTTGACAGATTTCAGATGGCCTTTAAAACCTGGTTGAGTTTGAAACTCTTACAAAAGGTAAATATCTCACAAGATTTCATTATGGGCACACATGCATGCATGCACACTCAGCCATGCATTTACACATAAGCATATAGGCCTGGAATCAATTTGGTGTAGAGATTAGGGGACAAGGCTAGAAACCAGGAGACTGAGTTCTAGTCCCATCTTAGGCACAAAGCCAGCTGGATGACCTGGGGCCAATTACTCTCTTTCAGCCTCTTAAATAGAAGGCAAGGGCAAAGCACTTCTGAAAAACCTTGCCAAGAAAACTGCAGATTTTAGTTCAAGTAGTCACTAGTAGTCAAAAACAATTTTAAAAATATCCCACAGTCCTGGAATAAAATTTCTCATTCGCTTAAAAACAGAACTTTGTGCTTGTCCCCTAGTCTAGAGAAATTTTATTTGTGAAAATCTCTTGTTTATTTACCCCAATCCTACTTAATTCTAATCCTACATACACCCTTGAAGTAGGAACTTTGGGAGGTCGAGGACAAGGGATTTATGCTGGCAGTCAGAGAAGGAGGTCATGTGGAAACAAACTATCTGAAATTCAGACATGTGTAAAGGCACTCATTTTGACTAGACTTGTTGAATTTAGCGGCAAACACATTTTTCCTGTGATCATCAGAGAGTGTAAATAGAATCAGATGTCATGGTTTTAAGTAAACATAAGCAGTATAAAAAGTACCTACATCCATTATCTAAAGTATTCTCCAAGTTAGTATGGAAATTCATGCTGGCCAGGAATTCTGAAAGTCATAGACTCAATGCATCTGTTGTGTGTCAAACGGGGAAGATTGGTTTGTATTAACCAAGAAAGGTCTTACTGGAGAAAACAATCTAGATTCAGTCTATATTTCATCCTCACATAACAACATTGATTGTAAAACAGGGATCCAGTCGGGGATGAAATTCACTTACCTTCCCTACCAGTTTGCAAATGTGCGTGCCATCGTCCGTGCATGCACAAAGCCTTCTGCTCATGCACAGAGGCTGAAAATCATCTCAAAAAAGGGACATCATGACCTCCGCGCGGGTGGGTGGGGCTTCGCGCAGTCGGCCCTATCAGGTTACGTGATCTGGATAGAGCCAGCAGAATTTCACACCTGGATCTAGTTATCTTGTTTTGATGTTCAAATAACAGCCTTTGAAAAGGTTGGCTTGTCATTGTGACATTGGCTTGTCACAATTTTTTAATAACTAAATGTTGGCCTGTAACTGTGCAATGTATATGCTCATCTCCAGACACATGGTAAGGATCTTTGAAACAAAGATAAAAGCTTTTTGCTTAGTAATCTTTGTTTTGGAGAAAATCTTTTCCTGGCATTGGAATGAGAGACACTTGTTTCAAATTCATTCATTGGCTATGGCTAAACTTCCATGGTTTATTAAGTATAGCGTTCCATGAAGCTATGTAGAAAAACTGACTACTGACTGTACAGTGAAGACAATTGTTCTTTATATACTGAACTGAAAAGTTCAAGCATGGTTTTTTTTGTATCATATTCAAATATTTGCAGATAAATTGTATTCAGACATATTCAGGAAAAAAAAAACCTCAATGCCAAATCAGATTAATTAGTTCAGCATAACTGGACTACTATGTAAAGCATAGCAGCCTCAATTTTACAGTTAGATGGCTTAATTAGGAAATAGCCAGATCTTGCATGAAGATTATTTGGCAACAAAACCAAGAACCCATTTCAGATGCTGCAGTTTTTGCCAATCTAGCAATAAAAATATTGCCATAGTGAACCAGACTGTTTTGTACTAGCAAACAGAAAAGACTGTTAGCTGTAAACTCCCATACTTCAGTAAAATACTATGAATTTCTTTGTTTGTTTAATTTATATGCTGCCCATCTCACTATCAAGCGACTCTTGTATGCAGGAGTGAACAGAAACTGTGCAATGTGGACTTGTGAATTATCAAGCTCATTATTCATGTGAGTACAAAATATAATAACATGACATTCTGGCTGTGCCAATATGAGAGATTGTTGTGAAATAAATTTCATTAATATGCTCAGTGATTCTTTGACACTTTCAGAAATAGCAAATATATTTTGTATACATAAATGAATGAGTATAAGACAGCTTTTTAAAACTTAATTTTGAAATTAGTTTTATGCTCAAATAGCAGGCACAAATCAATGAAACTGGAGGCTAAGCATTTAAGACTAATTGTTGTTGTTTAAAAACAAAATGTAATCCTTTTATTTTCTATGGGAGAAGCCACCTAATTACCGTAGTTCAAAACTAATAGTATTGTGAGCCTGCCCCTCATTTTGATCAGGGAAAGCAAAGAAAGGTTCATCATAAATTGAGTGGAAAACAGAGGTAGGTCTATGTATCAGAATTTAACCACTTCCTAATAGTTTACCTATGGAAAATTCCCCTATGTTTCTTTCCCTCCTCCAGGAGATAAGTGTGATGGAGGAAAGTAATTTGCTTACCTAGATCACTTTTCTCCAATCTGGCCATCCTTCAGATTGTGGATTTCAACTCTAGAACTGGTGATGTACAAAATATCTCAAATGCAAATTATTTTGAATGTGAAACTATCAATTTCAAATGTGGAATAATTTATTTAAAATAGGCTGGTTCAATAATTTAAGCATTATTTCAAACTCAAGGATAGTTCTGGATGAAGCTGTATTACTTCTCCCTCTGGGACAATTGTCCAGAAGGGTCTTCTATTTGAAATCATTTTAAGGTTTCCCAGCATTTGTTTAATCTGATTTTATTTATTGCTGATGATACCCAGCTCTACATCTCTACCCCGGACCAACCCAGTGTTGCCCTTTTCATGATGTCCCAATGCCTGGAGGCGGTACAGGTCTGGATGGGTAGGAACAGGCTCAGACTCAACCCCTTCAAGACTGAGTGGCTGTGGATGCTGGTATCTCCTGATCTAGTACTCCCACCACTTCAGATGGGAGGGGAGTTGTTGACTCCCTCTGAAAGGATTCATAATCTAGGCGTCCCCCTTGATCCTCAGCTGTTCCTGGTGGATCATCTGATGGCTGTGACAAGGGGGGCTTTTGCACAGGTTCGCCTAGTGCTCCAGTTGCACCCTTTCCTAGACAGGAATGCCCTTCGTACAGTCACTCACGCTCTCATTATTTCTCAGCTGGATTACTGCAATGCCCTCTACATGGGGATGCCCTTGGGGTGCACCTGGAGGCTTCAACTGGTCCAGAATGCATCCATGCAGGTTGTTACAGGAGCCTCCCATTACTCCTTTGTAACATCTCTCCTGCACGAGCTGCACTGGTTACCAGTGGCCCTTTGGATCTGCTTCAAGCTGCTGGTCTTGACCTATAAAGCCCTACTTGCATGGGCCTGGGGTACTTGCAGGACCACCTCCTACCGGCCTCCCACTGCCCAGTGCAGTCACATAGGACTGTGTCCTCTGGGTGCCAGACAATGTTGGCTGGTGGCCCCCAGGATGAGGGCGTTCTTGTTGGCCGCACCAACCCTCTAGAATGAATTACCCACCGAGCTTGGAATGGCCCTGACCTCCGCGCTTTCCGCGCCAAACTGAAGTCATGGCTTTTTCAGCAAATTCCCTGATCTGTTATGAGATTTTAGTTGTTGGGGTTTTTACATTTGGATGTTTTTAGTTTTATTTATTGTTATATGTTTTTATTCTGTGAGCTGCCCCGAGTCCTATGGGAGAAGGGCGGCATAGAAATCTAAGAAAATAAATAAATAAATAATTTTGTTTAATCTTGTTTTCATTGTGCATATGGGTACAAAAAGGAGAGAAAAAACAAATACTTCCACAATAGTGTTTTTTTATTATTATTATTAATAGCACTGATGCTAAGAACCATTTCTCTGGAATAGCCCTAGATTTACATTCAGTCAACTGGTTTTACAAATATAGGCAAAAATGTTTTCAATCGAAGGGTTTCTGAGAGAGGCTGTTTGAGCTCTGAATAAAAATTCAGACCAGTAAGGAGCTCCACATCACGAACACGTGCTGTATGAGTCTGCACTCTTTCTTCAACCCACAGATTCTCTGGCGATTTGTCCTGATAAAGCAAGCAAATATAACGTTTGAGGTCTGCAGACAGTTAAAGTAGCTTACCAGTCTTCTAACTTCGAAATGAATAGCATATCAAGTGCTAGAGTGTATTCTCGGAGCTAATAGATCATTATTAGATTTGTATGGCCTACACTGTTTGAGATTTGGATTATAACATTTTTCATTTTGAAATGAACTTGTGGAAACACGAAGTCCCTCCCTGCTTTTTGTCTTCAGTAAAAATGATAGTTAAAATGACAAAAGGAAATCCTTATAGTTTCAACAGATTGTACACCCCCTTTTTCTCCCAATTCCAGAATTAAAGCTTAAGAAAATATGCTGTGAACATTGACCCAATTTTCTGGCGATAATATTCATTTCATTGGAAAACATAAGAGGGCACAATGAAAAATAGCGCTTTATCATATACTAGTAGTCGGAGAAACCTGAAGGCACATAAAGTAAAGGAATATTGCAAGATAGATTAGACCCAAAAATCTATTTTCTAAATTAGTTCTAGTTATAGAAAAAGTTATTTCTAAATTTTATAGCTGAAAGGCCAACTATTCCAATAGTACTTGTGAAAAGTAATTATTTAATAGCATTTGAATGCAAGCTTAATATGAGTATACAATGTGATGTTGCTGCAAAGAAAACATGCAATTTTAGTCTACATCAACAGAAGTATGATGTTTAAATTACAGGAAGTCACCATTTGACACAGTTCTTTGGTAAAACTCACATTATCCACTGTGTCCTATTTTGGACAGTATTTTTTAAGAAGCATTTAGAACAGGTGTCTCCAAACTTGGCCCCTTTAAGACTTGTGGAGTTGAAGTACGCAAGTTTTAAAATTGTCAAGTTTGGAGATCCCTGATTTAGAGAAACTAGATCAGATTTAGAGAAGAGCAACAAAGATGACTGGGTGTTTGAAATTAAATTGAAGAAAAATTGTAAGTGCTGATTGTTAAGCACTCAGAGTAGATGTCAGAAGGGGAAAACGGTAATCCTCTTCAAGCATCCAAAAGGATGTCACATAGAAGAACATAAAGATTTGTTCTCTCATTCCAGAGGGCAAAGAATAATAATCTTAATTAGAGGAATAAAGTTATCGAAAAGTAGATTCTGACAGGGTGCTACAGAAAACTTCAAGACAGTACAGCAACCAATTGAGCAATGCAACCAATTGCCTAGAGAGGGGGTGGCCTTTCCTTCCATAGAATAGAATAGAATAGAATAGAATAGAATAGAATAGAATAGAATAGAATAGAATAGAATAGAATAGAATAGAATAGAATAGAATAGAATAGAATAACAGAGGGGACCTCTGGAAGGGACCTTAGATGTCTTCTAGCCCAACCCTCTGCTTAGGCAGGAAACCCTACACCACTTCAGACAAATGGTTATCCAATCTCTTCTTAAAAACTTCCAGTGTTGGAGCATTTACAACTTCTAGAGGCAAGTTGTTCCACTTATTAATTATTCTAACTGTCAGAAAATTTCTCCTTAGTTCTAAGTTGCTTCTCTCCTTGATTAGTTTCCACCCATTGCTTCTTGGATGAAAGCTTTTGTATGGAATGCTTTAATTCTATTCCTTTCCTGAATAGGGATTGGATTGGATTGGATTTAGTAGCCTAAATGGCCCCTTCCAATAGTATGATCTATGATTTTTTTATTTAAGTGGAAAATTTAAGACCAAAATGATATTTCTCAGTTCTGGAGTTTAGAAGGTCTAAAGATATTTATATACATTTGCAATTGTAGTCCTTATTGAAGTATATGCATTTCCCACTTAGTATACTCATTTCCATTTAATATTGTAGCGTAGATTCCTGTATTGCAGACAAGAGTTTGGGCTAAGCAGTTTGTTTTGATTAAGACCATCTGCTGCATTTGTAACAGAAGTGCAATGTAAATCTTGGACTAGATTTGTATTTTAGCTTCTTAGCCACTGTTTCATAACAGATCCTAATCCTATTTCCTGTAGGCATACAGAAGGAGGAGGAAGAGGAAGAGGAGGCGGCAGCAGCGGAATCAGACATTAAAAATCTTAATATATTTTCAATTCAACTGTATTTAGCTGAAAACACTATTGAATGTAATGATTATTAAGACAATGGTCTAATAACCCAGTATATCAGAAGAATCTATAAGCTAGGTCCAGTGGTGAAATCCAAATTTTTTTACTATTGGTTCTGTAGGCATGGCAAGGGAAGGATATTGCAAGATCCCCATTCCCTCCCCACTCCTGGGGGAAGGATATTGCAAAATCTCCATTCCCACCCCGCTCTGGGGCCAGCCAGAAGTAGTATTTGCCAGTTCTCTGAACTACTCAAAATTTCTGCTACCGGTTCTCCGAACTGCTCAAAATTCCCGCTGCCTGTCCAGAACCTGTCAGAATCTGCTGGATTTCACCCCTGGCTAGGTCCCATTATGGAAATTTTTTAAAAATCCTAAATTTGTGAAGTGACAAGGCAAAATGTTTAGAAATCAGTGTTACCACACTCACAGCACAGCTCTCTGAGTTGTCAGGACGATGAGGGAGAATAAAAGACAAAACTTCCAAAGAGCCTGGTGGACAATTCAGTGAAGTGTGGGTTCGATTCTCACAGCTAGTAAGCACAACAAAGTAATGGGTTGGGATAGGAATCTTTGTATTGTTTACAAATCTGCAAGAGAATAAGAATGTTGTAGTTATTAAATGAATCAACGGTCTATGGTTTTGTTGAAAACTAGAAGTAAATATGATTTTGGGCAAAGTCATAAAAGCAGTAACATGACTGTGGGATGCTGCAAATGGCCGTAAATGTAGCCCGAAGTGCAGTCATGTGACTTCAGGGACCTCCTAACTGTCAGAACTTCAAATTGGGTCTTAAGGGCCTCCCAAATAGTTCAGACAGTATTTCAAACATCACTAACTGACCAGTCAAAGACTACCTTTAGACTACCCATAGAAATAAACCATATTTGTGAGATTAAAGATAACCATTTAAATTTTACTGCTTTAACAACAGTAAACTTGAGTCTGTAAAACTGCCTGGATGAACTAATCTGTGGAATGATGTGTAATGTCATGTTCATTGGGAAAATTGTTAAAGCCAGTTACATTCATTGCATATGAAATTATTCTAAGCAAATAAGGAAATTTAAGATATTGGTTTACTTTTAAGCCTTTTAAATTTACTTACTGTTCGATTGTGTCATAAGAATCAAAGTGCCCATCATAATTATAGTCAAAAATAGGCCCACTGATGACATTTAGTCCATTTCTCTCGGTAGCATATTTTGGAAGTAGGGTACTATGGAAGTAATTCCACAATCCTGTAATTAGGAGCACAGCAAGACAGAATCAAATGTAAGGGTGCCCATTTTCCATTGCAAGTTGAAAGAGAAGCAATGGGAACATATATCCTCAGTGTTTGCTGAAAACTAACACTCTTATTTTTAAGCCATAAAATAAATAAAATAAAATAAATAAAAATAATAAAATAAAATAAAGTTTCAGTGTTTGAGTTGATCAGTCCTAACCTTAACCATGGCCCTTAGCATTTGTGAAATTGATATCCGGAATGGAGATGCTGTATAAAACCTACTTTTGCTCCTTGCTTCTATGGATCTTTGCAGCATCTGCTATTTTAGGAAGCTCTCTCAGTCTGCTCAATATAGGGTTGAACTGTCCCTACAGTCCCTTTCCCTAGTGAAAAAATTATTAGCAAAATATACCAATGTGTAATTCCTTTTAAAAAGATTCTACAAAAATCACTATCAATGGCTGCCTTGTTCTCTTTAAGTCAGAGAAGATTTCTGATCGAAGAATGTGCCCGATGAATGCTAGTATACATTTTCTCTGTCTTCTTCTTCTTCTTCTTCTTCTTCTTCTTCTTCTTCTTCTTCTTCTTCTTCTTCTTCTTCTTCTTCTCCTCCTCCTCCTCCTCCTCCTCCTCCTCCTCCTCCTCCTCCTCCTCCTCCTTCTTTTCCTACTCCTACTCCTACTCCTCCTTCTTTCCTATTAAAATGTAAACTGTCTCCTGTCATTCTGGAGTTGGGGTACCTACACTGAAATAATAATAAAAAAACAACAATACCAATTTTTATATTACTCCACCAAGGGGTATAGAAATGTGCTGTCTTCCAAAACAAAAAAAAAAAACAAGATTAAGTCATGGGAGCTATTACAGGTGGGACACCTGATATGAAAAAGTATTAGTTCTTAAACAAGCAATATCATGTCAAAATTTTCCAAACTTACGTGTAAATTCTTTGTACATAGGAACAATGTTGCTAGTAATTAGAGCATCATACTGCTCAAGGCCAGATGAGTTGAAGTCTGTGTGAAAAAAGTATGGATTAATGACATGGATAGCGGAAAAAATATCAAAAGCACATACAGTTTACTTTTCAGCTGAATACTATATCAGTTTCAATGTTGAAGAATTTACTTCTGTACCATTTAAATACTTACTGCACTCCACTCAAACGAGAAGTCAATTACATCACAGTAGAAAGATACTGACTGCAACAAACATTGCAGAGACATTTCTTTAATGTTTCAGAGTCCCAGCCTGACAAATAGTACAAAGAGACTCTTCTGTCTGCTTTTCTTCTTTCTTCTAAATTCACCTGCTTGTTCTAGTTTTTAGCCATTTATGTATAATATATGTTACCTATTTTACTTCTTAAACACAACTATCTTGACCTTCAAAACATTAATATTCCATTCATACTATTCATTGCATTCCAGAATCTACCAAAAATTTGCTGCAAATAATTCAGGTTGTCTTGCCATCAATTGCACACAAATATGTGTACAGTTTTATAACTTCTTCAAAACATCTAACATCTTCACAAGCATTCTGTATAATTTTATCCATAAATAAACAATTGAACACATTCCTTGTGTTGCTCCCTGTCCAACTCTGAATAATTTTCTAAGCATTTCATTTGTTCATTCGTTCAATTTATATGGCCATGCAATAAATAGCTGTATTTCTTTCATGTGCTATTCTTATCATTCTAAGCAACCACGTTTCCACTCCACATGCATGCAATGTGGAGTAATTCACTTCCAACTAAATCAAGAAAGGAAAAATTCTCACATTAATTATGAACTACTGAAGAGCAGAAATCTGATCTGCACATTCCCTGCTTGACCTAAAATGCAAGGCACTCTCTTATTTTTGCTCATTGTCACTTTTCATGGATTTGGCCAACCTCTTCCCAAGAAAACTTGACAAAGTAATCTCCCCTGTAAAGTTTTCATTCATTCTGACTATCTTTGGAGAAAGGGACAATAATAATGGCATTCTCCCAATTATCAGGCACCACCGCAACACTCAAAAACATTACATTCTAAATAAAAGTGCTACTTGAAAATCCCCTTCTGTTTTGTTTAGTGGGTTTTTTAAAAAACTTCATTCAATTCAGATTGTGACAGAATGGAGTGTAGGAGGACAGGCACAGAGGTAATTGTTTTAAAAGTCCAATATTCAGATCAGGGTTGAAATGCTCCCGGTTCGGACCAGATTGCCTGATCCAGTAGCAATGGCGGCGGGTGGTTTGGAGAACCAGTAGCAAAAATTCCTGCACCCCCCCCCCCATCATGCCCAGCTGAGCTGCACGATCATCAGAGGATTTTTTTCTACAACCTCTTCTGCCGAAAAAATGCTTATAAAAGTAAAAAGAAAAAGAAAAAAAAGCTGCAACCTCTTCGGCTGAAGAGGTGGTTAAAAAAATGCTTTGAAAAGCCTCTGATAATCCCAGAGCTGCCTGATCGGCAAATGGCTTTTCAAAGCATTTTTTCCTCTCGCCTCTTGCTGTTTCTTCTAGCCTTCGCCTTCACTGTTCTCCATCTCCACACTCACAGTTCTCATTCCAAAAGCTTCCCTCTCTGAAATCAGTTTATTTTATAGTCCACAGCTCTTTAATGGTATTTCTTTTGGAGTCCGTCCAGTTTCACCCTCTTGTCACTTTCTGCACTGTCACTGTCAGATCGACTTTTCCGCTCCACTCACTTTTTCGTTGCCGCTTGTCAGGCTACTATCTCGCCACTTGCTTGGAGTCTCACTCTCATCCGTTTCTATTCGCACTTTGTAGCAATACCACTTTCTATTTCTCGTTCTCCTTTCTATTCTCCTACTGATGCCTTCTTTTATTTGATTTTCACTTCCCACTAACCAGTTGTCAGCATTTCAGGCCAGCCAAAATGGCTGGTTTTTTTCCGACTGGAATTAAGAGGTTTTCCCTGAACATTTGGAGGGATTGCTGTCCTCTCCGAGGTTCTCAAGGTTTCCTCTTTTTTCTATTGACCCCTCAGAAGTCAATAGTGCCTGGATCTACTTCCTAATCATTTTTCTATATTGGAACTTTGAGAACGGAGCTCTGTTCTCTTTGTTCCTGGCACAATGATGTCACCACTGGAAGTCTCTAGTAACAAATTTTACATTTCATCCCTGATTCAGATCCACCCTGTTTTTCTGCAGTGCTGTGTTTGGCAGACATTCTTCCTACTTAGTTGGTAACAAGCTGAAGAAGGAAGACAGGAAAAACTGGAGGAATCACTAAATTGTTTTCTTAGCAGGTGCTGCACATACATCATTAGGACAGTATTATTGCATGGTGACTCAGAACAGGCACAACATGGCAGAATAGGGATTGGCAATAGTATAGTTTCCTGTTCACTTAAGGATGGGTGGAGGAAGGAAGCGGGCAGTGTGTGGTCTGTTGTGAGGTATGAGTACTTGTCAAGAGAAGTGAAAACGTGTGTAAAAGAGTGTGCTTTTGACCATTTTCTTCTATGGAAGCAAGTGTTGGGTACAGTATATCCACAATAGCATAAAGTAAGTTGAATGCAGTGAATATCAATCACTTAAGCAGTGTATGTAGTTCAACAGAAAGAGAGAGAACAAATGTGGACAGAATATAAAAAAGAGGGGGCAGTACAAAAGAAGTGCATTGAGAAGATCATAGAGTAAGTGTGAAAGAAGAAATAAATGATGAGATTGTAGAGGGAGAAGGAGGAGGAGGAAAAATATATAGGCATTGTAAAAATTAGGATGGTTGTAAGGCTAGAAAGGTATGGAAAGGTATAGTGAATGGTTTGGTAAGCTGGATTTGACTCTATTTATTTAGCTTTTTCTTATTTTATGACTTATATCTGTTGAATTGTTATTCAATGATGGGAAAATGGTGAGAAAAGATGGAAATCTTAGTGCTGTCTTAGAGCTTTCCATGAAGAAAGTCTGTGCTGGGTGGCATGGTTATTCGTATCCAAGTAGATTTGCCCTACTCTCTCAATGTATCAACTCCTGGGAAGCCTGCAGTGTGTGCTTCAGATTACAAAAGTAGGCACCATCTGTGATGCCACATAATACATTTCTCGGAACTCTTGCCAGAAATTCCTTCCACTGAGAATTCATTAGATTGGAAGATGTCAACATACTTCTAAGGTGAAAGACATGACCTTCAGTTGATTAATAATAATAACTTTATTGTCATTGTACGTGTATACACAGTATACCCATACAACGAAATTCACTTTACACCCAAAGACCAGGTCCAACACACATAACAATTCCCAAACCCACTCCCACCCACCACAATTCTCCACCCTTAAACCACCCAAACATCCACACAACAGACCAAGTAATACTGTCCAACAGCTCACTGATGGTGGCCCTTTAGATCATTGTTGAGTGCAATTATAGCTCTGGGATAAAAACTATTCAGAAAACATGTGGTCCAAGTTTTAATAGTTCTGTATCTTCTACCAGAAGGCAACAGTCCAAAAAGATTGTAAGCAGGATGGGAAGAGTCTCTGAGAATGTTATGCAACTTTCTCAAACAGCGAGATTCAGAGATGTCATCCAGGGCTGGTAGCTGGAGTCCAATGATATTCTGGGCAGTTTTAATGATTCTCTGTAGAGCTTTTTTTGTCCACCACAGAGCTGCTCCCATACCATGCAAGAATGCCATATGTCAGGACACTCTCAATGGTGCTGCGATAGTAGGACAGAAGTAGATGCTGAGATAGAGTTATCTTCCTGAGCATTCTCAGGAAGTACAGCCTCTTCTTGGCTTCTATTGCACTTGGCAACTGGCATTATGAGTGTAGGGCAAAAATTTTGATGGAAAATCTGAGTCACTGCTGCAGTTACAGCTTTGGGAAATAAATTAGGACCCAGTCAAAAGAATGAAAAGTGGCTCCATATGTAGTAGAACCAATTCTGAAAAATGGGTGAGCGTAAGAGTATGAAGATCAGAATTTAAAATGCCTAACTGCATCATTGGCCAAAATAGGACAAAGGGAGTTGAAAAGATAAGCTGTAACCCTCCTAATTTATTTATTTTTATTTATTAAATTTGTTTTGCCACCCATCTTGCTGCAAGGGGACTGGGCAGTTTACAAAACCTTTCTATCTATCTATCTATCTATCTATCTATCTATCTATCTATCTATCTATCATCTCTCTCATCTATTACTCATCTATCTCTCATCTCTATAATCTATCATCTATCTACTTCTTCATCATCATCATTCTCTCTCTCTCTATCATCTCTCTCATCTATTTCTCTTCTATCTCTCATCTCTATAATCTATCATCTATCTATCTATCTATCTATCTATCTATCTATCTATCATCTCTCTCATCTATTTCTCATCTATCTCTCATCTCTATAATCTCTCATCTATCTACTTCTTCTTCATCATCATCATTCTCTCTCTCTCTCTATCATCTCTCTCATCTATTTCTCTTCTATCTCTCATCTCTATAATCTATCATCTATCTATCTATCTATCTATCTATCTATCTATCTATCTATCTATCTATCTATCTATCATCTCTATATATCTATCTCTATGCAAGTTTTGGTGTATTCGGGTCTTTTCCCGTGTAAGATTGAGAGTATCTTGGCGACGAAACGTCACCCAGATACTCTCAATCTTACACGGGAAAAGACCCGAATACACCAAAACTTGCATACCTCTACCTGTGAAAATCTATGAAAACAAATATCTATCTCTATATATCTATAAATATAAAATCAATATATCTTGATTTTGTAAGCTGTCCAGAGTATCCATACTACTTCCATATAAGTAGTCCTCAACTTACAACCATTCATTTAGTGATTGTTTGAAGATACAATGGCACCAAAAACACTATTTATGACTGGTTTTCATACTTACGACTGTTGCAGCAACCCCATGGTCACAACAGCAAAATTTGGGCACTTAGTAACTGGCATGTATTTATGACATATGTATGGTCCTGGGGTCATGTGCTCACCATTTATTACCTTTTCAGCTGGCCACTAGCAAGCAAAGTCAATGAGGAAACCAGATTCACTTAATAATTGCATGATTCACTAACAATTGCAGTGATTCGCTTAACAGCTGCGGGAAAAAGGTTGTAAAATGGAGCAACTGCCTTGCTTAGCAAACAAAAATTTGGGGCTCAGTTGTGGACATAAATCAAAGACTATCTGTGTACACGTCTTGCTGCTGTTTATATTTTATTTTATAAGCCAATCTTTCTCACATCTGCCTTCCAGTCTTACTACCTTTAAATGCAAACCCATGGAATCAAATATTTAGAATTGTACTTCCCATGGCCCTGCAGTTTGTGTCTACAAAATGCAATGGTTATATTATGTTCTTCTTACAGGCAAGAAACACCACAAAAAGTTTTCTTTTTTATTGTCTCCCCCTCCCCTCCTCCTGAATGCCACGCTTATCCCACAGTTAGCGCTATGTATATGTTTAAACACTCATCCAGATAATTAAAACATTATGCTCTTTCTATATAAAGAACAGTTTTACTAACCGGGAGGATAGAGGAAGCCGGGGGTGATAGTCAGGTCTGGCTGGTAGTTGGAGCAAGTTTGGCTCTGAGCTGCAGGGATTCGAACATCTAGCCGCAGACAGTCTGAAGCACTGGGAGGAACAGAAGTTGGCTTGACCAGCTGGAAAAGAAGAAGGCAAAAGAAAGCATTACACCCACAGCCGTGGCTAACCTTAGGTTTTCAGACTTCCTAGCCTGGTTTCCTTTGATTTTTTTTCTTTTCCCATTTTTGCAATGAATCATGGCAGTGCTGAAAATAGGAATAGCCTTCCTGCCCTTTGCTCTCAGGCGTATCCAGTCGGTTGATTTCTTATCCTTCAGCATTCCATAGTACATGGGTGGAAGAAGCAGGAGAAAAATCCTCACAGTTTTATCCTGAACCCATGACAAAACGGAAGCAATGATACCCAAGGGGGTTTTATTTGAGACCACTAATACCTTGGCCAAGCTGTATTTCCTTAATTCTGTGGTTTTCTCAGAAGCAAACCACTGTACTGGTCAAAATCAAGTTGTGAGTCATGAGAGAGAGAGAGAGAATGCTCATTCTCTCTTTGGAAAGAGATACATGCACTATATTGCCAATGATGAATCTTGATGTATATGGAGAAGAAGCGCAGGTGAAAAGAGAGGGTGAGCCAAAGCAAGACACCATCCACTCTGGAGTGGGAGAAAGTTTATGATGCAGCTAGTAATGTACTGCTAAATGAATGCAACGGTCACACTGTTGGCATTCACTGGGCTGTATTAGCCACTTATCCAAAGACAACCTTGATCTCTGACTACAAGAGCACCGCCATACACAACTATACAGGTAGTCCTCAACCTACGACCACAATTGAGCCCAAAATGTCTGTTACTAAGGGAGACATTTGTTAAGTGAGTTTTGCCTCATTTTACAACCTTTCTCACCACAGTTGTTAAGTGAATCACTGCATTTGTTCAATTAGTCGTATGTTTGTTAAGTGAATCTGGCTTCCCCATTGTATTTACTTGACAGAAGGTCGCAAAACAGTGATCACAAGACACACACACACACACACACACACACACACACATGACAATGCAACCATCATAAACCTGAGTTAGTTGCCAAGCATTGGAATTTTGATCACATGACTATGGGGATGCTACAAGGGTTGTAAGCATGAGACATGGTCAGTGCCGTTGTAAGTTTGAACAGTCACTAAATGAACAGTAATAAGTTAAGGACTACTTGTATTTATAAACAGCAGCTACCCAGAAATAGTTTACTGTATTCTCATCCATACCAAAGTATTCATAATAATGTCTCATTTCTAGTATTTTGATCCATTGGCTGGGACTCTACAATGTGCTTGGCTCATGTCTACTTTAGCATATGCAGTGTGTTATATAAACCAATCATGAGTTATTCAAAAAAATATGGTTAGGCAAGATACCATGGCCTCATGTGGACATAGCCATTGTAATATCATCCATTATTCTGAAAATGTTTTGATTAATTGCATTATATGTAAATAGTGCCTTGGACATTGTTGTTGTTAGTTGCGAAGTTGTGTCTGACCCATCGTGACCCCATGAACAACATTCCTCCAGGCCTTCCTGTCATCTACAATCCTCTGGAGTCCATTTAAGCTCACACCTACTGCTTCAATGACTCCATCCAGCCACCTCATTCTCTGTCGTCCCCTTCTTTTTTTGCCCTCAATCTTTCCCAGCATTAGGCTCTTCTCCTTCCTTTTCCTTAGGTGACCAGAGTATTTGAGTTTCATCTTCAGGACCTGGCCTTCTAAAGAACAGTCAGGATTGATCTCCTCTAAGACTCACTGGTTTGATCGCCTTGCAGCTTTGGACATTGGTGTTTGACAAATGAATGGTATGAAGAAAAAGCCATAAGTGGAATTTTGAGATATTTCTTCATTTATGCTTCACTTGACAGCCAAGAAGTTGTCAGGAATCAATGGAAGAACATAGAATAAGCCCCAAACTACAGTATTTTACTGTATTTATGTTCTTGACATGAAGTCCTTAGGATTCAAAGGAGCTTTTTTCAGAATACATGAGCAACAGGTTCAGTGATGTGGAAATGCTGCTATTCTGTGGTTCTCTTTTCTCTAGGCCTTGCTCTCTCTGCACAAGCAGCAGCCAATTATGGGCTATAGAGGTTAGTCCTGGCACACGCACACACACTCACACACACACACACACTCACACACACCCCTCATCTTTTCTAAGATTTGGCTCAACCTGCACAGAAGGTTGAGCTTAGAGGAAAAGAACAGTTACCATCTCTGGTAAAAAGAACCTGCTTCAAAAGGGAACTAGTAATCAATGCACCAAGAGGCATAATTTATTTGTATTTTGTGGGACTTTAAGTACAGTATTTGGAAACAGCTGCTCTGACCTCCGGGTCATCTTTCAGCCACTTTTTCTAAAAGTGTCACAGGATGTAAATAATAAGTCATAAAATGGAAACATTCAGCAAACTCCTTGAACCAGAGAGAGATATTCTGTTGATCTGCCTTGCCTTCTTCATTTTTATACATAATCAATTATATTACCGTTTGAAAAGTTTTCCCACATTTTATAAAGCCAGTGACATTTATTTCTACACACGGTTTAGCCATCCTGTAGTGAAGAGATTGAATACGAGATTTTATTTTGTTTTGTCTCCCTTCTGATTCAAAACAGACAATTCAGGATAGCAAACGACAACAAATGAACTGAAATCAACAAATGAAGATGCACCTAAGATACATTACTTGTGTTTGTTTTATTTTGCTAATGGCAAAGAGTAATATAAAATTGCTTCAGAACAGAGAAGGGGAGGGGGACAAATGTATTTCTGGAGCATGCAAGTAAATCAATGAGAGGGAAAAGGTTAAGGATTTTTCCTCCCCAAAACCATTTCTCTGTTTTACAAAATGAACTTTCATTTTTCTCTTAGAGAGAGAAAGAGAGAGAGAGAGAGAGAGAGAGAGAGAGAGAATGAGAATGAGATTCATTCTAGGTAAAATCTTTGTGTAAAGTCCACTTAGTGCTTGAATGTGATGAATGTTAGGATAATTTAGAAATTCTTCTAAACATGGAATTACCAGCCTAAATATTATTTTTAACTTTGAGTGGGAAAAGTTTATCTTTCTGAGTGTGTGTCTGTGTATGTCTGTTAGAGGGTGGAAAGGAGGAAGAAAATATTTGTGTGTTTCTGTGTGGGAGAAGTTGATGGTTTGGTACAACCAAATTCTTCCCCTGGTAAAAATGAATGTTTTTTCCCCCAGAGACAAAATGTTTGTGTTTAAATCACGATCAGGAAATCTGGGGAGCGTCCCTGCTGCAAAGCCTCTGGTTTATAATAACGTGCTGAAGGCTGACTTTTATATCTTCTGAGACTGGTTCAGATTATTACTGGCACTATTTCATCAAATGCCAGATCAGGTCATTAAACATTTTTTAATCCTTACAAATAAATTGAGTTGCACTATTGCTTAAGCAGCTGCCTGAAGATTTTCTAGAACAGACAAGCTATTTATTTAACAAATGATTTATTTTAAAGTTGAAATGTTTTGCTGAATTTCTCCAGGTGAAGTAAAAAGAAAAAAAGACCATCTGAGAAAAGACAAAAAATAAGATACAGATATAACCGGCATTTTAAGAACCTGAGATGAAGCAAAAAACAAAAAACAAAAACTAGGGACTTCCTGGTTTGATACCACTTGAGCTGCATGTTCAAGCTGGGTTTCACCATACCTTCCCACCCTCATGTTTTTTTATCAGTACCATGAACCAAACGAATTTTGTGGGAATTAACATCCACAACAAAATGCTTGTTTCAGTATTAGGTGTTTACTGTTTAAGGCTTCTTTTTAGAGTTTCACCAGTTTGAAGGAGTGATTGAGCTTAGCATAGATAGAAATCCCAGATTCAGCTCAGAAATCTTTGGACCAAGTTCCTCAATTGAAGTTCTCCAAGGTTCTCCAATTCCATATTGCTTTATAAAATGCCAGGGGTTGGTTCTTAATGTAAAGGATAACCTCAGAAGGGGTGAGATGGCAACTGTGTAGGAGAAATCTACTTATTTTTATTTAGTGGCTTATCCTTTGTACAAATCAATACATTTGGAGATGCCCTTTTTCATGAAAACATGTAAACATATTAGTATGCATCTGATTAGACTGAAAAAAAATCTTTAAATCATTTTGCAGTTTAAAATATTAAGGATGTTTGCAACAGGTGAAAGTTTGTAGGATGAAAATAACAAAAGCCTGGTGGCTCATCTTGTTTACTTATTTACTCAGAGGTGGGTTTCAGCAGGTTCTGACCAGTTCTGGAGAACCGGTAGTAAGAATTCTGACTGGCCCTGTCCCCATATATTCTCTGCCTCTCAAGTCCCAGCTGATCGGGAGGAAATGGGGATTTTGCAGTATCCTTCCCCTGCCACGCCCACCAAGCCATGCCCACCAAGCCATGCCACACCCACAGAACCAGCAGTAAAAATTTCTGAAACCCACCACTACATTTCATCAGCTTCTCTTAGCAGTTCAACATGGCTCACAATGTTACTTTAAAATGCAGCTCAAGAAAATTCTAGATGAGGCAACTTTTAATTTCAAAGTATTAAAGAAGCCTGGTTTAGCTCTGCAGACTAAGCACCGTAATTAACATCCAGCTGTCTGCAATTACACCAGTTCGAATCTCACCAGGCTCAAGGTTGATTCAGCCTTCCATCCTTTCTAAGGTAGGTAAACTGAGGACCCAGTTTGTTGGGACAATAAGTTGACTTTGTATAAATATACAAAAGTATGAAGGCTATTGCTTAACGCATTGTAAGCCGCCCTGAGTCTCCGGAGAAGGGCGGCCTATAAATCAATTTTTTTTTTAAAAAAAGAAGCCTTTGACCTGCCATTAAAGACACCATGTTTAGAATTCACAGAAAGGTTGGTACCTGATTTTCCATTGAGAGCTCAATTTTCTAGGAACTTTATTTGGATTATATTGGACAAGACTGAGTGACACAACAGCTGCTTTATGCTCTGAAAAAATCTTTGTGTTCACTTCTCCATGACATCAGAAAAACTTTCTTGGCTGACACTACATGTCATGGGTGTGTGTGTGTGTGTGTGTGTGTGTGTAAGAACATGCAGGGAGAGACAGGTTTTTGGTACTCTTTTAGACAAACGAAACAGCCAGATGATTTTGGACCAGTTACATTCTCTTAATCTAAATTGTGAAGTTTGAAAATACCCAACTATCTATCCACCCCGGGTCAGCATTTTAAATTGTATTTTATAACATTCATTGAAGAGGCTTTTATCCTGCAGTGGATTTGATTTAGGTTCATAATAATAATAAATGACTCCACCTTCGATATATTAAAAGATGCTATCAGTTTTGAGACTCAGAAAAACTACATATATCTCTTCTATCAAAGTATCCAAAAATAATAAGTAAAACAAATTAAACAGAACAAAAGAATGCAAATATATTTACTTTTAATACTGTCTATATATATATATATGGACCTATATACTGTATATGTAATATATATCAACACCAAATTAATTCATAATGTCCAGGAAATGAAACCCTGATCCAACCTTAGCACGAATGATCCAATCTTAGCATGGAATATATATTACATATCAATATAGTCATTATTTTCTGAAGCAGAAGAAGCAAACTCTCTTGATTCAGTCCAAGGATTCAGGATTCAGATTAGCTTCTTTTAATATTTGGGAATAATATTAATTTCAGATCCACTATCTGAAGGGCCCCAGGTTGGGGAAGATAATCTAAAGTATTTTCTCCAGCTACCTGGAGAAGAAGGTATAGTAGCTCAGAGATGGCAAAAGCTATGCATACAAATTAAATCACTATATCTCCAATCCAGGCTAGAAAAATCTCCCCTCCAATTCAACTTAGAGATCTCATTGCCAGTTGATGTTGGCACTTGGGGCCTGACCAGTCACATTCAATTTAGTATATTCTGTGAATTCAGCCCCTGTGATTTATGACTTCCAAGCTGACAGAAAATTTCCCCAGTTCCATCAAGAAATGTTAGGATTACAAGGCATGTTGAAAGAACCACAACTTCCCAATCTTGCCTACTCAGTTCTCCACCCCTCGTCCCAAAGAAATCCAAAAAACTGAAAATAGTCATCTCTGCAAACTTCACCCATGCTCATCTGTTTTAATGACCTTCACAGACGGATTTTCTTAGAAAGTTTGGTACACTGCACAGAGGTACATAGAAGTGGTACATATAGAGGACAGAAAAACATAATAACAGAGAAAGAATGCCCCTCTGTCTTGATTGCCAAAATAATTACACACAAAACAGAAGCCTGCTTTTCTTTTCTTTATCATAACACCATTGCTTTTGACTGCCAAACTATTGAATGTTTTTTTTTTTTAAAGGATGGCTAACTACAGCAGTGGAATTTCTGCAGCAAAAATAGCAGGCTACACTCCTGAATGTCTGCCCTACACACGCTTTTTTCTTTTAACTCCAAAGTACCTTAAGAGAAAATGCAAATAAGCAATCTTTAAACATCAGTATGTCATTTTGGAACTATCCGCAGTATCATTCGGTGAATGAATGCTGTATTTGTATATGTTGTATTTTTCCATTCAGTAATATACTGCAGGGTATGATTACCTTGGCACTCTGTGCTGTGGAACGGGGCCACAGCACAGAAAGATGAAACTTTGAAAATGAGTGGAAGACAGAAAAAAATACAGTTTAGATTGGTTAAAGGCTCAGTAAACTGAGATTGCAATCAGAAGGCCCAGAAAGAGAACTATTGAGCAGTTCAAGAGAAAATAAAGCTTGACAGTTATATACAGCCTGTTGGAAACTGGCAAGGAGAAATTGGTTTGTGGCTAAAAGTATCAAAGACGGGAGATTTCTATTGGAAAATGTTGGAAAAAGACCTGAAAGCTTGATCTGAAGTTGGTGATGGTGGAGAAAATGGCAGGACCCTGTCATGTATTTTTTAACTTAATTTAATGTAAATATAGCATATTTAATTGCATGGATTAAATATTTTGGTGTTATTTCAATTAATTGAAATAACACCAAAATAATACATTTTCAATATCAGATATGCACCAAATTCTGCATTTGAAACTGTGTTCACATAAGAAATATAGAAATATAGATTAGTGTAAAAATGTAATTTAATGGGAAAAAAGACTGTTTACAAAACTTTTAAACTTTTAGGACTGTGTATCTATTCTAAGGCAAATTGCTGTGGGAACCAAGATAAACAGAATTTTACAGCCAAAAGGAAGCAATCAGTAGACAGTAAAGAATTTGCTATTGTATAAAAACCTAAACTATAACCTAAAACCTCCCCAAACTTGGCTTGTATCATTCCACCACTTTGATGCTCTCCCTTCTGAGCATAATTATTCCTTTCTGGCATCCCACCCTGGGATTGAAAAATCTAAGGTTTGTTGTATGAACTGTACTCAATTAATATATAACTAGGGGGCAACAATATGCAATTAAATATATAATTAGACAAGAAGATTACTTATAAACCTGATATAGTCGATTGAATTTTTACCAGAAATAAATTTGCCCATATTCTGCAGCGACATGATAAATGACCTGAGGTTGATGTGATTTATGTATCTCCATCTCCATCACTATCCATATCTATACCTCTGCATCCATCTCTACTACTCCCCAAATTCTCTTTTTATATATTACCCTTTTTCCACTTAGTCTTTCATTTATTTATTTTTTTTACAAAAGGTAAATAAATCCAAAAACTTACTGATTTGCTGACGGTATATGAACTCCATAGTGGCATCAAGATATCTTGACTATATCCGCTTATATATTTAGTCTGGTGAAGGAGGCAGTACTTGCTGTGTTGTAGAACTTGGGGTCTTCCATAAGGCAAATTATGAGCTTCAGACTCCATTTCTAGAATATTTATTTATTTATTTATTTATTTAGTATACCGCCCTTCTCCTGACAGACTCAGGGCGGTGAACAGCCAAAAATTAAAAGACAAGCAATATGAAAGTTAAAATAATTAAATCAATTTTGGCTTCCCCACATTTAAAACCCCTCACTAAAATTAACCCATTAAAATCTTCATTAAGCCAGCCCAGCTTGCTGGAATAGAAAAGTCTTCAGGGCTTTGCGGAAAGTACAGAGATCTGGGATTAATCATATTCCCGGGGGGTAACTCGTTATTATGGTGTTTCACAATAACTGAATACAATTCTTTCCAAAATTGTTATGAATTGCTCATTTGAGTTTTTCTGTTTTTTGTTTTTACCTTCCAGTATATTGGAAAGAACAAAACAGTTGGGAGTAGCTGGAAAGCTGACCTATTTAAAACTTCACTTTGGGGTTTTTCCTGGCCTATGTGATACCAGAATGTTGACTTCTAACTTAACATTTTGAGCCAAACTCTACATCTCCTACACCCCGTTCAATACTAGCAGCATTTAAAGGAAAATTGTTGAACCGCTGCCAACAAAACCTAACCAAGCTGTTACTTGATTCAGAAGCAAAGCTCACTGCTCCCATTAGCAGCAGCGAAAGAATTTAAGTAGAGGGACTAAAGGGAGGGAAAAAAAACAGTTTGAAGTGATGAATATCTTGGATACAGTGCTAATACACTACACATAAAACTACCTGTGTTTATTGCTTTATTTTACTGCTGGATTGTAGGAGCTATACAGAGTGATATGTCCCTTATGACTATAAAAATCGTCGAAATAATTATCATGATTATGATGTCCAGAAAAACGTTCAAAGGACGAATGGAATTGCCCTGTATCTTGCTTGTTACTCATTTCTGCAGAACACTCTGACCTTCAGCCAGGCAGAGTTCACCAAATTTACTGATAACTGCATGTCTCTAGCAGAAACTATCACTCTATCAATGTGCTTATGTGTGTGTGTCTTAGCTATTTCTCTCTGCCTTATATTTTCCTTTTCTTTATCTCAGTGTTTCCTCAAGTGTGGTCCAAGAACATCTGGGGAGCCCCAAGAACCACTCAGAGGTCTGAGATTAAAATTATTTGCAAATTATTGAAGATATTTACAAAAATTTGAAATAATGCCATTCTTATCACTATTATTTTCTGAGCATCGTGGCACAGTGGTTAGAGTGCAGTACTGCAGGCTACTTCTGTTGACTTCCAGCTGCCTGCAATTTGACAGTTCAATTCTTACCAGCTCAAGGTTGACTCAGCCTTCCATCTTTCTGAGGTGGCTAAAATGAGGACACAGATTGTTGGGGGCAATATGCTGACTCTGTAAATTGCTTAGAAGGGGCTGTAAAGCACTGTAAATGGTGTATAAATCTAAGTGCTATTGTTAATTGTTAAAAAATATGATTTTGTGTGTGTGTTAATACCTAATAGGTTTAATATTGTTATTTTTAACATGATTCAATAAATAAATGTTCTACAAATGCATCAAGTTTAATTTTTCACACAGTAAATATCCATAAATATTACCCATACAAACAAATAAAGATTCCTCCTTCCTCAGTGAGGGAGATGGGCAGTTAAAAAGTCTGATAAATTAATTAATTAAGGCATTCCAAGAAGAAAAAGTTTTTTTTTTCTGCTCTACCTTATTCTCTTAATAAGGGGAAAAAATAAAAATAAAATTAAAAAGGATTCCTCTCCCCAGATGGTGATGCCACAATAGGTTTAAATACCAACCCACTAAAAAAAAAGCAGTATACAAGAAGTCCTTGATATACAACCACAATTGGTGGTTGTTAAAGGAGTTGCACTTAATTTTACAAACTTTTATTACCTTTTTTGCCATGGTTATTAATCAAATCATTGCAGCTGTTAAGCAAATCTAGTTCCCACCATTGACTTTGCTTGTTGGAAGCCAGCTCAGAGAGTCACAAATGGCGACCACATAATCCTGGGACACTGCAACTGTCATAAATACATGCCCAATTGCCAAGCACCTGAATTTTGATCACATAACTAGTGGGATGAGGTGATAGTTGTAAAAGTAAGGAAATGGTTGTAAGTCACTTTTTTCAATACTGTTGTAACTTCAAGTAGTCACTAAACAAACAGTTATAAACCAAGGACTATCTGTAGTTTCCCTGTGTATAGTAGAATTTACATTAACTTGGGTCTTGAAAAACCTGGGGATTGTACTGTATTTTAGCAGTGTTTTTCAAGCTTGGCAATTTTGTGGACTTCTGGGTGGCTGAGGAATTCTGGGAGTTGAAGTCCTCATATCTTAAAGTTGCCAAGTTTGAGAAACACTGGCCTATTGAATCAAATTGAATTGAATCGAATCGAATAATAGAGTTGGAAGGAACCTTGGAGGTCTTCTAGTCCAACCCCTGCCCAGGCAGGAAATCCTACACCACTTCAGACAAATGGTTATCCAGCATCTTCTTAAAAATTTCCAGTGTTGGAGCATTCACCACTTCTGCAGGCAAGTTGTTCCACTTATTAATTGTTCTAACTATCAGGAAATTTCTCCTTAGAAGTTCTAAGTTGCTTCTCTCCTTGATTAGTTTCCATCCATTGCTTCTTGTTCTACCCTCAGGTGCTTTGGAGAATAGTTTGACTCACTCTTCTTTATGGCAATCCCTGAGATATTGGAACACTGCTATCATGTCTCCCCTAGTCCTTCTTTTCATTAAACTAGACATAACCAGTTCCTACAACTGTTCTTCATGTTTTATCCTCCAGTCCCCTAATAACCTTTGGATTGGATTTTCCGATTGGATTTTCTATATTCTAGTAACATAACTTTGGCTTCACTAGTAATATACTTTCATGCCCATCTAATTCACTGGTAATATGGTTTATTTATGCCCAGTGGGGAGTCTGTATAAGATACATATCTGATCCTGAACATTCCAGTCTCCTAGAATTCTGATAGAAATCAGTGTCATGGTTGATGCTGTGTTAAGAGTGCTTGCAGGATTGCTGTGACTATGTGATTAGCTACAAACTGTAAGGATTCAAACAGGCCTATCTCTGCCTCGCAATTAACTGCAAGCCTTCCCCGCCCTAGTTAATTGCCTATTTACTTCCTAAATAAGTAGGAGCTTGCTGCCTGCCAGAACATGGTCAAGCGGTCACCCAGAGGGAGCCAAACGCAGGGGCTTGACACAGATAGAAGGGCTACATAGAGCTAGAGCTGAGCTAGCTAACGACGAGCTGGAGCAAATGGAGCTGAAACAAAGTCACTAAAATGCCTGAGCTGAAAGCTGAAGCTCAGAGCTAGAAAGCCAGAAAGAGAAAAGCTTGCCTTTGCTGAGCTGAGCATGCTGAGCTGAGCATGCAAGCTAGCATATGCCTGCAAGCTAGCATCTGTTGCTGTTGCTGCTGCTGCTGCTGCTGCTGCTGCTGAAGCCACGACCAAGAGGGACAGCTGAAGAGTTTCCTGTCAGAAGCTTCAAGCCACAATTGAATCAACTCTACAGGTGATTTGACTCAGGACTTTCTCATTCTTTCTGTTGACAAGCCTATGCTGCCGTTTTCCACTACCTCGATGATGTATCGATTCTGAAACTACTCAGTGTTGTATTAGTTTCTTCCTTCCCTTTGGAAAGGGTTAAGAGGACTGGTTTCGGTATTGTGGAGAGGAATTTAAGGAGATGGCCTGGCTTCGGCTAATGAAGATAAGTTTTGTTATTGATGTGTTTTTAAAGGCATAGTTTTTAAATATTTTTTAGTAAAGTATATTTTTCTACAAGACTCCTCTGTCAGTTTTATTTCAGCCCCAGTATGTTTGCATGTGAATAGGTTCACGGTTCGTTGGGACAAACCTCACCCCCTCATAACATGCTGGAATGTTCATCTTCAGAGCTTATGATCTGTGTTTGTGTGTGTGTGTGAAATTTATATAGCCTCATTTGTTAAATGGAATAATTAAATTTAAATAGCTTTATTTGTTAAATTGAAATTAACAAATTAATTAACAATTAATTAATAATTAAATTTAGTATTTATATATTTGTTAAATTGATGTAACAAATTTATATATTTGTTAAATTTATATGTTTGAATAAAATCTCTTCTAAAAGAACTAGTTTCCCAGATGGGTGCCAGAACCTGTGAATCCTTTCACTAATTATAAGTGGGTTTGTACCAGACTTACTTGCTTGATTATTGAGGTTTAATCTTGAATTCACTGTTTCTAAATCTGGTATCTGCAAATATACAAATATGGCAAAAGTCAAAAGGAAGGTTAAGCATAGATACACAGTTAGTTTAGATTAAAAACATACTGAACAGAAAGCACCCACAAACTTACTGAGCTACATTTACATCCTGAAACATCTGGACTGGGAACGGGGCCAAATGGGCATGAAAGAGGAGAAGACTGCTCTATTGCTGGGGAGGGGTTGTAGAAAGGATTTTTTAGGAGGTGATTCAAGCTTCCATGCGTTCCATTGTTTGGAGCAGGTTTAAGTTTCAGGAGATCTGTGAAAGAAAAAAAATGTGATTTTTCCAGTGTGCATCAAAGACTTCTGATGTTTCTGATGTTTGAAGTTTGGACTGGGAAAAAAGAGTTACAGAAGTATGAGAATCTCGAATGGGGAAGTGTCACATGAGCGTTTGACTGTGGTACTCACGACAATTCTGGAATTATATAGGCTATGTTTGAAGACTTTTACAGTTCCCACAAACTGAACAAAGCAAGTTGAAAGGCCTCTTCAGGTTTTTCTTAATAATTTGCAAGATGCTATGACTCAGTACGACTTCATGTAGTATGCTTTTGTGGTAAAACTACTTTTGGAAAAGAGGACACATGCTATGATAGTTGTAGTTACAAATTGTAGTTTTAAGAGAGACCGCTCTTTTTTAAAAAATCCTACAAAGATCTTCCTAAGAATAATATTCCCAGGAGTGTTAAGTGGCCTGTCAACTGAGAATGGAGCATGCCCAAAAGCTACATATTCCATTTGCACATGAAAAAGCAAGAAAATATTTTAAGTAACCCTTTAATATTGCATTCTTTAGTTTCCTACCTCCACATGGTCAAGAGTTAAGTTCATGGCCTCCGGTGGATCACAGGGAGCATTGCCTCTGGATTACTGCTGCTTTTTTCAATTTTAAAAGTTTGGTTTGATTTAATGCCTCGGATGTATTATGACTAGACCATTCCATACGTGCTCTGGTCTCAATCAGGACTGTCTAGGTCCCTACTCCTAGAAGCACAAGGCCGAAGACACCAGCCTGAAGATGACGCACGAGACTTCGTCAAAACATCTGCTCCCTTTCGCTTTTCAATTCCAATCCAGGAGCCCTCAAGCAGTCACATTCATGACAATGCTCCCTCCCATATGTTGGGGTAGACCAGGTGTCTCGATAGAAAAACACTTAATCTTTCCCCTGGCTCAAGCTGATGAAGGGAGGAGAACTTGTGGCTCAGAAGGTTAATTCAACTGCCTAACATGCAGAAAGCCCAAGTTCAAATCCAAGTAAGGGTATGGCTAGCTGATGAAAGTTAAAAAGCTTGAAACAGATCTATACTAGTCTCCCTTTATTTCTTTATCAGCAAAATATAAATTTGGTATACAATGTGAATGTGACTGCTTGAGGGCACACACACACACACTTTCATATATATATATATATATATATACATATATATATACATATATACATACATACATACATACATACATACATACATATGTCTTTGGTTATTCGGGTCTTCTCCCGCGTAAAATTGGAAGTGTCTTAGCGATGTTTCGACAAAGCCTCATTCGTCATCTTCAGGCTGGTGTTCTCCGCTTCGTGCTTCCAGGAGCAATGTGAGATCGCAGCTGTCTCTTCCTTTTAACTGCTAGTGGGGGTGTGAGCTGATTGGGTGGGAGCTTGGCTGTGTTCTGATTGGGTGGAGGTGTGTTCTTATTGGTTAGGGGCTTGGCTGTGCTCTGATTGGATGGGGGGTTGGTTGTGCTCTGATTGGCTGGGGGTGTGTTCTGTTTGGGTGGGGGCTTGGTTGTGCTCGGCTTAGTCTGAGTTGCAGGGGGATTTGAGCTGGTGAGCTGCATTGTTGTTGTTTGGCTTCGTGTTTGTGGCCATGAGAGCTCTTCATGGTGGGTGTCAGTCTACTTCATGTATGGATTGGAGGGGTTTAAAGTGGCTAATGATGCAGCTGCAGTCTGGCTTCTGGTCCTAGGTCGTGCCTCATTATCAGTGTGGGTTTGAGTCTGCTTTCTGCGTGGATGTGTGGTGGTGACATCCTGTGTGGCTCTCGTGAGTGTGGATCTGGTGTCATTCGTCATGTTAGGGACTCATTTGTCAATAAGGGCAGTTTTCCAAATGGCTGGTAGGCGGGAGGTATCGTCTCATTTGTTCATGCTGTATGGGCGTTTTTCTATCTCGATGGCTTCTCTGATTATTCTGTTATTAAAGTGTTCAGTTTTAGCGATAGTTCTGGTCTTTTTAAAGTCAATTTCTTGTCCTGTGGCTTTAAGGTGTTGGACCAGAGAAGAAGTTGGTTCCTCTTTTCTGACTGAGTTCTTGTGTTCTTCAATGCATGCACTTATTCTTCTGTTGGTTTGTCCGATGTATGTGGTGGGGCAGGCAGTGCATGGGATTTCATATACTCCTTTATTTTCTAACTCAATTTTGTCTTTGGGGTTCCTTAGGATGGTGGATATTTTTCGGTTTGTGCAGAATGCTGTCTTGATGTTATGTTTGTGGAGGATTTTGCTTATTCTGTCTGTGGTACCTTTTATGTATGGGAGGAGGTCTTTGCCGTTTTCTTGTTCTCTGTCTTGGATTTTAGTGGGGGTTTCTTTTTGGATTAGGTTGGTAATCTTATTTCTTTGGTATCCATTGGATGTTAGTACGTTAGTGAGAGTGTGTAGTTCAGTTTTTAGGTGTTGTTCGTCAGCTAAGCGTTTTATTTTGTAGATGAGTGTCTTGGCTACAGAGTTGATCTGGGCTTGGTGGTGGTGTGAGAGTGCATGCAGATAGCAGTTTGTGTGTGTTTTCTTCTGGTAGATAGTGTGTCCTAGGGAGCCATCGGATTTCCTGTAGACTAAGACATCCAGGAAGGGAAGTTGGTTGTTCGTTTCTGTTTCCATGGTGAACTATATTTTGGGCTGTAGGCTGTTGAGGTGTGTGAGGAAGTTGTCCAGTTTTTCTTTCCCATGTGGCGAGATTATGAAGGTGTCGTCTAGGTATCTGAGCCAGAGTTTCGGTTTGTGATCAGATTTTTCTAGAGCTTGGGTTTCAAAGTGCTCCATATAGAGGTTGGCAATGACAGATGAGAGGGGTGATCCCGTGGGTGCTCCTTCTATTTGTTTGTATTTTTGTCCATTATAGATGAAGTATGTGTTGGATAGGCAGTGGTTGGTCAGATCTAGGATGTGCTTGGGGGGGGGGGGTATATTTGTTTTGGATAACTGTCAAGGCTTCTTCCTGCAACTCAGACTAAGCCCCCACCCAAACAGAACACACCGCCAACCAATCAGAGCACAACCAACTCCCCATCCAATCAGAGCACAGCCAAGTCTCTAACCAATAAGAACACACCTCCACCCAATCAGAACACAGCCAAGCTCCCACCCAATCAGCTCACACCCCCACTAGCAGTTAAAAGGAAGAGACAGCTGCGATCTCACATTGCTCCTGGAAGCACGAAGCGGAGAACACCAGCCTGAAGATGACGAATGAGACTTCGTTGAAACATCGCCAAGATACTTCCAATTTTACGCGGGAGAAGACCCGAATAACCAAAGACCTACATACAAACACCTGCGAAAACCTCAGAAAACATATATATATATATATATAATTTATGGTAGTATGTTTTCTGTAATCTATGTTCTTTCAGTTAATTAATTTCATTTTGAATTTTTTTAAAAAAATCAGATAAAAATTAGACAAGGTGTAGTTAATACTCACCACACATTAAATTATAAAGTTCAATATTATCAAAAGACGACACCTCATTTTTTTCCTTAAAGCCTGGCCCATGTGCTAAAAAGATAGCCTGAACAATAACAGAAAATAGATTTACCAAATAGCTTCCAGTTTTTGTTTTTCATAGTCAATGTTAATGTAGCTTTTTTAAAAATTCAAGATATAAATGCTGTTAATTTCAGGTAGTTGGCTTGTGAATTAAAAGCTTTCAACTAGTTAAAAACGTAATTAATTCCTACTCCTTTACTAAAGAGGACATTCAACACAATTTGCAAGTTGCTTGTGCATTTACTCAGGACACCATGATCAGTATTGTAAACCTTGAACCTTAGCATTAAGCCTTTGCTTGGGACATGAGAAATGCTTCAACTGTTTTTCTGCTGAATGTTTCAACATTGTTAATGGAATTAAATTCAACAGAAATACTGTTTTAAGTGCAAGGAAATTATCTCTATTCAATCTGAAGCTTGGGCATGTGGCAAAAGTAGGCAAATTCAGAGAACCTACTGCTGATATCTCCTTCCATTACTGCCTAGATATTTTCTTATCTTACCCTCAACTTAGATATATACATATACATATACATTGGCTGCTATGGCTATAAACTACCACATTTAAGATGACGAACAATTAGTGTGGAAAATGAAATTCTCTTTAAAAAAAGTTTTATTGTTTTATTAATACACATTATGTTAAACACATAACATACAACATTTAAATATATCCTCTTTTTAACAAGCGTTTCTTCATGGTCTGCTTTCCATTGGAAAACAAAATTCTCAAGAATATGTGGACCTTCATGGAAAACTCTAATCATATCTGATTCAGTTGATCATGGTGTCATTCACACACTTTAATTTCCCCTTAACCATTTACTCCTCCAATCACACTGAATAACTGTTTCTGAGAACTGAGTAATCCTTTTGAATAGAACCAATGTGACATAGAAATAAACACAAAAGAGAAGTGATCAACAGATGTCTTACCTCCATACTTTTAAATTCATTGTCGTAGCCATGGGCACCACCTTTACAACGATTATATTTGTTATTCCTAAATACACATATGCATAGAATGAATATATAGCAGTCAATTAGAAATACTAAGTTTTCCAATTTAGAGTTGTTTAGAGAAGGCATTTTTTTCAATCAATGCAATGAAAATATTTTCTTCAGCAAGAGCCTGGATAGCTCAAGAGGCTAAAAGCACACTAAAGCCTGTTATTAACATCCAGCTGTCTGCAATTACACCAGTTCGAATCTCATCAGGCTCACCAGGATGGAAGGTTGACTCAGCCTTCCATCCCTTCTAAGGTAGATAAATTGAGGACCCAGTTTGTGGGGGCAATAAGCTGACTTTGTATAAAATATACAAAAGTATGAAGGCTATTGTTTAATGCATTGTAAGCCGCCCTGAGTCTTTGGAGAAGGGCGGTATATAAATCTAATTTTTTTTAAAAAATGGCTGGCTGTTGTCATCACTTCAAAGAAGTTGTTACTATTTATGAACTATCTCTTCAGTAATACCCCATGAATGGGATTTATCTGATCTCAGAAAATAAAATTGTCTCTAGAGCACAGTAGTATCATACATTTACTGCAGGATGCCTGGTTGGTTAGGATTCTTTCAAGCACACACACACAAATTAGTGGTATTAATGTATCAGGTGATGGAGAAACAAATGGGATAATTTTTCTAGAATAGTTGGCTTCACATCATGCTTCTTTACCAGTGGTGGGTATCTACCGGTTTGTCCCAGTTCGGGTGAATAGGTAGCAGCAGCATCGGGAGGCTCCACCCACCACCTCAACGTCATCACAGACACTCTGCACATGCACGCACTCAGTTCAGAACCAGTAGCGAAGGTAAGTGAAACCTACTACTGTTTTTTACACTTACACCACTGTACTACCCAGGTACACATACATGGGTATGTAACATATATACATTAGGGGTGGGTTCCAAATCCCATCGCTACTGGTTCATTCATGCGTGCGCATGCAGAAGCGTCCAGGCAGGTGGGCGGAGCCTCCCGCCGCTACCGGTTCACCTGATCCAGTATGAACTGGTAGCAACCCACCACTGATATACATGCCACTCCTTGAGAAAAGAATTAGCTCTATACCAGCACGCGTCTAAGAAACATGTTTAACAGATAAAGGATAGTGATGAGTTAAAAAACTCTTAACTCTCATCTGTAATCTCCAGTTAAAATATCTTAGATGTGAGTCTTTTCCTCTGTGGTACTGAGGAGACTAGTCCTCATATTTTGACTAACTGCATTTCCCTGAAAATATAGCTTACTCATTGAGTAATTCCTATTTAAACACCCTTAACATCTTTCTTGGATTACAATCTGGAACATAAAGGAACTTCCAGATAGTACTTTAATGTTCCACCCCTCCCCCCCCCCCCCCCGCCCCATTTCAGATACCGTTGATCATTTATTAACTTGTCATTTTAAGGCTGAGTAATGAGCAGATTTTATTCTTGAAAGGCTTTAAAAAGGGCTGGTCTTTTCTGTGGTTCCAAAATGAAGCTGGAGTGAACCATCTGCCCTGACAGTTCAATGACAAGCTGTGACATGTACCACCACCCTTGCCCAAATATGTTAAGGAAGTCTGCGCACAAAAAGAGTCAGTCTTAATCACTTTCTTTCCCAGTTCAATCATAATTAGGATGACTTTAGAGAGGGATCTTTTCTTTTCTTTCAAGAGGCAGCTGGACTTTCTGGTTCTTCTCATCCAAGAAACTTTTTTAGCTCTAGAAGAAGAAAAAAGCATCTTTGGGACAACCATGTCCTGGATGACTGAGAATCTCCCCAATATTTAGAGAGGGATGTTTCCCTAGTGTGAATAGTAGGAGAGAAGCAGGACCCAACCCTCTTCTCCTAGATCACATATTCTTTGCAGTAATTCTGATTACCAATGAAAAATTAAGTCACAGTAATTTTATGATGGACTGTATGCCTCAATGTGGTGTCTAATTTCTTGGTCCTACACATAAATTCCAACATGGAGCTCTTAATCTGCTCTTCCAACTCCAAAACGTTTTCTACCTCTTTTCTTGGAGACATTCTATAAGCAAACAATACAGGATAGCAACTTGCCTGTATTTTTTAAAATGCTGATTCTTAAAAATCTAAATCACTTTTCTGTGTAGATGCAGGCAGTGGTGCTGTCAGTACTGCACTAAGGGGAAGTATGTGAAAGAGGTGTACCAATCTCAGCAGGGCTTGTTGACTATCCTTGGAAGTAAATGAAATAATGGGCCTGAAATACAGATAGTCCTCGATTTACAACAGTTTGCTTAGTGACCATTCAAAGTTACAATGGCACTGAAAAAAGTAACTTATGAGCATTTTTCACACTTACGACCATTGCAGCATCCCAGTCTCACATGATTTACATTCGGATGCTTGACAACTGACTCATATTTATGATGATTTCAGTGCCCCAGGGTCATGTGATCCCCATTTGCAACCTTCTTACAAGCAAACTCAATGAGGAAACCAGTTTCACTTAACAACCATGGTACTAATTTAACAACTGCAATGATTCATTTGACAAATGTGGCAAGAAAAGTCACAAAATGGGGCAAAATTCACTTAACAAATTTCTCATGTAGAAACATACATTTTGGGCTCAACTGTAGTCATAAATTGAGGACTACCTGTAATGACCAGCATTTCTAAATTCTAAATTCCAAATGCAACACTACCAGAGGAACCAATGCCATGGAGATAGTCATGTTTGGTTATTGAGATGGAAGCATTATATGAAAAACAGGGCTGCTTTAAAGTTGAACTTGATAAACTGTAAGTTGATTCAAAATTGCGCTTCAGGAAAGGAAATCATGGACAATCTATGACAATTATATGCTATATAAGTTTTATGATGACATTTCCTTTGGGAATGCAATTGCCAAACTGTAGGCATCCCAACATGATCTGAACCATGCAACTGAGGGAATTCTCTAATCAAGATAAAAGGGAGAGATGTGGGCTGTCATTATTGTAATAGAAAGTGACATAATAAAGAAGGATGTGGACTTTATAGAGGTGGGATTCCTGCAAGAGACACAAAAAATAAGGCCAAATGTCCTTTACAAAATGTCAAGCCTGCACAGGGATTGCAAAAACAAAGTAAAATACAAACAAAGGAACAGACAGATTAGCCTTCCATGTTTTGATTTGCAAAGGAAAACAAGATCTATTCTGTTTAGGTTTGGTGAGAGTTTTATTTTTCAGGTGCTATTGAATTTTAAATTTTGCCTCACTTTAATTATTTTGTAATTTGTTCCAAAGGCAGTTATAACAGCCTTTTGGATATATTAAAGACTTATCAAGTTTTCAATATTAAATAATGCCACAATCATGAATTACTTTCTCTGATCCCTTTTGGAAGTTATTTTTCCCACCAGAGACAAATCCTGTTTGGAACATCTGGTTTCATCTCTAGCAACAAACTCCAGAAATAAATCACAGCTATAACGTTATGAGGTTGCCAATGCCTTTCTCAATAATCATGCCAGATGGGGGATAACAGGCACTATGCTTCAAAAATCTGAAATATACAAGGTTAGTATGCCTTGTATAGAAGAAAATATACTTTTCTGAGAGTTATTAGATAAATAAATTTATCTTGCATTATGAAACTTTGCCACATGTTATTTATGTAGCAGTCACATAGTTGTATGATCTAATTCACTTATTTATTTATTTTTGGATCTACTAAGCAGTGAAAGAAATCTAGTGCCTCAGTTTTTGGGAAAATAACAGGATGTTATAACATAATAATTCTTCTGAATTGGCTGGAACTACTCCAGAATTACTCAACAAGAAAAGTATATGTATTTTCTTGCAGATGATTCATATTATGAATTATCACTTTTTCTACTTATTCAGGAATTGTACACTTTCATTATAACTACTCCTATAACAGTTTACAGGAAAATTAAAACAACAACAACCATCACCCTGTAAAGTAATAAACTAAAAAAATAACAAAGTAAAATTAATTAGCATAATTTTAAAAAAACAAAAAACTAGGCGGAATGCAAAGGGTGTCTCTTAATGCCAAACTGACCAAAGACAGGACTTCAAGCAAGGAGAAAATTCCATATGCAAACAGTGTAAACCCAAAGGATCCTTTGGAATGCAGTCTTATAAAAGTTGCCGATTTACAACTTTCAGCATTGCTGAGAATTAGCCTTTGTTGTCAGGGCCACAGAGCAGTTGTTTTCCATCTCTGCTTTATCTAATTTTCGCCTGCCTATTCCTAGCCATCAGATGAACTCAGGAAATACGAAGTTCAAAATGCTTGAGACTGTAACTTCACCTATAATCCTTCTCCCTATAGTGACAGCAAGCTATAGGAAGATCAAGGTGTTGGTTTAAATATTAATTATTATTCTGATTCTAAAATTTACTATTAACAAAGATAAAGTCCTGGATTTTGAAGCATACAGCAGAGGACTGGGATAAGGAGGTCATTGAGGAGAAGTCAGTCATTTTTCTATACAGGTAGTCCTCGATTTACAACAGTTTGTTTAGTGACCGTTTGAAATTACAACAACACTAAAATAATTGACTTACAACCGTTTTTCACACTTACAACCATTGCAGTATCCCTATGGTGAAATGATCAAAATTCAGATGTTTGGCAACTTTATGACGGTTATAGTATCCCAAGGTCATGTGATCCCTTTTTGCGACCTTCTGACCAGCAAAGTCAATAGGGAAGCAACCATGTTACTAAGTTAACATCTGCAGTGGTTCCCTTAACAACTGTTTCAAGAAAGGTCATAAAATGAGGCAAAACTCACTTAACAACTCTCTCGCTTAGCAACAAAAATGTTGGGCTCTATTGTGGTCATAAGTTGAGGACTACCTCATTCTGTCTCTTCTCACAAGAGCAGCCAACCTTGCAATCATTTTCTAACTCAGGAAATAAGCCTTCTGCGGACTCATTATCATTTCAACCTAACAGAAGTCTGTGAGAAATCTTTCATAATTCAGATCTACAGAGCACTTCCAGGCCAGATGAACCTGGTCATAATACAGGTTATGATTTCTAAATAAAGTTTCATCTGGCTTTAGAATATTGCTGAGACAAGATCCCTCTATTATCCTAAGAGAGAAGTAGTATAATCACCTGCAGAAAGTGTTTCTCTCTCTTCATTTATCTTGATCTTGTCTATCCTTATCTGTCATGCCTGACTTTCCATATAAGTTTCATGCAGTCACCGAGGACAACACATTAATCCTCAGAGCATTTGGAATCAAGTAGATAATAAAAAAGCATTTGAAATCAAGAAGATAATAAAAATAAAACTTCTACATTTATAAGTAAATAAATGTACCTATTAAAAATAACATTTTGCTGCCTTCTTACAGTACATCTAAAACTGGCTCCATTTTACCATTTAATAAAAAGCTAAGCGATGTCTACATATTGGTCTATATACGGTACCTCGCAGCCAGCCACTTTTGATCAACCATCAGATTAACTTTGTCAATACGAACGTTGTTAGCAAAGTGTAGTCTCTTTGGAAGGTCTTTGGCCAAATAAGCTTTAAAGTGCTGTTTTGGCTTTTGGCACTGAAAAGGTGAAAGTGAAATTATAAATTTTGCAGCATCACAGAATTAAAAAATAAAATATGAAAAAAAAACATGTTTTCAATGCAACTATCGCTATGCTGTCAATCTTACTTTCTTTGCAACAGGACCTTTTGTAAATTCTTCAAAAGAATCTCTATAAACAAGAATCCGGTTAATAAAGGAATGCTGGACTACTTTTTGTTATGCTTTACAGCAGAGGTGGGAGTCAAGTAATTTAACAACCGGTTCTCTGCCCTAATGATTTCTTCCAACAACCGGTTTGCCAAACTGCTCAGAAAGTTAACAACCGGTTCTCCCGAAGTGGTGGGAACTGGCTGAATCCCACCACTGCTTTACAGTGAATCCAATAGGTGGATGAAATGCTCCACAAGCCCAGTTAATTACTTCAATGTATAGGGCTCTATGTGTGTGTTGTTTGTGTTGTGTTGTGTGTGTGTGTATTTTCTGTCAATCTATCAGTAGTCCTCAATTTAGAACCATAAGGGAATTTGTTCATTAAGGTCATAATTAGTGACAGTTGTAACATGGGTCATAAAACATGACTGACCCAATTTTGCAACCTTTTTTGTGGTGGTTGTTCAGTGAATCATTATGTTTGAGACATTGCAAATGGCAATTACAGGTAGTCTAATTACCAAGTACCCAAAGTGTAGTCATGTGACCATGGGGTGTAAGCTCACAAACTCAGGGAAACAGGTTAAGAATATGTAAATTTCAACCTGTTGCAGAAGATAACAATTGATCATTCAAAACTTCTCCGTCCTCTAAAAATCATAGTAACAGACCTTAAGGGTTGGGTTTTTTTTCCTAATGTAGACTGGATCTAGGAATTTTAGCTTTACATCTATCACAGATGACAATTATATGAAACAATAGTATGAACATTAAGGAAATAGTGTAATTTACTTTATCTTCCATATGATGGCTGTCTTTTAAAGCTAGCGTAAGATACATTCACATCCAAAAGTTAGGCATCGCTGGTCAAAATATATTTTACAGTGAAACCCCAAGTGGACCCATCAACAATATGACATGGACTTAAACATGACAAGCATTCTGAAAATTTTAAACCTGCACCTACATGCAGGTTTTTTTTTCAGGTTCAAGAAAAGAACATGATAGATTCAGAAGTCAGAACAACCTTTCAGTCAGGATGCTGTAATATTATATTTGGTAAAAATGCTATATAATGGCATATAAGATGAACAGTGACTAACTGGCTGAATTCAATTGCTGCAATATCTAAATTGGTCCTAGAGGGATGAGAATGGAACACAGCCAGGTCTATTATGAAGCGATGCAAGATTCAGACTCTTTCATCTAACCTTCATTAGTTCATAACCTTCATTCAGTTCTATGCATCGCCTCTCTCAAAGAAAACAGTAACAATGTGCTAAAGAAATTATATTTCAGTAGTGATGCCTTTGCAAAATGCTTGGATTATTATTATTGTTCTAGGAAGAAAAAGAATAAAAACATACTCACTGTTAGTTTTTTAACAATTGCTTCAGAATCAACTGTTTGGAAGAAAAGAAATGTTATGCAATATGTATAATGTATTACTTTCAAGCATTAAACTATCAATTTATCTTCTTCAAATATGGTATTGAAGTATTAACCCATGATAGTTGTATTTTTAAGGTATTAAGCCTTTTTAAAACGCTTGTCCAATGGTATTTGCAACTGTTGGCTTTAGCATCATTCAGTCATTTGCAACTGTTGGCTTTACATCATTCAGTAGTTTGCCACCAAATTTTAGTGATGAAATTTCTGGGATTCAAGCACCATAAACTCTTGTGGGTGGCAGCAGTGGTGGGATTCAAGTAATTTAACAACCGGTTCTCTGCCCTAATGATTTCTTCCAACAACCAGTTTGCCAAACTGCTCAGAAAGTTAACAACCGGTTCTCCCGAAGTGGTGTGAACTGGCTGAATACCACCACTGGGTGGCAGGTGACATTGCTCTAAGCATGGAAGATGCCTTAGAGCAGCATGTTCTACAAAGCCTCTCACTTAAATTCTAAAGTTTTATAAAGCTGTGGTCCAAACTTACATGTAAAAAAGTCTTTTGGAACATTTTTTGATCGAATACGAGGTGCTGGGCCTTCATACATATAAAAATCAACTGTATTAAAATAATCGGTCATGTATTCCACCCGGTTGCAGGATATTGACTCCATGCCTAAAGAAAGGAGAAGAAAATGGTAGATAATTGAAGAAATATTGAATTCCCAAGGTTGACAAAGCTCTTTATTAAAAAAGTGAAGCATAAAGCAATGTTACCATGATCAGCCAGAAGGATAAGATTGACACAATTATGCAGATTCCTTTGCTTTAGGCCTTCCATCAACATTCCCAGGGTCTGATCTACCCTTTGTAAAGTCTTAATTATCTATGCCAAAGAGAAAAAGGTTAAGTGGCATCTTATGAATGGTAGGTTGCTCCCGGTTCGGTCCTGTTTTTGCGAACCGGTAGTAATGGCGGCGGGAGGCTCCACCCACCAGCCCCGACGTCATCACTGACATTCTGCTCCCACGGGCACTCCCGTTGCAAACTGGTAGTAAAGGTAAGTGGAACCCACCTCTGGATCTATCACAATAAACAATACAATAATAAAGAGAAACCATTTTTTGGGTTACAGGTGTTACAGTTCAGTTGTTAAGTTTCTAAAAAGGTTGTTAAGTGAATCTGGCTTCTCCAGATTCTGACACTTTGCATGTCAGAAGGTTGCAAAAGATGATCATATGACCCAGGAATACAGAGACAGTTATAAAATATGATTCAGTTGGCAAGGGTCTGAATTTTGATCACCTGACTATGGGGATGCTACAATGGTTGTAAGGGTGAAAAGTGGTCATAAGTCACTTTACGTGCTGTTGTAACTTCGAATGGTCACTAAATGAACTATTGTAAGTCAAGGACTACCTGTATAAGGCAATAAAAATACTGTTTGGTGTTTAATGTGGAACAGCTCAGCTTTTACATATATTATTCTACCAGTATTTTTATGTCTAACAAAGAAAAAGAACATGTGTCATTACTTCAATTAAGCCTGACTAGGTGGCTCAAGTGGCTAAGACACTGAGCTTGTCGATCAGAAAGATTGGCAGTTTTGGTGGTTCAAATCCCTAGTACAGGTCTCCTGCATGAACAGGGGGTTGGACTAGATGACCTCCAAGGTCCCTTCCAACTCTGTTACTGTTAACCTTTTATCTATGATATATACCAGCTGAAGTTTAATTTAAGCCCCACCCCTTTAAATACAGAATGAGGGTGAGAGAGATATAAAAAAAGAGATGCTTACTGCTCCACTAACAGGCCCAAATTTATGTCCAGTTGTGTCTGGCTCCTCAATATACAATGTGAAGAAATCTGGCCTGCAGATTAAAAAGAAGACCATTACTTTAAAAAAAAATCACCTCATCGAAAGATACATTATTAATTAACGTGTTGCCCAGATAGTTTGCAACTCAATGGTGGCTGCTATCCTCTCCTAAAACTGAAAGTTCAGAGTCAGATCAAACACTGAACTAGCTAGGAGAAGAAAGAATAGGAGAGGAAATTATTGAAAACAAAGGACAACATGGAGCAAACATCCCCAGAACCAGAATGCTGCCTGGATTGTTTTCTCTCATTCTGGTGTCAGTTCTGGAAATGGAAGAATGGGCAAAAATTTGGATAACTACAAGATGGCAGGAGGTCAGAGGTTTTGGAACTGCTTTCTGCCATCCAGTGATTAGCAGATTTTTGCAGTTCAGTTCAAGTCACCTCAGAGGAGATATAAAGAAGATGTCAACATTTAGTTTTTAAAGATTTAAAAATTGGGGGGAGGAGTGAATGACAGTAAGTGAAACCATGCTTCTTAGTTGGCAGCATATAATTACCGTATTTTTCAGACTATAAGACGCACCTACCTTTTTGGTGAGGAAAAGAAGAAAAAGAAATCTCCCTCTGCCTCTGCACAATTTTGCCTCCTTGCAGCAAACAGCAAACAGCCTGCTTTACTTTCATTTTCAGCATAACTTGATTAGCACGAGGAAAAAAAAAATCTGCTCTAGCTATTTACCTCTTTGCAGCAAGCAGCAGAGCCCTGTGCAAAACAGCTAAGAGCAAACCAGCTGAGAGTCAGAAGACTGATCCAATCAACTTGTGCTAATTAGGCTGTGCTGAAGCTGAAAGGAGCTGTTTTTTCCTTGCTGTTTGCTTGCAAGGAGGTAACTGCTGCGAGGCAGAGGCCAAAAGGTGGGGGACAGTGGGTGGGTAGGGCTACATTCGGTGTATAAAACACAGCTAAATTTTCACCCCTTTTAGGGGGTGGAGGGAAAAGTGCGTCTTATACTCCGAAAAATATGGTAGCTGCCTTGCTTAGCATTTTATAAGAACAGAGAATGTTGTTTCATAAGCTTTTGTGGCTATTACCTTTTAGCTTTGGGGAGATCTAGCCAGTTTAGCACCTCCATAACTCTTGCTTCAAATGGAGTTGATCTACAAGGAATAAAAATACTATTTAGAAGGAAAGCATCATGGCGACAAGGTGAACTTTGTTTAGTGGACATGTCAACAACATGCTTTTATGCCGATAGCAAGTAAGACAATTAGTACTTTCCAACCTTCCCATTATGACATATTGGTTAATTTTTTAGTGAGCGACAGACGTTATTCTGTACAAACGCTTTTATAAAGCAAAAACCAAGTTGATAATTGCAAACATAAAGCCTCAACTAGGTAGACTTTGTGTTGCAATGTGAACATAAATCAAATGTAAACACTCTAGTAAGAGTAAATGCTGCTGTAAAAGTAACATATACAAAAAAGGCCGAAGCAAAAACATAATCCCTTCCAATTTCCTGCAATATTCAAGGCATGAAATGCTCTTCTCATGTGGCCCTCCTGTCCACTTGTTTGGGATGGAGTCAGCAGAACATGGCAGGAAGGAGATGAAAAATGGTTTCAAAATGTCAAAGCAAACCAGAGACATTTTTGAGTCCATACTCAGTGGCCTGAAATATGAATTTCTCACCAAAATAATATCACCACTTAGTATATTCAGTATTCTATGTCATGCAATATTTATAAAACAACTAGATTGGAATTATAAGCATGTCAGTATTGAGATGGAAAGCCCATTGAATGAAGTAGAATAGAAGCTGTATTTTTCCTAGCAGATTTAAACTGAAGGCTGACCCTTCAATTAAGCAGAGTGAGAAAATGTCTCAACCAGCAGGAGGCAGCAAGATGTCAAAGGTGAGAGATGCTGCCTCTCCCACAACCTCTCAGTTACCCGATGCCCTTCAAGCCAAAAGAACATTTTAATGCTAATACAAGGACTGAAAAAGGTGCCAACCATCTTTTAGGCAATTGTTGCCTATGACAGAAGAATGAAAAGTGTCCCTCTCACGTTCTTCAAACCCAGCCTGATATATGTTCCCTTTATGTATTTATAATACAAAGATTTCCTAATGCCAACATTATTTAATGTGTGGGAATGGAAAGGACCATGCAGATCTTTGAAGAGATTCTTCCCTTCAATGGCTATATGAATGAAGCACCCATTCAAATCAACCACAGCAGTGTCTGTGTAATCATTAGTAGTTGAGCTTCATTCAAGCATATCATTCTTGGTAAAGGCTTACTAAATAATGATTTGGAAACTGTAAAATGAATGAAACATCAATTTAGTACCAGTTTTCCATTACTGTAATACATTTTCCCGCACTTCAGGTGTCCTATTGATTACAAAAGTATATTCCCATAAAGAAATCTGTACCTGATAGAACCAATTTATTTTTTTCATCTTTAACTCACTTGTTATAATGTTTGTATATGGTTGGGTAAGATCCATTTATTTTTACTTCAGATCCAGGCCAAAAGTAGGTGGCTGCTTTCAAACCTTGATAGGTTGCTGTAAGCCAAATCTGCAAGAAGTGTGCACAGAATCAGTATCTTAAAAAAATGAGCAAACTATAAAACCTCACGTCTCAAGGTCTCTACAGGCAGTCCCCAGATTAAGAATGCCCAATTTAAAAAGAACCTTTAGATCAGAGGTCTTCAAACTTGGCAGCTTTAAAACTTGTGGACTTCAACTCCCAGAATTCTCCAGCCAGGCTGGAGAATTCTGGGAGTTGAAGTCCACAAATCTTAAAGCTGCCAAGCCTGAGGACCCCTGCTCTAGATACTAATAGGGCTGTCTGTTACAAAATGGGAGAGAGTTAAAATGCCAGACAGCAGCATGATCTGACTCAAAATAGTGGATGGCATTCTCCTTCCTTGAACCAATGAAGTGTTAAAGTTGTGCTATGCTTTCATGAGCGTCACAAAGTAGTGTGTGCATTTTTAATACAGCATGCAGCAGGAGTTTATGAACGTATTGTGCAGCTTCAGAGGTTTGACTGTTCAAGGAAGGAAAATGCTGTCCGCCATTTTGAGTCAGATCATTTTTGCCTTCACTGAAGTTACAATAGTTACTTAGGACTGATCTTTGCAACGGTTGCAGCATCTCGACAGTCATATGTCCAAAATTTGGACAGTGAGAGATTGAATTCCAAGGAGTTCTTCTTGAATTGGATTCTCTTTGCTGGAAGTCAGTTTTCCCCATAACCTAGTTTTAAAATATGAAACTTATACATTCAAACTTTACAAAGAATTTTGGTTACAACTTTGATGCTGTTGTTGATCCTTGATATGCAGAAGTACAGGTAGGGTAATCTGTTCCCATTTAAATGCAAATTCTGGTTAAAATCATTCTTAATCCAAGACTGCCTGTACTCGCTCATCAGCAATTTTTAGAAACTAAATGTGCTTTACTATGGGCCAATCAAAACTGAATTCTATAAAGCCACGTTGATTTTTTTACGCAAGGACTTTCCCTATTTCTGTTTCCCCTATTAAGGAATTACATCATCTTCATAGCATCACCCTGCTGCCTTGAAGTTATATGTGAAGTCTGTTTGCATTACTGTTATTTCAATACAACAATAGAATTTGCTATTGGAAAATCAAATCTATCTACACCCATGAACAGAACTAAAGGTACATACAGGTTGTCCACCCCACCAGGCAGGATTTTTGTTGTTACGTCCAGAAAGTGAGAAGTTCTGATCTAAATGTACGTCATACATATTATTGTCAATGATGCCATGGGTTTCTGGATACAAGCCCTGAGGAAAAAATATACATATTAGTGCAGATAAATGAGCTTTTTAACATTTCTTCTGGGATCAAGATTGACTCAGCCTTCCATCCTTCTGATGCGGGTAAAATGAGGAGCCAGATTGTTGGGGGCAAATATGCTGACTCTGTAAACTGCTTAGAGAGGGCTGTAAAGCACTGTGAAGCGATATATAAATCTAAGTGCTATTGCTATTGCTATTTGTGCTATTGGAGTGCACTGCTGAAATGGTATAGGGCAGTGATGGCTAACCTTTTTGCCATCGCGTGACAAAAGCGGGGAGAACGTGGGGGGTTGTGCACGCGCATGCCCACACCTATAATTCAATGCCCCTTATGCCCCCCCATGTATACGTGCGTAACACACCCGCACTCCCCCTCTTTCTGTACACAACGGCAAAAAGGTTACTGGTGGGTCCAGTAGGCCTGTTTTTCGCTCGACCCAGGTTCCAGAGGCTTTCTTGGAGCCTGGGGAGAGCAAAAACTGCTTTCCCAACCCAACCGGAGGCCCTCCGGAGGCCAGAAATTTCCCATTTCCTGGCTTCTGGTGGGCCCAGAAGGCCCAAAAATCAGTTGGCCGGCGCACGTATGCATGCTAGAGCTGAGCTAGGACAACGCTTGTGTGCCCACCGATATGGCTCTGCGTGCCACTTGTTCGCCATCACGGGTATAGGGTTTCCCACTTGAGCAGGGGTTGGATTAGAAGATCTCTAAGATCCTTTCCAACTCTGTTATTCTTTCTATTTTTGCTACACATCAAGAGTAGAAAGACTTTAGGTTTTCAGAATTTAAATGTCTTCTTAAAGACGTAAATGTCTTCCTGCAGACATTACACAAAATGACGATATACTAATTATATTCAGAAGAAGTGCAGTGTGTGCAAATGACACTGTCCTTTTGCACCCTCCTCCATGTTCAGCAGGCAATTGGTCATACTGGAGAAGTTCCTCCATTCATAAAAGTTTTTTCACATAATTAAAAATCCCAACCTTCCTTAATCACAAGTGCTCTGTGAAAGCAATCCAACAATGAAATGAATACAAGTAGTCCTCAACATACAAACATTGTTTTAGCAACTGTTTGAAGTTACAACGATTACTTATAATTGAATTTTGCAACCGATGTGGCACCTCTGTAGTCATGTGTTCAAAATTTGAATCCTTGGTAACTGGTATGTATTTACAAAGGTTGCAGCATCACATTTACTCTGAAATTAGGGACTATGATGTGAAAGGAATAGGAAACTGGTTTAGGCACTAAAAATTGGTTTTGTTTACAATTATATTGTGAGAAAAGCAGCAATTTCCGTTAGGCATTCTATATCTACGATCCTTTACCTTAACATTAATCTTGCTTGATCTTGCTTTTGTAATCCAGGTATGGTGGTCTTGGCTTACATAAGAAGGCAGCACTGGAAAAGCCATAATGACTCAGTTTCTTTTGGATAGTTTTTCAAGATTTGAAATGGTCTACCAGCATAAATGGGTCAGTCTATACTACTATACAACTATATCACTAGAACTGTGGTATAGTTTTAGCCAGTAGTTAAAAAATATATTTTGGATATTGTAGATTGGATTCAAGTTTATTGACTCCAGCTTCCCAGAGAATTGCTGGTAACCCAGAAAATGCTTCTCAAATTTTTTGTTTGGATTCTTTCTAAGTTAATCATGTTGTTATATGTTCCCAGTTGAGCCTCATGTAGCAATAGTGCTCAGGCTTTAACTGCAAACAACTTAATTGCAAGAAGGATAAACTGTGATCCTCTGGAAAAACAGTGGTTAAATAGTTGATGCAGATATCTGTGCATTGTGAGATAAATAATCCAGGTGGACATCTTTTCTTCCTGAAGTTTAAAAAATTATTCCTAAATATTTAAAGCTCTTAATCCGCTCAAAGGATTGCCCACCTAAATTCCAGCATCTCTTTGGCATTTGGCAAAAGCGAGAATCTTGGAATAATTTATTACTGGTACATTCTCTGTACAATAATGCTAGATTGATCTCAAGGCTCTTTTAAAGCTAATAGAAGTCAGTACTGATGCCAATGATACTGTATGCATCAACAGCATGCAATAATAAATTGATATGTCTATGGGCTAATGTAGGAGGATGAAAGGTAAAGTTACTTAAGTGAGAAACTGATGAATTTATATAGTAATTGGATAAAACTGGAGCCAATACTCATTCCTGTAACTCCCCTCTTTACTGGTATTTCCTTTATGACTTGTTCTTTATACCTGATCTTCAGTTTGATAGTCTCATATATTTTAATGAGCAGCAAAAGTAGACATTTGACAATGGAGTATTTTTTTAATTTATACCACCATTTAAATCTGGATAACATGTTGAAAGTGGACCTAAAGTCAATAAATGTTGCATAAAGGAACTGTCTAAATTTATCAATAAACTTATAAAATTAGGCATTGCAGCACCATAGCATGGTCTAATTTTGATTGATCTGTTCTAAACCCTGCTTGTTCATCTATTAGAATGTCTTCAGACTCAAACCAGTACATTAATTTTTTCTGTAAATATTTAGCATGCATTTTGTAGATCTGATTAAACAATCTATTACTGGGAAGCTAGCACCGAGAAGATCCACCATTCCAAATTATTTTATTACTTCATATGTAATAAGATTTAAACCTGGCAATTTTCCTGGTCTAAGCTGTTTAATTACATTTCTGTTTTCTGAACATGAGACTAGGAGCCAAAATGAGAGTTCACATCAACCCAAAATCTCCACTTGACTATATAAGGTAACAAATGATCCTCCCATATATTGGCTGGCATATGCAACAAAGCCCTATAAATATTTTTAAATAGAGATGGGCTTATCAATCTTCAAAAGATGGCAGAGCTTTTTTGCACTGGAGCCACTATCAAGCTAGCATACCCATATAACATTCCTTTCTTTTCTTTTTCTTTTTTCTTTTTTTGACAGATCAACTTTTTACAGTTTTTTCAATTTCACTAATTCAAGGATGGAGCAAGAACCAGGATTCTATTTGTATAGTTTAAAATTGTGATTTATAAAGTTCCAAGCTTCATGGCATTTATAGTCAAATCAATTATGTCATGTTCTTGGGTCATGCCTAACTTTAACAAGTTGAAAGACAATCATAGTGATTCAAAGTTTGGTTAAGTTATTGAAACTAGCCAATCATCTAATTTACCATTCCCTATTGCTGAATAAAGAGACTTGCCTGGTTCCTTCTAACAAAGTTAGTGATTATTGACACTTGCTGCTTATACAATTCGTAAAAGAAGCTACTACAGAAGATAATATTGTTGGGAAATTAGTGTGGGTAGTTTCCATTTTAATCTGTATGTCTAGAATTTATAGCAAGCTCTGTGTAACTAGCAAAAATATAACTTGCCGTTTATTTATTAAACATCAACAAAGTTCGAAAACAGTTACTGGAAGTTAACCCCTCAATACCCTGTTCTATTTCATGCCCATGGGTACACGATATAACCGTGTTGGAGAACCTATGGCACGCGTGCCTGAAGTGGCACACAGAGCCATTTTTCTGGGCACGCGAGCCATCGCCAAGCTCACCTGAAACTACGCATGTGCGCGCACCCCAACTGGTGTTCAGGCCTCTGGTCTGCATGCATGCAATTCAGGGGACCCAGCTGGTCTTTGGAGTTCTCCTGTGTGTGCACATGTGTTTGTGCATGCACGCAAGATTGTGTGTGCATGCGCAGACAGCATTCGTGCATGTGCATTGCAGGCCTGAAAGCTGCTGTGCATGCTCATATGGTGAGAGTGTGCATGCGCAAGAGCTGCACACATACACAGATGGTGCGGTTGCATGCACAGCGCAATGTGAAAGCTGTGCCCATGTGCAGATGGTGCAGTTGGACATAGAGCACGTGGGGAGGAGCCGCGCGTTACCGCGGATGGCACACAAGTGTGCACAGGGCATGAAGCGCGTTCTGGTTCAGCACTTAGTAAGTAAAAGGTTCACCATCACTGCTATATAAGATCCAGAGTTATTGGAGAATCCACTATACTAACAGTGAATTTAGTTCTCAGAATGTAAACATTTAAGCCAAAGTCCATCCACAAAAAGGAGATATGAATCCATCTGGAGAGCACATCCTTTTTTTAGTTTAGTTAGTTTAGTTTAGTTTATTAGATTTATAAACTGCCCTTCTCCTGACGGACTCAGGGCGGTGAACAGCCAAACATTAAAATACAAGCAATATAAAAGTTAAAAATAATCTAAAAACATAATTAAATCAAATTTTGGCTTCCCCAAATTTAAAACCCCTCCTAAAATTCACCCATTAAAATCTACGTTAAGCCAACCCGGCTTGCTGGAATAGAAAAGTCTTTAATGCCTTGCGGAAAGTGTGGAGGTCTGGGATTAATCGAATCCCCGGGGGTAACTCGTTCCAGAGGGCAGGAGCCCCCACAGAGAAGGCTCTCCCCCTGGGGGTCACCAGTTGACATTGCCTGACCGACGGCACCCTGAGCAGGCCCTCTCTATGAGAGCGTATTGGCCGGTGGGAGGTTATCGGTGGCAGAAGGTGGTCTCGTAAGTACCCGGGTCCTAAGCCATGGAGCGCTTTAAAGATGAGAACCAAGACCTTGAAGCGCACCCGGAAGACCACTGGGAGCCAGTGCAGCTCGCGCAGGAGAGGTGTCACATGGGAGCGCCAAGTCGCCCCCATAATCACCCATGCGGCCGCATCCTGGACCAGTTGGAGCCTCCGGGTGGTCCTCAAGGGGAGCCCCATCTAGAGAGAGTAGTCCAGGCGAGAAGTCCAGGCGAGAAGTGACCAGGGCATGAGTGACTGTGCATAAGGAGTCCTGATCCAGAAAGGGTGTATCAGGCGAACCTGATAAAAAGCCCCCCTGGCCACGGCCGTCATATGTTCTTCTAAAGACAGCCATTGATCCAGGATGATGCCCAAGTTACGAACCCTCTCTGTGGGGGGCAGAGACTCGCCCCCAATAGCCAGCGAAGGCACCAGCTGGCTATATCAGGATGCCGGCATCCACAGCCACTCAGTCTTGGAAGGATTGAGTCGGAGGGAGGGGGAGTGGTAAGGAGACCAGAAAGCTAGCAGAAAAGTGGAAACAGGTTTATTAGAGAAGATAATACCTGGTTGACATTCTAAATTAGGGCATACCAAACTGAAACATTAGATATTATTGTGTCAGCTTTATTTGCCTTCTGCTAATTCGTTTGTATTACTACGTTTGCATGGCACTGATATCTTTCTTCCTCTTTACTATCACTTTGTAACTGTGGATCTAATACGTATTTAGTAAAGAGTCAATGTTTGTTAATTTAGTGAATATTCCAAATGCCAGAATGCTCATATCTCATTTTTAAAAATTACAAATTTAAAATTTAATAATTATAAATTGCAAATTACCTGCAGAAAAAAAAACAGTTTTAGAATTTAGAATTTAATTTTTTAGAATTTTTAGAGTTTGATATCTATTTTAAATCAATTTGTTTTAATTGTCGGCTAAATTTATATTTGCTCTTTTTACAATATTTTAACTTTTGTGTACTTTGTTTTATTTGGCTGTTCACCGCCCTGAGTCCGCAAGGAGAAGGGCGGTATATAAGTCTAAATAAATAAATAAATAAATAAATAAATAAATAAATAAATAAATAAATAAATAAATAAATAAATAAATAAATAAATAAATAAATAAATAAATAAATAAATAAATAATATATATATATATATATATATATATATATATATATATATATATATATATATATATATATATATAATGTAAAACTGTATTTTCAAGCATCCCTCTGAGTCTCACTAGAATTCTGGAGCATACTTAGAAAACACTAATGATTTATGACCAACATATAGATTAGATGTAGGCCTACTTGGATAGAGCAAAGAAAAAGAAAGTAATTGCTAATGATACAAAGAATCTTGAGGGCTAGAACGAAGAGGTATCACATGTTTGTATTTCAGCAAATTGATGTGAATGACTATAAGCCAAAGTGGTAGACATTTTTTTGAAAGTGATCATAATATTATCTCAGAATTCAAAATCGGGGCATCTCCTAATCTGGTTCTCTCTGGTTGTGTTCAACTACAAAAGGATTACAAGAGGTATCTCTTCCCAGACTACACAAATGTACTTCAGGAGCATCCCATTCTTGTTTCCCATAAAAAGAATGCGAAAGTCATTCTGACCACCAATTTTTCATAGATGGAATTTAGAGAAATGAAGAAAAAAAGCTTGTCATTTCAACTGGTTCTACTTTGCTGCTGCTTTTAGTTTGGGGTTGTTGTTTTTTGTTTTTGTTTTTGGTTTTTTTTGTGCATTGAGCGTTTGAGGAAACGTTTATATTGTTTAATTTCTTATCACTTATCACTTTCTTAGAACAGGAAGAAATTCATATAGCAAATAAAATGTATATGGTAAATGACCAAGTAAATACTTACTGTAACAATAGTGTAGTGGTTTACAAAGGTTTTGGTTGGATAAGCAGCTCTCATGTATTTGGCATGAGTCCCACAAGTTTCTACAATCAAATAAGACATATAAAGTGAGAAATACTCATTTTTATATCAAGGGATTTTTCATATCTCCCCCCCCCCCCCCAATTTAGTCAAAACATTTCAATCCAATTGGAAAAGGACAAGAAATTTTAGCACAAACTTGAGTGGGTTTTTCCTGGAGGCATCCCCCCACCCCACCCCAATATCAATAAGCAGAAACAGTCCTTAAACAAAGAGTGTTAGATGTGGGCATGAGGATGAAATAACTTCCATTCAATGTAATTATAGGTAATCAATTCAACTGCTCTAGGAAGGAAAGGAATGATTGGGCAGAATATCTTATGCAGGACACTCCATCCTGTGAAAGTTTGTTGCATCTTTCAAGTTGCAGAAAGTTATCATTCATTATAAATCTTCTTAAAACAGTGAGTTTACTTACTAAGCTTATTAATATTGGGCATTAAAATATCCCAGGTTTCCAAATATTCAGCCCTAAAGCCATCCATTGAAAAAAGAATAAGTGGGGACTGATCAAACCTAGAAGAAATCACAACATACATAATTTACTTTATGTTAGCAGCATTATAGCAATTACTTGCTAAAACAACATTATTTCCAAAAATAGTGTATACATTTCAATCTGGGGTATTTGTGTGAAGTGTCAAAGTGTGCAAGTTGAGGGTCATCATGATTCATCAGCATAATGACAGACACTCTATTCCTTTAGGATATTTGTCATCCTATAGATTTTCACACACAAACACACACACACACACACACCTTAGAATTTCGTTAATTTCAGAGTTTTTATATATGATGTAAGAGAATTTACACTAATCATGAATTTCATTGGAAGTCAGTCTGAACATTCCACTATAACTGGAATAAACACTAGATCAATTTGTGTTCTATCTCATTTCATTTAATTCCCTGGGAGGAAAATGTGCCTGAAAAAAAAGATACAATGCGGAAAGCTAGACAGCCAACAAAACTATAAAAGCAAGCAAAAAGAGAAGAAAGCCTGAGGACAGATTACACTGTAAACAGGTGAAATAAAAATATTCAGATTGTAATGGTTTTAGAATTAGCCACGTTGCTCTTTTAACAATCTGTCTAATCAGAAATGGAAATCAGGTTTATAACTTTGCAGGAGCCTAGTGATCAAGTTTCAGTTTCCTGTGCATTCTGACATCTTGGTAGAGTCCAAAGTTAAAAAAATATGCTGAATATGGAAGAGTGGGTGAACAATTAGATGACAATTTTGAATTGTTACTGGTGATGAGCCAATTATAAAACTGATGCATACGTAATAATGAAGAGAACTTGGAACTCGTACAACAAGTGAAAATTTGCTGCAAAAGATATTTTTATACTCAGTCTTCCCTAACTTGAATTAAACTTTGTCTGCATTGTGAGAGTTAAAAGTTCAACATTTCTGGAGAACACAAGCGTAAGAATCAGTTAGGAAATTATGTACCCTTCACTATATAATCTATTTCCTTATTATGTCACAAGACATTTATCCATTTAAGAACTATCAACATAGTTTAGAAAGTGTGACCACTGCCCTGCAATCACAGGTATAAGGGCAATAAAGCATTTATATAGCCATATGTTCAATTCAAACCTCCTCAATCTTACAGATGTTCAAATATGTCTTCTTGTCTGGAGTCTATTGGTTTATCATTAAAGACAAACCTTCTGGAAGAGTCATATATTATTAAAGTTCAATAACAGTTTCTTGGCAGCTGATTACATCTCAATATTTAGTTTGAATCTCATTTAAGATGCAAACTAAATATTGCATGCAAATGAATATGGTACTTTAGACAGAAAGATTTAAGATAGATAATAGAAGAAAAGCTCAAAGTACTGGCTTTTTTCTGTAATTCTCTCTCCTAAAGGTGTTTGTCCTTCCAGAAGAATCAAAACAAATCTTTGCAATGCTATTTGTTTGTTTATTTATTTATTTATTTATTCATTTGATTTATATGCCACCCTTCTCCGTAGACTCAGGGCGTCTTACAATGCATTAAGCAATAGCCTTCATATTTTTGTATATACCTGCTTAGTAGGGCTTTTGAGTTCCCCCTAAGCAGTGTTCTTTTTTTATACAAAGTCAGTTTATTGCCCCCACAATCCGGGTCCTCATTTTACCTACCTCGAAAGAATGGAAGGCTGAGTCAACCTTGAGCCTGGTGAGATTTGAAATTGCAGTAATTGCAGGCAGCTGGCAACTAAGTGCTACTTTAACAGCACTTAGTCCCCTGCACCACCAGGCAGTGTGCCGTGTGCTAAACTTCTTAGGAATGTTAAGCCAAAACACAGTGGGAAGATGCAACCACTGTACCATTCTTGCTCTTGGTTTCATAGTTTTTTTTATTAGCCTTGTTAATATTTTAGTATTTTTATTTTTATGGTTTTAATTGTCAGCCACCCAGAGTCACTTTGTAGACTAAGATAGGCTATATATAAATTTAATAAGTAAATAATAAATAAAATTAAATAAATAAATACAATCCTTACAAAATAGAATCACATGTAATATTTGAGAAGGAACACATGGGATCTACCGTATGCTCAGAGTGAGGGTAGCAGCCTGATTCAACTCTCTTATAATATTACAAACATTATATAATAGGCAATCTAAGAGTGCTTTCTTATCTCTTCATATCATGGGCAACATTGTCCAACTGGGAGTGGAACTCACAATTGGGTTTTTATCTAAAGGGCTTGATTTTTGCCAAGTCTGTCAATACCAGTACAAGGGTAACAGTACAGTGCTAAGCTAGGAGCAAGAAGTTCCCAACTGAACTTCTGAAACCATTATGTTGACCTTCACCCTACACTGTTTTTCCTACTCCCCCCCCCCCACAAAAACGTAACAGGGAAAAGGTGATAATAGTGTAAATAGTCTTAAATTTCCCTCAGGCACTGTTGGGAAACACCAACCAGGCAGGGAGGATGATTCAAGCAGGTCACTAGCCTTAAGTCCTTGTGTAGCTGCAAGAGGCACTACCTTGACACATCTCCCACCCCCAATTAAATTCCATGAAACTTTATCTGGTCATTGCCAAAGGAAGGCAACCAGTCTGAGGAAATTTTTGTCATATAGGTAGAATACAATAAACTTGCTGATTTTGAACCTTTCACGAGTGGATCTGGGTACTTGTGCCTGATATGCAAGCAAGGTATAAATGTTCTGAACAAAGCTGTTTCAGTTTTGATGTGATGCATTAGCATCAGTCTCATGCATTGTTCTAAACAAGGAAAGTCAAGAGGTAATTTACCAGAACACATGCATAGGGAAACCCTGAAGGTGTGGTCAAGTGTTCCAGTTTTGATGTGACAAGAATATAACAAGTATTGTTTTAAAGGAAGGAAAGCCAAGAGACATAATTTCCCAGAACGCATAACAAAGGGAAACATTGAAAGTTGGATCAACTCAAAGCAAACTGGGAAAATGAAAGCAAACAGCAAAAAAGTGTTCACAATACAGCACGGAACAAGACAGAACAGAGGTTACAGAGCACTCAAATTTCAGGCTAGCTTCCATGGCCTCCTACCTCTTATCAGCTTCTCTGCAGGTATTTGTTCACTCAGTGCAAATCATGGCAGGAGGAAAGTCAAATCATGGCTTGATCTCTGTCTGCTTCCCTATGAGCCAGGACCTGCACAGTTAGAATGCTGACTCAAGTGGAAGCCAAGACAGGGGTGAGAATAGATGGGTAATGGAAGGGTGGAAGTGACAGTATCATTTAGAGAGATTATTCATTACATGTTAGCAATAGCATTTAGACTTATATACCACTTCCTAGTGCTTTACAGCCCTCTCTAAATGGTTTACAGAGTTCAGCACATTGCCCCCAACAATCTGGGTCCTCATTTCACCCACCTCAGAAGGATGGAAGGCTGAGTCAACCTTGAGCCTGGCGAGATTCGATCTGCCAAACTGCTGGCAGCTGGTGATCAGCAGAAGTAGCCTGCAGTACTGCACTCTAACCAATGTGCCACCACAGCTCATGTTAAATGTTCCATTTTAATAAAGTCTGAATAATAATGGCATTTTTAATATTTTAACAATCCCTGTGACATGAAGGTTATGAGATGTTCATATTACTTTCCTCATTCTTAAGACATTGGTTTAAATTAAACATATAATAATAGATTGCTCAATGCACAGGCAGAACAATAATTTTCTTGCAGAGTTTCTGTTATGTTTTATTATTCTTTCTCCAAAACAAGTAGTGTTGAGGGTGGTGTAGCATGGATAACAGTGTGGAATATTGGTTAAAGACTAGGATCTAGAACAATGTTTCTCAACCACAGCAACTTTGAGATAGATGGATTTCAATTGCAGGCTGAGATATTCTGCGAGTTGAAATCGTATTTCTTGAAGTTGCTGAGGATGAAAAATACTGATCTTGAAGATCCAGGTACAAGTCCCCCCATCACCTTAGTAGTTTTCTGGGTGAGTTTGGGCCAATCACTCTCAGCCCCATTTATCTCACAAGGTTATTGTAGTGGGGAAAAAGCAGGAAGTAAGAGTATTTATATACAGTATGTTATTCGAGTTCTTGAGTAAAAACAAGGATATGAATAAGAAATAAATATTTTGATGAACAAAAGTATTCTGGTGATGACTTATAATACATGAGAACTGAAATGATTAAGCAGTTGTTCATTGTACTGGAACATATGAAGAAATTCCAGTAAAGGATTACCAAGTGAGAGGACAAGCCACAACAGAAATGATTTATTTGTATAAAAGGAAAAAAAATTGGAGAGACAAGCAGAAAAGTGCATAAAGGACAGGAAGAAATGAAATCAATTTATTATAGCTGAACTCAGTTGAACTGAGTTTTTTTATCGTAAAAGTCATTATAGTGAGATGAGGGATGCAAAAATGTGTTGAATAAATTTTTTAAAAAATAGGGCTGGTACCTATAAAATTTGTAACAAGTTAATGACAGCGTAGAGATCCTACCTCCATCCCACCAAAAATATCAGTAGTAATAAAGCAAGTCAATGATTCAGTCAAAGGTTTTGACTGCTATGGATGTCATTGATGGGTGCAACACAGGGGTGAAATCCAGCAGGTTCTGACAGGTTCTGGAGAACCAGTAGCTGAAATTTTGAGTACTTCAGAGAACTGGCAAATACCACCTCTAGCTGGCCCCAGAGTGAGGTGGGAATGGAGATTTTGCAATATCCTTCTCCCAGGAATGGGGAAGGAATGGGGATTTTGCAGTTTCCTTCCCCTGCCACGCCCAGCCTCACCACGCCCATCAAGCCACGCCCACAGAACCGGTAGTAAAAAAAATTGAATTTCACCATTGGTGCAACATCCTTGTTCTGATAATGGCTAGTGTATATAAATTTACAGAGGTAACTGTCAACTATTGCTTGGTAACTTTAAACCTAAAATAACTTGTTTGGGGGGGAGGGAAGAACATAATTTATCTAATTGATCAGTGCATGAAACTCATTGGAGGGTAGAAACATCTTGACAATTAAAAAAAGAACAAGATTCTCAAAAGCTTTCTCATTTTCATTATCTACGTATCTGAAGTACCGTGGTCTGCCTGTATCTCATATACTGGCCCCTAAACATTTGCATCAGTTCGAAATAATGTTTTTCAACAAAAGAAGCAGAACTGTTACTATTTATTTACGAAGCAAGGCAACCCTGTTTTCTTAATCTGCTTGTTAAACCTGCTTACCCTTCTGGACACTGAGAAGCACTAGAAGAGGCACACTGCTCTTTCAGCCATGATGTTTCTCCTGAAAAACACATATGAGAAGATGGACTGTAATTGCAGGCATTTAGATTAAAAAGAGAGACAAAGAGGTTATCTTGTTTTATCTTTAGGAAAGTTAAATGGATGAGTACAAATGAGTTCAGTCCACAGATGCACAATATATTCTATTAGCTGTATGGTTAGGAAATTAACCAAACAAATTTGTTTCTGAGGTAAAAAGGGAGGTATGAATATACCTGACTAAACTTTGCTATAACCCAGATGGTTGCAATACAGTTGAGATAAAGTAAAGAGATTAAATCTGATGCAAACTGGCAAGGGATTGCCAGAAGGAAATTAACTTGGGTGCTGAAAATCTGGGTACGCTGATCTGTAATTTAAAAAAAAAAATCCTTAAGAAAATAGGATCCTTAAGGTAAATGGAGTTAATTATTAAAGGAAACAAAATGGAAGCTGCTGGTAGATAGCTTGGATTCATTAAGAAAATTAGAACTTTTGCCTCAGGCAAGAGAAAGAAATTGGGTTTCTTTCTAAAAAGATTTAAGGAAGAGAAACAAATGTGGAACTATGGATAGACATACATACATACATACATAGAAGCATACATATAGACTAAGAAATCAATGGGAAATAGTTCTAAAATTACTCAGGACGAGCTAAAACATCAGAATCTTGGAAATCTGAATGTGTTTCCCCTTTCCTTTCTCTCTTTATGTCTAAATTAGAAAGGGGCATGATTGAGATGTTTACTCAAATTACTTTCTTGGAATGGACTCAAGCCTCACTTGTCTGATCATTGGCTTGATAGCAATTCTTCTTTCTGATCCTCAAGACCATTTCCCATTGAAGACCTAGGTCTTCAATGTACAGGGAAGACATGAGAAGAACAAACAAAATTTAGTTTGGACAGCAACAGCTAGAAAAAAGATAAGGTTAGCCTAGAAACCTTTTTATCTTAAGGATATAAAAGGAATGCAAGACAAAGTTTCAAGTTAAGGAGAGGGAAAAAAACTACTCATGAATAAGCATGACAACAATTATGAGCATGACAACATAATTTTTTCCCCTCTCTACCACCTTGCCCAACTGTTCCACTCCTTGCAATTGACAAGAGAGATAAAGCAGCTTTAGGGGAACAAAGGCTTCAGGAGTTTTGATGGGCAACAAACCAACAGAGAAAGACTTGAGTAGGCAGTTCAGAATGAGAAGGTATGATCACTTATGCCTTGGTCACCACACAGGGCGGTTACTACAATGCACTTTAGATAAAGCCACTCTTGAAGATCATTGCAGTGATGCAAGCAATTAAGGAGATTCCATCTCTATTACGTAAGGTACATAGGTTACCAAAAGTTTGTAGAGAAAAAGCACCTTTGGGATCAGTTACCAAAAAGCTTCCAGGTGGAGATCAAAAGTGTAGGTTATTTTATTTATTATTATTTATTTTATTTGTTTAGATTTGTATACCGCCCTTCTCCTTGCGGACTCAGGGCGGTGAACAGCCAAATAAAAATAGTGCACAAAAGTTAAACAATTTCTTTAAAAAAAAAGCATATAACTTTGGCTAAAAATTAAAACCATTAACCATTAAATATTTAAAATACCCAACCCTATAATACAGATCTTAAAAATTCAGCGGGGTCAGGCTAGACCAGCAAGCTGAAAGAGATGAGTTTTCAGGGCCCGACGAAAAGTCCGGAGGTCAGCAATTGTTCTCAGTTTTGGAGGAAGATCGTTCCAGAGGGTAGGGGCTGCCACAGAGAAGGCCCTCCCCCTGGGGGTCGCCAGCCGGCATTGTCTGGCTGACGGCACCCTGAGGAGACCCTCTCTGTGGGAACGCACCGGCCGGTTGGAGGCTATTGGCGGCAGAAGGCGGTCCCGTAAGTACCCTGGTCCTAAGCCATGGAGCGCTTTAAAGGTGGTCACCAACACCTTGAAACGCACCCGGAAGTCCACCGGTAGCCAATGCAGCTCGCGCAGGAGAGGTGTCACATGGGAGCGTCCCGTCGCTCCCATAATCCCCCGCGCGGCCGCATTCTGCACTAGTTGGAGCCTCCGGGTGCACCCCAAGGGGAGCCCCATGTAGAGAGCATTGCAGTAGTCCAGGCAAGAGGTGACGAGTGCCTGAGTGACTGTGCGTAGGGAGTCCCGATCTAGAAAGGGCCACAACTGGCGTATCAGGCGAACCTGATAGAAAGCTCCCCTGGCCACAGCTGTCGTGTGATCTTCCAAAGACAGCCGTGGGTCCAGGAGGACGCCCAAGTTGCGCACCCTTTCCGTGGGGGCCAATGATTCGCCCCCAATAACCAGTGATGGTGTCAGCTGGCTATATCGGGACGCCGGCAGCCACAGCCACTCGGTCTTGGAGGGGTTGAGTCGAAGCCTGTTTCTCCCCATCCAGGCCCGCACGGCTTCAAGGCACTGGGACATCACTTATCACTTATCAATCCCTTTATGCTATAAGACCCAGCTACTTAGGGATTGCCCCTCTTCCATTATTTCTGCCTATCCCAGAAGATCTGGGGGAACAGATGTGCTTTGTATCCCATCTATTAAACAATGCCATCTCATAGGATCCCAGAAGCATGTCTTTTCTGTCTGCAGTATGGAATAGCACCCTCCCAGAAGTTCAGAGTTCCTGAATCCTGCAAGAATCAAGTTTCTCAAACTTGGCAGCTTTAAGATGCGTGGACTTCAACTCCCAGAATTCTCTAGCCAGCACTGCTTTAAATGATATCTGGCAACATGTTTCTTCCCTCAGGCACTGGGATATGCTGGAGTGTCCCCCATTACACGTGAATGTTTGTTTCAGTTAACGTATATCTGTTTCCTCAGTTATGTGCAATGTAATCCTTATCTTTTAAATCTGTATACCACCCAGGTTCAATATTGAGTTGGGCAGCCTTACAAATCTAAATTATAAATACATAAATACAAAACCACTCAGGAGTATTTTGCGGGAAATGATAACTGGATAGTCATCTTTAAAACTTCAAAAAGGAGTACGGTACTTTTGTTAGTTTTGTATTTTGTGTCAGATCCCACTTGTATTATTATCAAAGAGCAGTTCCCAAATGTAGCCTTATGATGTTCATTTAATTTCCTCATATTTTTTTTTCTGAAAATGTTCCTCATACTGGTAATATATCAAAATGCTTTGTCAAAAATTCAACCTCACCTTTGCAAATACTTTTGTAGTCTGTACAGCAATCATGTTTCTCTATGCAGTCTTCAGAACAGGAGCATAATACATTGGGCATTCGCTTCTCACCGCAACGAAATTTATTGCAAGACCAACTCTGAGCTATAAAAATGGAAATCATCATTACATATACATACACCTCTGTACAGAAAACCTAGATGAAAATGCAAGAAAAGCAATCTTGGAAATAGAATTCAGTGACAAAACATGAGTATTTCTAGAAATATGTTTCTAAAGGTAGATCCATGTGCACATATATCCTTCAGGTGTTTTCTTTGTATTTGATGGATAGTGTTGTGGCTCCGTTGCCTGAGCCTGCGTCATCAGCAGGAGAGGACTCTGAGAGTGAGGGAGAGGAGTTGGCAAGGCCTCCTTCTCCAGGACCCTCCTCTCTGGCAATGCCTCCAGAGGACACCGAAGGGCAAGAGATAGGTCCAGAGCCAAGCTCGTCCCCGCAGCCACAGGTGGACAGTGATGAGGGTAATGAGTTTTGGCTGGACCCATGCCAGCGTCGCAGAGACAGGTGTGCACAGCAGAAGAAAAGGCTTGCCCGTGATTAGCTGACTCACTGGACACAGTGAGTCAGCTAATCACACTGGACTGGACTGGACACTGGACTCACCCCACAGGCTATAAAAGAGAGTGAGTTCAGCCTTCAACTCTGTGATGGACAAAAACAAATATTCCTGCATCTCAGCTTCGGCTATTATTTCGGGACACTTGTGGTGTGTATTTTTCTGCTATGTTAATAAAGGTCTTGGCAAGCAGCTGCTGGGATTGCTGCCAAGCATCTTATCGGACTAATTGGTTGCCTGCCAGTTTATTTAACCCCCGACTGCCTGAGTGTGTGTGTGCGTGGGGTCGGGGACACAACAGATAGTTTGATTTCTTCTTAAATATGGGAGTGGAAAGTCTTTGCTCTTCAGCACACTATATACCGGTATATTGCACTTTCAGCTGATTTCTACATGATAGTGATACAAATTCTAATCTAACCTTAGACATGAAAACCAGCTGGGTGACTTTCGCCAGTCACTTTTCTCAGTCCAATTCACCTCACAGGGTTGTTGTTGTTGTGGGGAAAATAGGAGGAGGGAGGAGCTCTACCTACATTTCCCACCTTGAGTTATTTATAAAAATAGTAAAGACGGGATAAAAAAAATATTTAAAAATTATGGGACTTGCATTTTGCTATAATCATTCTGCATTGGTAGGTACATTTACAACTACACTTTAGAAATCCAAAAGGATGGCTGAGAAAGTTTACATGGGGCAGTCTCCAGTCTTACCCCTGGAGAGGCTTTGGAAAATCATCTTCCAATTTGCAGTTAAAAATAAGCCATAATGTATCTTGTCATATTAAACTATGCAGAGCCTCATTTACTGCAGTATTTTATTTGTATATATTTTGTACCTTCATTCTCTGGAAAATAATATATTCTGTAGAACTTCATGTGATTGTTTGGAATGGTTTGGACACTGGTGATCTCATTCTATTAAACAGTCATCAACCTCCTGATCTCTTGATTTCACCAAAGCATGCATAAAATCAATGTCTATTGATTTCCCGACAGAAAGGAAAATTTAGTTTCTGCTCCATTAATTAAGATTGATTATGTTTGGGGAAGTAAAATGGTCCATATGCCTTGAAAAAGCATTATTCAGTCTAGGATGAAATTAGCTAATTGGAAAGTTGTACATACTTGGTAGCACACAAATAGCCTCATAATCCGGGCAGCAAGCTTGGCGTTCTGTACACTTCTCATCACAACTACAGCACCGCCGTGTCTTTTTAAAGAATGTTTCATTACATCTGTATCGGCAGCTTACTAAAGAGAATTTTAAAAAGAGGAGGCAATTGTTTCCATATCTTCTGAAAATAAGTAAGGTTAATCACCCAAACATTATTCTCTCCCTCTCCCTCTCCCTGGAAAGAGAGAGAGAGAACACTTTCATTTCAGACTGAGTGGACTCCAACAGAGGTTTCACACATCTGCGGCAGCATAGGACACTTCTTCATCTATAGGCATGTTTTATGCAACAAATTATATAAATTCCAACTCTGCCAGTATGCCAGAACATAAATTAGGTAAACTTCTCTATCACTTCTCTTTAATGTCCAAGGTTATCTTGGATCACCAGCCTACTTAGAAATTAATTTTCATATCTCACTTAAAGTTAATGTTTTCATGCCTCATCAATAAGCACACTAATGCAATTAAGCAGTAACAGGCAGAGTGATATCTGTGCAGACTTAGCTAATAAATAGCTAAATTAATATTAATTGCTATGACTCCAGTTACCTTTTGAAGGCCTAACTGCATCTGTGTCTTCAAGCTATTCCTCACTAGCATGAAACCAGGCACTATAATATAAATATGGAATTCACTTGATTTGAAAGTCTACTGGGACTAAATCTAGGCTTAAACTAGATTGACTTTCATTTTTGGAGACTTCTGTATCCTGCTTTTAATGAAATATGCACAATCAATATAGGGCAGACCACAGCCATACCTCACCAGTGACAAAAGTAAAAATCTCTAACTCCTTTTCAATTTACTAAAGAGACATTAGCATGAGATGCTGTGATTCATGCTAGATACATGTAGAGACCTAGGAGCGGAAAAGAGCATGGTCACACATTCTGAATATTTAGTCCCTAGAACGCTATCTTGAGTTTCTTGCTATAACTTTATTCTCTTCCTCCTTTATGCTTGCTAGGAATATTAATCCTACCCTATCCTTTTAAATAAGGCTCAATCAAATGTGAGAGATTTCATGTATCCTTCTGTCTGTCCATCTACCCTCTCTCACTTAAATTTCATCAGGAACATTGTAGGGCCAAGAGATGGGATGGAAACAAAGCACTCTACCAACCATGCTAAGAAGCAAACTTAGTGTTTTAGCTGACTAGTTCTGTTTCCCATGTCTTCTCGATCAAGCATTTTGTGTACCTTATCATTCATCTGTAGCAACTTCCTCGAACAACTTGTACCGTACATCTTAAACAGATCTCTTAATCTACTGCAATTTAGCATTTTAGATTATTCAAATCTGCAGTGCTCATTACTTTATGTTACTATAATTAAAGGGCTATCTAGTGCTCAAGTCCAGTTTAGAGCTAATGGACAACAAAAAAACAGTAAGAACTTTGGAATTGCTAATTACCAAGAAACCTGAGTAGGCAAGCCACTTTACCCGTTGTCAAATTGTGATGGGTTATGTTGAACTTCTACTTAAATTGCAGTTATTATTTCTAAGCATTATCAATCAACAGCATCTGAGTGATCTTATCTCTGCTCAGATACTAAGCAGAGTTTTGCATAGTTAATATAGAAGACTACCAGGAAATTCAGAACTGTATGTCATAGGTTAGACCAGTGATGGCTAATCTTTTTGCCATTGTGTGCCAGGAGGGGGTGGTGGGGGAAGTTCGTGTGCGCACATGCCCACACCCATAATTCTATGCGCCTCACCCCCATGCATGCGTGTGTGACAACCCCCCCCCCGACACGCGATGGCCTCTCTAGGAGTCTCTGGAGGCTGGGGACAGCAAAAAACGTCACTTTTTGGCCAACCAGAAGTTGGGAAATGGGCCATTTCTGGCTTCCGGGGAGGCCTCTGAGGGGGTGGGAAAGGCTGTTTTCGCCCTTCCTAGACTCATACAGAGGATCTGGAGCCAGGTGAGGAAAAAAAACGGGCCTTCCCCACCCCCGCAGACATACAGCCTGTTTCCCTGTTTCTGGTAGGCCCAGAAGGCCCAAAAATCGGCTGGCCGGCACACGCATGTGCGTTGGAGCTGAGCTCATGTGCCCACTGATATGGCTACATATGCCATCTGTGGCACACATGCCATAGGTTCACGATCACAGGGATAGACGCTAAAGTTGGGGGAGGAAGCCATTGGAAAAATACACTTGTCTACATAAAAGTGACCAGGACCCAAAAGCATTTTGATTTGTTCTTTTTTATCAGTCTATGTCTGTGCATTTAAATTAGCATATACAAAATATATATGAATTGTTTGTTTCCACACAAAAATCAATAAACCATGGCTGGCATTACTTAACCAATCATAACTGATGTCTAAATTCTTCCAAAGTTTTTTTCTAACCAAATTTATTAAAAGGGAGTAGAGAAATTTCACAGAAATCCCACAATTATCTCTCATGTTATTGACACAAAGACTTTTTCAGTATTTTACTCGTGGTCTCTGTGTGAATTTGTAAAGAAGCAGCTATCTTAGTTGGTGAATAAAGACTGTCCATGTGGCCAGGGTGTGAATCTCTCTCAAGCTTTCAGTTCAGAAAGCTGAAACTGAAATTTTCTTGTGAAAATTGAGATGGGTGACACAACTCTCATAATCCTGGGGAATAAAATAATAGAATAGAATAGAATAGAATAGAATCCTAGAAGTCAGGAACAAATGATTTCAATAGTGTTGTCAAGAAGAACAGATAGGCATGTGAATGTTGTCACCAAGAGTTAAGCTTGAATGAAATGAATCTTTGTGTGAAAAAGGCTAACCACATCTTAAATACAGGTATATCAACTCAGTGACATGGCCTTTTCTTAACCGTTTTGGTTCAGTTGAAGTAAACATACCTTCGGGTGGCTCAGGTTCCTTCAATCCAAGCCCTAAACCTAATCCAAGGGCTATAGCCACCAAAGAAATGAAAAGAACCTATTAACAACAGGAAGAATAAATTAAAAATACATCATGTTGTATTTACATTCTTAACAAGAAAGTCATCAAAAAGAAACAATACATGTTCAATGCCAAGGTCCTTAGAATTAAAAGGAGATATTGTAATTTTCAAAACAAGGACCTGCTTACCTCACTAAATTCAGTGACTTTTCAGTGAACCTTCTTGTTAGTGTATCAATGATTTATCAAAAAAGGTATTGGGATTTTTTTTTAGAATCTCATGTTATAAAGAAAGGTGACGGTAAATTACTTATGTTTATGTTTGTTGTTTATGTTTATTAGATTTATATACCGCCCTTCTCCCGAAGGACTCAGGGCGGTGTACAGCCATGATAAACAATGCACCATACAACATTTAAAACCCATTTAAAACTGAATTAAACAAATTTGGCTCTCTCCATTAAAACCTATACTTTAAAATGCCCCATCCAAATTTTGTTTTATTCAGCCAGGCCAGCCTGCTGAAATAACAAGGTCTTAAGGGCCCGGCGAAAGGTACGGAGGTCGAGAATCATACGTATCCCACATGTAACAATTAACTTAACAATTGTTAAGTTAATTGTTAACTTAACCATTAAAATAATTACAAACTAAGATAATCCAAGGTTTTGCTTTTATCTTATTTTATAATGGAAATTTAACTACATTTTAATCTGGATTCAGTCTTAATAGGCAATTGTGGCTTGTTTAAAAAGTGTGCAGATAATTCTACTTTCTTTATGACTACCAAAGAAAGTGGTTCAGATTAACCTGATGAGGCCAAAGTGTTACATGACTCCAAAGCACTGAATTACACTAAACAATTTCTGTTTTTCTCACAAATAGGAAAAACAGGTTAGGTAGGCCTAACATCTTTACAATAGCTGACAATTATGATAGTCAGAGATGGTCCCAAGATCTAATCAATCTTGTTTGTCTTCCAAAAGCTGAGCATAATCAGACTTTAACACATTACCTTGGTATCCACTAACTTATGGAATGTTCCAGAACTATAAGTTGAAAGTCAAAATTCTTCCCAGACTAAGGGAACAGTAAACTACTTACCTAATGTCAAGGAAATTATTTCCTTGTGTGCATGTAGCTACTAGAAGTCAAGTTCAACTGCAGGAAGACTTTATCTTTCTTAAGCCCATTACATGTTTTCTATAACTCTACAGCAAAATATCTTAAAATGTTTTTAAGATATACTGTATCTTAAAAGAAAAATATCTTAAAAGACCACAAAGCAGAAACTAAAAAATGATTGCCCATGCATGTTACAATAGAATATAATTTCTCATATGTCTGAACTAAATCAGTTAGCACACCTAAACATTTTTTAAAAAAAACATTTCTACTTGTTGAATGATGCATGATACTATTTCAACTAGAAGACAGACACTATGTTTCTATTTTAAGTCAACAAAGATATATACTATCAGAATCAGGAAATTCTATATGTGTCCTTTCTCCAATGGTATAAATATTCACAATAAATATTTCTGCTATAGCTACTTTAAACAAATAGCATTTCCTCTCCCTATGCAAATTAAAAATAGTTATTATTTGCTACATAAAAGAAGAGATGTAGCTATGAGTAACAAGTCATCACAGTTTTAAGTGAACTGTGTGGTAGCTCGTAATGCCATTCAAAATCTGTTAAAGAACAATGGATAAGAAATACAAAAAGAACAATAAACTGCCAGTCTGTGAACTGGATCAGAGAAATGAATGTCTATTCTGAAATGCCAAAAATGACAGCTAATTCATTTGGGTGAATTTGGAAGTAATGTCCAGCAAGGCTGTATACTGTCGCCCTGCCTATTTAATTTATATGCTGAACACATCATGAGAAAGGCACGGCTCGATGGAGTTAGAATTAGTTGAAAAAGTTGGAATTGCCGGGAGAAATATCAACAACCTCAGATATGCAGATTTAACCTTAGACTATCTACTGTTGACTTCACCCCATTCCTATGAGGTCTGTAAGGGGCATGCATAAGCACACCAATGTGCCTGCCGTCCCTGTCCTACTGTCCCCATTTACTTGTATCTTTATCTTATATTCATAATCATGTTTATATTTATATCTGTTATCTTGAGTATTTGACAAATAATAAATAAATAAAATAAAATAAATATGCAGATGATACCACTCTAATAGCAGAAAGCAAAGAGGAACTAAGGAGTCTCTTGATGAGGGTGAAGAAGGAGAGTGCAAAAGTTGGCTTGAAACTCAATATTAAGAAAAATAAGATCATGGCATCCAGCCCTTTCAATTCCTGGCAAACAGATGGGGAAGAAATGCAGATAGTGACAGATTTTATTTTCCTGGGCTTCAAAATCACCGCAGATGGGGACTGCAGCCAAGAAATTAAAAGACACTTGCTCCTGGGGAGGAAAGCTATGGCAAATCTAGACAGCATACTAAAAAGCAGAGACATCACTCTGCCAACAAAAGTGTGTAAAGTCAAAGCTGTGGTTTTCCCAGTTGCAATGTATGGCTGTTAAGTTGGACCATAAGAAAGGTTGAGTGCCAAAGAATTAGGCCTTGGAACTATGATGCTGGAGAAGACTCCTGCGAGTCCCTTGGACTGCAAGGCAATCAAACCAGTCAGTCCTAGAAGAGATCAATCCTGACTGCTCTTTAGAAGGCCAGATCCTGAAGATGAAACTAAAATACTTTGGCCACCTAAGGAGAAGGAAGGACTCCCTGGAGAAGAGCCTAATGCTGGGAAAGATTAAGAGCAAAAGAAGAACGGGACAACAGAGAACAAGGTGGCTGGATGGAGTCACTGAAGTAGCAGGCGTGAGCTTAAATGGACTCCAGATGATGAGAGGACAGGAAGGCCTGGAGGAATGTTGTCCATGAGGTCGTGATGGGTCAGACATGATTTCACAACTAACAACAACAATTGACTATCCACTTATGCTCAGTCTTTACATTACAAAATACCAGAAGTCTTTAGAAACCTAAGAAACTTCCTTCCCCATAATAAGGAAACTAGTCTTGGATAAACTTTCCAAGTAAGAAATACCTTACTTTCTAGATATACTAGATTACAACTCCCATCATTTCAGCAGGGACCAATGCTGGCTAAGGATGGAGGGAGATGTAAACAAAGACACCTGGAGAACCATAAATCCAGGTAAAACTGTATCAATTCATCTATTTTTTTTCCTGCATTTTAATTTGATTTTTCTTTTTGGTTTGAATACAATTTTACAATCTGTAAAATAATATAATTAGTCAATCCATGACCCATTAAGTCATTTTTTATACATAAAAGCTGCTCCTATTTCCCCTCTCCTCATGACCCTCAATAGAGCCCTTGTAAGTAACTCCTTCTCCTCTTCTTCACATAACTGTCTGCCACATTGCTGGGAAAAGAGAGAACATATTGGCAACTTCAAATCTCTGCTAACAAATGCTCAGTCCTGCACAGTGGTGGATTCCAAAAATTTTTACTTCTGGTTCTGTGGCCGTGACTTGGTGGACGTGGCATAGTTTGGTGGGTGTGGCTTGGTGGGTATGGCAGGGGAAGGATACTGTAAAATCCCCATTTCCTCCCAATCAGCTGGGATTTGGGAGGCAGAGAATAAATGGGGGCGGGGCCAGTCAGAATTTTTACTACCAGTTCTCCAAACTCCTCAAAATTTCTGCTACCGGTTCTCCCAAACTGGTCAGAACCTGCTGAAACCCACCTCTGGTCCTGCACATTGGCAATAGAAAAAAGAACATCAAATATTTGCTCTAAAAGTTGGATCTAAAAGTTGACCCACATTCTGTCAAGAACCTAAGAGTACTCACTTCAAAAGTCCCAGAGCTCACTGTAACATTGCAAAAAAGGCATTAAGAGTTGTCAATCTTATTTTATGAAGGTTTCTCTTTGGTAACACTATACTTCAAACTAGGGCATATAAAACTTTTGCTAGACCTATACTTGAATACTGTTCACCTGCCTGGAACCCTCACTGTATTTCAGACATCAGTATATTAGAGAGGGTCCAGAGATATTTTACTAGAAAAGTACTCAAATCTTCTGCTTGAAATAAAATTCCCTATACTACCAGGCTTGAAATTTTAGATCTGGATAGCCTTGAACTATGCCATCTATGTTCTGACCCATGCTTAGTTCATAAGATTATTTACCAAAACATCCTACCTGTAAATGAGTACTTTAATTTCAACCGTAATAACACAAGGGCTAGTAATAGATTCAAACTCAATGTAATTCACTCTAATCTTGATTGTACTGTAGGACATATGATTTCTGCAATAGATTAGTAAATGTCTGGAACACCCTACCTGATCCTGTTGTTAGTCTCGCTAATCCCCATACCTTTACCTTAAACTGTCTACCGTGGACCTTTCATGTTTCTTAAGAGGTCCCTAAGGGGGCATGCATAAGCGCACCAGCGTGCCTACCATTCCTGTCCTACTGTCCCCATTTATATGTAATCATTCTATGTGTTTATGGCTATGTTTTGCCTATTTATATTATATTTGTGTCAATTTTTTTCATGTGTCCATGTCTATGTCTATACTGTTACTTGTTTCCTTGTACTTGTTGAAAGTAAACCACTTAAACACCAACTTTCTTTAAGGAAGGTCATTTCAGGTACAGCTGTGATATGTTCCAATGAAATCCCTCTAAAATCAACTCAGCTTTCCAATTAAAATATTTAGAATTGCAGTAAAATCCAATATTTATGAGATCAGGTTATTTTCTTTAGGCATTAGTGCACTGTCCAAATATTGGTCATTGTTCCTGATTCATAACTGAAAGAGTAAATGTTTTTCAGATAAAACTTTGTAAATACACACATACAGAAAGAGAGAGAGAGAGAGAGAGAGAGAGAGAACTTCTTTCACAATTATTGAGTAACCTGCTATCTAGAATAACAGAAGCCAGAACAGATTGACCCAGCATGCTTCACTGCACTCTGAGCCATAGAGGACAGAAAAGAGACCTACCTTTCTATTGTTACAACAGAAAGAATGAAGTCTTGTAGTAGCATAAAAGCCAAATCAAGAATGCATCATATGTTTAGACTACAGCATTGCTGTCTAATAAGAATAAGAGCTATATTCAGTCAATTGAAATGCATGAGGAGTGTTTATCCAGTTTTAATGCAAGGAGGAAATTGTCAACATTGGTGTTATGTATGTATGTATGTATGTATGTATGTATGTATGTATGTATGTATGTATTCACTGCCATGTATAGTCATCATCTTTATAAACACTGAGAGCACTTTTATTTTCACTCAAAACCAGGCAGTAAAAATGTTCTTACCAACCATATTAAGAGCAATAAATCCAAATTTTAAAAAATAGGGGAAAAAATCCAAAATAATGTCTTTAGCAATATTGTATTTGTCAATTACATTGGGAAGTCATTGGGAGAAAATATGGTGTGACATATTCATCAAACTACATAAGACTATGTGCAAGCCCCAAACTTCACTATTAGGGAAATGCTTCCTAATTAATCCCAACAGTAATTAAAAGGTCATAGAAAATTTCTACTGATGAATAGCTCCTATAAGTAAATAGCATGAATTTCCCCAAAATATTTGGAATAATTTTAGGTGGCTTTAATTTTTCAATGGGTTCCTGATTCACTTTTGGATGAGTCCTTCAGAATTTTAGCATGGTCGGGATCCAGATCTTTGGTCCCAATTTCCTGTCCTGATATCTATGCCTTACCTTTTGCAGATTCATCTCTCCACTCTGTTTCCTGATGCTCCCAAAAGCGTTCCTTGGATATTCTTGACTAAGCAATAGAAGGGGACCTCAATGAACACTCTTTTTTACCAAAGCGGGAGGTATTAGCTCAGTCACAAGGGATTGCTGGAAGTAGCAATAGTAATGACTGTGGGGTTTTTTTCACTATGTACAGCTACACCTTACTCAAATGCTCATTTCAGCTGAGATCCTACGTATGCATTTCATGGGGCATAAATCCTAATTAATGTACCAAGCTTAACTTCTATGTGGAACTGCACTCTTCCTTGTCACCTCCATGCCTTAAGGCAGATGCATATTATCAAATATTTTCCTCCTGTGCCAGAATAATATACTTTTATTTTAACAAAATGACAGAGAAATGATCACAAGGTAAATTTTATTTATTTGTTTAAATTGATTGATGATTGAATTGAATTTATTTTGCTGCCTATCTGAATCTTGTGACTTTGGGCAGCTCAGAGTGCAAAACGTTAAAAAAAAGAAATATGTTCTTATAATCAATCAAACCATACACATCAGGCTTTACTGACAACCTAGTATCTGTGCCTGACAAAAAATTCAGATCTTCAAGAAATTCCTAAAGTCTATTAAAACCAAGAGTACATTTACAAGTGGGCCCCTAAAGCTTTGAAATCAAGGTTACTTCAGCTACACTGATATTTGAAATCAAAATTACTTCAGCTACACTGTGTTTGAATTTAACGCATACATTTATATTCCTTTGAATTCACAATGGTGAAATACTATTCCATCCTTCATTTTCCTTACAACTGTGTAGGATAGGTTGGGCTAAGAAATATTGACTGGCTCAAGGTCCCCCAGAAGATGCTATAGTTTAGGGTATAACAATGTAGAAAAAATGAACAGAAACTCATTTTTCTTGTTTTGCCCTTCACAAAAATAATTCCACAGGGCAATCAAAAACAATCTTCATTTCCAAATGGCTATAGATAATAAAACAGTGGTCAACAGTAAATGGAATAATTCACTTGATCGCCATGTCTAGGAAGAGAACATTAACCAATAATCTATACCTTAGATAAGCAACAGGTAACAATATCAGTCTCATTTGTTTGGATATGAGCTTTTCTTCACCTGTGCTTCAATAATCTATCCAATTCTGTTTTAAGAAATCATTACTAAAGAAACAGCAGCTTTGTACACTATATAAAACTGGCTAAAAAGTTTGACCAGTAAAAAGATATAAAATACAAGTAGTACTTCACTTACAACCATTTGTTTCATGACAGTTTGAAGTTACAACAGGACTGAAAAAAGTAATTTATGACAGTTTTTCACACTTATGACCATTGCAGCAACACTGTGGTCACACGATCAAAATTCAGGAGCTTGGCAACTGTTTCATATTTATGACATTTGCAATGTCCCAAGGACACATGATTGATCATCCTTTAGAACCTTTTGAGAAGCAAAGTTAATGGGAAAACCAGATTTACTTAATAACCGTGTTACTAATTTAACAATTGCAGTGATTCACTAAACAACTGTGGGAATAAAGGTTGTAAAATGGGACAAAACTCTCTTAAACATCTGCTTCACTTAGCAACAGAGATTTTGAACTCAGCTGTGGTTGTAATTCAAGGACCATTGGTATTCAGACTGGGAAACCATGTGTTTCCTCTAGCAGAAGGAGCTACAGAACGCCTCATAGTAACATTTTGTCTTCTCTTTCTGAACCATAAATTTACGGAAAATGCTCACCACTCACTCTTAGGGGAAAATTCCCAACAGATAACATTGTTACTTCATTTTATCAGTCTTAAGCACTAATACGCCTCAAGCGCATTGATAGGTTTGTGTCAAAGTTCAGAGCAAGAAGATGACTCTCACAAAACAATAATAAACCCAGATCTACTACTTCAGAAATCTCTCATTTTTCAGGGTATAAGACGCTTCATTTTGGCACACCTATTTGGTGAAAGAAGCCAAAACCCAGAACAAGAATCCTTAAAAACACAAAGTATATTGTCCTAGATGTCTGTTATGAAAGGAGTTCATAGTTTAGTCCAGTTCCAAGGCATCTCCGGTTTAACAGGATGAAGTCATACTTTTTCTCCTATCCTTTGACTAAAGTTCTGATTATTCTTAGCCATTGTAGATCAGTTTCTCCAGCCTGTATTCAAATGTGTGGAATTTAGGATTATAAATTAAACCTATAATAATTCCTTTTTTGTGTCTGTCCCTTCAAGTAAATCTTGATTTCTGGCAAGTACATGGAAAAGTAATATGTGGGCAATTCCCCACCCCACAAAAAATAGTCCAAAATCACCAAGCTAGATTTATGCCAGCAGTGGGACTAGCGCTCACATTCTTTCACTTTAACTAAAATGCCTTTAACTACGACACTAAACTGGCTCTCTATAACAATTCAGCAGTATAATACAACACAGATGTAAACATCCACTTTTGTTTTAAACAAAGGGAGAAAGACAGACAGGGGGAGAGGAAGGTATTTATATATTCTAAACAGGAAACAGCTATATCTCCCAACTTTGCTAACTCTGAATATTTCAAGTGTTTGTACTAGCTCTTGAAGCAGACCGTCCACTGAAAACATGAACAATTAAAAATGTCTCTATTCATGCTGACAAACATGACCAAAAAAAGAGTGGCAGAACCAGGATATTTCCAGGCAAACAATGGAAAACATTTGTGTTGTTAATCACAAGACTGAAATAGAGAGGATATAACAAATGCAACTTTCAAATGTAAGTAAAAAATAATACTTACAACACAGAGTATCTGATATTTCCTAAGAGTGCTTCTTTTAATAATTGTCTCTGAATGGGAATCTATCAGGTCCAAAGTGCTCTTCTCTCCCAAATCTGTCTCATCTGCAGCAATCATTTCCATTTTTCCAGTTACTCTTTGCTCCATCCTGCTCTTTGAGTTGTGCCTGAGCTGAAGAAAAATTGAGAGAGTATTATCACTTTACCGGTAGCATATAAACAAGAGCAGCCTTTGCTCATTTAGAGGGAGGACACCTAATCTACTTTTAACCAATACATGTAAAGGGCAGAAGGCATTTTCAGCAATTTTTGTTTGGAAATCGAAAGTGAGGAAGAGAAAATGGGAAGGTTTCCTTATAGGGGGAAAAACGGGAATTCAGCCAACACCCAAAACATAAACACTCAAATAAATCAAGGACAGTATATTCACTTCATTATTGTTAAAAAGAGTTGTTTATTTATGAATCACATTTAGGAACCGCTTATCTTCTTCACAGATGGACTCTGGCAGTGTCCAAGTAAAATAATAAAAAAAAACCACACATGTTTTCATGCACATTGTTTGCACATTTTTCTGGATCCAGAAAAGTAGATGTCATATGGTGGTGAATATTTCATACTTTTTCATTTAAAGAATTGTAAGGTCCCAAAATATACTTGAGTCACCAGAATGCCAAAGAGAGAGACTCAAGACGAGGCTTGCAAAAAAACCAGATTTTATTTATGGCCAAAAACAAAATACTGGGTGGAACTATATCCAGAACATACAGATACAATGCATGCAAGGAGATAGCCACACCTTGGGGAAGGTATGGCGTCCTTTTATACCCTCAGAGATTTCATTTTAGTACCCAATTCTGGCCTCCTAATTTAGATTTGTGTATTGCTTGTTGCCCTGCAAGGGGAAATAGAAACTTCCCAATTAGTCATCCTTGACATTTCTTTGTTTTCTCAATTGGCCATTTGGTCCCCTGGTTCTTGCAAGACAGGAGTTTATCCAGATTAAACATAAATTAGGGCTGAGGTGCAAATTATCCCTTGGAGATAGGTACCATACTCTTAGATAGCACAAGAAAAACAGGGAGAAGATTGATATGGGTTTAGGTCAAATGGCAGAGACATATGTTTGACAAATATCAGATACATTACAGAGGCCTAATAACAGAATATGTTTGTTTCAGGAGATACAAATATAAAGACATAATATGTGTGATACAAATACAAAGGCATATATGTATTACAGGAACCTAATGGTTACAGAATCTAGTATACCAGTATATCATATTCTAGTATTATTTATTATATATTTATTATTGTTTCCCTTTCAGAATTTATATCTTTCTTTTTTGCCCATGATGCAAGAACTAATAGTGTAAAGAATGGCTGAACCGTATGACCCTTACCCATGGACTAGTGATACTTCAGCAAAGAGATTTGAAAGCTGTGAATGGGCAATGCTGTTTCAACTCACCACAACCCATTGAGTAGGCAGGCTGCAATTGTCTTCCATGATCCAGCAACCTTTTCCATCTTCTTCTGGTCTGTGTTGAAGCACCTCATGTAAAGGTAAGCTGCTTGAGTTGCTTTGTTCCTTATGGTCACCTGAGGCTGCCGTGGGCATGCTCAACCCTTTGGTTCTGGGCCACTGATTTAGATACTGGAAGAGAGGCCAAGCCAGACATTGCAGAAGGGATAGCAGCATGAGGAGTCCCTGGAAGATCAGTTCTCTCAGCATCAAAGAGATCTGTTACTCCTCAGAGTGGTAGCTAGAAAGCCACTTTCCCGGGTTCTCTTCTCAGGGAGCAGGAAAGTGAGGGAAAATGGCTCCCTAGCTAAGATCCCCTTCTCCATGAAATTTATACCTATGGCCTTAGGAGGAACTACTTCCCACCCCCTCCTCTTCTTTTCTCACAGGTCGTTCTTCATTGCTCACCTGCCACACGAGAAGAGAAGCCGCAGGGAGAGATGGCGTTCTCCCCTCTTCCCCAACTTCTGTTGTCAAGAAATAGGAAGAAGTGCAGAGTGGGGAAAGAAGCACCAGAGATGGCTCCTCTGGTTTCAGTTTTCTTGATTCAGAATTATCATTGGGGAATTAGTAAACAAAACTAACTAACTAACTAACAAGCCTTCGGCTATTAGTTATTGACCCCAGAGAAGACATTACCCTTCCTGCCTCTCTCCTTTCCTCTCCATTTCTTCTGAGACCTGAACCCTGATTTTGTTTTGTTGCCAAAGCGGTAGTAGAAGCAGTGAGCACTTCTTTAATCCAGTGTATTCTGCTGGGTCCTGTACAGTTGCGTGCACAGTGTGACTTCTGGAATTCTTTACAGCTTTTTTTTAATCAACAGCAGCCAATGGACATTCTGTTTTTTTCTTTCCGTGTAACAAAGCCACATACTACTATTGTCCTTTTTTGTTGTAAGTGCATATGAAAGCAATGGGAAATGTGGGCGTATTGCGTACTTTAAGAGTTTGTGCCAAGGCTGAGAATCAGTAATATCTATAAGTGCAAACAGCGGTTAAAAAATTACGTTACTGAATTATCATAAATGCAATCCTTCTTGCAGACATTCTGGGAAAATAAGATTCCAAAAAAATGAGGTCACTAATAGAAGATAGCTGGAGAATTGTTTCAAAGTTCTGTAACTTTGATTCCTCATGCATGGCATTAAATCTTACGCTGTGGAGAAAATAAATCTAACAAATTGGAACCTGCACCCTTTCTCCTCTCTGGTTTTTGGACATTATCTCAGCCAAACAAACCTCTTTTCTTAGTCTAATCCTATCAGATCCAGACTGAATTTCCCTGCCTTCCGACAAGCCCCTTGCAATCCCATCTAAACCAAAGAATAGAAGCCACTTTATTAATCTCACATTAGTGCCCAATTTACTGAGATACTTCATGGCTGTGACAATAAACTTTGCTCAACTTTGGAAGAAATATTTTCCTTCAAGAAAGCTAAATAAAGGTAGTCCTCGACTTACAAGCACAAGGGAGCCCAAAATTTATGTTGCTAAGCAAGACATTGGTTAAGTGGATTTTGCCCCATTTTACGACCATTGCAGTTGTTATGTTAGTAACACATTTCTTAAGTGAATCTGGCTTCCCTATTGATTTTGCTTGTCCGAAGATCACAAAAGGTGATCATGTGACCCTGGAGACAATGCAACTGTCATAAATGTGAATCAGTTGTCAAGCACCTGAATTTTGATCATATGGCCATGGAGATCTGCAACAGTTGTAAGTGTGAGAAACGGTCATAAGTCACTTTTTTCAGTGCTGTTATAACTTTGAATGGTCACTAAATGAATTGTTATCAATTGAGGACTATCTGTAGCAACAATATCTCATTGGCACTTAAATTTTAAGAGTTCACATGGAAAACTAACAGTATTGGTTAGTATAGTGTTCCAAAACAGAAGTTTAACCGAATTCAGTCAAGTAAGATTACCCTATACACAACATATCACACAGTAAGGCAAATATAAACCACAGCATGGTTTCTCAGCCGGTCTACTAAGTTTATATCAGTAGTCCTCGATTTACAACAGTTCATTCAGTGACCGTTCGAAGTTACAACACTGAAAAAGTGACTTATGACCATTTTTCACATTATGACCAAGGTAGCATCCCCATGGTCATGCCGTCAAATTTCAGATGCTTGGCAACTGGTTTATATTTATGATGGTTGCAATGTCCCAGGGTCAGGCGTTTGTGACCCTGGGACATTGTGAAGCTTTTGTGACAAGCTTCTGACAAACAAAGTCAATAGAGAAGCTTGTTCCTAACTTAACAATTTCAATGATTCACTTAACAAATGTGGCAAGAAAGGTTGTAAAATGGGGCAAAGCTCACTTAGCAAATGTTTCACTTAGCAGCATAACTTTTTTGGGGCTCAATTGTGCTTGTAACACGAGAACTACCTGTAAATATAAGAGGTGTGGTGGTGCAGTGATTAGAATGCAGTATTGCAGGCTAATTTTGCTGACTGCCAGGAGTTTGTTTCTGACTGGTTCAAGGTTGACTCAGCCTTCCATTCTTCCGAGGTTGGAACAATGAGGACTCAGATTGTTGGGGATCTGAGGGCTGTAAAGCATTATGAAGCAATATGTAAGTCTAAGTACTATAGCAAATTAATTGGAGTGTAAACAATGAGGAAATTAGGAAACTAATATTTATGTACCTTTCCAATAAGTTCCTTTTTTCTTTCCTTTTTTAATATTTGTAAAAAATGCAGTGAACACATTAGTATTAAACATTAAGTTCAAAGATAGTAATCTTTTTATATTATAAAATAACTCAGTGCATTGTCCATGCTATGTTAATGACGGATGTCATCCATTTGTTATGTCTGATTTTAGGCAACTCCATGGGCCAGGTCTCTCCACATCTTCCAATCTTGCATTACTTCTTTGAGTTTTTGTATGCTTTTTCTTCTCCTTTAAAAATTTAACTTGTCTAAATCATAAATAGTACATATATAATTTTAAATTTTCACAATATTTCTTTAATCAAAGATGATCTAATCATTTAATTCCCTATCAAAATTGCATTTATTTTCAAATAAAACATTCAAGAATAATCTTCCAATGACAAGCTATATTAAAAACCCCTAATAATAATAATAATCAATATTCAAACTAACAATACAAATATCTTCTCATCTTAAATGTAAAACATTAAAGACTATAAATGCAAAGGAAACCTGTATAACTTTAACACCTCACAACATTTATCTTATCAAAACAGATCGAAATAATCAAATCCCAAAATCAAAATATTAGTTCTTTTTTTCTTTCTTTCTCCAGCAAGAAATCCAAGAGTGGACCCCAGGTCTTTCAAATTATTTTCTAGTCACGTCTGGTGCGAAGTCAAGCAAATTGATGCAATTGGTGGCTGTGTACGTTTGCAAACTTATAGACCGTCCAAACGTTTGGATTCGGCCACCGAAATAAGTTCATGGGGGGAAACTGTCCCCCCGCAATTCCACCGCTGGAAGATGCTTTTTCATCCGAGTTTGGCGCACTTCACTGAACTTTAAAGCAAGGTTCTCCAACCTTGGGAGCTTTACGACTTGTGGACTTCAACTCCCAGAATTCCTCAGCCAGCGCATGCGCTGGCTGAGGAATTCTGGGAGTTGAAGTCCACAAGTCGTAAAGCTCCCAAGGTTGGAGAACCCCGCTTTAAAGCAAGCAAATGGGAGATCTCGGTCCTTAACCCTCCAATCTTTTGCAGTGAGTAAAGGCTACAGCATCCTCCTCCCCAACCATACAGCTACCCGCGACCCGGATGCGAAAGGAAGCGCCTTCAGTAACACTTCCGGGAGGAGAAGCTGCAGCGGGGAGAGACGATTCTGTTGCTTCTTCTCCCGCCCGGATCGTGGCGGACTAAAGCCTCGGGATCGCACCATGGCGGTCCCAATGGAGGCGCAGTTGCAGAGTATCTTCGAGGAAGTGGTGGTGAGTCCCGCCGCCCGCCACGGCAGTCATCGTCATCCTCAACCATCATCAATCTTCCATCATCAAAGGATGGTCGCCGCCTGATGGGGAACGCTCCGGGGATGTAGAGGGTGGGAAGGGAGTGTTGGTGGGGGGGGGGGGGGGCGTGCATGCCAGATTTAGATGGCTGTCTCTGCTGGCGAGAAAGAAACCTTCGATGCAACTTTGCAAAAAGCAGATGATGGAGAAATCAAAGGGGGAAGATGAGCTGGGGAGGAGGAAGGAGAGGAAGAAGGAGAAGGAGAAAAAGAGAATGAATTAGCCAACAAAAGAGGAGGGGGAGGGGGAGGGAGGAGGAAGAAGAAGAAGAAGAAGAAGAGAATGAACTAGCCAGCAACGGAGGAGGAGAAGAAGAAGAAGAAGAAGAAGAAGAAGAAGAAGAAGAAGAAGAAGAAAACTGGAGTGATAACTGGTCCTTATGCTTCTTGTTTCCATGGGCATCCCATGGAGGAGATGGACCAACAACAACAATTGGAGTGATAACTGGTCATTATGCTTCTTGTTTCCATGGGCATCCCATGGAGGAGATGGACCAACAACAACAATTGGAGTGACAACTGGTCCTTATGCTTCTTGTTTCCATGGGCATCCCATGGAGGAGATGGACCAACAACAATTGGAGTGACAACTGGTCCTTATGCTTCTTGTTTCCATGGGCAACCCATGGAGGAGATGGACCTTTGAATGGTCACTCTGTTAGGGCAACCTAGACAAGGTCCAACCGCATCTAACTGCAAACATCCCTGACTCCCCCGTACATTAGGTGCCTCTGGGGGGGAAATGAAAAATTGCCTCTGAAACAGCCCTCGCTTCTTCTCCACTAAGAAGGCAAGGCGCTTTTCTTAGGGCTTCCAAGTAACCTTCAATTATTCTGGATAGTCTTATTCATCTTGGATTAGCTAGGCTCCTATTAAAGCTGTCCTAGTTGATGGGCATAACTATTGTTGGCAAAGTGAAGACTATATCGCCTTTGGCTTGGGTGGATCTTCCAGTTCTAAAACTATGAGAGATGAAAAACTCTTTTGCTTTGTGCAGTATGTCACTCTGTCTTCTGGCATTTATCACTCTTGCAGATGTAATAGTTTCCAACATTGGGATTTCTTCCTCACAAGGGAATTGCTTCAACTCTCCCCCCTCCAGTTCCATAACATTCTTTTTTGAGATGTGGGCCAAGTACTTATAGATATTTTGTTAGTGGTGGGATTAGTTTTGCTTTCTTAATGGCCTCTCAATATGGACTTTGTATTTTCTATACATTGTATAGATGTATAGACGTCTATATATTGTATGTGTCAGGGCTGCCTCTGTCCATTTCCTAGAAAAGAAAAATCCTTGGCTCCATAGATTCAGAGAAAAGTACTTTTACTAGGAATGAACTGAAAGCAACAAGTTTCAAACAAAATCTGAGGCAAAGCACTTGAAATAGCAAATTGAAGTAAACTGTAGACCCCAACACTCTTGTAACTAGGCAACCAGGGGGCTGCTGTATACCAAAGCTAGAAGAAATGACCTCAGAGAGATAAGCAAAGCCCAGAAAGATTCTCCACTGACACCTTCCCCCTTGTCCATGGCAGCAAGCAACAGGCTAGCTGACATTATGTGTCTAGAATACATATGTAGGATAATATTTTATTGACAGATGCTGGCACAGGACAATATCGAGCCCTTGTTTCTGTTTGGCCCCTATTTCCCTTCAGCAATTTCCCTATTCCATTTTTCTTTCTCTATCTCACTTAATAAAATACCTTGAATTTTATCAATATTTTTATCAACCTCTCCTCCCTACTCAAAATATTTTCTTTTCTCTAACTATAAGCTTAGACCACTGGTTGATACTTGAAGTGGAGTCATTTGTTTATTGGCTCTGTGCTTATCTTTTTTCACTTGTTTACCTACATAGAGGATAGAGGATGTTTACATACATAGAGGATAAGATTTTTCCTTTAATTAACTGGTATCAATAGATAGGTTTTTACTTGAGAATGTTTCTTCCTCTGCCTGTTCTGGGTACTTTGTTTTAAACATGGCGTATAGGCGGCATAGCATAAAAGCTAAATTGTTTTTAAAATGATACCATGTTTTAAATTCTTTTATAGAAAACAGAAGTCATAGAGGAAGCTTTTCCTGGGTAAGTGTAATATAAATGTTTTCTAGTAAAATTGTAGAGATTCTATTGTAGTAATTAGTGATGAAATACTTTATAAATAACTTGACTTTACTTGTATTAGCATGTTTATGGATACCCCAGAAGATGAGCGGACTAAATTAATCAGCTGTCTGAGTGCCTTTCGACACTTCTGGAGCAATCTTTCCCAGGTGAGTATTTTATTTGCTGCTTTTTTAATGACATCCAATTCCAATTTCTTCAGTTATATGTTGACAGTTTTTATAAACCTAATACTTTATTAACAATATATTGGTTTATCTGTGATATCTGTAAATTCACTGCCAGAATTTCTAACTAGAGGCAGATGCTGTTGAGCAGCTTATGGAAAGGATATTGCCATCTTTTTCTAAACTGTCCATTTCTGTTTCCAGTTTCTAGTTATATATAGGCCTTTGGGTTTGTAAGACCTTAAATCAGTGGCGAAATTCAATTATTTATACTACCTGTTCTGTGGGCGTGGCTTGGTGGGCGTGGCAGGGGAAGGATACTGCAAAATCTCCATTCCCATCCCACTCCACGGGGAAGAATATTGCAAAATCTCCATTCCCACCCCACTCCAGGGGGAAGAATATTGCAAAATCTCCATCCCCACCCCACTCTGGAGCCAGCCAAGGTGGTATTTGCCGGTTCTCCGAACTACTCAAAATCTCCTTTGCCGGTTCGTCAGAACCTGCTGAATAGCACCCCTGCCTTAAATTATTTCAGCTTAAAGTTTTATCAAAATAAGAATGATACAACCAAAACTTTCAATTGTCAGTTCTTGCACTGAGATTACAACAGCTTGAGGGAAGTTTTTGTCAATGTAAAAAAAATTTACGGTTTTCAACCAAATGGTGACATCATTGAATGTATATAATGTATTTTGTTTTACCTTACAGGAATCTCATGAACAGTGCGTTCAGTGGATTGTACGGTTCATACATAGTCAACATAGTCCTAAAAGAATTTCTTTTCTATATGATTGCTTAGCAATGGCTGTGGAGACTGGGTTACTGCCACCCAGGTATGTTTCTTTCAGATAAACTGCAAAATAGAGAATTTATTACAGGCGATCAGTTGCTTAAAGATAGTAATAATACATCAGATCTGCTTAGAAAAGATACCACTCATTGTGTTTTTTTTTCTTTTATTTTCCTAGAATGGTTTGTGAATCTCTGCTGAATTCTGACAATCTAGAATGGGAAAGGACACAGCTTTGGTCTCTGACATTTAAACTTGTTCAAAAAATAATTGGTGGTGTAGACTACAAGGTAATAGCTCTACATATATCCTGTTTTTATAATACAGCATTAATAGCTTCTTTGTATTTTTATCTAGACATAGTCTTAAATCTATATACCATGTTTCCCCGAAAATAAGACCCTGTCTTATATTTTTTTGAACCCTGAAATCAGCGCTTGACCTTATTGCCATGCACTCAAAAGCCCGATTAGGCTTATTATCAGGGGATGTCTTATTTTGGGGGAAACAGGGTATTTGTTTTTAAGTTTTATAAGGCTGCCCAACTCAAAACAGTATGACTCTGGGCAGCATATAGCATAAAAAAAAGCAACAAACCATCTCCAACCCCATATGATGTTAAATATGTACAATATATAATATATAAAATTAAATGTCTGTCAAAAAGGTAGGAGATAGAGCTATAGTTTAAATTCACTCTAACATAGATTATAATGACTTATGAAGTATAACATAATGAATTCAGTTGTAGAATTGGAGAGACCTAAATTACCTGCTCGAGTTATTCTATTTTGCTGATGTCAGATTAGTCAGCAGTACAAGTATTTCTAGTTATCAAGTTTTATACATTTCAAATGGGTTGGCACACCCATTGTCTTTTTCGTCCATTTCTTTTACTCACTGTTATATGATTATATAAGATGAAACAAACAAAATGTTAAAAGGTTATATTTATGGAGTTACTTACCAAACACATCTAAATTATATTAAAGTAACCAAAATATCTTTACAATTTCCAAGGCATGTTATAACTTTTGAGCACCCCTAATGTTTGGAAATTGAAAATTGAAAAATGTGACATGCCCTGAAGGCATGCTCATCTCACTCAGGCATGATTTGTAGGACCCAGATATAAAAGAAGGATTTTTATAATCTTGGGTCAGGGTCATGGTATAACCATTAGAGATGAATGGAGATATCAAATACAGGAAGTAATGTGTCATCTGCCTTGATTCTACATCATCAAGAAGATCACTGCTCATTAATTTCTTTCTGCACATAGTTCTCTTAAATTACATCAGAGAAACAACTTCTAACTAGAAAGCTGAAAAACATTAACTCCCCTGAAGAATCTATGCAGATGGCTTGTGTGTGTGTGTATGTGGGGTTTTTTTAGAGAAATGGCAGATTAGGAAGCACTGTTTGAATGAAAAAGCTTAAGTATTGTCCTCTAGATACAATAGAATGACAGATATAACATGTTTCTTACAAATTGATATTAGTGTTACAAGTCTAATTCATTTCTACAAAATTAAAAAGTGAATTTTGAATTTTGGCATAATTTTCCTTTGGAATTTGATCTGTTTGTTACAGGGTGTACGAGACCTTCTGAAGGGTATCTTGGAGAAAATCCTAACTATTCCTAACACTGTGAGCTCTGCTGTTGTGCAGCAACTATTAGCAGCAAGAGAGGTAAGTATATTAAATGGAGAAAACTAGATCTGAGTTGCTTGCTGTTTTCTAGTGGAATAGTTATCTAAATGTTTCAAAAAAAGAGAGAACTGAGAAACATTTTGAGACTTTTCTGCTAATTAAATTCTCTTGTAATTTGCAGACTATATTTGCTTAGAGGTAATAGCATTCTTCAATTTATATTGCTTTCTTGAGGTACTCAGCATAGGCAGTTGTTTATTTAAAGCGAGCTAATTACAAATATGTGGATTGTATTATTTAAACTTAGTTTGCTTTGCTGTTTCTGTGCATTCATTATTCTCCAGACTTGCAAATATTTAATGTTTTCATTGCATTTGTACAGTATTTTTACTCAGAAACATGCACAATTTAAATAAATCTAATTTTCATTTAAATAATTGAAATGTGCCCAGCATATTTTGAGCAAATTTAAAAAACTGAATTTATATTTATTTAATTCCAGCAGGAAAATTTATCTCATAGCAAATAGTCCCATAATTGAGATAGAATCCTAGAGAAACAAGAGCATGATTATAGGAATTCACAGAATCTTCAGAAATATGGCAAAAGGTTTGGGAAGTAGAACTACTCCAGTAAATACTAAATATCTAACAATTAAAAAAAAATTGAACAACAATAAAATGGAATTATTTCTGAAAGAAGACATGGGAACCTGACTATAGCTCTGGACAGGATTTCACATTGCACTGTTTCAAATGTTGATTTTATATATATATATATATATATATAAAACTCTTCTCTGGTTTGCTGGGTTTTTTCCTTAGGTTGTTGCATATATTTTGGAAAGGAATGCATGCTTATTACCTGCTTACTTTGCCGTCACAGAAATCCGAAAGTTGTATCCTGAAGGAAAACTTCCTCACTGGGTAAAATTTGATGTTTAAAAATTAAACGAATCCAATTTTGGATGTTAGGAAGTAACAGTAGCTAGTAGATAGGCAGTTTAACAAATTAGATAAATAGAGGGATGGATGGATATAGGTCAGGATGATATTTTTTAAGTTGTTATATAAAGAAAAATTAATAGAAATAAAAGTTTAAAAGAATATAAAATAGATAATATAGATTAAAAAGACAGGTTTGGTGTAGTGGTTAAGGCATCAGGCTAGAAACTAGGAGATCATGAATTCTAGTCCTGCCTTGGGCACAAAGCCAGCTGGATGCCTTAGGTCCAGAGTCTCTCTTAACCCTAGGAAGCAGGCAATGGCAAACTACTCTAAAATCTTGCCAAGAATACTGCACACGCTTGTCCAGTTAGTTACCAGCAGCCAACACTGACTCAAAGGCGCACGTGTGCATGCACACACACAGAGATTAAAAAACCTAAAAATAAGGCATCCTGTAAATTATATCATTTGCAACTCTTATATCATTTGCAGAATGATGTTATGCAAAGTATGTAAATTGTTAGAAATAACTGTATAACGAGATACATAAGAGCGCACAAAGTTCACAGCATTGCTGTTGGTATTTTCAAGTTGTGATTTCTGGGTTTTGAATTAATCTGTAATTTGTAACTTGCATTTAAATCATATTTTCCTATTTGGTGTGTTTTTTAGTTGTTAGGTAACCTTGTGTCGGATTTTGTGGACTCCTTCAGGCCTACAGCAAGGATAAATTCCATCTGCGGTAAGCATTTACTGTGTATGTAGCATTTGTACACGTGGAAACTGAAGGATTAACTCTCTAGTCTATGAAGCTTGAAGACATTTAGTATGTCTATTACCCATAGTTACCATTGGTTCCTAAGCTTTAATTTATCACTTCGTATCAAACAAAACAGGCTACAGATTTGGCCATCAGGCTAAACATGGCATGATAAGTTGGCAAGGACTAATTTATTGCATTTCTACTATATCCTCTTTTTCTTTTGAGAGCTCAAAAGTAGTTCATATAGCAAAAGCACTTAGACTTATATACTGCTTCACAGTGCTTTACAGCCCTCTCAAAGTGGTTTACAGAGTCAGCATATTGCCCTCAACAATCTGGGTGTTCATTTCACCAACATCAGAAGGATGGAAAGCTGAGTAAACCTTGAGCTGGTGAGATTTGAACTGCTGGCAGACAGCAGACGTAGCCTGCAGTACTGCATTCTAACCATTGGGCCACCACAGGGCTCAGGGTTTCCTTGCATGTTATCCCCAGAACAACGGCCCTATGAAATAAGCTGCGCTAAGAAAGTATGATTGGCCCTTGGTGTATCATGGCTTAGGTCTTGGTTATCTGTAGGATTCTATTCATTGTTATTTCTGCCAAGCCAGTAAGATCAAGATGAACTTACATCAGCTGCAAAGGCTGTTATCTAGTGGAACCTAGGAAATGTGCTTTCTTAGTGGCTGTCCTATGGAACAGCATTTTTCCTGCATGGCCCGCACCTCATTGGACTTTCACAAATCTGTAAAAACCTGGCTCCCTTTAGGGAGCCCTGGGTAGGGAACATTGATATACCCCCTAATGCATCTTTTTTATTTTATCTTTGGGAGTATATCTATGTTAATTATCTTCTTCTGATGCAAAGCAGTTGTGGTTGTTTTTGTCTTATGTTTTTATCATAACTCTTGTTATGTCAGCTGCCTACATTTGTATTATTAATTGAATCAGTGTACAGATTAGGGAGGAAAGGAGGATAAAGCAAACCTTAGCAAGGGGGCAAGGTTCAATGGCTAGGTCCAACTCTCATGGCCAGGGTAATACAGAGAGCATTTCTAAAGATTAGATCTTTGGATTATATACTTTTGTCTATAAAATGAAAGTCCCTGATAATAGCAATTGTATATAATAAGACTGAATGTACAGGAAACAAAGCATGAATGTTGAAATAATGTAATAATACAAGCAGAATCCTAGCAAAGAAAGGCATGGCTGTGGTGACACAGTGGTTAGAATGCAGTATTGCAGGCTAACCCTGCATTCCCACTGCCAGGAGTTCGATCCTGAGCAGCTCAAGGTTGACTCGGCCTTCCATCCTTCCGAGGTCGGTAAAATGAGGAGCCAGATTTTGAGAGGCAATGTGCTGACTCTGTAAATCGCTTAGAGAGGGCTGAAAAACACTATGAAGTGGTATATAAGTCTAAGTGCTATTGATACCGTAATGCGTGGTCAATTTCTACAGAAAAGGAGCCTGGTAGCTCAGCAGACTAAAAGCATTGTGATTAACACCAGCTGTCTGCAATTACTGTAAGTTTGAATCTCACCAGGCTCAAGGTTGACTCCTTCCATTCTTTCTAAGGTAGGTAAATTGAGGACCCAGTTTGTGGGGGCAATAAACTGACTTTGTATAAAAATATACAAAAGTATGAAGGCTATTGCTTAACGCATTGTACTCAACGCCCTGTTGAGTACAACGCATTGTACTTAACGCCCTGAGTTTCTGGAGAAGGGCGGCATATAAATCAAATTTTAAAAAAAGAAGAAGAAGAGTCAGAGAAAAGTAGATAAAGTTAAAACCTGGCAATCGTTTACAACTGGAACACTAGAATTTTTTTTTTTAAGCCAAAGGATTGATTTTGGCTGCTCCACAACAAGCTAGTCAACTAATGCAATCAAGGCCAGAATGGGAAAAAAAATATCAAACGATTCAAAGTCCAGATTGTGCAAAGAAGCAGAAGAAACAGTGTGCAGCTCATACAAACTGATTATAAGCAATGACATAGCATAGTTGCAAAATGACTCACTGGAACATCTACAAAAATTATCTTGTGCCAGTAATGAAAAACATAAGAGTTGAAAAGTTGTAGCAAATGAGCAGGTTAAAATATTGTGGAGTTTTCAACCCCACAATATTTTAAACTCTTGGCACATAACATAGCAGATTTAACTGCAGTTGAAAAGAAAAAATTATCATGTAGCAATACCAGGAGATAGTAGAAAAGTCGACAAAGAATTGGAGAAGCTCACAAAATACCAAGATCTGAAAATTGAAGTTGAAAGATTATGGCATAAACTGGCCATCAGTTTATCATAGTCCCAGTGGTTATCAGCACACTGGGTGCAGTACCAAAAATCTTGACTGGGAGATGCACAAAGTTTAATATAAGATAGACAAATATATAAATGTGTTAATAATCTCACATTGATAATATTTCCAACTGTCCATTACCAAAGACCACACTGCTTGAATCTGCATATATCCGTGATGGCGAACCTATGGCACACGTGCCACAGGTGGCACACGGAGCCATATCTGTGGGCACGCGAGCGTTGCCCTAGATCAGTTCCAGCGCACATGCGCGTGCCGGCCAGCTGATTTTTGGGCCTTCCGAGCCCACTGGAAATTGGGAAATGGGCCGTTTCCAGCCTCTGGAGGGCCTCCGGGTGGGTGGGAAAGGCCATTTTCACCCTCCCCAGGCTCCTAGAAAGCCTCTGGAGCTTGGGGAGGGTGAAAAATGGACCTACCTGGCCCACCGTGCTATTGCATACCAAAAGCGGGAGGAGCGCAGGGGCATTGGGTACGCATGCGCAGGGGGAGGGGCACATAGAATTATGGGTGTGGGCACACGCGCGCATGACCCCCCCCCCACTCCCCCGGCTTTTGGCACTTGATGGCAAAAAGGTTAACCATCACTGCCATATATCCTATGCCAATATATTGCAATGTAAGTTCTAGGGATGTTTATGAAGATCAACGCCAGCTAAAGAATTGATAGATGTGATTTCATGTTGTTGTATTTAATAACAGTAAAGAATAATAATGGAAAAGTTGAAATTTGTTATTCGCATAGCTCAGGATAACTTGATAATCTAAAATACCTGAAAATGGGACACGCTGATATTTAAAATACTTATAAAATCTAACCTGTAGCCATCTGTAGAAAGTGTTTCATGTTTATTAAAAAAAGCTAAGGAACACTAACCCTACTATGATCATCATTATATTTAGGGAATGATATACTTTGTGATTTTCTCTCTTTGGTATCCAGGACGTTGTAGTCTTCTTCCTGTAGTGAACAACTCTGGTGCTATTTGCAATTCATGGAAGCTGGACCCGACAACACTTCGTTTTCCACTGAAGGGCCTTCTGCCATATGATAAGGTATATGTGCATGTGACTTTTGTGAATGCTTTAAAATATAATTAAATAAAGCATATTAATCCTATTTTTAAAATTTAGTGAAAATTGAGATTTATCTTATTAATTGAATGCTTGTTTTAAAAAAAAACATTAAAGAGGTGTGTGTGTGTGGGTTTTTTATTTTTGAACTTTTGGAAGATATCCCAAACATTGCACTAATCCTGGAAAAAGTTTCTTTCTTTCTTTCTTCCTTTCTCTCTCTCTCTCTCTCTCTCTCCCTCCCTCCCTCCCTCCCTCTCTCTCTCTCTCTCTCTCTCTCTCCCCCCCTCCCTCCCTCCCTCCCTCCCTCTTTCTCTCTTACCTACATACCTATCAGGAAACTAGAATAAAGTATATTACTAGCCTTAAAGTAAGCCCTGGAAAGATTTTGACAGCAGCAAGATGCCTCAGTTTCCTTTAATTTTTTTCCAAAGCAAAGCAAACTATTTTTAAAAAAGATTCTTCTCAAAATCCAAATATTCAGGATCAGACTTGGGCATAGTATAAAGCATGCATATGCTACGTGCAGTACCTCTTCCGATATTATTTATGATTGATTTGAACTATGGCCCACCAAGTTTTAGGCACCTTATAATAAGTAACAAAACAATTATTCCAAATCACAGAAATATAAAATTTTAAAAAAACATCTGCAAGAAACAGTGCAGCAACATTTTTTTAAAAAAAATAACCCAGCTAGAAGGCTAAGGAGGAAATGATGCATTTCTATCAGATTTGAGAGCTAATAGAAAAAAAAATCCAAATAACATACAAACTTCCTTCATCCTGTTTCATTAATAAGCAGTTATAACTGCATCTATTTGCATCTGCACCTTGACTGAGTCCTGTTTTTATAATAATGAAAGCTCTGGGGATAAATGCACACCTTCCTTTTGATTATGATTCTTTGCTCTTAATTTTCCAACATAAAATGCTTGGAAAATAAAGCCATAAGGAAGGTGAAATCATTGTGAATAGGAAGTTTTTGTCCACTAGCGTTAGCTTCAGTGAAAATGAGGAGGCTTTTCCCCCCCAGGTTTTTTAGAACAGCTGAGTTAATGAGTCCCTGCAGCTGTTTCAGAAACTGTCCCCAGTAATTTGTATTACACTGCCAAAAAAATAATAATAAAAAGTTCTGGCGGAACTGCCATTGAAGCAGAGTGGCTCCGTGCCTGGAAGCAACTGGGAACATCTTCCAAAGCGGCCATATGAGCCTTGCAGGCCTCATAACCATTTTAATGACTCGAAAAGAGGTACAGTGCTTTATTGGGGGTGAATGTGTTATAAAGCTTCTCTGTTTAGATGCTTTGCACAAGTCTAATTTCCCTTTCTATAGATAGATGATTCTGGCAGATGCTGCGTAATATTTGTAACAAATCACTCCTGTCCTCTAAACAAATGAAGCCTGAAATAGGATTCTGGCAAAAAAAAAAAAAGCGTTTGAGACAAAAGAGACAATTGGACATATTGGCATCCTTTTTAGGTCTGGGCAATGTCACACGCTTCTTCGCAGGATAGGTGGAACATTCGTTTTTTAAAAAAAAGAATCTAAAGTCTTATGTGAAATTTCTGTCCATCCCACCCAGCAATTTCCGTTTGCTTGCAGAAAGTTTAGTGAGCTCTTAATGCGTCAGTGCCCAGATAATATTGCAAAACCGAATGACCTTATCAGCCAAATGTTCGCGTACCCTGTGTGTCTGTTTTACCGGAAGGATGCGCAGAGGCTGTCTGGGAGCATCGTCGTGTGTGTTAGCGCTCATGGGTGTCAACGTTGCCAAACGCTGCTTTGTGTGGACGGTGCATTTGATTTCAGTTTTCAAATTTTTATTTTGTGCCAATAGGTTGGGATTTGTTTGCTTTTATTCTTGTTTTCAAGGATCTGTTTGAGCCTCAGACTGCCTTGTTGCGGTATGTGCTGGAGCAGCCCTATTCCCGAGATATGGTCTGCAATATGCTAGGCCTAAACAAGCAGGTACTGTATTGTGCTGTAATGGCTTTTCCTTTGCATAGAACCTGCACTTTTCTTTTCTCTTTTTCTTTGCTGTAGCTAACTAAGCAAAACAGTTGAGGATCAGATCATGTTTTTCCCCTTCAATATTATTGCCTTAGGTTAATTGGGCACGATTATTTCTGTTTACTTATCTATTGCTTTAAAAAAAAAAAACTTCTAAATTGAAAGATAGTTTTTTTTGGTTTTGTTTTTTTTAAAGGATATTTTTTGGCATTGCTTTTTTTCCCTATAAGGCCAGCCTCAAATATACCCTGGACAGATTTCGTTCTACGGCAGACATCTTCTCATTTAATATTGATGGATTGATTGATTGATTGACTGAAAGATGGTGGTGATAGGTGCATTGCTTAGATGAATAGTTGATAGAATTTGTCTGTTGAATGCCTTGGCATGTTTTCATTACCTTTGCTGGTAATGAATAGTCTACTGTTAATTGATATTATTTTATTTAAATTTTTGTGCTTCTTTTTTTTCCTCTCTCTTTTTTTTTTGTTTTTGTTTTGTTTTTTTGCCTGACCATGTGGGTGGGCTTGGTCTGATTTGGGGTAACTTGAGGCTGGCCTCATAGTCACTGTTTTGTCTTTTCTTTTTTTCTTCCTTTATTTTTGTTCTGTCCTGTCTTGTCCTGCCCATCCTCCAATGCTCTAGACCTTGAACATTGCTCAGGTATGTTCACAACCTTACTGTTGTATTGTGACTAACGATACGCTGGCTGCTTTTTAGCCACTGATTCCAGTTCGAGAATACGCATCTGGCCAGGGCTTGAAATTGGTGGGATTTTCACATGCCATGATAAGAACCTCTTCAAATCGGAGGTTATGAGGTTACCAAAGGATATTAATAGCCAGTTCAGTACCTGGATAAGATTTATCCATAACTGTCCAATCCCTTCATCATTATTTTTGTTCAGACTGTCAAATGTCTAAAAAAAAGAACCAAAGTTGCTATGAAAATGTCTAAAGAAAATTCCCTTTGTTGAATTTAACCACACTGTAAGATTTGTAAGTAAAAATTCAACTTGACTAGGAAAGGTCATTCTCAGCCTCTCTAGTAAATGCGTTCCGAGAAGCTCCAAATGGGCTGAATTAGGTGGAAGAAAAAAAGGAGGAGGAAAATTTTGAAAAATTTGCAACTTTTACTTGCTGTATATGCTTGCCTGTTTGTACATTCAAATATTGGCAATTTTAGTCTGTTTCTAATCTAACTTTATTTTCAGTAAAGTTTGATGACAGTGTTTGCAATACTATAGTGAAGGTTGTGTCAGTGTTTTCATTTTGGAAAAAAAAAACCCTTTTATTTCATGGATTGTGCTTGACCATACCATTTGCTTGAAAATAAAACATGGGTACAATAAATAAATAAATCCCAATTTCCACAGATTTTGAAGCATTTCCACATGTTACTTTGCAAAGCCTTCCACATTATAACTGAACATACAATACTTTGGCCATAATGAAGAATTTGAGTTGTAGAGTACTGATTGTGGCAGATTGAGCCACAACATTGATGGAATGTTGGAAGACAACAATGTCTTTTCCAAAAATTGCACACAGTCCTACTTCCATATAAAACGTTCCTTCCTTTATCATGGCTACATAACTGCCCAATTCAGTGAGCTTTCTGTGCACTTCAAAATTACACTGCACTTTAAATCCCTTCTGTGTTTAGAGGTTTCATTGAATGACAACATATCAAATTTTGTAGTATGGCAATTGTGTTCATTTTTCAATTCACTTTTGACAAGGGGACATGCAGTATTGCTTGATGGCTAAACCCATAGATTTTAAGAATCCAGGGCATTCTTCATACAAATGAGAAACTCCTTAGAGATACATCGATCAATCTATTGTTATTTTCTGAAGGTATCAGTCTTCATAAAAAAAATCACAAAATGTTTTACAAAAATTAGTATAGCAACACAATTACAATTCATTCAGGAGCCGCAGTGAAGCAGTGGTTAGAATGCAGTACTGCAAGCTACCGATGCTGACTGCCAGCTGCCTGCAGTTTGGCAGTTCGAATCTCATCAGGCTCAAGGTTGACTCAGCCTTCCATCCTTCTGAGCTGGTAAAATGAGGACCCAGATTGTTGGAGGCAATATGCTGACTCTAATACTGCTTAATGTGGACTGTAAAAGCACTGTGAAGTTGTATATAAGTCTAAGTGCTATTGCTATTCTCCCTTCTGCATTACCTGAATAGGAAACTGATGTTGGGTCTTTTGGTATTTATAAATGCTATTATTCTATATGCTTTTTAGTTTGATGTCTATGGAGCTTCTTAATCATCCAGATCATGATTGTCCCAACTGGACTTTCTTGGTGGTTTTTTTTTTCTCTTGAAGGCGTTTCACTTCTCATCCAAGAAACTTCTTGGGTGAGAAGCAAAATATCTTCAAAGAAAAACACCCCAAGAAAACCCAGTTGCTTTTTGAAAAGCATTTTTGGAACTAACAGTGTTAGTTTTTCTTAAGCTGTATTCTTGCATTTTAACTTTATCTCTGTTAAAGAGCTTCTTTTTCTGATACGATCAAAAACAAACATTACCATAAATATCCTCCGTTTTCTATATATGAAGTTAAAGCACTATTCTTTCACTCCCCTTCTTACCTCATTCAAACCAGATTAAGTGCTTCAAGAGACACCACTTTCTTCCTTGAAAGGGAAGCAAGCTCTGTATGGAAAAACATTGAGCTCCAAATGTTTAAACGAGATACTGTGCGTAATTCCTTTCTGCAATGTTTATAGACCCCTCCCTATCGCCTCCCTGAGTTCTTTTTTCAACTTTATAGTAAACAAACTTAATTCTTTTGAATTAAGAATGAAGATTTTGTGAGTTAAACACTTCAAAATTCCAGTTTGAACACTTCAAAATACTAGTTTGAGAAATGAAATTTAAAAGTTATTGCCTAATGCATGGTGACTTATGAAACACTGAACCTCATCATTTAATCTCAATTTTCTGAGAGCAAACAGTTATTGTCAAGCAACAAAACCCGGAATTAATGGTTCTTTTTTGATGGAAATGCTGACAAATTCTGAGTTGTAGGTGTGCTGCCATAATAACAACAGTCTGTGAATTTCTTGTTCATTTGTCAGTGGAAAGCATGGAAGGATCATGTGTGACATTTCTTGATGGAAATACAGAGATGATGCTGAAAATTCCATCAGCTGGCTAATATTCAAATTGTGCATACCAGTGGTTGAGAGACAACCTGCTGGGAAACGGGGGTATATTGAAATCTCTTTAGTACTTTAGACTTAGAAATGCACCAGAGTTGCATTCATTTGATATTGCACATTGTTAAAAGATTGTTGTTGAAATACACAAAAATAGGAGCCTGTCTGCTCATACCACTCCATGTGACAAGTGTGGTTTTCCCCTGCAGATAAAGATCCAGTGATACAAAGTTAAATCTGGTATGGCCCACCTATGTAATCTGTCTTCCTTGATTTACTTGGAAACTGATTCTGTGGGTAAGATGAGCAGTGTAAACATTATTGCAGAAGGATTATTGGTTATTTGTTTCATATAATTATCCCGAGGCAAAGAATATTTTTTTTCCCTGGCATTCTATTTCTGGCATGCATTCTCATAATAATTCTGTTCTGTTCTTTTATTTTATTTTTTATTTCCAAAAATAATCCCTTTGGGATTAGAAAATCTCAAAGGACTTCTCCAATATTTGTTTCTGTAATTAGATCACCAAAGTGGCTGAATAGGACAATTATGTTCATAACACCTCTCTTAAGAAGATGGAACATTGACTCTTAAGGAACACGCTGTTTGAAAACTTTCCTCTGTTTTTTTTTTTTTTTTTGGCTTCAAAGTTGTTTCTGTATATTTCTAGTCCAAACAATAGCCCCAGATCTTATTCCATTTCAATTATAATTATTGTGATCATCATCATTTGTATACTGTCCTTTTTCCCAGGGTGTCCAGAGCAATATTTTAAAAAAAAAACCAGTGCAAATATTAGCCGAAATAAATTAAAATACAAGAATTAAAACAAAGCCTATATAGATGCTTGTGAAATTTCTCAGATATTTGAGCATTCAGAATCTAGACTCATGAATAGAAGAGTAGCGTGGATAGTTCATTTTTCATAACAACACTTTCCTTTCTGCAGTCATGATTTATAGATGAAAGAATTGTATCATCAGTCTTACTAACATCACCCCTTATTAAGGTTAGTTTAAGATTTATCTTCTTTTCAGTCTCTATTTCTTCAAGCAAAATTTTTACCATGTTTAGATTTTTTTGTTACAAAATCTTTTTAAGGTATTAAATTGTTTAATTGGTCCTAAGATTTAGTGTTTGCTGCAATTCAGTCTCTGGCTTCAGCCCAAAGGTTATACATTAAGTATTGAATTGGCCTTTTGAATTGAATTAAACATTTCGTATTACATGCAGATTTGTAATTTACAATGTTCAAAATGAAATATGAAAACTATTCAGATCTAAACCTATAAATGGTGCTGGAAAAGTGCAACAAGAATCTGGGAACCATCAATGAAATTATCACCCTTGTCTAAGAGGAAGAGATTATGAACACTTTGGTAATGGGCTTGCAGGTATAGAAGTAATAGCCAGATTAAGGAATATTTTGGCTGTGCTGACCTATACAGGAACACTTATTTATTTATTTATTTATTTATTTATTTATTTATTTATTTATTTATTTATTTATTATATTTCTATACCGCCTTTCTCCCGCAGGACTCAGGGCGGTGTACAGTCAAGAAAAAAAATAAAAGATACATAAACATCATAAAACTGATAATAAAAATTATAACATAGTTTAGCCCAAATTAAATAAAACCCAGAATTAGATAATATTTTAATCATTCCCAGTTAACATGTTTAGCCCCACCTGATTGAACATCAGGGTCTTGAGGGCACAGCGGAAAGCACAGAGATTAGGGATGTTCATATATCAGGGGGCAGTTTATTCCAAAGGGTTGGAGCCCTTACAGAAAAGGCCCTCCCCCTGGGAGTCGCCAGTCGGCACAATTTGACTGACGGTACCCTGAGTAGTCCCTCCCTGTGAGAACGAATTGGTCGGTGGGAGGCTGTTGGTGGCAAAAGACGGTCTCGTGAGTACCCAAGTCCTAAGCCATGTAGCGCTTTAAAGGTGATAACACCTTGAATCGCACCCAGAAGACCACTGGGAGCCAGTGCAGCTCGCGTAGGAGAGGTGTTACATGGGCGCAACGAGATGCACCCACACGGCTACATTCTGGACCAGTTGGAGCCTCCGGGTGCTTTTCAAGGGGAGCCCCATGTAGAGAGCATTGCAGTAGTCCATACGGGAGGTGACTAGGGCATGAGTGACTGTGCGCAAGGCATCCCGATCCAGAAAGGGACCCAACTGGCGGATCAGGCGAACCTGATAAAAGCCCCCTCTGGCCACTGCTGTCAAATGGTCTAAAGATAGCTGTGAGTCCAGGAGGACACCCAAATTACGGGCCCTCTCTGTGGGGAGCAAGTCTCATCCCCAATTGTCAGTGATGGTACCAGCTGACTATACCGGGACGTTGGAAGCCACAGCCACTCAGTCTTGGACTGTGCTCAGTCTTTCTGCTAATCTGCACATTAAAAATTAGATCTACTAATGGCCTCAGCATAGACCTCTAAGTATTTCTCTACAGGGTAGTCCAAAGTGTCTTTATTGCATACTTGTTCTGTATCAACCACTACTGAAATTTGTTGTAAAGGTAAAATGTGTAAGGAACACAATAACTCTCTCTTCTCTAAGGGGCACAAGCATATTGAATTGTTTTCAAAATACCATTTCTTTGTGGTCAGTTCAAATTAAAACTGGCAATTTCATTTCTATTGATTATTTTTTACAATGGTTACTAAAACTATTTTTTTAAAAAAAATCTAAATCAATAGAAACTGGGCTTTGAATTATTCTTTATTGAGTTTCATATCTCAAACCTTATTTTTGTTATTCTATTATGAAGGTTAACTTGCTATCATCACAGAGGATTTCTTAAAATTACCTGCTGATATTGATTTTAAGTAAAATGAATTTTACAAATCGGCTGAAGAGGTGCATGAGCTCTATGCCCCAGGGTGGATAAAAATTGATGATTTTTTTTTTTTTAAAATCAGGTTTTTTTATTTAAATCAGATTTTTTTTTATTTTTATCAAAATTATTTTCAATAAAATGCTTTTGGAGTAAAAATCTATCTAAAGATAGTTTTCTATTTAAGATACATTAATAATTTAGTTTATTCAGTATGAAATGGAGCAAGTTATTGTATATTCTGCAATATTTACATTTTTGGCAAACTTATTCAGTAAATCAAAGTTCTGCAAGCTAAGTAGAAAACCTTCACTTTGTTTGCAAATAATAATATTAGAGATTATAACTACCAGCAACAATGAGTTCTTACATTTAAAGAGCACCTGTCATTTCAGATCCATCATGGCAGCACCTGTTAGCAGGCATCCACTCAGCTGCTGCCTGTCACATCCCTCATCTTGTTGTCGCATCACCAACCGTCCCATTAAAATGAATAGGACTGTTGGTGAGTCAACAGCAGGTCAGAGGAGGAGCCGCTGTGGGATAGAAATGAAAGTTGCTCTTTAAAAATTATGATTTAAATCGAGTTGATTTAAATCAAGCCTTTTTACTAGTGATTTAAATCATGATTTAAATTGACTTGATTTAAATCAAATCCACCGTGCTATGTCCACAGTATTGGACAGTTCAGAGTGTTCTTAGAATTAATATATCCACTAAGGTTCCTCCATATATTGATGCTTGTCCCCACTGAGCCAGTTTTCGCGTAAAATGTGAAAGAACAATGAAAAAATGATTTATGCAGCTTTCAGAAGAAAGAGATTCAAACTACAGGAATGAGAGTCCATATTCTGTACCTTGTACATGAGAATGGGGCTCTTGAATTTTAATGTTTACAAATAGCTGAATTGTCAAGTAGTTTAATATAGTTACATTTTTTCAGAACTATATACTGAAAAATGCTGGTTCTTCCAGTGACAGTTGAAATCAGAGAGTGAGGTATCATTTTCATTTATTCAATTGCTACCTAAGAAAAGGAAGCTTCTCTTAAAAGAGTTGAGCTATTTTACTGTAGTGGCTAGTTTCTACACAAGAAAGTCATGTTAATCCTGTAAGCATATAGTCCAAAACTTCAGCATGTAGCAACACGTAGCTTACTTGGGTTTGGAAACTAAAAGTTGGGCCTGGTATAATACTAGGAAGAGAGAGTAATGGGAAATACCAGGCCTGTATGGTGGACTTAGAACTTGAGAAACTTCCAGAAGAAGGCAAGAGCAGGACACTCACATACAATTGCCAAGAAAATACCATGGATATGTCCTGAAAATCAAAATGGTTCACCTCATAGTTTGGCATCTTCAGGGCAGAAAGAAATACACTGACAAGTACTACTGACTTGGAAGAACACATGAGGTTGAAGTTGAAAAATATGAAATTGAGCAGTATCTCAGTGATCTTGCCTGTACCTTCTGTCAGGGTGAGAATCAGATGTTGTCCTCTTAACAGTTTGACTTCGATCTTCCCTTGTGTCAAAGCACAGAGAGTAAATATATAGTTGACAAGAGCAAAACTCAGCAAAAGCTAAGACCCCAATAGGGTTTTTTTTGTTAAGCCTCTTTTTCTCATAGAACTACTGAGAACAACTGATATATCTGCTGCTTTGTGGCTTCCATTTCCTGGTCAAGTTAAGCGTATGGTGGAAGCCAAAAATTGGCTTTTCTATTTTTTTTTTCCAAAATAAAAATTTTAAAAAATCATGAATTTTACTTTAATGATATATCCTGTCTTGATAATTACCACCACAATGCTGTATTTCTCCATATCAAATTATAGTGAATTTCAAGCCCTGAACACAGTAGTTTTTGCATGCTGAATCATTGAATAGTTTGTAGTATTGTCTGTTGCATTCTGCTCTGCTTCATAATTAGCTGCATTTGGGAAAAAAAGTATTCTCAACTGGTGTTGATATTGCCCTTTGTAAAAATTGTAATGTGGTTGAGTTGTGATGATGGCATTGTGATTTTGAAAGAGAGTCAGAAGCAACTAATGCTTTCTCTTTTTCTCTTTTTCTTTTTTTTTATTAGAGTTCTTCTGTTTTTAAGCATGTTTCAAGAAAACTCAGCTAGAATTGTAACTTGGGGCAGTTTTTGAGCTGGCAAAGAGCATGTGGAAGAGAGAGTGCTGTTCTCCGATTGTGTCCAAAATTTTGCCATTCTCGCATTGTATGGTTAATTGGAAAGCATAATCCCTTTTTCATGGCAAAAAGTGACCCCCTCTGATTTAGGCTAGAATAAGTATCTCTTTTCACAAGGTTTTTCTTTTTTCTTTTTCTTTTTTAATTCAGAGGTGTATCATAGGCTATCTGTTAGTCAAAGGAAAATTCATGAAAAGGAGGGCTAAAATGTATTGACTTCAATCATATTTGGATACCGTGGCAAATTTTTTTCAAAAAAGAAAACAACCCCCAAATCCTCCCCCCCCCCTTTTTTTGCCTCTAGAAAGGGACGCAGCATTTTCATAATTAGATTCCAAACAGCTCCGTATCTTTTCTGTATTGTCTTTTTAAAATAATATATTTTTCTTCATGCTAAAGCTGTATTATGTTACAGGTCCATAATGTAAAACCAAAATTCTTTTGAGAGTTTTTAAAAAATATATCTCAGAAATGGATCAAGTTAGTTTTATAGCAATATCAGAGAAAACCTGAATCCACGCAATTACTTACTTCTAAAAATTACAGTCTTACTGTATCTTATAAAGTTCCAAGTACAAAGTTTAATCTAGTTTGCCATGTGTCATTTAGACATGAGATGATTACAGAACTGTAAATTATAAGAGGGATAATCAAAACCCAATTCAGAGTTCAAAATACAGAGAAGTATTGTTAAAATGCAAAGTGTTAGGTATAGAGTATAGTCACGGATCAAGCAAGATTCAAATGGGTGGGTGGGTGTGTAGGTAGGTAGCAGGGGTGAAATCCAGCAGGTTCTGACAGGTTCTGGAGAACCGGTAGTGGAAATTTTGAGCAGTTTGGAGAACCAGCAAGTACCATCTCTGGATGGCCCGAGAGTGGGATGGGAATGGAGATTTTGCAATATCCTCCCCCAAGAAGTGGGGAAGGAATGGGCATTTTGCAGTATCCTTCCCCTGCCATGCCCACCAAGCCACACCACGCCCACCAAGCCATGCCCACAGAACCAATAGTAAAAATATTTGGATTTCACCCCTAGGTAGGTAGGTAGATGAATGATAGATAGATGATAGATAGATAGATAGATAGATAGATAGATAGATAGATAGATAGATAGATAGATAGATAGATAGATAGATAGAACAATACAAGGCAAGGTTGCAAGAGGCATTGTTCCACCGCTGGACATTTCAGTGGAATGCTTCTTACATAATGCTCAAGTCTCTTCCCAAATCCAGTAAGGCTGTTTGGGAGTAACATGAAGAGTTAGAAAGCAGAATTGAATGAGTGGAGTGACTACGTTTACATGCCAAGCCATGTGGAGTTTTATGAAGAGGAAATGAGCAGCAAGAAGCCTGAGGCTCATTCTTTTTATGTCCTTTATACAGCTGAGAAAAGTTCAGAACTTCTCCACCGGTTTGCTGGTACCCACCGGTAAAACAGATCTAGTACTGTTTTAAACTGGAGCATTGGCTGCTTTCAGCAACCGATTTCCCAAATCACTTTTGGATGTTTAAAAACTAATTATGCGAACCACATACCATATTTGGGCAACATGATAGGCTCCAGTTACATAAAAGCAGAGACTTCCAGATTATTTATGGCATTACTGAAGGAGTTCAAAGTGCAACTTTGAGATTACTAAGGCTTATTCCTCCTCTTTCATTTATCTCCTGCATGTGGCTTAGCGGGATCCATGCATAGAATCAATTTGTCTGTGGGTAACATCAAACCATATACATACTAATATGTAGGTATAAGCACCTTGTCTTTTTTTCCTCTAACCCGAGGTGTCAAACTCAATTTCATTGAGGGCCGCATCAGGGTTGTGTATGACCTCGGGCCAGGGTGGGAGTGGCTGAGGTAGGCATGGCCAGCGACATCACTCATGTTGGGGACACCTGTGGTTGCCCAAGTGCCAGCAAAAACGGGCTCCCGGGCTCCATTTTTTACTACGGCACCCTCCTGCAATCCTCTGCCAGAGTTTTTCTGCATGCAGTCCTTCCAAGCTCCGATTTTGCTGGCAGAGGCACTACGGGCCGGTCCTTCACTGTTTTCAGGGCGATCCCGTGGGCCAGATCTAAGCACCCTGCAGGCTGGCTCCGGCCTACAGGCCTTGAGTTTGACACCCGTGCTCTAACCCATTCTATTTAAATTACTGAGTTGTGGCAAATTAAGTCTGAATAAGGAAGAGGATATATGTTTGATATCCCTCCCAGTTTTTGTAAATTAACTTCAAATCATGCTTAATTAATTATAAATAAAATAAAAAGTGCACAGGGTGAAAAAGAAGGAATAGAAAAGCATGATCTGTATGGTAAATGGAAGTTTGTTTTTACTTATATTACTTGAGTTTTTCAATTATTAGGAATAGGTGAGTCAAAACAAATCAATTACAGCATTGTTCCAAAATATCATATTTCTAGATTTGTTAATCAAAAATGCATCATGGAACTATATTCTCAAGAACAGTCTTTCCAGTCAAGTCCATAGAGAAGCGGCTTGGTAAATTGGCATAATAAACAGAATATGATTTAAAGTGACCTGTAACATCAGACAGTTTTAATGCATTGGCTTACCTTGTAAATGTTTTATGTCATGCTTCCCAATTTAGTAAAGTAAAGCGTGAAAATGATATATGCTAGTTTTTGGAATGTTGTATCTGATTTCTACTTTGCAGCACAAACAGCGATGTCCTGTGCTGGAGGACCAGTTGGTCGATTTGGTGGTATATGCCATGGAGCGCTCAGAGACGGAGGAGAAATTTGATGATGGTGGAACCAGCCAGTTGCTATGGCAGCATCTCTCCAGTCAGCTTATCTTCTTTGTACTTTTTCAGTTCGCAAGCTTCCCTCACATGGTCCTGTCTCTGCATCAGAAGGTAGGTTTTCAGCAGCAAGATCAAATAGATGAGTGTTTCTCAAGCTTTTAAAGACTCTCACATACACATATTAATGTATCTCACTGACCTTTCAGTTTTGGCACCAGTTAGTTTGGTAAGTGAGTACGTAGAGATCTCTTGCATGTGACATTACATGCAAGCATTGGCAAAACAGTATCCCAACAATGGTTGTTTTAACAGTAAAGATTAACATCAGGTATTCATAGCAGGACAAAACTGGCCAATAATGAAAAAATACACAGGAAGTGTTTGGTATATTACCTAGTAACAGAAACCATCTGTGTTATTCAGACTGAATGACGTGGAACACAAAAACTGCTTCACTTTCTTCTTATGACATGATATTGTTTTTCAGAAAGTTACCCTTCCTGTTTTGATAGACAAACACCAGGGCTATCGAAAGCCTGTGAGAAAAAGCTGCCCAAAGCACAGAAAACATATGCAAAACATATTTCAAGCCACTTTATTTTTCAGGCCTGTTTCAGAAGTTGTTCTTGACTGTCTCTGCATATGTGTGCACTTTGCACAGCCCTAGAGAGCCTACTCTGATAGATGTCTCTCTCTTAATATATCTGATTTTTGAAATTAGCTGGGATTTTTACAGGAAGCAGACATCCTTGAGAACTGTTGATGCTTTTGCCTGAGTATAGAATGTTGATTCCCCCCCCACACACAGTTTTTAATATTGAGTATAGTAGTATAGCCTTTATTATCATTGTACATCAATATATACAACGAAATTGGTTGCCTAGAATCAAAACAGTTGGTGTTACCTCAGAGTTGGCAGATAACTTGTGGGGAAAAGCGTTTTTGCAGGTGTCTAAATGAATCATTTTTAGAATCTTGTGAGAGCTTACTTAGGAGTATGTATTTGGTATTCATGGAATTTGTTTGTCTGTCTTACAGTTGGCAGGACGAGGCCTGATCAAAGGCCGAGATCATTTGATGTGGGTATTATTACAGTTCATCTCGGGAAGCATTCAGAAAAATGCATTAGGTGACTTTCTTCCTGTAATGAAGCTCTTTGACCTCCTCTATCCTGAGAAGGAAGTGAGTCACCATTTAAAATATTTTACTATTATTACCTATGGTTCACTTTTAACTGATATCCAGGGGATAAAACCAATCCATTTCTCACAGGGGATTATTTGGCAAAGGGGAGTCTGAATCTTCCTGGACATTGGGCACTGTTGGTCTAAAATCTCCTCTCTTGAGGTTTAAATTTAAAACTTCATTGTAGGTAACATCCATATAACAGCATACTCAGTTCATTTGAGACTTTGATGCCACTGTCCCCTGTAGGCAGAAGGTACAACTCTGTATCTTCCTGTAAAGCTTTCTGTATCTGTATTTAAAAGTTGTGTTGGATAGGATACCATTTTATTGAAAATACAAGTTTATAGTCTGGGAAAATTTATAAATCCAAGCTTAGTTGCAGATAATTTGGTTTCTCTATTGGCTTTTCCCAGCTATGCATCTTTTGTAACCCCTCTAAAGATATTACTGTGATATTTGTTTCATATAATACGCTTTTTACAACCCTAAATAATTTATATATAATTATATATAATATTGACATGACAAACTCTTTCAAAGATGGTCATTTGTAATGAGCATTGTATGACACTGTTTTTAAAAATGATGTATGACTTCAGATGTGATAGCAGGTTCATACCCAAAAATGCCCATTATGGCAACTGTTAGATTGTTGCCCCATGCAGGGAATGAAGGAATAGTATACTTTTCAAGATCTCCCACTGATTAATGAAACTTACAAGATAGAGTTCATATTTCTGGGTGTGCTTCTTGTTTGACTACCTAGCAAAGCTAACAACATAGTTCAGAGGTCTGTTCCAAAGAGTAAAAGCTAGATTGGAAGAAGACTCTCAGAGATAAAGTAGACAATCTGTCATTTGGCAAAATTAAGCAACCCTGATTGCCCGGTTAAGCTGGAAAAAAGAGAGAGAAAACACAAAGGTGAGTATCAGCAGATTGAATTGGTAACATATTTTAAGAAATAGTTACCTCAACAGATACATATGGTAAGTTTCTGAAAATGCAGTTACTCTGTTTCTAAATTTTGATTTGTCATATCTATTTGCTGAATAATAACGGAATATAATTTAACAATATGTTCCTTTTTCCCTTAGTGCATTCCTGTGCCTGATATCAACAAACCGCAGTCAACCCATGCTTTTGCAATGACCTGTATTTGGATACATCTGAACAGAAAAGCTCATAGTGATAATTCTAAACTCCAGATTCCAATTCCTCATTCTCTCAAGCTCCATCACGAGTAATTATGTTTTGTAAATAATGACCATCCTTTTCAATAATGATCATCCTGGAATCTTTAAAAAGAGGATGAACAGTGATATCCACCCAAAAGAAGTATATATTTTAACTTTTACATTAAATGTACACCAAATCCTGTAATTACAGAGCATCAAAAATGCATGCTTAAAAACAGGAAACATAAATCCTGAATTTGGGAGGGGGTGGGGGAATCACCTGATAGCATTTGAAACCAGCGTTGCAGTAAAATTTCAGGCTGACAAAACAGTTTTGAGAGTTAAAAGACCAATAAAATAGAACAATTCCTACTAAACAAAAGAAGGAAGGAAATAACCATCCTTGAGATGCAGTTTAAAGGAAATTCAGGAATGAAGCTTATCTAACTTCCTAGTAGCTGTTCTACGTTTTATGATAAAGGTGGGCTTATTTTAAAGGGCTTTTGAAGCCTCAGGAGATATAAGGTATATTATAAATTATTTGCAATACTACAGGTGAATTATTTTTTCTGTGATTATTATTACAAATAAATCATTTTATTTGGCAAGGGCGACTTTTCTGTCGTATTACTTTTGTTCGGTTTTGTCAAGATTTTAGTTTCATTTTTTAAAAAATCTTTTAAAGGTAAAATAAATGTATTTAGCCTAGCGAAAGTTTGATATGCCCATTTTACTTATTGGCAAGGCAGAGACATTAGAAAATGTTGGCAACTCAATTTAGAATTGTTCTAATGGGGCTACCTGAGATTTATGAGTTGTTCCTCTATTTGCCTAAAGAACTATGTAGAATTAGGCCATGTGGTAAGAAGAGGTGACTTGAGTAGGTGTTGCACTAATTTATCTATGATTCACTCCAAGTAGTGTCTGTCCTATTCTGCAGAAAAAGTTGATGTCCCCATGACTCTTAACATACTATTATCACATATATACTTTTGATGACTAGCGTATATCAGATCTTTTGTACAAATTTCTTCCATTCATTTAAGTATCTTTGGGTGTCCAGGTTCTTGCAACAGAGTCTGAGGAATAAAAGTCTTCACATGAATGACTACAAGATCGCTTTGCTATGCAATGCTTATTCCACTAATTCAGAATGCTTTACGTTACCCATGGGTGTTCTGGTGGAAACTATTTATGGGAATGGCAACATGAGAATACCTCTCCCAGGAACCAACTGCATGGCCTCGGGCTCAATCACACCACTGCCAATGAACCTCTTGGACTCCCTCACAGTTCATGCCAAAATGAGGTAAAATATAATCAGTAACAACAGTAGATGCATTTGCCTGACATGTCACGCATTCTTGGTGTTTATTTTTTCAAATATTAAATTGAGATACTTTATAAAGGCCATAGGCTCTCCATGAGTCTCTTCAACTAGAGTGCGTAGTTAGCATGAATGTGGACTCTCCTTAACCCTGGCCTTGCCAGATGCTTTGATTCTGATGGCTTCTTTGTGGTTAAGCATCTAGGCCTGTGATGGTGAACCTATGGCATGCGTGCCAGAGGTGTCACGCAGCACCCTGCGTGACACCTCTGTGTGCATGCGAGCTGTTGCCCCAGTTCAGCTCCGCCACGTATGCGCGTGTGCCTCCCACCGGTCAGCTGGTCTTCAGGTGTCTGTCATGCATGTGCGGGGGCAGGGCACGTGCAGGGGCCCACATGTGCATGTGCACAGGGGCCATGCGTGCATGCATGCACGGTGTGGGGTGCATACGTGAGGCCTAGTGCGCATTGCATTTTGGGGATTCGGGCATGCACGCATTTGCAGGCGCGCGCTTTGGGCACTCAGTCCAGAAAATGTTAGCCATGTTTGACTAGGCCTTAACTACAGTTTGAAACCCAACAAATAACTATGATTTTGAATTCTGGTTATGATTTTGAATTCTGATTATGATTCTGAATTCTGGTTATGATTTTGAATTCTGGTTAATACCAATCAAAATTGGTGGATTCTCTGTATTGTGACATGCTGAATTACAGTGGGGTTGCCAATCATGGCTGAGCAGTCATTGAATACTAAGAATATATAATTATATTTATATAATTATAATTATATAATACTAAGACTCCCCCCTCTCGCAAATTTGGCCCTCCACATTATCGAGGGCCCACCTTAATGACGGGTTTTGGGACCCCGAGAGGTAGCATGCCAAAAAACGGGGATTGAGGGGTTTTTTAAGCTCTTGTTTTACTAAATTTTTAAGGGGTTCAGGGGTGGGGGTGGGAGTGGGTTTGGGGGAGAACCCACAGGGGGGAAGGTTAGGTCCAGCTGTTTATGGGGCCGCGGGGGGTCAAGATTCTGGAGGCAAGAGGGCGTCTACTAAGCCCTCTGTCGAGGGCTGTGCGATCAAGATACTGTATGGGAGGGGCAGATATGGCGTGGGTAGGGGACCATATCATGTGGTGGGGGCTCGCACTCGCTGTCTTCGAGCGATTGCGTGCCCCGGTCCCCCGAGCCATTCCCGTTCCCCGGGTTGTTTAGAGTCTCAGGACCCGAAGCTCCGGCTGTTGTTATGCAACGTGAGGTCCGTTGTCAATAAGGCCCCCCTCATATGTGGCCTTCTCCAAGAGGGGTGTGTGGACCTGGCCGGCATTACTGAGACCTGGTTGGGCCACGAGGGGGGGGTTCCCCTCGTGGAGATGTGCCCACCAGGTTTCCTTGCATTCCACCAGCCGAGAGCTCAGGGGAGGGGTGGGGGAGTAGCGGTCATTATTAAGGAAGGTCTGAGTCCGAGGGAGACCACTGTACCGCAGATAGCCGGGTGTGAGTCCATCTTCGTGAGGTGGGGTCGTGGTGGGCAGATGGGTCTGTTAGTCACGTACCTGGCTCCCTGCCACGTGGCAACGACCCTGCCCGAGCTTCTCAATGTTGTAGCCGAAGTGGCGGTTGATACCCCTAGGCTTATGGTCATGGGGGATTTCAACCTGCCATCTATCGGTGAAACATCTGAGTTAGCCCGGGAGTTCATGGCTTCCATGACGGCCATGGACCTGACCCAGGTAATTCAGGGCCCGACCCACGTTGGTGGACACACCCTGGATCTAGTTTTTGTCTCTGGTCAGTGGTTGAGTGGTCTAGATATTGGGGATATAGTTATGGAGCCCTTGTCATGGACTGACCACTCGCTCCTTCGACTCGACTTTCAGACCGCTGCACCTCACCGCAGGGAGGCGGAACCGACTAGGTGGTTCCGCCCCAGGCGCCTGATGGATCCTGATAGGTTCCAGACGGAGCTTGGGCCATTTCCTGAGACACTGACACACGACTCGGCTGAGGATCTGGTGGCTGCCTGGAATATGGCAGCCGGTGGGGCCTTGGACCGTGTCGTGCCTTCGCGGCCTCTGACCCGGCGCCGAACTCACTTATCTCCTTGGTTTACCGAGGAGCTGAGGGAGATGAAACGCCGGAGAAGACGCCTAGAGAGCGGTTAGAGGGCCAGTCGCTCTGAATCTGACTTGACACTAGTAAGAGCTCACATTAAGACTTACTTAGTGGCGATAAAAGCGGCAAAATCTAACTATTTTGCCGCCCTTATCGCATCATCAGATAATCGCCCAGCCGCCCTGTTTAGGGTGACCCGCTCCCTCCTTCATTCAGGAGCACGGGAGGATCCCTTGCAGGGTCGTGCTGAGGATTTTGTTCAATATCTGGATGACAAAATAACTCAGATTCGGGATGACTTGGCCGCCGACTGGGTTAGTTCGGGCGAGGTGACTGAGGCAGGTCTTGAGAGTGTTATCTGGGCTGAGTTCGATCCTGTGGCTCCCGAGGACGTGGACAGGACCTTGGGGAGACTGAATGCAACCACATGTTTATTGGACCCGTGTCCCTCCTGGTTGGTGCTGGCCTCCCGGGACGTTACACGAGGCTGGCTCCAGGAGATCATAAATGCTTCTTTGCGTGAGGGTGCCCTACCGGCCGCCTTGAAGGAGGCGGTGGTGAGGCCCCTCCTCAAGAAGCCCTCCCTGGACCCGGCTATTTTGGCTAATTACCGTCCAGTCTCCAACCTTCCCTTTTTAGCGAAGATTGTTGAGAGTGTGGTTGCATGGCAGCTCCCTCGGTACCTGGATGAAGCTGTCTATTTAGACCCGCTCCAGTCCGGCTTCAGGCCTGGATACAGCACTGAAACGGCATTGGTCGCGTTGGTGGATGATCTCTGGCGGGCCCGGGGTAGGGGTTATTCCTCTATCCTGGTGTTATTAGACCTCTCAGCGGCTTTTGATACCATCGACCATGGTATCATGTTGCGCCGATTGGAGGGACTGGGGGTGGGAGGCACCGTTTTACGGTGGTTCTCCTCCTACCTCTCCGATTGGTTGCAATCTGTGTTGACGGGGGCAGCGGTCGACCCCGAGGCGCCTAGTGTGTGGGGGGCCGCAGGGATCGGTCCTCTCGCCCCTCCTGTTCAACATTTATGTAAAGCCGCTGGGTGAGATCATCCGTGGTTTTGGGGTGGAGTTCCATCAGTACGCTGATGATACGCAGCTGTACATTTCCACCCCAGACCACCCCAACGATGCCGTGGAAGTGATGTCCCAGTGCCTTGAAGCCGTGCGGGCCTGGATGGGGAGAAACAGGCTTCGACTCAACCCCTCCAAGACCAAGTGGCTGTGGCTGCCGGCGTCCCGATATAGCCAGCTGACACCATCACTGGTTATTGGGGGCGAATCATTGGCCCCCACGGAAAGGGTGCGCAACTTGGGCGTCCTCCTGGACCCACGGCTGTCTTTGGAAGATCACACGACAGCTGTGGCCAGGGGAGCTTTCTATCAGGTTCGCCTGATACGCCAGTTGCGGCCCTTTCTAGATCGGGACTCCCTACGCACAGTCACTCAGGCACTCGTCACCTCTCGCCTGGACTACTGCAATGCTCTCTACATGGGGCTCCCCTTGGGATGCACCCGGAGGCTCCAACTAGTGCAGAATGCGGCCGCGCGGGGGATTATGGGAGTGATGGGACGCTCCCATGTGACACCTCTCCTGCGCGAGCTGCATTGGCTACCTGTGGACTTCCGGGTGCGTTTCAAGGTGTTGGTGACCACCTTTAAAGCGCTCCATGGCTTAGGACCAGGGTACTTACGGGACCGCCTTCTGCCGCCAATAGCCTCCCACCGGCCGGTGCGTTCCCACAGAGAGGGTCTCCTCAGGGTGCCGTCAGCCAGACAATGCCGGCTGGCGACCCCCAGGGGGAGGGCTTTCTCTGTGGCAGCCCCTACCCTCTGGAACGATCTTCCTCCAAAACTGAGAACAATTGCTGACCTCCGGACTTTTCGTTGGGCCCTGAAAACTCATCTCTTTCAGCTTGCTGGTCTAGCCTGACCCCGCTGAATTTTTAAGATCTGTATTATAGGGTTGGGTATTTTAAATATTTAATGGTTAATGGTTTTAATTTTTAGCCAAAGTTATATGCTTTTTTTAAAGAAATTGTTTAACTTTTGTGTACTATTTTTATTTGGCTGTTCACCGCCCTGAGTCCGCAAGGAGAAGGGCGGTATACAAATCTAAACAAATAAAGAAAGAAAGAAAGTGGTGTATACTTTTCGTGTTGTGTTACGCAAACCTGACTGCTTTTCCTAAATCCTAAAGTCCTAATTTTTAGAATTTGTTATGGAAAATAATACTTTCTTCTTTTTTCCAGCCTTATTCATAGCATAGCCACCAGGGTAATAAAACTGGCCCATGCAAAGTCTAGCTTGGCCTTAGCTCCAGCTCTTGTGGAAACATACAGTCGTCTGCTGGTTTACATGGAAATAGAATCCTTGGGCATCAAAGGTTTTATCAGTAAGAAAACTTCATTGATTAATATTCTTTTGGACTGCTAATTTTTAATGAAATAAATTCCAAACCGAATTGCTTAGAATCATCAGCAGTTGTAATGGTCTGTAGGATGTCCTTGAGAGACAGAAAAGGAGGAGAAGCCACAACAGTCAGATAAGAGACAGCTTAGTCTGCAGAAGGAATGTGGGCATAGTAAACATCTCAGAAACCCTCCTTAGTTTCTTAGACTAAAAAAGGCAAGGGGGTGAGGAAGAGATGTATTTTCAGATTTCAAGATTGAAATCAATCGCTCAAGCTAATCTAGACAAGAAGATGAATATTAACATTACCTTAATTGCAAGGTTACAATAACAGGATCCTGCAAGAATTGTTTCACCTAATTGCTTCTTTGTACATTATAGTATCAAAGAATTCCTTAACTCTATGCAATAATCTAAAGAATATGGGGTATTATGTCTGATGGGAGGCTCAGTCTCTCGGGAGAAAAGTTGGCCAGTTCTCACATTAGTTGATGTCAATTAATTTGTAACCTTCCAGAAATAGATTGATTACAGCCTCCACAATCAAACCATTGGCCATATTAGCTAAAATTGTTAGAAGAAGCTATACTTATTTTACAAAGTATACTTATATACAAAGTATATAAGTATACTTTGGTGAAATTGAAATTTATCCCTTCAAAATCTAAGTCTGCCAGAGACAATATTTAGATTATAATGTATATTCTAATCATGTTTTTTTTTAAATTTCTGCCTCTCAGAAATTTCAGATAAAATATTTAAAACGTTAAAAATTACTTTGCTAGTTTAGAGTGAGAATGATTGGCCAAGGTTAATTTGCGGCAGGCTTTATTCATACATAATAGGCTATAATTTCAGAAGAATGATCTGTGGAATAAATCACAATATATGTATTATATGTATATATAATAATATATACAATTCACAATATTCATCTCACCTACTAAATTCATTGTGCCATCAAGTCATTTTCAATTCCTAGTGACTACATAGATTTTCTCCACGATGATGTATCCTTAAAGTGTTTTTTTTCCCCAATTCTCCCAATGCATGGGTGTCAAACTCGTGGCGTCACATTGCCATCACATAGTTTTGTGACATTTTTTCCCTTTGCTGGGCTCGGTGGGTGTGGCCTGCACATGACACATCTGGCCCACAAGCCGCCAGTTTGACACCCCTGTCCCAATTGTACACTCATCACCACTGTAATTGAGTCAGTCTTTAAATTACAGTTAAACATAATACATTTTGTCATAGTGCTGGGTGTGAATCCAACCAATTATTTTTTTGGTCTTAGATTGATATCTGAAGCTACACTACAAGGAATTGATATATTCTCTGGTTTTTCTTTAGATTATATGAACTGTTAGTTTTTTACTGAAGATCTGCCCTTTACATAGGTTCTTCTAAGCTTGTGTGTAATGGTTTGTAATAGTGGTGACATAATAAACACTGTGATATTCTTATTCGTATAGTAATATATTGCCTGTAAAAATGGGCCTCCTTTTCTGGTCCTCTGTTAAGATTTTTCTATATAGCGGTAGTATTATACTGGAAAGAATATTGTGTTGAGAGTTGTTTGTAAATGTAAGAATCTGGGTTGATTTTTGATCCCAAGAAAGCTGGCTTTTTCTTAATTTTTCACTAGAAAATAATTGGCAGGATTTATTTTCTTCTCAGGTCAACTGCTGCCTACAGTTTTTAAGTCTCATGCTTGGGGAATCTTGCATACCTTGTTGGAGATGTTCAGCTATCGCATGCACCACATCCAGCCTCATTACAGAGTCCAGCTACTTAGTAATCTTCATTCTCTAGCTGCTTTTCCACAGACCAATCAAAACCAGCTTCATTTGTGGTAACAGTATTTTTTAGCAAATCATCAGTTTTGCTGTAGAGACAGTAAGCTTGTCGGAAAATTATAGAAAAATAAGATGGAACAAAATCCATGCATTTAAGTTATGACAGTCCTGTTAATGTATACGAAATGGGATTTCTGGGGGGAAAGTGGTTGATGTGAGTGTGCCAGTTGCCCACTGCCTATGAAATGGAGCTACTTTCCTTTTCCTTCAGATTTAGGAAGCATAAAGGATTGAGCAGGAAAGTGAGGAAGGTAGTTGTATTGCATAACTGGAAGTCAGCTTGGGTAATGGTCAGAACTTGCTTAGAGTTAAATGACGGTGAACAGTATTCAAGACGGGTTGGGCTTAGTTCTCTTGTGGCTATGTAAGGATTCTAGGCTGATATCCCTTTTCACTCCGCTCCTAGATGCTGCCATTCTTTCTACAGTTTTACAAATCAGAGAAAACTTGAGAGTGATGGAGTTTGAATTTCTTCTCCACCTCCCATGCTTCTTCATTTTATTGGGATTTGTGTAAGATTGAGTACTTAAAAAGTATGTGGGTAGTTGAAACATGGTCCACAGGACAAACCATAATAAGCTCATTTAAATGATATTAATATCATTTAACCCATATTAATGATCAATTCAAAAGGCTATGCATTACATTATAGGAAAAGATTTACGATCTCATTTTGAGTTTCAGCAATTAATGATTTTAAGCATTCTTCTGAATTCAATGTAGTACTTACATTGAAGTAATAACTGAGTTACCTATGAACAGTACAATTGTGGTTTAATTAAGCCACAACTTTACTATTTTTAGTTGCAACTCCTGGTCAGGAACTTAAACCTCAGTTGCAATTCTGGTTCTCATCTTAACGTCCATTCCAATTTCATCTGGTGATTTAATCTATATGTATAAAAGCGAAAACCACTCACGCATTAATCACGAAATCTCCAGAACCGTAAAGCCTACAAACTTGAAATTTGCCACATATATTCCTCTTGGCTTCTAGGTGCTCACTAAAAAAGGATTTTTCAAAATGACCATCAGAGCATTAGTATTTCCTATTATATTATAATTATATATAATTATACATTATTATAACATGCTCTGATGCTAATTAGTTAGACATTCTACTCCCCCTCCCAACTTGAAAATAACTCTGGAGAGAATGGGATAGCATAGGATAGGCTTCTGTGGGGCAAACCTCATGGAGAGAAGGGGCTAGGAAGCCTGAGGGAGAGAAGGGGACAGGATAGGAGACATTTCTGTGGGGCAAGACTGAGGGAGAGAAGGGGAGAGGAGAGGAGAAGTTTCTGTGGGGCCAGCCTGAGGGAGAAAAGGGACTAGAAAGCCTGAGGGAGAGAAGGGGATTAGGATAGGAGAAGTTTCTGTGGGGCAAAGCTGAAGGAGAGAAGGGAATAGGATAGGGGAGGATTCAAGCTGTAAGTGCTGATTTATTAAGCCCGATCACATAGTTTCATAGCAAAGCACGGGGATTCAGCTAGTTGAATAATAAGCTTAAATTCTAAGGAAGGAGGTGGGGAGACAAGCAAACATTTTGTTTTCTTCTTCTGGACTGTAATTTAGTAAGCACTTATTTTGAGAAATAAACTCAGTCATTTAGATGCACAGATACATTCTGGATTTCCTTCATTAAGATAGTCCTTGGGTTTTGGGGGAGGTTATTATAAGGGTGGCCCTTGTTTTTGGGCTGAAATAGAATCAGCCTTCCACTTCATCTTCAGTGCAGCTCTGTCTTGCAGATGGTTGCTTTATTGTTTGATAAATTGTGCCTTTTCATTTCATCTGACCCTACATTCTAGCTTTAAAAAAAGTACCCATGAATTAAATCTGGGGTGTTTCAAGCAAAATGTATCTGAAATTAATTAGCTTGTGATTTTAGTTAGAACTTAAAATATTTACTGTTGTCTCCAGAGCTTTGTTGAAGACCAAATTTTACTTGCAGCATTTCTGTCATGCTAAGCTACATGAAATATACATGTATATCCTCAAAATACTAGACGATAATAATAATTTTAAAAAGTTACAATTCCAAATAGTGCTGGATTGATTACTTCTGTTTATTTCTTTGATGTAATGGCCTTCAAGAATCCATGCCTTCCACCAAACTATAATTAGACCACGTGGGAAATGTGGCTTGTGCAATTTTAGAATTCAATTCATTGAAACTAGGTGTTTTCTACTTAACATTTTCTGTAATTAGCGTAACATATCCTGAAGTGTGTATTCTTTTTATAGTGTGGAAAGCACAGCCCTGCGGCTGATTACTGCCTTAGGCAGCTCTGAAGTCCAGCCACAATTTACTCGATTCCTTAATGAGCCCAAAACTGTGCTTTCAGCTGAATCGGAGGAACTTAACAGAGCACTTATATTGACTCTAGCAAGAGCAACACATGTCACAGGTAACAATTCCAGATTGTCATGAATCCTACTTAGAAACTTAAATGTTATTGATCTTGAGTTACCTGTACTGTTAGACTTCTCAAATTGTGCAGATGTTTTTCTTGATGTGATATCTAGATTCTAGTGTAGGATAATAATTCCGTTTAGAAATTGTATGAAGTGCATTCCCCCTGCAGCAACTTCAGGAATAAGTTGGTTTGATCAGTGTAGTTCTGACTGCAGTAACCATGTGGCAGCATTAGGACTTGGACTGTTCACAGATTGAGTAATCATTTAACGAAGCTCAGCAGAAATCAAGAATGGTGACTAAAAGCAACTGAAGGAGTACAACAGAATTGCTATCCATTAATCCAGCTGCGTTTGCTTTAATTTTTTTGAATTACGTTTATCTTTCTGTTTTAGATTTTTTCACAGGTTCAGATTCCATTCAGGGGACTTGGTGCAAAGATATCCTGCAAACTATCATGAGCTTTACTCCCCATAACTGGGCAACCCATACTTTGAGTTGTTTCCCAGCTCCTCTCCAGGTAATAGTTTAACTTAAATCAGTCTTTCTCAATCTTAGAAAGTTTAAGATATGTTCTCTAAAGCAAAATCATGAGTAGATCAGGAGTAGAGAGAATGGAATGGAATGGAATGGAATGGAATGGAATGGAATGGAATGGAATGGAATGGAATAGAATAGAATAGAATAGAATAGAATAGAATAGAATAGAATAGAATAGAATAGAATAGAATAGAATAGAATAGCTGGGGAGTGAAGTCGGCACGGCCAGAGGGGTGACCAGCCGCAAATCGTGGCACCCGCCTTGTTCCCCGAAGCTGCAGGGCAGATTCCCCCACCCCCAGACCATCCCGAAGAGGTTGTGCTCTGTCCCTCCCTCCAGAGCATGCGAGGGGGCTCTTTGGGGGAAAGCGAGGAGTAGTCCCTGCACCTCTCGCTTGCCGGAGGAGGAGGAGGGTGGCACCACCTTAAAAGCTGGTAGGCAGAGGAAAAATACTTTTTTCCTTGTTTTCCTCCTCCAAAATTAAGGTGCATTTTATACTCCGGTGCATCTTATACACCAAAAAATACGGTAATCAATCATTAGTGTGTGTGTTTTTGTGTTTGTGTGTGCTTGCATGTGTATGTGCTTTAAAACTCTTAATAAGTTAAAACATTTAAAACTAAGAAGAGTTCTACAACAGATATATACAAAACCCAACACAAAAACACACACACTAACTATTGATTACATTCCACAAGTCAGTATTGACTCTTAGCAGTTACCTAAGAGATTTATGTTTATTTTTGCCTATCAAGATGAAATTTAGAATTAAATTGTCCAAAATGGAATTTGATAAAATTGTGCCATAGATAGAAAGTTGGTCATAATTTAGGACCCTAATAGGAAAATTGAATTACGAAACTAGAGTGACCTCACAAAGTGATTACTAACTTGTTTTATTTCAGGCATTCTTCAAACAGAACAATGTGCCTCAAGAGAGCCGGTTTAACCTAAAAAAAAATGTGGAAGAGGAATACCGAAAGTGGAAATCCATGTCAATTGAAAATGATATCATTACCCATTTTTCTATGCAAGGCTCCCCTCCTCTCTTCCTTTGTCTCCTCTGGAAAATGCTCTTAGAAACCGATCACATTAACCAGATTGGTTATCGGTATGTTTTAAAAGATTTAATTATTGTTTATACCATGGCGCCATAAAGCAAAATGGAATCGTATTTCGGACTCTGTAAACCTAGAGACCAGTTTGTGCCTAGAGGCCATTCATTTGAAATAACACCCATTTTGTTTTCTAACATTTGCAAAATACTGGGTTGCACAGGAACATGTTTGGGATGTGCTTTTCTTGTAATGCATTACAAGTAACCCTCGACTTACAACCATTCATTTAGTAACCTCTCAGAGTTACAGTGGTACTGAAAAAAAAAGTAACTTATTACTATTTTTCATACTTAACAACCGTTGCAGCATTTCTGTAGTCATGTGATCAAAATTTGGCCACTTCGCAATTGGCATGTATGTATGTATGTATTTAAAACATTTTTTATTAGATTATAGAATAAAATACAAAAATCTGAAAGCAAGTAATAGCACACAGTGGTGAGGAAAAGGGGAAAGAAAAGCGAGAAGAGGAGGAAGAAAAGGAAAGAAAACTTCGGCAGCACATGTATTAAAACTGGAATGATACAGAGAAGATTAGCATGGCCCCTGAGCAACTGGCATGTATTTAGGATTGTTGCAGTGTGCTGGGGTCATGTGAACACCTTTTGCAAACTGCTGACAAAGAAAGTCAATGGGGAAGCCAGATTCACATAACAACCGTGTTACTAACTTAACAACTGCAGTGACTATGTCAAGAAAGATCATAAAATGAGGCAAAATTCAACAACTGCCTTGCTTAGAAGACAGAAATTTTGGGCTCAAAATTTCGTGGTTGTACAGTAAAGGCTACCTGGAATCTAATGCATTATATAGGTTGCAAGTCATATGATGAAAGGCATTTTTTTAACTGGTACTGCAGAGCAACGCAAAGGTGCTTCTGCCTTGAAAAAAATCCATTTAAAAGTCAAAGTATCTAGATTCTCCTCTCCATTCTACAATATTGTTTCATGAAATCTGGTTTATTCTTGCATTTTCAAACTGGCGGCCCATGGGACGGATATGGCCCGCATAGGCCACGCCTACCGCAATGTGATTGGGTTTGACACCCTGATGTAGAATCTTCCAAGAGTGGAACTTGGAAAGCTGCTTGCTTGATGATATAGGGCAGTGGTTCTCAACCTGTGGGTCGGGACCCCTTTGGGGGTCGAATGACCCTTTCACAGGGGTCGCCTAAGATGACCCCTGTGAGAACACATCCGAAAACACATATTTTCAAAGGTCTTAGGAATAATTTTATGGTTGGGGGTCACCACAACATGAGGAATTGTATTAAAGGGTCGTGGTATTAGGAAGGTTGAGACCCACTGATATAGGGGGTTTTTTTTTGGAGGGTTGGGGGAAGAGAAGAGAAGGAAATTGGTTTTCATATTATTTGATTAATGCCATTGTACTTCTCTCTCCTATTTTAGAGTACTAGAAAGAATTGGAGCTAGAGCCCTGGTTGCTCACGTTAGGACATTTGCAGATTTCCTGGTCTATGAATTTTCTACCTCAGCTGGGGGCCAGCAGCTCAACAAATGTATTGAAATTCTGAACGACATGGTGTGGAAGTACAACATTGTGACATTGGATCGATTGATACTGTGTTTGGTAAGGAACGCTGAGAGAGGAGTTGCCATTATCTGTTCAAAGATTTATTGGATATCATGAACACAATATTGTGTCAATAGCTTTCAAAGTCATTGCAAAATTTCGTGAATCCAAAAAAATACTGCTAAAATGTATTTAAATGGGAAAGTTAAAATGGGAAAGGGGATCTTAATGTCAATCATGGAACAGTAGACTTTTGGAGATAAGCTGATGAGAACAGTTGGGTTTAAACAATGCAGCGTTGCCGTTCAAGCAGACAATTAAAATTTTTGATAACAGAATCGCAGAGGCTTTTGTAAGTCTGGGTTTCTTCACCTTAATTCCTCAACTAGATACGAAAGGTGTTGGTGAATGGTAATATATTTTATATGTGATTATGGAAAGATTGAAATTAGTTCAAGTATTCATGTCAGTGGATTATCATGTCCCGTAGAGAAGGCTGTTTGATTCTTTGAATGGTATTGAAAAAATAATTTTAGAATTCCTTTTAACCACTATAAAGTGCATTCTTAAGAAACTCTGGTTTTCTTGTTTTCAGCTCAAAAAAATGTGGGAAGTTTCATATTTAACTGGATTTCGAATTCTTTTTTTTTTTTAACTTGAGCTATACTCCAGAGAAATTAGAAATATTCCTTTAGGTATTTTGTAGCACTGTCTAGTTACTTCAACTTTGATTCATTTTTAAATTGTTATCATTATTTAAGGCCATGCGTAGCCATGAAGGCAATGAAGCCCAAGTGTGCTATTTCATCATTCAGTTGCTCCTACTGAAACCCAATGACTTCCGAAACAGAGTGAGTGATTTTGTGAAGGAGAACTCCCCTGAGCATTGGCTACAGAATGACTGGCATACAAAGCATATGAGCTATCACAAGGTACTTCTGGTTTCTCCTCTTAATTATCCTAAATAGCAGTGCTTCTACAACAAACAAATACACAACTGTGGCAGAAGATCATCTGGAAGTTGTAACTAGGATTGATGTACCATTTATTATTGTTGTTGAGGGCTATTGATCATGACTGGCTGGGGAATTCTGGGAGTTGAACTCCACAGGCTTTAAAGTTGCCAAGATTGGACACCTCTGATCAAAATGTTTTGAAAACTCAACTTGTGCCAGATATTTTTCCATTAAAATCTGGATGTAAAGTATAAGAGGGGAAATCTTATTCAAATGTGGGAAGAAAATAGAACATCAATAAAGCTTATTAAACCAAGACAAATTAAACTAATGTAATTTTTCCCCCCTCAGAAATACCCTGAAAAGCTCTACTTTGAAGGGTTAGCAGAGCAAGTCAATCCTCCTGTTCAAATCCAGCCACAGTATTTACCAATTTATTTTGGGAACGTTTGCCTCCGCTTCCTGCCAGTGTTTGACATTGTGATTCACAGATTCCTGGAACTTCTACCAGTATCCAAATCCTTGGAAACTCTTCTAGATCACTTAGGAGGCTTGTACAAATTTCATGGTGAGTTCCAACGGAAGTTGTTTCATTGCTGTAATATTACTGGATTGATAATAATAAATGTTTATTTATCGATTGATAATAAATGTTCCCTGTAATTAAATTTTCTATTTATTTCATGATGTATCCGAGTCTTATATCAACTGTGTTGATTGTGCTTGTATTAAACATGTGGTAGAGAAGTAATTGCATTGTCAGACTTGCTCCTGGAAAACTTTCTACGAAAGAATAGACACTGCAGACAGGCAAGCTTGTAAAGAATAATTGGGTTTGGCTATATTAAGCAGTAGCAAATGTAGCAGGTCTCATTAAAAAATACTCATGCATTGTGAGTGCATGGGTTGAGTAGATGGATTCAGGGAGAGCTATCCTTTTCTATTCAAGAAAAAGAGAAGCGCTTGACTTCGGTTGAACACAGTACAAGCATCAAATCTCTTAAAGTTACAGGAAACAGGTGATTATCTTTCAATAATATGTTTAAGGAGATAAATGCGTCACTGCATTGTGAACATACTCTAATCGTAATAGCATGAATATACTTGCCCGTCTTTCTGATAACCTTTTTTTTTAATGTTAATTCTCCATGGTTTAAAATATTCAGATTATGTGATCCAACAGCTTGAATTTTAGATCCATGCAAATTGGATTAAGTTGACAGAATTTATTATGCAAAATATAAATGTTAAATGAATTTGTTATCCTTTAAGTTACAAGAATTTTATCAAAGACCGAGTAAAAGATGCATGGAAAACAAATTAAATTGTCAATTTTGTTAAGTCCTAAGAGCTAGAGCTTTCATGTGGTGCACTTCTAACAGCATATACATAGGTCAGAAGAAAGCAAACATATCATCTTAGCGGTTACTACAAAGTGACTATATGGAGCCTTGGATTGATTCTGCTCAGCATTGTTTAAGAAATGTTTAAAATTGGAAATTATTTGACCAAATGGGCTGTCTAAACAAGTCTTTTCATCTCTGTACTCTTGTTTATCAGAATTTTATGACTGAGTGATTTTTGTGTCATGCAAATCAGTCACCAGAGTTTTTAGTTCTACTAGAGAATCAAGTCCCTGCAACATCCCCAAACAACTTGCTTTGATTTGTGTGACTTCAATCTTCTAATAATCTGTAAATCACGAGAAGGAATTTTTGTAACCAATAGAGGAGAATATTTGTAGCTCAGGGTTGAAATGAGGGGTCCTTGGTGCTCTCAGAGCTTGCTTGTTTTCTTGCATTACCTAAACTAGATAACATCATCAATGCTAGTCTAGCATTGGTGCTAGAATTTTGTAAGCAACTCCATAAAACTTGTTCTGTGTTACTTTCATTGCTATTTTTGTTTGTGGGTGAAGAATACATTTAGATTTCAGCTGGTCTTTTCCTCATGACGGGAGCATGTTTCGGCTGTACATGTACAAAGATGATAATAAAGGAATGTATATGAAGCCCAAACCATTGCTAAATAAGATTCCCATGTCTGGGAATGGCACTTCAATATCATGACTTCTTCTATAACTGGAAAAATATAGTAAATTATGCAAATCTGAAAAAAGGCAAAAAAAAAAAAAGAATAGTGAAGAATATCAGTGTGTATAATTTGAACAAAGCACAGATCATATTCTTGGTATATACATTCAGCTTATGATAGTCCCGATTGTAAAAAGTGCAAACGCAACTGTTTAGGGGTTTGTTTGTTTGTTTTTGGCAGATCGGCCAGTGACCTACCTTTACAACACCCTTCACTACTATGAGGGACACCTCCGAGAGCGAACCAACCTCAAACGGAAGCTTGTCCATGCCATCATTGGTTCCCTAAAAGACAACCGGCCATTAGGATGGTGTTTAAGTGATACTTACCTTAAATGCGCTATGAATCCACGAGAAGATAACCCATGGGTCCCCGATGATATGTATTACTGCAAACTAATTGGGAGGCTGGTAGATAATATCCTTTCTAAAATAATGAATGTATATAAAATATCAGAATATAGAACATTGGTTATTCTCATGAAACTAGCTGTGCTGTTATTTCTGTATCATTCAGTTATTAATAGTTCTCTGTGAATAGCATTCAGATTATCACTGCAATATGAGAACAATATACAATATGTGCAATTTCAGTTTTGCTATTAGTTTTACTAGGAAATCACTCCCACTAAAGATAAGGACAAATGACTTCCTAATACATTGGCTTATTTTAGTAGGTAAGCTAAATTTAAAAAACAAGAGCAAAGCATCATTGATCTTTTAACTATGGTAGTTTACTTTTAAATTTTGGAGCTGAGGGAGAATGTAACAGCATATTGTGTTCTTTGGTGGGAACTACTAACATATGCTTTTGCATGCACTCAATTATTAAAGTTGGTCAGAGCAGTTGAAAGGTGGTTTGCAAATGTGAATGAACCTGCCTTCTTCAAGCAATAGAGCAGCCTTTAGAAAGCTGGTGGCTGCTTGAAAAGTTCTCCCCAATTGTGTGTGTGTGTGTTTGTGTTTCTATGCACTTGCACAGCCTTTTTACTTGGCTGGCTGAAGAGTTGTCTCGACATGCCACAGCTTTCATACTTTAAGGAGGGGTGCTTTGTAAAGCCCCTCCTGTTGAGTACTTGGCACCACCCTGTGACAGAGAGCTGAGTGATGCTTCCATGAGCCAATATAAGACTTCAGCTGAGCCGACTAACAGCTGATTGGTCCATCCTTCCTCCCCACCAGGGGATGATCCTGCCAGGAAGCAGCTGTTGGGTTTATTGCATAATGTTTCAATGCTTGTTTCCTATAAAATACAGTAGTTTATTAGCTTAACTGCAATCACCGATGGCTGGTAAATCCTCCAGTCCATTCCCAAACTGTGATTGGCGGTTCAATGAATTTCCTAATCCAGCTGCTCATGCCCTCCATGTGACCTGTGTGGAACTCATGGCCTTGGCTGTTCCAGGGAAGGATGTAGGCAATGACCTTCTGAATGTTGTTTTGAAAAGGTATGTAGATTTTTTTTTATGCAAATGAACCCAGTATTATACAGCTAGAACATAAATTGTTATCAGTTTAATATGATCAAACGAGGAAAAGTTATTGAAACGTATTGAGTTGATTGGGTTCTAAAATGTACAGCTGGTCCTCGACTTACAACTATTTGTTTAATAATCCTTCAAAGTTACAACAACACTAAAAAGAAGTGGCTTATGACCATTTTTCACACTTATGGCCATTGCAGCATCCCCATACTCATGCATTCAGAATCTGGATGCTTGGCAATTAGTTTGTATTGATGTCAGTTGTAGTGACCAGGGGCCATCTGATCCATCTTTTAAGACCTTCTGACAAGCAAAGCCGTATTTACTTTACAACCGTATTACTAACTAAACAACAGCAGCAGTTCATTTAACAACTGTGGCAAGAAAGGTCATAAATGGGGGGGAGGGGATCTGTCTCGCTTAGCAACAAAAAGTTTGCACTCAATCATGGTCGTAAGTCGAGGACTACCTGTATACATAGCTTTACTGTCCCTGTGCCATAATCCAGAGTACCAAAACAGTGATTTTCCTCTTATTTCTCTAACAGTCAGCCTCTGGTGCCCAGAGAAAATATCACTGCCTGGATGAATGCAATTGGGTTGGTTATCACCGCCTTGCCTGTAAGTTACCTGAGGTTTAAAATTCCAATTAAAAAAAAGAGAAAGGCAACCTAAGATTAGGTGCAAAAGTTCCAATTCCTATATATGAGAAATAATTACAAATTAGAACATGTTGGGGGTTTTTACATGGGATTTTTTTGTTGTTTACTTTTAATTGAAAGTTTGTACAACCTTTTGAATGTGAAAAATTAAAGTCATCTTCTAGAGATTAGAAACACAGCCTTTTCAAGGACATACTTTTTTTGTCAAAGGTAGATTACACGACTTCATTGTCCTCATTGAGATAAATAAATTCTCCCCCACTCTCCTTTTGAATCACAAATATATAAGGATTGCATATTTGGGTCCTCGCAGCCGATACAAAGTAAGGATAGGATAAAGAAAAGGCAAACATTTCTTTCATATATTATGAGGTATGTGTGGGGACATGTGCACTCATTCTATTAACAATTGTTAAGCATTAGACTGTATTTGAAGTACACAGGACGCTTTCAGTCTTGTAAAGGACAGCATTCCAAGAACTCTTGTTTGAAGATGTAATATAATTCTACCTGGCTGTACTATTTTCTACATCTGTAGTTGATACCCACAGGATTCCACCCCCTTCTTTGAATCTTTGCATTGCTAGAAAATTGTAATATTGTGAGCTAGTTGGGGCTGACAGCAAGGGTCCACATAGTATGTGGGAATGATGTCTCCCATATCATGGTAGCTTGTCTCCCATATCTTGTGATTGAGGTTTCTATTTTAGGTTATACACATGCCAGTTGAAAGCTCTCTAATCTTTGTTGTGGGGCTGGTTTTGTTTTCCAAGGAGCCCTACTGGATTGTCCTCCATGAACGGATTGTGAGTGTTATCAACAGCCCTAGTTTGACTTCAGAGACTGAATGGGTTGGGTATCCATTCCAGCTGTTTGACTTCACGGCTTGTCACCAGTCTTACTCCGAGATGTGCTGTAGCTACACATTAGCCTTGGCACATGCAGTGTGGCACCATTCAAGCATTGGCCAGCTTTCCCTCATTCCAAAGTAGGTATTAGTGGGTGATGTCTGCAGTTGATGAATATCATCTTCAGTAGTTTGCACGTGCTGTAGATAGATCACATATTCATATCAAGCTCCTGTTAAACACCACTTATAGTCACATTTAATTATTGCTATCAGTAATAATTGAGTCTTGATAGAATTTAGGAGCTTTCAAAATATATAATCTTAGCTATTTTCAGTTACTTTCATTTTTGAGGATTTAATTTATTATACCTTATGAAACACTACAGGTTTCTCACTGAAGTGTTGATTCCAATAGTTAAGACGGAATTTCAGCTCCTTTATGTCTATCATCTTGTTGGGCCTTTTCTACAGCGGTTCCAGCAAGAAAGGACAAGATGCATGCTAGAGGTAGGTTGCCACACACACACACATACTGTACGTACGCAAATAGCTGCAATGTTTAGATTTTGCAAAAGAATGGGTCAGAAATTTTCTGAATTGGGCAAAAGTCCCTTTTCTGAAGGGAGGTTTTGGGCAAATGTACGAAATTGTTTTTATAAACTTCCAAGTAGGATTGACTTAGTGAAGAAGTATTTGTATTCTTTCACTGGTACGTCTGCAGAGTTGTTTTTTCTATGGTGGACGTCAGCTGTATCTGCTTCTTTAATAAAATTAAACACTGATTTTTTAACATATTTCTACTATGAATTTAAGAGCAGTCCATATTACTTAAGTAAACTTAGGATAGCTTACCTTTCTTTTTGCAATCATGTATTGCTGATTTTGTCACTTCGTATTGCAAGTGATCTACCCATTTCTCCCAGGAATTGGCAGAGAAGCCCTAAGGCAGTTTGCATTGAAAATAAAATAAAAGCAAAAACAGGACCTTTGATTTCAGCATTCAGTATGGCGTTTTTTCAAACATAACAAAAAAAACTTTTAAAAATAAATTTTTGAAGACATTCTGGGCGTCAAAAAATTCATTACGCTTCAGCATAGATAGCTAAACATAGCTGATTTCAAGCTCTCTCTGAAAGCAGGGAGGAATTTTTGTGTGGGTTTTTACCTCAGCATTCAATAACTAGCCACCTGAGAATGCACAGAATGCTTGCTTACTTGTTTTTTACCATGTTCATAATAAAGCATTTTCACCTAAATATTCTTTATGGATATGCATTGCTAGAAGGAGATTTCATTTCCAAGACCAAAAATGTACATGTTGGTTTTGCTGTAGGTAGTTTTTTTAAACATCAAACTATTTTGATAATAACTCTCTAATACAGAATGTTGATCTTTTATGGAATTATTACATCAGTACAGTTGATAATTTATTTCTGAACAACCATTGTGCCATCTTTTCCTTTAAAGCTCCATGGGTTTACAGTAGTATGGTCTTTGTTGTTGTTGTTAGTTGCGAAGTCGTGTCTGACTCATCATGACCTCATGGACAATGTTCCTCCAGGCCTTTCTGTCCTCTGCCATCCTCTGGAGTCCATTTAAGCTCATGCCTACTGCTTCATTGACTCCATCCAGCCACCTCATTCTCTGTCTTTTCTTTTGCCCTCAATCTTTCCCAGCATTAGATACTTCTCCAGTGAGTCCTTCCTTCTCATTAGGTGGCCAAAGTATTTGAGTATGGTCTTACAGCTAATATGATTATGTAACAAAATATGGTTTGTATTCTTAATCCAAAATATTATCTAGCAATAGTTATGTAATACACTTTATCCAAAACTTTTAGTTATGTATGCACTCTCATGAAAATCATCTTATAGCTGATATTTGACATATTATTAATAATATTTTTGCATATAGAAGTCATTATGTTTTTCTTCTTCATTGATTACTTTATTACCATGTTTTTCCTTTTACTCCCTTACTTGGGATATAAATACTAAATGTTTTATTATTTTTATTGTTGTCAATTTCTTAGTCGGTTTTACAGAAAGGAATGAAAAACTTAGAAAATAATATAATCATAATATACATGTTAACTTTATAATATGAATGTTGGAATTTAAAAATAAATCAAATTTGAATTGGCGCAACATGAAAAAAAATTACGTGTTTTCAGCACAGCTTGTGTTTGTATCTGGCAATAGATTGGAGTAGCTTTTTATGAAATGCTTCTGGAAGTGGATCAATGCAACATGCATCTCAGCTACATGGACCCCATCTGTGATTTTCTATACCATGTGAAGTATATGTTTACTGGAGACAGTGTGAAGGACCAAGTAAGTGAATTTCTGATAAGAAATAGCACTTTGGAATAGAATTGAAGTTCAATTCACTTTCCCATCTGAGGTCAACAAATGAAAATTCCACAGGAGAAGGCCTGCCCTGTGAATAAGAAGAAACCAACTGTAGATTTTTCCTCTCTTCAGGTTTTATACAGAAAAAAATATTAGACACTTTGAATCAAGTGTAAAGCTTTTAACATTATTTAATGTAATTTTCTTTGTTAGGTTTTTGGTTGTTTTTTTTTTTTAATATCCTGCCCTTTTAATGTCAGTAGGCCACTTTAATTAGAATTAGTATTAATGGCTTTTGGAAGACTTCCTGCTATCATCTTCACTATATTGCCATTTAAACTGCTTCAGACTAGAAACCAGCTTAAATTGGAAATGAGACAGGACTGCTAGCTCTTTGAGAACTGAGGTCAGAAATAAATGTCTTAGGGAATAAATGCCCGATGGCGGTTTTGGAAGTGGGGTGGATGTTTGTATTTTATAATTTGTTAGACATTCTTAACCTTTGTTTCTCTGCCCTCATTTTAAATATAGAATTATAGCCCTTGGATTTTATATTTGGCTATTTATTGCCACCCTGATGCCTTAGAGATCTCATAAATACCTAAAACCCTGAGCCTTCAAGGACAAACAGGATAAAAACTAAGCGAATGCTAATAAACTGCATAATTTATAGTGACATTTTTTTCATCTTTTTTCTTTTTATTAAAGGTTGAGAAAATCATTTGCAATTTAAGGCCAGCTTTGAAACTTCGTCTGCGTTTCATACACATCAGCAAAATGGAGGTAGCTTCTGTTCCTCAACAGTCAATCAGCAACATTTCTCCAGCACCTCAGCCCAGTCAGGTCCCAGTAAATGTTGCTTTGCCAGTGTCACAATAGAATAAAAGATGGAGCTTTGGGGACTTTTAATTTTACCCAGGATGAAACACCACTCAGTAATGCCTGCAGAATAATTCCCATTATATTATTCCTGATCATATATTTGCTGCTTTTTTCCTGCTCAGAAGAACTCTAAACAAAGGGAACTCTTTAAGGATTATGGAAAGAGCAAATTGTTTCAGTAACAGTTGTACCCATTTTTGCTTATTTTTCTTAATCAGCGTTTAATTATTTTTATCATCAGTAAATCATTTAAATATTTTCATCATCAGTAAATCATTTAAATATTTTTAATCATATTTAAAAAAATAGGACATTGGTTTTACAGCTACTTTTGAAAATAGTCATGACACTCAAAAAAAAAAAAGCTGTAATTCTCAGTTTAATTTGAAAGGGAATGTAACCAACCAAAAATGAATAATTATGAAATGGGTTTGCGATTTGTTGGCTATGCATTCACCAGCAATGCTACGGAAAGTAAGATAATAAAAATATTAACTCAAACTGTAAGTAATATATTCAGTTCATTCAGCAGGCTACTGACTTATAAATTGTAATTATGTTTAAAATCTGTATATTTCTGCAAGTTGTGGGTACTTACTTAAATTTCCAGTGTTTGTATTTAGTAAACTTTATTTTGGCTTTGTATTTATATTTTTGGTTGAATTTTCTACTTTACTGAGGTCCTAATATAGGGGTGCATTTTGTAAGGAAAGTTATGATTTGACAGCTGTTATTTGTAAAATATTGCTGATGTTGGATAGAATTTGGGGAAAAAAGGATTTAATAAATACATTTTACAACTGATAAGTATTTTCATTAGAATTATTTAATATCAGTGCTGCTTGCCTCAGTTTCCCAAATGCTGCAGAATTGCATTTCCCCAAACTAGTAACTGGAATACACAAATTCAGAACGTTATATATTTTTTTCTAAAATCTCATCTTCCAATGGAACATAAGGGAAGAATATTTTTCTCCATAGCACATTGACATTTATCTAAATGTATGTAATAGGAAAATCCCTCTAAGTTTATACAGTAATTCATGCTACATTTTTAGAGTAAATGCTAAACATTTACTCTAAACACCCTCAAACACCCTCTGTAGTACACTGGAGAATAACGTTTAATTATCCACTTATTTAGCTGTATTAAAAATGAATTGATTTAGTCCCCGTATCAGGGGACACAGCAACAGCCAATGTAGAACCTTCTGTGTGAAGCTCCAAAACATGTCTATTACTACAGCAGAGCTTTGCCACAAGCTGGGTTGCTCTCCATTACATATCCAGAGCCTATAGTCACCTTGGGAAAACAAAGGCCAACTTCATTCTGATTCTAACAGGGCTATTCAAACAGCATTCAGAACAGGTGAAAGTACACCAGACAATTTCAATTTGGATTTCTGCACTGAGAGGGATTGAAATTGGTGGCCAAAATAGCTCCTTCTAACTTGTGATTCTGTGACATGAAATTTTGGGGCCACAAGGAATGTGGCTTCACCACTAATAGAGCTAAATTAGCATCCCATTTTATTTTCTTCAAGAAAAGTTTCTGAACTTTTCTCCCAGTTATCCTCATTTATTCTTGTGTTTTGTTCCTTTGGACTGAAACTCTCCTGTCACTAAGACTTTCCGTGATGCTTACAAAAATAAATATTTAAGTACACATATACTGTAGGTAAAATAATGCATACCTCACATTAAAAAGTAGTCATTCTATTTGTTTTACAAAGTCCCTCTGCAACGTAGAGGCCCTTGCTCAAAGTCATTCCTCCAGGGACATGGGTGCCCATAGCTGGAGTCTGCAGAGGGTCCAAGCCATCAACATTAAAGCGAAACTGAATTGGTCTCTCCTTCCTGAAGATGGAAATGGGGGATTTTATTTAAAAGCTGTGGCTTCTTTGAAGAACTTTAAAATGATAAAATGGCAATTTTCTTCCTTTACTTCCTTTACCTCCTTTACCAGCGCTAGAAGTTTTGTGGGTGATTTTTCGTATTTGTTCGAATACCTGCTTGTAACTTGTCTGTTTTCCCCTCATTTAAAAACTTACCATGTTTCTTTGAAAATAAGACCCTGTCCTTATATTTTTTGAACCCCGAAATAAGCAATTGGCCTTATTTTCGGGGAGGTCTTATTATTTTGGGGCACATGGAGCAAGACTCCTCTTGCCATCTTACCTGATTTTCAGCTCTGTCTCCCTAACCCTAACCAGAGGAAATGGGGGGACCGGTTGCGTGTGCGTTTAAATATTTTTGGGGAGGGCTTATTTTCGGGGGGGTAGCTTATTTTAGCGCATGTGCTCAAAAGCCCAATTGGGCTTATTATCAGGGGATGTCTTATTTTCAGGGAAACAGTGTAGCATGCACTTACTTGGCCCATCCATATGCAAACGTTTCTGCCATCATTTTCTCAATTCCAAGTGTATCTGCCTCTGACACAAAACAGCATTTGATTCCATGAGAAGTCACAAGGATAATAATAATAATAACAATGACAATAATAAAAATAAATAAATAAAAAATAAATAAAAAATCACAAAGTACCGGGACTTGCAAATTGAAGTTGAATGACTATGGAAAAAGAAATCATGTATTGTTCCGATTCTAATTGGAGTCCTTGGAGCAATACCCAAAGGGCTACCCCGCTATTTAGAAATTCTAAATTTACCAGACTTGAACATTTTGACTCTACAAAAAACCACCTTACTCGGAACAGCTTACATCCTCCGACGATACCTTAACAGTTCCTAGGTCCTTGGTTAGGACTGGAGCTGCTGAGCTATTAACCACCCTCAAAGACTGTGAATCTCACTACAGATTAACCAATAATAATAATAATAAAAATAAAAATAATAAAAATAATAAAAGTTAAATACCGGATGCATGAATGACTTTTTTCCACCTGCATCTCAAACTGGCATTGATTGTTATTAGGGTTCCTGTTCCTCTGGTTCAGAAGGGTGAATTCTGCCCTCAGAGTGTTTTGCCCTTCACACATTCTCCAGAACAGTTCCTGTATCAATAAAGAGAATATTTTCATGTCAGGGCTAAAATGAGGGATCCATGGTGCTCTCTGAGCTTGGTTGTTTCCTTGCGGACGTTTCATCACCCCAACTGAAAATGCATGGTGATGTAACCTAGTTTGGATAATGAAATGACTGAAAGAAAACCAGCTCAGAGAGCACTAAGGATGCCTCAGCTCCTGTATTCTCTCTGTTGCTGTTATAGGTTGTTATAGCAGTATCCTGCAATCCCACACTGCCTACAGAAGAGGGATTTCGTTTGCTGGCAAACTAGAACTACCCAGAATTAATCTCTTCGAAAGTTAGGGGGAAAAAATTAACTAGCAATTTTCCAGGACAGGACATTTTCCTGGTCAGTGGCAGAGCTAGAAACTCCTCTGGCATTATGTCTATGGAGATTCTCAATCATCCAGGTCATGGTTGTCCCGAAGGTGCTTTTTTCAAGAGGCAACTGGACTTCCTTCGGTTTTCTTTTTCTCCTCTGGCATTAGTTTTGTTTGTTTTTTTAATTTGATTTATATGCCGCCCTTCTCCGGAAACTCAGAGCGGCTTACAATGCGTTAAGCAATAGCCTTCATACTTCTGTATATTATACAAAGTCAGCTTATTGCCCCCACAAACTGGGTCCTCAATTTACCCACCTTAGAAAGGATGGGAGGCTGAGTCGACCTTAAACCTGGCTAGGATTGAACTCGCAGAAATTGCAGGCAGCTGGATCTTAATTGCTGCCTTTAGTAGGAGGCATTAGCCCCCTACACTACTCAGGCTCTTCAGGTTTTTATAGGAAGCAAGGCCTCTCTTCCCTCATTCTGGCCTCTGCCTTGGTCTAGGGATGAGGCATTGCTGCAGACTGGGCTAATTTTTCTCATGCTTGGACCCATCCCTGACTGATTTTCCACAGCTTTCTTTCACTTTATTGTGCTTTTCCTTGGCTTTTGTCCACCTTTTTGAGAGCTCACAGCCAGTTTTTGAACACTATGGAAACAACCCATTGCCTCTACTACTGGCATTTCATTTTAAGCTCCAGGAATCTTGTGGCATTCCTTGGAAAGTTAGCTGAGAGGTCCTTGATGGAAAGGTCGTGTTGTGAATCCTCAAAGGACCCAGTGGCTCTTTAAATGTTATTTTACATAGGATGAGGCTCTTTACATCTGGGTCACATTCTCTGAATTTAAAGCTGCATCTTAGAGCGTAGGAATAAGTGCTTGTGTTTGTTCACATTGCATAAGTAGTTATTAGGCATGCCATTAAAGCCAAGTCAAAATCTTAGTCCACTTCCTTAAAAAATGTCCAGTTTAACTGACTGAAAGATCCTGAGTGTAGTGTTAAACTCGCAGTTCTACACATCTCTTATTCCTATGTAGACATCTTTGGTTGACAAACCTATCTTCATCCAAGAGAATCCAGGAAAACCAGGCATCTCACGAAATTCTTTTTCAAAACAAGTTTGAAGTGGCTGTGGATGCCGGCGTCCCGGTATAGCCAGCTGGTGCCATCGCTGGCTATTGGGGGTGAGTCATTGGCCCCCACAGAGGGGGTTCGCAACTTGGGTGTCCTCCTGGACTCACAGCTGTCCTTGGAAGGGCATATGGCGGCAGTGGCCAGGCGGGCCTTCTATCAGGTTCGCCTGATGCGCCAGTTGCGCCCCTTTCTGGATCGGGACTCCTTATGCACATTCACCCATGCACTCGTCACGTCTCGCCTGGACCACTGTAACGCTCTCTACATGGGGCTCCCCTTGGGGTGCACCCAGAGGGTCCAACTGGTTCAGAATGCGGCCGCGCGGGTGATTATGGGAGCGACAAGGCACTCCCATGTGACACCTCTCCTGTGTGAGCTGCACTGGCTTCCAGTGGTCTTTCGGGTGTGTTTCAAGGTGTTGGTTCTCACCTTTAAAGCGCTCCATGGCATAGGGCCGGGGTATCTGCAAGACCGCCTGCTGCTACCGATAACATCCCACCGGCCAGTACGCTCACAGAGAGAGGGCCTCCTCAGGGTGCCATCAGCCAAGCAATGTCGGCTGGCGGCCCCCAGGGGGAGAGCCTTCTCTGTGGGGGCACCTGCCCTGTGGAATGAGCTACCTCCTGAAATTCGATTGATCCCGGACCTCCGTGCTTTCCGAAAGGCCCTTAAGACTTACTTATTTCAACAAGCCGGCCTAGCTTAATTGGTTTAATGGGTTTTTAAAATTTTGATATTATCAATTTTTGGGTTTTAAATTGGGTATTTTAACTTGTAGATTTGAGATTTTTATATTGAAACGCCGATGATTTAATTTATTTTAAACTTTTTAAATATTTGTACTATATGTGTTTTAATTTGGCTGTTCACCACCCTGAGTCCCCCCAGGGAGAAGGGCGGTATATAAGTTGAAATAATAAATAAATAAATAAATAAATAAATAAATAAGTTGAATTAAATGACCATACCGCTCAATTGCCTCTCAGCTGAAACCTTACGTACAGGTAGTCCTCAACTTGCAACCACAGTCGGGACTGGAACTTCCATCACTAAGCAACGCAGTCATTAAATGAGTCGCACTTGATTTTACAACTTTTTTTGCCATGGTCATTAAGCAAATCACTGGGGCCATTAAATGAATCACATGGTTGTTAAGTTCCCCCATTGACTTTGCTTGTCAGAAGCCAACTGAGAAGGTCACAAATAGTGATCATGTGGCCCTGGGACACTGCAGCCATTGTAAATACCTGCTTGTTGCCAAGTGTCCAAATTGTACCAGTTGCGAGGGCCAATTTAAGTCACTTTTTTTTAGTGCCATTGTAACTTTGAATAGCCATTAAAGAAATATTCTGCCTATCTGTATTAATAATTCTTTTTATTGAGAAGAGCCCAAAGCCAGCAACTCCACCCCCAGATGTAATTATGACCAAAGAAAAAATTACAGCACCATCATGATTCATAGTTTCAGCATCATCCGCTTCTCCAATTTTCATTTTTCTTCTGAAGAGTTATTTAGAGAAACTGAGAGGTTTTTTTAAAAAATATTTGATTCTAAAGTAAAAACCCATCCAGAGCTTGCTTTGTGTTTAAAACCTCTGTGCCTATGGAGAAAATCTATTTAGCAGCCAAAAATTGATTTTCCAAAAAAGAAAAAAAAATCAATTCCCTTTCTTCTCAAGACATTTACAATAGACATTTACTTGCAAATTACATATTCTGTCAGATGTGTGAGCCAGGGAACAAGACAATTCAAAGGTAAGAACAGAACTGAACTTCCACAGAATCACTTATGTTGGAGTCACTTGAATCCGCAAGGAAACACCAGTGATGCTTAAAAGCTCCATAACAATGTATGCGTGAAAAGCATCTTAGTTGCTTAGGATGCACAGTTGTCATAGGATTTGAGTGCAATGCATATCCCAAAGGTGCTTTTTCAAGAGGCAGCTGGACTTTCTGGTTTTTCTTTGAAGACATTTTGCTTCTCATCCAGGAAGCTTCTTCAGCTCTGAGCTGAAGAACACATGGATGAGAAGCAGAACATCTTCAAAGAAAAACCAGAAAGCCGAGCTGCCTCTTGAAAAAGCACCTTTGGGATAATTGTTACCTGGATGACTGAGAATCTCCATAGACATGCAATGCATACTGTATGTTTATCACTTATATCCCCTGTTGACACTATAAGAACTTTGAACCGCTCTTTTCACTATTCATTTTACATATGAACTATGTAAAAAGGGGAGAAGGTTTATTTGTTTGACTTCAGGCACCCTCTTGACCATTATGGTCCAGCCTGAGGACCCCATGAAGCACGGAAGCACAAAACTGGACTATTTGTGCAGAATTAATTTTCTTGGAAAAATGTGATGGTTACAGATGTTAATAGGCTGTTTATTTATTTACTTACTCATTTATTCATTCAATTTCTATAGTTAACTATCTCAACCAGTGAGTCTTGCCAGCTTACAGTTCTAAAAATAAACACTAAGAAACATTTAAAACAATAAAAACATCCAAAATAAATATATACAGCTGCTGAGATAATTAACCAATTTACAGCAAAGCCAAGAATTAGGGCCCTTAACATACTCAGAGCCCCAGGCTTGGGTACACAGCCAAGTTTTTAAAGCTTTACAAAAAGCCAGCAATGTTGATGTTGACATGGGCATCTAATCAAATTAAGTAGAAATCAAGATGAATTGCAGCATGCCCAAACATTGTCCCAATTGCCAGTCTGCAGAAACAAGGGAGGATAACAAAATAAATAAATAAAAATCAACAGTTATGTGTTATAGTGAAAATGCATAACAAAAATCACTTTTTATAGCAAAATAGTAAGAAGTAAGTGATGGTGAACTCAATTTCTGAGACCTTCCTGGGGTTTTGGTTCTCTCTAAACAAATATCTTTGATCTCAAAGAAAGAAAGAAAGAAAGAAAGAAAGAAAGAAAGAAAGAAAGAAAGAAAGAAAGAAAGAAAGAAAGAAAGAAAGAAAGGTAGGTACCACTAAAGGTTACAGCTCCTTAAGAACCAGCTCAATGGGAAGAACAAGATCCACTCCATCAATACGTACACCCTGCCATTCATTAGATACCGTGCCAGTATATTGTGCTGGTAAAAAGAGGACATAGAGGCTGCCAATGTGAAGATCCGGAAGCTCTTCAAAAACGTAGAGATTACACCAGTCAGAAAGAGGGAGAGCAAAATTATATGATGGCTGGAAACAGCTGAACTAAAAGACATCCCAGATCATAACAGCACAAGAACAGGCACTAAGCACCAGATCTATAGAAGCTGGGGTCTACCACATACTAGAGGAGGCCTAAGGTGCGGGCAATGCAGAAGGCCCTGTAGATCCAGTGACAAGTTGTAAGATACTAGCAGGAATGGCATACACTGAATGGCACAACCAAGTAGCTGGTATTGTATACAAGAACATTTGCACAGTGTATGGGTTAGATCCTCCTCTGAAGATGGGTGATTCCTCAGAAAATTGTAGTTAATAACAGAGCTAAGATGTTGTGGGACTTCTAGACCCAGATGGATAGGCAAGTACTGGCCAATCAACCAGATATTATGCTAGTGGACAAAGACCAGAAGCGAGCATTGTGATAGACATAATGATGCCAAATGACAACAACTTCGGGAAGATAGAATATGAGAAGCTGGAGAAGTACCAGAGCCTGAAAGAGAAGATGTGGAAAGCAAAGGGTTCCAGGCAGTGGTGGGATTCAAATAATTTAACAACCAGTTCTCTGCTCTAATGACCTGCTGGGTAGGCATAGCCATGGTGGGCAAGGCCAGGGGGTGTGACAGGCAACACTCACCCTCCTATACCCCTTGGGAGCAAAAGCAGGCCGCAGGGGGAACACACTGCCTAGGAGTCCTCCCTGAAGCCTCCTGGGAGCAAAAATAGGCTGTGGGGGGGGGGGGGAGAGACGCTGCACACACCCCTGTGCCCCATTTTGGGCCTAGTAGGCCTCCCTGCACTTACCTGGGAGCCAAAATGGGGCACATGGGGACTCCTGGAAGAGACAGGAAGAGGGGGTGGCAGTTAGCAATTTAACTATTGGTTTCCACGAACCATCCCGAACCGGCTGAATCCCACCACTGCTTCTAGTGATGGTAGAAGCACTCCAGGCTGTGACTCCTAAAGTGGTCCAACAGATCCCAGGAACCACTTTAGAGCTCTCTGTTGAGGAAAAGTGCAGTGCTAGGAACAGCTAAGATACCACGCAGAAATCTCAAAGTCCAAGGTCTCTGGTGGAGGACCTGAGGCTGAGGAAGATACAGACCACCCAAAGTAGTAAAAGTGGAATTTTATATTTTATATCCATTCTTTATTATAGTAAATATATGCTTTATTATTTTTTTCAAAGGAAAGAAACTAAAATGAGAACTAATATCTAGAAGAAAAAAAGAGAAGAAAAAGACAAGGATAAAGCGTAGGAAAAAATGTAAATGAGCTTCTGAGGTTCTTTACAGCAGTTATAAGTGTAGATATAAACAACTTCTTAGACTATGGTACAGCATGAGTTACATTTTCTTCTATTATCTATTTTTGTTCTAATCATCAAAATCATATATCATAATTTCACTTTCTTGAGTTCATGCAAAATCTCTAAAACTAGTGAGATTTTCTCATTTCTCTTTACATCTTCAACAAGGCCAGCTAGTATCTTGTTCTCTTTTCCATCTGATCTTGAATTCTTCATTTTATTAAATGGGTCACCACGGGGAAAGACATCAAAGTGCAGATTTCCATAATCTTTAATCCTGCATTCTGGAGAAAAGTCAGTGAGAAATGTGCACAGCACAACTCCTGCCACAAAGAATTACTTGCAGACAAATACCAATATATAACACTTTACGTGCCAAGCATGTAGAATAGAAATTAACAATGAACACAACTTCAGTATAATATTTGACTAATATATGTTAAATACGCTCTGGCAAATCATAAAACCTAGAAGATCACCAGGTCTCAAGATGAGATGCAGAACAAGTCCCAGAATTCTCAGCAACATGGATCAAGAAATCCACTCTCTGGAGTCTACCTGTGAATCCATTCAGGCCAGCTGTGTGCTCATTGTCTCCCAAGATCCTACAGCAAATCTTTCTCTGCATACTTTTAATTTCTTGCCCCCCAGGTTAAGGCTGACAACTATGCAATTAATGTAAGTTTAAGGCAAAAATTTGTTTTGGTTCCTTTAGGTCTACGATGAGCATGCATAAGAAAGAACTAAAAAGATCAATCTATTTCATCCGGTGGTATCACCAATCCATGACATGTGACAGTTCTTGCAGAAAAAAAAGTATTCCTTTCTGCTTTATAATGTAATGTTCTAAGACACGGGTGTCAAACTTGATCGCATCAAGTGATGAATCGCCTTTGCGATTCATTGCAATTTTTGCCTTTGCGGAGCTGGGGTAGGCATGGCCTGCGTATGACCCATCTGTTGTGGTCCGCCAGCAAAGCTGGCAGCAGACTAAGCCAGTGAGAAGGTTGGGCAGGAACATGGGCCAGTCCTGAAATCTGGGGAAGGCTCTGATGAGTGCTCTGATTGGAGGCAGGGATGGGCCAGGGCCATCAGAGAGTTATCAGCTACCTTTGGAGTCCGAGATAAGTGAGGCTGAAGAACAGCTGGAGCCTGTTCCTGATATTTGAATGCACAGAGCTGTCAGGAGAAGAGAACAATTAAGGAACAGAGGTCTACTTGGGAGTAAAAGCACAAGGGGATGCTAGATAGCCCCTCCCATAGGAAATAAATAGGAGCAAAAGGGGAGTGGTGTTTGCAGGAGACAATTAGTTCATTGTCTGTTCATGACTCTTAAATACTCCTTGCCAAGTATTTTCTTGTACAGCATTTCGTTTGGAAGATATTGGCCTGGCAGCTCTCCAAGCCTGATAAGGTCTGTGGTTGTAAATTCACCCTTGAAAGACTATTTGCCGGGACTTTGCTGGATGTGAATGAGAGGAATTCACATTAGCTTAATAAAAAGGAGTTTTGTGTGGGCAAAGAGTCTGCTTCGTGCTTTTGTGAAGGCTAGGTCAGAACCCCATCCAGCCGATGGGCCACCAGTTTGACATCCCTATTCTAAGAGGTTCCTCAGCACTTAAAGCAACTGTCGATGCAGTTGTAAGTGTGAGGACCTGTAGTAAAGTTACCTTTTCAACATTGTTTTAACTTTGATGGGTCTCTCAACAAGGCTTTTGTTAAATGAAGTATCCCTGTAGCAAAACAATTTATACATCAAGAGGAGATGTTCGCAGATGTTTCCTCAGGCATCCCACTAAAAGTTCTGGGGAAAAGATTACTTAAAGACTTCTGAAGGAACGTTCACCAAGAACAAGAATTTTTAAGTGAAAAAGCATGGAAGATCCTACTACACTTTGTTCAGCATAGATGGGAGAAAATGGATTTCAACACTCACTGCAACCAAGACCAAATGCCAGGGTAGCCTGAATGGTTTTCTGACTTTAAGATTTTTGGTGAAAAATACCTCCATGACCAAACACACAGATCCCTTTCAAACTTGTAATCAGTGCATTCATGGGAGGGGGGAAGGGAATAACAAGTACAATTAATTATTTCAATTTCTTCCCCACCACTGTTGAGCTTTTAAAAAGGAATCAGTCAAATATTCTTCATGAAAAAAAATTAAAGATTTGAAAGATTTAGAATTTAATTACATTTAAATCAGTGGTGAAATCTGAACCGGTTTGGTACCGGTTTGCTGCTGTGCATGTGCGCTGCGTGCCAAGTGTGCTGCGCAGTTTGCACCAAATGCACGTTGTGAACGCATGCACAATACATGCCAAAAAGAGGCTTGGGAAGGTAAGTAGAATGGGTGTGGGGGGGGGGTGGAATCAGCTGTGGTGCACAATCTTGGGAACCTTTTTAAAACCCCTTTTAAAGCATTTTTTTACTATCAGTTCGGGTGACTAGGTAATAAAAAAATGGCTTTAAAAAGTAAAAAAAATAAAGGATGATCACAGCTGTGCCGCATGATCATCCGAGCCTTTTTTTTACTTTTTTAAAGCAGTTTTTTACTACCTATTCGCCCAAACCGGTAGTAAAAAAATGCTTAAAAAGTTTTTTTTAAAAGTTTGTGTGTTGCTCAGCTGATCGTCGGAACTTTTCTTTAAACATTTTTTTATTACCAGTTTACTTTACCTTTTACTACCAGGCAAACCGGTAGCATTTTTTACTACCGGTTTGGGTGAACCGGCCTGAACCAGTAGCATTTCACCCCTAATTTAAAATCTTTCCTTGAGCTGTAAAACTCAAGGCAGTTTACATCATGTTCTCCCTTCCAATTTTCCCTTGAACAACAACCCTGTAGGGGGGCTGGACCGAGAGAAACACTATCCTGGATGACTAAGATAACATAAAAGCACATTTACGCTGCCACAAATCAAATTTCTATAATTTCAAAACCTAATTCTTAGAAATGTAAGCTACATGCAAAGATAAGTTCTTGGATCACAAAGCCAACAGAGCGATTTGTCCTGCCATAGTGAGAGAAATCTTTCTGCCTTGCTGGAAGCCATCATATTTGGCTGTCCAAGCTTCAAAACAAAAAGCCTAACTGGGCACTCATACAAAAAGCTTGTTTGCATGGCAGCTGTTGCCGATGACTCAAACACTGATTTCTGCGTGATAACAATTGGCAGCAATCGAGCAAGGAAACGTAACGTGTTTCAATGGCTCCATGGCATGGGCACCTTTGAAACAAGTAATCTCATGAGAAATTGGGGGAAGGGGAGAAGAGATCACATTAAATTTAAGGTTAAAAAGTGAATGCTAAGTTGCCATAACTTTTATTCTTGCATTTAATTGAGAGCTCTTTTTTAACATCCTTGGCTACAAGATTCCCACTCGACGTAATTGGATACGAGTGGCTTGTGTTTCTTCAGAAAGTCATGGTTTGGTACTGGAACCATGTCTGTTTTCCAGAGAAAAGATACTATGCCTAACCAGAGCCAGTTTGGTTTAGTGGTTAACGGGCTGGCTTAGAAACCAAGAGACTGTGAGTTCTAATCCTGCCTTAGGCATGAAAGTATGCTGGGTGACTTTGGATCAGTTATTCCCTCTCAGCCCAGCCTACCTCACAGAATTGTTGTTGTGTGGAAAATAGGAGGAGGAAGGAATATTAGATATATTTGCTGCCTTGAGTTATTTATAAGAATAATAAAGGTGGGATATACATACGTACATACCGTGTTTCCCTGAAAACAAGACCCTGTCTTATATTTTTTTGAACCCCGAAAGAAGAGCTTAGCCTCATTTTTGGGGAGGTCTTATTATTTTGGGGCACATGGAGCAAGATGGGGATCATCTTGCCGTCTTACCTGATTTCCAGCTCTTTCTCCCTAACCCTAACCAGAGGAAATGGGGGGACTGGCTACACATGCATTTAAATATTTTCGGTGAGGGTTTATTTTTGGGGAGGTCTTATTTTCGGGAAGACACGATACATACATACATACATACATGCATACATACATACATACATACATACATACATACATATATATATATATATATATATATATATATATATATACACACACATACATACATACATAATTACTATGTCATGCAATCTCCAAATTTCCAGAAGACCAAGAGGGGGTAGCAAAGAGAGGCAGAAAACTTATTCTGTGCTGCCATCTAAGTGATAATCTGGATTTTTATAACCCACACATGGTAATCCTAGACTGAGTGAATGTCAAGACCAAAATATCCTTCCTTGGTCTTCTATGGTCAAGATAACATTTTAGCCCACTTAAAGATTGGTAAAAACTCTTCCAGGAGACAATTTAGGCAATTCCTAGTAATCATTAGCCACTGCAGATAATGACTGCAGATGACTGCAGATTTAAAAGCAACAATTGCAGCAAAAAGCCATTTTGAAGTCACTTTCAGGAACTGTAGATAATAATACCACATCCTATGTTTATTTATTATATTTATATCCTAGGTTTAGAGTAAGAGAGAATGACTGCCCTTGACTCAGAGGTCACCTAGCAAGTTTCATGTTTAGAGGAGAAGAAAGATCTAAGTCCACTACTCCACAGGACCCATAAATTTATTTGGTTGCTGCTAATTTCTCTTACAAAAATTTGACACCCACCTCCACCCCTAATCTTAACCCAATTTCTCTTGCAAAAGCTCAACATCATCTAACAGAGCTCATGTACATAATTTGTTCCATCCTCTCTTTATTGTTATAGGAACACATTACAAGTTGCTTTAATTTTTATTAAATGGAGACAATAAAAAACCCCAGGCTAACAATGTGTTGCACTTTAAAACTATGAAACTCCCACTGGAATTTATAATAGCTTCCAGTTGATTGAAATTAATGCAACAAACCAACCTACTTTGAGACACTAAAGGAGCATATTCCTGAATGTTAACTCCATTCCTGACATTCAGGCGTTCTGTTGATACAAGAAAAACTCTTTTCCAACAGGTGAAATAAAAGACCTTGTTGTAGACAGTGGCCTAACAAGTCATTGCATCCAACTGCTCAACTTTTAGACAAGACTTACTATTCTCAATCACCATATTCTTTGAACAGTGTTTCTATTGCATGGAAATGAATATCTGAACAAAGTAAGTAAATTCTTGCAGCCCAAATGTTCTCTAATAAAGGTTATTGTTCAGCACTGGAAAGACACAGATATTGCCCCAATTATTGAACATTCTTGCCATTTATTGAATATATATATATATATATATATATATATATATATATATATATATGTGTGTGTGTGTGTGTGTGTGTGTGTGTGTGTGTGTGTGTGTGTGTGTGTGTGTGTGTGTGTGTGTACATGCATGTGTATGTGTCTCTGTGAATATATGCCCTTTACATTTCCCCCTTTTGTTTTATTTCTTTGTTTCTTTATCACTTTGTGCTGCTGTTGTTTGTATTCAATTAATCCAGGTGTCATACATTTGAATAGCCACGAGATGGCAGCAAAGAGTTAGAAATTTTCTGCATCTCTTGATTGCCATCTAATGGTCAATCAAGAGATGCAGGTTTTGGGTTTTGGGTTTTGATAGTAGCCCTATTTAAGGTGAGAATCAGAACTCCAAACCAAGCTAAGCCATGCTGTTTTTTAAATGAGCATATCATCAGATTCTATGGTATGGTATGAATGTCCTGAGAGCAGCACCCTCCACCATTGCCAAGACTGCCTACCAACTATAAGTCAATGGCCAGTGACTTCGTGGGTGCCCAAAACAGAGATGGCAAGACACCATCAACAAGGATATGCAAACCATGGGCCTGCGTCCTGGAGACGCAGCTGACTGTGCAAAGTGGGGCTCAATAATCCGAAAAGCAGACCCTGCACCTGCAGGAAAAAGAGGAGGAGGAGGAGGAGGAGGAGGAGGAGGAGGAGGAGGAGGAGGAGGAGGAGGAGGAGGAGGAGGAGGAGGAGGAGGAGGAGGAGGAGGAGAAGAAGAAGAAGAAGAAGAAGAAGAAGAAGAAGAAGAAGAAGAAGAAGAAGAAGAAGAAGAAGAAGAAGAAGTAGTAGTAGTAGTAGTAGTAGTAGTAGTAGTAATCATCAGATTCTAGGTTGCAGATTATGGCTCAAATAATCCACAAGGGTAAAACAAAACAAAACAGCAGCACCTGCACTAATTGCCAAGTTTTTAAATATGTTGTTGAAAACAATTACTGAGTTTCTTGCTAATAAATCCCTGAAGTTTATTTTAGTTCTATCTTTGAAAGCAACTACAGACTGGGTTTTTTTGTTCGCTTGTTTGTTTTGTGACCAAATAAAATCCAGTGGTGGCTTGAATCAAGAATGGATTTAGTTTAGTTTAGTTTAGTTTAGTTTAGTTTAGTTTAGTTTAGTTTAGTTTAGTTTAGTTTAGTTTAGTTTAGTTTAGTTTAGTTTAGTTTATTCATACTTATATGCCGCCCTTCTCCTGAAAGACTCGGGACGGCTCACGACAATAAAACAACAGAACAATAAAAATTAGCACTAAAATAATCCAATTAAAATCCCCAACAAATTAAAACTAACAACTCCCAGCAGATCAGGAGTTTTGTTGGAAAAGCCATGTCTTCAGGTCACCGCAGAAAGAGCGGAGGTCGGGGGTTGTCCGGAGTCCAGTGGGTAATTCGTTCAAGAGGGTCGGTGCGCCCACAGAGAATGCCCTCATCCTGGGCACCACCAGTTGACATTGTCTGGCCGATGGCACCTGGAGGAGGGCAGTCCTATGTGAGCGCACTGGGCGGTGGGAGGCCGGTAACATGATAGTCAGTAATATGATAGTCCTATGAGTAAGGAATCAGTCTATGTTTAATTCAGCACTAGAATTCCATTGCCTGGGATTTCTTTTCATCGTTTCCTAGCTTCCATTCCATTGATTAAGAAACTGACTAGGAGCAAGCAACCCAGCTTCTAAACCCCTCTTAGCCAGGGAAGTTCACTATGTAGCTTTGGGTCCAACTCTATTTCTCTCAGACCAAATTATCTCCCAGGTTGAACTGAGAGGTTGGGGGGAAAAAAAGGAAAGTCATGTATATCACTTTTTACACCTAAATGAAAGGCAGGAACAACATCCAATAAAAATAGACTCTCAAAAAATTATTTACTAAAGAAACACTCAAAACAGAACTCTGAAGCAGTACGGCAATATGCTTTCCAGGGTCAACATTATAACAGTAGAAACATTTCTCAAATATTTCTTTTCCATTATAACATGATCGGTCAATTCACAATAATTTATATCCTCAACCTGGTGAATCCAGAAATACAAGACTACAATTCATATCACATGCCAAGTACACAAGCTTATGATAACAAGGATTTTTCCAGAACACTTCTAGATGGCCAAAGATAAGGTGAAAAGCTGGCTCACACTATGGTAGCTCAGTGTAATTCAGGGAGTATCCCAGCACTGATAGATTCTGGAAGAAAGGTTCTCAACTGACAGGTAAATCAAAGCTCTCCAGGGTAATTAAATCATGATTACTTATTAACATTCAAATGATGAATCTTTTTCTTAGCAGTGTATTGATGCTGTATGCTCTCAGCCTATTAACATTCATGAGAATGCAAACTTTAAGATGTTGTCTGGCTATGATAAAATAAAATTGCTCTAGACTATGAGAATTTTTAAAAACCTTTTCCTGCAGATGCCTTTAGGGTATGAATAAGAGCAGAGATAGAACAGGTCCCCATACATAAGTCTAACTTATTATTTGGTTGTCACAGGGAAATCACACTTAAATTCTTGTGGAGAAAAGAAACAGGTGCCAAATGCTAAGAGGAAAGAATTAAACTTCTAAGCCATGACATTTACTTCTTTTTAAAGGTGGCATTTGTTCCTAACGTTGGAATTCCAAATAAGCATATGCAATCCTGTGAAGGGAAGCAAAAACAAAGGTCAGGAACCCAGAAGGGTGTTGCTACTCACTCTTTGTAACTATTCCTCAGAGCAACAGTTCAGATTTTGTCTACAAAATAAAAATGGCAGAGAAATGTTAAAATGCACACTTTATTCTTTGAGGCAGAAAACAAGCACTGAATTGTTCTCATAATTACTTTATGAGACATTTATTCTGCTATCTGTAACTACTAGAATTTCTGTAAAAAAGATTAAGGTGTTCCTGTGACTTTAACTCCGCTAGTTGTAACCAACTTTGTGTGTGTGTGTGTGTGCGCGCGCACTTACCTCCGTTTCTTAAGCCTAAGAGTCAGCATTGTCTGAAGACATCATACTGCATCACAGACCATATGGTGAAACATGGAACACTATTACTTTCCTACATGCTTATACATGGTACCTATTCATCTACTTTCATTTACATACTTGCAGATTGCTAGGTTGGCAGGAGCTGGGACAAGTGACGGGAACTCACTTCATCTTATGGTCTCCAACTGCTGAGCTATAGACCTTTAGTGGTCTAAGACTCAGCGACTCAACCACTAAGCCACTGTGTCTCTTGCATTAGAATGTCTATATAAATGTATTTAGAGTGATTATGCAAGGGGTTGCATGTCCCAATAATGAACATTTATGTGCTAATATTTTACTTGTTTTTCAAGGGCCAGATTATTAACCATTTTTAGTTATTTTCTGGTACTTTCTGTTTTTTGCCAAATGTGTCACATGCAGATATGATATATGGGTAAATAAATTACATAATTTCCATGCTGCAAATTTCATGTACTATTCCCTTCTTTAGTTGTTTGTGCCTCAATAAAACTAAAGTTAACAGAAAATCTGGTTTAATTAACATGTCTCTCTAATACTCTCTCAAACTGGCAGCCCACAGGCTGGATGTGTCACGTGAAGGCCATGCCCACCCCAGCTCCATAAAGGAAAAAAACATTGCAATACATCACACGATGGCAACATGACGCAGCAAATTTGACACCCATGCCCTAATACATTAAGACTTGTAAGCAACTTGCCCTCTATCAGGCCTGTCAAACTGGCCGCGGGCTGGATACATCACCTGTAAGCCACACCCACTCTGGCTCCACAAAGGCAAAAAAATGTCGCGATATGTCACAATCTAGCCTGTGTTGTGATCAAGTTTGACGCCCGTGCCCTAGATGTACGATTTTTAAAATTCAGCTATCCTTAAGAGACATTTTTGGAACACTTCTTTTTGAAGATGTAGCTTCTTCTAATTTATATAGTAGGAGAGGGTATATTAGATACAGTACATCAATGTTTTTTGTGGATTTTCCAAAGACATATTTTGTCACGCAGATTTCTGAAGCGTGAATGACACATTCCAGTCACCTTCACACATTGCTGCCTATTGATGCTTGGGATGGAATGTGTCATGTGGGTTGCCTTTTTTCCCCCCACCTGAAATCCCCACTGGGCTAAATTTTACAACGTTGGAACTGTGTGCATACATCCAGGGAGGCAGCGACTGCCTGAATTGGTTTCCAAAGCAGCTGCTCAAATATAGAAGACGGGGCTATTTGAATGTCTGGAAAAACGTTTTCTTCATCTTCCTTATGTTCCAAAGCAATGCTTTCAAAATCATTTGCAAGGTGGTTTATTATTGTTTAAAGCAGGGGTGTCAAACTCATGGTCTGCAGGCCAGATGCATCACGCGCTGGCCATGCCCACTCCCATTTTAGCGAAGGAGGGGAGTCGCAATATGTGACGTGATGACAACATGACAGTGCAAGTTTGACACCTCGGTTTAAAGTATTTTAAGACAACTTAAAATGAGATGGCCACCTGTGATTTTAATAGTGTTGTAACTCTTTACTTCCAACATACTTTCATATGTATGAGTTAATGTGGAGAATAGTCCCAGTCATCTAGAAAATTTAATTCAGTGTGGAAAACTGATTAATGATGAATGTAATTTGGATTAAGAATTAATGGGTTGGCCTTCAGTAAATCCTTTTAGTGGGGTTTATCAATACAGTCAGTCACAAGTCATGATTAACAAATTACTGTCAACCCTGAAGTTAGCTAAACTGAGGCCATTTTATTTTTCTGCTTCAGTACTGACACATACTGGAGCTGAGAGATAGGGAGGGGGAAAATGAGATAGCTGGGGTGCTGTAGCCAAAACAAAATGCTTTCCCTTGGGAACCAAGGACATTCCCGCAGATGTTCAGAAGGAGAAGACTGAGGTCAACTACCAACTGTGCTAATATGACATATCCTAATAAAATGTTCTTTGAGAGCACTACCTGACTCGGAGTTCTCTTTGCAATAGATTTATTACTTGGAACCCTGACATCTATATTGTTTGAGTTCATACAATTTACTAAGCTGAAAACAAATGTTTTACTCATCATATTCTGTATGGGTTTCATAATTGAACAATTTTAGTTCCGCAACATAAAACTACTGATTAAAAACTCTGATTACAGGCAAATTTTATCCAAACCATGCCAATTGCAAGCTGGCTATTGTTTTAATTTTGACATGATTTATTTAGCCTGAACCTACGGCATGCAAGAAGTAAATCCTGATGAATTCATTAAATCTACTTATTTTACCCACGTTTTGTAATCAAGAGAGTCTGCCAGGTGAAGGGAAGATTAACCTTTGTAGTCCTCAGCAGGGATGGGTTCTAAAATTTTTTATTACCTGTTCTGTGGGCGTGGCTTATTTTGTGGGCGTGGCTTGATGGTCATGTGGCAATTATTTAGGATTTAGCAGAGGTACTGGTCTATCAGGCTTTTAACTGCTTGCAGAGCTGTACCAATCTACCCATTTATTTTTGCGGCACTGATCTACCCATTTATTTTTGCAGGCATCAGTCTACTCATGTATTTTTGCAGGCACTGGTCTACCCATTTATTTTTGCAGGCACCGGTCTACTCATTTGTTTTCTTTTAACACTGATCAGCTGTGGGGCGGTCCTTTGAAGCCCCGCAGCAACAGTTTAAACAGTTTTTTTCTCTCTAGCCATCAGCTAGGACTCAGGAGGCAGCAATAGATTGGGGGTGGGGCCAAATAAAAGGTAAGAATAATGCGGGGGTGGGGGGGACGGGGGGGAGAACCGGTTCGATGACATCATATTATCACCGCTACTGGCTCCGTGGAACTGGGCCGAACCGGGAGGAACCCACCACTGGTCCTCAGTCAAGTGATCAGAGCTATGACACATCTTGCTCAGTAGCATCACTGCATCACTTCTTTGTTATTACACAAGTGCCTGAGGAAGGTTGTGAATTCAAAGCTCTCATCACATAATACAGTCACTATTGCAAACACTTCTATGCTCCAAACCACCAACCAATGGTGGTTCTTCATTGAAAGATGGTAGATCATTTCCCTGTTAAGTTTAGGAAAGCATTTTGATGCCAGCAACATCCAGCTCAGCCTATTTCTCTGCTGCAAATATTTATTAACACAAAATTGCTGAGGCATTCAGCTAATTCAGGCATGCATTAACTGCATAATTTCTCACTGAGTGCTCAATGAGTTGCAAAGCACTGGGTGTGAAGTGAAGCAGTGAAATATCTGCAACTTTGTTCGTGACCATCAGATGGTGAATTTATGAGCTAGCCCATAGAAAGAGATTTTTTGGGGCATCTGTCTGCAGTAAAATATCCTATGGTATAAGGCAGGAATCCGCAATTCTGGGCTGTGGACCACTACCTGGCCTGCAGAGCATTGGAACTGGGCAGCACAAGTGGTGGGCAAGCACACAAACCTTCACTTGTGCATGCACAGGATCAGGTTGAGTGTGCAAAGCCATCCCTTCCCCTACCACAAGTGGTGGGTTTCTACCGGTTCACTCCGGTTCAAGTGAACTGATAGTGGTGGCGGCAGGAGGCTCCGCCCACTCGCCCAGACATCACGGGCACTCTGTGCATGCGCAGAAGGTTTTGCGCATTTGCACACTCCCCGTTCCGAACCGGTAGCGAAGGTAAGTCAAAACCACTACTGCCTACCACCACTGCCACATACCGCCACCAGTCCATCCAGCCCAAATGGCTGGGAACCACTGCTATAAGCTACTACTTAATGTTGAGGTTAGATTCCAAATTAAACCATGAAGCATTATTTTTCTTATTATTCTTATACTTTCTCCTCCACAAAAACAGTAGCTGACGAAACTAGTACTAGAACTCAAGGAAGAGATCAAGGTTTATAATTGATCTAGGCAGACAGTTTATTCTCCAAAATAGAGTTAATGAGAAGCTTGTATCAAGTTTTGTCGCAGCACCACAGCTGCTCTTTTAGCAGGTAACTTCTCTGTCTGTTCAAACAAGAGATCAATTGATTCACAGAGTGGAAAGAAAAATGTTGGCTTTCCAACATGAATGCAAGCATTTGAGCATTAATTAAAAATCAAAAGCCACAAAGAGATTCATAATGTGGCTCTTAGCCTGGAGCTTCTGTAATGATCATGAAGCCAATTTAAAGCTATACAGCAAGAAAAGAATTACATGTGTTGAGTTGGCTCCATCACTGTATCCATATTTTGTTTTACAGTCACTTTTTGAAAAAAGGTAAAGCATAAAAAAATAAAATAAAATCAGATAAAGTTCTGTTGAAAGAAATGTCCATCTGGGTTCAGTTCCAAGTGGGAAGAAAGACACTGGAAACTGGGAGATTGCTTGGAAAGATGGTTTAATGGTAGAGAAGGCCTTATGGTTTGAAGTCCTGGGCAAAAAGAGCACATGGGTGAGAGAGGGAGAGAGATTTATACCCTCTCTTGGGCCCCGCCTTGGAGTTTCCTGTTCCTGGAGTAAAAAATGTACTCTGATTGGTTGTCAGATTCCCATGGGGCCATGCAGAGGTAACTTTGTGGGTTGTCTTGAGTCCCAGGCTTGGTTGAATCTTGCTGGGTGATGATGTAATGAAGGGGCTTTGAGCAATTCCTATTATGGCTTAATGGTTTTATCCTGGTTTGGATCTTGAGTGAGGGTAATCCTATCATATCCTAAGGGCCCTGTCTTTTGTTTTGTAGATAAGCTGGCCCAGCCTTTGTCTTGTAGATAGGTTGGCACCAAAATATCTGCTGGTGGGGGCGGGGAGGGGCAGGGAGCTGAGGCTCTGAGTTTATGTATTTAGAAACATGTTTCTCCTTTAGGGAAAATATAATATTCTGACTTTTTAATATTTCCTAGAATATTTCATTTTTCTAGGAGAGGGGTAGGTGCTAACTTCCTACAGTTCTATGTACCATGCATGTAAGGAAAAGAGTACATGCTGTTACTGAATTGCTCCTTACTAAACCGTCAATAAAATTATCAGCACTACACAACTCTACCATTTTAAAGGAACAGGGAGGAACAGTTTCACAAAATACTTTTCCTAATGTGAAACGTACAAAATTTGTGAGATTAATTTCTTAAATCTGTTAGCAAGCAGCTGCAAAATTATTTGGGAAGGGTTGGGCATGTCAAAGAAGTGGAAATACATTCATGGATCTTTGGTGTTCTCTGAGATTGGTTATTTTCTTGCAGACATTTCAATACCCAATGGGGTAACATCATCAGTGCTAGAAGGGAATGGGTTGTGTTTTCATGCTATATACTATAGTGGCTTGCCCTGTCAGTGTTGGTGGGAGTGATCTTGGTAGTTCCTTAATTGGCTATTGTTTATTGCCTGACTATCAAGCAGTAAACAATATGCTAAAAATCAAGAGAGTGCCAGCCCTGACCTACAAATATTATCATGTATTGGTAAATGTATTTGTGTTGCCACAATAAAGAGTTTGATGTTAGTATCATTAGCTAGTGGTGGCACTGTGGTTATTATTGAGAATGCAGATTCTCACCAGCTCAAGGTTGACTCAGCCTTCTATCCTTCCATGGTCGGTAAAATGAGAACCCAGATTATTGGGGGAAATATGCAGGCTCTGTAAATTGCTTAGAGAGGGCTTGTAAAGCACTATGGAGCAGTATATAAGTCTAAGTGCTATTGCTATTGCTCTTCCAAATCAGCAGCATTCAAAAACAAAAGACAAAAACACAACCTGCATTATAGTGTAGTGAACAGACCACCTGTATTCCAGCTGCCAGCTACCCTAAAAGTGGCCTGGCCCAGCTAGGTGGGAACCCCTCATCTATCCTGGCTGATTATTTATCTTCAAAAGCATCAGCAATAGATGATCACCAGCAAATCCCTGGACCATAGGCTGGATAGAAAATTATGGGAGAAAAATCCTAGAAAATAAGACAGTAGCAAACCATTTTGGAACTGTGGCAGAAGAAACTTATTCAGGACTGAAGTTTTCACCTGAAGATAGCTGTTATTGTTGTTTTTTAATCTCAGGCTTACAAATGCTTTGATCAATGAACATTTTGAACCAAATCACTTTTAAGAGATACTTAATCCTGAAGATAATAATGTCCCATACGGTTTTTGTTCTTGCCATGAGGTTATTTCTTAGAAGTGTTCTTCATTTTTAATGTAAAAAGAGCAATGCATATTCTATGTTCCATAAATATTTTTTCCCTACTTTTAAATTATCTTGTCTTTGTATCCTTCACACTCCACATATAATTATTGTTGCTGATATACCACAAAAATGGTGTATTTAAGCAATTCATTTAGTAAATGTATTTGCATTCTTTTTTGTGCAGAGATTTCAAGGCAACAGGGAGACAAAGTGTTTTGTTTTTTTAAAAAAATACTCACAAGAAAATGCAATTATAAACTCAGTGAGAAAATAAAAGCAAAAGCTATAATGAACTATAAAAAACTATTATGGTCATAAAAACAGAAGCCTGGAGTGCTTGACAAATATTATAATCCCTTTCCCCCTTTCTTGCCACAGTTGTTAAATGAATCTGGTTTCTCTATCTCAAAAAGGGACCACACAATCACAGGACACTGCAACCGTCATAAATATGAGTCAGTTGCGAAGCCTCTGAATTTTGGGATGCTGTAAAAGTTGTATGTGTGAAAAATGGTCATAGGTCACTTTTTTCAGTCCGGTTGTAACTTTGAACGATTACTAAATGAACTGTTGTAAGTCAAGGACTACCTGTATTCAACATGCAGGATAGCATTCCCTCTCAGGTCTCAGTCACCATAAAGGTTCAAAAGAAGATTCCCGTTATCAACAATAGAATTTAGGAAAAGTGGTAGATCTCTGGCTTCCCATGACCAGTTTTTCCAACTCCAGAGCAGTGACAGGTTGCCCCCGGTTTGGACCAGTTCTATAGAACCGGTAGTAAAACTGGCAGGAGGCTCCACCCACTGACACTGACGTCATCAGAAAGCTTCTGTGCATGCGCAGATGCACACCCATGCAAACTCTCTTCGCTCGCGCACACGCACAGCCCCGTTGCAAACTGGTAGTAAAGGTAAGTAGAACCCACCCCTGCTCCAGAGTGTGCTTCCACAACTGATACACAAATTCAAGGATATGGTTTCTTGCCATTTCAAGGAAATTGAAAACTGGGAAATTGACCAATCAAGAGATGCTGAGGTTCAGGGGGGGGGGGGCTGCTCTTAAGATTTCACCCGTGCATAGGGAACCATCCACAAAGGGGAAATGTAACTGCATTTTCCAATCTGCCACAAGGCCCTGTTCCTGTGCTTCCAAATCTTGCTCCAGTTACAAGATTTTCCATTTCTCCTCCCTGCTTTGCACAGTTTTACCAGCTTGGCCCTGTTCCATGGCTGTCAATGTAAATGCTTCTGGCTGCTAGAGGCAGTTCAATCATCAGGGAAGACTTGCTTCACCATCTCACAGATGAGCAAGGAGATTGTAAGCTCTGAAGTGGCACCAGAGCAATAGAAACACCATCTGGTGAACAATATGAGATAGAAGAGAGTGATTTGTGATTCACTCGCTCACGATCTCCATGGCATGTTGTTGTAGGTGCCAAAAACTCATGGACAAAGCCAGGAGTGGGCTTCAAAAATTTTAGCAAGGGGTTCTCTGCCCAGTTGCTGGGTGGCCGTGGCCATGGTGTGCATGGCCTAGTTGGCCTCTTGCACCATGGTGGGTGGGGCATTTTTGCCCTCCCCGGGCTCCAGAGGCTTTTTTTGAGCCTCCGGGAGGGCGAAAATGCCCCACCCACCATGGTGGGGCATTTTCTCTAGAGGCTGGAAATGGGCCTGTTTCTAGCCTTCCTGAACTTCTGGTAGGCCCATTTTTCGCCCTCCCCAAGCCTCCGTGTGTGCCCTGTACTTACCTGCATCCAAAACGGGCCGCATTGGGCTCCTGGGAGGGGCGTGGCATGGTGGGCAGGGCCAGCCAGGAGTGGAATTTGGGGGCTCTCCGAACTGCACAGAATCTTAGCTAGAGGTTCTCCTAAACCTCTGTGAACCCCCAGTAGCCCACCCCTGGACATAGCATTTGAACCCTCAGATGGGAACAAAGCTTACAGAATTCAGTTTCCATTTCAGAACACTCTTATAAATTGACTGTTGGATTCCCAGGAAAAGAAAAGCCAGGTTCGTTTTGTACCAGTGTCACACTGACACATTTATTCTCAATGAGACCATTTTAACATCAGACAAATACAAAGAAGTCAACCTGATTATCACCCGCCGATTTTATCCTAGAGATAAAATTAAGCACTGCAATTTTTGTAGGCATGTGACAAAAGTAAACCAAGGAATTATTTCAAAAAATCAAGGATGCTTTCCATCTTTAACCTAGCTAAAAGACTGATGAATTCACAATTGCAAAAAAAGGTTGCAGGCAAAAAGCGAAAAATACAAAGCACCCAATTAATTAAACGAGAACACCTTCAAACAGCAGATAGGGTTCTATGTGGAATTTTATAAACAGAGGGAAGTAGTTCTCTTCAAACAAGTTGCCATGCCATTGTCACCATTAACACATTCCATTTGAACACATATGGGTCAGTGAGTCTCAAGAGTGAATAGCATACTGGAGAATTTTAATACAGATTTGAAACACAGATAGCAGAGGGGATCTTAAAATGCACATTCTACAGGGAAAATGACTGCATTTAAATGATGTAAGAAAACTAGAGAAGGTTTATGGAGGGTATTTTAATCACTTAAATTTAAAAGAAAATAATGCCTTGAAATATACACTGGAGAACAGATTAATCCTAGTTAGCTTTGTATATATAAAATGAGTATGTATATATGTATGTATGTATATGCATGTCTGCTGGTTCTTTAAGTAATGCTAAGTAATATTCTAAAGTTGGTAAAATATTACGGACTAGATTTGGAAATATGAGAATGAATGATATATTATTCCAAATAAGAGATTATATTTAATTTTGTGTCTATTTTGAAATTGCTTCCTGATTTTGTGTTTGCAAGGAGAAAAAAATGTAACGATTCTGTTTTTGTAAACTAGACAAGCTTATTGTTTTAGAAATGGTTTGTACATACCGTTGTGTAAGAGCAAAAAGTTGTGGTTGTAATGTTTTTACCTTCTACTGTGCTAAAGAGAGTCAGAAATTGGTGCCTTTTTCTTTGTTTTCTCCTATACCCCCTCTTTTTCCTTTCTTCTCTTCTTACTTTTCTGTGTTTTTTTTTCTTTGTATACTTCGATAAACTAATAAAAAAGTTAAATCCTAAAAGAACAGATTAATTCTATGAAAATTAAATTATTTCCCCTTTAAAGCCATTGTGTTCAATCAAAAGAAATCCCTCTGTGTATCAATTAGAAGAGATGACATGATAAATAGAGACCATTTGTCCGTATAGTTGCCAGGGGTTATCTATCTCAGAGGCAACTAAGCCAAATATCCCAAGTATTTTCCACCTATTCTGCATCCAGAAGCCGTGTGTTATTGCAATCAGCTAATGAGTCTATGCAGTATAATTTTAGTCACTTATTTTGGTCTGCACACACAAACACATATCCCAGAATAATTGCATTGCCCTCTCTGACAACATTGCAGCCCACTTCGAAGCATAAATCCTGCTTATCTGGAGTATGTTTAAAATTAAGATGCTTAAGAAAAGATTAAAAACAAAACTAATTAAGTGTTCAAAAGCTTTGGAATATGATTCTAAATTACTCTTGGGAATCAAGAGTATATATATATATATATATATATATATATATATATATATATATATATATATATATATACATACATACACACACACATACATACATACATACACACACACATGTTGTCATGGTGAAGAAATAGATGGATGTCTTCTGAAACAAAAGAGTCATATTTCTGAAAAGATTAAGCAATGCAATGGACCATCAAAATACTCCAAGTGGAGATATCCTTAATATATATTTTTTAATCTTCAACTGATGTTAATCTATTTTTTCTTCCACTTTAAAAATATTCTAGCACTAAAAAGCTTTTGTAATTAGCTAGTTCATGTACACTGAGAGCTTATGCACCAGAGACAAATTGCTTGTGTGTCCAATCACACTTGGCCAATTAAGAATATTTAGTTCTGTTCTGTTTTGCCATGCCATGCCATGCCATGCCCTTCCACTCCACTCCACTCTTCTCTTCTCTACTATTATCCATTCCATTCCATTCAAATTGAATTTAATTTCTTATTTTGCATCTACAAAGATGCTTTGTAGACTTCTCTTCATCCTACGGAGCCTAGGATCAGATGCAGAATAATTAAAATGCAATGTATAAAAGTGATATGCTACCATCCTTCAGGCTTTAGAATTCCCTTTTCTGAAGATTTCCTTTGTTTGTATAAATATTGCATTTAATTCATGGTTTGGAATCAAGGAAAGTGAAAACGAAAAAGGTAACCAGAAGATAAAACAGATGCTTTAACTGAGTCCTAATAGTCAAGATATACACTGTAAAAAAAAAGTTTCATTCTGTTAATTGTTATTTTAAATAAATCTTCCTTTGTTTGAAAATGGAAGGATAGGCTAAATGTAATTAAATTGCTCTGAGTTGCTAAATACATGCACACATGCATAATGTTTGATTAATGGGAATCAAAAGTGGGGTTTTCAGCTAATGAGCTCAAAGTTTGAGTACATTTGACTAATAATTTTCTGTCCCTCCTTCCTCTCTTCATGACACCACTTTTCCAGAAAGCTTTTTGAAAAACTACAGCAATCAAGATGTGCTCTAAACTTTCTGTCCTTTAATAAAGTCTCCCTAGATGCTTTTCGAATGGACCCACATGTTTAGCTAAGCAGAGCTGAAAATCTAGAGCCTCAAACTCCATTCTCTTCCCCACCCCAACCACCCCATACCTCTATCTCCCCCTGCCCACCCACCCCCCAAACAACTGTATGCCTAGAGCGAGAAGCCATAGACCACCAGTTTTCTGAAAGCCTTGAAGACCCAGCAAGAAAAAATTCTAGAAGACCCAAGATAAATTTCCCTAGTTTTCTTGGAGGAATAGATGCCTTCTATTCATTAAGACTGCTGAGCCTGTCATCCAACAGCTGGGCCTGTCATCCAAAGAGGTAGTCAGGGTTCCTAGATTCAAACTGATATTAATTTCCTAAAAGGCTGCAGTAAAAAGTCTTATCATAACAGTGAGATCCTATCTAAGAAAGGATAGGAAAGAGGAAGCTTGGAATGCTTTTATTATTCTGCAATTTAGATTCAAGCCACCTCAGTATTCCAGCTATTTTTAGACTGTTCTATAGGACTTTTACTAAAGCCAATCTTTGGACACTGCCCCCACTCCCTAGAGGGGTTCTATCTCAAAACTGAAGCTACCTCTCAATTGATGCATTCTCCATCCCAATCCCTCTTGAACTGAATTTACGTGCTTGTTTTTCCCCCTCTTTCTGACTTCGAATTTACTCTTTATTTTGAGCTGAATTACAGTCTTTGCTTAGCTAGAATGAAGATATTGTTGCACTTGTATTATTTTTGTTGTTGCCTAAATAAATTACTTAAATATTTCAGTTCTGTTTGTATTATCTTCTCCAGGAAAAAAAAAATTAACTGGAAGAGCATTGTAACCAGATTCATCTCACCAAAAGCCTTATTTTAAGATCTTTGGTAAATATGTTTTGGGAGGTGGTAGCTCTTCAGCATATTTGATAATATTCCTGTCAGGATTCCAAGTAATAGACCCATAAAAAGCAAAACTCCAAGGAAGGTAGATTCCTCAAATAATAGCTTTATTGGATATATCATATTGGCATGTAGCTGGTGAAAACCGACTCTGAAGGTTCCCATGGTTTTCACCTAATTAAAAGTAAAAGTTTGTCACTTTCTCAAAACAATCAGTCACATGGTCCAATCACAGTGTGGTCTGGTTGCCTGGTGACATCACTCCGCCTTCCTCTGATTAGGCGTGAGTATGTCCTTGGTTCCCAAGAGAAAGTATTTTGTTTTGGCTACAGATTGTCAGCTATCTCAAATTCCTCCCTCCCTATCCCTCATCTCCAGTGTGGCAACACTGAAGCTGTCAAAATGGCTTCGGTCAGGTCAGCTTCAGGGTTGACAATTCCTGCCATTAAAACTCAGGAACATCTGAAAGAAGTAGATATGTGTCCGGATTAATGGTTTGGATGCCTCTCGAGAATCAAGAGTGATGAATCAGAACAACCAATGTTCTACATTCTATCAGTACAAAGAGGTGGCATTAACCAAGGAGAACATACAATTATTTTTATTAGGTAGAATAGCAGCAATTAAAATGAATGTATTACCTAAGTTTTTATTTTTATTCCAAATGATACCAGTGTTGAAGAAGGATGAACAACTGAGGGAATGGCAAAAAGGTCTCAATACTTTTATATGGTCAGGTAAAAAACCTAGAGTTAAATTAAAAATTATACAAGATGCTCAGGAGAGAGGTGGTTTAAAAATGCCAAATTTAAGATTATATTATGAAGCTTCAGTATTAGTTCAGATTAGTGATTGGTTTAATTTAACAGAGGATAGAATTTTGAATCTAGAAGGATATGACTTACTTTATGGATGGCATGCTTATTTACTGTATGAAAAGAAAGTGGATAAAATTTTTAAAAGCCATATGCTTAGAAATGCCTTGTTGCGAGTGTGGAAGAAATATCAATATAAATTGGATTATAAAATACCTATTTGGGCAAATCCCAGACATGCAATAGAAAATATAAGTATAGAACAAAAGATGAAGGTGATCACATATAAAGAACTTTTATTTAGAGAAAGGGGCAAACTACAACTTAAACCCTTAGAGGTTTTGAAGAAGGAAGGGATAATTTATACCTGGTTTCAATATGGTCAGCTTCAAGCAAGGTGGAGGGAGGATCAAAAAACAGGTCTTATGGAAAATGAAGAAAATTTGGTAAAGCAAATTAGGGACCAGGGTATTATGCATATTAAAAGATTATGTAATGTATTATTAGAGTAGATTCTGAAACAGAGTTGGTTAAAGACTGTATGATTAAATGGGCTAGAAATTTTCAAGAACCAATAATGATGGAGACATGGGAAAAGATCTGGGTCAGAAATGTTAAATTTACTGAAGCACAAAATCTTAGAGAAAACTTTTATAAGATGTTTTATAGATGGCATTTAGATCCAAAAAAGTTGTCATGTATGTATTCTAATGTACAAGCTAAATGTTGGCAGTGTGACTGTGAAGATGCAACTTATTTTCATATTTGGTGGACCTGTAAGAAGGTTAAAGCATTTTGGATAAAAATTTGGTGGGTAATGCAAAATATTTTGAAAAAAAGGTTGGAATTTACACCGCAATTGTTCTTATTGGGTATTATAAATGAATGTACATTATTGGAGACTAAGCTGATTTTAAATTTAATAACAGCAGCCAGATTGTTGGTTGCACAACACTGGAAAAAAGACTCTTTGCCCACAGTAGAAGAATGGATTGTAAAAGTAATGAACTTAGCTGAGATGGCTAAAATCTCAGCATATTTGAAGGATCATACGCAAGAAAAATTCATTTTGGAGTGGAGGAAATGGATTGACTATATTCGGAATAAATATCATATAAGAAGACATCAAATTGCGTATGAATGAAGAAGAACTATAGAGTTGTAATTTTCTTATTAGATTGGAGTTAAGATTTTGATGATGTTTGTAAACTAGAAATTGGATAGGTTAATGATTGGTTTATCTTTTTTGTCGAAGAAGAAAAACCCTGTATTTCACTCTGGGAAGTCGGGGGGGGGGGAAGGGGGGCTGAAGGGGGGGAGGGATGGGGGGGTTGAAGGGGGGAGGGGGGGTTATATTTTTTATATTTGTATTTTTATAAAATTTTTAATAAAAAAAAAAGCAAAACTCCAAGGAAGGTAGATTCCTCAAATAATAGCTTTATTGGATATATCATATTGGCATGTAGCTGGTGAAAACCGACTCTGAAGGTTCCCATGGTTTTCACCTAATTAAAAGTAAAAGTTTGTCACTTTCTCAAAACAATCAGTCACATGGTCCAATCACAGTGTGGCCTGGTTGCCTGGTGACATCACTCCGCCTTCCTCTAACTAGGCGTGAGTATGTCCTTGGTTCCCAAGAGAAAGTATTTTGTTTTGGCTACAGATTGTCAGCTATCTCAAATTCCTCCCTCCCTATCCCTCATCTCCAGTGTGGCAACACTGAAGCTGTCAAAATGGCTTCGGTCAGGTCAGCTTCAGGGTTGACAATTCCTGCCATTAAAACTCAGGAACATCTGAAAGAAGTAGATATGTGTCTGGATTAATGGTTTGGATGCCTCTCGAGAATCAAGAATGATGAATCAGAACAACCAATGTTCTACATTCTATCAGTACAAAGAGGTGGCATTAACCAAGGAGAACATACAGGGAAATTTTTTCATCTTCAGCCCAACATGGTATCAGGGTGTGGTTTAGAAGTACTATTCCTAATTCACAATGGACGTACAAAGAAGAAGACACATATTCAAAAGAGAAAGCTTTGTTAATAAAATTGTGCCTTGAGAACTCAGTTCTAGACCCTGAGGCAATACAACCCTACAGTTTAGGAAGTCTGTACTAAAGACTGTTGAATAGTTAGGTTTACAGCCCTGCCATTCCAGCTGCTATTAGTTTCCTTCACTGACAGCTTCTGTCATTGAAAAGACATAGCGGCTAGATTTGCAGCATCCTTCTTTCCCTACAAGCACTTTCTAAATCTACTCCAGAAAGCAGGAAGTCATCAACACAATAGAAAGGATACAGGGGAAGAGTAATTATAAATCTCACGCTCTTACTTTTTCCTTAACTGAAGCTTTCTGTCAGTGAGGGACACCTGGTTGGTGTCAGTGAGGGACACCTGGTTGGATTCCACGCTTCACCCTACAAGCCAAGATACAACCACCACCACCTCCATTAATGTCCTCAGTTGAAAGAAATCCTTTTTTTAATTAGACAATGTTCGTTCACTTGTTTGTTTGTTTGTTCATTCATTCGTTCGTCAATTCATTCTACTTTTAATCTGCCAAACAACCAAATATTGCATGTTTCTAAATACATTGAACACCCTAGCAGACAAAGAAAACTGTGAAGTACAACTAACAAATAGAAGAAATGCATAAAACATATGAAATTTAGTATTCCTCTACAGAATGGCTACTTAAAATCAGAATGAGAAACATAAAAACGCCTAGAAGAAGAGGATTGTCTTTGCCTGGGGCTGGAAAAAAAAAAATAACAGGGTTTCTAGATTGTTTACCTGGTCAATAAACGGAGTAGACACATCACTTTGGTTAATGGAAGAAAAGTCCTGTTTTCTCACTGGGAGAGTTTTATACCACTCTGACATTTCAATCAGACAAGATAATTTGATTACATCTGAAAAGCTCAATAAAAAGATCCCCCAAATTCATCTGATCCAGTCTGGGCTGAGCAGGAACTGAAGCTTACATCTTTAATGTGAATATTTGAAGAAAAAGATGGAATTCTAGCATTTTCCTTCTTGCAGCTAAATTCATCTTTCATTCAGATTGATGGGTTGGTTGTGTGCCATTAAGGTAGTCTCCACTCTAATAATCATATGGATAGATTTCTTCCAAGGTATATTGGGCAGGAATTATGGCAGAAAATGGAGAAATCCCAAGTAAGCTCAATATTTGAAGGCATAGATGTCTGCAGGAGGTAGAAGCTATGCTGTGAATGCTTTGATATCATTTTGATAGATGTCCCCTATGCATTGGCTTATGAATTGTAGTCACTTTCAAGAATTTGGCTCATTCAACTTTAAAATGGCTTCTAAACAAGCTTTTTAAATCTGGCTTCTATTAAAAACAAAGCAGCAGTTATTGTCTGCTGTCAAAGAATATTGGAAATTAGCAAAAGTTATGTTAAATTTATGTTTTACCGACAAAGATCTATTTCAAGCTATTTAACTCTCATCGGCTAGCCATACCTTTCAGGGATTTGAACCAGGGGTGAAATCTAGCAGGTTCTAACAGGCTCTGGAGAACCAGTAACGGAAATTTTCCACATGAGAGGAAGAAGAGTTTTGGTTTTGGGATGAACTGGCAACCAACACTTTCAGCTCAACTCATTCAGAAGTCCATTGAACAGGGGAGAATTCAGGTGACCCGTAGCAAGTAGGCTCAGTCTAGGGCAGGGGTCTCCAACCTTGGCAACTTTAAGACTTGTGGACTTCAACTCCCAGAATTCTGAAAGTTGATCCACAAGTCTTAAAGTTGCCAAGGTTGGAGACCCCTGGTCTAGGGCTTATGAGCAATTACGGATTGATGTAGGTTCATGCCTTTGTCTCCAATCTCCTCCACAAACATTGGGCTGGGCTGGGCTGGGCTGGGGGTTTCTCAGAAATGAGCAAAAAAAATGGGCAAGCAGTTCTTGGACTGCCTGGCAAGCAGTCCTGTGTGAGTGCTTTAGCATTAGGGCTTTTACTGGTTTAGCACAAGACTGAAAAAAGCCGAACGATGAAGCCATATAACCAATTTTATCCTCTTTGCTTCTCAAAGAACATAGGATAATTTAGAACTTGGCATTTGTTGCTGCTAAAGAAAGCAAAGAAAGGGGAAAGGGATCTTTTTAAAAAGCACTACTTGTGACTCATTTCTTTTTATGGTTTTTTCCCCCTTTTTCTTTTTAACTTCATTTGATTTACAGGCAGATGTTGGAAGACGGTCTGAGAGACAATAGGGTCCCACAGACTCTGCTACAGACTACCCTGGTCTGTAGGGGCCTGAAAAAGAGGGAGAGCAGCAGAACTGTCAATGAACTATAAGGCATCTGTGTACAAAACATTTTCTGCCATCATAACGCCAGGTCACGTCCTGTGGCAGCTGTGGCTTCCTGGCATTTTGTGCTCCCTTTCCTTCTGCAGCCTATCCACAGAGGTGCAACATACAAGCCAGATGTACTTCTTTCCCCCAACCTGGTGCCCTGCATTGAGGCATTTGGACCACTACCATTCTCAGTGTTTAGCATCCCCATGTCCTGGCACCTTTGTATGTACATAATTGATTCACCTGGTGACAGTGGTCCTGGAGGGCACCAAACTTAGAAGGGGCAACCAATCACTTTGCTTCTCAGTTGCTGTGTGCCATAAAGTCAGTGCAGGACCATTCGCCTTTGAATCAGAACTGATGCAAAAGGGATAAGAGAAAATGAGATGAGATGAGATGAGATGAGATGAGATGAGATGAGATGAGATGATGAGATGATGAGAGGAGAGGAGAGGATATATACTGGTGTGTGTGTGTGTGTGTGTGTGTGTGTGTATGTGTGTGTGTATTCATTTTTAATGTGGCTCACAGTAAAAAAAAATGAAAATAAAGGTTATCTCTTCTCCTCTCCTCTCCTATCTTATCTCTTTTGTGTGTGTGTGCGTGTGCACGCACGCACACACACACATTTATATGCATTTTGAATACATAGCAGAAAGAGGAAACTTGAGAGTTCATAAGATTGATGCTATATGGAACAAAGTAATAAGGGCAACACATTTAAATCTGGTATTTTCGGCCAACTCAAGGGTGGATTGATGGTACTTTAATGTATTAATTGGGGAGAGCCCAGTGCTATTATATGATATGAGCCTTGATCTAGACTACACCATATCATTTGACTGAAATCAATTATAAATTTATAGCACGTGGACAAGTCTATAGATCGGGGTGGGGAACTATGCTTTTATGACTTTTGGACTTCAACTCCCAGAATTCCCAAGTCAGTCATGCTGGCTCAGGAATTCTGAGAATTGAAGTCCACCAATCATAAAGGGGCCATGGTTCCCCAGTTCTGATATTGATGAATGTGTACTTGCATATGCTTGTATATGCTCATATGTATGCAAACAGATGTTTAACTCAACCAATCCATTGCCTGACTTGGCATATGAGTCTCAGGCCCCAATGATGGCCTTCCCCTCCTTCAGAACAACTTCAGTCTCCCCCAAACCTATTGTTCCAAAGCTGCTTTTTACCGGCTAGCTGCAACTACTTTGTTTTCACTGGCTGGATTAAAATCTTGCCTTTTCCTCACTCTCCTGCTGTTTCTTGGCACATGTCTCCCGAGCAGAATATCTCAGCGCCCATCTTGCCAGGCTGCTGTGAGGGACATTCTCTGCTAGGCTGGATTGACATTCATTTTCAGCAGTCAAACCAACACGCAGGGCAGCCTGAAGCTTACAACCACACCATGCCGGGTAGCAGATGATTCCCAGCAGCAAAAGTAGCATCTTATTTTTGTGATGCAAATTGAGCTACAAATACTCCAGCTGGCTCTGCCTGTGTATCCCCTCACTTTGATGCCTATTCAAGGTTACAAACAACTGCAGAGCTGAGGTTCAGTTACCACTGTGGAGAAATTAATTAGGAAAAGGATGGTGGGAAGAGCAACTCACAACCAGCTATCTCTAAGGCAAAGTCTGAAAACAAAACCGCCTGCCAGAATAGGAAGGATGCTGGCTGGGGGAAAGTGAAGGTGGGTGGCCCCTTTCAGCCTGAGGCTCTCAGAGTACCACATAAGAGCAAGGATAAGCAAGAGGAGCATTCACCACCTTGGAGAGGCATCATCCAAAGGCGGCTGTTTTTTTTCTCTGTTTAGAAGGAAAATTGCTCACTTTCCTCAGCTGTCCTCAGTAACGAGGTTGACGACTGTTTAAAAAATAGCTCTCTGTTTTGTCAACTTGAATAAAAGCCCAGCTGTTGAACAATGATGGTCATTCATCAGGAACAATTTTGCCAGCCATACTAAGAGGATGATATAACTCTTAAATGCTATCCACAGCTTTTTTTTTTTTTGAGGGGGTGGAGTTTCTATTATTTTCTCTGAGTATGCAGGCCCAGTTGGAGAAGACTCCTGAAAACACCATGGACAGCAAAGAAAACAAATGGATCATTGAACAAATCAAGTCAGAGTTCTCACTCAAGGCACAAATCACAAGGCTTATATCCGTGATGGCGAACCTATGGCACACGTGCCACAGGTGGCACATGGAGCCATATCTGCAGGCACGCGAGTGTTGCTCTAGCTCAGCTGCAGCGCACATGTGCGCACTGGCCAGCTGATTTTCGGGCCTTCTGGGCCCAGCAGAGAGACCTCCAGAGGGCCTCCGGGGGGGGGGAAGACCTGTTTCACCCTCCCCAGGTTCCAAGAAAGCCTCCTGGAGCCTGGGGAGGGCGAAAAACAGGCCTCCTGGGCCCACCGGTAACCTTTTTGCTGTCGTGTGCCAAAAGCGGGGGGAGTGTGTGGGGGGTCGCACAGAAATGGGGGGCAGGGCACGGAGGCATTGAATTATGGGTGTGGGCACATGCACGCATGACCCCCCCCCTCCACGCTCCCCCCACTTTTGGCACACGACAGCAAAAAGGTTAGCCATCACTGGCTTATATTATACCACATCGGACACATTATGCGAGGCTTTGCTGTCTGGAGAAGTCTCTAATTCTGGGAGAAGTGAAAGGAAAGAGAAAAAGAGGATGACCAGCAAAAAGATGGATGGACTTGATTATAGCAGCAATGCATGTACTTTTAGAGGACTGAAACAGATTGCCATGGAGAAAATCTAGTTATGTGATCCCTTGAGTTGACCACGAATTTATGGCACATAATCAACCCTGATGTAGAAAAGACCAATTCTTCATATTCACAGGAGCTCCAAAACTGGTCTTAATCCAGAAATATATATTTCTATTCTTGTCGTTCCTCTAAGCTCCTTGGCCCTTCTAACAAAATTGGCACTATGTAGCAGTCAGTATTTCTGAGTCACAGGGCAACATATATTTCATCACATGTGACATACAAATATCAGATTTACACGTTACAAGTATACTATATACAAAATTCAGAATAGCAGTAGCACTTAGAGTTATATACTGCTTCACAGTACTTTACAGTACTTTTTATAGAGAGTCATCATATTGCCCGCAACCATCTGGCTCCTCATTTTACCGACCTTGGAAGGATGGAAGGCTGAGTCAACCTTGAGCCAGTGAGAATCAAACTGCCAAACTGCAGGCAGCTGGCAGTCAGGAGAAGTAGCCTGCAATACTGTATTCTAACCACTGCGCCACCACAGCTCATGCCATATTAAGGAAAAGAAATGTCCCTTTAATTTAAACATGAAAAATATTCCTTTTCCGTGTAGTATTGTGGACAGTTTTTAAGCTAAGTTATGACATACGTTTCTGTAACAAACAAGAAAAGAGCCACATGATACTATTACATCAGAGGCTGGATCCATGTTGCTAGTTGAACAGCCACAGGTTTTCTAAATAATCTAATGATGGGACAGATTCATACATGAATGCCTATATGTTATGAGTTTTCAGAAGTTCCTAGCCAAATAGCAGGAAGCAATGATGTTGCCATCACAGACCCATTGAACATATAAGTGTACATTCTGCAAAAATGGATAGTAAAAGATTGCAGTCCTTAGCAGAAAGAAGTATATATGAAAAAAAATGTGTATCAGACTTTGTAAACTCAGAGGCTGAGCAGGACTGGGTCTGAGTACATCAACAATCTGACCAAACCAAACCTCTGGAATGTTTGAGGTTTTATCCAGGTCAAATTTCAGCCAAGTCTGGTGGGAAGAGCAAGAGAACTCTAATATCCCCCTTTCTTTTTCACTGCTTCTTTAATACCAGCTGTCCAACCCATGATCCCCATGCCTTGCTTCTAGAGGTGGTATTCAGCCGGTTCGCACCAGTTCACATGAACTGTTGGTGGAAATTTGGCCAAGGTTGCCGAACTAGTAGCGATGGCCAGCTGGCCATGCCCCAAAACCAGTCCCCTGGCCACCACTCTCTCCACCCGCCATGATCGTTACCACCATGTTCTTTGTCCACACACATCCCATTGCCTTGCAAATCCAATGGGATGCACATGCAAAGAACATGGTGGTGACATGAGCAGCTTTTTCCATGACCTCCAATACTTTTCAGTGGCTGAGGCATCTTTGCCAGCTGCTTTCTAGCAGCAGCAGCTGGCTGGGGGCCACCGAAAACTCTGGTCAGCTTGCCTTCCAAACTCTGGACTAGCCACCACAGAAGGTAAGCCTGAACAAAAAGCAGGTAGTGGGGGAGGAAGCAATGCTAGGGCCAGGGCTGCTAAAGGAGGGGAAACGGGGGTGACTGGCGAAGGGAGGGTGGGGGTAGATAGGTGGAAATTCTAAAAAAATTCCTACCTTTTCCTGTGGGCATGGCTAGGTGGGGGAGGTGATCATGTGGCTGAGTGGGTGTGGGCATGAGTGATGTCAAGTTGGCCATGCCGACTCAGTCACTTGCCTCCCCACCTAGCCACACCCACCGAACCCACCCTCAGTAGTGAAAATTTTTGAAACCCACCATGGCTTGCTTCCCTTTTCACTGCCACCCCTGGGCTTGAGTTAAAGTACAGAATAATCTGCTGACGTACTTGCCCCTTGCCTTGATCATCTAAAGACTTCCTTTCTCTTTGTTGTTCTTGTTATCTTGGATTTCAAGCATGGAGTAACAGACCAGATGGAATGAAGCAAGTAGACTCCCCCTCCCTCACCAAAAACCTGGTGAAGACCCAGGTCTTCCTGGCTCTTTTAAACAACAGCAGAGTGGGGGCAGCCAGCTCTTGGAAGAACCTAATTCTAGAGGGTAGTCATTGCTACAGAAAAATAATGCTTGCATTTCTGTTGGTCTATTGTTTAACTGAAAGAACCAGAAGTGTGACAACCTTATAAGATCAAATTGTCCTAGCAGATACGATGAGAGACAGGCAATCCCACAAGTAACATAAAAGAAAACCAGTAACATTTCGTACCAGCAGTTCAAAAGAGATAAGAGAATAATGAAGGAGAAGGATGAAGAGAGAGGAAGGTGAAGGGGAAGGGAGGATTATTCCAAATATAATCTTCAATATAGCAATGATGGATCAACAGACGTAAGTCCTAAATGAAACAGAGACTAAAGTCTACTCCTTCTGTCTTTTGGACAGAGGGAGTAGACTTTGAGAAAGTCTCCATTTTTTTCTCCATTTTGTTGTTTCTAACACCCTCTTCCATCTTTCCCAGGAGAGAGAGGGAGGGAGGGAGAGGGGGGGGGCTTTATTAATGATCTTGACTGAGCACGTGCAGATTTTGACGTGAGGACAAAGGCCTCATTAAATTAAGCAGACAGTCGGGTAAGGCACTTCAGCAGCAGGAGGCCCATTTTGGTCTCAAAGAGTGGATGACAAAAATAAAGCTGTAATTTACAGCACATGCATGCGTGGTGACAACTGAGCTTTTCCATCCTACGCACTCATGCATATGAAGTCTCAACAAAATCCTTCCTAATCAGAGAATGAGAATGATGCGCTTCAAGAAGCTGCAATCAAAAAAATAATGGAGAGGAAGAAAGAGAGAGTCAGAGATCTGATGGTCATTTTTCACATACTGTTCAGTGTAATATGATTGGAGACAAGATAATGAAGATGAAAATAATAATGGGATTGGGAAAGATTAAAATAGGAAACATTATATGTGAAAGATTACAGCAGATTTAGCTCAATTAACTGAAAATTAAGTATGCCTCTAGTTGATTTCTGAGGTGATCAATTTTATCCCGCTTCAGTGTATTTTTGATACAAACTCTCTCTCTCTCTCTCTCTCTCTCTCTCTCTCTCTCTCTCTCTCTCTCTCTCTCTCTCTCTCTCTCTGTGTGTGTGTGTGTGTACTAGTAGGCATTTTTCACAGTTTGATATTCTCTGCAGTATCTTCCTTTGCTGACTTTATTGATAGTAAATATTAATTCCATTCTTAAATAATCTGAGGCATTTAGACATTCTACAGACGGATAGTAAAATGAAGGAGATCCCCTCCTTACATTTTCTCCCTTCACATTACCCCTTCCAGCAGGTTGTATTTTCAGACCCAGCATGAAATCAGAAAAGCTTCTTTAAAACTTGAAAGCCTGCCAACCATTGCCATGTCATTTCTTTCTGTAATGAGATTTTACCATAACTAATTAGCAGAAAGGGATCGGCGAGAATGTTTTGAACAACCCATAGCCAAGTATTAAATGCAAAGCAGAGGTCTTCCAATAAAAGCTTCAATGAAATGCCCATAAAAATAAATGCTGGTTTGTTATTCCTCCATCCTCATGTCCATCATTCTCATGACAATTTGTGTGTGCATATATACAAAGTAGACTGCCAGTTGTATTGTCTCATAAAAACCAGGAATGTTAATTAAATTACATTCCAGAGGTTGATAGAGTTGACTTCTTTGTCTGGAGAATGCTATTTCTTTCAACATGATGCGAATATTGAGCCATCATCATGCATTCAAGTTAGATGCAGCTGTGATTTAAATACATTTGGTGCAAAACTCCTTGATGTGGTCTCGAGGAGCACCCAAGATTCTTTATGATGTTCTAGTCATTTTCTTTCAAATGTAGGTTCTCTTTTTACCTCAGTAGTAGCAAGTAATTCACTGGGGAAATGAATAATGCATTTTGATCTGACCCAGAAAGTGGTTTGGCTTTTTCTTCTCTAAAGTTTCTAGTTCCGTTGAATTTGGACCCCTCAAATGAAAGGTCTCAAATGGAAACGTTGCCTTCCAAAACATGGATGAGAGATTTGACCTGATTGATATCTCAATGTCCGTTCTGTTTTTCATATTCTCAGCCATAAATTACTTTCAGCCTGTTTCTGCATCTGTTTGCTAATTCAGCAGGTTTTTAAAAAACAGCTGACACACCTTTTTCTTACGAGACACTGTTTTCTATACACATTTCTAGATTTAGCAGTTATGGTAAACTAATAAAATGCACATATGTGTGCAGTTTTCTTTAATGATACAAGCATTTTTGTCTGAAATTTCATTTTGTGAAATGCATTTAGCATGCTTTCATGTGGTACCATTATCACTCAATTTCTATCATTCACCCACCCTGATCCTTCACCAATCTGCTTGAAGCTGACCTCAATCATCTTCTGTTCTTTCTTTGGATGTCCAGGAAGGCAAATAGCGAAAGAGTAAGATGTCATAATATGTATGCCGTAATTTACCTACTCACGTCAGAGACTGGGGCATGCAAATGTAATAGCTTCATTTATATTATGTCATTACCACACGTCATGTTATTTGGACGTCACCACAGTTGACACAGAAAGAGAAGGTCATGATCAGAAGCAAGATAGATGGATTTAGCTGCAATACTGATCAGTACGCTATTAGAAGAACTGAGGGACCAGGCTATCATAGAGAAAATCTATGTGGTTGCTACAAATTGTTAGCATGTAATCAACATCATGATAAATCATCACAAAGGATGCCACTGTTTCTGCCCAGTGTAAAATTCTGAAAATAGTCAGAAAACCGCATAGCCAATCAGTTTTCCCTCCAGTTAATCAGTAGGAGAGTAAAATATATACAGTTAATCCAGTGGTGGGTTCCTCCCGGTTCGGCCTGGTTCTCCCGAGCTGGTAGCGATGACGATATGATGTCACCGAACTGGTTCTGCCCCCCCCACGTTATTCTTACCTTTTATTTGGCCCCGCCCCCAATCTATTGCTGCTTCCTGAGTCCCAGCTGATGGATAGAGAGAAAAAAACTGTTTAAACTCTTGCTACGGGCTTCAAAGGGCTGCCCTATAGCTGATCAGTGTTAAAAGAAAACAAATGAGTAGACCAGTGCCTGCAAAAATACATGAGTAGATCAGTGCCTGCAAAAATAAATGGGTAGGCCAGTGCCTGCAAAAAATAAATGGGTAGATCGGTACAGCTCTACAAGCAGTTAAAAGCCTGGTAGACCAGTACCTCTGTTAAATCCTAAATAATTGTCACATGACCATCAAGCCAGGCCCACAAAATAAGCCACGCTCACAGAATCAGTAGTAAAAAAATTTAGAACCCACCCCTGTGGTAGTCCCAGACTTATAATAGTTCTTTTAATGACTGTTCGGAGTTAGAACAGCACTGAAAAATGTAATTTATGACAGTTGCAACATCCTCATGATCACATGATCAAAATTCAGACACTTGGCAGATGGTACATATTTTTCACTGTTGCTGTGACCCCGGGGTCATGTGATCATCCTTTCGCGACCTTCTGACAAGCAAAGTCAGTGGGGAAGCCAGATTCACCTAACAACCAGGTTGCTAACTTAACAACTGCAGTGATTCATTTAACAACTGTGGCACGAAAGGTCGTAAAATGGGGCAAAACTCACTTAACAGATGTCTCGCTTAACCACAGAAATGTTGGACTCAATTGTGGTCGTAAGTCGGCGACTACCTATATAGGGCCAGAAAACAGGTTCCAGAAAATGCCATTACAGCTCCTAGAATAATAAAAATTACGTCTCATTCCCCCCCCCCCCCATTGTAAATAAATTGACAGCATGCAACACCCCCCCACATACACATTTTTGGAACACACAGAGTGCTTTTGCTAGGATTTACAAAAATAAAACCAAACTAAACGGTTGCTGAGGGAGAAGGCATTATCCTTCCTATCTCTGTTTCCAAAGCCTCTGCAATCTGAGCCAGTGGAAAAATCAGATGGAGGCATTTTTGCTTTTTGGCCTGACTCTAACCACAGATATAGGTTGCAGGTTGAATTTCCCGATGCCTGTTGGGGGTAGGAAGAGGGAAATAATGGCTCACTACAGCCCAGGGGCAGGATGGGGAGAGGGAGGGAAATGAAGTAAGGCTTTGGTTATGCTGTTTATAGAAGCAGAGGAAATCAAGTTGAACAGTTATGATGCTGGTTTTTACAAGGCTCATGAAACTGAATGCAAACCGATCAGAAGGATTAACAGGGATTTTGCTGATAAAGTCTGTTTATATCACTGAGGCACATAAAATCTTGAGGCATTGTGAAGCTGATTAGGAGGATTAAGAGGGAATCCCTAATCTGGTGGCCCATATTCCTACCACAGCATTGTAGGTTGCAGTTGATGTTAATCAAGTCCTTGCTTGCATCCCAGAGAACATCGATTCAGGCTAACAGAGTTTTTTGTCAACTCAAAGAGGGGAAGCAAAGCACTTAATTCAGCAGAAAGAAAAAAAGCCATTAAAGTGAGAGTATACTCTTCATTCTTATTTCTTATGTTTCTTATTTTTATTTATTATTTATTAGTAGTATTTACTTCTAGATTTCTCCAATCCATGTGGGTTCTATTTGTGTTAGTCCTGCAAGGTAGTTCAGACAAGAAGAACAACTAGGAATACCAGGTTTGTCTTCGTTGAAAGGTTACATTAATAAAATATCAGAAGATTAAAAATATTTCTCTCCCCCGCTCCTGTTTTTACTGTCCAGAAAACCAGAGAGGATCCTTCTGAAGCCTTTTCCATTCCATCCTCCCTTCTGAGAGCTGAGATATTTTTTACCTCTTGGTTGTCCAGTCTGCAGTTCATCCTCCCATCTCCCAAGTTCATTTCCATATGTTACTACATCACAGCAAACAAGAATTTCCAATATATAATAAATGAAAAATAATCAGTCATCATCATCATCATCATCTGCTTATGAACATCTGAGTGCAATAAAAGAGTGAAAACCCATTGAAATAATGGGTTTTCCCATAATTTTAATTTTAATTTGGTTTTTAAAAGGACAGTGATTTGGCACCATCCTTTCTTTCTTTCTTTCTTTCTTTCTTTCTTTCTTTCTTTCTTTCTTTCTTTCTTTCTTTCTTTCTTTCTTTCTTCATTCATGTATGTGCCTTCAAATCAGTCTTGACGCCTGGCAACTGCATGAAAAAAATCACAGTAGTTTTATTGGTAAGATATTTACCATTGTCTTCTTCCTAGGGCTGAGAGAGAGTGACTGGCCTAGGTGACCGGCCCAAGGCAGGATTAGAATTTATGGTCTACTGGTTTCTAGTCTGTACCTTAATCAAGACAAGTAGTCCTTGGGTTAAGACCTCTTTTTCAGCAACTGTTCAAAGTAACAAGGGCACTGAATGCGGGAGACCTATGACCAATTCACAAAATTGTGGCCATCATAGTGTCCTCTTGCTCACATGACCATGATCTGGGTACTTGGCAAGTGGCTCAAAATTACAGTGGTTGCAACATTCCATGGTAATGTAATCACCATTTGTAAACATTTGCCTATCCCAGATTCTTGGGATGGACTCAACAGATGGATAATAAGACCAAATCTATTCTAAACATCTGTCTGACTGTGTAGCCAGCCACAATAATTCTATAAAAGGAAGACCACCATTGAGATCACTGCTGAACAACCCTTAGAACAAACAAGGGAAGGAACCATATTTAATTCAACGCAAGGGTACAACTATTCTCCTTTTTCTCTTTGTTTACATTATCTCTCTTTTGTTTTATATATTTAATAGTTCTTCATTTCATAATCTGGGTTTTGTTCTTTTGTGCTTTTTGACAGAAGAGATTTCAAAAATTGTCATTGATAGGAACTGAAAATATTGACAACCTTAATGGCTCACAGCAGGGTTAAAGAAATGTTTATTTCAAAGTAATTAACATACTGAAAAAAATATGTCTTCATTAATGTGAAGGACATCAGTATCTTTTATCGCTGATTGTGGAATTCAAGAAAGAGGTTATAATATGAACATAAATACCTATTCCGCGTTGACTAACTGCATTTGAAATCGTTATGTATGAATAATACTTTGCAACATGTTACATTTCATTAAAAAAGCAGTAGAGAGAACAATAACAATAATTTAAACTTTTTGAAATACACAAAAATATGACAAAATATGGTACGGTACAGCAAGATCTTGAATTTGAATGAAATGTCTATAGGTTTTTATCATGATTTTTTATCTAGAATTTATCTTTGCCAACATGAGAGGATTTTAGAGCCTATTGAGGGGTTCAGAGTCCCCATCTTTGCAGCATCAAATTGCTTATTTCAGGGAATAGTATAAGTGTCAGTAAAGAACATAATCTAAAACAGTGTCAGAACTGTAAGGAGAACATACTGTAACAGCTTTTGATGTTGATTCTGCCTCTTGCATGACAAGAATTACTGGAAAGAGGATTGCTAAGAACTCTGTTTCTGCTAAATGATTATCCTAGTTTATTTGGGAGAAAAGTCCTTTTAAATGTTTAAAATTGTCTTCAGTTGAAGCTTACGGCAACACTAGGTTAAATCCCTAGAAACTTCCCCCAACTGAAAAGCACCAGCAAAACAAAAGAAGATGCAAATTTATACAGTTTATACACAGAGAGCAATGCAAATCCAGACATCCTCAATTTATATCAGGGGTAGGATACTGAGGGCTCTTTTGAGCTCCCAGCCTAATTTCAAATCCCTTATGAAAAGGATAATTCAAATTTGAAAGAATTAAGGCCAGACTACTCTCTGCAGTTGCTGTTCCCCACAGCCTCTTGCCTGGGGGTGGGGGTGGGGAGAGAAAAGGTGATGAGGAAAAGAACAAAAGGGGTGAGGTGGGGTAGACAATGGGCATAGTAAGGAATAAGCAGACAGCAGTGCAATGTTTAGAAAGAATACTTACGTGTGTCAGTTAATTTAACTGGATCAGGCCTCAACTTAGTCATAGCTAAGTGAGTCACCGGTGGAAATAAACGTACTGTGTGGCATTGTTGTTCCTGATTCCTGAACAGGTGAAAGAATTTGAAAGAATAAACAAATAAATGCTTACACAGTACAGACCTGCAGAGTAGATGTTTTATTATATTTATATCAGGGGTTCAGATCCGGTAGCGATGGAGGCGGGTGATTCAGAGAACTGGTAGCAAAAATCCCTGCCCCCCAACTCCGCCATGCCCAGCTGAGCTGCACAATCATCAGAGGCTTTTTTTTTTACTTTAAAAGCATATTTTTCTACAACCTCTTCGGCTGAAAAAATGTTTTTAAAAGTAAAAAAAAAGCCTCTGATGATCGCGTGGCTCAGCTGGGATCATCAAAGCCTTTAAAAAAAAAAACCTTTTTGACGAGTTGCCTTTTTTTTCTTTTAAATGCCTCTGACGATCCAAGCTAAGTTGCCTGATCGTCAGAGGCATTTAAAAGAAAAAAAGTCTCTGCCAATCAGGCAACTCAGCTGGGATCGTCAGAGTCTTTTGAAAGCATTTTTTACATTTTTTTTTACTTTTAATGGTTTTAAAAGTAAAAAAAATTGGCCACGCCCACCCAGTCACATTCCCCTCCACCAAGCCACACCCACTGAACCGGTAGTAACAAATTTTAGATTTCACCACTGATTTATGTAATTAGTTGGATGCCCTTGCTTCGGTACAAAATTTTGTGATTGGGCATGATAAATTGACACTTAAAGCCTGAAATTTAACATAGAATTTGTAATGTTGTAGCATTAGAGCATGTTAATATAAGGCAACTGGCAGTTGGAACAGGGGGGGGGGAATAGAAAGTCCCAGCCCGCAGCTGGGTGAGTCAGGCACTGGCCACATAAGGCAATTGGCAGTTGGGACAGAGTTCCCAACTGCCAATTCAGGTGAGGTGGGGAGGGGAGTAGAATGTCTAACTCCTTAGCATTAGAGTGTGTGAATATAATATGTATATGAAATACTAATGATCTGATGGTCATGTCAAAAAATCCTTTCTTAGCGAGCACGCAGAAGCCAAGAGGAACATATGTGACAAATTTCAAGTCTGTAGGCTTTATCATTTATTTATTTATTTATTTATTTATTTATTTATTTATTTATTAAATTTATATACCGCCCTTCTCCTGACGGACTCAGGGCGGTGAACAGCCAACTAAAAACCAATACAAAAAAGTTAAAATCATACTAAAACAGATATAAATTAGGCTGAAAGTTTAAAAACAGATAAAAGTTCTAAAAATTTTTTAAAAATAGAAGGGATCAGGCAAGTCCGGCACGTTGAAAGAGATAGGTCTTCAGAGCCCGACGAAAAGTCCGGAGGTCAGCAATTGTTCTCAGTTCTGGAGGAAGATCATTCCAGAGGGTGGGGGCTACCACAGAGAAGGCTCTCCCCCTGGGGGTCGCCAGCCGACATTGTCTGGCTGACGGCACCCTGAGGAGGCCCTCTCTGTGGGAGCGAACCGGCCGGTGGGAGGCAATTGGTGGCAGAAGGCGGTCCCGTAAGTACCCTGGTCCTAAGCCAGGTGATTACCAGCACCTTGAAACGCACCCGGAAGTCAACCGGCAACCAATGCAGCTCACGCAGGAGAGGTGTCACGTGGGAGCGCCCCGTCGCTCCCATAATCCCCCGCGCAGCCGCATTCTGTACCAGCTGAAGCCTCTGGGTGCATCCCAAGGGGAGCCCCATGTAGAGAGCATTACAGTAGTCCAGGTGAGACGTGACGAGCGCCTGAGTGACTGTGCGAAGGGAGTCCCGATCTAGAAAGGGCCGCAACTGGCGTATCAGGCGAACCTGATAAAAAGCCCCCCTGGCCACAGCTGTCGTATGATCCTCTAATGACAGCCGTGGATCCAGGAGGACGTCCAAGTTGTGAACCCTTTCCGTGGGGGCCAATGATTCGCCCCCAATAACCAGCGATGGAGTCAGCTGGCTATATCGGGACGCCGGCAGCCACAGCCACTCGGTCTTGGAGGGGTTGAGTCGAAGCCTGTTTCTCCCCATCCAGACCCGCACAGCTTCAAGGCACTGGGACATCACTTCCACGGCATCGTTGGGGTGGTCTGGGGTGGAAATGTACAGCTGAGTGCCATCAGCGTACTGATGGAATTCCACCCCAAAACCACGGATGATCTCACCCAGCGGCTTTACATAAATGTTGAACAGAAGGGGCGAGAGGACCGACCCTTGTGGCACCCCACACATTAGGCGCCTCGGGGTCGACCGCTGCCCCCCTGTCAACACAGATTGCGACCGGTCGGAGAGGTAGGAGGAGAACCACCGTAAAACGGTGCCTCCCACCCCCAATCCCTCCAACCGGCGCAACATGATACCATGGTCGATGGTATCAAAAGCCGCTGAGAGGTCTAACAGCACCAGGATAGAGGAGTACCCCCTACCCCGGGCCCTCCAGAGATCATCCACCAACGCGACCAATGCCGTTTCAGTGCTGTAACCAGACCTGAAGCCGGACTGGAGCGGGTCTAAATAGACAGCTTCATCCAGGTACCGGGGGAGCTGCCACGCCACCACACTCTCAACAACCTTCGCTAGGAAGGGAAGGTTGGAGACTGGACGATAATTAGCCAAAACAGCTGGGTCCAGGGAGGGCTTCTTGAGGAGGGGCCTCACCACTGCCTCCTTCAAAGCGGTCGGTAGGGCACCCTCACTCAAAGAAGCGTTTATAATCTCCTGGAGCCAGCCTCGTGTAACCTCCCGGGAGGCCAGCACCAACCAGGAGGGACACGGGTCCAATAAACATGTGGTAGCGTTCAGTCTTCCCAGAATCCTGTCCACGTCCTCGGGAGCCACAGGATCAAACTCAGCCCAGATAACACTCTCAGGACCGGGCTCAGTCACCTCGCCCGAACTAACCCAGTCAGCGGCCAGATCATCCCGAATCTGAGTTATTTTATCATCCAGATATTGAACAAAGTCCTCAGCATTCTGGAGATTTCATGATGAGTGAGTGGTATTTGGCTTTTATATATATAGATTATATAGGTATAGTTATAATACCTGAAGCTAAGTACAAGCCATGGTTACACTCATCAAATGTAGTAATGAAGAGACATCAGTTTAAGAAAATAATAAAGGGAGGATATACAAATCGGCAGGGGAAAGGACCTTGAAGTTTGTATGGTATTTGAATCATAGGTTGCTCTGGCATTTGAGCATCTTTTCCATTTACTTTTCCAATATGTGAGCCAGGATACCAGCCCTTCAATCTTTGTGCTTCCTAATGAATATATATTATTATAGAAGATTTCTAATTATATAGATTTTTTCTAGTTTTTTCTCTTCTCTTTTTTTTGGGGGGGGGGGTATATTTGAAATTCACCTTATGTTCTATCTGATTTTTAAATGATTTTTTTTTAAAAAAATGTTTCTTATAACTTATGAGAAAAACTTACATGGAACAGAAAAATAAATCAGAGTCTGATATAAGAGCAATTTTTGTTTGCCATATACTAGGCACCTCAAAGCATGTTTTGATAAGCTTCAGATACAATAGGTTTTTACTGGAGATGCAATTCACGAGTTGCCACATTAACTTACAGTATATGATCTATTCTAGACTTATCACTACAATCTGTAGTGGAATCTACAGATTTGTTAATGTAGAATTATAGTAATCATATTGAGTTAACAAGGCATATGACTTATATCCCCAATATTTGTTATCTATTGACTTTTTGCACAAAGAATGTGGCCAAACAGTAGTAACATTGGAGAGATAAAATAAACACTTACCAAAAATCTTTTTTTTTTTCAGTGTTGGATTGCTGACTTATTTTTCAACGACTGACTGATCTTAAGGCCATTCCTCTTATTTGAATTAGCATAATACCTGAATAGATCTAACTCATACCATTTGTCAAGTACTGGTAGTCCTTGAACTGTGACCACAACTAAGGCTAACACTTCTGTTGCTAAGCAAGACATTTGTAAAATGAGTTTTGCCCCATTTTATGACCTTTTTGCCACAGTTATTAAGTGAATCACTGCCATTGTTCAGTTAGTAAGAGTTAGTAAATGAGTAAGAACTTTGGTGGCACAGCAGACTAAAGTGCTGTTAAGTAGCACCAGCTGCCTGCAATTACTGCAAGTTCAAATATCATCAGGCTCAAGGTTGACTCAGCCTTCCATCCTTTCGAGGTAGGTAAAATGAGGACCCGGATTGTGGGGGCAATAAGCTGACTTTGTATAAAAAAGAACACCGCTTAGGAGGGCACCGAAAGCCCTACTAAGCAGGTATATACAGAAGTATGAAGACTATTGCTTAACGCATTGTAAGCCGCCCTGAGTCTCTGGAGAAGGGCGGCATATAAATCGAACCAAATAAATGAATAAATAAATGAATAAAAAGTAACATGGTTGCTAAGTGAAGCTGCCTTCCCTATTGGTTCTGCTTGTCAGAAGGTTGCAAAAACGGATTACATGACCTCAGGGCACTGCAACCGTCATAAATATGAGTCAGTTGCCAAGCGTCAGAATTTTGATCACATGGCCGTAGGGATGCTGCAACAGTCATAAGGGTGAAAAACTGTCATAAATCACTTTTTTTTAGTGCCATTGCAACTTTTAATAGTCACTAGAGCAGTGTTTCTCAACCTTGGCCGCTGGATGATGTGTGGACTTTAACTCCCTAGACCTGGCTGGGGAATTCTGGGAGTTGAAGTCCACACATCATCCAGCGGCCAAGGTTGAGAAACACTGCACTAGAGGAACTGTTGTATGTTGAGGATTACCTGTAGGTGACAGTTCTAAATATTTCTATTTTGCAAATCAAGACATGAGAACTGGTTTGGTGCAGTAAGGCTCCAGGAGAGTCCATGAGATCTAGTCCTGCCTTAGACATGAAGCTAGTTGGTTCACCTTCGGACCAGTCATTCTCTCTCATCCCAAGGAAAAAGACAAGGCAAGATTAAACTACTTCTGAAGAAAGCTGCAGGGACTTATCTAGGCAGTCTCCAAGAATTGAACAGTATTTTTAAAAAATCAAAACATGTTCACAGTTATTATAAATCATTCTTACTACTTCTGCCATGATACAAGAAGAAAACATTCACATATCCCACCCGAGACTTATCCTGTACTGACAGTGATCACAAATAAGATTCAATAGCTTCGACTCAGCAGGTTACCTTCATCTGTTGTACCTGGGTTTTCTTTTGTCAATACACAATAGCAGCAACCAGAAAAACAAGAACAAAAACACCTCCAGTTTTGGGGAAGGAAGGCTAGGTGATCCTTAAGCAATCTCATATGTTACTAAAGAGTAAAAGCATAATCACCGGCTTTACTTGTGTTGTTTTGTGTGATTACATAAGAATAAAGCAACCAGACAGTAGCTTATCATCAACTGAATACATTACAGTACCTTTCTTAAATACATTTACAACTAATTACAGCATGATTCAGCATTACAATGATGCAGCATTAAAACTTAAAGTCACAGAACACATATATTGCCTGGACAATCTATTAGGCTCAAATAGGTGTTAGGTGTCATATCCTAACACAGATTTTACAGATCCTGAACATGGAGCCTGATAATGCTGCTACTTTAGGGCCAACAATAGCAATAGCACTTAGACTTATATACCACTTTACAGTGCTTTACAGTCCTCTCTAAGTGGTTTACAGAGTCAACATATTGCCCCTCAACAATCTGGCTCCTCATTTTACCCACCTCGGAAGGATGGAAGCAGTGGTGGGTTGCTACCGGTTCGCCCCAGATCAGGTGAACTGGTAGCAGCGGCAGCAGAAGGTTCCGTCCACCCACTCGAATGCTTCTGCGCATGCACATAAGCATCATGCATGCACACAAGTGCGCAAGCACCCACAAATGAACTGGTAGCTGTTTTGAAACCTGCCCCTGATGGAAGGCCAAGTCAACCTTGAGTCTGGTGAAATTTGAACTGTCAAATTGCAGTCAGCCGGCAGTCAGCAGCAGTAACCTGCAGTACTGCACTCTAACCACTACACCACTGCGGCTCAACAACATGCATAGCAGAGCAGCTGCCATTTTTTTTCCACACCCTCCCCAAGTGAGTTTAGTTGGCTGAGATCTATTCCACAGCCGCCGCCATTTTAGATTCCCCAACAGGAAATGCCAAAGAGGACAGAAACAGGGAAGGCAGCCCCTTCACAATAACTCTCTGGCAACAAGACCCAGAGAGAGAGCTGGCCATGGAGCTTCTGAATTCTTGGGCTTTCACAGAAAACCCAACCATGCCAAACTGAAGCTGACTCTTTCTATATAACCTGATCCCCATGGAAGCAGGATAGTGGGGATGGAGGGAGAGGGGACAGATAAGGAACAAAGAGGAAGTGGATTCTTTCTCATTTGCAAAATACTGTGAAAAATTGCTGAGAGGAAGATGTGGGACGGATGGACATATGCTTAATTAATGGAGGGACTTCAGTGCCTCCAGGCCACTTAATTATGTTAATTTTCAAAAGCATGAAAGAAGGTTATGATAAATGGATCCTGGCCTCAAGTTAGGAAACATAGGAAACTTGAAAAAAGATAGAAAATCCATTGATAAAAAGGGCAGAGCTCCAGATAATTTTCTTCTATTTTAATCCAATCTCTTACTTTCTAGGCTTCAAAAAAAGAATAGTAAAATGCCTGGAATGAAAGGTAAGGGTGCTTCCTATAACATGAAGACTGAATTGATATAATGGGCTATAAAATGAAAACAAACAGTACAGCTGACATGCCTTTGTCATGCTTTGGGATTTCCCTGTAGAATAAATGGCGTGTTAATCTTTCCTAGCAAGCAAGCTACTACATCTCCATGCATTGAAAGTAACTGTGCTAATAGTAATAATAATGAGTAAGATAGACAGAGAAAAAATACAGTAGAAGCATGAAAAGATAATATACATTGTAATTGTGGCTTAGGAATCAATACAGGAGAAATGAGAAATTTATCCAGTAAGTAGTAGTATTAATCACAGCCATCCAAATCTATATTAGAACCAAAGCCTGGAATTGAAAGTCTGCTCAGGGCATTAGCAATTCCCATGTTGCTGTCTATTCAAGAGACAGCCAAGATTTTGGCTGTTCTTTTTCTGATAGAATTTGAAGATTGTATTATCAATCACTAAGGAAAGGGATAAATTATTTACTGCTTTTTAAAATGAAATCAGAGTTTTGTAAATAAAATTTCTGATGTAGCCTCTATGTTATAATTTTGTACAGCCAGGGTAAATCTAAAACCCATTAAGTAAAGTGCTAGACTTTAATTTTCAGAGGGTGAGTTGTTAAATCTCTGGTTCCAAAAAAAGACAGATTAGCAACTTTATGAGCCTGTGAAAATCTTACAATAGATGTGGTTAGTCTTTAAGATTTTGCAGTAAGCGTTGTTCAGATTTTAAATTAGGTGGTGTTTTAAAAATAGCATGTCTCTCTTACAGATGGGGTGATAAGTATTTAAAATCACCAGTTTGTTTGTACATAACAGGAATGAAATCGTTTGAACATCCTAAACTAGAAATGGAAGTAAAACTAGTGTTAGCTCTTCTGAAACCAGATTGAAAGGATGAAATGGGTTGACTTTAAAAAAATAGTTTAAAAGATGATCTAGCATACTTTATATCAATTTTTTCTTCAAATTTAATTCATTGGGTTATAACGAACTGGGACATTTTGCATAGTTAATATGTAGCATGTTGATTTTGGATAGAAAATATCCCAGAACATAGTGATCGAGGCCATCTATAGTGGGAAGAGTGAAAAAGGGGGAAGATTGCTGCTTTTATCATATTGCTATCATATTGACCATTCCTTTCTTCGAATAATATGCAAAGTAGATTTTTCAACTTCATATGAGTTCAACAAAGTGTTCTTACAACATCTTGCTGCAATGGCAGAAAGTTAAAATTTTATTTCTTGATAAATTTCCCACAATGTTTCTTCATACCTAATGTGGCATCATGCCTCTAGTTTCTCATATCTAATAACACAATGCAAGGACAAACAGCAGGTCTGCTGTCCTAGGTGCTGAATCTAACCTGTGGTCTTCTACGGTCCAGGTTCACAAATCCACCTTCATAGTTGTACATAACACATTAGTAGCTAAAAAAACACAGAATAAAAATGTCTCTTCTGTCCATATGGGCAGGTGTTTGTCAACTTAGCTTTTCTTTAGATGGAGTTTGCAGCAGCAGATTTCTTACAAAGCTTTTTGCCTCTAGTGCCACATATTCTTTATTTTTTTTTAATCCAGTTAGATTTGAGAACAGAACAGAACAGAACAGAACAGAACAGCTTTATTGGCCAAGTGTGATTGGACACATAAGGAATTAGTCTCTGGTACACAAGCTCTCAGTGTATATTCAAACAAGGAAGTAATATATTCATAAGATACCAATAAGAGAATGTAGTAGAAAAGATGAGAAGGATAATAGCATCTTGATGGTATCTACCGTGACTTGAGGAAGCAAAGACAAATCAAAGGTTGGTCAATGTCTTAAAGAGCTTCACATTATTTATTGTTAGTTCATCTTTTTGCAGAGCATTCAAGTGTTCTAAATAAATATATAGATTGCTCTATTTATTTATTTTTGCTTGTTTCTATTGTATCATTCCTCTATCAATGATTTTTGGCATAAAATGGCCCCTTCACTTCCACTCTAGGTAGATGATGAAAATAGCATGTAGACTTTTACATTTTACAATCAACTCCTTGGAGACATTTATCTGACGTCACCTGCCTTGTTGAGGAAGAGAAAATGGAGATATTCCCTAAAGCATTTGGTTTTATTGTCTTATCAGGTGGCAGCACTTGTTTTAACTTCCCTGGGCTTGAAAGTTAAGAAGAACCAGTATCTGGATAGAAGACCACTAAGGAACAAAGTGAAAAGTTGGAGGAACTTTCTGGAAGAAATCATTGTCAAACCACTTTTACATGGTTGACAAGAAAACTGCAACTATCTGTCTGTATAGTTACCAAGAATTATACTCAGTTCTGAGGGTGCCATTATCTTTTTATCTATATGGATGCAGAGTTTTAAAGAGTATGATTGGACTCACAAAGAATTGGACATATAGGCCATTTTCCAGGGCCTATTCTGTGTTTATGGAGACACAAGAATTAGTTATCTTGGCAAAAAAATTGTACTAACCAGGAGCTATTGGCTAGTGAGGTACCTGAGGTGAGGAATATCTACTTTTTAAAGTATGTTTTCATTCAATGTGTTAATAGCTTCTTTCTAGATATTAGACAGTTGGCACTTGTTCATTAATGTCAATAGGATACAGCTTTTCATCTTTTTTCAGATATGCTCTGGATGCATCTCAGAGTTCCTACTAACAAGCTGTTTCATCAGCTGCTACTATAAAAGTTAATGTTTGGATTTTGCACCTGTTTTAAACAGGCAATTCTCATGATGGGTTGAGAGTGGGTTCCCACCAAGAACTATATTAATATTTTTTTCAAAAATAAATTGAAGAAATGGCTAAGTAATGAGATGGCTAAGGGACGATTGAAGTGAGATCATAAAGGATATTCCAAGGGAGTGAATAGGCAGTAAAATAGCTAAGGCAATTTAATGGCTGAATTCATGTATACATATATTACACAAAGCCATGTTACTTTGCAGGTTGTGTGCATATTTTCTTTATGATTTATAAACAATTGATGATGGTTCAGCATTCCATGTAAGTCCATCTTTGTAGCTTGCTCAAGAAGTCTTTTAACTAAGTCAATGTAAATAATTGGAACAAAGTAGGGCAAAATTTTAATCCAAAAGATATAGTAACTGATGGGTTCTAAGCTGGTAATAACACCAAAGTAGAACAAACATGTGGTTGTGGTAGATGGTTAATCTGTATTTGAAGAGACAACTTCCGTGTTTAGGTACCTTATAATGAGCTGGAAAATTGTAATGCCATTGTGCAAATCCAGAGTGCAGCCACATACTTTGAATATGAGCATAGGCCTAGCTGTTACACCTTAAATAATGGAAAATAAGTAGAAGAAAGCTAATTGTTCAGAAATATGAAGTAACTTTCCCATGAGGCATGGTTTAAGTTTCAAATCTTAAAATGTCAAAACAAAATAAATTTGGCTGCTGAATTTTTTTCCACACCCTTTATCAGCAATGCCCATAAGAGACTCCTGCATTTCCTTCTGTGGAACAAAGTGTTTGTGTGCAATGAGAAGCAGTGGGTTCTGCTCTTAGTCACATGACCAAGAGGGAGGAGGCTTAGAATAAAATGAATGAGATGGTAACATTCTAGATTCTTAAACTCCTTACATAATTTGTTCCCAACATTCCACTGGGTTGAAGAGATGATAGATAGATAGATAGATAGATAGATAGATAGATGGATGGATGGATGGATGGATGGATGGATGGATGGATGGATGGATGGATGGAGGGTGGGTGGGTGGGTAGGTGGATGGGTGGATGGATGGGTGGGTGGATGTATATATGGATGGATGGATGGATGGATGAATGGATGGATAGATAAATAGGTGGGTGGGTGGGTGGATGGATGGATGGATGGATGGATAGATAGATAGATAGATAGATAGATAGATAGATAGATAGATATATATTCTCTCTCCCATTATATAGTTGATGTGAAAAGAGGAAAAATCCAAAGAAATTCAGGACAGACACTCCTGTCCTAATGTAAGAATGCTTTGGGTAGTAGATGAGAGTTTACAAAGACATTAGAAAATAGCATGAAATGAAGATACTAATGGCTAAGTATCACCATAGTTACAGCGTACCTCAGAATCTGATGTTGTGTTTGTTTTAAAATTGCTAAAAAGCAGCACACACAGGCAATATGATGCTAGAGGGGCTTTCATTCATAATCTATTTGCTTCTGTGTGAAACAGGACACTGAAGTTCTTCAATCACTCATTGATCTAATCTTTTAGACTTTGTTGTAGCCACCCCACTCCAACCCTTGACTAGCCAATGTTGGCTCATCTCAGAGAAGCAAGGTTAGACTGGATTAGAACTTGGATCGGAAATTATCAGGAAATCACACAAGGCTGTTGAATAACAGAATAACAGAGTTGGAAGGGACCTGGGAAGTCTTGTAGTCCAACCCCCTGTTCAAGCAGGAAATCCCACAGCATTTCAGACAAATAAATGGCTGTCCAATCTCTTGTCCAAAACCTCCAGTGATGGAGCAGCCCACAACTTCTAGAGGCAAGCCATTCCACTGATTAATTGTTCTAATTTCAGGAAATTTCTCCTTAGTTCTAGGTAGAATTTATTCCCCCTTGTAAGTGATGAAAATATTCACACACAAAAAATAACCCATGTGTTATCTTTGATTTGTTTAAAATAATCCTTTAGATTATATGCTTAAAAAAAAACAACAGCCTACCTTGTATGTGATGGTCCCGCCACTCCAATTCTTAGCTGCCTATTTTCATACCAGAACCAGCATTAACTCTGAACCATTGCTTTAACTCTAAGAAATTAATTAATTCAATTTCTCCTGTATTACAAACAGGAAAAAGCATAGAAAAGAAATGTATGAAAGGCTGAGGGACATGTTTAAAGATATATATATATATATATATATATATATATATATATATATATATATATATATATATATATATATATATATATATATATATGTCTGTGTAAGTTTCGATGAAACGTCGCTGCAATACTTCCAAAGATATGTTTGCAATTACACGGGAAGAAACCCGAGATATCACCTGTACACACACACACACACACACACACACACACACACACACACATATATATACATACATACATACATACAGTTATTTCCTTGAGAAAAGAAGAGTTGATTATCTCTAAATTATGCTCTTGGAAAAAAGATCTAACAGTTTTTAAACATGATTTCTAGTTATTTAGGTGTTCAGAGTAGAAGAAAAAATGTGTAGGGAATTATTTTTTCCAAGAGCATAATTTAGAGATAATCAACTCTTCTTCTCTCAAGGAAATAACTGCAATCTAAACAAATGGGAAAGGGGAATCTTCTTTTTTTTTTTTTTTGAAATTTTTTTTCATTTATTTTTAAAACATAAAACATAAAACAACATCTTTTTGGAGCAAGAGTTGGAAATTGGGTATAAATTCCCAATTTCATCCATTAACATCTTAAAACAAACAAAAAATAACAAAAAAAACAAAAAAACAAAACAAAAGAAACCCAAATCTAAACCCGATTTTTATCATTCAATCTAACATCTTATTCTAACTAAATTTCTATTGTGTAGTCACCCTAACTCTTAAACTTTAAATCCAAACAGCACTTTATAGTATTCATTTATCATTTTAACAATCAGTATTTCATGTATTTTCTGTACTTCAAAGACCCAAATCAAGTCAATGTTTCTTTTAGAACACATCTAATAACCAATATAAAATATGTCATTCCTCTCTGAAAGACATTTTAAAATCAATATCCATTCTTCAAAAGTATCTCCTTCATTCCTGCTAGGTTTATTTTTAGCTGAATTGCAGCTTAGTTAGCTGGTTTCCAGGGATGTTTTTCTCCACTCCTAACCTTATTAAATGGCTGGATCACAGTTAGTTTTAACTGCTTCCAACATTGGGAAAGGGGATCTTGAAGAGAACTCAGAATAGACAAGATTGGATAGGTTTGAGATCAGTGGTGAAATGCTACCAGTTCGCACCAGTTTGGGTGAACTGATAGTGATAAAAGCTACCGGTTCAGGCAAACCGGTATTTCTGACGATCAGCTGTGTCGCGCTATTTATATTCGCTAGAAAGCAGGAAATGCTGCTTTCTAGTGAATCTAAATCACGCAGCACAGCTTTTTCCCCCCTTCGCTGTTCTACTTACCTTGTTAAGCCTCCTTTTCCCGCATGAAGCGCGCATTTGGCATGCACTGTGCATGCATGCATGCAGCGTGTGTTTGTCACACACTGCACATGCGCGGACAGCAAATCGGTGGCAATCCATGGAGGATTTCACCACTGTTTGCAATACTAAAATTATTATTTCTACAGACAAGATCTCAAATACCACAGGAAACAGATGGTATTATTCAAGGTAGTTGTGCTTCACTTTCCCCGAAAATAAAAGAATCATCTAATGAAATGTTGCTAGAGCAGGGAAAGTAAATTCCTCTCTTTAAAAAAAAAATTATTTGAGTTCTTCTAGTTAGGATATCTAATTATGTGTTATGGAAAGAGGGGTTTCTGGGTTCGAATGGACCGTGGCCTGATACGCACACAATTGCACTAGCATGAAATTAACTGAGAAGTCTTGATAGACTATTTTAATAAAAACACTTAAAAACAAAACCTACAAGAAAGGCATCAACAGCCTACAAGATTTTCCTCTTAGCAAAGTCCATCAGCTCTAGTCTTCTTCCCAAATGTGGGAGGCTCTCTGTGTTCTTTGTCAGCCTTCTCAGGAGCAAGGCATGGCTCAGCTCATTGTAGTGATCTCAGCTCATTGTAGTGATTTCAGCTGCCCAGCTCTCCACTGAAGAATCTCTGCTGATCTCTCTGGTCTCAGAGTCTCTGAAGAAGCTCTGTTCCTGCAGCTACTTATATACACATCCCTGATTGTTGGAAAGTACGGGAAACTCAGACCTAGGAAGCTGTGCTCTGATTGGTTCATTCGAACAGTTCAACCAAGCAATCAATTAGTTGCAGCAAACAGGCTGAGAGGTTTTTCCTCTAACATTATGTCTGTGGTCAGGAATAAGATTGCTGTTTCAAGAGAGGCTTTGTTGTTTAATTCAGTGGAAGTTTTCCTTCTCCTAGTTAATTTGGAAAAGAACACTGTTAAAGGAGAATATTTGTAGCTCAGGGTTGAAAGGAGGGGTCCTTGATGCTCTCTTAACTTGGTTGTTTTCTTGCACACATTTCATTACCCAAACTGGTAACACCATCAGTGTTAGTAAACAATGGAGGATATATGCACTGATGATGTAACTTAGAAACTTCTATAAGAAAACAACCAACCAACAAGAGCACCAAGGACCCCCTCAACAATGTTAATCTCTATGAACATATGGTTTACAAAGAGTCAACACCTAATGCAAGGCACCAGTCATGCATAAATGCAGTCAAACATTATTCTGTCAATAGTGCTATTAATAAACACAGAACAAGTTAAGTACATGCAATGCCCAGTACAAAGGCACTGTAAACATTTGGTAGAAGTTAGATCATATTGTTATGGATAGCTACTTAAGTAATGATTAACCCATGGGACTACTAAAGCCTTGCCATTCTTAATGTTAGGATTTTCTCTCTTAAGTAGAGCTGGAAGTAATGTGTCTTGAGATTTAACAAAGAGGAGTTGGAAACTGTTTCAATTGCAATAAAATGTTTCATTGAGAGCCAGTATGGAACAAGAAGTCAAATGAGATGTTAGAGATGATTCGTCATTCTTGTCACCATTCTTAAGATGAAAAGTGTGAGACCCATATGTAGTTGCAAATTATAATAGTTATAATAATGATTAAACTCTCTAAGCTATAAACCAAGCTTTCCAAAATTTTATTTGGAAAAATAAATATGTTAAAGCCAATATCAAATATATCACTTTATGTTATGCACAATATGTTAAGACAATGCATTGACAAGACTGAAGGCCTTACAAGAGAAACTCTGTAGTCACCCATCCTGAAGTGGCTATCAGGATTCCAAGTAATACGCCCATAATGAACAGAACTTCGAGGCAGGTAGATTCCTCAAAGAACAGTTTTATTGGCACAGGCTGGTGAAAACCGACTCTAAAGTTTGTGCAGTTTTCACCTAATTAAAAGTTTTTCCCTTTTCCCAAACAAACAGTCACATGGTGGAATCAGGGTCCTGTCCAGTTGCTTGGTAACATCACTCCTCCTCCTCCTCCTCTCTTCAACCACCTGTTGGAATGTCCTTGGTTCCCAGGGGAAAGTATTTTGTTTTGGCTACAAACCCCCAACTATCTCTGTTTCCCCCTCCCTAACCTTCATCTCTGTTGTGGCAACATTGAAGCCTCAAAGTTGGCCTCAGTCAAGCCAACTTCAGAGTTGACAGAGTTCATTCCAATGGGTTTTCCAGCCCAATGTTGAGAATCCATTCATCACATATTTCCCAGATTAATTCTTTTTTATTTCTCAATCTATTTCAGGTCCTATTTTATTGGCTTTATTTTCCACATACATCTACAGATTTTTCCCCCCTCTCAAGTTCTGAGTTTGAAATTAGAGAAAAAAGTATAAATAGATTAATCCACAGAGTCTGGAAAATGTTTGGAAAGGAAGTGACTCAAGAAGTAAGCTTCTCTTATATACAAATATATTATGCACTTGTAAAGCAATTAGTAAAATTACTGTTGCATATTGAATGTTCCCAGGATTGAAGATTTTCAGGAATTCCAGACTCTGTGGATTAACCCCTTTATACATCTTTCTCTAGATTCTCAACATTGCCTGGAAGACCTGTCGGAATGAAGTGGCACTTCAGGATGGGTTACTTCACAGTTTCTTTTCCAATGGCTTCAGTTCTGTCAATACATTGGCTTAATACATTCTGCTTAACATAAAGTGGCACATTTAATGTAGCCTTAACAACTTTTTTGAACTCATATTGTGGTTTGTAAAACTGGTTTACAGCTTAGCATTATGCATGAGACAAATCTCTTTAGCTTGTTAAATAGACCAGATTTGTTCAACTTATTTGTTCAAACTACTGCTTAGCAAAGGGTATGAATGTAGAAGCCAATAAATGTGCAAGACAGCATCTCCTGCAGTCTTACTGGAGGGATTTAGCAGAGCAAACTAAATTACCTGCCATGAGAAAAAAACATTATTGCTATTTTAATACAGCTGCCTTAATCACAATCAGTAGGATTTTTCTAAGTGCTCCAGCATTTCAAACTGTATCAAAGTGAGCTATTAGCAATTTCATCTGAGATTATTGAATTTTAAAAAACCTGAATATCTTATTGTACCATTTGTTTTGTGTAATTCCTGGCACACACTTCAGTAATTGATGAGAAAGAGATTATCTGGGTTTATCATTTACTGCCTAGATATTCTAAATGTATTTTGCTGAAGATGGATAAATGCAATAATATTCTCAACATCACATAGTGAATAATTACAAGTAGTGAGTATAGAAAAAAACACAGTAACAATGGGTAGAATTTTTCTTCTGTAAGAACAATATACAGTAGAGAGTGATTTAGACTACATTCAATATAAATCTTTTTGGTGCAACACAAAATCCGTTAAGAGAACACAGTGGCATACAATATGGGCAAGGCCATGGATCAAATGATTTAAACAAGCAAACAAACTCTTAGGAAATCTACAATAGCACAGACTTGTTCATCAAACAACTGCAGTCTATGCAGCCTCAGTTGTTGTGAAACCTCATTTGGGTTTCACAAACACACTCACTGAAGTGATAAATTTGGATGGAAATATCTGTATTTTCTCCTTGCACTTCTAAATTCATTTAATATCAAGTCTCTGTCGTGTTATTTTTAAGGAAACAATCTTACTTTGGTAAATTGTAATGAAAATATGAAACAGACATCAACATTTTTGGTCATCTGCACCACATTTAATACAGTAAGTGCAGCTATTCCTAGCATGGAGAGAAATATACTGTCCATTCTTGTCCACATTGGGATCTATTAAAAGAAGGAAGAATCCTTCCAATGCAGAAAATACACATCATTAGATATAAGAATTTAAGCCCAAACATTGATTCAAATATTTTTAAGTTCAATTTTATATACTCCTACATTATATTTTATAAATGTATATCTTAAGTCGTTCCACAATTCATGAAATTAGTTTTTCACATTCATCATTCTAATCAAAACATGACTTAAATGAAATTCTTGCCCATTCCAAATGTGGATTCATAAATAAATGTCAGCTTATGAATAAATACCTTACATATCATGTAGGTCATCAGCCTAGCAAAGTGACTACGGAGAGACTACCTACATCTGAGTCTAGAGTTACAAATAATGCATGCTCACTACAAACAGAGGAGTCATGATAAATTTTGAAGAATATTGCTAAAAGGACTGGGTTTTTAGCCCCATGTCAAGAGGAGCTCATTGGTTTTGGTAGATGAAGTGAGTCATGTCACAGTGGGCCAAATTTGTTAGATGCTGACAAAGTTAAGCAGTTTCAGATGTGTTTAGTACTTGGATAGGAGACCATTAGAAAACTCATGTATGTAGGTTGGATTGGGAAGTTGAAAAATATATCCCAGAAGAAAGTAAAGACAAGGATTTTTATATTGCTGCCAATATCCATGTAGTCATTAGCAATCAGGCTTGATTTAAAGGATTTTTGAGAATTCTGCAGAGTATGCATCTTCTCGTAACCATAACTTTTATTAGATAACTTTGAGCTAGTCATTGTCTAGGCCTTGTCTACCAAACAAAAATACCACACATCTTCAAAAAGACTCAGGTTTATACCATACTAGCTCATACCACTTCAGATGACTGAAACATTGTTGATGTGGTGAAGAAAATGTCAGAAATTTGCCTTCCCTGCCTCCAAGACTTCATGGTTCATTTGCAACCATAGAGAGAGAAGTCTTTGGTATCTGGCAGCTTCACATAACATATTTGGAGATCTGAAGCACAATGGATGGAAATATTATAATGGTAAGGACAGGCACTGATATTTATAGAAGTGAGAACAGAATATATATTTCTCTTACATTATAATGGATCATGTAACTGTCATGTATTTCCTCCAACTCTCCTCAACAGTAGTGATTTTTGGGGGTTTTAACAATTACAAAAGCAAGATTGCGGGCCACATAGAGAAGCAGACAGTGTGGTATTATAGAAAAGTCTTTGAAGATTCAGCAACATAACACTGATGTCCATAAGTAGAAATCTTTATTTTATATGTTAGCCAAAAACCCACTCATCTATTTGTCAAGATCACAGCTGCATGATGAGCTTTCTAACAACTTGTTTGTGCAACCCTGATAACCTTTGAAGTTATATTAATACCCAAAAGATGGATGAAGCTAAAAGCATTCACTTCCTTTGGTTATGTCTATCTCACATGATTCAGTAAGGAGAAAAAAAGCAAGATGCTCTCATATCTTCAGAGACCTCCTGTCAGACAGAGAAATCACTAGCTACTCTCTTTGCACTCTCTAAATCTTATGCTGTCAGCAAGAATTATGAATGCCTTGGTCATTTTAAAACTCAATACTGTTACAGCCTTCTAAAGGCTGTCAAATTCTTGGAAATTTACAGCACACTTGGATGACCACCAAACTCATCATAAGCACTTCCAGGCTTTGAAGAGTTCCCTAGCTTAGTGACCTTATTTTTCCTCTTTCTATTTCTTGAATATTTGTTCAATAGACTTACCGTAGCAGGCTAATTATCTCCAAGAAGTAACAGGCTATTATACCAGGCTAAGGAACAATGGCTTAGATCAAGGAAAGCAGCTCATTGGCAAAAGACATAGGAGTGACTGTCCATTTTTAACCACTGTGCATGCATATTTTGAACACACATATGGATACATAAAATAGAATAATAGAGTTGGAAGAAACCTTGGAGGTCTTCTAGTCCAATCCTCTGCTTAGGCAGGAAAGCCTATACCATTTCAGACAAATGGTTGTCCAATCTTTTCTTTAAAACTTCCAGGGTTGGAGAATTCACAACATCTGAAGGCAATCTGTTCCACTAATTAATTGTTCTAATTGTCAGGAAATTTCTTCTCAGTTCTAGGTTGCTTCTCTCCTTGGTAAGTTTCCACCATTGCTTCTTGTCCTACCCTCAGGTGCTTTGGAGAATAGCTTGACTCCCTCTTCTTTGTGGCAGCCCCTGAAATATCAGAAAACTGCTATCATGTCACCTCTAGTCCTTCTTTTTATTAAACTAGACATACCTAATTCCAACAACCGTTCTTTACATTATTTTTTTACTACCAGTTCTATGGGCATGGCTTGGTGGGTGGGGTGTGGCTTGGTGGGCATGGCTTGGTGGGCATGGCAGGGGAAGTATACTGCAAAATCTCCATTCCCACCCCACTCTGGGGCCAGCCAGAGATGGTATTTGCCGGTTCTCCAAACTACTCAAAATTTCCGCTACTGGTTCTCTGAACTACTCAGAATTTCTGCTACCAGTTCTCTAGAACCTGTCAGAACCTGCTGGATTTCGCCCCGGGATATACCCATCAGGAAGAACAGATGGAATGAGAGAGCTGTAAACAGAATTGAAAACATCAGGACTGTAGAAAGTCAGGAATAAACTTCCTCTTTTTAAAACAGCTAACAGGCGGGAAAATGTTGTCTGTAGTGCAGGGTATAAGTATGCAGAAGCAATATATTTAAGTCATACAGCATATTCCTTTCCCACATTATTATATGGAACCCCCAGAAGAAAAGGACCCTAGTGTTTTAGCTTCCCACCATATGTTTTTCACACTTCCTTGCTTTAGAGAAGCAAGTGGGCTGGATTGAGTTAATGGGTACATTTCCCCTTCTGCACATTACCCTAATGTGATGCTTTTCCATGTTCCACAACAAACATTTGGAGAGGAAAACTGAATTCCTTTTATTAGGCAGCACATATTTTTAAAACTATCCGGTCAATGTACATCAGATTTTAGTGAAGCTCAGCCCTCCTCTGCTATTCATTAAATCAGAATTTATTTATTTTTTTAATTTCAGGCTCTTGGTACAAGTCTGAAAACAAGCCAGTTCATTAAACTTGATGAAACTCTTAAAGCTTTCATATTTAAAAAAAAAACAAAACAATCTAGAGTCATGAAAAAGTTGGGAAAATAATGGCTGCTGTAATGAATAGCAGGTAGGCCCAAAGCACTCCTCCAAATGTTATTTTCATTTATTCTTTTATTCTCTAGAATAAATATATCCTAGAAGATTCTCTGTGCTTATGAGTCATGCATAAACTGATTGCAGTGGCCATCAGGTAAAAAGAAATCATTAAAGCACTGGATGTAAAACAGAAAAGACAAATACCATATTTTTTGGAGTATAAAATCACCTTTCCCCCCCAAAAAAGAGAGTGAAAATCAGGGTGCGTTTTATACTCTCAATGTAGCTCCACCCAGCTTCTCAAACGGAAGTTTCAGAGGCTGAGAAATGAAGCTTCAGGAAAAAAAGCCTCCAAACAGAGCTTCGAAAAAAAAGCCTCAGAAACAGAGCTTCAGAGGCTTTTTTTCTGAAGCTCTGTTTCAGAGGCTTTCAGAGACAGAAAAAAAAGCTTTTTCTGAAATGGAGTTTCAGACGTTTCAGAGGAAGAAAAAAAAAGCCAAAAAAAGCAAGGCACAGAGCTCACAACCAATGAACCTGTTGCTAAAATTCACCTCTGAGAACAGCTGATTGGGGGTATTCCGGGAGGCTGATCCACCCATCAATCAGCTTTTTTCTTTTTTTTCTCCCCAAAAAGTAAGGTGTGTCTTATACTCCGAAAGATACGGTAGATCTGGGTGAAAAAACATAAAGTCCTCATTGCAGGATGGAAACAGTTAAATGATACCCTGATGAAGCAGCATTTTTTTCTTGTCCTTGGCAGCTATTGAAATCCAGAATCCTTGTTTTCTTGTTTTTGCATGTGATTAGCCTAGGCAAACTTCACATGCAAATGTTAAAAATGGTTGTTCTGGAAGATGCTCACTGCTTTTTAATGAGCAATTAGCATTTCTAAGAGGAAAACATGAAGTGAAGTGCTGGTCAGGATAGGCTAAAACTCAAGGAGGCAGAATACATTTATTCTTTAAAGCCACTTTGCATATAAAAATGTAATTGTTGCAGACAAACCTTTCTACTTTAAAAAAAAAACAACAAACTACAGTTGGCTTTGAAAAAGGATTTTTTTTTTAGGATTTTAGGATTTAGAGACCAAATGCAAGAATTATTATTTTTGTTTCCTTCAGCACAATGACTGATTAAAAGACTCTCTATATAGAATACGTTCAGCTTCTGATGAAACTGTCAAATATATTGGAGTTTTGATGATGGATATTGGAAAAGTATTATTTATGTATGACTAAGATTTCTATGCTGCTCCATTAATGCTGGGCTCTGAATGCCTTAGAACTGGAGATGCATTAAAATCAAGAGACAAGATCAATACTATAAAAAAGGCATCATCCTTTGGGGAGGCACAAACTTACATCTCTCACCCAAGGCCTTATCAGATGGGTAGTTTTTATATTCCCCTCCCCACAAAAAAAAAACAGTGGAGAGGAAGCAGTCTGGATGTGGGAGAAGCTATTCCAGTGGTGGATTGCTACCTGTTCACCCTGGACCAAGCAAATTGTTAGCAGCGGCAGCGGGAGGCTCCGCCCACCCACCCAGATGTTTCTGTGCATCCGCAGAAGCGTCATGTGCACGAGTGAACCGGTAGCAACGGGTTTTGAAACTCGCTCCTGAGCTATTCCAGAAGGGTGAAGAGGAAATCATCCTTCAAACTTCTCCATTTTGGGGGCCATATACAGATGAAAGTCCCCTGGTGACCCTCAACAATCCTTTTACTCCCCATTCTCACTGGAGGGACAGATTCATTCCAGAACACATGAAGTTTTGTTTAATCTAGCAATTCTCAAACCCTACAATTCCTTAAAGTAAGTAATTCATTTATATAATATCCAATAAATTTAATTAATTCATTGAATTATGGTTTAACAAGAATTATACCACTTAATTGCATTTTGTTTTCTATCTCAAATAAAATAATTATATATAGCTAGCACATCTGGACAGCAAAAATCCAGAGAACTGCAAAGACACCAGAAAGAAACGTTCTGTAACATAAATGACAAAATTCAAGAACACAATCATGATGGTGATTCAAAGAATCCCTGAACCTCTTTGCAAAGAAAATAAAACAGATGAAAAACCTATTGGAGGAAAGAACAGGAAAAGCCTAGGAGAAGATCATAATGCCCCAACTCTAAGCTTGGCAAGCTGCCACGTAACTTGTTTCCAACCACAGTACAAAGCAAAACCTGGCACAGAGTCTCTCAGAGTCACGGAATGAACAAATTGTTTCCTGCAAAAGCCCGCTCCCTGTTCGCTCCTCTTTTATTTCCTATGGGAGGGGCCAATCACCTCCAAGGTATGGCTTTTACTCCAGAGTCGACCCTCTTTCTGAGTTGTTCTTCAGTTCTACACATGCGTGCACTAGGAATGGCTCCAGCTGTTCCTCTGCCTCGCTGCTGTCTACCTCCTTCTCTGCCTCCGATGCAGAGCCCTCGTCTGGGCTTTCCCCAGCCCCCGGACTGGGCCAAATTCCTCCCTAACCTCCTCACTGTCTGACTCTGCTGCCAGGTCTGCTGGCTGCCGGTGGACCACAACACCTCTTTAGCTATTATATGAAATGACTGAGCTGAAGGAACCTGGATTCTCAGCAGGAGAGTTCCGGGTTCCCCACCCGCCCATCCACTTTTGCTGTATGGCAACAATTGGCAACTTGCTTTAGGTACCATATTTTTCAGAGTATAAAACGCACCAGAGTATAAGATGCAGCTTAGTTTTTGGGGAGGAAATTAGGAAAAAAACTCGCTAGCACCTTGTTAGGGCTGAAAAAAAGCTTCACAGCTGAGAGTCGGAGGGAGCGGGGGAAGATCACTTCACTGAAAAAAAGCTTCTAAAGCACAGCTGAGAGTCGGAGATAGATCTAGCACTTCCTTAGTGCTGAAAAAAAGCTTCGAAAAAGCTACGTTTGGAGTATAAAACACACCCAAATTTTCAGCCTCTTTCAGGAGGAAAAAAAGCAGGGGTGAAACGCTCTCGGTTTGGACTGGATCACTTGATCCAGTAGCAATGGCAGTGAGTGGTACAGAGAACTGGTAGCAAAAATCCCTGACACCCCCCACCCCCACCCCTCATCCATGCCCAACTGAACTGTGAGATCATCAGAGGCTTTTTTTTTTTTTTACTTTTAAAAGCATTTTTTCTACAACCTCTTTGGCTGAAAAAATGCTTTTAAAAGTAAAAAAAAAAAAAGCCCCTGATGATTGCGTGGCTCAGCTGGGATCGTCAGAGGCTTCTAAAAGCATTTTTTTCCTGAAACCTCTTCAGCCAAAGAGGTTGTATGGAAAAAAAATACCTTTAAAAGCCTCTGGTGATCCCAGCTGACTTGCCTGATCGTCAGAGGCTTCTAAAAGCATTTTTTTTCCTGCAACCTCTTCAGCCAAAGAGGTTGTATGGAAAAAAAATACCTTTAAAAGCCTCTGGTGATCCCAGCTGACTTGCCTGATCGTCAGAGGCTTCTAAAAGCATTTTTTTTCCTGCAACCTCTTCAGCCAAAGAGGTTGTGGGGGGGGGGGAATGCCTTTAAAAGCCTCTGGTGATCCCAGCTGACTCGCCTGATTGTCAGAGGCTTCTAAAAGCATTTTTTTCTGCAACCTCTTAAGAAATGCTTTTAAAAGTAAAAAAAAAAAAAGGTGGCCACGCCTACCCAGTCACATTATCCCCATCACCACCAAGCCACGCCCACAGAACCGGTAGTAACAAATTTTAGATTTCACCCCTGAAAAAAAGTGTCTCTTATATGCCGTAAAATACGGTATAACTTATCAGACTCCTGGCAAAACATCCAATGGTAATTCTTAATACAACAGAGAAAGAATACTATGAACTTGGTAGGAAATAATCACATTATGCTTTTTAATTTGATTACATGACATGAAATAAAATGTAATATTCCATGGCTCCATCCCTTCTTTCAGATCTAGCTTCATCTATTTTCAGAGTCCCAAAGGTGTTTTTTCAAGAGGCAACCGGAGCTTTCTGGTTTCTGGCTTTTCTTTGAAATGTCTTTGAAGACATTTGGCTTCATATCCAAGAAGCTTCTTCAGCTCTGACCGGATGGTGGGGAATGGAAGGATTTATACACCTTGCAGACAGCTGGTCATTTGCATCCTTTTAGAGAGTCATTAAGGTCATTAAATTCTTCCATTCCCCACCATCCAGTCTTGGATGAGAAGCAAAACGTCTTCAAAGAAAAAGTCCAGTGCCTCTTGAAAAATCACCTTTGGGACAACCATGACCTGGATGACTGAGAATCTCCATAGACATTTAACTATTTGCAACCTAGCAGGCTACCTAGAGCCTCAGCCCAAAAACGTTTCATACTTCTATCATAGCTTAAGAAATGAAAGCTCCTTCAAATCAATTGCTAACAATAGGAACAGTACAAAATAAGGCACACTCCTTGTATCTAGTCCATGAAACATTTTTGAGACACAGATACACCAGCTGTAAACCATACAAGCAGGGGTGAAATGCTCCCGGTTCAGACTGGATAGCACAATCCGGTAGTGATGGCGGTGGGTGATTCAGCAAACCGGTAGCAAAAATCCTGCATCCCCTCCCCCCGCTCCCACTATGCCCAGCTGAGCTGCACAATCATCAGAGGTTTTTTTTTTTTACTTTTAAAAGCATTTTTTCCTACAACCTCTTCCGATGAAAAAATGCTTTTAAAAGTTAAAAGGAAAAAAAAAGCCTCTGATAATCACGCGGCTCAGCAGGGATCATTAGAGGCTTTTCAAAGCAATTTTTTCTGCAACCTCTTGGTTGAAGAGATGGTAAAAAAAAAATGCTTTGAAAAGTCTCTAACGTTCCGGCTGAGTTCCTGATCGTCAGAGAGGCTTTTCAAAGCATTAGAAAAAATGCTTTGAAAAGTTAAAAAAAAAAAAAAGTTGGCCATGCCCACCGAGTCACGTTATCCCTCCCCCACCAAGCCACACCCACAAAACCGCTAGTAACAGATTTTACATTTCACCCAAGCCATCATTCTATGTGCACTGAGAACTAAGCTCTTCTGAACCTAGCCTGGTTTTTTTCCCCCCAATAAAAATCCCTAGGATGTAGCTTTAGCAAACTCTTTTGGCTTGGCAAACTTGCTTGGAAGAACAAAGGAACTGGAGTCCATGTGGGTTTTTTTCAGTTATTTAGCAAAGAACCCAGGGTATTTTCAAGGTCTGCCAACATTATCTCAGTGTAGCCTTCTAAAAGGGAAACCTGATTATGTGTTTACCTTCTCTGAGTACCTAATTAAAAATAAGCTTTGGCAGTTTTAAGGATTTACTTCTTTGTTTGCCCTGTGCCAAAGCAAGCAACCTTTCCTATATTGAAGGATCTACCGACAGCAACCAATTGTGCAATCCTGTCTGGGATTGCGAGCACCAGAGAAAGCTTATTCACACACATATATACACTCAAATCTCATTGAGTTTAATGGGTCTTCTTCTCGGTAAGTGATTATACAAATACAAGACAGTCATTTCTCCTTCTTAAAAAAAAAGAAGGGGGGCAGAAATATCCAAAACTAAGTTTGTTATATTAAACAAGATCTTCCTTTTCAATCAAGAAACCTGATCTGTCCCCCCCCCTTCAGAGACCCACAAAAACACAGCCAGCCGAGGGTTAAGACTCACTTGGCACACTCTGCAGTTCTTATCTCAACCTTGGCAGCGATATGCACACCGTCTGCCAAGGACTTTATTGGTTTACACAAACAAGAAAATCACCTACGTAGCTTTGCCGTTCATCCAGCTTCCAAGACTACGAGGTTGCTCCGTTTGTTTAGCTGTGCAGTTAGCTTTGTTCGTCACGAACTTCGTGACCCATTGTACTGTCTTAAATAGATATGCTTCTGGGTGTGGTCCAGTGAGTCATGGATCCTATGACTCCAATCCAATGACTCAGGATTTCCTCATACGCCGCAGCTGCAGTACCCTTTTCTCTCGCCTTCTTTGGCGTGCGTCCAGGAATGACGTCTCTCCCTCACTCTCATCTGAGACACCTGTTTCCCCACTACTTGGCTCTCTTTCAGCTGGCACCTGAGCCGGTGCCAGAGGGGGAGGGCTGGGAGATCTGGCTGGCTCCTCTTCCTCCTGCTCAGAGTTGCCTTCCTCCAAAGGGATAGGCTCAGAGGACGGGGCCACAACACTATCCCCCACCGCAGGGCCCTTCCCCCGGGTCTGACGGTCGGGATGGGGTCGGGACGGGAACTGTTCGTGGAAAGTCCGCACCAGGTCAGGGGCCTGAACGGCAGATGCGTCCACCCAGGTGAAATCCTCGGCCCCGTACCCTTTCCAAGCGATGAGGTATTGGAAGCGCCCCTTCAGCCAACGGGAGTCCCGAATACTGTCCACCTCATACGTCGAGGCGTCGTCCTCGTCGGCTGCGGCTGGGGGGGCAGGCGACGGCGGGCGGCGGAGACGGCTAGTGGGAGTCTCAGGGACCAGGAGGGACCGATGAAAAACGGGGTGGAGCCGCATGGAGCGGGGTAGAGTCAACCGATAGGCCACCGGGTTGATGACCGCCTCGATGGGGAAGGGACCGATAAAGCGGTGGGCCAGTTTCCTCACCGGCTGGTCCGTGGGGAGGTGTTTCGTGGACAGCCACACCCGATCTCCAACTTCCAGCGGTGGCGTCGCCCGGCGGCCGCGATCGGCGAACCGTTTATAGTCCTCTTTCGCCCGGATCAGCTGCCGCCGCACCAGTTGCTGCACCGCCTGCAGCTCCGAGAGGAAGTCCCGGGTCTCAGGAACAGGGGAGTCCATGATGGTCAACGGAAAAAAACGTGGATGGTACCCGACGTTGGCATGGAACGGTGTCATCTGGGTGGAGGTATGTTGGGAGTTGTTAAAAGCGAACTCCGCCAGGGGAAGGTACTCGGCCCAGTTGTCCTGCTGCTGGTTGACAAAACAGCGGAGGTACTGCTCCAGTATGCCAATGACCTTCTCCGTGCCCCCGTCAGTCTCCGGGTGGTGTGATGACGACAGGCACACCTGCACCTCCAGCGCAGCCATCAGGCTTTTCCAGAAGCGGGCCGTGAACTGGGCCCCGCGATCCGAAACCACCCGGTCCGGCAGGCCGTGGAGGCGGAAGATGTGTTGCAGGAACAGGCGAGCCGTGGTACGAGCTGAGGGCAGGCCGCGGCACGGGATGAAATGTGCCATCTTCGTGAGCGCATCCACCACCACGAGGACGGTCGTGAACGTAGCGGACAGGGGCAGGTCAGTCAGGAAGTCCATGGAGATGGCTCCCCACGGTCTCTCCGGTGTCGGCAGCGGCTGGAGGAGTCCAGGAGGGGGGCCGGACGCGGCTTTGGCCTGTCGGCATGGCACACAGGACGTCACGTAGGCGTGCACGTCGTGCCGTACCCGAGGCCACCAAAAAGTCCGCGTCACTAGGTTCAAGGTCTTAAAGAAGCCGAAGTGCCCCGCCGCGGGGTTGTCATGGCACTGGTTCATGACGAGGGCTCGGAGCGGACTTGTGGGCACGTACAGCCGACCCCGGTGCCTGAGCAAGCCCTCCTCCACGGTCCATGGGGACGCGGGGCCGACGTCCGCTCTCCGCTGCTGCGACCAGTCGTCCCGTCGCTGCGCTTCCAGCACCTGAGTCCGCAGGTCCACCGGTTCCTGGACCGCGGCCAAGGAGTCCGCTGGCAGCACCGTCCGGGGGGAAAGGGAGTCCTTTGGGCAAAAGTATTCCGGCTTACGGGATAGCGCGTCCGCCCTCTGGTTGAGGTGGCTCGGAATGTATGTGACGTGGAAGTTGAACCGGGCGAAAAACAACGACCACCGGATCTGCCGCTGGTTCAAATTCCTGGCCGTGGTGAGGTGCTCCAGGTTCCGATGGTCCGTCCGCACCTCCACCTGGTGTCGGGCCCCCTCGAGGTGATGTCGCCAAGCCTCGAACGCGGCCTTGATAGCCAGCAACTCCTTTTCCCAGATGGTGTAGTTGCGCTCGGAAGGAGTGAGTTTCCGGGAGTAGTAAGCGCAGGGAAAAAGAGTGCCACCATCCACCGGAGCCTGTAGCAGCACCGCTCCAATCGCCACGTTGGACGCGTCTGTCTCAACCACGAACGGACGGTGTGGATCGGGGTGCCTCAGGACCGGCTGCATGACAAAGGCCTGCTTGAGAACCTCGAAGGCCTGCTGCTGCGGGGGCCCCCACTGGAACGGAACCTTCTTCCGAAGGAGCTGGGTCAACGGCACGGTCAGGGTGGCAAAGCCCGGGATGAAGGTCCGGTAGTAGTTGGCGAATCCCAACAGACGCTGGACGTCCTTCACCCGACGCGGGGGTTCCCAACTGCGCAAGGCCGCCACCTTGTGTGGGTCCATCGCGATGCCCTCGGGGGTGATGATGTGCCCGAGGAACTCTATGGAAGTCTGGAAGAAGTAACATTTCTCCAACTTCGCATAGAGCTGGTGCTCCCGCAGGCGCTGCAGGACCTGGCAGACATGCTGGAGGTGACTCTCCGGGGTCCGGGAATAGATCAAAATATCATCCAGGTAGATCACCACGAACCGATCCAGCATGTCCCGGAACACGTCGTTCATCAAGTGCTGGAAGACCGCGGGGGCGTTGGTCAACCCGAACGGCATGACGGTATATTCAAAGTGTCCGTATCGGGTGCCAAATGCCGTCTTCCACTCGTCCCCCTCTCGCATCCGCACCAGGTTGTAGGCTCCCCGGAGGTCGAGCTTGGTGAAAATCGAGGCCTCCCGCAACCTCTCCATCAGCTCCGGGATCAGCGGCAGGGGATAGCGATTCCGTACCGTGATGGCATTCAAGCGCCGGTAGTCGCAACACAGGCGCAAGTCCCCCGTCTTCTTTTTCACGAAGAGGACTGGGGCCGAGAGCGGGGAGGTCGAAGGCCGGATGAACCCACGGGCCAGGTTCTTGTCCAGAAAGTCCCGTAAGGCGGCCAGCTCGGGCTCCGACATGGAGTACAGGCGTCCCGAGGGCAGGGGCGCGTTGGGCATCAAGTCCACCGCGCAGTCGTAGGGTCGGTGCGGGGGCAAGCGATCCGCCTCCTTCTCGCTGAACACGTCGGCGAAGGATGTCAGCTCCGGAGGCAAGGAGACGTTCGGGGCAGAGACGTCCTGGCCGGCACAGGTGTGGCGAAGGTGGTCGACACACTGCAGGCTGGGGAACGAGATGGCATTTCTCGACCACGCCACCTGAGGGTCGTGCGCCCGAAGCCAGGCCATCCCCAGGACCAAGGGGAAGTGCAGGTCCGCCGTCACATAAAACTGGATCGCCTCCTCATGGTTCCCAATGGCAAGGCGCAAGGGCTGAGTAGCGAAGTTGATGGGCCCCGCCACAAGTTCCCGCCCATCAATAGTTTCGACCCTCAACGGAGGGTCCACTGGAACCAAGGGAACCTTGTAATGGGCCACAAAGGCCTGGTCCATAAAGTTCGTGGTGGCCCCCGAGTCCACCAGCGCGTGCGCCTGGAGCCCCTCCGACCGGTTAGCCAACAACACCCGGGTGTTCAAAATCAGGTGCCGAGGGGGCTCACAGTCCACAGCCGCCGCCTCCGGCGGGGCATGGTCACCTGCCTGACCCAGAGTTTCCCCTAGGCCAGGCCTGACCCGTTTCCCGGCTGGTCACGCCGAGGCTCCGGAACAGGCTTGAGCGATCCACTCCGCTTCCGGGGACACGAGGCGGCGAAATGTCCAGCCTCGCCGCAATAGAGGCACAACCCCCCTTGGCGTCTCCGCATCCGCTCCTGGGCCGTCAGTTGAGGTCTGGCTGCTCCGAGCTCCATGGGCTCCTCAGCCGTCGCCACCAAACGCGGTACGGTCCGGGGCGCTGTTGGTACGAAACGCGGGGGTGCCGGCACTGTCGGTGGTTCCGGAAGAGCCCTACGGGGCCGTCGCCGTTGTAGGCGGGCATCGATGCGCAGGCATTGGGTCACCAGCGTGTCCAGGGTCTGTGGCGCCTCCACCCGAACCAGCTCGTCCTGCATCTCATCGCAGAGGCCGTCCTGGAAGGCATCCATCAGCGCCGCCTCATTCCAGGCCGAATCCTGGCCTAGCAATCGGAACTCCGCAATATAGTCCTGCAGGGGGCGCTTGCCTTGGCGGAGGTCTTTGATGCGCCTCGCTGCCGTCTGCACCCGGAGGGGGTCCTCAAACATGGTGCGCAGGTGTTGCAAAAAGCCCTGATAGTCCAGAAGCAAGGGGCTGTCTTGCAGCAACAGGGGCGTGGCCCATCGGGCGGCAGTGCCAGAGAGGGAGCTGATAATAAAAGCCACCCGAACCCGGTCATCCGGAAAATCCTCCGGCCGCATTGCCATGTACAGCTGGCACTGTCCCAAGAAGGCCGGGAACATTTCCTGCTGTCCAGAAAACTTATCTGGCATGTTCACTGGGCATCTTGGACGGGGAAGGGGAGCAGGTGGAGCTGCTACAGGAGCATTTCCCAAAGCAAGTTGTGCAGTTAGCTGTGCTACTTGCTGTTGCAGAAGTTGATTGGCCTCCAGCATCTGCTGTACCTGCTGCTGCAGCTGTTGGTCCATCGTGGGTTAACGATGGAGTTTTGGGTGACGAACAAGATGATCTGTCCCCCCCCCTTCAGAGACCCACAAAAACACAGCCAGCCGAGGGTTAAGACTCACTTGGCACACTCTGCAGTTCTTATCTCAACCTTGGCAGCGATATGCACACCGTCTGCCAAGGACTTTATTGGTTTACACAAACAAGAAAATCACCTACGTAGCTTTGCCGTTCATCCAGCTTCCAAGACTACGAGGTTGCTCCGTTTGTTTAGCTGTGCAGTTAGCTTTGTTCGTCACGAACTTCGTGACCCATTGTACTGTCTTAAATAGATATGCTTCTGGGTGTGGTCCAGTGAGTCATGGATCCTATGACTCCAATCCAATGACTCAGGATTTCCTCATACGCCGCAGCTGCAGTACCCTTTTCTCTCGCCTTCTTTGGCGTGCGTCCAGGAATGACGTCTCTCCCTCACTCTCATCTGAGACACCTGTTTCCCCACTACTTGGCTCTCTTTCAGCTGGCACCTGAGCCGGTGCCAGAGGGGGAGGGCTGGGAGATCTGGCTGGCTCCTCTTCCTCCTGCTCAGAGTTGCCTTCCTCCAAAGGGATAGGCTCAGAGGACGGGGCCACAACAAAACCGAAACACTGAATTAGAGGAATATACACTGTGTAGCTGTATAAAGCAAGCAAGTGATGTTATGAAAACAAATGCATTTATATTAAGAAATCAAATTACATTAAGAAAACAATACGAAGAAAGCAAATGGAGTGGTTTTTAAGAATAAATGAAGGGTGGCACCATCTGAGTGTTTGGCATATACTGCAAAAATGCAGCAATCTTGAGTTCCTGGAAGAAAGATAGGGTATAAATCTAACAACAATAACAACAAAGGACATATTTGTCAAGGGAACAACTCGCTTTAGATTTGCAAATAAAACTGCAAAAGAAGGACATTTTTCAACATAGGTTTTATTGTGCCATTAACTGTCTCCTTAAAATATTACAAGGCAAGCTAATATGGTAACCTTCTATTGCAACTCTCTTCTTACTGCTTCAAGAGGAGAAGATGGGGTAGTTGTGAGATATTACTGGATTTATAGCAGTAAAAGCATGTTCAATTTCCTTTGCACATGACCCAAGCTTCATAGTAATTACACTTTGCAGAACTCCCAGTTAGTATGGCCAGCTTTAAGAATTAAGGGAGCTGGAGTCCCAACAAATATGATGAATATCGAATGGGGATGGCTTCTACAGAATACAATGTATGATAGCTTAACATGGAGATAGAAGCTTTACATGATCACATTTTCCTCCGAATGTCTTCCAAGCTTTTATAAATGTAGAATCTGAAGGAAATAAACAATTACCACATAAATATTAATAAGACTGATCTTCATGATAATATTAGTTAATATTCTAGCTTTATCTGGACTAAATGGAAAACACAGCGTTTCAGAAACTTGGCAACCTTAAGATGCTTGGACCAACTCCCAGAATTCAGCATTTTACAGTTGTCAAGTTTGAGAAATGCTGCCCTAGAGGCAGCTTATTGTCTCACTGGAATCCATCTCACAATCACCTCACAAAGGATGAGCCAGTGTATTCTGATATTCTCTGTGACTTCAGAATACAGGTTTACAACATTCCATTTGGTGACCGTTCAAAGTTATAACGGCACTGGAAAAAAGTGATTTATGACCATTTTTCACACTTATGACCATTATAGCATCCCCATGATCATTCGGTTTACATTCGGACGCTTGACAACTGATTCACATTTATGATGGTTGCAGTGTCCTGGGGTCATGTGATACCTGTTTGCAACTTTCTGACAAGCAAAGTCAATGGGGAAACCAGATTCACTTAACAACCATTTTACTCATTTAATAACTGCAATGATTCACTTAACAAATGTGGTGAGAAAAGTCATAAAATGGGGCAAAACCCACTTAACAAATTTCTCACTTAGCAATTTTGGGCCCAATTGTAATTTGAGAACTACTTAAGAGTAAAATCTTGTTTTAGTTTTTCCACTCTCCTGACCTTCCTGTTTAGTAGGCTGAATTTCAACCTTCATTCAGGATATCTTACAAACAAGAATGGGCCACATGAAGATTCTCTTGTGATGTTATCATGACCCTTCACAGATGTAGAGCAACAGTTGTTTATCTATTTTATTTTATTTGGCCTGCTAGAAAGTTTTATCTTATTCAAGTCTAGTGCAACTGCCGTTACAACTACATGTTAAACAAAGAAATCTGACCATTAATTCCAAACCTCTGCATTGTATGGTTTCAGCACATTTTAAAAAACATACTAGAAGTGTTGCTCTAAGATTAAAGCAGGGGTGAAACGCTCCCAATTCGGACTGGATTGCCTGATCTGGTAGCGATGGTGGTGGGTGGTTCAGAGAACCAGAAACAAAAATCCCTGCCCCCCCCCCCACATGCCCAGCTGAGCCGCGCGATCATCAGAGGCTTTTTTTTTAACTTTTAAAGCATTTTTTCTACAACCTCTTCGGCCAAAAAATGCTTTTAAAAGTAAAAAAAAAAGCCTCTGATAATCGCGCGGCTCAGCTGGGATCGGCAGAGGCTTGTAAAAGCATTTTTTTTCTGCAACCTCTTAAGGTAGTAGAAAAAATGCTTTTAAAAGTAAAAAAAAAAAGTTAGCCATGCCCACCCAGTCACATTACCCCTCACCACCACCACCAAGCCACGCCCACAGAACTGGTAGTAACAAATTTTACATTTCACTACTGGATTAAAGCAATTTTTTCATTTCACTTTTACAAACTAAATAAATAAGTAAAATCTAGTGGGAGACCAAGATCCCTTAAAATGTATCCTCATGTTCCTCTGACCGTAGATGATGCCCTGCTAACAATTTTGAATGGAACAATTTACAATCCTGTTTTTAAATGGCTTTTCCTTCTTCTCTTGCCACTAATTTTTTCATGGACATACGGTTGGACTCTTTGTCTCCCAGATGATTGATGGGGCATGTCAGGACCTGGGATCGGCTAGTTACATACTGGTGCAGGCCTACTTCCTCTGGCCACTCTTCTCCATCACCCTTCTGGAAACATAGCAAGCAGATCAATAATTAATGGCTAACTGTCCAATTAGCAGTGGATTAAACGAATTGTTCAAACCTTTTGCCCAGATTCATCCAGCAGTGATCTCACCACACATTAAGGAGAGCGAAAGGTCTTCATTTATTCCACTAGCAATTGCCACTCTGACAGGAAAAACAAAGCTAGGAGTTTCCATCAATTTTCCCCGTAATTTATCCTGCATTGAAGGAATAAGGACAGCACCCAAACACTGTCTCATCACTGGGACAGAATTAGATTAGGGCATCAAAATTTATGCCAGCAATTTTTTGCCAAATCAAGGTCTAGAGAAGGAATATTCAACCCACAATCCACGGGCCTCATGTGGCCCTGGGTAGCCCCACAAGATTGTAAACTTGTAAGATTATTATGTGATTTTTAATGATATTAATATACATTAACTATATTTATACATTATATTATTTATTTATTATTATTTTATTTCTTTGTCAAACATGTACAAAATAACAAGTATAGGTATGAACATAAACATGAACAAAGAAAGTAAATACAGTAGGCACACTGGTGTGTTTATGCACGCCCCCTTTACGGACCTCTTAAGAATGGGATGAGGTCCACAGTAGACAGTTTGAGATTAAAGCTGTGAGGGTTTGACGTTGTAACAACCGAGTCAGGTAGAGCATTTCAGGCATTGACCACTCTGTTGCTGAAGTCGTATTTACTGCAATTGAGTTTGAAGTGGTTTACCTTGAGTTTTTATTGATTATTTACCCATGTATTATTGTGGTTGAAGCTGAAGAAGTCGTTCACAGGTAAGATGTTGTAGCAGACAATTTTGTGTACTATGCTTAGATCGGACCACAGGTGACACAGTTCCAGGTTGTCCAAACACAAAATTTCAAGCCTGGGGGCAAAGAGAATTCTATTGTGAGTAGAGAAGTAGAGTGCTCTTCTCGAGAAATGCCTCTGGACCCGCTCAATCGTGTTAATGTCCGATATACAGTGTGGGTTTCAGGCAGATGAGCTGTATTCAAGAATTGGTCTGGCAAAGGTTTTGTATGCCCTAGTTAGCAATACAGTGTTAGCGGAGAAGAAGCTTCGCAAAATCAGGTTAACAACGCTTAATGCCTTTTTAGTAATGCTGTTACAATGAACTCAGTTACATGTGCAACAGTTACATATGCAACTCAAGACAATTTCTCTTCACTCAGTGTGCCCAGGCAAGCCAAAAGGCATGACACCCCTGGTCTCGAGGACCAAAAGTTAGAAATGCTATAAGAAAGAGTCCTAGGTCACTTTTTGTTTTCAAATGCTAGCAGGACTGGATTCAGCTATTTTGTGTGTGTGTGTGTGTGTGTGTGTGTGTGTGCGTGTAGAAAATGTGAAAAATACAATAGCAGGTATTACTCATATAGTTCAATATCCTGCATTTTTAACTTGGAAATAAACCCATTAAAACCATAATGGCTGCTCTAAACCAAGAAATCACGTTTTAGCACTATATATGAGCTAACATTTTCTCATAAAACCTGTAGAAAAGCAAAATTTTCACTATAATTAGAAAAAGAGCCCAATCTCCCCTCTCTTTTTCCCCCTTTTTAAAAATATTCTTGGGCTCATTCTACATGTGATCTTATAGGCAGAAATATAGATTCTGGGTTTATAGTCATTCATAGTGAAAATGGAACATAGGGAGAAAGAGAATAGGAGATTGAACCAAAATTGTTTTTCAATAGCATTTTACCAGTTCTGTCTCTTTAACAACAGTTTTAAATGAAAATGTGAAGCTTTTCTTGCTGGGAGAAGCTAATCAAAGTATGACTGTATTAGTTATCCTTTAAAGAACAGAGGGGGGAAATGTGACAACTCAACACTGACAAGCAGAGATTGGATCTTATCAAGCAAGTTTCAAGTTCTACTGATAGAGAGGAAGAATAAAAATAAACTGAAACCCCCACAGCAGAGATAGCAAGGGTGATAGTGTACTCCGAGACAAACATGATTCATTAGGATTTAATATTCACAAGGGGGGAGAAAAGCATTGTTCGTATTGCCCTAAAGAAGTTAGAAGACAATAATAAATTGTCTAGAAAGAAGACACATTAGCATGGCAGATTATTTGCTACCTGCCATAAGTGTTTGAACACTTCAGTTAACACACTGATAGTTGGGATTGTCAGTGGTTGGTCTTTGATTTGGCAATGTCACTAAGCTCCATCATTTATGTCCAGTGTGCTATAAGGGTAATTTATTCAAAGCATGAATGATCATCTCAATCCCTGTTTGAGTGCTGAAAGAGGGAGTGCTATGAACACCCTGCAGCATGTTATCTTCTGGATTACTAGATCTATTTCCATTCCAAATTCCAAATAGAAAAATAGTCCCTTTCAGGACTACGGGATGGGTTAGGATGTGGTAGATGCCACTGGTTACAAAATATGCACTTTCTGTCTCCATTTGTAATGCACACAAGCAAAAATATCAGAAAATTAGCTTTGGAAATAATAATTTCCTGCAATTGTCATTGAATTTCACTTCCTAATCATGCTGTTATGGCTGTGGTTCCAACACATTGCATGAATCATTAAAAGCTACTACTGTTATTTTATAATTGGAAAGTTTTGTGTGAGTTTGTAATGAAAACTTCCAAATATTTCGAATGGAGGTATTGGGATGGAATGCATCCAAGGAAAAGTCAAGTTCTTTGAGTGATCTACCACGGATTATATTTTCCTCATGGCTTCTTTATTTTATTCCCGGTTACTCCAGGATGAGTAGATTCTGAACACATGAAAGGAAAACATAAAGGGGCATATGTAATCTGTCCTGAACTGAACAAGTTGTGTCTTTTCCTTTATTTACAGATTTCAGAAAAAAGAATACAAAAGGCTAATGTATATAAAAGATTCAATATGTTTAAGTAAGCATTATTTTCTCTGGATGAGAACAGCAACCTAATCTTTCAGGAAAGGGACATTCCCTACTCTACTTAGGAATTAAAAGCATTGAAACTGAGGACATTTATATTCAGGCAGGCTATGGACATTTTCTTCACAACCAGAAAACAGCCCAACTTAGTGCCTTCTAGGTGGTTGCAATACAATTATTAGTATCCTAACCATGACATTGGTAGTGGGAAATGAGGGGAAATTTAGCCTCACATAACTGGAGGAACTTTGGCATTTTCTGTGAGTCTGCCAGAAAATAGGAAAAAGGACAAGATCTTTCCAAATATGTACACATAGTCCATCTCTTTTTTTATTCTCTGTTCTTTTGTATGTTTACAAATAGAAGTCAGGTCTCCCTTATCCAGGGGTTTTAATCAACCATTAAACATCCCCTTCTCAATATCTACATGAACCTGACTTTTGGCCCACAACAAAAAATTTAATTTTTTGATTAATTCTGAGATGATGGCATCATTCCAAGTCTATCTGGACAACTTAGCCTACCAAAGTTGCAGACTGAGAAGGCGATGTTTGAACTTCACTCTGCTGTGCATTGATCTAACATCGTTTTGACTTGTGCTAGGTGAACAAGTGTATGCTAAATCGGCATGCTATTAATCAAGCACTGAAGACCTTGCTTCCCTGTGTGGATTTTTGGCCCAGACAAAGCTCTTTTCTGTAGCAAACAGGAACTTCAGTATTAATACCTACTCTTGTTTTTGTAAACAGAGCACATAATTTCACTGCCATTGTGACAAAGACTAAGGACACCATACAGATACAAAAGGAACTGTGTGAATTGCTCATAGATGGTGTGACCCACAGCAAAAGAATTACCCCTTCATGTGGCTTTCTCCTACCTAGTATATTGGACTGTTAGAAGAGAGTCCTGGGTTCGAAACTAGGCTGGGTCATCCAAAGAACATACAGGGCAAGCCACTTGGGAGCAGAGGCAAAGTTTATTTCCGAGCATAATGTGAAGTACAGCAATCAAAGTTTGCAACAAAGTTGTAATTGTCAAGTGATTACCTTTATACATTTCCTCTGTTCTGTTCAAGCTCTCTGTTTGGAAACAGAGCCCACCCTGTAGGAATTATTGGAAACTGCAATTAACTGGGTGGTCAACAGGAGGCATTTGGTAGTTAGCTTGTGACATTTTCTCACTCATTTACCATATCAACTGACTTCCTGCTTAATTAACATTGAGGCTGGCCTGGGGGATGGCAGTCACTCAAGGGATCTTTTTATTAAAAGACATGATACCTGAATGGGCTGCAACCTTTGGCCAACCTCAACCACTTTATGTATGTAAAAGAGGGGGGTTATAATGATCGTTCATTTATAATGATTAAGTTACTAATGACTGCCAACTTCCTATCAATTTCATCCAAAGGGTCAAATTTGGCTGAAAGGTCAGGCGTTTCTTTGTTTTGTGACCTGGGTTTCCTGAAGTCAAGTATGGCGAAGATTACAGTGTGTGGTCTGGCTAGAAGGTGTCATGGACACTTTTACTTTCTAATAGTGCAATTCTATAAATTCTGACATGGCTATGGGTCTATTTCTGCTAGGGAAGAAGAGGGTTTGCCCCATACAGCTTGAAGGAAAAAGATGGAAGAAGATCTGGGGAGATCTATTCAAGAGATTCTCATCAGTACAGGATTTGCCCTATTTTCTCTGTATATCAAATTGATAAAAGGAAAAAAAACTAAATTAGGAAATTTTCAGAACAATCTGCTTTATATAAATTTTAATTAAATATATACATAAAACCTGGATGGAATATATCCTGGGTAAGAATATTAAGACTCAAAACAAAAAACTTATGCAAGATTCTAAATACAAGCCATTTCAGAGTCATAAATCCAAAACACAGATTCAAATTGTTGTTTACAGTCTCAACAGGTGTCCATTTCAACAAAGACAAGCTGATAACAAAAAAGACAACAAAGACTTACCTAAATACCTAAAGGGTAACAAAGATGCGAGCCAAATCTCTAAAATCAGTCTATACGTTTATTTTTTGTTTTACACTCTCCTTAAAAATACCTATTAATTTGTCTGCAACATTTTACTTCTATATTTTATCCAAATATTTAGATTCTTTTTTTCAAGGCAGATGTCTTCCCAATAAAGTTGGCATATGATTAAACTAGTATATAAGCTACTTAAAGAACACAGCACCCAATCATTTTATGAGAAACACAACAAAAGTAATTCAGAGTCTGGGTAAACAGAGAGGAGTTAATCTCCAGTGAGATATAAACTGGAGAGTTTGCATATAATAATAGAGGGACAAAAAGACCCCAGGGAATAGTGTCTTCAAAATTAAGATTATTGGTTATAATATAGAGTTCCCCAAACTTTGTGCTGTCAGAGTTCCAAGTAACACCCCCAGAGTTCCAAGTAACACCAAATAAGACTCCAAGGCCAGCAGTTCCTCAAAGTTCCATTTTATTAGAGATGTCATATGGGCACATCTGGGAAAACCCGAATCTGAAAGCTCCTGGGTTTTCCCCACCCAAAGAAAAGTAAAACTTCCTTCCCCTGTACCCACATGTCCATCACATGGTCTAGTCAATCCACCATCCCAACTGGAGATGTCCCCCAGTCACGCCTCTCCAGGTGCAGGCTGAACGTCCTTGATTCCCAGACAAAAGACTGTTGTTATGGCTATATATCTCTATTCACTCCATACTACCCCACTCCCACATTCCCACAGCACTGAAGATCCACTGTGACAGCCCTGAAGATCCAAAGAAAAAGATGGCCACCAGGCTGCCCCACTTCAACCGAAGATGGTGTCCTGAAATGAGAGGAACCTAGGAGGTTATTTCAGTGAGTCCCTAACCAGCTCTCCCCCCCAGTGGGGCCCAGTGAGGAAGGGAGAGAGGGATGATTCCACACGAGTGGTGGGGAAATGTACCTGCTTGCTTACTGCTCGCGCAAGTGGGGATGAGCGCATGTGCGCACTCCCCACTTTTGTGGCTCAGTTCCAAATGGCCCAACTGGAGAGTTGGGGAGCTGTTCTTTCCCAGCTATGGATCCCAAAGAATGTAGCACACACAAACTCCAAACAAAACTCAGTTTATTACTTTTGCAAATGCAGGCTGTTAATAAAACGTTCTTAACAACCTGCCAGATATTCCACAGATAAAATAGAGTCTTACAAGAGTTGGCAGAAAGCCCAGAAGCCAGGTTTGCAAAGAAAATCCAAACTTAATGATCAGCGAACGAACACGTTGTTTCCTGCAGTTTTTTACAAGCTATGTGCAAACTTAAATAGGCTGAGGGAGTGGCCAATTAGCCCCAAGCCTTACTCTCGAGGAGACCTCCTCCTGAGTAACCACTCCTGTCTTTTGGCAGCTCTGTGTGCTTGTACATTGAGAAGAGGCTCCTCCACATCATCCTTTGCACTTAAAGGAGCCTCTGGAGGTTCTGAAGGCCCTGGCTCAATCCCTGCCTCTGACACCACATGTTCTTCAGCCTCTTTGCTGTCTGACTCGAGCACCAGCTGCACAGGCTGCTGGCGCGACACCACACCAGCCTCCTCGTCGTCAAGATCAGCAACAATCCACGCAGGCCACTTGCGGGCCACAACAGGAGCCCTGTTATAATATAATATAGGTAGTCTTCGACTTATGGCCACAATTGAGCCCCAAATTTCTGTTGCTAAGTGAGAGTTATTAAGTGAGCTTGCCCCATTTTACAACCTTTCTTGCCACAGTTGTTAAGTGAATCACTACAGTTGTTAGGTTAGTAACAATTGTTAAAAATGTTGGTGGCAACATTTTTAAAACCATGTCTAGTGTAAGTGTGTGTGTGTGTGTGTGTGTGTGTATCAAAGCTAAGCATGCTTTGGAAGAGATCCTTGAGCTCTGAAGTGCTTTCATTCATTTTCAAAACATACACAGCCCCATATAGTATTTCTTCCTTTACCAACCATATCACAGCCTACTTTGTATTCCAGTGATGTCTTATTTAGACAGTTCTAAACACTTTCATTAATGCTACATATTATGGTAAAAACATTAAGCCTGCCCTCCTATTGCTAACCCTTTAATAAAAATTCCCAGGAGTCCTCTTTAGTCAGTGACAAAATGACTTACCTGCTGATTTCTGCAGAGCACCCCTCTGTTAATGGAATAAAATCCGTCTACGCTTTTCTTTCTTTTATTGCCCAGTTGCACCAGGTGATTCCAAACTCATTTTGCATTTCACGTATGATTCATTCCTGATTGCAATATGTTGAACAGAAAATAGTAGCCAGGTTCAGTATTTAATGAAAGGTGTAATATATCAGGAAATTATTCAAGGCCTACAGTTAGCGGATATTGCTCCCTGATAGACTTGATGCTATTTATATAGAGTAAATGGCAACAGAAGTTGCTGTGAACCAGTGAGCCATGCAATGCTATAAAATACTTGAGTGTCAGGGGGGAAAAATGATGTGTGTTTCCAGGCTGAAAATCTCTGGCCTATAATGACATTGAATGCAAGCCAGCAAAAGCAGACATATGTTTGAGTTCATGAAGCACGATTTTGACAAATGATCGATTTAATACATCTTGCAATGTATTTGCCCTACTGCAAAGAGCGCAGCATAAAGACCAGTGGTGGGTTGCCCTCGGTTCGCACCAGTCCTATAGAACTGGTAGTAAAACCAGCGGGAAGGTCCGCCCACCAATGTCATCAAAATGCTTCTGCGCATGTGAAGCAAGCGCGCACACATGGTCCCACTGTAAACCGGTAGTAAAAGTAAATAGAACCCCCCTCTCCCGATAAAGACCTCTATCAACATCCAAAGAAATCTGTGTATTCATATTTAATGAAATTATTTGAGAAATGTCATAAAAAGTTCCTAAATAGTTAATTCATTCAGTGCATACATGGAAATGATCACTGAAGTATTAATAGATTAATAGCAGCCCACGATAACTCTGGTCCATCACTTCTTTTGCTCTCCTGTTAAATGTGATTTTCTTTTTATATATAAATGTCTCCTTTCTCTGTTCTTCTTGTGATATTTTTATTGAAATTAAGGCATCTATAAATATTTTATCTTCCTTTACCCACTGTGTTTAGTAATCCCTCGGCCTCATGATCAATGCCTTCATATTTTTGTAGTGATGTTTCATATCCCGAGCTATCATTCCTTCACTTCCCTGTCTGTCTCCACTGATCAGTTTTAGTCTTACAGGAGTCTTAACAAAAGTTTGCAAGCTACATTTCGTTTTATCTACTTATCTACTTTTATTCAACTCCTTTTTATTCAGTCCTTTTGTACTAACTTGAATGGTGAAAGTATTACCCATAAAGTATCACTCAATGCCTCTTTTATTCAGTTCTCTTCCCTTTGTACTAACTTGAATAAAGCATTATCTGTGCTCCTTTAGAGCTGTTCATTAGAAAGAGAAATCATTTTTCTTTGTGTGTGTTTTTGCTAATAATGACAATTGTTAGTTTTAAATTGATCAAAAACATCGTCACAACTTGAACATAAGTGACAAAAGGGACACGTTATGGACATGAACACTTCGAAATGTTTGTGTTTAGGTTTGGTTGAGTATACCATCATTCAGCAAACACATATTGCATTTTGTGCTAATCCCAGAGTTTCTAGCCAAGATGACAACTGTGATGCACAGTAGGAAAACTGTGTGTAACTATCTGAAATGCCAGAAAAGATTTCTGCTGTCTCTGCATAATTTAGGCAAGAAGCCCACTCAGCTACTGAAATCATCATTCAAGGCAGTTGCTCCACAAATGATGAACTAAATCAATCTTTTTTTTTTAATCTTGGGTGCCTTCCAGATGTGTGGGCTTCGATGTCCAGAATTTGTAGACAATATGGCTATTGCTGAGAAAGCAAAGAATTGAATAACAGAATTGGAGGAAACCTTGGGGGTCTTCTAGTCCAACTCCCTGCTCAAGCAGGAGACCCTATATCATTTTGGATGAATGGCTTCTTAGAAACCTCCAGTGATGGAGGACCCACCACTTCTAAAGGCAAGCCACTGGTCAAGTTCTACTGGTTAATTGTTCTTACTGTCAGGAATATTTCTCCTTAGTTCTAGATTGGTTCTCTCCTTGACTAGTTTCCATCCAATATTCCTTGTCCTGCCCTTCAGGTGCTCCTCTTCTTTGTGGCAATCCCTCAAATATTAGAACACTGCTATCATGTCTCCCCTAGTCCTTGTTTTCACTAGACTAGATACACCCAATTCCTGCATTTGTTCTTCACATGTTTTAGCCTTTAGCCCCCTAATCATCTTCGTTGCTTTTCTTCACATTCTTTCCAAAGTCTCAACATCTTTTTTACACTGTGGTGACCAAAACTGACTGAAATATTCCAGGTGTGATCTTATCAATTCCAAGTGTCATCAAGGGAGTTGCACATATCTGGGAGGCACCTGTTCATGGACAGTGTTTCTGAACTTGGGGAACTTTCAGATAGGTTGGATCAGAACTCCAGGCTGGCTCTCAATTGGAGAAATGGTAGTTGCATGCATCCCAAGGGCACCTTGTTCGAGGAAGTTTGGATATACAGATGGTCTCCAAGACAACTTCCCATAATTCCAGTTTCACTATCCAGAATAGCTTGGTTTGAAATAACATAAGGTGTTTTGTTAAGCCCCAACTGAGCAATTTACCAGCAGCAAAACATTGTAACTGGACAACTGGCTGTATACAATATACTTCGCTTGTGTATTCAATTAACAGAAGGCCAAATATATGCCTGAAATCTTTCTGTACAGCAATAATCTGAATTTTGAAATACGTGGTACCATGACAACCACAGCGTGTTTCCTTTCATGCCATCGTGCATTGCTGTATGTTGTTAACAAAAGCATTTCAGAATAGTAATTCCAAAATTGTGTTTCAAAAAGCCATGCACACAATTTTAAATGAGGTAGTTGGAGGCAGAAATAAATGACGGAAAACATCTGTGATTCCAAAATACTCATCTAGAGGAAGGATGCTTGACTGAAGCATAATGTTGTAGGATTCCAGTTTTGCTTTGGCTTCCTTCTGCTGGGCTGAGTCACTCTGCTGTCTGAATCCATATTGTTTATGGATTACTAAGCCCGCTTAGAGGGGGCTGTAAAGCAGTATATAAGTCTAAGTGCTATTGCTAGTGCTATTTGGGTCTATCATTATCTGTGCAGAGATGTCATAGCAGGGCCCACTTTTCAGATGAGGCCAACTTCTGCTTTGGGGTGTGGTGCCACCTGTCAGATTGAAGATTGTTCCTGATAAGTGACCACCTATTTGGAGGAAGGATAAACATCCTGCAGCTCAGTGATAGGTCATTGCTTCCTGCAGAAGATTCATGATTCACCCAAGTTCAGAGAAATTTGAAATGGGACATTGAAAGATCTGCAGTCACTGTATAGAATATTGAGCTACTTAACCCTGATTCAGTATATGGCAGTACCTTCCTTTCTTCATATAAACCGAAGCTTGGTTTACATGAGTGTTTAACTATGCTCCATTAAATAATAAGTGTTAACTTAAACTATATATTAGGCCTTACTTTAATATAAGTCTTACTGAATAAATTATGAGCAGATCCTCACTTTTTGATAGGCTCATTGTCTAATATGAGCCTTTTGTCTTCCTGTCCTTTCTGGCCCTTTGCAGATGCATCCCGTATCTGAAATTGGCTTAAGAAACAACTGGAAGCAGCCTTAGAGACCAACGGTATACTACATTTGTCTGAGTTCACCCAATATAACAAGCCAATAAATGTAGTTAATAACCAAAAAGCTTTCATTCACATAACAAACAAAAACAAAAACAAATCGCAATAGCCATATTGTGTGAAGTAGGTCTGAAAGTGCCACACAGTTTGATCTTGCATATTAAAACCAAACACAAATTTGGCACTCTGCCTATCTGAGTGGTAAAAAAGTATACACAAATGTTCCCTAAAGAAAGAAAGAAAGAAACTCTTAAAATTGCCCTGCTCACATTCCTTTTCACCATGGGAAAAAAGCTACACATCCTGGTTCTTTCATCTGGAGGGGAGAATCAGCATCAGGAATGGGATGCAAATGCAGGCTTTTTACTAAGAGGAAGTGGAGGAAGGAATACATAGATATCCATGCCAAATTAGGTTTGCCCTAAAAGTAAATATTTTCTATTCTTATCATGTGCTTCCAGTTGCAATGCTGAAAAAAAGAATACCATTAATATTAGTTTTCTGTTCTGATGAAAGGCTGTCATGCAACTAGAGGAGATTCTCCAAAGACAGATGCAATAACATGTCTTGTCCTTACAAATCATAAAATTCCTGGTCCTAATTTTTACATTCCTCCCTTGGATGAATTTGCTGATGCATGAAATAACTAACTTTTAATTCAACAACCTCTGCTAAACAGCTTCAGGTCTCTTGAGGTATGGCATTTATGCCTCTCATCTTATTCCTCATACAGTTCAGCTGCGATGCAGACAAAATCATAACATTTTTGTCATTTGTAACATTAGAGCTTCATAACGCTCTGAGATGGCTATTTTCTTACTTTCCTGTAGGAAATTCTTGCATCAGTTACCCCTCTCCTACAGTTTAAGCTCTGCTACCTAGATCCCCGAAGCAACCTTATCAATAAACTTGATCTTAATCCTCTGAGTCAATCTCACACACAACCACAAAAATCTGTTTGCTTTCCTTGCTTAGGTGAACAATTGCCTCCGGACAAGATGGGCAGCACATGAATCAATCAAATAGATAAATAAATAAATAGTCTGCACTAAATTCATGCTTCACTTTGGCCACTTCATGGCCATGGAAACATGTGGTATTCTTCAATCAGGAGGAAAGCAGATTTATGTAGAAAGCTTTATCCTTTTCCATTTTTCAGGGACAAACTGTATTGCTACCCAGAATACACATTAGGACAAATATTTAGGTGATTCAATTATTTAGGGCAATGATTGGTACATTCCTGTCTCTGCTTACCCTCCTCCCCACTATCTCCTACTGTTGGGGTGGGGAAACAACTGCTACTTGTTGTTCTGAACACGTGGGTGTCTGTGGCGAGGGACATTCAAGCTGTCATTTTTATTTTCTAGGTATTTTGACTTTCTTTCTCTAGAGAAGGCTCTGGAAAGATGGAAAGAAAGAGAATGAGTGGTGATGACTGCCTTGATGCATGCCCTGGACGACCAAGATAGGGACAGATCAGTATGGAGAAAAACTATTTATATGGCCACTAAGAGTCATCGACAACTTATTACAAAGCCCATAATGTTCTCCTTAGAAGAAAATTCTGTGTGAGAAATTACATAAGAATCTGTGCATATGTGTGAAAGCATCTGCTTGAAAGGTTTTCTCTAATCCTATTTGTCAGTTACAAAGCCGGTTCCTTTAGATATACATGTACCTAAATCATTAAAAGGGGCATGGTGGCTCAGTGGCTAAAACACTGAGCTTGTCAATCGAAAGGTTGGCAGTTCAGCTGTTTGAATCCCTAATGCCGCGTAACGGGGTGCGCTCCCATTACTTGTCCCAGCTTCTGCCAACCTAGCACTTGAAAGCACATAAAAAATGCAAGTAGAAAAATAGGGACCACCTTTGGTGGGAAGAACAGCGTTCTGTGCTCCTTTGGCATTGAGTCATGCCGCCACATGACCACGGAGACATCTTCGGACAGCACTAGCTCTTCGGCTTTGAAACAGAGATGAGCACCGCCCCCTAGAGTCGGGAACGACTAGCACATATGTGCAAGGGGAACCTTTAGCTTTACTTTAACCCATTAAAAAAACTAATTATAAGGAGGAAATTTGATTATCTTTGATTTTCATAGAATTGGAGAGCTGTAAATAAAAGTGCACCTATTTTATTTTTAAAACTGCACCTCAGACTTTCTACACACGTGGAATGGGCTTCCCAGATAAATACAAATGCTATGTGTGACCTTTTTCCTCTTGCAAGGATAACAATAAATTATATCTGATCATGCTCTAAGAATAGGAATACAGCCAGGGATCTATTTATTAATGAGTGACCACTTTGGTATGGGTGTGGTTAAAACTGTACTGAGAAAGCAGCTCAAAAAATAAAAGAATGTTGATGAAGACTTACCTAAGTGACATATGGCTGGCGCGACTGAAAAATTTTCAGGAGTAAAGATGATAAAGCACATGTAGGAGGTATCATTAGCAAATATAGGACACAAAAAGGGGTTGGGTAGTAAACCTTTTTAAAAAATCAAACTAGAAAAGCTCCCATGCAACTGACTATTAATAAAAGGGGAATAGTTCAATTTTCTATCCCATGGAAGGGAATTCAAGTGTCTGTAATTAATAGCAATAACACTTAGACTTATATAGAGAGCTTTACAGCACTCTCTAAACATTTTACAGAGTCAGTAGATTGCCCCCAACTATCTGGGTCCACATTTTACTGACCTCAGAAAGATGGAAGGTTGAGTCAACCTTGAGATGGTCAGGATCAAACTCCTGGCAGTGGGCAGAATCAGCCTGCAATACTGCATTCTAACTACTGTGTCACCACAGCTCTTAATTAAATCAAATTAAACCTAAATAAGGTGAGGTGTGAGCTAACATCTGGGGGGTGGGGTTGGCATTCTAATAGCAGAATTAACTGCAAAGAATGTGCTGGTTTGCCACTTGGAATATTTTTATTGAAGTGTTTCCCTCCTAAAATAGAAAACAGCAACATAAAACCTGTTTCTAATAAAATAAAGCCTACAACCTCTCATGACCACATTCGTCCAACTCATAGTCCTTTCCCACACGGAAAACAAACTATTAGCAAGGGCATGCCAATTTCTTTTCTGCTAATACTTTTATTAACTATATGTTTAAAATACTGTACAGAGATTACCTGATGGCAAAAAGCCCCTCTTCTATAAATTGGACAACATAATTAATGTTTGCTTCATCTATTAATCCTTTTTTTTGGGGTCACAATCACAACTCTTTCAGATACACAAGCAACAGCTTTGCTTTTTTTCTAACTCTGCAAGCAAGAGTGAAGGGTCATAAAGGTTTTATTCCTGTTGTTCACAAAACACACTTTCATTTCTCCATGGTAACTACCAAGTAATCATATAGAGGCACCATCCTACACAAATGTTTACCTAGAAATATTAAGGCTTTTGTGAAAATAACCTGTGGTTGCTGAGTGGAAGCCAGCAGTGAAGACTCTAAAATTTCTACTGTTCCTGAAGTTAGACAATGCTCTTCTGTTCTTGGAGTAGTTTTGCAAAAATGGATTGTTTATAAGGTCAACAAAGATATATTCACTGACACAAAGTTCAGCTTAAACCAAGAATCTCTTTAACTATAGGTCTCTAGTAGCTTACTAAACAAAGAAGTCCACAGCTTGCTGGTATAGCAGATGAATTGATACAGAAAGTTCATCCATGAAGGTTTGATTTATTTGAGAAGTATAATGGGGTTGATGGAAAGGCCTCAGTGGTAAAGAATATTGAAAAAAAGGAGTTGATGCTGGTACTATCAACAGCTACAATACAGTAATGATCGGTATATGAGGTGGCACCTTTTTAAAATATTGCATGAAGATGGAATATGCTGTTATAATTCCCTTATACAAAGAAAAGAAGAACAGATGACCAGACTTGTCCTACTTTGGTCACATTATGAAAAGTCTTAGCTCTCTGGAGAAATCTGATACTGAGAAAGGTGAAAGGAAAGAGGGTGACCAGCATCAGGGTGGAGTAACTCAGTTACAGTGATGATGGATGTACTGTTTGAAGAATTGAAAGATCAGGCTTGGGACAGATCGTCACAGAGAAAATCTGTGTGTTCACTAAGAGTTGACCCCAACTTAATGGCACATGTTGTAATCAAATAAATATAAAGGGAAAGCTAATGATAATAAATGCAAATCGTTCAGGTGGATCCATTTGTAAAGTATATCTATCCAATAGACAGAATATGGAATAACAATTAGAACAGTTTGGGAAATGAAACATTTTTATACCGGAAAGAGATGTGCAATTCAAATTGTTGCTGGTAGATAAATGCATTAATGTGAGAAAGTTGTAATTTAGAAAAAGTGGCAAAATATTTTGAATAACTCAAAATTGGTTGTAGAATTCATTAAGAATGGTATAAAATGGGAGCAAAAACATGTACAAGAATAAATTGGTTAGTGAATAATTCCATACTAGCAGGAAGTAAGGGTGCATCATGTATTTTTGCTATGGAATGTATTTAAGAATAAATACATAAAATACCTGTGATGTTCAAAATGTGTTAAAGGCATAAATGTGTAGACATGCAGGTGAATGGAGGTGACATCTCGAAGTAAATATTCAATCGTATGGTGCAATAAAGAGCACAGATCTAAAAAAATAATCCCTGAAAGGTCAGGGTTTGATCAGGAAAATTGGGAGAATGCTTATGAACTACACATCAGTGGTGAAAAATTAGATACATGTGTGCAGCTTTGTAAAATGTTTATTAAAGATGGAATAGATGGAGAGAATTTAACTGTAAATGCTGCTGGAAAAATAATGATAGAATGTAGTACTAATATTCGTCAAAATAAGTTTAAATTGCTATAGCTTATTTACATGGAAATAAAACTTGGGGAAGGCAGGAAAAAACATAGAAGTTGACATGCTGTGGGAACATGTAACATAAGAAATGTGATGATAAAACAAGAAGAGATAGAGTCAAGGATGAGTGGACTGATTGGGTGTGGACTGAATCCAAAAGTGAGTGGCCAGTTTGAAAGAAACTTAATAAGGTTGGATCATATACAGAGTATGAATGAAGACTAAATCTTAAATAAATACAGTATATGAAGGGTCCTTGGTGCTCTCTGAGCTCGCTTGTTTTCTTGGAGACATTTCATTACCCAAATGAGGTAACATCAGTGCTAGTAAAGAGTTCAAATTATTCTAGTGCAGTTTATACTCTAGTGCAGGAGTGATCCAGCCCACGGGGCCACCCTGGAAATAGTGAAGTGCCTCTGCCAGTGAAAATAGAGCTTGGGAGGGCTGCACGCAGCCCTCCCAAGCTCCATTTTCGCTGGCAGGGAGTTGCAGGAAGACGTCGCAGCAAAAAATGGCGGTCAGGAGCCTGTTTTTGCTAGCAGAATGCTTGGGCCACCACACCACGAGTGATGTTGAGCTGGCCACGCCCACCCTGGCCACGCCCACACCAGCCCCCCAAGGTCATTGAGATTCTCAATGAAATTGAGTTCGACACCCGTTTTAGTGGCTTGCCTGTCAGTGGTGGTAGTCTTAGAGATTCTTTGATTGGTCTGTTTGCTCTTGGCTTCTTTGGCAGTTTCTTGATTGGGTTACTATTTATTTAATTGCTGGTTGGATGTTAACCGTGGAGTTAATATATGCTGATCTGGGTGTTTGGGTCATTTTGTTCCTTTTTGGTCTAGGTTGTAGTCTCTTTTGCATAAGTCATATACATACAGTATATGATTGTAGAGTCGCTGGGTCAAGAGGAAAGCATAAAATGAAAAAGTCATGGCTAGATGGAGTTGATGACAACCTCAAAAAATGAGAAATATGAAGTATATGAATTAGCAGCATATACTGTACTTGTGGAAAAAAAGCTTGGTTTGCTAAAACATATGGAGACATTAGTGAATGTTTTTGGTGTAAACTAGATTTGGTTACATTTCTTTTTCTCATCTCTTGCATTTAATATTATTGCTCACTGCTTCTCATTCTTTATTTTCCCTTACTTTCCATAATGTTGGTTTCAATACTTGCAAAGGAATAGCTTGTTGGGTATATACAGGTCGAATATTAACTTGAGCAATTTTAACAATCTCTCAAGAGACCAGAAACTGCAGGCAGAAATACATTTAATTATGCCATTCAAGCATTCATATGTGAATTGAATTGGAAAATAAAAATAGTAACCTTTGATATATAACTTTAGACTGCAAACAAACAAATTACATTAAGGGCATCCTTTTCCCTAATGATTTATGTGTGGGGATGAGCAGTGGTGGGATTCAAGTCATTTAACAACCGGTTCTGTGCCCTAATGATTTCTTCCAAAAACCAGTTTGCCAAACTGCTCAGAAAGTTAACAACCAGTTCTCCCGAAGTGGTGCAAACTGGCTGAAACCCACCACTGGGGATGGGTGGGTAGATAGATATATTCAGAGGTTTTTAAAAGTCTTCTATATGCAGTTTCACATGGAAAAAAATAATGGCCCAATCACTTGAGTCAGTTAGTATAATCACATATATACCACATGGAATAAAATTATAGTTGAATGCCCTGAAATTAAAAGCTTTAAGTGTAATATTAGATTCATTTTTCCAAGGATTTTAATTTTTTAAATTTTAGCTTAATTTTTAGAGAGGAACAAAATGTAATTATGGTTTTCAAGTATTAACATTACATACATAATATGTATCAATATGCTCTCCAAACATTCAGAATGTTGGCAAAGACATTCAATAGCTGCTTTATTGAATCAAAGAACTAATGGAAGATAGGAAAAATGTATAAGAGGAACATTTGATTTTATTATTCCTGTAATAGTCTGCTTTCTTCATTGCAGATTCTTTTTAGTAATGCTTTATTTTTTTTAAATCCTCAACAGGCTTCTAATTATTGTTTGGATGTGAAAGTACGTTTTAGCCTCGCAGAATCAGTTTCCCTGTAGTACAAATGTTCTCATTAGGAAGACATTTAACATGGGAAGAATATAAATGAGATTTGGGTTTTTTAATATTTTGATCAAAAGAATAATGGAGCCAAACCACTATGCTATTAGGTCTTTCACAGAAATTAGATGACCAAATGGCTTTTTTAACGAGCCCTGTTATAAACACTGACATTTCATGAAACATTCATGTTTGAATGACACAGTGCCTTTTAGAAATCAAAGGACAATTTGATGGAAAGATTCATCTCTATAGGACACTAAGTTGTTACATTTTCCCCATGTTTTGTAATGATACAAAACCAACTGTAACTCAACCTGAAGCATACCTGAACACGGGTAAAAACCAAATATTTTAGGGTTTAGTTTTAGGTTCTCTGATCAGTTCAGCCTATTATACTTGTTATGATAGCAATGTAATCAACATAGGCTATTATAGTTAAATTGGCCCAGAATTAAATTTATCAAACAGGATTTATATAAGAATAACACTATCATGCATGGGGAAACCCAATGTGCCAACAAAAGCAGAATAGAGAATAAAGTGTGTTTGCTTTAATATTGCAGGCACGTTCAATGCCGGACTGAACAATTTGAGGAAATGACTTAGGTCTAGCAATTAAGAATGCTTTCAGACTAGGCCTTTTCTTTCTTTTAATAAAGCCTATTTGTCTCCTTCACAAAATGTTATGGCAAGTGGAATCCAGTACTGCCAATATGAAAGCAACACAATATTCTTGATTAAGAAAAGAAGCAAAGCCAGGATCACTGAACAATATATTCTGATTGACAGCACAGGACCCTTCCCCCTCCCATCTGATAGCACCCCCATCCGCAACTGAGGCTTCCAAGAAGTAAGTGCTTAGTTAGTACATATTGTGGCCTGTCAGCGGCCTGTGCAGATTGTAGCTGATTCTGACAGCGAGGAGGCTGGTGTGGTGTTGCGAGTCAGACAATGAAGAGGCTGGAGAAGATGTGGTGCCAGAGGCAGGGATTTAGCCAGGGCCTTCAGAACCTCCAGAAGCTCCTTTAATTGAAGAGGACGAAAAGGAGTAGCCTCTTCTCGATGCACTGGCGCGCAGAGCTGCCAAAAGGCAGGAGTGGCTCCTCAGGAGGAGGTCTCCTCGAGAGTAAGGCTTGGGGCTAATTGGCCACTCCCTTAGCCTATTTAAGGAGGAACGCCAACTGAAGCAATTTGTAGGGAACAACTTTAGTTCATTCTCCTTCACGTCTGGATTCTCTGCAAATTTAGTAAGGTTGTGATTACTTTATCTTTGGTTTCTTGTAGGCTGTTAAGAAAGTTTATTGTTTGGAAGAGACTGAGTTATTTTAGTAAATTTAAGTTTGGTACAGACTTTGTATGTACTGTGTTCTTTGGGGTCTAGCTGGGGCAGAACAGTACATTTTCCCTTCAGTTTAAAGAGGTTGCCCATTTTCTTCTGAAAGGATTGCAGGTAAGTCCTCAATTTACAACAGTTCATTTAGTGACCAAAGTTACGTCACTGAAAAGTGACTTATGACCGTTTTTCACACAACTGTTTGCAGCATCGTCATCCCCGAGATCACAATTCACTAACTCATGAGGGTCGCAATGTCCCAGGGTCATGTGATCACCTTTGGTGACCTTCTGACAAGCAAGGTCAATGGGGAAGCCAGATACACATTTTAATAACAGCTGCAGTGATTCACTTAATAGCTGTGGCAAGAAATGTTGCAAAACGGGGCAAAATCCACTCGACTGCATAAATGTTGAGTCCAATTGTGGTTGCAAGTCAAGGACTGCCTGTATTCAACTGGGTCACACTGTCACATATAGAAAGTTGCAAAAAAAAAAAAAAAAAAAAACCACAAAAAAACACCATCCCAAGGAAGTGCCATTTGTTGAACGCCCGTTTTTTTTTTACTAGCGTGCAAATCAAGTCAAATCTTTATTATTGTTAAAGACCAGCATAATTACTGGCATGCAACAAAAGCAGCATGCCAAGAATGTATCCATCGATCTTCCTGCCTAGCAAGCTGTCCAGAGTACAGTTCAAACGGAGAATATGGCTTTGCCTCCTTTCTCTCAGCAAAGGAGTGATAGCAAAAGGATTTGGAAGGGGAGAAATATGTGCACCATACACAGAAGGCGTTATGAAAAGCCTCTCAGTGGCACTCAGACGGCGGACTGATGGAGTGTTGCTTGTACATATTCTCATGGATTCTGCTATGTTGTGATTAAGTGGAGTAACTCAAATTGTCTGAGAAATAAGCGGACAGGGCTGACAGTGAAATGAGATCGTTGGCATTTGATCTGCTGAGCTCTTGTGTTCTCAAGCCTATGAAATAAAAGGATTTATTATATGTGTATTTACATTTTGGCTTTGGTTGTCACTTATGGCATCAAGGTAAAACACACAAACTTTTATTCTAACAATCAAGCTTATTTGTCCAGGCATTTTACCCTTGGGATCATGTCAACTGAGCACAGCAAAGATCCTGGTTCTTTCTAATGCCAAGTCAAGCAGGTTTTTTTTTAAAAAATTTTTCTAAACCTATTTAAAATCTTGGCTTTGGAAACAGGGAAAACATCGCACTTATAAAATATATTTGACATTGAACCAAATAATTAGATGAAAAAAATAGCTGTTTTCAAAATAAGCTTATCCTTTCTTAGAAACATTGCTTCTTATTGGTTCCTGTGAATCTAACAAGACTGGACAATATTGCAGCTGAAAGAAATGCAAGGAAACACATCTTCATAAACATGCCAGTTAATTATCTATCATTAGTTTTAATTTTCCCCCTATTAACTACATACCCAGTTGAAGCTTACCTTCCTAAACTTCTCTGATACAGGTAGTCCTTGATTTACAACAGTTCATTTAGTTACAACGCTGCTGAAAAAAGGGACTTGTGGCCCTTTTTCACCCTGACAACATTGCAGCATCCCTTTAGTCACGCGATCACAATTCAGATGCTTGGCAACAGGTTCTTATTTATGATGGTTGCGGTGTCCTGGGGTCATGTGACTACCTTTTGCAACCTTCTGTCAAGCAAAGTCGATGGGGAAACCAGATTCACTTAACAACCATGTTACTAAACTAACAACTGCAGTGATTCACTTTAACAAATTGTGGCAAGACTGGTCATCAAATGGTGCAAAACTCACTTCACTAATGTTTCACTTAGTAACCGAAATTTCGGGCTTTATGGTGACCGTTAAGTCGAGGGTTACCTATAATGCTGAAATCCTAACTGGATCAGGACGTTAAGCACAACACTCATTTTTCCTTTTTCTCTTTCTATAGGTCAATCTGCATGACGGATTAGATCTCTCTCTCTGGTCTTACTTTCCCAGGTTTATGTGAAGCCATAAAGGTAGCATTCTCTTCAGAACATTCAGGCCATGGTATATCTGTATTCAGTGTCTGGATTACTGATATCCTGGACAGTGGTGGGATTCAAAAAGTTTTACTACCGATTCTGTGGGTGTGGCATGGCTTGGTGGGCATGGTAGGGGAAGGATACTGTAAAATCTCCATTCTCTCCCGATCATCTGGGACTCGGGAAGCAGAGAACAGACGGGGGCGGGGCCAGTCAGAGGTGATATTTACCAGTTCTCCGAACTACTCAAAATTTCCGCTACCGGTTCTCCAGAACTGGTCAGAACTGCTGAATACTACCTCTGATCCTGGAGATATAAATGTTGGCACTGAACCCCACCCACATCTACTACTGCAAAGACAGATTCCATATAAACTTCAGCAGCAGCAGCAGCAGCAGCATCCCTAGGTTCAATTAGTTTAAGTATGAAATGTTCCTCTCTGAATGGACTTGGAAGAAGCAACAATGAGTATCCAGCAAACTGAATTTAAAAATAGAATAACAGCAAGAGAATTAGAAGAAACATTAAGGCATTCGAAGAGATCCACTTCCTTCTTTCACCATTTGCCAGCAGAGGTAGAAGACAGAGACTAGCATACCACACACTGTTTATGTATCTACTGGAAGCACAAGCCTGCATTCAGAAAATGCACTTCGTATAAACATTAATGTGATGTGTCTTACCCTCCCCACCCACACACACTTTTAGCCCTTTTCAAATTTCAGAAATTATATTCACAAAAGCTATTGAATTTTTTCCCCGTTTTTTAAATTAGTATACTCATAACAAGTGATGAAATAAATGACCTGCTGCAATTTTACAATAAATATTAAAACATTTTAAACCGTCTTGTTTTGCATGTAAACAATAGCAAAAATTGTATGTCAGAATCTGTACATAAGTTTTAAAATTCTGGTGTTAAAAAAGTAAGCAGTTCAAAACCGAAGTACCACCATAAATAGATAAAAGACAGGAAGATAATACAAAATGTTCTCTTAAGTGGTACAGTTTAAAGCCACCTAACAGAACCTTGTTATAAAGTTTACAGCCATAGAAATAATTCACTATTATTATCTATTACAGAATAAACACGGGCTAAGAGAGGACATGGTCTGGTCAATATGGTAAATGGTAAGGGAAAAAAAAAGGTAATGAGATGATATAATTCATATGTGAGATAGCGCATGCAATTCCACTACAACAGTACCTGTCCTTAACTCAGTTTCTGGTTTGTACTAAATGATACACTCTAAGCAATTAAAGTTTGCATCTAAGTTTTATACACTGACTTTCCCCATGACAGTAATAAAATGCATAGAATGAGATTAGTCATATCACAAATCATGACTTCTCTCAATCAATACTACAGCATCATACTGTATTTCCATGTATTGATAATTATTGGTGGCATTAGAGTTCTTTATGTACCTACTTACAGTACAATAGACTTGGCTTCTTCTGACTCAGTCAGATTTCCTCACTCTTCAACAAATAGGATGGATCTTAGAAAAGAATCCTTATGTATTATACAACCTACCAGTGTTTCTCCAAAAATAAGACCTGGTCTTATATTAATTTTTGCTTCAAAAAACCCATTTTGTTTTCTTGGGAAAATACGGTACTAAAAGCATCCTGACGATCTTAACTAGGGCTTATTTTGGGGTAGGGCTTATATTATGAGCATCCCGAAAAAACATGCTAGGGCTTATTTTCTGGTTGGGTCTTATTTTCGGGGAAATACAGTATTTTTCCCTATCACTTTCAACTATACAGGTACGTCTCTTCCTCTACAAAAGAAGCAATACAAACCGGGTATGTAAGTAATCTTTGTTAAAAATTAATCTGTATAATTTGCAGTTAAAAATTAAGACACTAAAGCAGTTGGATCAGTGACATTTTCCGAGATGCTGTCAACTAAGCTGTCCTTGTTCAAGCAGTTCCTTGTATATTTTCATCCGAATTGATGGTCTGGATAAAAGTTCTCTTATCTGATTCACTTTGACCAACAGGGGCAACAATTCTCTATGCAAAGCTTCCTTTACTAGAGCTGTTTCAGGGCTCTTCCCTAAAGGAAAAAGAATAACAACACATTTGTATACAATTAATAGTGATTAAAATGTTATGGAACAAATTGCCAAAAAATACACCATTGTGCGGAAAGTACATAATTTTGCTTGAATGCTTTTTTTTTTTTTTTACTGTGAAGGGTAATCAGAGACAAATACAATTTATGTGTGAAAATTGTACTTAAAAATGAAGCATGATATGAGATTCAATATCCAGTTACATTCTATTGGGTAACAGTAATTGTGGTTCACATTAAGATTTCAGTACTGAATGCCCTTCGATACAATAGATTGCCTTCTTCTCCAACAAAACACTTTATTTAGTTCTGCTGAACAAAATTCAAGGTACTGTTTCTTTGGCCATTCGTTTTGCTTCCAGGCGGCACAGAAAGAAAGCAATGGAGCAACTGTAGTCAAGAACACAAGAATGATGGCACTTTGGGGATCACATCCCTCTGTCCTTCTTGTCCTTTCCTCTCTGTGTCTTATCTTCTTTCTCAAGTTCAGTAGTTGTTTTTTTTTTAAATAATCATTTTCAGTAGCATTGGCATCTGCCTCTGTTCAGAAAGGATACCTGATAGCAAACCATGCCAGTGAGGACAACTCTGAAGAGTAGGGAGCAGAGACATGGATGTTGGTGCTATAGCCCTGCCTTTTTGGCCTCCAAAACAGTCACTTTCTACTAATGTCATTCTCGCTTCCTTTGTCATTTCCAATGGCCACCTCCTCAGTTTTCACTGGGGTCCCACAATCATTTTGCATGTTTTTGTTTTGAGTTTCTTCTAGATACTGCTGTACCGCCTTGAGGACCGCAGTCTCCACCAGTTTTTTGCTGAGGCTCAGCAATTCTGCATCATCTGGCTCTGCCCCCTTTTTGTCACCTGTACACCACAACAGACAAAAATCAGTAAAACTGAGCAGGGAAAACTGCATGCAAATACACAGTTCTGGGGAAAAGCTCCTCAGCACACGGGATAGACATTCATCAGGGTGTTCTTGCTTTTGTTGGTTCCAAAACCCTTGAAAAACCGAGCCTGGTTGTTTTGTTGCAGACATTTCATTACCCAAACTAGGTAACATCATCAGTGCTAGTCAGGAATGGGGTTTTCTCTCAGTGTATATTCAACCCTAAGTGCAAATATTCTCCTTTGGTGAAAAAAAAAAAGAACATGTAGTATAAGCAGTAAGGAAGATACTGCAGGCCAGATCTGTTCCGAAAGCAACGAGGGCAAAAACACAGCTTAAGTCTAAAACAAGAAGTTATGCCTAAGCAACTCAGACAGTTATCTGCCTAATTTACATGAATATGGCAGGAGTAAAGAACAGACAGATTTGCAAGGTCCTCCTACTATAGCCAATAATAAGAAATATTGCAGTCTGAGCCTTCTTGTAGAGTTGATTTCTTGGTTTGGTCTACATATTGAGGCTGAACTTAATTCTTCCACAGTTCTTTGTCTGAATCTTAAAGCAGCCTGCCTTATTTCCCTATCTCCTTCCATGGATTATGGCTGTTCCATTTACCTCTTTTGACCAAAGAAAATTCCCAATCCAACAATTACCCAAAGTCTCAGTTTATACCTTGAAAATCATCTTCTTACAGGAATTTGAAATATACATCTTGGTGCAATTCAGGACTAATTTGTCTTGTTGAAGTTATGAAATTGTGGCTGAGATGAGAAAGCCTGACAAGGGACTATTGAAAGACTAATTAAGAAGTAATAACAAAACATATAATAAATATCTTTAAACAGAAACACGAGTTACATAGACCTTATCCTCCAGAAAAATAATGATTTTTTTTTGTTATGAAATATTTTTACAAATTGATATACTATTGAAATGGCAAGTCAATGTTATCCAAAGATTCCCAGTTTGAAATCCTGTTTATTTCATATTTACATCCAATATACTTCATAAGTCATACTTGCAACTCTCTTGGACTAATCCCATACCTCAGTGATCATATAAGGCAGAAATTGGAACAAGGCAAATATTTTCCTTGGAATCTTTGCAATTCTGCAAATGTTATGAAATGTTGGGTTTTCCTGGCGGTGAGAAACCTTGCTTCACCACCTACTGCTCTTGGGTTCAAGCTACCCATAACTCTCTACCCATAAGATCCTGAAGCCAAACTCCTTCTTTTCTTCTCCCTTCTCACTTTGTCCAGCCAACATGCAATCATGGCCTTAGTATTGGGAATAATATCTGAAAAAGGAATGACTTGCTATTCTGTCACTTTCATAACACAGAGAGCTTTTAAATGCAAATAACATGCTAGATATTATCAACAACATGTTAGAAAGCACTGAAAGATTGCTGTGCCTTGTTTGAATATAGCTTCCCATCACTGCTATCACTCAAATTCTTTTGTAAAGTGCAAATGAATCTATTTAAAGGGATGTATGAAAAACATGGTGCTGGCAATTTGTTTTGTGGAGTAGAGGTGAGGGATATTTGTTAAATGGTGATAGATCTCAGGGCAGAACATGGGCTGGATGACATATTCTTATTGGTTAGCTGAAACAGAAGTGCTAACTCCTGATGAACTCATAGTATTCTTGGTTTTTCAAGGTTAGTACAAATATATAGTAAGTCAATCTGAAACTGCTTTGTGCGGAACTGGGAAATGGAAATGTTGCCAGTGTGGAAGTGCTTTCTTTTTTAATGAAAATATAATATGCCCTAGCTGCTTAATCATACACTTTCCTACCAAAGTGCAATTTATAAATATACAACTCTATTGAATGCAGTCAATTTATATTTTGCTATGAAACTAGTACTATTGTTAAGCTTCCATTTTTAAAGTAAAATATGCTTTTTTCTTCCTAAACAACTCATTAGTAATGGACTGAAAATGCCACTTGCATCTATAACCAACTCTGAAAAATAGTGAACAAGGACAGCAACACTGGTTCTTCTTTTATTTCACTTATTTGATTTCTATAGTTGCCCATCTCAATAATGACTCTGGACCGTGTATATCTATGCCCCCCTTCTCTGCTCACTTAGCATTAATTTAGTTCAGGAATTTTAAGAAGTGAATGGATGCCTTAAACCACTGTGCCCCCTTAAAAACCCATATGCACATTCGAGGAGGAAAATAAGGCTCCATAGTTATGCTCCATTATTATGGCAAGTTTTAGGAATAACTAAAGAATACTGGTAGGCCAAACACAGTGAGCCGTGGTTTTCATATCCCTACTTTAGCTATTGTTTTTGGCTTGAACCATAGTTTTCATATCCATACTTTAGGTTATTCTTGAGTTATAGTTTTCATATCCGTACTTTAGGTTATTCAGATTTAGAATCTTTTAAATCCTTCATGAAAATGAGTAAACTCTGAAATATTCATCTGCTTTCAATTGTTTAAAAATAGAGAAACAGGGCACATTGTATTCTTCTTGCACTGCATTAGAAAGACCTTTTAATCTAATGAGATGACAAACAGTGGAAAGCCTTGGGACTTGTAATAATAGCTAGGAAACTTTCACTGAGTAGTTTTTATGACATTGCTTGTATGCATGGCCTTGAATGCTGTATAAATCACAAACAGACCAAATAATTCAGACTTCAGTTGAAACAAGTTCTTTTTCACTTTGAAGGAACTGGGTTCCTCTTCTGTTTTATCCAGTCCTATTTAGCACTTCCGATGAAGCTACAATCTTTTATCTATTGTCATCCTCTGGGATACTATGTCACTTTTAACTGCAAAAAATAAAAATAAAAAATCCTTTCCAGCATTAATGGACACTCTTGTACAAAACACATACCAAGTGGCTTCCTCCCCTCCTGGACTCTGTAACAAATGTTCCATCTAATTGGTCAGTTTGTTTTCTAAGGTGACCAAACAGATGCCTATGGGAATCCCATAATCATGGCCTAATAAAAAAAGCTACATCACACTTTTCTTTTCCTCTTCCTAGATTCTGAAATTAAACCTAAGTTATTGTTATTCTGCCAGCTCTTACAGATATTAAAGATATATTATCGGTGATTTGTTTGATCCTTTCTGTAAAGCAATCAGGAACCATTGTAACATATTTTGTCCAAACGTAACAGTATATTCACCACTGTTGCATTCCATAAATAATCACACAATATATTTTATTTCCACACTCTTCAACCCAGTGGGATTTAAATTATTCATGGTAACTTAAATTATACTAACTTCAATGGTTCTACTCTGATTAAGTTTTGATAATTGTTTGTTGTTCTGCCGCTTGTCCTTTGGGATAAAAATCATGACCTTTTATGGGGCATCCATTCAGATACATAAAGAGCATTAACATTCCCCTAAACATTGTCAAGGTTTTTTTAGTCTGTCATAGGACTTAGATCCTAATTGTTCTTTTTTGAATCTATACCAATATGTCTAATCTCCTCAAAGTCTGTTGGTCTGACTTAGGTTATAGAACTTCTTGCCTTTCTTCTCTATTTTCCAGTATTTATTAGCAGAAAATTAAAGTAACTTCCATTCACACTTCATTCTGCAACTGGAGAAAGAATAGACTAGACTAGACTAGACTAGACTAGACTAGACTAGACTAGACTAGACTAGACTAGACTAGACTAGACTAGACTAGACTAGACTAGAATAGAATAGAATAGAATAGAATAGAATAGAATAGAAGAGTTGGAAGGGACCATGGAGGTCTTCTAGTCAAACCCACTGCTTAGGAAGGAAACCCTATATCAGTGATGGCTAACCTTTTAGACACCGAGTGCCCAAACTCTGTATGCGCGCATGCCCAAATTGAAAGGCGTGTGCACGCACACACGCATGCATATATATGCACACACATTTGCCCATGCACGTACATGCACAAATGGGCAAGAATGCGTGCATGCATGGACATGCATAGAAGCATGCACGGACATACACGCGCATATGCAGCAGAGACCCAAAGACCAGCTGGCCGGCGGGAGATAAGATATTTTTCTTTTGTGAGCTTCCGTTTCATTGTTTGCAGGGAAACAGAAGCTCGTGAAAGAAACGCCACAGAGATCTGACCTGGGGCGACGGTGCGTGTACCATGCAGAGAGAGCTCTGCATGCCTCCTCTGGCACGCGTGCACAGAGGATCACAGCCCTACACATCACAGCCCTACACCATTTCAGACAAATGATTATCCAATCTCTTCTTTAAAACTTCCAGTGTTGGAGCATTTACAACTTCTGGAGGCAAGTTGTTCCACTGATTAATTGTTCTAACTGTCAGAAAGAAGGTAGATGTCCTTGCAAAGGCAATAAACTTTATTATTTTATCTGCTCTTCTCTTGATTAAAGTCAAGAAACAAAGAAAGAGAAACTAGCAGATCCCATAGCACCAGGTTGATAAATCAAAACCTAACCAAAATGTGGCCTGAACCTTGATCTATTTCCCCAGACTAGAACGAAATTGAAGCATCATTCAAAAACCTTCACAAGTAACTGTATTGCCCATATTGGAAGCTGAGCTAGAAAACAAAATTGAATTTGAAATTATACTTAAACAAGTGACCCTATTATATTATCATTTGGTTTGATTATAAAAATAGAAATGTTTGAGAGGATTTTTATACTGTTTGCATGTGTTAATATGAATTCTGTATTCCATAGCACACAGTGAAGAAAGCTAAACAGTCTGCAGGAAGGGTGGGAGGAAAAATATGTACAGTCAGGTCCAGAAATATTGGGACATTGACACAATTCTAACATCTTTGGCTCTATACACCACCACAATGGAGTTGGAATGAAACAAACACAATGTGCTTTAATTTCAGACTGTCAGCTTTAATTTGAAGGTATGTACATCCAACTCAGGTGAACGGTGTAGGACTTACAGCAGTTTGCATATGTGCCTCCCACTTGTTAAGGGACCAAAGGTAATTGGACAATTTGTTTCTCTGCTATTCCATGGCCAGGTGTGTGATATTCCTTCATTACCCCAATTACAATGTGCAGATAAAAGGCCCTGAGTTCATTTCAAGTGTGCTATTTGCATTTGGAATCTGTTGCTGTCAACTCTCAAGATGAGATCCAAAGAGCTGTCACTATCAGTGAAGCAAGCCATCATTAGGCTGAAGAAACAAAACAAACCCATCAGAGAGATAGCAAGAACATTAGGCGTGGCCAAAACAACTGTTTGGAACATTCTCAAAAAGAAGGAACGCACCGGTGAGCTCAGCAACACCAAAAGACCCGGGAGACCACGGAAAACAACTGTGGTGGATGACCGAAGAATTCTTTCCCTGGTGAAAAAAATACCCTTCACAACAGTTGGCCAGATCAAGAACACTCTCCAGGAGGTAGATATATGTGTGTCAAAGTCAACAATCAAGAGAAGACTTCACCAGAGTGAATACAGAGGGTTCACCACAAGATGTAAACCATTGGTGAGCCTCAAAAACAGGAAGGCCAGATTAGAGTTTGCCAAACAACATCTAACAAAGCCTTCACAATTCTGGAACAAGATCCTATGGACAGATGAGACCAAGATCAACTTGTACCAGAGTGATGGGAAGAGAAGAGTATGGAGAAGGAAATGATCCTAAGCATATCACCTCATCAGTGAAGCATGGTGGTGATAGTGTCATGGCGTGGGCATGTATGGCTGCCAATGGAACTGGTTCTCTTGTATTTATTGATGATGTGACTGGTGACAAACGGAGCAGGATGAATTCTGAAGTGTTTCGGGCAATGTTATCTGCTCACATTCAGCCAAATGCTGCAGAACTCATTGGACGGCGCTTCACAGTGCAGATGGACAATAACCCAAAGCATACTGCAAAGGAACCAAAGAGTTTGTGAAGGGACAGATGTTATGCAATGGCCAAGTCAATCACCTGACCTGAATCCCATTGAGAATGCATTTCACTTGCTGAAGACAAAACTAAAGGGAAAATGCCCCAACAAGCAGGAACAAGCAGGGTTTTAAATTGATTTTAAAGGGGTTTTAGTAACGGGTTTTAAATTTACGGCCAAATAGTTTTAACTTACTTTAGTAGTTTTAATTTTTGTGTCTGATTGTTTTAATATGGCTGTGAACTGCCCTGAGTCCCCTGGGAGGAGGGCGGTATAGAAATGTAATAAACTAACTAACTAACTAACTAACTAACTAACTAACTAACTAACTAACTAACTAACTAACTAACTAACTAACTAACTGAAGACAGTTGCAGTAGAGGCCTGGCAGAGCATCACCAGGGATGAAACCCAGTGTCTGGTGATGTTTATGCGTTCCAGACTTCAGGCTGTGATTGATTGCAAAGGATTTGCAAGCAAGTATTAAGAAGGGAAAGTTTGATTTATGATTATTATTCTGTCCCATTACCTTTGGTCCCTTAACAAGTGGGAGGCACATATGCAAACTGCTATAAGTCCTACACCGTTCACCTGAGTTTGATGTACATACCCTCAAATTAAAGCTGACAGTCTGCAGTTAAAGCTCATTGTGTTTGTTTCATTCCAACTCCATTGTGGTGGTGTATAGAGCCAAAGATGTTAGAATTGTGTCCATGTCCCAATATTTCTGGACCTGACTGTATATCACTTTTGTGTACTGCAGAGTGGTTCTTCCGTGGTGCATCTTGTTGTACATACTTAATCAAGTTACTATAAAACCTTCCTTATTTCTAACATCTGGAATAAAGGCAACACTATCAATTACTGTGTTTAAAAATTAGTACCTCATTCTAGACAGGCTATAAATGCTCCTATTCCTGTGCAAGACTCAGAACAAGTAGAATAACTTCCATAATATCCCATTTAAAAGGGGAAGCAAGATAAAAATGTGTTGTGCAAATGCTACACAATGCTTGAGTATTTAATTTAAATAGCATGTATTTTTCATGCTACAAACACCTTAAAATGGCATGTGGAGTCCATGAGCATTGGGTCCCTAATTATCAGAACCCAGATGACACGGGTGGAATATGTCATTAGAATGGATGACCAATGTATGCTTTGCCAGTTGCTCTATGGTGAATTGGAGTCTGGGAAGAGACTGCAACTGCTACAAAGGTGTTGTGAAAGAAACCCTAAATCATTGTGATACCCAACCAAGAGAACTAGAAAGCTACAAATGGTGAGGGAACCTGTTGGCCAGCTTTCAAGACAGGCATTATCAAAAACTGATAGAAAACCATGAGCAGCATCACAAATAATACCCACAATTATGACAACACTGGCATTGTAGTGCTCCCATTGTGCTAGACTCTGTGCTTCCAGACTATAGACTGTAGAACCACCTCTGTGTCCATAAATTAAATGTACAGCAGTATGTCTTCTTCAAACCCGAAAGCCTATCATAGTTATAAATGTATTTTTCATGCTACTGTACTTTATCTTTAAGTAGTATATAACACTATATGGTTCTGTTGTCATTTTCCCCTCATCCTCCTTTAACCTGTGTTATACAAATTCTAGGCTTTTTTTAAAAAGCACATGTAACAAGCTTAGAATACTAATTTATTTTGTGACATAAGCTTACTAGAGTCATAATAAGCTCATTCAATTCCTCTCTCCCACCCACCAGGATACCAGCTGATTTAAAGAGGAAAGGATCACCCAATTCCAAATTGTGCTATTCTGTATTTGCCCATGAAAATCAACTTCCATCTGAAGTGGGAAATTGCAAAGTTGCTATAATTGCAAAGTTCATGTTCAAATCTGACAGGATTGTAAACCTGCAGAACTCTTCTTTTACACACATCTCTTCTCATATACATGCATATGCATGTGCCTGGTGATAGGCCTGAATTGAAGATAAAAATGATGGAGAATCAGCTTTTATAAAAAGACAATTCTATATAAAGATAGCCTCATGTCAGATTCAATCTGCTGACAGCATTGTTCTATTTTCTTGGAAAAATTACAGAAGTTCTTTACTGTTATTTTCTTCTAGGGTGTCCTTTAATTTCTCAAACTAGCCTTCAGGCCTGGAATTCACATACAAGTACAACCCAGAGCCAGTCCTGTTTAATCATCCAGGATATATGTGATGGCCATGGATCTACAGGTGTTCCTTTGTCTCTTTATACTGTATTTCTATTCATATTTCATCATTCTATTAGCCTGTTAACATTGGCTAATTGCAAAGTGATCTTAAACTAGACACAATGGAAATATATTTGGTTGCCTAACCGCTTGGCTTCTAGAGCAATTTGACATTTTGACTTAAGTAGCTCATCTATGCCATCAATAGTTTCACCTGCACACTCTTTATTTTGCTTCTTCCGTAGGCCTCTTCCAAAAGTGCTCTATCTTATCAATTCCAGTTTTAAGTCTTGTGTTTTTGACTGAGATATGTCCACACTGATGCCCCAATACTGTAATGATCTAGTCTACAAACCAATGTTATTGGAATGTGTCATTTCAAACTCTGGATTAAAGTTTATGCAACTAATATGCTCTCACTTTTCGATTACTTTCTTATATGTAAGATTTAATCTTTTGCAAGGGGGTGGGGAGCAACCATGTTGATCTGCAATCTTAATCAAAGCGTTTTAGATACAGACCAAAGATAGAGGATGAAAGTTATTGTCTCATTTTTACTTCATAGTTCAACTTTGCATTTCATGCACAAAGTTAATGGCCCCAATTAAGAAAAATCTTACTAACATTTCAGTCCTTGGCTTAATTACATTTAACATTAAAAGTTTAAGTATGTTAAGTTTAATTTTCTAAATAATATACGCATTATTGTTTATTCAGCATAAAAAAGAATGACTACCAAGGAAGAAGTGCTTGAAAAGGATCTCAATGCCCTTGATTGCAAGCATATTTTGAAGAATAAATGTAGTATTATAATCATGTCATACAATCTACATGATAGCTTCTCTTTTGTATGTGGAAGGTCAAACTTTATAACAAACTTCATCCATATTATATTATGATGTCACAAACTTTTACTCATACTAATTCAGTTAAGCTCAAAATTTAGAGAAACCACTAATATTTATCTTAAAATGTTTGTGGGTTAAAAAAAAACCCAGATATTTGGAGAAAGAATATACTAAAAAAAGTTTTGCAGTCAAAGGGATTAATGAAGTGCAGGTACTTTGAAGTATGGCAATAATTATTGATTTAAAAAAGATCAATTTCCATAAAATAAAGAAAAAAGACTAATATTTGAAAATGTACCATAGTGAAGTGGACCAGATATCTGCATTTACCTAGTTATCAACCATATTTCTATGTATTTTTCCCTGCCTTCACTTAATCTGAATTCTGATTTAGTAGCTTTTTATTTAATTTGTTCCATGACTTTCTAGCAAAATACTGTAACAACAATATTTCTTTGGGATCCATTGTTTCATCCTACCTCTCTTACTTGATTCCAAGATTCTGCCAGTTATTTCAGCAACATTTCTGCTCACTTCCTCTTACTTTAAATCTGGCTCTTATCCTGCACTTCTCATTAAATTTCTCGGAACTACATTGGATCTCCATCCAAGATTCTTAGAATCTATTTTTGTACTCTATTGTATTTTACTTCATTTATAGTAATTGGAAGATGGTGTTGGATTAATTAAAGGTTACTTAGAATCAGGAATTAAACAGTAAAGTGACTAAATCATGGGTCTACCAAAGTACCTTAGTAATATTACTGGTCAGCTAATATAATATTCTTAAAACTGTTTATTTGGAAATTCCACTGAGTGGACAAGGGTATGTGCATACAACCGCAGAATTTATCATTAAAGCTAGCTATCGCAAAAACAGAAATGAAATGTAAAATAAAACAAAAATTTAACCTTAAAAACAGTTCCCCTAAATATTCCCTATTAAAATTAAATTAAATTTAGGATATGGCAAGTATCTCAACTAGTTTTCTGATAGGAAGTCTGATATCACACAATGTTTGAATAATGCTATACAAACTATTCTAAAACGCACAATTAAAAATGAACATTCCATTGAAATAATTATTGTAAAATAAGTTAATAAAATTTATCTATTGCAGTGCCTTTTCTGTAATCTGAATAAAACTAAAAACATGCCTGGCAGCTGTTCAGAAAAGAAAGCTCTCTCTGAAGGGGTGCAATGCATTGCAACAAAAATACTAGAGAATCCTTTTCTCTATTTTTAAGTACAACAGCAACAAATCATCTGTCTTTTTGGTCCTCCATGTCCTTTACATTTTGCTAGTAAGCATTGCCTTCCATTGAAATTAGATTTAGTGTGGCAACACTGCCCTATTGGATAGTGTACATCTGGTAAGTTAAACAAATACACACCCCAATGTTAAATCATATTTCATGATATGCACTAAAAGAATAGCCATCCATAATTCAGAGTTACAGACATAGCCTAGCCTAAGAAATTTAATACAGTATGTATAAAAACATATAGATACATATTCAATTTCTACTTACCTGCATTCTTTTAAACCATAATATATAATTTAAAGTGTAGGTGAGAATGACCCATGCTCCAAATGCATATAGCTGGTTTTTTTTTTTCTTAGCAGTAAACTACATTCTGAAATAGCTGCACCCACTACTGGCATTGCACAAAACAATCACTTACTGATTTTTTTCTCCTCTCTCCCAAAAGGATAACAGCACAGCTGGCCCATGATATCTACTGTTTGGTTTTCTTCCTCGTCCTTTCAGTATGCACCACCCCAAACTGTAAACTGAATGTTGCTCTCGACTCTGAAGGCAAACTGTTCATTCTACTCAGAGGAACACAGAAAGGCGCGCGTGCACACACACACACACACACACTGAGGGGAGGGAAAGAGAAAGCAGCCAGCTCTCTGCTGTAAAGAATGAGAAAGGCTCCACCTCTTTGTCCTCGGCACTGATAGGTGTAGAGAAGGAAAACTATTCCTACCATCTGGAGGGGTTTACAGTGACACTATTTTACGCATACACACATGGGTGCTTCACACATTTCACGATTTCTTTGCCCAGGAATTTAGAATGTCAAAATACAGTACCTTGTCACCATCAAGAACTGGTTATATTAATAGCTAGTTTTAAATCTTACAGTTGGGACAATGTTAGAGGCAGAGTTTCCTTCTCAATTTTTTTTTTCTCGTCCTTCTATTACTCAAAAGCTGTAATACTTGCAGAAATATAAGAGATACAATATTTTCCATCGCTTTATCTCAATTTTTTAAAAACCCATGTAATTTTATAATCCTACCTCACTTAAAGCTTATGAAGATGCAGGAATGCAACCAGACGGGCAAAATCTTTAACGGATTAATAGAGTTGGAAGGGACCTTATAGGTCATCCAGTCCAACCCCCTGCTCAAGCAGGAGAGCCTATATCATTTCTGACAAATGGCAGTCCAATCTTTTCTTGAACGTCTCAAGTGATGAAGTTCCCACAACCTCTGAAAGCAAGCTGTTCCATTGGTCTATATCTATATCTATATCTATATCTATATCTGCCAATTTATATTTATATGTATAAAGTATATATATTTTTCCCAATTGTTAAGGTTGCAGACAATAAAATTGATACCTCAGTACTGGTTCTTAATTGGTTCTGGGAGGTGGGATGAGTATTAAAAAGGATAAGTACCAAACAAACCATATGATTTACCACATGTCCCTTTGTTTCGGCCAGGAAGGACCTCCTATCTGTCCCTTTTCCTATGTCAAAGACCTTCCCAGTATGGTCAACTTCCTGTCTGCCCCTGTGGCTGTCCCTCACTTCCTTTTGCAGTGCATCGAGTACTAAACAAACAATGAGTACCGGAACAACATTTTCACATCCAAATTCATCAAGTACCAAATTCAACAAGTTTTGAAGCAGTCGAGTACCAAGGCACCACTGTATTAAATCTTTTTCTACACTTCAACTAATACTACATGCTTGATAATGCTTGGTTCTGCTCATGTGACTAATCATGGGGTGGGAGGGGGACATTAAAAGTGAGAAAATGCCCAACAGGAGATGGGACATGCCCTGAAGTAGTGCTCTATAGACAAAAGCAGCCACCAACACTGAAGCAATGAGGGCAAAAGTTGAAAATCCACTATTGTTTGACCATGTCCTGGCAGAACAACATTTTATACATCAGTCATTCTGAAAATTCTTTTGCTAATTTTAGTTAAGGGAGGGGCTGCCTGGCCTCAACATATGGGATTCTACACCACAGTTTAGCTTACCTTTCACCACATGCAGTGCTCACGGAGTCTAATTTAACTTTACAGCCTCAAATTCCAGCAAAAGCAATAATTTCCCACCACTATCAGAAAAGTAATTAATATTTCACTGCAACCTCTAGCGTTCCCCTTATGAATTACCTTAAACAATTGTAAGGTAATTGCTAAACTCATAGTCCAACAGGGATAATGTGATGATACAACTGATACTCAGTTCTCTTAATCTTTAATAGTGAAAGAAATTCAAAGGAAAAAAAAACATTGATTACAGGATAACAAGTTATGTACTAAGCCTCTATTCTTCTCTTTCTGTGTCTTTACAGAATTTCTTCTTTCCAGTATCATCCACAAACAAAAACAGAGGAGTATTATTTTTAAATATTGAATCACAACTGTTCTTTAAAACAATGTGAACAGAACACCCTGTCCCGAGAACCCTGAGAATTGTTCCAAGATCATTTGGTATCTTATCAAGGACAGAAGTCAGAAGGTTCTTTCATGGAAATACTAACGTGATACTTTTCAGACAAATACTATATGGTACTTATAAATTATTCTGATATGGCAGGATGGACTATAAAACTCTATCATGCATATGAACAGCTTCATCTACATTTTGTAATAAAGCCTGCTTAAGCAAAAACTGTCAGCCTGTCAAATCACATTTTTAAAAAAGCACATGACCCATATTCTAAAGAACAAATGAATTAAACATGACTACTTAACACACATCTACAGGGCATAAGTAAAAGCTGTCATTAAAGCAAAAGAAAATACGTCTGGTGGGAATTTCTTTCATTTTACTCTTTTCAGGAGACTAATGCCCTATTTATTTAAAAAGGAAACTAACTGGGAAACATGCTAGAAGTGTACTTTTTGTTTCATTTTACAACTGTGAAGTGACAACAGATAGTTGATTTCTAAGAGTATTTAATGAAATATGTCCAAATAATTTCAGCATGAATAAAAATGTGGGTTTATAATTCTCATACTGAATTTAATAAAACTTCACTATGAAAACTGTCAGTGGTGCAAAATAATGTAACAAATATACAATCAGGTTTTGCTAAATGAATCTATTTATTATAATTTCACTGTTTTTATACATTTTATTCTATAGCTATCCTTCATCCTATATCTATGCTTATTTACAATTTTTAAACACCTGCATAAGAATTCATAAGCATACTCTTTTTCCTCAAATGCAAACTTCCTGAATAAAATGATATTTTGTCCATTATCTTTTAAAATATAACATTTTGTGTACTTTAGTACACAGGTCACTTGGTGAGTGTTCGAAGTTACAATGGCATTGAAAAAAGTGTCTTATGACCATTTTTCAGTTACTACCTATGAGACATCTCCATGATCATATAATCAAAATTCAGATTCTTGGCAACTGGTTCACACTTATGCCCATTGCTACGTCCCAAGGTCATGTGATCATTTGCGACTTTCTGACAAGCAAAGTCAATAAGGAAGCCAGATTCACTGAACAACTTTGGCAAGAAAGGTCGTAAAATGGGGCAAAACTCATTTAACAAATGTCTCACTTAACAACAGCATTTTTGGGCTCAACTGTGGTCATAAGTCGAGGATTACCTGTACTCTGTTTTGATTGAAAACCAGCTTCACAGAACTCATAAAGATACAAAAATAGATAACTGCATTTCTGCATGCAAATCTATTCAAGAAATACTGTTTAGAAATGTATGCTTTAAAAGTGGAGCTGAACAAATTTATCTCCCAGCCCTTTTAACTGATCACATTGGTTTCCTGAAGCCACTGAATAAGTTTAAGCAAGACATTATCTCTCCAATGCATTCTCCAATCTGCATCATGATGACAAGCTGTAGCTTCCACAATGCTCTAAAGACCCTTCTGAATAGCATTCTTGTAATCCTTTTAATTTTGGTAGCATTTTCTTTTTATCTTGAGTGTTAATGTACAAATGTACATGATCAATTCCTTAAAAAAAATAGATTTGAGATTTCAAAAAAGGTTTTAATCTTTAAATATGCATATGTATATATATCCCCTCCTAAAGAGGAAAAGAATAACCTCCTTTTTTCACCACATTTAAGTTATTACTTGTTAAATAAAGATTTTCTGAATAAATCAAGATGGTTGCATTCATGCAATAACCTGAGCAATAATCCATAGCTTATACATCACAGCAATTTTGTTCAGATACTTCATTAAGATAAACCCAAGCAAGATACTAACCATTACCGATTAGTATAATATATCAACCCAATGGAGGATTCTCTTTTATAGTCCTCTGTTACTTACGGTAATTGGGACCAGAATTTCCACTGATAAGTAATGTGGACCTAACAACATTTAGAAATAGCAATCTTGGAAGTCCTTATTGCTGTCATTAAGTGAGATACATGGGTTATTAACTGAGAACCTCCTCACAACTTTCTGTTGACTTCCAATAACCAAAGTCAACGGGGAAGCCAGCAGGAAGTTGCAAGTCTCAGGTACTTTGCAAACAGGCTGGCAGACAGGTAACTGGCTGCTAACAGTAGATGGGAAAGGATGCATAGGGATATGTGAAAGGCAGGGAGACACAAGCACAGTGGGGCTTGGGATGGCTGCTGCAGGGTGCAAGAGGTGCACAAGGTGGGGGATGGTATAAGTTTCACAGGACTTGAGGTTGCTATTGCAGAGTGCAAATGGGACGAGTGCAGCAGGAGCACAGTGGGGCTTGGGTGGCTGCTGTTAGATGTGAGTAACTTACCAGAACAATTTTCAACTTCCCTTACTGGCTTTCCCATTGACTTTGCTTGTGGGAAGCTGGCAGGGAAGGTAGCAGTCATGTGACTGTGGAACACTGCAAACATTGTTAAGTGCAAGCAGTTGCCAAGTGCCCAGATTATGATCATGTGACTGGCCAGTTGCTGGGAGAACTGGAACTTCAAAGACCAGTCATAGTTAATACTCATTCAGCACCACTGTAACTTTGAACGGTTGCTGAACAAGTGATAATGAATCGAGGATTAGCTATATACTTAAACATGGTAGGCGCATCGATAACACAAAGATTTAAAAAGCTCCGTTAGAGAGATTACAATATATTTATTTCAGATTCAGTACTGGAGTTCTCTGACTTCCTTAAGAATAGATTTAGTACATTGTGAAAATTTCCTTGTAAAAAGTTCACTTTTCATGAAATCACTTGGTATTCCTGAAAGACTCCTTTGCCTCCTTTGCTTCCTGTGCACAATGCACAAAGAGTTATATGATAGTAGAAGTCACAATGCCTGAATTGTTACAAATGCCAAATCATCAATATAGGGCTATACCCAGGAGTGTCTACAGGGTTAACAACATCAAAATAGCAGGCAAAACTGACAACTTGCCTCTAGTAAAATGGGGTGAAGGGAGCAATTAGATTACTCCAATAGCTTCCACTATTTTGAACCATCTAACATTGCCAATGGATATCCCAAATGGTACTATGTTCTATAGCAAAGAATTTGATTCCTTAAACTACAAAGCAGATTTATTTATTTGTATCCCACCTTTATTATTATTTTTAGAATTAACTCAAGACAGTGAACATATCCAACACACCATCCTTCTCCTATTTTCCCAGCATCAACTCTGTGAGGTAGGCTAAGAAGGTCATGGCTAAAGTAAGATTAGAACTTGCAGTCTCTTGCTTTCTAGCCTAGAAAGCAAACCAAAACTGGCTCTCAGATCTTAAAACAATACTTTAATGTCCATTTAAAAATCAGGCCAAAGAAACCCGTCTTATTTGAAAAGTCCTTCTGCCCTTTCTCCTGAGTCTACTGACAGAAAAGTAAGTTAAACATCCACATTGTGGTTTCTCAACAATGTAAACTACCTTTCTCAAAGAGTTTTACCTGTATATAATAATATATTTTGGAGATGAATCCTCTAAATCAAAAGTCCCAAATCTTTTCATTTTTCACTGCAGGATGGCTCTTTCTAAGATCAACCTTTATACCAAATCAAAGCAATTTAGCCCAGCAAAATATGACCAATGTATCTATTTATAACTCTTTATGCGTTCCTCAACAATAACAGCAATCCTAAAATATTTTCAGAATTGGGCCAGAGTGCTTGATCAAATCAAAACGGATATTTTTAGAGCATTAGCTCATAGCTTGAATGATAGACCAATGCAGTTAAAAGAAAATCTTTTATGGAGACGTTAGCTAAAGCAGACAAACTTCAAAGAAAGCTTTATCTTAATGCTTTGAGATAAGATCATTCCATGGTGACACATCATCATTAATCTTTTGTAAGTTTTAACCAAATACCCTAATATGTTTTAACAGATTAGCCTTGTTGCCATTTATTTATTCCAAGAATTAAGCTTTTAATTCCTCCATGATTCAGGTCTTTGCATTTTCAAATTACAGTATTGAATATACAAACCTTTGATTTACAAGACATTATTCTTTTAAATAAAAGGTATGGTATTTAAATGAGAAATCTGTTCACTGTAAATGGAGTTTTAAACTAAGTATTTATTTTATATTAAAAATCAAAGGGGAAAAAGTCTCAGTCAAATGAAAATTAAATCAAATTATTTACTGACCCTAAAGTATACTGCTAAAATTGTATTTTTACACGTTATAGTAGTACATCAATGTAAAATTGATACATAATATTGAATAATAAATTATTTTACTATTTAATGGCATCTTAGGGTTTGAATTATTATAGAGCTAATAAATTTGTAAGATGTAGTTAATATTACCAATTATCTCAAAGCACAGCTAAAACTAATTAATTAGTTATTGCCTACGGTCCTTTCTATCAATAAATTCATGAAGTATTTTTAAAGATTATGGTATCATATTATTTGTTAAGTATGCTTGCTGTCCAAATAGATAAAAATGGAATTCTTAACATCTAATTCCTTAACATATTTTTATTTTTAATTTCAGATAATTATGTGACAATTGCATAAAATATTGGTTTTGTGTGTTTCTGCATTTTTTTCCAAACACTTACTGCAAACTTCTGGTTTACAAATCAATCTAAAACATTTTTGATCTAAAATTTATTAGCAGTTGCTAGTTACACAATCACAGTATACATACTAAACCTAAAGAGATTCCAAGATTCAGTATTGCAATGTAAACATTCTAGTAAAAAGAAGATCCTTATACTACAGAACAAATTCCACTTTTGATTATTCTCAACCTCAGTTTTTTAAAGCCATATTAAAGTGTTGATTACTTGAGGGACCATCTGTCTCCCAAAACATCTGTCCAGTCAATTCAATTCTGCATTCTTTCATATGTTTTAGTTTGCACAGATGGCTTATCGTAGGTGGCACATTTCTCCTGATATTGTCGTTAAAAATCTGAGGTTGACTTATATGTGGATAGGTTTATATGTGAGTATACTGTATACACATTGTTACTTTAGAGAAGTGTACTGCCATATGTTTTCATAGATAAGCCCATCCATGAATAAACTGAACCCAATTTGGGGGGCGTATTTTGGCAGCAAAAACTCTTGGCTTTTCTGCAAGTTTACATTGTACACAGTACTTGTTTGCCCGTCAAACTGGAGGCTAGAGATTTCCTCTGCAAAAAGATTTTAAACTTTGTACCTAACTAGTTTCTCTTTTCCTTTCATTCTCCCTGTTCCTCTTTTGACATTCCCATTTGCTGACTACAAGGCTGAAGTTATAAAGAACCAGCTCTATTTCTGTACAAATCTTAGCTCTGAAGTTTAACGGAAGAAGATCAAATGAAAGGCCAATTCAATGCTGCTTCTTTCTGTGATATAAGAACATCTGCACTCGCAAGCTGGTAAACCACCTTTTGACAGTGAAAGAGTCAGTACGCTCTTCTATGAGAAGGCAAAAAAAAATCTTTAGAAACAAAGATTTAATACTCTAGAAAAATGCTGGCCTATTTTTTAAAATATGGATTTAGATGTTTTTTTTTTAAAGTAATAGTCTTATGTACATAGAAACTGGAAAAGAAAGGCAAGTTCTGCCATATGTATATTGCTAGTTAAATATGACTGGGTATACAAATAATCCTTAAATTACAAATGTAATACAGCCTGCCAATTACATTTGCAACCCAAGGATTCATTTCCCTGCTTTTCCCAATGCATTTGCTAATCAACATGGTGCCCAATGAGACAAAGGAAACAAGCTCCGCGTTGACTGGCTGCCACATCCCAATCCCTGAAGCTGTTCATCCGAACTAGCCAGTCAGCAGCAAGTAGGAGGCTGCTCACTAGTGGCAAGACTGGGCCCAAACAAAGCCTGCAGGCCCTCATAACAAAGAAGCTGGGCTTTTATTCAGATGCGGTGAAGCTGTTTTCCTTACATCGCACGTTCTTACAGCTTCACTGACTTCTGAATAAAAGACTTTGGCTTCTCTGCCATGTGGGTCATCCTCTTTTGGAGCTCTGAAAAGTAAGTATAGTAAAGCCATAGGAAATTGGGTGGGGATGAGTAAGTGGAAAACAAAGTAGGCACAGTGCCTGTGGATACCTGGTGGGGTAGGATAGGGGAAAAAGTAGGCAGTGGGCATGTTGCAACATCTCTGCAGTCAGTCATAAAGGCAAATGACCACTGTGGTGCTGCAACATGCGGAACATTGGGACCGGATTGAAAATACTTTTTGTGGGGGGGGGGGGTAGATTTGTCCTAATTTTGAACTGTCACTAATTGAATTTTCATACCTTGAGGAATACTTGCATTAACAGTTTTTCTGCTGCTCCTTCCAAAAAGATTTTGCATGGATTTTCTTTTTACTATTTTATTTCTTTTGTGTTTCTCAGGACTCTTGCAAGAATGCTATAGCTATTGCCTAGACCAAACTATGCTCCTGGCCATTCAACTGTAGTTTTCATAGTTGTTTGTGCAATGCACCATGGTTACTTCTTATTATCCTCAATGCTGAGTAGAAACACACCATTTAGCCCATTCTGTTCCAGCTTTGGAGGTGTTTCATATCAGGGATGATGACAGTTCTTACAGGCAGACCACTCACAATTGCATGATTCCAGAAATCTCCTGTAGCACATATGCTTTCCATAGCTCTTCTCTGGATTCTTCCAGTTATTAAATCAACTGGATCCCTTGGTCACTCATTGCCAGTGCAGCCACTTCCATGAAGTGCTTTTTGGAGACAGTCTTTGCTTAAAATAAATAATTCCCATTTATTTTACTTGACATCCCTTTTAGGAGCCTGTCATTTGTTACCCAAACTTTCCCCACTCTTTACTAGGGAGAGTGTTTTCCTATCAGCAAGAATCACTTTCTGGAAGGGGGAAACAAAGCAAAGGGAATCTATCAAGTTCCTTTCTTTATGTGGCCTGCAGTAAATAAATAACAGCACCATTTGCTGTCCTTGTTACTGTAGCAGAATAGGATTCTACAGAATAGAAGAGGCAATTCTTTTGCTGGCTCAAGGATAGCTGCATAACACTTCAAATCATCTGTGAGAAACAGTCCTATTTCTATTCTGTTTCCATCAACTTGGTTACAGCAGAAAAAAGATAAGCAGATTCCAAATATATCTTTTAGCCTTTCCTCCCTAAAGCATGACAGAGAAAGCAATTTTAATGTGCAATTATAGATCTAATTTATCAGTTTGTGAGTAGGCAGTTTTTCAAAATGAAAATACTACCCTGATAATTGGGTATTGGAACTGTCAGTCAAAGAATGATTAACATATGGTCACATATTTCCATTTAAATTCTAGAGGAAAGTGAGGTGAAGAAACAGAGATTTGGTGACAGGTATAAAAAGTCTATAGCCTCAACCCAATGAAAATCTCCTACTATCACTGTGAACAGATAAAAATTAAATTCCTGACATATTCTTAAGAAGGGCCATATTCTAGAGCAAAATTTGAATTGTTGGATTCTATGACTAAATATTGGTGCTTCTATCACCTGCCATATCACGTGAAGTGCCTCAGTTGTTGAAGGTATTGTTCATGGTTTTTTTTGACTGTCAACTGTATATACTTCTTAGATTTACATATTTAACATCTCTCCTTGAAAAGATGGCCCACTGGGATCTGAATCGCAGATTGTTCTATTTCCTCCTGGGCTTTAAACTACATATTGTGAACAGAAGTGCTAAGTTTCTAGTTAAGGCACCAATTACATTGAACAGATCAGGATATCCTGTAAAGGTAATATATTTATCTCAATGCTGATTCTTTGTATTTACCACATATGTATTTTATTATTATATTTTCTTTGGTATATTTTATTCTAGAATTAAATCTTGTATTTTATTTTATGATATGGACATAAGACTACTGCCACTATGTACAAATATTTATTGATATTTTTAGAACAATTAGGAGTCATCTTGCTGTGAAAGTAAAGAGAGGTCAAAGTAAATTATAAACTTAAAGGGAAGCTTTTACAATTCTTTTACAGAAGAATTGCTTTACTCTGTTTTACTCCGAAACATGTTACCTTTTATACATACATATGTATATACAAATACACATAGCGATACATAAGAATGTACACAACACAAGCATTAAAAAAATTCCAAATTAGGAAAGTATTTGGTGGTGACAGAAAAACCAATAGATTCTATAATAATCTCCCCAGATTACTGAAATTATGCTGCAGTGCTGAAACACAAAAAAATGAGGGCATCTACTGTAATCAGGATATGCCACACAGCCACTTTTCTAAGAGCATTGCTTGAAGACAGGGCAACACTATGGAAAAAAGCTTCGAAGTCTTATGACAGGCCTAGTACTTAAGCTTTCATTCTTATTGTTATATTCACTTGTAAAATTCTATAAAGAAATCAGCAAAGATTTTACACATACAATATATTCTGCATTATTAGATAGCATAGAAAAGATTAAGAAATATATTTTCTTACCCACTACAATTGAAGATTCACAATGATAGTAGCCGTTGGGTTGCTTTTTTTTCAACATTGAGCAAAGATCTAGACGGTTCATAAGTTCATCTCCAAAATGATGATTTTTGAAATTTGCAAACATGCTTGAATCAATTCTCTTCACTCCCTTGTAACATCAAAGAAAAAGGACAGAGAGAAGAGAAATTGAACATCATACAATGAGTATATATAAAACATTTCAAAGAATAACCTAAACATGTGAATCTTCAGGTAGTACTAGTTTAGAGCTCATTAAATTTTAAAATAAAGTTGATTATTTCCTAGCTAAAGATCTAATTTAGAAAAGTACTAGAGCTGTGGGAATATATTAAGCATTACATTTCACTACTATAGCTTAAGCAATAAGATTAGTATCTTCTTAAAGTAGCCTTCTGTCTGACAAAGAAAAAGATCAGCACTGTAGACTGAAAACCACTGTCAATTGTAAGTACAATCTCTGATGGATCATGTGTACCCTGTTCATTAGTACAATTCTTTTAATTGGTAAATAATATAATTAGCAACTGAGGTTAATACTAGACTCATAGCTGATCTCTGGAAGCTCCAGGCTTTGCTGTTATATTCCCAGCTGTTCCTGGCAGTTCAGCTATATCACGCAGGCAATGGCAAGAGTGACAAGATGCAGTATGCCTTCATATTGTTTGAACTCTTCCTCTGGACAGTTGTGCAGATTGAGCTGTGCAGGCTGTACAACCTTAGAGCCCTACCTATACTCTACTGCTCTCGTGACAAGAAGCTCATGAGGTGTTGAAGAATCAGTGCCAATAGATTTGCACATCAGGATTTCAATCGGCTCTACACTCTCAACTAAAATAAATAAGAATTGGTGCCAAAGTTTGGGTTACTTTTTCCTAATTCTTTACCTTTGTGTCTTTTTTATGGGTTTCTGTGTTGAATAATAGAAATCAGCTCAACATTTTGTTATTTCATCTATAATCTTGACTGTTACTAAAAATATGGATAACAAAATAAGTTTTTTGTTCTTTTCTTTTATTCTATCTCTATTTACCTCTTTTCTCAGTTGTTTCCCTGTGTTTATTTCTGAATAGTAGTCCTTTGAGATTTTCCTGTACGGCGTTTTGGATAGGATTCCAAAAGGTGTTAAGGATTGCAAAGAATTGTAAATTCAGCTCTCGGTCCCAACTATTTAGAATAGTTACATCTTTCCAGGATCAAGCAGATACCTTTCATAACAACTACCCAATTTTGAGAAAAGGTGTGACTACTCTAATAGGTTGCAGGCAGGTGCTGTACTCATGCTCCCATATATACATATATGGGATATATGTATACATAACTGAATTTTACATAACTGTACTTTACATAACTGAATCTGAACACAATTTTCACAATTTAGTCCAATTTTTTTAAAAAAGTTAATTATGATAATTACTGCTATTTGTGATAGGAAGGGACTTCCGCTACTCTATGTGAAAAGTATTATATAAGTGAACAGAACAACAACCAACTGCAGAATACTAAATGTTATGATATCAACCTGGCATCTGGACCTAAAGAAAGAAACCAATGTCAATTATTGACATTCAATAATTTGAAATGATTTCCTAATAAGTGATATAACATGTACTTCAAAATACAGGCATATCATAAATGTAATTTTTAATATAATATTTAAAATAAAATAGTCAGAAAAAGAATTATAATCAGCTTTAAATTTAATTCACTAAAGGCACAAATGACCAGACTCAAACTATCATATTTGAGGATTATCTACTTCTTTAGAAAAGTCTATTAAGTTGCTAAATGTGGTAGGAAAGAGAAGAGGACAAGGTGCATGAACTCATTAATAAAAGCAGTGGGTGCAAATTTTCAAAGAACCAAAAGATCAGGTTAGAGGCACCTACCTATATGGCTTCTAAGAATCAAAATTGGCTGAATAGTACATAATAATCAATTATCATATTTTTTGCTTAAAGTTATCTATAAATAAGAAAATAACTTTTTCTTTCTTTTAGCAATGATTTATTTTGAGCACAATTTCTTGCACAAGAACCAAGCAACACTCTCAGAAAAATAAGGGGACATATGAGATTTAGCACTAACTACTATATGATAGATAGCTCTGTTTTGGTTAGTGTTTGAAATGCGGCTGACATCTAGTGGTGCATCATGTGTGCTGCTTATGAGCTGCTTCTTGGTATCTCATCCCTAGCTCCTTTTAGTCCATAGCAAATGTTTCTAAATCAATAACTATGGACAGAGGCTACTTAACCACCCGCGCTGCCACTACAATACACTGTAATAGCATAATACAATATTTGCATTCCATCACCTACCAAGGGATTTAATCAAATGAGAAACAGGAGACAAACTATTTATTTATTTATTAATCACATTTATATACCGCCCTATTCCCAGAGGGATTCAGGGCGGTGAACAGCCAGGATAAAAAACAGATAGTACAAACATTAAAACCCATTAAAACCCACTAACCCTTTTAATGAGGGGTCCTTGGTGCTCTCTGAACTGGGTTGTTTTCTTGCAGACATTTCATTATCCAAACTAGGTAACATCATCAGTGCACTGAAACATCTGCAAGTATTCTCCTTTATTGGTAACTCCTCTAAATATGAAAAGCTGGTCCCTTTTCCTAATTTTAACAAGAGAATTTCCAAAACTGGAAAATACAGTCTCATCTTCCTTTATAGATTGAACATTTCTCATTTTATGTCTAAGACATCTATATGAAGGATTGGTTTCCTACCCAACCTTTATTATTCCTTTGTTTAACTCAGAGATGTTTCTGTGAAAAAGAAAGGCCTTATGTAAATGCCTTACTCCAAATAAGATCCCAAGTTAATTCAAAAACTAATTTTCATTCATTCGGGGGAAGCAGAAACATGTAAGTTAGTCCTTTCCCCTCAAGATGCTGGCAATGAAGCTATCTGAAAAGAATTTTATTTTGATGTCATGGCATGCTAAATGGCTCCCTTGAGTCACGGTAGTCTCTTCACCCATCTCAAAGCATTTTTTTCTGCTAGGTCACAATCCTCCCCCCAATTTTGTTTTGACAATGACAGAAAAGAGTCTGGAGAACAAACAGTGGGGGTGGCGGGGGACCCTCTCTGGAATGCTGAAAGTCAGAGAAAATTGTGAGAGAATTTACTTAGGGAAGAGAAATTATTTAGGAGGAATGTGAGGTGTGTGCATGTGTATGTGTGTGCACATGTGCTGTTCCCCATTGCTTGTGTGCCTTGGGGAATGGCGAATTGGCCTTTTTTTGATTGGCAGCAGTGGGGTTAGGGCTGACGTCAAGGCCTAGGCCTCCATTTCAGGCCTAGGCCTCCATTTCAGGCCTAGTCTCAGTGTTGCTATCAAGTGCTGCTGTTCAGGGGGGCCAACATGGGGGAGGGATGGAGGGAAGGTAAAAAATTTCTCTTTTGGTCAGGATGGTAGTAGTGTGATACGCCAACTGACTCAAGTTAGGCAATTTTACACTTTTCACATGCCAAGCCCCAAAATTGCCATCACTGTCAAAAGCAAGAAGTTCACTTTCTTTAAAACCAAAAAAGCCATCCTGGAATATTTATAAGCAAAGAATCACTTCAATGGATGACTAGAGATGATGGAAAATTGCTTTACTTCTATAAGAATGCAAGAGAAAAATTCAGAAAATAAATGTTATATAAAACGGGCTTTGATCGGAAAGTATTAGCAAGGTATTTTTGCAATTATATTGAAACAGCATGCATAGGATACATGCCAGTGTATGTACTTGCATGGATACCTGTCTGTAAAATAAGGCTATGCGTCGATCAGAAATTATTCAAAAGAGATATAGTACACTGAACATATAAGAATGCAAGCATGGCATTTCAGCAAAGGGGTTTTCATCTTTTCCAAATAATTTTCAAAGCATGCACGAGGCTAAAATATAGTACATGCATATAAATCTAAGAATAAAAAATGGTATGAATTTAGGAAATATTGATCAAGCTAGTTTATATCACTGGAATAATTAGAAAATACTGTAAAGGGAAGTCCACTTTAGAAAGGGGACAGTCAGCAACACTAATACAAAACCTCTTAATTCTTACAAGGGATAAAGATAAAGTGAGGTGTTCTGCATCGAAAATATCTACTTTCAGTACTAAAAAGTGACTAAAAAGTGTAGACAGATGAGGAATAGATTAACACTGTCATGGTATCTCTATTAGCAGGATATTTATGAGGAAACCCGTTCATGCAGAATCTGGCTACTTTAGGCTTGGGACCAGGAATGTATTGGGGACTTTGTTAGTGTAGTACTCGTCCTGATGCTGAAGGAAATTTCTATCGAGTTTATTTTAGATGTCTTTTTCAAGTTTTAGAAGCATCTGGGCTTATTGTGCTGGGAGACTTCAATATCCGCTGTGGAGATGGTTTGTCTGGGGTAGTTTAGGAATATACAGTACCCAACAGAGCAGTGGATCAATATAATGTAGCTTCCCTGATTAATTTGATTTTTTGTTCTAATCAGGAGGCTGTTCTGACAGTGAAGCCTGAGATCTACCTGGAGTTACGGATAGACTGCTATCTGGTTAATGTTGGATTAATGGCTATACATCATCTTTGTGGGGACCCTGAATCTGTTAGGATGATTTACCCCCAAAAAGCTATTGGACAGGTGACTTGAGATGGTATTTTTTCACCATATATTCTTCTGATCGTTGTTTTTTACTTCTACCAAGCAAGTTATTAGAGAAGGTTTATTTAGTTCTGTAAATTTCTGAATAAATAAATATACTATGAATAAACATACTGCATACATTTTTTGCACTATAAGACACATCTGACCGTAAGACACACCTAGGTTTAGAGGAGGAAGACAAGAAAAAAATATGGAGTGCTGTCTCACTGTGAATATGGAGCGCTGAATATGGAGCAGCAGTGTAGTGAGGGCAGGTGGTGGAGCCTGAAAGGACTACAGAGATGGGCAATGAGGCGGGTTTAGCACTGTAAAAGGTCCCTGCTGTGGTGGTCCAGCTGCTATTCACCAAAGGACCGGCTCCATTCGCTCCATAAGACCCACAGACTTTTTCGGGGTGGGAGTATGTCTTATGGAGCAAAAAATATGGTAATTGCTCCAGTCTATCTCCAAACTTTTTCAATATTTACATGAAATGTCTGGTGGGGCATCTTCAGGAGAAACAGAACTGGGTGATCTCAGTCTGATGATGATACCCAAATCTATTTCTATGTGACAACCTGAAGTTCCCTTATAGGTCTGCCTGCCTGCAGTCAATAATAAATTGTATGAAACCAAATGCAGACGAAATGGAAATGCTTACCACGACTGGCATAATGGACTGGCATCTATTATGTGAATTTTTTCACATATTTAATTCTGTATACAAAGGCAATAATATAATATCAATCATGCAGAAGAATAACTGTTAGCTAAAATTTAATCTGGTTCATATATTGCTGTCCAGAATTTATATTTCTACAACAGGGAAATATCTGTATATTTACATACACATTTGATCCTGTATATTTATTGTGCATAATATTTCTATTTGGACTTTCTACTTCAAAGATTACAAATATCAGTAGTCTCACTTTAAGAATACTTCTGGAAAGCATATGTACTTTGTTTTGATTCCAAAATGCAAAACAAAATTATTTTTATTCATTCCTTATCTAACAATATTACAATAATTTTGAAGCCTGTCTTTTAAAAATGTATATAGAAAGATTATTGACCTGGTGTATGAATGTTGTATTTTAATTTAAAACTGGATGCAAGGAATAAATTAATGTTAAGGGTGGATGGGGCCCTCAGAATGTTCATGTGTATGAGTTAATTATCTTGTATTAATTAGATTTTGTCCTGGGCCCTTTTACTCTTTGATATATGGCTTCTAGCTTAAAAAGATTATATAATCCTCGTTTTGCACACATGTTCCATAAAGAATGAGTCACTAATACAATACTATGTATCCAACTACACAGATGCTTGAACTTTTTTGAAGTCAAGAAAAATGAGTACTGCTGCTACTTTTTCCAACCAGTGCCAGTTCCAACCTCAGCATGTCACTGAAGAAGATGAAGGGCCATCTGAAATCTACCTGTGTGTTTTGTGGTATGGAGGCGAGCTGGGAATTGTTTACTATGACACTGGAGACTGCTCAGTATATTTCATGTCTGACACACCTGATAATGAAGACCTCAAACTGCTTCAGAGAGTGGTAGATGAGGTCTCTCCCAAATGTATATTGAGTAGTGCCAAACAAGATTCTAACATTGCCAAATTTCTGACCAATATAGGTACCACTGAAGGAGAAAAGCCAGAAGGAGGAAAATTAGAGGTTGTCCTCTATCCAAATATGGATTTTGGTTTAGAAGTGGGCAAACAAAGGATTCTATCTAGGCAATTCCCTTTTGTCCCTTCTCACATGACAGCAACCGAGAAAATTCTCTATTTGTCCTCTGTTTTACCTTTTGAGAGCCCTCTTGTGCTAAGAGCATTAGGAGGTCTGATAAAATTCCTTGACAGGAGAAGACCTGGAGTTGAACTAGAAGATAGTCATGTTGTTGTCCCCATCTTGGCCTTTAAAAAGTTTGTATTGACAGATACTGTAAATGTGGATCAGGACACTTACTGTGTATTGCAGATTTTTAAAAGTGAAATACATCCATCTGTGTATAAGCAGGCCACTGGGAAGAAAGAAGGCCTGAGCTTATATGGAATTCTGAACCACTGTAGGTGCAAGTGGGGAGAAAAACTGATGAGACTGTGGCTCATGAGACCCACTAGCAACTTTACAGAGCTTAATAAGCGACTGGATGTTATCCAATTCTTTTTGTTAGCTCAGAACCATGAAACAATTCTGACCTTACAAGAATGTCTCAAAAATATAAAAAATGTACCTCTGATTCTTAAGAGGATGGCTCTTTCTAACACAAAGGTAAGTGACTGGCAGGCACTTTACAAAACTGTTTACAGTGCTGTGTGCCTAAGAGACAAATGTCGCTCTCTCCCAAGCACCATTGAGCTTTTCCAGACAATTTCTCATGTTTTCACTGATGATCTACACTATATAGCCAGCCTAATTAGCAAAGTGGTAGATTTTGAAAGCAGCATCTCAGAAAACCACTTCATTGTCAGACCAAATGTGGACCCCATAATTGATGAAAAGAAACGAAAACTAGTGGGGCTTTCAGATTTCCTTACAGAGGTAGCTCGCAAAGAACTAGAGGACCTGGATAGTAGGATTCCATCTTGCAGTGTTATTTATATTCCTTTGATAGGGTTCTTACTCTCTATTCCACGGCTGCCCACAATGGTGGGCAAGACTGACTTTGAGATTGAGGGTCTCGATTTTATGTTCTTATCAGAAGAAAAGCTGCATTATCGCAGTGCCAGAACCAAAGAATTGGATAGTTTGCTTGGTGACCTTCACTGTGAAATACGAGATCAGGAAACATTAATCATGTACCAGCTACAGTCTAAGATCCTGGAAAAATCCGCAGTACTTAGTGATGTGATTGAATATACAGCACATTTAGATGTGCTATTATCCATGGCAGTCATGGCTCGAGAGAATGGATATACCAGACCCAGCTTTTCTCATTCTCATATTATTCACATAAAAGATGGAAGGCACCCTCTGATAGAGTTATGCGCAAAAACTTTTGTGCCTAATTCAGTGGACAGCAGTGAAACATATGGACGGATTAAGCTCCTTACTGGGCCTAATTCATCTGGTAAAAGTGTGTACCTAAAACAAGTAGGTCTTATTACGTTTATGGCTCTAATTGGTAGTTATGTCCCTGCTGCTGAAGCTGAAATAGGTCCTATAGATGGAATTTATACAAGGATCCACAGCAGAGAATCAGTATCTCTTGGACTGTCCACTTTCATGATTGATCTTAACCAGATAGCCAAAGCAGTGAATAATGCCACTGTAAACTCTTTGGTGTTAATTGATGAGTTTGGCAAAGGCACAAATACAATAGATGGCCTCTCTCTTTTGGCTGCTATTCTAAGGCATTGGATTGCACAAGTGAGCCAGTGCCCACATATTTTTGTTGCCACTAATTTCCATAGCCTGATGCAACTAAAGCTCTTGCCCCACACTCCTCTTGTGCAATATCTGACCATGGATACTCATCAAGATGGAGATGAGCTTGTATTTTTCTATCAGATTAAGGAAGGCATGTCCACTGTCAGCCATGCAGCTAATATTGCAGCTTTGGCTGGCATGCCTTCTAAAATTATTGACAGAGGAGTCGAAGTATCAGAACTGTTTCGCAATGGAAAACCTATCCAACGTACTGACCACCCCTCAAAAGAGAAACAGATGCAAAATTGCAAATCTCTGGTGGAAAAATTTCTCTCCCTAGATCTTGATAATTCCCAAGTGGATGTAAAGGAGTTTATGATTCAAGAGGTGCTACCGTCTTCAGCTTCCATATTGTAACCTATTAACCTAGAGTGATTTGAATAGATAGCATATAAGTAATTGTAATACAAATAATATAAGACTGAACTATATAGTTTAGTATATACTTAGTTGTTACAAACTAGGAAATACATCAGAAAGAAATGCCACTTATTGCTTCAGACAAAAGTCTGAAAAATTAATAATGCACTAAACTGAGTTTCACCAATCAGGCCTTTTATGCTTTACCCGATGCTTGTTACATCCAACCAACATATCCCATTCTGTCATATATGGGAGATGACAAAACTATGATTCTGATCCTGCAAAGCACCATATAGCTACTGTTACATTTGATGAACTATTATTGTGTATTCGTGAATAAATTATAACTGAAATTAAATTCAGAAGATTATTTATAGATTTCTCTATATTTTTGTAAACATACTTGTCAATATTTGGACACACAAGAGGATTATGTTCAGGTTATTTACTTACTTTTTTTCCACTGATAAATAATTTCTAAATTTGTGTTATGTGTATTAAATATGTCCATAACACAAAAATAATCCAGAAAATATACAATGCAAAAACATTTAAAAGTAAAGAAATTGGTATTAATATTCCTTTTTTAATAGTAATTTTGTCATTGCTTTGTTGTGTATGTTAAAAGTTTTGTATGCTGGTATTCTAAAAAATAAAATTTACAATGCTTCATGTTGATATTGTTTTCAAATGTTCCAGTTTCTTTAGCTTTGCAATAGAATTCTTTAATTCAGAACATTCAGGTATTTTGCATACCGAAAAAATACCTTTATTACTGGTTACTAAAATACAGTTATAATACATGAGAAATTGAATTAGTTCAGGCACAACCATAGATGGCAGTATATGATCAAGACAAGATTATATTTCTCTCTTTCTCTTTTTAGTTTTCTTTTGCATTCACAGTAGGAACCTATGGCTTCCATATACATTTAAACCCATACTATTCCTAAATTATTCATTATGTCTGACATTAGATCAAGAGTGAGATACTAGTCCTGTTTAGATGAGAACACAAATAAAATCATACGAACTTGTTATAATTACTAAATTAGTTTTATTATTTATTTTGAACACTTGCTAGTAATAAGGCTATCATCCTATAAAATGGAGATGTATCTCTTTCCTCTTAAATTTACTCTTTACTCTTTCATTTCTCGATGAAAAAAGAAAATTTGGTAATACAGTAAAACTAGAAATATTCAGAAGAGGAAACTCTAAAATCATTTATATCATAACGAACAAATTCGCTAATAATGTTCTTACTGTTTTTTTTCTGAGTTCAAATTACTCTATCCACAAATATCTTCACAATGGCTACACTTAAAAGTTACATTATTTTCATTATTATTCAAGGGCTTCACTACTACGTACGTTTACTTTGGAAATAAATGTGAGGCTCACTTCTAAGTGGACAGGCAAAAGGTTATATTACCAATATTGTTTGATTTTTAACTCAAATTAAAATTAATGCAAACAGAAACTACATTTATGTAAGAATGTGTATATATCATTCTAACATCTGATAAACCAGGGCAATTTACATATTATTTCCCAGATGCTCAATTATAAAATATGAATCATCACATCAAAGCAAAGGTCAATACAGAATTACTGTATTTATAACAGCCCAGATAAGTGCTTGACCCCAGGATGCCCTTATAGTCATTAAAACCTATGAGTTGGAATTACTATTGAAAAAGCATGAAAACTTCAGCGGAAAATAGAATTTATAAAAATGCCCTCTTCCTTAATCTTTCTTTTCTTTCTTTAAGAGAGCTGTACAAGCTAAAGTTAACAGTTTTTGAACTTTTTTTTTTAATAATCTCAGATATATAATTATGCTGACTGTTGGATTAGATTCAAACTGTGAAATAATGTATACAGGATTTCCTGATAACAGACTTAATACTGATTTACTGTCACTCGGCTACATTTAAATGTAAAATCATATAAAAATAATTTGTGGACAATCTAAACCTTAATGCAAACTGCCCCTCAGCCCTATTGTGATTACTTCACCTGCTTTTGTAGTTTTGGGGATTTTGACAACTTCATGAAGGTCAAGTGAGGCTTTAAAACTTTGTCATCTATGATGATGCCTTTTTCGTGAAACATCTTCTTCATAATTTCTAGGTTTAAAAAAATAGAAGTACTTACAGGTAAATCAGAGAATGAGAAATATCTGTTTCATGAAAAAAGAAGAATCCACTGAAAAGTGAAAACACTTGATTTTTAAATTTGCTACAACTAACCATACAATTTTACACATGTAACATCAATTGTATATAATTATGGTGCAGATTATTTCTTGGAGAAAGCAGGAATCCTCCAACATGGCTATATAGTGATACACAAGGATTGCCTTATTCTGATATCACTCTCACACTTAATTTTGCTATTACTGGGATGTGTGAAAGCAAACTGTCAGCTCACATTTGCTTCAGGCATGTTAAATGCTAAATCACGTTGTGTATGAAACTTAAATGTATTTGGAAAGTCAGTAGTAAAGCAAACACTATTGTGACTTTTACAAAAGTATGATCAGGCAGCAGAACTATTTTTAGTCTACTGCAATCTATTTTTTTTTAAATCTTAGACAGATGTCAAGAGTTTAAACTTTTTTTTTTTATCATAACAACATATTTAAAAGAAGAAGAGGGAATTGTAGAACCACAGAGCTGGAAAGTCCACCGAGTCCACATCCTGCTCAGTGCGAAATCTAAATCAAAACATTCTGAACATATGGCTGTCTCGCCTCCACTTGAAGACATTAAAGGGGCCAACTACCTTCAAGGTGCTCTTGGTGGTTTTTTTTTTTTCCTATTGAACTGGATTCTGCCTTCCTGTTACTTTAACCTGTTATTCTGAATCTTGCACTCAAAAGAGAACAGGGATTGCTCTTCTATATATCATCCCTTCAAGTATTTGAAGAACACTCTCAGTCATCTTTTGTCAAGGCTCTGTTTCTCCAATGTCTCTTCACAGGAGTTCTTTTCTAGCTCCATGGTCATTATTTTCTGAATCTTTTCAGTTTTCCTCAATCTGTCTTGAAATATGTGCCCAGAACTGAACACAACACTCAAGGTGGGATTTGACCAAGTAGAATGGTTACTACTTACTTATCATGTAGAAATTATACTTTTATTGATGTGATATAAAAAGTGTGTTTGTCATCTTTCAATACATCACTTGGTTTATATTCAGTCTGCAATCACTTACTGCTGTATTATCATTTTCAAAAGTACTAATACCAAATCAAGTATTCTATAGCTGTACCTTTGATTTTTATTACCGAAGAACTTTGCACTTGTCACTTTCGATTTTCACTCTGTACGTTTGATTTGAATTTCATTTCTGCTTTCTGGTATATTAGCTATCACATCCAATTTTCTATCATCTGCAAACTGATAAGCATTCCTCCACCACTGTGCCCAAATCATTAATTAAAACCCTGAAAAAAAAGAAGATTGAACTAAGCAGTATTCTCTCTCCAATTTGATGAGGAACCACTGACAAGAACCTGATGACTATGATTTTCAAGCTAATTATAAATCCACCTAATGATAATGCCATCCAGCCCATACCTAATAGCTTTTTAATCAATATGCTATGGAGTCTTTTGTCAAATGCTTTTCTGCAGTTACCGTTTATCTACAGTAATCCCATAATATATGAAGTAAGTTACTGCAGCAAAACTATTTTTTATGACATAATGACATAAAATTAGTCTGGCCAAATTTGTTCTTGACAAATGCATGCTGATATCCAGCAATTGTAAATTGTTTTCAAGATACTTACAGATCAATATTTTTAAAGCCGCTACAGAATTTCCATAGGTATTGCTATGATGCTGACTGCTAGTTTCTTGGATCCCCCCCAATTTTGGAAGATAGGAATATTTGCCTATCTTCATTCATGATCTCCAGAGTGCCTCAAAATCTAATACACAAGGTTTCATCAAGACTATTAGCTAATTTTTCAATACTCTAAAATACAATTAATCTGGTTCTGGATGCTGAAATAGGTTTTCCTTAACATGGTTCTTTCAGTACATTCATCCTGGCCTTCACATTTTTTTGTGGAACACATTGATTTTTGTTGGAGAAAACTGGACCAAAATAGGAACTACGTAAGTGCATTATTTTGTTTACCTTCTTCACTGAACAGTTGAGATACCAGTTTTTAATTCTCCTTTGTTAATATAATACGGTCATGGATTAGAAAACTGTTCTCTCTGAATTTTTAAAATAGGCTACAGTTATCTGATCGAAGTCTTATATTAAACTTTAAATGTTAATATCAATGGTTTATTGGAATTTCTCAGTATCTCCCTCTGACATTCATTTCCCATTTTAATTTCCTTTTCTTTATTTTCATGCAAAGAAACCTGTGATATTTACAGTTGTTAACACAGCTGGATTCAGATTTCATGCCTCAGTAACCTTTTACAGACATGTCCTCTGATTTTTTTCTCTTTGAACTAGAAACTTCAGTAGGCCTGTTCAGAGATTCTACATAAACTGCAAATGCCCAGAACTGAGTTCTATCTATTCTATCTTTGTATTCATGAGCCCATTTCTTCATTCAGCTAAATATTTACTTATATACCTGTTTAACAGCAATAGTAATAGCACTTAAGACTTATATAACACTTCATAGCGCTTTATAGCTCTCTCTAAGCAGTTTACAGAATTACCATATTGCCCCCAACAATTTGTGTCCTCATTTTACCAATCTCGGAAATATGGAAGGCTGAGTTGACTTTGAGTTGGTCAGCATCAAACTGGCAGTTGGCAGAATTAGCCTGTAATAATGCATTCTCTTTATAATCTTACTTTGGCTTTCCTTTGTTTCCTTTGTTTTCCTTTCCTTTGAACCATGGTGGTGCTGTGATTAGAGTGCAGTACTGCAAGCTATTTCTGCTGACTGCTAGCTGACTGCAATTTGGCAGTGCAAATCACACCAGGCTCAAGATTGACTCATCCTTCCATCCTTCCATCCTTCTGAAGTGGATAAAATGAGGACCCAAACTGTTGGGAGCAATACGCTGACTGCGTAAACTTTTTAGAGAGGGCTATAAAGCACTGTAAAGCGTTATATAAATCTAAGTACTATTGCTACTGCTATTTCTGCAGATACTATGAAGATTGTAAATGTGACAATTAGTTGCAAAGTTACATTTTCTAACAACCAGTTGCTAGATGAGGCGGTTGCAAAATGAAGACTACCTGTATTTTCTGTCAAAAAACTTAAGATTTATATTGAAAGGCAAAATGACACCAGAATTATAGTTATCAATTATAGTCCCACAAATATGGCGCAAATGAAGTTGTAGCACTAAACAAAATTTGCTCAAGATTGAAAAAGGAAAGGTGCTTACCCACTGAACCTGAAATACTTTATGGTAAAAATTATAAACTTTTAAAATTTTAATAAATCTAGAAAGATTATAGAAGTGACCAGAAAAATAACTATCTAGAAGTGACAGCATAGTAATAAAAGATCCCTCTGCAACCAGTATCACCAAAGCATATCCATGTTGAAAAAAGAATGGTTTTCACATGTCAAAAAAACCTTTGAAGGCCACATACAAATAATATTTTAACTGCTTGTTTACTAAAGTGAAAAACTCATTTAAAACAACTTGTTCAATGCTGATTTCAATCATCTGCAATGTACAGCAATGGGGATTCATTGATCATTTTCTAGGTTACTTTTTAGTTCACTCGGGTCCAACAGATTTGAGCTGTACCTTGTGTAAAGTGGTAATATCTGTTAGACAACAGACAGGATTGGGTTATAGATGTATAAAAATGCATTGATAATGAAAACGATAGCCAGCCATGCAGTTTTATGCAACATTTTCAAACAAGGAAGCAATGAAACAGGAAAAATAAAATATGACAGAGAGAAAGGAAGATTATTTGCACCCTATTCTACTTCTAGCTCTAGCTCTTGCCTGTTTCAGTCTCAGTCATTCTAGGAAAATGTGGCTTTTGGAAGAAAAAAAGATTCCTTACCCACTTAATATAATGATTAATTTGTTTCAGTTCTCTGGAAATCTGAAAATTTTTTAAAGATTGCCTTAAGTTAAAAACATAGGCAAACAACTGAGAGATAATGATTTACTTTGCAGAAATTTGGGGTTTAATTTGGGATTCAAAAGGATCTTGGATTACTAAATTTATTCTGGCATTGCTATTACCCGCATCTACTAACCAAGTGGAACTTTTCCGCTACTTGAATTTTGAATGGCACAAATATTTTGGAAGAACAAACATTGTGTCTAATAGCTATATTTAAATAAAGACTTATTGTACTCCCTAATGCATTTCCCTCCTCCTTTCCTGATTGCTTGGTATAATGCTTATAGTAAATGTAGGCTTTTATGAAATAGGAGTCCCATTTCATGCTACAAAGAGCCAGAGTAAGTGCTGCTAACATTGTCAATAAAGACCCACACAGTTTCAAGACATAAGCTTTTCAATTGTTAGTTTGTGTGCCGTCAGCACAAAATAGGTAAGAAAAGAAGTCATTGTTTGAGATGCTTTCTCACAGCCTAACAGTATGAAAATGTACTTCCAATTACTCTTCCTTTACCTTCACTTTTTTGTGAGATGCATGTGAGGTTTTTTTTTAAAAGCTTCACTTATAGGTGTCGAGGTGCTGATGCACCAAATGTCACAGCTGTGTAACAGCAGGTGGCAGCACTTCACTGACCATGGCTGATTTTGAGAAAGTTTATTAAAATGTGTGTTGTGTGTTTGTGTGTGAGAGAGCCTAATTAATAGCAGAAAATGCAGCACTATTAACAAGTATGTATGTGCGCACGCAAGCTTTTTAAGTCTGGAAAGAAAGCCCTATGAGGAACCGATAAAGGATGGGGGACTATTTAGCTTACTTTTCTCACAGGGCTTTCTTTCTAGACTCGTCAAGCTGCCCTCTAAATTTAGTCCTATTTGACACTGTTGAAATTTGTCAAATTCACTGTTTAAGGAGCCACAGTATCTGTCCAATTATTTATTCTAATGAATAGCAATCTAGGATAAAATTACTTTTTCTATATTAACAGCATAGGTGATTTTTATTCTCATATGTTACCGTTTGTATAAGTTTTAAAGCATACATTTCTGCACTGTGACCAGAAAGCCATTTCTTTGTGAAGCAGCATTTAGAATCCCAAGGGATTCATTCCATTCCATTTTGTTTCATTGTTTTTTCTAAGCACCGAGGTTGCTCATTTATTTACTGATTATTTTTTTCAGTAAAACCCCTGGTTCAATTAACAACTACTGAGATATTTGTTCTTAGACAATCAGCATCTAACCCACAAAAAAATATGATAGGCCTAGCAGGAAAAAGAAAGCCTGCTAAGTAAACTTATTTAGAAACACATTAGGAATAAATAAAAATATTATTAGACTTATTTTGTGTATAATATGATACTCAAACTGATGGACAATACAGTGTATACAATATGTACACATGCTGAAGGCCTGCTTTGCGTGTGAACTTTTACTTCAAAATGATTTGATTGGACTCACTGCCAAAATTTACACAAGTTTCTCTGGAAAACCAAATGTTATTAGCAACCTGAACAACGCCAGCACAAGATTAGTATCTAATTAAATTCATATAATGTGCTTGTTGGCTGACCTTAACTGCTCTCATTTCCTGTCATTTCTTTATATTGCTATATCACTAAACCGCTTTGGTGCAGTAATAAACAATAGATAACCTAATAACTCTTTTTTACAAAAATGAAACAATAATCCTAACAGTTAAAATAATATATTTGCCATAACAGTACATTGGAATTAGACAAACACAATACAGAGTGTTGTACTAAGAGAAGCAATAAAATGCGTGGGGGGGGGGGGGCTGTCTGTGAAAATATCTAGTAAAGAAAACACATGACATGATGTCACCATGTTGACAATGTTTCTTTTGCTTACAAAAGATAACAAATAGATGAAAACAGATTACGTATAATAATATATATTTGTTTTTATGAGATGTATCCGAAAGCCATATGTAGAATAGATGCATCTGTTGGAGGAAGTGACTTTTGTTCCTAAAGTGTGTGGCCCATTCTATGCAAAGTCCATTGAAGCAGATTTGATTGCTTTAACAGAAATAAATTTTAGTTATAGAAAATATATATAAATCAAGAAGGCAGAAAAACAGCATCTAGCCAACTATATCCTACCAGAGGCAAAGTTAGCAACAGAGTGTTCATGTGCAAAAAAAACAGGAAGGAGGAATTTCAGATTAACAATTTCATCAACAAAGACCAGAAATAGTTAGCGATAAAACCACAGAGAGAATTCCTAACAGATTTTCTGTGTCTTGTGGTCAGTAAAAAAACCGAAGTTACATTTTCAATAACATCATCTTCTTTTCCCCTTCTCTTGCAATTTTTAGGGAAGTAATCAAGAACATAAGAGAATAAGCCTGGTTTTTAAATTAATAAATGGGACCGGGGGGGAGAGGAATGAAACAGAAGAAAGAGCAAGTGAAAAAAATACATTCAAATTGAAAAAGAAAGAAAACAAAGAGCTGTTTGCAAGTTTCAGATGAATTCTGGATTCAGAAACAAAATGTATGGATGCAGAAAAATTTCTTTGGCTCCTTCCACATTTGAAACAGCTGGCTTCCCACTGGCAAAGGACCTGCTTACTTCATCTACTCTTTTCCGATATGAAATCACTAATGACTTTTTTCCCATTTACAAAAGAAAATAGTGCTAGAGGCAGGAAGATGGGAGGAAGGACAATGGCTGGGCCATTAATTTTCTTGGAATCTCCTTGCAGATGGTCCTTTCTTCTCCCTTCTGCTTTGAAACTTTCCTTCTTGGACACCCTGAGATAAACTATGAGCACCCTCATGCAGTGCAGAAGAGTGAGAGGCTGCTGGCTATGCCACAAATTAAAAAATAGCTCTAAAACTTAGTAAATGACTTTGAGATTCAAAAGTCTATACAAATATTGGCAATGCATTTCCCCAAAGAGTTACATTTGTTCCTGAGGAAAATAATAAAAATAAGAGAACAAAAAAGGGGCAATAATGTGGCAGACAGTTCAAGTTTTAATCATAGTGAAATTATTCCTTTAGAGCTCACTAATCATTCTGACCTATGGGGAAAGATCCTGAAAGAAAATCTAAGGTATTGTGGCCCGCTGACTGCCAGCAGAACTAGCTGCAGAGTCAGACGAGGAGAGATGGAGGGAGACCCTGGGCCAGCTTTGGAGCCTTTGGAAGGCTCTGATAAGGAAACAGCATCAGATGCAGAGACAGGGCCTTCTGTCCTCCCCCAGGTCTGAGGGCCTGAGCTGCGTGAGGGGCAGGCACAGATGGGGCCCATCCCAGATGCGCATATGCGCAGAGAGGAAAGGAGAAGAGAGCAAAGGAAAACAAAAAGCTGGCTCTCAAGGAAAAGCAGACGTGGATGCTAGCCAGCCCCTGCCTGGATGGAAAATATAGTAGGGGGTTGGGAGTGGCTGGTTGTCACAGATAACCATTCGCTTTTAGGATATAGCAAGCAATTCGGATTTCTTGACCAGGTCTGTTGGGACTAATAACGTTTGATTTTCGTTTGTCCACATGAATAAAAGACTGTTCCTACCCTATTTGAAAAAGGATTTGTTTTTATTTGTGAGTACAAGGCTTATCATTACTTGATAGCCATTTTTAGCCATTTTTAACAGGTTTCTCTATAAAAATGTAGATTTCATAATCTGCCACAGATTGCTCCAGGTTCATCATCAAGCTCAATTTTATTATTATTTCTGATTAATCCACATAATATTCTGAAACAAGAAATATTTACAGTAATGTAAAAAAGTAACCCCATGTATAGTTTTTTTAAAATTTTTTAACATTTGCAGACATCTCAACATCTCATTTTCATTCGAGAAGTATGTGAAAATAAAGTGATGTAATTGAACCAAAAAAACTATGAATAATGGACTTTGCAATCATTTATTTTAAAAAATTAACATGCATTTCCTTTGGCAGCCAAAGCTCCTTGGCTCCTTTGGCAAAAGCAAACTCAAGGAAGCATTTATTATCAGTGTCTATCAATTTTTGATATTGACTGGAAATATTTCTTTCCCACTTCTCCATGCAGAATATGTTCAGCTGTGTGATGTTTAACTGGTTTTTTGCATACATCTAGTTTCAAATCACCTGACAATGTCATATAAATTAATCAGATTTTCATTTGGCTAAGCCATTTCAAAAAAATTAATAACAACAGAGATCTTGAACCTACTTTTTAACTGTGTGAATTTCTAGATATACAATTGTCAGGAAAAATGTTGTACAGCATGAGATATTTCATGACGTCAAATATATAACTGGGTAGAACAAAGGGCCATTAGAGTGTTTGGCATTTATTATTGTGTTTTTCTCATAATTGGTTACTAGTTATTGCTCCTAAAAACATTTTGTTTAGAGATTTAAAATTAAAATACAGGGTTGCTCTTGTTTGTGCTTTCAAGTCATTGACACCTGACAATTGCTTGGAACATTTTCTTGGCAAAATTTCGGAAGTGGTTTGCCAATGTCTTCTTCCTAGAGTTGAGTCAGAGTGTCTGGTCCAAAGTTACCCAACAAGCTTTTATGCCTAAGATGGGAGTTGAACACATGATCCCCAATTTTATAACTTTGTATCTTATCCATATCAAACTGGCTGTCATATCGAAGAGATATAATGCTACAAAATTTAATAAAGCTTAAGTACTGCAGTATACAATACTAGGGTAGAATCTTTTGAGTTAAAACTGGAAATACTTTTTTTTGGCTACCAAAGTCCAACTTAGAAAAATGCTCCCTTCCTAATAAGTCCTGATTTATTTCAAAGGATGTGTATTTTATTTTCCATGAGTGGAACAACATGTTTATCTCATTCTCCCTGAGAATGTTTTCAATGCTACTAAAACTGCCCCCATCTCCATCCTCCAGTTTCATACTAATCATTTGGAAATTAGAGAAATACATAGAACGCCTGTGAATCTTAAATTGAGCTATGCAAAACATAATCAAGATGGCTGTGGCCTTTGCAACTTTGAAAAATTCTCCTAATGTGAGTCACGCAATATTCAGGCATGGTACGACTTCACATTCCTTCAAGCACAAAAGAACATTCATTGCATCTAATAATGTCTTAAAGGAAAACTTTTCAAGAAATGATTGGAATTTGGGGAACAGTCTAGTCTAAAAGGACAATGTTAAACTCCAGGCTTTACTCTAAGACTGAGAACTTTTTGTTATTTTTCCAACACTTTGCTTTATCAGATGGTTTCTGTTTTTTAATATGTTTTGTACTGCTCCCATTTTAAGTTCCATTCAATTGGATCTAATGCCTACAATCTCTCATTTCTCATATACCTAGCAAAAATCATGGGGTAATTCCCAAGAAATACATATAGGCTTTACTTTCTCCCTGCTTTTCTTAGCAAGTGATACATGACAACAGGTTACATCGCATTCTGAAAATTGTTTGTATCAATCCTGACCACTTGCCAGAGATAATTTCTTCCTCCATAAATCTATGTTATTTAATCAAAGTGCTATATTCAGCGGCCAAGCAAAATTGTAATTGCAATCAAACTTTTTAAGATATTGGCCTAAAAGCAGTATTGCCATCACCAAAGGATGAAAATCAAACAAAGTCATACCCTCGTTTCCCCCAAAATAAGTCATCCCCTGATAATAAACCCAATCGGGCTTTTGAGTACATGGCAATAAGGCCAGGCACTTATTTCAAGGTTCAAAAAAATACAAGACAGGGTCTTATTTTGGGGGAAACACAGTATCATTGACACTACTTTCTCCATTGAATCTTCTTTTCCCATTCCTACCTGCATGAATTTTACACCCTCTGACAAATATCAACATGTATGTAGAACATGAAAAAAATTCTACAGAAATTTTACACATCCCACACCTTCATAAGATACCAACTACAAACCTCCACTGATGTTTAAGCTAAGAACTCTACTTCCTTGATACACTTGAAGTAATAACTGTTTTCTTTACACTTAAGCAACCAACGAAACTTGCAGGACTCCATTTTACATTTTTTGCTGTGCTTTTTTCACCTCCCAGTTCATATTTCACACAATCCAACAGGAAAAAAGCTCTTATGAGTATTGCTGGCTTGCAGATCTGTAGCCATGCAATGCTCTCAGGAGCTGCTCTCAGGAAATACACATTTCATCTTGAAGGATCCTGTAGAGCTGTAGAGCTGTGGAGTAAGATTGTTTAGGCTACTCTGTACATTTTTAATACTTTCAAAATGGATTAGATCTTAAGGAAGAATGTTTTACAATCCAACAGATAAATGTGCACATACAGACTATGTAAGCGCAGTACATGTGTCTGTGTGTGTGTACAAACACGTTTATGCAATGATGGCCAGGAACTTAATTACTCCTCTTTTGGTGAAGGAAAGGGGAAGGCTTTTTTCTAAAAAAACCTAAAAACTAAAAAACTAAAAAAAACAACAACTCAGGCACACTGAAAGCTCTGGGAAGGAACACTTAGCAATTTGCAGATTTGAAGCATACAGGGCGAGTCCTCTTTGGCTGTTCCTTCTGTGGCCTCAGACATAGTCCAGCTCAGACGTTGCTCTTTTAAAATTCTAAACCCACATACAGACATTAAAGTAAAAGTGGTTTAGATCTGGAAATGGACAGGACAAAGTATAGCAATCACAGGATGGTTTTAAAATGGGTTGAGAATCACTTACAAAGGGAAAGCTAGTGATTATGGCAGAGTTCTGTGTTTGAAGCATTATCTACATAGGATGTCTTATTGCTCAGTGCAGTCCAGCAAATCTCATGGAGAACCCTTGGCTTTGTAACCTTCAAACACGATCTCACGGATGTGACAGCAATAGCAGATCTTATTCTTCTGTGGCGTTTTCCTTAATATGGGGATTGGTTTTCAGATGCTTAGATTACCAATGAATTTGAGTCTCTGCCTATGGAAACCTCTAGCTCTGTGATTGTAGATGATGATTGTTGCTCTCTTCATAACTGGACGATGGATCCACAGTTGTGCATTGTAAGCAAGTGGTCTATCACTGCAGTATATTAATGATAATCTTTCATTTACTGTTACCTCAGTTTCTGATGTAATAAAAATAATAGTTTCCAGCTATAAAAAGAATTTTAGTAAATCACATGTTAATGTCCGCAACTTGTTCCATACCTGTGAAAACTAATTATTTCCACAATGTGGAAAAGTGGGGATCTATAGCTGCTTAAAAGCAATGTTACAAAAAAAAAAAAAAAAAAAAAAAACCACACACACACACACAACCAACCCAAAATCAAACTGTCTTTTAGACTACATCTAGCCTCAACACTATGAGCCCCTCAATTATAGACATCACAGAAAACTGTGATTAGGCTTCATTTTTGTAGGCATGAAATAAAAATAATAAGAAAGGATTGCAGGTATCTCATCTTATTCTCATATCCTGCAATCTCAAACTTCAGATTATATCTGAATCAAGATTGGGTATCTAATCCTTCTTGAACTGGTGAATGATCATGTAGTTGCCAATCATTCTATAGGAATTATAGTATAGTGATATTATCTCCATTTCTATAGCTATTATTTTGTGTTCTCTTTAACTCCAGTTCACAAATGGATCAAGCTTGCTCAAGGACTAATGTAGCAGCTACATCTAAAGAACATTGTTTGAAAAAAATTAGGCTACTTTGTAATAATATTAAAAAAGATTTACCTGCTATCTTTAAAAGCGTGGTTGTGTTATCACCCTCAGTCAACTTTACAAATCCAATTTGATTTCTGAAGTGATCAGTACCTTGAAACGATAAATTCAAAGGCTTTCCTTGCAGTAATTCTTCAATTAAACCTCCACTCTCCAAGAAAGCACCAACACCACTATCAGAAAGAAAATAAATATATATATGTATTAATCTATCAATCTATCATTTATCTATCTGACTTAATACATACAATCACTACATTGATTTGCTACAGGTAGTTCTGGCTTAATGGTCATTGGTTCTGTGAGCAAAGTCATAGCAGCACTCAACGAACAATACCTATAGCCTGTTCCCAGTTATTGCCATTGCAGTGAACCCATGGTCACATGATCAGAAATTGAGTGCTAAGCACTCACAAAAAATTAGGATTGCAGGATGTTTCAATTCCTCCCTTGCCTACCCCCCATTTCTGCCTTTTTTGGCCACTTTGCAGACTGACACTCATTGGTGGTGGCAAAAATGCTGAGGCTGAAATAGGGACTTGGGCCTTTAGCAATCTCATCAGCTGCCTCCAGGGGTGGGAAATTATTAAAATTACTTTTAATTTTACTTTAATTTTAAATGCTTTTAAAAGCCTCTGACGATCAGGCAAGTCAGCTGGGATTGCCAAAAGCTTTTAAAGACATTTTTTTTCCCTACAACCTCTTCAGCTGAAGAGGTTGTAGAAAAAAATGCTTTTAAAAGTTAAAAAAAAAGCCTCTGATGAGGTGGGTGGGGTAAGCAAGCAGCGACCGGTTCAGGGGCGTGGCCAGCCAATGTTATTACTGGTTCTCTGAACTACTACAAATTGTTACTACCGGTTCTTGAGAACCGATGCAAATCGGGAGCAACCCACCACTGGCTGCCTCACTCTCAAGTCTGCTGTGCCTAGTTATCTTCCTCCCATTGCTGACAAGTAATGCAAAGCCTGGCCCTACCCAAGGCAGCTGCTGGCCACACCAGGCCTTCCTTCTTCACAAGGCCATTTGCATCGCTTAAAAAAAAGGATTGTCATTGTCCAAATAGCTTTCAACCTTCTCGTGATGCTTTGGAAGATATCAGAAGCTTTTGGAAGGCTTTCGGAAGCATTGCAAGAACCAGCATGCGTTATTTGGAGAATGATGGGTGCAGCCTTCTCACGAGGTTTCAGAAGGCCTGAGAAGCCTCTCAAAGCAACACAAGAATGGTGCATGCTATTTGGAGAATTGTGTGAGTGGCCTTAGGAAGGCCTGGGGTAACCAACAGCTGCCTCGCTTAGGGCTAGGCCAGATGTGCCTTGTCAGCAGGAGAAGACAGCAAAGGTCAGCCAGGAACAGCAAGGCCTGGAGAGCACAGGGCAGCAGGGGCTTTGCGTTGTGATGGCAGGCAGGTTTGGGGCTTGAGGTGGCACTCCTTGGCAGCAGCAGTGCTGGGGCTGAAGTAAAGGGGTCCAGGGGAACTGACAGAAAACTAGACTGCTGAAGACCGGGGCCTCTATCTCAGCTCCTGTACTGCCACTAAGAGGTGTCATGGTGCAGGGCAATCAAAAAGGAAGAGATGGGAGTAGGGGATAGGTGGATTGGAGGAGTAGAAGTGGAGGCAGGGGAGGCACTCCCTTTATGTTATAAAGTTTGAGACTAGGAGGGACCAGGCTGGGAACTGAACCCAGGGTGGGTTCTCATCTAACAACTGGCAGGATACAGATAATGACAGCAACAGGGACTGCCGGGATTGCAGTTGCTAAATGATGAGGTTATGTGACATCATGCTTTACAACTGCATTGTTTAGCAACAGAAATTCCAGTCCCAATTATGATTGCAACTTGAGCATTACCTGTATTAATTGTTTTCTACATTGGCTCCCTCATTATTATATTTCATAAATTTCCCATTTAGAGAATACTAAAAATAATTTAAATTATCAATTTACCATATTCAGTTGTATAAAATATTAGCTATACTGAGCTACTAGACAACTCCTGACACACACACCCCACCTGATCATGAGCTCAGAGATATTTCCTTACTAGAGTCCTTAATGCCTTCAACAATGGCAGAGCTTCTAATACGCTTGAAAAATTCTTCAAAAGTTTAAAAAGATACATCCGTCTTGAAAGCAGCCCATGTTAAACTGTCAAATATCAGGAGCTGATCACAGGAAATGTTTTATGACATTGTATATTGTGACAGGAAATGCTTTCTGATCATTTTTATGTCATAAAATGTTCGGCAAAATCTGCCAAATTTCACTTCCACAGGAGTCATGGATCCTGGATTTTAGACTCATTCTTTAAGTTAGCTTGTTCAGCCTGTTAGGCTGAAAAACTTTTGCCCGATATAGTTTTGCCCAGTTTACAGACATGACAATTTTAGCAATATATAGATAAATCCAGAGAAAGCCACAATGCTTTCTTGTAGGCTTGCAATTTGACTGAAGGCAAGGAAGACATCAGTGATATTTCAGCCTTGCCTTGTCGCCCATCTTGGCAATCTTTGTACATGTTGTGCACAATGTACTGTGCACATTTTCTCTAACACACACAATAGAGAAAATGTCTTTTCCCTAGTATGGTTTCAGATCAAGTTTCCTAATGCAATATTTCTATGACATTTTTTGCCACAGGAAAAAATAATACAATTTAACTCATCTGTCTTGCACTGTTTGTTTGTTTTTTATTCTTGTTCTTTCAGTGTTATGGATGAAATAAAAGTATCAAACTAGGACTTGGGAGAACTGGATACAGAACAAATTACAAAATGATATAGTTAAGCTTGGGTCAGGACCCTGGTTTTTAAAATCTTATAATTCAGTATTATTCTGGTGAGAAAAGGATAAGATTAAAACACAATACAGCTTAAAAAATAATTAATGGGATTTCCTGCCAATAGGCATCATTAAGATTTCAGCCTTATTAAGCCTATTAAGGTCTTCAAAACCTTTGTTGTTGTTATTGTTGCCATTGTATTCACATAGCTATCACTAGGTGGCAGTAAGTACCTTTTAAGCAAGCATCTTTCATACTTTGTACTGTAAAAATGCATTTTGACTCAAAGTATGCCTTAAGCAAAGAAAATGGTAAGATATGCAATTAGTTCCTTTAATAAGTATCAAGATAGCCTACTAAAGCCATAACTGTGGCTCAGGATAGTAACACGGAACACAATCAAATCAGGCATATGTATGTTCTGACAATCATTTCCTTTAAATTAATCATTTTCTAGCTTTCTTTTTCCATTCCTTTTTGTCTACTCTGAACTCTGAAGGGCTTTGCTACAATACTGATGTGAATTGTAGAGGCTCCCATGACATGTCCTGGAGATCACATATGTCACACTTTTCAAGCCATATTATTTCAACGTATAACTGTGCCTATAAATAAATTTAATAATCTCCCATAGCAACACACTACAGTACAGGGAAGAATCAACAGCTAGGAACTGGTTTTCTAAGGAAACATGCTCACTCCAATTCACAGAGAAGGGCAACAAAATAATAACTTGTTCTCTAGAACACAGCTTTAAAATTACTGTTGTAAAATCATGGATTTCATAGGGAAAAGAACAAGAAAACAAAACAGGAAGCAGTAAGCCTGGATAACGGATAAACTCTTGGATTTGAACTACATTATATTAACTATATTAACTATTTTAATCCCTCTTTGACCAGGGAGTCTGGATGGGTCTCATAACCAACTTTAAAAGGTTGCTATTATGGGAGATAGAAAGGGAAGTGGGGTGATTTTATAAATTCCCATAAAATTAAAGCAGTGTTCTGAGTTTTTAGAAAAAGTTGGAATATGAATCCAATAAGATAAGACTGTTTCAAGGCTTAGTTCACATACAGTTCACATACACATACATTATTTCAATCCAATACAAGTATAGGAACCAGCCACATCAGAGTGGTTTTTCTTCCCATTCTCTGATAAGGAGGATCTGCATAAGGGTAACTGGCTGGATTGCACATGTGATCAGTAAGTATTACATGGTGAAGAAACCAACAAAGAATGGATTATATACAGCTCTTCCAACCAAGAATGGAGGAAGCTCCAAAACTTACTCACACCAGATTTATAATTTCTAAATAAGTAAAAAAAATAATAATTATCAAGTTGCATGAACACTAATAACTGCCTGGTCTTCCTATCCAAAAAAGAGGTATATATTATCAGAGGAATGTACTATTCTTTATACTTTCTTAAACATTATCTATGCTTCCACCCAACTTTCTCCCAATCATTTTCTACCCTGTATTTGCAAATGGTTCTTAGCTATCCTACAAACTTAACTGTCTCAGAGATCTTCTATTGCCGGTCTCTAAACTAAGCAATAACTGATCCATTTGCTGACAGCAACTACAAAAACAAAGCATGAATGATTCTCTCTTCTTCCGCTACTAGTTCTGCTATTGGGGGGGGGGGGAGGGAGGAGGAAGCAATCCTCTTTCTCACCGAGAATTCTGATGCTTGGAGTTAACTAGATCTCACATTACAATAGAAACTTATCATGCTGGTGATCCACCTAGCATCTATTACTTTTTGTCCACGCTATGTGATCTTGGAATGTACTTTGAAGATTCTGAAAGGTAACATGTATTTTTGAAGTATTTTATTTTCTTTCTATTTTTTCGGCACTGACCATTTTCAGAAAGCTATCCCTTAGATTTATTTAATTGTTTACTCTCTTTTTTTTTTTTTGCTTCAAACTTTCCTTTGTAAAGGAAAGTTATAAACATAAACCTTTTTTTAAAAAAAAAATCTCATGAACCCTTGTCAGATAGTCCCTTTTTCAGATTTGTCTTTTATGTTTTCCAAGAAAATTTAATCACCAAATCTATAAATCACTTGATAAAGAGACAAAAATAAACGCACTTAAGTCAATATTTCAAGTGACATTATGTTAGGCTTAACAAACAAGCAAGCTGTCATCCTGAACTCCTATTATAATTGAAGTACCAGTTTTTATAATGTACTTATTGGAGAAGCTACTGTTAAGATAACACAAGGTCAAGGCCACAAGAAATAGCCATTTGCAGGAGATAGGTTCCTCTCAGATAAGGGTAACAAAAGACAGAAAATGAGCTGGTTGGACATCTGAACTTTTCCTGGAATGAATCAATTACAGAAAACATAGCTAGCCAGATGAGACTGTAACATTCCCGCTGGATGAAAAGATAGCAAGATGTTTAGATAACCTTTGAAAGGCAGCTGTGAAAAATATGGTAATTATATTAGTAACAGCTATACAAACATCTGAGATTGTAAGTGTCAAAGAAGCCTAGGGCCATCATCCAAACTTTTATAAAATGGTGATCATTTTATAAAATTGGATGGCTATCAAAATAAAAAAGATGGGGCATAAAGAAGAAGTGCTATCAGATTCAGAAATGGAAGAACTTTTTATTTGATGACAGAGGAAAAAAGGCTAGAAGTATATTTGACCAAAATAAAGGTGTTGGAAAATATACCACTTTTAGGTGGTATATTTAGCACAGCATGTGCAAAGGAATTCTGCTGCCAATTTTACAGTAAATGGAAAGAGAGTTTATTTAACAATAAACTCATAAATGTAGATTTCATTTCCATTAGAGATATACCACAGACTTAACTATCTCCAGAAGTAATGGTGTATTTCAGTTGCAGTAATTGATGGTATACTGAGACACAGACTGAAGGAGAAAACCTGTTTCCATAGGACCCCTTTTTTAATTAGTGAAGGTTGAAGTTCCATATTCAATATTTTTAAGTGGTCATTTGCATATTTCACTACTCCTGCTAGAGAATACAGAACTTCAAGTTGGCACTGAAAGATCATTCAGAAATAATGAGTGCACAAGCATAAATTGAATTATGAGGAGACAAAGAAATTGCAGGAAAAGGGAGAAAGGGAAAAGAATAGAAATGAAAAGGCAGTGGATGCAGCAAAACAAGTCTTTATAAGCAGTGCTTGATTTTTTAAAATAAGCCATTAAATAAAATATAATGTTTAAGAGACTGCTTATGTCAGAAGTGAAACTTCTTCACTTTTTTCATTGTTAACTTAAAGCTGTGTTAAAAGTAAGTTTTGCTGCAGATCAATAGTGTATTCAACATCTGCTAACTGTAGGATTTAAGATCACAGCTAAAATTACTGGAAGCAAGTAAATGGAAATGTTTTGGCTTTTAGCACAGTTATGTTGAGAGGTTCAACCACAGACTCATTATATCCTCCAATTTACCACATGATTTATTTTTGCTAAACTCAAGCCATTAGCTGCTTTGTGAAAAGTCAGAGCTGAACACAAAGTTCCCAAAAACAGTTTAACTATTTTTTTCTGGTCAAAATTCACAGGCCCTCAGCCAAGTGCAACCGTGTATAAAAAGATGTAAGTGGACTTTAGTGGTGCCATCAACATTAAATACAGTATATACCCACCAGAAAGTTAAAATCTAGCTTGAATAGACAATGATAATCATCCAGAGTAACCTATGCCATTTCTGTCCTATTATCAGGCCTAAATTTTGACTGTGAAGAATCTGGATAATCTGTTTCATTTAGGCCAAAGCTAATTTGTCACCACCTTCTCAACCAAGGTTAGAAAGTGGGTGAACGTTATTAAAAAGGGCTGGCTCTCTTCAGATAAAAGCACATTATTGAATTCTTAAAAGCAAGGACCATTACATCCTTTCCCAGAGAGGTGCTTCTAACTTGCTTACATCTCACTTAACCATCCAAAGGCCCTGGGAAGGACATGGACTGAGTCCACAACTGGCATAATTCAAGTTACTGAGACCAATAACCACTTCTTTTGGTTCTAAACTCAAAAGAAATCTAGATTAAAATTTTGAAAGATTACTTGCTCACCAGAATAGGTTCTGTCCAACTAGCATCCAACCCAAAGTAGATATCTACTAAGATAACCACAAATTCATCTAATGTGCCTGTCTCACTCATCTTTTCTCAAAAAAATCCAGGTTATTCTAAATGGAATAGCTGGGCAGCAATATATGAATGTAATAAATGTGGAGAAAAAGTGACACTTTAGTGCTTTTACTGCCACTATGGAATCTCAAAGACAAGCTCATCTCAGTATTTAATTGTGTCCATTTCTAAGTTATCACCAGGTAAGTTTAAATGTCGCTATTTATGCGTACAGTACTAATGTACAGGGCTACCTATCAATTCAAATAGTTATTAAGTATGTGTTAGTTCTAGAAGTAACTAATAATTTCCCTCCTGGACTACAGAAATCCATATTAATAATGTATCAATGGTTACAGGGTAATTGATGTCATAATTAATATTAAAATAATTAATAATTGTTTCTACTCCTATTCAATTGTCATTCTTTTCCCAGTTCTATCCTAAACAAAACAGGTTTTAAAACAACATTTAATTTCAGAATGAAATACATACTTGCTAATTGCTTCTTCACTGGACAGATGCATCACTAAGAGGGTGACATGGAAAGAGCCATAATGAATCATTGCTTTGGAGAGTCTATTATCTTTTTGTATGATTGTGTTCTGAAGAGTCTGAATGCCATCTATAATCTAAGATAAAACAGAAGCACATAGAAAACCAAATTACTGTAAAGATTACTACAATTAACAGCAAAAGAAAAAAGGGTGAAAAAAAAAAGATTGAGCGTTTTAGGTAAGCAAATACAATAGTCAGTCGGGTCATGGAAGAACACAACCAACAAAAGCAAAGTATCCATTATGTTTTAGTGGGATATATGCCGAAAACCAGTCCAGTGTATGGCATTTTTTTTTTTTTTGAAATTGTTCCAGTGGACAAGTATATAATCAGCTCTCTGATTGGAGTTTTCAATCTGCTTCAATAAATTTGAAGCTAGCGGGGAATAAATAATTAGTGGATAAAATGGCACCCTGCTGTCACATCTTGTTATGGTTTCTCCTTGCAAAAGCATGTAACTGTACACCATTTGTGCCCGATTATATGCTTTCATAAACATTTCATTCATATTAATCTTAAGCAAAGGAAATCTTACGGCAAGTAAGATTTTCCATTAAAACATGCAAATCCAATCATAACATTGATTAATGAATACAATCACTGAAAAAAGGACAGACTGTATTAGCTTTTTCTCTGAAGAGAATTGTGATGGCATGTCCAGTCTATTTGACTAGAAAGGCCAAAACAAAGCAGTAAAAGAAGCTATTATCACAAAACATCTGTGTTACATCAACCTCATTTTAACAGCAGGTATTGCGAGCTTGGAAATTCTAGGAGTGAGAACATGTAGCCCATCCTCAAATATTAATATCATATATATAGGAATTAGAGTCCATTTTAATACCACATCAACATAAAGAGTTTGATTGTTCTTGGGTCATCACTGCCTGGGACATTAAATTCATACAGAGTCTGGCAAACAATTACAGGATTATAAAGTAACTCCACTAAATTAAATCAACTGTAGCAATGGGATGAGGGATATTAGTATTGGTTAGAGATTCACAAAACATATGAATAAGGTGCTTCCCTATTCAGTGAGCAGGATCGTACATTTGGTTGTTGTTGTTGGCTTGGGATACATTTAACATAATGGGAAAGAATGAGGACTATAATATGTAGGGAGAGAAGGCTGCGATATTCATTGAGGATTTTTTAAACCTATTTAGGATTTACACAATAATATTTTTGTAACATAACAGTCTGTAATGTAACAGTCTGAATTCTTCAGACTGAAGTAAACTGTACTTGCAATATTTGACAAGTTGATAGCACTGTCAAAAAGCATTGTAAATATGCTTTAATTTGGATCCTTATGCTGCATAGGGGGGTTGGACTTGATGACCTAAATAGTCTCTTCCACCTCTATTTCTAAGAGTCATACAAAATGGATTGTGAGGCCATAATCTGGACTGGTGTTATTATTGTTGTGAGCCGCCCTGAGTCCTCGCGGAGAAAGGGCGCCATATAAGTCCAAAAATAAATAAAATAAAATAAAATAATTTACATTTCTACTAAAAGAAGCCTAAATAATATTTAGAGAGAGTCAAATAATTATTCATTACATTACTCATATTTGTTAAATTGGAAGAACTTTTTAATATAAAGACAAAGCTTACTTAGGATATCATTACTTGATGCTTGTATAATTCATAATTAATGTTCAGTTTTTTCCCTAAAATTATATTCCAAGAAATTTTGAAGCATTATGTTCAACTTTATCTATTTGAACTATTCATTTTCATATGCTGCATGTAAGCTTTTGAATAAAACTTAAGAAACACTTAACAAGATGTTTACCTTTTGATCTGAAAGCAGCAGGAAAGTACAATATTCAGTTGAGTATATTTGGTTTGAAGTAAACTGAGGTCAAAGAAATCAGTTAAGATTAAACACAATTTAGTGTATGAACATAACTGCCTTTAATAAAAAACAAGGTTCCAAATATCATATCTGGAACTGCAACAAGATACTGCAGTTTCAATTTAATGTATCTCCTAATTCCCAGCATAAGATCCATACAAGTATGGATCACTTGTAGAGTTAAGTCTAACTACAGGTTGTCCTCCACTTACGACCACAATTGAGCCCAAAATTTCCACTGGTAAGTGAGGCAGTTGTTAAGTGAATTGCACCTCATTTTATTACCTTTTTTGCCACAGTTAAGCCAATCACTGAAGTTGTTAAGTGAATCATATGGTCCTTAAACGAATGTAGCTTCCCCCACTGACTTTGATTGTCAGAAGCCAACTGGGAAGGTTACAAATAGGAGATCACATGACCCCAGGACAATGCAATACTAGTTGCCAAACGGCCAAATTTTGATCGCATGAACATGGAGATTATGTTCATGCGACAATTACGTTTTTCACAATGTAATTGTGAAAAACAGTCATAAATCAGTTTTTTTCAGTGCTGTTGTAATTTCAAACAATCACTAAACAAATGATTGCTAAGTCGAGGACTGCCTGTATCACTGTGCTTACTAAGAACTATTAGTTTAGGGCTACTGCCTCCAAATGACAACAAATGAGTGCAAATTTAAGGGGAATAGAAATTCAAAGAATAATATATAGTATGAGAAAGAACTGCTCAAATAAAAGTATTCATTTTACTGTAAAGTCGATTCCTTTGAACGGAGCTTGACTCTTGCAAATTTTATTGCCAGGGTTTCCTGACCACAATGTTGATGTGATCTGCCAGTATGTTTTTCTGAAGGTCTTTTTTAAATTTACAACCTAGCTTGTGACTCTGAATGTATCCAGGGAGCGCCTGTCCAAGATCTGACCCCGATTAGCTTTTCAAGATTAGCCTGTTCACCCTGTCATTTTGGTGAACACTTAAGAAAAGCAGTAATCAAATTATTTCGAGTCGGGATTAAAGTGGGGGAACCTAAAAAAAAAATATCCATCCATCTATTACTGACTTTCCAGCTTTCTTCAAATCATGCCTTCCTGGTAAGAGTAATAAGAAATGATTTACAATCAGGTTATAGACACAGTATATATAAAGTAACATGACCAATTATCTTAGTTATTAGAATACTGTACGCAGCCATGAGAGTTGAAAGAAAAGGTCCAGCTAAGAAAGGAAATATCCCAGATAGCAACAGCACTTAGACTTATACACTGCTTCATAGTGCTTTACAGCCCTCTTTAAGCAGTTTACAGAGTTAGATTGTTGCCCCAATAATCCAGGCCCTCATTTTACTGACCTTGGAAGAATGGAAAGTTGAGCTGGTAATGATCGAACTCCTGGCAGTGAACTGACTTAGCCTGCAATACTGCATTCTAACCACTGCAACACCACAACTCTTCAGATACTGTAAGTACCTTGTCTGACTGGAGTCTTCCTTCACCAGGATCTTATTTTCTACAAGATGAAATAACTCAATAGATCCTTTCTACTAGTTGTATTCTTAGCTGTAAGTGTACTCTACTGGTTGTATTCTGTAACAATTGTGAGAATCATCCTAATTGCCTAGGCTTATGAAACACAACAAACTATGAAGTAAAACATTGATAACAAACTCACCAGCCATATTTTAACCTAGCATGTTAGCAAACCCGGATAATATGTCTGAGGGAAAGAAAAAATGCTAGCTAGGCAGATAATTATTTCTCCAAAATCTTCCTGTTTTCAAACTACCCTCTTACTTTCCTCACTTTTCACCCTCTTATTTAATTTATTTTTGATATCACTGTTGCAAGCAGAATAAGTGAGCCTTTTCTAGATAACATGATTTTTAATCAGTGGCGTTCCTGTGCCAACAATATGAAACAGATTGTTGTGATTAGAACTAAACTGTGATTTATTAACTGTATGGCATTTTGGCTACAAAAGAGTAGATTTTAAGAAAAAAAATATCACCTTTGGATTTGTGATTGGAACAGAAATGAAATAATTGGGTCTGTCTTGGTTTTTCTTTTTCTTCGTTATTGTACTGTCTTCTTCACTCCCTTTTCCTGCTATTCTCTTTCTGTTCTTTTTAACAGATGGTTTAGATTTGCTCGAGGCTGGATAGAAAGCAAAAGAGTTATTATACTGTAAGCACATGTTAGCAGAACAATGCGTAACATCTGATAAATACAACATCAAAAGGCCATTCAGATATTATTTTATCCTCACTTTGAAATCCAAATGCTAAAGTTTCATCCTTTCTTAGTCAGAAACAACAACACTTCCACTCTGTTCAAGATATTCCTCTGTCTGTGGAAGTCCCAAAGGTGCTTTTTCAAAACGCAACTGCACTTCCTTTGTTTTGCTTGAAGGTGTTTCACTTCTCATCCAAGAAGCTTCCTTAGTTCTGAACTGAAACACAGAATTGAGAAGAAGGCTCTTGGATAAGAAGCAAAATCAAAACAATGGAAGTTCAGTTGCCTTTTGAAAAGCACCTTAGGGACACGCATGACCTGGACGGTCAAGAATCTCCATAGACACCCGCCCTTGGAAGTAATGCTAAGGAGCGCAGAAGGAAGGAAGAACTAAAAACAAAGGCCACATTGCCCTCTTTTTTCAATGTTTAAAAAAACCCAACAACACACTGCTAAGTACAAATCTGGTCCCAGTCCAGGATTAAAAACCTGGAGCTTCCACATATTTTGGACTGAAATTCCTTGCCACTGGCTGTACTGGCAGTAACTAATGATTAACTAAAGCCAAGAATCCAACAGAAGGGAATATGTGTAGTTCAGAGTTGAATTGTGGCGGCCTTGGTGCTCTCTAAACTTGCTGTTCGCTTGCAGATATTTTGTTACCCGACAAGATAACATCACCAGAGCTAGGGAACATGGAGTTTGCTACCTGTTGGATACAATAGTTTGGCCTGCCAGCATATTTGGGGATATGATTTTCTCTTTACTAGTTCCTTGATTAGGCTATTGCTTTCTGCTAGACTGCTCATCTGGTCTTAAACTGGGTGTTGATTGCTGCAGAAGATGTGTTTTAAGTAAACATCGGTGTTCAAGACAAGCAATCTAGCAAAAACCAATACCCTAAATGAAGGAACTGTCAAGGAGAAAACCACACCGCCATCAACACTGGTAGGCAAGCTATGGTGGGGAGGAAACTCTATATCCCTAACACTGATACGATCAAGTCAAGTAATGAAATGTCTGTAAGCAAACCACCAAACTAAGAGACCACTAAGAACTCTAAAGCGTAGAATATCTGGTACCAGTTTGCTTAATCCTACTAATGTTGGTTTTTTTTTCCAATTCAACCTCTAATGCATTAATGGAAAAATCTCCTGCCTGCCCCAAACAAACATTTGTCGTGGCTAAAACAGCACCAAAATTCAAAGTTTGAAAAGTTTCTACCTGTTATAAACATAAAACATAGTGGGGTCAAGATGATTAGGAAATATTTTTGTTTCCAGAATGGGCACTTGTTTGCTCATTTTTTCTTTTATGAGACACTTATACAATGTTGCTTCAAAATTATTGTATTCCAGTATTGTCTGGGGCACCTTAAATCCATGTCATTTTTTTCAGAGTGCTTGTGTGAGCGTACCCTTGGTTTGTTTTGTATGTTTTAAAACTCAAAACTCAAATTACAACATTATTCGGTTCCAGGTGGCCTTTGCAGGGTACTTATTAAGACTTCCTTCTGCTCTGCTCCTAAAGCTTTAATTAGTTCTGTGTTCATACACCCTGGTCACACTTAATCTTTTAGTTCGTTGCCTCTGGTATAATAAAGCAAACCTATCTTTCTTTATTAAATGTTTTAACTGCATTTTTCATTATTGAAATTGCTCTTTTGTGGCATTTCCCTAGGTTAGCACCAGCAAGCATTAGAAAGCAGAAAGCTTTTGCTACATAGAAAGAATTACTTGGAATTCAAATATATTTCAGAAAAAGGAAACCTCTAGCCATTTTGAAAGGGAGAACTAAAAAGACCTGGAATTTGAAATGGCAAAAGTAAGGGAATTTTAGGCCAGATTTCTTCTCTTCTGAAGAAATCTGGCCTAAATGGTACCTGTTCGCTTAACTACAATGTGAATATCCAATCTAATAAAGTTTCAGACCTCTATTCTACTAAACTTACTGCTAAATTCAAGTTCAATATCTGCTCCAGCAAATGGCATTTCCGCCATCAAGTTATCAATCGAATTGTTAGAGCTGTACGGTTTCTTCCTTTGCTTTTTCCGTTTGCACTCCACAGTTTGTTTTCCATCTGGAATACATTTAATACAATGAATTTGGTTTTAGATTTCATGGCTGATTAAACCTTCACGAATAAAATTCTGCCCTAGACTTACAAGCTCATTACAAGGCAGTTTTTCAAGCACAATATCAGATGTTCTCCAGCATTTGCTTATTTCTCCAGTTTGCACGTTTAACTTTTAAAGCATTAAATACATTACAATAAGTGATATGCATATATATTTTGATCCTCAATTGAAGGGATGAAGTTGACTCAAGTCTTTCATAACAATCCGCAGTTTAGAGTAATTCTCTTGCTCTGATTTTTAAAGCTTTGAAACTAGAATAAATTTCTCTGGGTATGGTTAAGTAAGCTATTAACAGTGTTTTATTAATGTGAAGAAAGGTTGGCGACTCAGTTCTGCACTGAAAAAATGATTCAGCCAAGATACATTCAAAGGCCTGGAACTGTTAAATGGAAACAATATTATCACTTGTTTGGCTTCAGATTTTATTAGTTACCAGTCATTTCTTATTTAGACCTATTTGGGAAACTTGCGATAAAAGGTGTGACGCATACTTTTAAATAAACTCAAAACTTTTTTTTTTTCTATTCCAAATACTCAAGTATCTGCAACTCCACTATTGTGTTATTGTTATGTATGCATTCAGGGACATAACCCAAAGCCATGATTCAATTATATTCTTATCCATTACTTAGTGACTTGTAATGATGCTTATCGAACAACCACATAACAGAGGAATTGAGAGAATTGTTTTTCATTTTGATCTAGTTGCAGATCTAAGCAGATTTAGAGAGATTTGTTAGGGAATCTCGGAAACCTTGCCGAGTTCCCCAAGGCTGGGTTTAGGAAAAATGAGCACAGGATTCCATCCTGAAAAGCAATAAACTGAGGTAACATGTTAAGTTTTGCTCCGTATCACTACATTAAGTTTATTAGCCATATTTTTATATATCCTTCAAGTATTTTCCAGAATTCCATGCTACTTTGATTAAACCATGTGCTGTACAAATATGTTTAGTATTCAGCCGGTTCTATCTGGTTCGGGCTAACCAGATAGAACCGGCTCCGCCCACCTGCCATCATGTCCCATTTTATATGCTCTGCGCATGGACAGAAGGTCCTGCGCATGCGCGGAGGTGGTGCATGCGCTCCCATTTGCAAACCGGTAGCAAAGGTAAGTGAATACCACCCCTGGTTTATCACCTTTAAAAAGAAAGAGGGCTTAAAATTCTTTGGTGTTTGACTTTTTTTCTTTTCTTGAGGCTTTTTACACTAGAGCAGTAATGGCAATCTACATGTGATATACCATGCCATTTCTGATAACACCCCAGGCAGGGGTAGGTTCTACTTATCTTTACTACTGGTTCGCAACAGGATCGCACGCGGGGCAGTGGGCAGGGCCTCCCGCCGGTTTTACTACTGGTTCTTGTGAACCAGTCCGAACCGGGGGCAACCCACCACTGATCCGAGGCCTCTAGGCCCTCTAGACTTAAGCTTACCACACGGCCTCTGGGGCCTCATGCAAGAATTTCAGAGCGAAGTAAAAAAATCTCTCATCACTGCAGAAAGACACATCTCATTGTCAAGGTTGGGTATTCCACTTCTTACCCAGAGGGAATTTGGCACTAGAGGAGCACATTCTATTCTTAAAACATAAAAAGAAACCAGTGGCTTGATAGATGGTGTGTGAAAAAACCCAAACATTTCATCCAGATTATTAGTGTCCTGGATAGTATTTCCTGGATACCTCATCCATAGCGCTAGGGGAGATAAGCCACCTGATTACAAGCTAATTGGCTTCAGTGTTCAAAAAACAAGGAAAGGATAACTGCTCCTGGAAGCTGTACAGAAATTGTAATAGCTGTTAGATGGTGACCGATTAGGGGAAAAAAGATTTCTCTTGTATGAAATGCTAAGATGAACATCCTAGCTGAACAATCCTGTCTTCAACAGGTTAATGGTTTTAAAACCATGATGTGCCTTTTTATCTGGGAAGGGGAAGGGAAGGGAGAAGAAAAATTACCTGTCCCAAAATCAGAGGCATGAATTTCAGTTGCTCTGTTTTAGACAAGCAGCTAAAAGCTTACAAATGTAGGCACCATGTGGGCAATTTATTGGGACATAGGTCACCAGTTCCTTTTAGGTGCACTATCACTGACCAAATCTAGTTTGCTATCTTAAATTTCCAAAATTATTACAAGTAAAAGGGCTATTATGGCAACTGTCTTTTATTGATCTGATACTTTTGGTCCTGCATGAAGATAGTATTTAATGAAACAAACGAACAAAAAGGAAAGATGAATTTCCCTGATGGCTTTGTGTCAGAGCTTAACTGCCCCATTTGCAGCACATAGAAATGTGTGATTTGGCCATTATATAAATATAAATGCTATGAATAATCAATACACAAGGAAGCAGAAACTGCTGAACAAAATGATTTGCCATATTAGCAAGTGAGGCAGGTATTCTTTCTCTCAAGGGAAATCATCAAAAAAGAATGAGACAAACAAGTGAGTCATAGTCATGAGTGGATAGTCTGCTGGTTAACAATAGATAAATAGATCATATATTACTCCAACACGTAACAGTTGGTTATTGTCATTTGTTGGCCTATAACTTTAATTAAAGATAGGTTTTTTTGTAAAAGTTTCATTCACAAAAAAGACCAATTATACTTTGCAACCAATCTATATACCTCTAATATTGAAAGCTTTTGCTCTCATTTTCTGATAGTGTCAGGGACTGAAAAGCTTTAAAGTTTCCTGCTGTAAATTGAAGGTTGAACTGAATAGCCTCAATGATTCAACTGTATGACCGTATTGTTATAAAACAATGATAATCTCTAATTGAGTACTGTACTTCTAGGATTAGGAACTTTCACAGAATATACTGTTCTTTCCTTGTTTTCAAACTGAAGATGCATTTTTAATTATGGAGAAGCAGGGGTGTGGCTACTATTCAAATGGAAGGCATCTAGGGAATACAAGAGATGTAGACTAGATTGAGAAATCAAAACAACACATTAGAAAATGTCTATGGCAAACCACATCTGGGACTGTTATCAATAAAATCATAAGAATCTATTCATTATATCATCAGGAATTGAGCCTGACCTGGAGAATCTACTGCAAAGATTCATAGGCTGTTCTGTTCCTTATTACTGAGAAACAGCGATTTAAACCAGATTCTATCATAAATGTTCAATTTCTAAAATACAAACACACTCTCAGGAATAGACAACATGTGGTTTTTTAATAAGGATGTTCTTACTGCATACAGAAGCATGTAATCCTTAATTATTACATTAGAAATTATTACATTAGGAATTTTGAACTCTGGAATGCTTCAGATAGACTGTGATGAAGCTATACTACCTGGATCTGTGAGTAGAATCAAATACTATTCACAAATATTAGGAGCATAATAAAATATACGTTGATTCAACCCTTGCATCTCCCAAGATAGGTATTTCTTCATTATCTGTGCTACCATATCTGCCGTTGAGAGTACCAGTTGTTAACTAGGAACTAGGGTTTATTTCAGCATATCCTGCATTGTAAAATATTTTTTGGAACAGTTTTCAGTATCACTCAGTGAAAGAAAAGTACTCCATTTTGGTTGTCTGTAACTAAGAAACAGGCAACATTTTAATACAGGTGGCCCTTGACTCACAACCACAATTTCTGTTCCTAATCAAAGTAGTTGTTAATTGAACCATATCTGGTTTTACCATTTTTGCTGTGGTTGTTAAGCAAATCATTATGGTTATTAAGTGAATTATATGGTTGTTAAGTGAATCTGGCTTTGTCCATTGACTTTGGTTGTCAGAAGACATCTGGGAAGGTTACAAATGGTGATCACATGACCCCAGGATGCTACAACCATTGTAAATACTTGCTGGTTGCTAGGCACCCAAATTTCGATCATATGACTATGAGGATGCTGTGAGAGTTGTAAATGTGAGTCAGTTTTTTTCAATACTGTTGTAACTTCAAACCAGTGCTAAACCGGTTGTAAATTGAGAACTACCTGTACTTGAATAATTGCTGTATTAGGTAGTAAATATGAATGCACCTCACCTTTCCCCAAACTGTATTAAAAATCTATACAAAGTCTGACTTGCTGGCACCTGTTAAAGCAGTCCAGATATTAATATCACTTTGCTTTCTAAGTGGATTTAAAAGATAGACACTTTTAATTTCCCTCAGTAAATTGGTTTCTATGAGAAAATGGAAGGGCAGGGCCACAAAAAGTATCTGTAATTTTGATGCAAACTAAAACTGTTTGAGATAATGGAATAACATAGATACAAAATTCAACTTATTGTTTATCACATACCATCAAGTTTTAGTCAAATTTCTCTAACAGGATAAACATATGATGAAAGAAAATCAGTTCATGTGTTAGGCCCACTAAAAAAAGAACAAAATGCCCACATGAAGTAATACATGTAAACCAAAAGGTGACTTAATGAACAAAATGCAGTGACTTCTAAAGCATTGCTTACTTTTCTGTGCCAATCTGGGGCACAGAAAAATTGTTCAAATTGAGATTTTATTACCCTTACCGTTTGCTTAAAAAGCATGGGTTAATAAACAGTGGCATAAATAAATAGTGGCATGTTTATGCATTTAAAATGCTCACTTACTACACTTCGATAAGCCCATCATAACTCCCATTCCTAATGCCCATCATAACTCCCACTCCTAGTGGTAAACTCCAGCTGCCAGTTACATGATAAACCAGCAGCAGGATTAGACTTGGTCACTAAATTGGAAAAGAGGCCATCAGAAATTATCCAAATAGCAAGCTAGACTGATATTAAAAAAAAAAGATGATAGTGGCAAGTCACTTTGTATTCTTGCCAAGAAAGCAAAGGGGGACATGTCTGTATAACATCCAGAAGTTTGAATTGGACTCAAACAAGATCCTTGCAAGGTTTTCTAACTCAAGTCTTCTCAGCCCAATTAGATTTTTTTAGCAGGATTATCACCCCTTTTGTGGAATAATTATTCATAGTACATGGGAAACGCTCATAATTATTCATTCAAGCATTAGGTGGTCTCTCTAGAGCAGTGGTTCCCAATGTGGGGCCCACGCCCCACAGGGGGGCAATTTGATTTTTTAATGGGGGCAACTGGAACCTTGTTTAAACTAAGTTAATGGCATTTTAGGCTTCCTCCACATGAGTAGGAGCCACTTTTTGAACAGTAAGAATTATATGGGCGGGGGGGGGGGAGGGCATCAGGATTTTAGAGATGCTTAGGTGGGGCATTGCCAAAAAAAGGTTGGGAATCACTGATGTAGAGAGATCCTGATGCCCTTATGATGACCGAGCTCCCTTTTTGGGTTAACTAAGAGCTGGAACAAAGCATTGCACAAGTTTTAGACGAGGAAGGGAGGTTTCATTATCTGCGACTATGAGAGGCAAAATGGAAGTGCCCCCCCCCCCCACCTCCCACGTTAAGGAAGGAAAAGTTGAATAGGAGGGTGGGTCTGCCGGACGCTCCTCTCTTGGCTTTGGGGCATTCATTATCTCCTCCTCACCGATCTGTTGTGACAACTGCTTGCTCGCAGTTGGAGGCTGAACTTTTCCTCCTCGCCCAGCTTCCTCCTCCTCCGCTTCCAGCCTTTGGGAATCCGCCCGGAGAGGGGAGGATCCCTGTGCAGCCATAACGGCGCCGGAGAACAGAGATCCCCGTCCCACCTCTGGGGGCGCCCAGGGGATCTGGGGAATAGAGGACCCAGCTGCCCCCGCGGCGAAGCGAACGGAGCGGAGAGTCCGGAAAAGAAATCGCGGCAGTTTCGATATCATAGCTTGGGCTCTCTCGCCTTCTCCCGAGCACCTACGGAAAAACGGAGGAGTCAAAGGAAAGCTCCACCGGGCACTGCCGTTCAATCGGCGGAGCAGGCACGATTCTGCTCCCCCCACCCGTCTAATTTTAGGGAAAACTACGAGTCCCAGCATGCAACGCAAGCTTGCAGAGGGGGCTCGAAACGAGGGGAAAGAGCGAGCCTGGCATTGTGACGCCGCTTCGAATGTTTATTGGGAGTCAACGGCGTTAGGCCTTTCTGATCGGGTTGCAATTTTGCATCGCGTATTACTCATGTGAAAATAATTTCTAGCCTTTGTTCTTTCTCCCTCTCGGGTTTCTCTGTTGTATTCTCTGAAGAACCAAAGTTCTTGGTGCGGAATATGGACTGCATCTGCATAATATTCTTGAGCCACAATAACCTGTAATTCCCGCCATAGCTGCTCTTTATTAGAGGTTAACACCGTGTTAACCAGAGCAAGGTTTAACCGTTTTGGAAAATAGTGTTTCTCAATATTTTGTCCTCTTTGGTATCCCCACCAGCCTTTGTGCCAGGAGAGCACTGATAACTTCACTGCAGCAATATGACTGGTTGAAAGAGGAAATGATGGGTATGGCAGCCAAGCAATTTTGGAAGGGATATGGCATGCTGTGGTTGCATGGCCCTTAGCAGCCAACTTCATAATTAATGAGCATCTTGTATTTTCAGCTGCTCTACACCTGTCCACATACCTGTCTTTGAAATTTAAGCAGGAATTGAAGAGGTTTCTAGAACAAGGCTTCACTGGGAGATGTCTTAATTGATGATTTACTTAGGATGCGGTGATGCTAGAATGGTTCTCATTTGGGTATACATTCAGTTTGTGCATTTGCACAATGCATTGCACCTAAAAATTACCAGTTAAATATATTTGGCAAATTTACTCAATGTGGGCAAATAAATGCAAAGACAGAATATCGCAGAACATTTTAAACTTGGATGTGTTTATTAACTTGTAGCTCAATGTACTGTGGAAGTTTTAATAAAGTTAATTCATGCACCATTAAATCATGTAAATCCATGTTAACTCAGGAAACTAAGGTGGTCAATCATGAGCTAGTAAATTGTGTGAACCCAGCCATAGCAAAGGTGTTCACCAAAAGAGATGAAATTCTAATCACAATGTAAGCCCTGCCTTTTTTACACATGTCTGTATGTGACATCAATGCATATACAAAAAAGAGTGAAGTTTGTATAGCTTACGTTGTTTCCACCTTCTTGCTTTTTGAATCTCCCTCCTAGCAGATGATATTTGAACTATTCTTACTACTTGACCGCTCCATCCTTTTGATCAAGCCCCCATCATTCTTCTTTTGTGTGTGTGTGTGTGTGTGTATGTGGTCTTGGGCAAATATTTGAGTATATACAAATCTGAAACAGCTGTTTTTGCCTTAAGGAAACTAAATAAATACTCTCTTGGGCAAGCACCTGTAACTTCTTGAGAAGAGCCCCAAAATATTTAATCTCCATGCTCTTCCCATTCCATTTGTAAACATGGTGTTTATCATAAGGATAAGGGATTGGGCTATGAATGGAGGAAATCAAGCTCCAGTTCTCCGTCAGCCATGGAAGCTCACTGAACCAGTCGTTCTCTTTTAGCACAATTTATGTCACTGGAGTGTTGGGGGGAAAGTAACAAAGGAAGAGCTGTGCATACATTGTTGAACTGCTAAATAAAAGCAATAAATAAATCTAATAAAATAATCCTTAACTCTCAGAATATTCTGGTTCTGGTATTCTGGAACATGTTTCCATCAATATGCTGTAATAACAGTTTTGAGTTTTCACATAGCATTTAGTTTGTCTGCCTGGTCAAAGCCAATCTATTCTTCTGAGATCTGGTCCTTTCATACCTGTTGGGACTACAGTACCCAGAATTCCCAAGATGGGAAAGACTTCAATTAATCTGGATGATTTAACAAAATAAAACAAAGCTAGGTTATCTTCCTTGCAAATTCACCTGCAGAGCATGAATAGAACTGAAGCTGCAGCAGACTCTAAGGAGGGAGGAAGGAGTTAATAAGGCACTGGAAAGAAAAGGAGAAAGTGTTCATATGGAACCAATTACAGTGATATTATAAAGGATGTTCCCTCCAGAGGAAGAAAGCTAGCTAATGGAAGAGTTATCTTTCTGGAAATGCTACAACACACATTTTGAACAGCTGGCAATGAGCCGAAATATTTTTAAACCCCTTTGTTAAAGATTAAAGGGAAAGAATGACCAGTAAGATGGAGTTAGCAAATTCTTCTAGAAAAATAGTTCTGAATGCAGCCCATTTTCTACCAGTTTCCAGATTTTGAATTGGTTGGGAGGGAAGGATATTTATAGTGCTGCAGCTTTAATTACCTTGATTCTTTACTATTCAATTCAATGATTTTCAAGGTATGTTATAACTTTCAAATTAAAGAGCAGGCTTGAGATATCTTTTTCATCAAAATTAGTATTCTGCTACATAATGTTAAAAGACCAGTTGAACCTGGCCTGGTAGCCTGAATTCCTTATTTAATGGTTCTTTTCAAAGGGCAAACCTAATTATGAGTCACTTATGTCCTAACTAGACTTGTGTATTCCACTTCTTACTAATTATCAGAAAGATTTTATAAAGGCAGCAAACTTGCATTGTACTGTACGTGGAACAGAAACATGGAAATCTAAATGACACGCGGCATTGACAAAGTAAAATATTATCCATCTCCACTTAACCTTTATATAGCACACCCTACAACAGGAAATGCCACTGAGGATTTATTTGCTTACGGATTTGTGATTGTGGATGTAGGATCATCTGAGAGATGGATTTGTGATTGGAGTCTAGACTTCATAGTGATTTGTGTGTCTTTTATAAAGCTAGCAGATGTCACTTCATCTAACTTGGCTGAAAAATGGACAAGGGAGTAATCAATGATCATGGTGTATGTTGGCATTAATGTTGGTTAAATGTTATGAAGAAATATAGCTAAAACAGATATAATGGAACCCTACTGAAATGGACAGAACTAATGAAGGTACATAATATAGAAAGGAGGACACAAATTGGAATTTGTGTCACTTTGTAGTTCAAAAGAAAGTATGCTGTGATTTCAAGCTTCAACTTTTATTGACTATCTTGACTGGGAGCCAACTCTCTACAAATAACAACAACAACAACAACAACAACAACAACATGGAAAGTTTGCTACTTTAACACATTAAGAATGGGATCCTATATATTTCAGTATGTCAACAGGTAGGATTTTAGCCCAAGACTTTGGTAGCCATGCACTAATATCTAGAAGCATCCTTCACTTCATATAGCGAAACTGAGTTGCATCATAAATGACTACTGAATTTCAAGAGTAATGTTATGAATATTAACATTCATGAATTTAATTAACCTTTTATCATGTTATTCTGTATTAATCCATGTGGAAGTAAAACACATTATATTCAATTCTTTTGACTTCCTAATAAGGTAGACACTTGTATCATAGGAATAAACCCAGGGGTGAAATGTTCTCGGTTTGGACCAGATCGCCCGATCCAGTAGCGATGGCGGCGGGTGGTTCGGAGAACCGGTAGCAAAAATCCCTGGCCGCCCCCATGCCCAGCTGAGCAGCGCGATCATCAGAGGCTTTTTTTTTACTTTTTAAAACATTTTTTCTACAACCTCTTTGGTCGAAGAGGTTATAAAACAAATGCTTTTAAAAGGTAAAAAAAAAGCCTCTGAAGATCAGCTGAGCAGCGCGATTGTCAGAGGCTTTTTTTTTTACTTTTAAAAGCAATGCTTTTAAAAATAAAAAAAAAAGATCGCGCGCCACAGCTGATCACCCGCCTCGCGCTCTGTTCTACTTACCGCATGCCTCCTTTTGGCATGCACTGCATGTATGCGCCTTGCATTTGATGCGTGGTGCGCACAGTGCATGCTCAGCCAGAGAACCGGTAGTAAACCAGTTCAGATTTCACCACTGAATAAACCCCACTAATGTGAGTACTACTTACGGTATTTGTGAGTAGAAAATTTTAGCATAAGGACATAAAAGAAGCCTGGCTGAATCACTCTAAAGCCCCATTTGATCCTGCATTCTATGTCACATGCTGACTAACCAAATGCATCTAATCTATGATCTAGGAATTGGTACTTAGTATTCTAAAAGTGTTTAGAATTGCAGCCTTCCATATTCAATAGGAAATCAAAGTCATATCTGATCAATATAAGAACTGATAAGTGTAAAATATGGAAAGATAGTTTTGCATGTTACTAATTTATGAAGTTGAATCTGACACAAATACGTGTCCAAATTTATTAGAGCTAGCCAAGGCTTGCCACTTGTTTCTGTGGGGATGAAAAGCTGAGGGTTCTAGATCAGGATTAAGCAAAGTTTTGGTTAAGTTAAGATATTGGGAGATACTGAAGACCACATTGGGGAACACAGCAAAGTAGGCAAGACCATGTAAATATAAAGGTAGGGACTGGGTTTTCTGGTCTTCTTGCGTTCAGAACACTTGGGGTTTCCTTTTGCTTTAAATCACATGCCCCTTAAAACAATGGCTTCTTTACCCGCATAGAGTCAGTGAATAAAAGACTCAAAAAGTCTCCATGTTGCAATGTATGAATTAAAGCACATGGTCATTTGAAAGCAGTCGTGTTGCTAAGATTCTATGGTTTTTCCATATCTTCTTTTAGTAAATATTGAGACCTAACCCTCTAGGAAAAACTTGCTATTGAAGTGGGTTGACAAGGTCTAAATATGGTTAAAATTGTCTTAAATTAATTAGTTGGTTCTAATACAAATGTCTATGTAATCTAAATCAGATTACTATTCCATAGGTCACTTATGAATCTCCCCAGCAGTCCCAATAATGCTCTCAAAGTTCAATGGCAAGATTATTCATTTCTGGTGGTACAAATTGGATATGCCACACGCAAAGCTAAGGATGTTGACAGTAGCATTACTTGGCTACTCAGCCTACCTACTCCTCCAGCTTTTTTCCTAGCCCCTTCCTTTCCTAACATCCCCTTTACTACTGCCAATAATTTTGGGGTTTTCCTTTTCTGCTCCTGAAGCATTTCTAGCCAAACATAGATCGCCTAGAACTAATTATCTGCACACAGAATAATTTGCATAGAAGGTTGCATAGTTCTATATTTTTGTAATTGACAGCTGATGTATGGGAGGTTAGATATGGGTTTGGCAGAAATTCATGCACACTTGTAGCATGATCTGCTCTGCTAGGTGCATTTTTTTTTCTTATTAGTCCCATATTAGATTGGGAATTCTAAAAAATAATTGGAAGAAGAAGACAATGGCAAACCCCTTTCATGCTGATTTCTAAATAATGTCATGGATCTGCCCATGATGTCTCAAAGAGGCAAATTTGAAGGTGATTGTTTTTTTAAAAAAAAGAAATAATTAAGATTACCTCTTTATTATGACATTTGATCCTTCTTAATGAATCCAACTAATTTATGCTATTTCTATTTTTCAGTTTGCATTTCATTTTTCTAGTAAATCATTTTGTGCTCATTAGAGAGCATTATGTAATGAAATGTGTGTTCTTCTTAGCCTGTAGGCTTGAGCTGCAATGTTATGAATTTGGGATGTTTACTTTTTTAACTATTGCAATTAGGTTTTCAAAACTATATTCTTGTGGCTCTTCCAAATTCCCTAAAACACTGTAGGAAGTTAGCACCCACCCCTCTCCTAAAAGAATGAAATATTCTAGAAAATATTAAAAAGGCAGAATATTATACTTCCCTGGATGAAAAAAGGAGAAACATGCTTTTGGAAAGCAGCCCCCACATTTGTTAATAGCCACAGAAAGGCTGGGCCAGTTTATCTACAAAACAAAAGACCTTCACCCTCAGGACATAGTAGGATTAGCCCTCTATCCCTTTCAACACATGACACCTGGAAATATTACATCACCCAGCAAGATTCAACCAAGCCTGGGACTCAAGACAACCTACAAAGCTTTCCCTGCATGGCCCCATGGAAGTCTGACAACCAATCAGGATACATTTCTTACAGAAGAACAGGAAGCTCCAAGACGGGGCCCAAGTGAGGGTATATATATCTCACCCATGTGCTCTTTTTTGCCCAGGACCTCAAACCATGTGGTCCTGTCCACCATTAAACCATCTTTCCAAGCAGTCTCCATGTTTCCAGTGTCTTTCTTCCCACTTGGAATTGAACCCAGATGGACATTTCTTCCAACAATGCTATGGAAAACTGATGTTTACAACTGTTATAGCTTGGGTTTTTTTTAATCCTCTAAGATATGAAGACAATGGTTTCAGTTATCTTATTTTTAAAACATGTAATCTTATCTTTTGTATGGAGGCAAGAAATGATGATGTCTTTAATTGGGCTGCTGTAGCACATGGCTTTTTGATGGAGCACATCTGTTTACTTACAATTGATCTGATCCTATCAGAGAGCTTTCTGTATGCTTAGGATCCAAGACACTTCCAGGCCTTATTGATCCCCAATTAGTATTTCTCAACATTGCATGGTGAAGGTTTATTACTCTTCTAAGCAAAATCCATATAGCTTACAGTTTCTGAATACAGAGTTTTGACACCATTCCAGGATGCCACATTGCATTACTGTATGAAGTCAGCACAAAGCAGGAAACTGCTTCAATGGGATGTCTGTTGTCTTTTTGTTTCCTGCCTTTCGAAAAGAAAACGTATCTTAAGTAAAAGGATATGCGCTTTAGAGGCCATTATCAGAAGTTATGCACCAAAACAAGATGCCATGAAGCAGCTCACTAAAATCCAAAAATCTCATACTTTTGAAACAGGTTGATGGGAGAAAATGTGCCTCTCTCATACAACAACACTGGTAAATCTTTGCACTCGGAAGAGAGAAGGGAGGTGGGGGTGGGATGGAAATCTTCCAACTCTGTAAGTATTTTGAATTAATCTTCAGTCTCAAATGGACTGCAGAGAAAATGTGTCAAACAGATCATTAAAAAGCAACATCCACAATAAAAGGCATAATTTCATCTTGATGCATATGCTGTGTAGTGATTTCCTTTCCGAGAAAAAGACTCGATTTTGCATTTTTGCTCATGTGTATACATAACTGTCCTTTCCAACAAAACAGAACACTCTTAATTGATTTCACTGGGATTTTCAGTGAGGAATGCAGAACTGGATCCAAAAATTTTCTTGTTCCAGTTGGAAGAGATGCATTTTTGCAACCTAGTAAAACCATTGTTTTAAGACTAAATTCATTGTTGGATAAAAATCCAGATGTAAAACCTGCTTCCACAACATTTTTTGTGAAACATTATGGTTTCTATTTTTCTATGTATACTTTTTCAAAATTGATCCTTCATTACAGTTATATCTTTTTAAAAAAATCATTTTGAGATTTTGACTTTTTTCTGTCTAAAGGGCTATGTTGTGAAATAAAGGATATTGTTATCTCTTTATTTTTTTAGGTGCAGAGGATATTGACAGTAGCATTAAGTAGGATGCCATGAAACAGCTTGCACAACAGGGAAGCTCAAGTTTTATAGAAGGATAAAGAAAACAGATGAGGAATTTAATGAAAAGTCATCTTAATAATATCCAGTAGCTACAGAATGCTAGTTGACCAAAATGAAAAGAAGTTTATAGAAATTCAGCAACATGTTGAATATGCATGCAGCCTCTTTTAAACTCAGTTTGCTCATTTTTGGTGTCAGTTTGCAACACCTCTTCTTTCCCCATATAGTTACAAATTCATTCATTCATTCATGTATATCTGTGTGTGCACAAAAACACAGAAAGACACAGGTAGATACCCTCATGTAGAGTCAGTTGCCTAAATTATCCAAGGCAGAAAATGGATTTAGGTACTGTTATTTTTATTTCACACGTATTTTGAATCACAAATTAAGTTCAAATTTTCATTCAAAACTCCAACAATATTTAACGAGTAATGCAGAAATACATGTTATTTAATAAGGAGTGAGGAAATTAGTTAATACATGTAATTTAGGAACGCATTTATATGAGAATATAGGGGGAAAAAACAGTAGTAATCCTTTGTTTTACAGAGGAAAAACTGGATCATTTTACACATCATCATAGCATATGAACTGGCAGACTAACTCTTATCCTAAGGTCTGAACATAAAACAAATATGGGCATCCATTCTATGTTTCTCTTTCCAAGACTGTTCCACATTTGAAAGGGAAAGTAGAATTATACATTCCTATTAAAGATCATTTTATTAGATCATGCAAGTCTTTTTTAAGGGAGGGGAAAAACTTGCAGCAAAATAGCTCTTTTAGATAGCAATATCTTGCAAATCTGTGCAAGGAGATACAATGTCCTACCAGTCAATGACTACTTCAGCTTCAACCACAACAATACATGAGCAAACAACAGATTAAGGTAAACCACTCCAAACTCGAATCCAGAAAATATGACTTCAGCAACTGAATTGTTAATGCCTGGAATGCACTACCTGACTGTGGTTTTTTCCCCTAACCCCCAAAATTTTAATCTTAGACTGTCTACTGTTGACCTCACCCCATTCCTAATAGGTCTGTAAGGGGCATGCATAAGCCCCTTATCATCCCTATCCTAATGTCCTTTTTATTCATATCCTTTTCATGTATTCAAAATCATGTTTATATTTTTATCTGTTATCTTATATATGCTTGACAAAATAAATAAATAAAAATAAAACAAGTTGCCATCAAGTTTGTTCTGTGTATCATCCAACGAAACCATCCAGCTCCAGAAGCTGGTTTCTCTATTTCTTCTTGCTCTTTGCACTGTTTGCCTTTGCCTCCTGCTTTCTCTCTTTTGTTTCCTCTGTCCCCAGTTCTTGACTCTAATCTTTTCATTACCCCTGGAAAGTATTACTCAGCAGGTATAACAGTTTATTCCACATACCTTGACTTCCAAAGGCTGCAACACCCATCTTGCTTCTTATTGCAATGTCTTGTGCCTTGAACATAGGGGCATTGGTGTTTGGATAGAGGCAACTTGAACATTGAATTAATTATTGACATGTGTAAATAATAAGCCAAGAAATATATTTAGACTCATATGTAGTAGAGATTCATCTAGGCCAGGGTTTCTCAAAGAAGTCAGTATTGACCTCTGGGTTGAAGAGACCATCAAGGGGTCACAAAAAGTTTGGAGATCAGCAGGTGAATAATAATGATGAAAGGTTGATTGTGATCAATTAATCTTTTGGGAATATCTGTAGAGACTTCCACACCAGTCTCTAATCCTGAAGATGAGATGGATATTAACAGTTTCAATTTTTAAAAAAGCAGCTAAACCTTATATTGTTCATATTCTAAATATTACCTATTTTTATGAAGTCATTATGATCTATGATCATTATTATTGTTATTCATGTTACTATTAAATTAGTATTTATTAAATTATTTTCATATAATGGATGTTTGGGTGGGTCGATGAACAATCTGAAACTTCATGAAAGGATTGGTCAGCTGAAGAGTTTGGGGACCTCTGATCAGGTACAATCTTGCTAGGCAATAATATTAACTCAAAATTATTGAATGTACATTGCTAATTTAAATTGATTTAGTATGGATTTTCATAACCTGAATCTCAGTAACAGCCAAAATGCAGGTCTCTATCCTGTTTTTGATTATAGCAAGTCAGGAGAGCCCAATTTAATATTTTGTATTGCTACACTTAGAGTGAGGCAACTAAAAGAATAAATATCAGAAGTAGTCATAGAATCAAATAGAATTTTTTTATTGGCCAAGTGGGATTGGACACACAAGGAATTTGTCTTGGTACATATGCTCTCAGTGTACATAAAACAAAAGATTCATTAGTCAAGAATCATAAGGTACAACACTTAACGATAGTCATAGGTTACAAATAAACAATCAGGAAACAATATCAATATAAATCGTAAAGATACAAGCAATAAAGTTACAGTCATAAGTGGAAGGAGATGGGTGATGGGAACAATGAGAAGATTAATAGTAGTGCAGACTTAGTAAATAGTTTGACAGTGTTGAGGGAATTATTTGTTTAGCAGAGTAATGGCGTTCAGGAAAAAACTGTTCTTGTGTCTAGTTGTTCTGGTGTACATTGCTCTATAGCATCATTTTGAGGGTAGGAGTTGAAACAGTTTATGTCCAGGATGTGAGGGGTCTGTAAATATTTTTACAGCCCTCTTTTTGACTTGTGCAGTATACAGGTCCTCAATGGAAGGCAGGTTAGTAACAATTGTTTTTTCTGCAGTTCTAATTATCCTTATATTCATTATCTTCAACATCATTGTCATCATCTTCATCTTCCTAGTGTTGTTCCTGCAAATGCAGGATCCGCTTTCTGGATCAAAGAACGCCATCTTGAAATGACAGCATCCAGGTCATGTCTGCATTTTGAGAGAGATGGCTGTAGATGGGTTGGGACAAAAAAATTGATCAACCAGCTTATCACCTTAGTTTGGTCTGTATTCACCTTAGTACCGCCTTGGTGAGCGGGCAGTATCCAGCAGCACCACTAAGAGGAGAAGTCCTCACTGTCAAATATCAAAAGTAGTGGTGGCCATATTTTTTAAATTATCACAACATTTACAGATTCCTACATAGTACTTAGCAGAGAGTGTTCTTCTATGTTGCACCTCATGCATTTCTTCCCTGAACATTTCTCATCAATTGGCCAAAGTCACTTTGACTAAGGAGATCCATCACACCAAGATTCTTAAGAGCCAGTTTTCCTTTATTGCACAAACATTTGAACATAACTTTTGATTGTCTTTTCTGACAGAGCCAGCAGCTAAACATCATGGGAAAAGCAGATAGACTTTCACTCTCCTTTGCCAACACAAGCTGGTTATATTCTGTGTCTTGGCGCTTTTCTGAGTCTCTTTATTCTGGGTAACGTTACTAGAGCAGAAAAGCCTATCTTTTGTCCTTGTTTATAAAGGGATATTTTATTCACAAGGATATATTGTATACAGTACTGATTTGCAAGGGAACAGCTGGACTGAAATTCAAACCTATAATATTGTATTTTGGCGATGGTCCCTGAACAGATAGTTCCATATTCTGGGTTCCATAGAAACAAGAACTTTGTTGAGATAAAAACATGCAGCTAACCTCTTTAAAAGGAAAATTAACACTTTAGTCTCCTCACATGTTTTACCTGGAGAATATATTTGAATCATGAGTTGCATTAATGGTGTATTTGTGGGGATGTGTAAACCATTTATGGGGATGTGTAAACCATTGGACTGGAAATGGAGAAAAAGAACATTTGCTTATAGTGATGTTTTGAAATATGCCATACTGTGGATTAACTTTTATTTGTAATTTCACAACAGGGTGCTCTGTCCACCAGCAGAGATAACTATACTTATAGCTCATTTGATTTCTTTAACATTATTTCCATATTGTAAACCAGATGGTGAACAGAATAAGACACTGCTCTAATGTTTTAGTATTGTTTTATGCTTTATAACATTGTAAGATGTCCAGTCACCTCGTAGTGTGATAGATGGCAAACAAACAAACAAACAAAATAAGGTAATTTCCCCCACCCCCTGACTGAAATCACCAAATTCTTCAAAGCCAATGGGCACTTTCTTCCTGTACATAGGTACCATTGCAGAAGTGTGATCAGGACCACAATGGCACAGTGGTTAGAATAGAGACTATTCCTGCTGACTGCCAGCTGACTGCAATTTGGCAGTTCGAATCTCACCAGGCTCAAGGTTGACTCAGTCTTCCGTCCTTCTGTGGTCGGTAAAATGAGGACCCAGATTGTTGGGGGCAATATGCTGACTCTGTAAACCACTTAGAGAGGGCTATAAAGCATTGTGAAGTGGTATATAAGTCTAAGTGCTATTGCTCTCAGTCCCTGCCTGCACCATCCCTTCCCCATCCTTTCTGTGCTTGTGCCCTGCTGCACCATCAATCCCTGAGCTTCCTGCACTCACATGCAGCTTGTCTCCCCCATCCCTCCTGCAACACCCTTTCTCCCGCACCATTCTTGCACTCATTACCTGGGACACCCAATGCGTCTTGCGTAGCAACTTATTATGTGAAAAAACTTGCCCATCTTGGGGTTACGACAGCAACTCGGACTGTCAAGATTATTGCCATTAAGTGATGCAGTCTCATGATCTTTCCCTTTACCACTGCATCACTTAGTGACAGTAATGCCAGTCCCAATTGCTGTTGTACCTGTACTGTCAAATAAAAGATTACTTTATTTCGTGCCAGCCCTGTCTGCAGCTGAAATGATAAATGTAGCACTACTGACATTCAGATATGGTAAGCAGACAAAACTGGTTATTGAGACAATGAGCATGGGCCTTGATTCAGCAATAATCTGTAATTAAACTGTTGGGACTGATTATGTATGAATATCTGGTCAAACGTTGCATTGGGAGAATGTTTCTTAATCACAGGGAGCTCAGTAAATTATTCATATATCATGTCAAATATAAACTATAATTAAGATTGCTCATCCTTATACATTACAATTGAACTACTTCGTCTCATCTATCACTTCATAAATGGTAATAAATTGTGGGAGAAGTTATTTTCTGCAATCCTGTAGTTATAGAAATAATTGCTGATAGATGTTGGAATTGCCAATTGGTGAGTCTTCATTTGTTCTAATTTGCTCAGCAATACCAATACAACACTAATATTGACATAGGTTCCTATGGCAGGCCTTACTATTTCAATTCAAGTATCAGTGCAGCTTTCTTTTAGGCCAATAGAAAGATGATGAACATTTGTGTGTTTGGTACTGTTCCCAACTGGTACTAGTTATGATTCAGAAAATGGATAGACACACACTTCTTTTCTACCTTTTATTCATGCATAAATTCATGAATAATGTTAACTGAAATTAATTTCTATAGACATTTCTATAGCCTCTCTTTTTAAGAACACAACTGTAATAATGCTTTTATTAAGAATAACGGCACCTACATTATAATAGTGAAAGCAAAGTGTGGAACATGGCCTTTTGCCCAATTTAAACTGCTTATGATAAAATGGGCACAGAATTTTGCAGAACCAGTGATGTTAGAAACATGGGAAAAGATCTGGGTCCAGAATGTTAAATTTACGCAGGCACAGAATTTGAGGGAAAATTTTTACAAGATGTTTTATAGATGGCATTTAGATCCTAAGAAATTATCATGTATGTATCCAAATGTTCAACCCAAATGCTGGAGGTGTGATTGTTTGGATGCTACATACTTTCATATTTGGTGGACTTGTAGGAAAGTGAAAGCTTTTTGGATTAAACTCTGGTGGGTTATGCAGAATGTTTTGAAAAAGAAGCTTCAATTTTCTCCGCAATTGTTTTTGTTGGGTATAGTTAAGGATTGTTCACCGAATGAAACAAGATTGATTTTATACATGATTACCGCAGCTAGGTTACTGATTGGACAATATTGGAAAAAAGATAGTGTACCTACTATAGAAGAATGGACTTTGAAGATGGCTAATTTTGCGGAAATGGCAAAGATTTCTGCATATCTAAAAGATAAGACCCATGAAGTTTTTGTTCGGAACTGGAAGAAATGGGTGGACTATGTGCAGAATAAATATCAAATTAAGAAGTATCAGTTAGTATTTGATTGAGGATATAGGGGTTTGTTGATGTTTGGGTATAGGTATTTGGGGGATGTATATGTTGATATTTAGAAAAAATGGGTTGATTATGTGTAGAATAAGTATTAAATCAAGAATTTTTAGTTAGCTTTTTGATAGAGGTTGAAGAAATAAAGGATTATTCTTATTGTTATTACTATGTTAAATATATATATTATATTGTTTTTTAGATATTAACTTGATATAAATTTATATACTCTGGTTATACTGCTGTCTTTAACAAAAAGAAGGGGGAAAAATTTTATGTTTGTGTTAGCTTCAAGGGGGCATTTATAAATTTTATAAACTTTATTTGTTTAAGTTTTCTTCTTATTAGTAAAGAATTTTGGATTTATCTTATTTTTGTTAAATTTATGATATATATTGTGGATCTCACCTATATCTAATGTTTAATAATGATTGATATATACTTATGATTTGTATGTAATGGAAGTCAGGGGGGGGGAGGGCTGGGGGGAAAGGGGGGGGGAGGGGGGAAAATGTGGGGTTAAAATTGTATTGTAAAACTTTTTCAATAAAAAAAAAAGAATAACGGCACCTACATTATAATAGTGAAAGCAAAGTGTGGAACATGGCCTTTTGCCCAATTTAAACTGCTTATGAAGTCATTGCTTATGAAATAATTCTGTATATTTCTTGGATAAAATCACATTGTAATGGTACATGAAAATGACCTTGGGAGACAGGAGGAATCAGATAAGAAGCAGCTTAGCCCACAGAAGGAGGGGGCCATGGCAAACATTCCAGAAGGGACTCTCTCTAGTTTCATGGATAGTAAAGTTGAGGGAGATGAGAAGATGTGCTTTCAGACTTGCAATATTCTGTTAATGCAGAGATGGGCAATTAATTTTCCAAAAGAGCCAAATGAGAAACTGAGGCTGTTGTGGAGGGCCGAATCAATATGGTTATGAAGGTGTGTAGGCATGCAGGCACACACATGCTTAAACTGGAAAAAAATAGCAGTCACCTTCAAAATAATAGCAATGTAGTCGCATTGCAGGCATGGCATACGCTTATTTGTATTTTTAATTTCTGACAGGGGATAGCCAAAGTGCCAGACGTGGCCCTGGAGCCATCAAATGCCTAGGTCTGTTTTAATGTAACCTTACAAGAAAGTTAGAGCTATTACTTCTGGGTGTGTGTCTTGTCTGGACTACCTACCACTTTGAAATGGGTGCTGGCTGGGCAGACTCTACAGTGGGAAATGAGGCAAGGTCTTATAAAGTTTGTAGAACCTGAGAAAGGAGGTGAGAGCCTTTCTCTTGTAAACTGTCCTCTCTTGGCTCTTTTGGGGTGTGAGCATGTAAATTATTACTTTTTTATTGAGGGAGAGAGGAATGCTGCCTGCCTTGAAGATGGTGGGAGTCAGAGGTGATATTCAGCAAGTTCTGGAGAACTGGTACCGGAAATTTTGAGTAGTTGGAGAACAGGTAAATACCACCTCTGACTGGCCCTGTCCCATCTATTCTCTGCCTCCTGAGTCCCAGCTGATTGGGAAGAAATGGGGATTTTGCAGTAACCTTCTCCTGGAGTGGGGAGAGAATAGAGATTTTACAGAATCCTTCCCCTGCCACGCCCACCGAGCCATGCCCACCAAGCCAGACCCACAAAACAGGTAGTAAAAATTTTTTGAATCCCACCACTGGGGGGAGTGTACCAGCACCCAAAGATGCTCACCTGATCTGACCATTTTTGATAATTATTGCTCAGTCTCCCACTGTTCCTTTTTAAGGGTAGGCTATTGAGAAGGAAGTGCAATTCAGATTCAGAGGATCTTATAAGAAAAAGTTTATCTGAATCCTTGTCATTTAAGGTCCAATCTTAATCATTTTTACATAATTCAGAAATGGCTCCAGTTGATGACTGTCCCTAAGATCTTGATGGAGGGAAAACATCACTTTGGGCCCCATTGGCTTTTGATACTGTCAACCATGGTGTCCTAATATACCTTCTGCAAAGAGTTGGGGGCAGCCTATTTTGACAGTTTATCTTCTGGATGGGCAGTTATAGCATGTAATCATGAAGGACCAGAGTTGTAACCCTTGGCTGCTCCAGTATGGAGTGTCAAAGACACCTGTGCTGTCTTCTTTGTTATTTAATGTATTTATGAAGTCATTAGATGAGGTTTATTTGTCACTGATGACACTTTTAGAATAAAGGAGAAACAAATCTATAACATGTAATAAATCTAAGTTTCTGGTTTTTAAGAAAGATGCAAAGTGTTAATAACAACATATTATGTGGAGAATCTAGTACTCAGTTCCCATTGATGGAACTTTTTGTCTACTTCATCAATGGAATCAAAAATTCCCAGTATGTTGCTTTCTGTATTATCATCTGAAATTCTATTTCTGGAGGACTTGAGGACGTCTGGAGCAATTTCTTTTCAAGACAGGAAGTATGAGCACAAAATCCTGTTACTGATGTGAACATCTGCTTTTACAACATTGGTTCTTGCTCCCAGAAAAAGTCTTGTTTATTTGACTTTCAGCAGAATCCAGTTTGTGCAAACCAATGTGTTATGATCTCCGAACTCAATTGTACTGATTCTCAAATAAGATTGCAGCTGATATGTGAGAAATCCCATCTTATAAAGAATGGAATTTCAAACTGTTTTGTACTAAAAAAAACACACACACTTGCTTTTGTGTCATCTCATTTTAACACTCTAATTTATGGTTTCTTTTTCATTCTGAGCTTGAAATACATCTATATCTATTAAAATATGAATAACTAAACAACTACTGAAAGAATCATAAGGTTTGTGGATTATTTTATATAGATAACTAGGAATACATTATGCCACTTACATACTGTTCATTTCAAAGTGTGTGATCAGTTGCACAGTAAAATAACAAGACTAGTGATAGTTACATATTAAATATTTCAAGGGGTTGCATTAGAAGCATCATGGATAAATAGGACAAGCTTTGCCAAGAGCATAATTACGCTTGACGAAGACTGCTGGGCTTTCTTCAACGGAATAATAAAAGACCAACATTTAAAGTGAAATTCTATTTAATAACATAAATAAAAAATAATAATAAAGGAGTCATTTTTGAGTTGCATGCAATATTTTCATTTACTGTATTTTCTCTTCTCTATAATTTCAAATAAGTGGTGCCTACAATGTTGATGAAATACAGTATGTAGTTCATTAAATACAGTTTAAGAAGTGTGTACAATGACCAAAAACACTTCATACAATGATTATACCATGACCAGTACAATGGGTTTTTTTTGTATATTTGCAAATATTTTTTATTTTGTATATATCTTTTGCAAAAATGAATTTATATTGGAAATAAATGTGAACGTTACAAGCTTTGTATACATGTAGCAGTTAAGTATAGGCAGTTTTGAACCTTTACTTTAATAGCCTGTACTTTAACTGCTATATGTATACTCTATTTAATACAAACATCTGTACAGGATCTAGTTTCTTTTAGCCTGGGCTAAGCATATGGGGAGGTGGGGGGTGGACTTTTGTTTGTTACAGTTGTTAAAGTATTTCGTTTTTCCCTTCATAATGATATTTAGTTATTAAATTTATATGCAATCCAATTTTATATGCCATCTGATTAAGAACAGGAAAAAAATAATCTCACTATTCAAACTGGAAATTTGTATACTATAGTGGAATTTTACATGCTAATCCTTAATAATGTAAGAAACCACTTAAATGATATTTCAAGGATTATCAAGTCAGAGCCAAATCAATACAGATGAATTTAGCAATGTTATTTGGTTAGTTCATGATAGCTGTAAAGTCACCAATGACAACAGGTAAACTATACGAGACACACAATGATCAAAATACAATTGAACAGAATTTTAGATAGTCTTTCATCTCCTAATCAAAGCAATTTGTGCAGGGTGTGAAAATTTTTCCCCTGTTTATTTATAAAAATAGAAAGATCTATGTAGTATGTAATATATTATCTAAAACAGTATTATCTTAGGTAAGAATAAGTAAGATCAAATAATGTTTCCTTTCTGTTTACATTAGGTTTTATTTATGTGTTAAAGAGGATTCCAAAGAATTAAGCTGAAAATAACTGAACTGCAAAATAAAAATTGAGTGGAAAAGCAAATGTTTCATGAATATCAAAAGAGAACAAAACAATATTTGTAGCCAACAAACCTGTTTTCCCATTTGGTTTTAGCCACACCTCCATTAGATATTTGCACTGTCAAAAGTGGATATTAAATTAACTGCTTTTATTTTGAAGCCAAAGCAGCTTTAAGGGCTTGTTTTGAAATATGCTTTTAATCCAGGCCAGGTATGTGACAGATGCCTGCTGCCCCACTTCTGACTACTATTTACCTTTCAAAATGTTGCTTGCAATATGCTACGGTATTTCAAAGGCAATGGAATATTTAATTGAAAGTTGAGATGAGACTTTATCCGAATGAAAGCCAAATGGAGGTGCTATCCTGGATGTAAACTTGTTGGCTTGGGAGAAGTGGGGGAGGGAGATGTAGGATAATCTGCAGGCAATTAACAAATATCTCAAAAAGTCTACATATAGCAGACTGAGTACAAAACAAAAAACATGTTTCCACCATTTTTAGTTGCTATATAGAAAACTGAGGACAAAACATCTATATGAAATCTTGAACATCTCAGTTACACTGACTGACCTCCCTAGATGAATGTTTTGGTTATTACTGTTCTTCATTGGTCATAGAGAGCAACAACTTGCCAGACTAGATGTAAAAGGGATAAGATGGATACTTATCCATCTTTAGATGGAACTACTATTGTAAGTAGTGGAACTAATCATATGTCTGTATTGTGCCTGTTCATAGCTTCAATTTAAACTTTCATGCAAAGGTCTCACCAGTGAAGACTCTCCTTTATCACATTCTCAGTTATCTACTCACAATGTGCCTCATACTGAAGGTATCAGAGCTATTCATCCTCAATGTAACATCATTTGTCATAGCTCATGAAACTGACTCTGTCTCAGGACTATTTTTCCAATTTCCTATTGGAAACCTTTCCATATGGAACAGTGGAAGTCTGGGGTAAGTGTTTCATAATCTGCAAGAATTGCAGGCTTGGTATTGGTATTGCAATCAAAGTCCTGCCTCAGTCCTGTCAGTGGTTGGCTTGGTGGGGGGCTGGACCTGGGGGAGCATATGACCTGTCACCTCCTTCAATTTACACTTGCAAGTGCCATTCTTGCTTGTTCTTCAAAGTAAAACAATTTTAAACACTATTTTAAGAGTGTGGGCCCCATGTTTCTCTTCATGGCTTAGGATACAATGGACTTTTATCTTTTTTCAATTAAGGAGACTTGCTGTACATATTATCAGCCACCTTTCATCCAAGCAATAAATATTAAACGCTCAAAGATGATTTAATGAAGCTATTTAAATATGCAGCTTCCAAACCAAGCTAATATGCAGACATTGATTAGACAGTAGGTAATGGCATTAATGCAAGCAGAACGAAAATTAAAATGACCCGGAGGTGGGAAGCATTACCCTATGTATAGGATGTACTAATTCCGTTCTACTGCCATTTGGGCTTCTACCTCAAAAATACACTTCTGCTTACTTAGATTTGATGCCATCCAGAAATATAATGCTGTTGAAGGCCCAACCTGTTAGCTGGAAGAAGAGGGTAGCCATTATGATCATTACAAATGGCAGTAGAACGGTATTAGTACATACTTGGATGTTGTTAGCACCTTCCTGCTAATGACTTTCACATCTCCACTGAGGTATTACTAATTCAGTACCGGTAAAGCTAGACAGATGCTCATTAATATGGAACTGGAATCCTCTATTTTGCAGAAACAGGGAAGTCCTAACCAGTTAATCAGACAATGGGATGATTGGCAGACTTGAGGGAAAATGTTGATATTCTCTTATGTATTTCTGATAAAATTATGCTTGCTTATTCCTTCTCAATACCTCTGTTAATTTATGTAATATACAATATATAATTCCCTTGAATCTGGAACCCATGACAGAAATCAAAATAACGGACAACATAAATACTTGTTAAAGTCATATTTTAGCTGCCATTCCACCAAACTGCAGCAGTGTGTTGGAAACCAATGTTTGCCTCCAGAAAAAGGTTCTCAGAGGTGTAGTTATTTTAAATTCTTCTTTTCTCTAAATAGATTATTTTAGGAACTTTATGAATTTGTGCCACAGTTAGTTTTTCCTCATTCCCTTCCATGCCCTTTTTATTCTATGGAAACACAAAAATGCAGTTATTAAAATCCAAACTGTTGTTGCATCATTACCAAAATAAAAAATGGAGAAAAAATAGAAAGCAGCATCAAACAATAGCTAAAAATTTCTAGTTCAAGATTCTGACCATTAACCCCATTTGGAAATAGACATCCCCAGAATGAATTAACTGTTTAAACTTTTTATGGAACTATGGTTTAATTTTTGGCACTGAGGGCTGTAAGGAAGCAATGTCCCTCAAAAGCTTGCTTAAAGCTCATAAATTCCTCTTTGTCAAAGCATAAGTGAAAAGCATGACGGAGCAAGGAGACAGCATTGTTGTTTAAACCAACATTGCTGACAGCTAGACTGTTTACTTTCTGCCGAGGTTTTTCTTTTCTCTTTATACAAGCCTGTGTCAGTGGGTCACATTTTCAGCCAAGACAAATGGCTTTAAAAACATGAGAAGTATCAGAACAGAGTCAAAATCTGTGCATGTAATGGAAGGAATGTTAGATACCAAGTTTCTCCAACTATTAAGACAACTGGTTAAGGAAAAATGGGGAAGAAGAGACCTGGAAAATGCTTCCTTCTCTATTTGGTTTTGTCTTGTCCAGGAAAACATCTTGCTAGTGACAATATGCTTGGGAGGCTTAATTGAGAGAAGGGGCTCATAGCTCCAGTTGTTTATAACACGGTGTTAATTAAACCTGCTGAGGCTAGTGTCATTAAAATCATTAAAAGCCATTATAGCATCAGCGTGAAAGAGGAACTGGCTTGTATGTCTCCTATGCATCTTCAGAGCTTCACAATCTTTAAAGGCAAAAGTTGCTGCTGCTTCTGGGTTAGTGTTGGAGAACATTCTTCCCATTCTTTCTGAGATTTTCTAAACCCTAGGGAAAACAGAAATGTGGAGAAAACACATAAGCTGTGTTGACTCAACTGCAAGTGCAAATCTTGCCAAGAAATACGCTGTTGAGAAGTAATTGCTTTGCTCTTCTATGGTTCAAACATAGCAATGGCTTGGTTAACTAAGAACTACTATGCTTAGCACCATAGGAGGTATCGTGCTATTCAGTTTGAAAATTGGTATGAGAAATGACATTTTGGAAGGTAAAATGAAACTGACTTAATTCTTAACTGATGTGTGACAAATCCCCATTTTAATATAAATGGATTATGTTGATTTCTTTAAGGCCACAGGCAAGCTTAACCTGCCAGATGTTGGACTGCATGAATCATTATCCCACATCCATGACCATGGTGCTAGGATTTAAGAGTTTTGAAATATCAAAAGGGGAGTTATTAAACTGAACTAAAGTTAAACTATTTTGTGTTAAAATTCTATGCAATTGAATTTGTTTTATTCTCCCAACTTCACATCAATTTATTTCATCATTTTGGGTGATATGATACATGATTTATTATTTTAATACTTTAGTTAAGTGAAAAGCAAATAACTATCCATGTGTATCTATATACTTACACATTTATACTAAGCAGAAAATAAATGTTTTCTGCTTAGATTAGGCCAGTATTCAAAGATTTTGCAGAAGAGCATAGATGTAAATGCTATGGGGGATCGGTTACCTTGAACAGTGAATTATTTTTTAAAATATATATGATATAAATAATTTTAAAGTATAAATGGAATGAATGAATGAATGAATAAATAAATAAATAAGACTTGGGGATTTTCCCAACAATTTGTTACTTAACATCTGTTTGATACTAACTTGTCAATCAGAAGTGAGGTATATCAGTAGGCTGAAGATCTGTTTATCTGTTAACTGTTAATTAGTCAACTTATTTATTGCCATCCTAGCCAATCTGTGGATGCTATAGAAGTCCAAATTGGTGTCCAGAAGTGAAAGGAACCTGTGTTAGAAGAAATGAGTTCAAATAATTCCTACCAAGAAAGTGTTATGACTCCAGCAGTATGATAGGGTTGCATTCCCCCCCTCCTCCACCAATGCTTGTCTGTGACTTACAGATCGGTGCAAGCCGTGGTACTTTTGCTCAGCTCCAATTGCTGTGTCACTTATGGCCTGTTTTGGACCAAGATGTTCAAGGGACATGCTCTGATCCCCATAGAACTGGACTATTTTATCCTATTCTACATAGGGCTATCATTGAATTCAAAATGGAAACTACAACTGATCCAAAATTTGGAACTAGGAAAATTTGCTACTGTAGAATTATATTTATTCTTAGATCTTAAGAATAGGGGACTTTCCTGGCTGCCTTGAAGGAAGTGGTGGTGAGACCCCTCCTCAAGAAGCCGAACCTGGATCCAGCTATTTTGAATAACTTTCGTCCTATCTCCAACCTTCGCTTCATCGCGAAGGTTGTTGAGAGAGTGGTGGCACATCAGCTCCCATTGGCCCTGGATGAAACATTATATTTGGACCTGTACCAGTCGATTTTCAGGCCCGGGTACAGCATGGAGACAGCATTGGTTGTGCTGGTGGATGATCTCTGGAGGACTTGGGACAAGGGCTATTCCTCTGTCCTGGTCCTATTAGATCTCTTGGCAGCTTTTGATACCATTGACCATGGTATCCTGCTGCGGTGCCTTGAGGAGTTGGGAATGGGAGGCACTGTTTTACGGTGGTTCTCCTACATCTCTGGGCATTTGGAAGGGGTGTTGGTGAGGGGCAGAGGTCTGCCCCGAGGCCCCTTATGTGTGGGGACCCTCAGGGGTTGGTCCTCTCTCCCCTTTTGTTCAACATCTATATGAAGCCGCTGGGGGAGATCATCCGTGGTTTCAGGATGAGGTATCATCAGTACGCTGATGGTACCCAACTTTTTATATCCCCCCCAAATCAATGCAGTGATGCCCTTGACGTGATGTCTGGTGCCTGGAAGCGGTGCGGCTCTGGATGGGGAGGAACAGGCTTCAGCTCAACCCTGCCAAGACGGAGTGGCTGTGGGTACCGGCATCTCGGTTCCGGGAGAATATTCCATCTTTTTTTAAAAAAAATATTTTATTAAGTTTTTAATTAAAGACAAAACACAAAACCACACCCAGTGTATAATACAAAATAGGGAGAAGCGGAGGAATTTTTTCTTCGTCTTCAGGTCTTCCAAAATTATCTTTGCATTGGCACTGGCATTATTTCTTCCAAATTCCCGATTGCATAGTCTACAAATGGTTGCCATATCCTCCAAAATATATTTTCTTTCAATAGTCCTTTTTTGAATTTTATATCACATGTTAACTTATCATTAAGAGCAATTTTCCAAACTTCTCTGAACCATTCATTTAGTTTGTATTCAATATTCAATTTCCAGTATCTTACAATCACAATTCGTCCCATAATGACCAATATCTTTACAAGCTCTCTTTCATCAATTGTTAAGACCTTGTCATTCAACTTTAATATGAGGATGGTATCTTTGACTATAGGGGGTGAGGTGTTGCCCCCTGTAGAAAGGGCGCACAATTTAGACATCCTCCTGGATTCACGGTTGACTCTGGATGATCATGTAACGACTGTGACCAGGGGGGCATTTGCGCACTCGTCTGGTGCACCAGTTGCGCCCCTACCTGGAGCGTGATGACTTACGCACAGTCACTCATGCGCTCGTCACCTCCCGGATTGACTACTGCAATGCTCTCTACATGGGGCTGCCTCAAAGCATTTGGACGCTTCAGCTGGTGAAGAATGCGGCTGCGCGGGTAGTGATGGGAGTGTCCCGACACTCTCATGTTACTCTCCTGCGGGACCTGCATTGGCTACCGGTTGCCCTCTGGGTGAGATTCAAGGTGCTGGTAATTACCTATAAAGCCCTACATGGCTTAGGCCCAGGATACCTGGCGGACCATCTGCGGCCAGCGACAGCTCCCCATCGCCCGGTGCATTCTCACAGGGAGGGCCTCCTTGGGATCCCGTCAGCCAGAAAGTGTCGACTGGTGACTCCCAGGGAGCAGGCTTTCTCTGTGGGCACGCCCACTCTGTGGAATTAGCTCCCTGGAGCTCTGGGTGGCTCCTGACCTTCGCTCCTTCCGTCGGGATCTTAAAACATGGCTATTTGGCCTGGCCGGATTGGACTCAAGGGGTTTTAAATGTGATTTTAATGGGTTCTTATATTTGTTATATTTTATACTTGAATTTGTGTATTTACTGTTGTGAGCCGCCCTGAGTCCTCTGGAGAGAGGGCAGCATACAAGCCCAAATAATAAATAAATAAAATAAAAATACAGGTCACCAATACTCTACATACAATTCAAATGTGCTGGTTGTGGCTATTTCTAAACTGTGGCACCAGGTTATATCCAGAATTGCCTTGCCCATCAAAAAAGTCCTATGGAGAATCCTGTGTCCTTCTGCAACCATCAGAGATTGGTGTAGTTCAGACAAAATGACAAGCCCTTTTAATAAGACTCACTGCCTCATCTCCTTTACCTTAGAAATATAGCAAGTCCAAACTTTCCTTTTATTCATGGATTTCAAGATACCAGAGCCCAGAAAGGGCAGCTTATAAAATGTGGGTCATTATTATATTAAAATTAATTTTAATATAATTTTTCCCGTTTGAATTTTGGGAATCATTTCGAATCCTAGCAATTGGGATGGCGCCCCGGAACAAATGAAACTAAAAAATATTAAGCGAGTTAACCAATTTTTCTGCTTGGACCCCATTTGGTGCAAGTAACTCACACGGCTGCGTTTCTAGTCATCCCGAGGCAATGCATATGGGACGCGATGGATGACATAAGCGACATTAAAAAGCTCCTGACCAAAGAAAGCTCAGTCGTCGCGCTGCATCCCGGATTTGTCTCCCGCCTAAAATTGCAACAAACGACTTGGCAGGGAAAAAAGGAACCACTGAAACACTTTAAATCGCCAAGTCACTTAGAGCAGCTTATCCTCCCTCCTCCCTCCCCCCTCCCACTCCCTTTGCATTTCTCGTCCCCAGAGCAGAAAACATTAACGCGAAGACAGCGCGCGCCCCGCGGGCCCGAAGGCGCGGTTCTTCAAACTTCAAGTCTGGCGATTGCTGGGCGTGGCTAGAAAAAGCAGGAGGGAGGCAGGCAACTGGCCGTGCTTGTGATTGACGGCCCAGGGAAAAAAACCCCCCAAGAGGACATAGGTGGAGTCGAGAGCTGTCCCAGGCCTTTGATTGGCTTAGAGGCGCCAAGGGGGCGTGGTTCCAGGCGGAGGCAGTTTAGGACTGGGGTGGGGCTGACGGCCCCGGCCAGGGAATTTCAATTTTGAGTCAGTCAGACTGAGGGAGACGGTGCACGGGGACGAGCCGGAGGAAGGCAGGTAGGGAGCGCTCAGCGCGCGTAGCCGGGAGCGAGTTGTGTCTGTTGGCGGGCTGAGCGCGGGGCTCGGCGTCAGGCGCCTTCTCCTCCCCCTAGGGGGCTCGGAGCGGGGGAGGCGTGTGAGGCAGGCGGCGGGGCACCGAGCGAGCGGGAGAGGCGGAGCGCAGAAGGCGCTGGGCTTCCCCTTCCTTCTTCGGGCGCCGGAGGTGAGTGGAGGTCTGTCGGTTCTGCTCCCTGGGCAGCGGTTACTGCCTCTGCTGGGAAGTGCGCCTCCTGTTCATTTTCAGCCCCAGACTTAGATCGGCTCGGTGGGGCATGTGGCCAGCGCTGCTTCTTGCTCTGCTCTCCGTCTCTCTTCCCCCCCCGCTTCACCCCCGCCCCGCCGGTCGCCTCCTCGTCCTCTGGGCCAGATCGGTGATGTAGTTCGAATCGGTGGCGCCTCCGCCTCCGCGAAAGTCCGCCTGTCGCGCTGAGGGAGAGGAAGAAGAAGAGTGGGGGCTGCAGCAGTTCCGCCAGGAAGGCGCTTGTCCGCTCGGCCTCGGGGAAATCCGTTTCTCTCTTTTCGTGGGATGGAAGAAGGGGACGCGGTCTAGCGAGAGGGGACGGACGACGAGCCCGAAACTTTCGGGCCGAACCGAGTCTGAGCTCTTGACGAGTTGCGTAGCGGTCGATGCAGTGAGATGTAGAGATGCGCCGGCGGCCCTGAGACGGTTTTTTCGCGCAGAGGTTGGGAGCGGCGCCTTCAGTGCCAGTTGCAAAAAAAGAAAAAGAAAGAAAGAAAGGAAGAAAGGAAGAAAGATAGAGGAAGAGAAGGAGGAAGAAAGAAAAAGAGGGAGGAAGAGAGAGAAAGAAAGAAAGGGAGGGAGAGATAGAGAGAAAGAGGGAGGGAGGAAGAGAGAGAGAGAGAAAGAAAAAAGAAAAGAAAGAAAGAAAAAATCAATCCCCTGCGCCGTCGGAAACTTCCTTTAGCTAAACTGCATCCTGGAGCTGGCGCTGGTGTTTGTTGAAATCTCCCTCCTTTTTTACACCTTGCCGTGTGTGTGTGTGTGCGTGTGCGCTCAACACCCAAAGTGCGCCCTGGGGCGAGTGTGAGTGAGCAGCGGCGACACTTTTTTGGAAGTTCGCCCACAAAATCTCGGGATCATAACTTATTAGGGAAGCCGCTAAAAGTGGGAAAGGGGGAGATCCTGTCAACTCTGTTTTTACACATTGGAGACAGCTGCCGTGATTCGTTTTGGGGGGAAAAAACCCACAGGGCAAGATCGCCGTTAAAAAAATTGTTTAAGAGGGAAGGCAGGAGTATTATATGAATGCAGCTAAGGTATGAATCATATTAAAGTTATTGAAAAATGATGATGATGATTCTAACAGTTTTGGAAAATATTACAGTATTTGTGAGGCTTATATCCTATCTAGTCTGCAGCAGCCCAAGACAGTGTACAGTAGGTAGTGCTCTCTCTCCTCCCGGTTTTTTTCACAACAGAAACCCTATGAGGTAAATTGGACTGAGAAAATATATCCCGAATGCTTTGGGTGAAGGTGTGCTTGAATTTGCGCCTCTCCAATTCTACATCTACCATCCTCACAATTATGCATCAGTGATTCTCTTTAAAAATCTAAAACCCACAATAGCACTCTTATAATGATATTTTTAAATGAAGATTGTAAGCTTTTTCTTTTTGTCCTGTTAATCTAAATATTGAGAGGGTGGCATTATACAACAAGTTTCATTCATGATTTTTCTATTGAACATTTGATAGGACAAAAGAAAAAAAAATCTTGTCCTTCTCCCCAAAGTAGTGGCGCTTGTAAAATCCTAAATTTAATTTATGAAATTTAAAAATGAATATTAGGAGGACATATTTGGTATTAGATTATTCTAATGTAAGTCTGAATCAGTAGGAGGAATGATCACTCAGGATTGTATGCACAGTCTCTGCATTAAAGATTAAAGTGATAATTCTGGTTTAGAGTAGGTGAGATGGAGAATATAGTGTAGGTGAGATGGAGAAGACTGAAGTCACCAAGAATCGGGCTTAACCAGATGAAGATGTTAGCTTCATACTTTGAAGAGTGAAGTCCTATGAATATCATGTCCCATCTTTTAATCTTACCTAGCTAATTGTTTTTCATTCCTGCAGGATATTCCAGGCTAGGATATTGTATGATATGAGAAAATGGAATGGATGGAATAGGAAAACTGTGACTTGTTTATTTTATAATGTTATGGGGAAGCATTGTTTCTGATGAAAATGATGAGAAATGAGAGAAAGTGGCTAGGGAACTATTAAGGATGGTGGAAATATAGATAATAACTTTCTTTTATTTCAACAGAGCTCTGTCTAGATTGGCTTCAGTTTTGAATCTCAAAGGATAAACTGAACTAGTATCTTTCTATTGTGACATACTCTAACAGGTACAAAAGTATAATACAAAGGATTTTGTCTTTATTGGCTTGTCTTTATGTTTTCCTTCTTTGCTTTTTTCAGCATGTTTTGAGAACATTTTTCTGTAATTTAACCAATTTTCTGTCCTGGAAAAGGCCCAATGTACATATCTACAGATATGTTATGTAAGAATGGTATAGATGTGGCTTGAATACTATCTATATTTCTTTGCCACACCCTTTTTTCTGAATTTTTGTTCATCTTGTCTAATGAAAAGTTTTTGAAACTTTGATCATAGAATTGCCTTATAAACTTTCAATTATTTTAATGAATATATTATCTCAGTATAGCTTATTTAGTGGTTTGAAATTTAGTTCAAGTTGTTGATCAGTAGTTTTTGGAATAAGCTTAGAACATACTGGAAATAAAACTACAGTCTTAAGTAAAATGATTTCAAAATTTTTTGGGGTAAAATGATTATTAAACTATCATGGTAATAACTTTTGAACATAAGCAACCTGTGCAGCAATAATTATGAGCAATTTTTTCCCCTCTCCTGGGAATTGGTTGAAATTTAGCAAACATACAGTACAAAGACGTAACTAGATAATAGAACAGAGAAAAATTTGAGAAGTATGTTTCAGTTAATGCAGGTTTCATAATAATATTTCCATATTTCTGAAAAGTTAATAATGTCCAGATGTAACATGAGCTGTTGTACATGTAAACAGCAAAAATAACGCTAATTTATAGAGGTTTTTAAAATCTCTTATAAAAGAGTATTTCTAGGAATTATTTGTAAATTTTATAGTACTGAATTTCCTTCAATATCTGCAAAATATTGAACACCGTATGTGCCATCAAGTCAGTGTCAACTCTTCCTGACCACATAGATTTTCTCCTTGATGATTGGTCTCTGACTTTGTTCTTCCAGTCCTCTACCAATATCTTCAATAGAGCTACTAAAACATTCTTCCAGGTTTACAGATTTGGGGGGAGGAGGGAGGGAGGGGAGGGATTGGTTACGATTGGACTATCAAAAGTATTTGGAGTAATTACCTGATTTGGGATGTATGATTGCTTGCCAGGTTAGGAAAAGTAAACATACTACCTTCCATTGTTTGAAGAGGAGGAATAACATGCCATTCCTTTTGAGACTGTTTGCTTTAATTGTCCTGCTTTCCCTGTTTATATACAAAGACAATGAAAAGTGTAATGAGCAAAAAGGATACCTCCCTTATAAGCCTACGTGTAGAATTATGTGTAGGCGTAATTCTTGAAATAAACATTTTTGTTCTTTTTATTCAACTTTACTGAAATGGCATGTTTCTTTTAAAACCCAAGAGAAGTTTGGTTCTTTTATGCTTTAGGAGACATGTCTTTGATTCTTCTAGTTTGAGAAGAAAACAGCTAACATTCATGTGCTGAGAACCACAGAGTACCATTTGGATGGGCCTTTTTACTTTTAGCGCATGGAATGCAGTCTGTTCTGATATTAGTGAGGCATTTATAATGGTGTCTTTAAGATTGTTAATGAAGATCTACCTTTTCATAAGAACTTCTCTATATGAATGTTGCATGAATAGTTTCCATGTTTTTCTTGTTTCCCCTCCCATCTTTTAAAAATGAATGCTATTTTTATTCTGTTTTAGCTTACTATATTAAAAAGTAAAGATTCAAGTTGAGCTTGATCCTGGGTGACTGCATGGACAAATCTATATCATTTTCTTGGCAGTTATATGAAAGGGTTTTGTTATTGTCTTTTCCCAGGATGCTGATTAGTCTTCCTAACCTAATTTGGTGGTCTTTCAATGTCATCCAGAATTACCTAGTTGCTGCAACCTATCTGACCACATTGTATTGTTATACTTTAATTTTCCTATTATAAAACATTCTGACACTTGAAAGAAAAAAGAAAAAAATTCTAGAAATCTACTATCTTTGCTCTCTAGTTCTGTTATATAGTATAATAAAAGCATATTTACATTGTTAACATTATTTGTGTTAATATTATTTTTCTATTTAGCAAGCAGAGATTAATTTAATCTGGCCTTTGCAGGATTTAACTTTTCCCAATGTATTCCCTTTGAAGTGTCTTAGAATTTTTACTTGTTTTTTTAACTTGTTTCTTTACATTTTTACATGCATGTTATGAGATTTGTTTATTAGATTTATATCTCACATTTTGTCCAAGAATTGAAGGTAGCATACATGACACGTGACCTGTAACTCTTGACTTTCAAGAAGATAAAACTAGAATACAGGTAGCCCTCGACTTACAACTGCTTATTTAGTGATTGCTCAAAGTTACAACTGCACTGAAAAAAATGACTTATGACCATTTTTCATATACGATCATTGCAACAGCCCCATGGTCATGGGATCAAAATTCAGACACTTGGCAACTAACTCACATTTACGATGGTTGCAGTAACCTGGGGTCATGTGATCTCCTTTTGCAGCCTGACAAGTCAATGGGGAAGCCAGACTCACTTAACAACCATATTACTAACTTAACAACTGCAGTGATTCACTTAACAACTGTGGTAAGAAAGATCTTAAAATGGGGCAAAGTTCACTTACCAGCTGTCTCATTTAGCAACAAAAATTTTGGACTCAATTGTTGTAAATCGAGGACTACCTATATGTTAAAAAGGCTTCAAGAAAACTGTGCTTACAGTTCTAGGTCCCACAGAATGTTTTAAATTTAGAAACCAGGAAGTTTATTCTACTAGAATATAGTGTGATCTAGTTCTGCCTACTGATTAAACTTCTTCAAAGGTAATGTAAAAACTGTTTTTCTAAGAAAAGATAGTATACAGTATTCAAGCTCATTGCTTGGTTGGAGGAGGTTCATCTAAGTTTAGCTTGTGGCCTTATAAGAGGATATTGTTAATAGTGAGGCAGTATTGTATATCTTCTATAATTTGTACTGATTTATAATTTAGGAAATAATCCTGTTGAACCTGTTGCTATTAATTATGTGATGTGCTGTATAAATATAATTTACAGAATAGTTTTATATAACAATATATCTTAGAATACATTAAATATAATACCAATTACAAAATGAATTTATTATTCATTTGGATTATTTATATACAATGATTCTAAAATTTCTTAAAACTTAGACATGTTTCAATTTGTTTATAGTCTTGGCAAACACAGCCCTTTCCATATGTGAGGCCACAGAGAAGCAGATTTCACATTAGAGATATAGGTATAGGTATAACATTGTGAAGTTGAAATATTGAACTGCTTCTGGTAAGATTGGACCAAGTTGCTCTAATGATAAGTTGTTCTAAAGTTGAACTCTGGACAAGACATTTGATCTAAATACTATAAATTGCATGGTTCTTCTATGACATCTGCTATTGCCTGCTATTTTTTATTAGCTATTTGCTATTTTTGCTATCTTGGGAATAAATGATAATGCATGTGCCAAATGTTTTTGCCACAGTACTTTCTTCAGTGAGTGGACAACTACCTATTTATATGGGTAACCTTGAATTACTTTTCACTTTGTTTAAATAAATTGTTGATATTAAATATAACAAAAATTCATCCAATCCATCTCTTCCCATGAATCAAGTTATTTTAAAATAGTGTTAAAACAAGAATGTGGCTTTAAATATTAATATTCTTCTGCCTCATGGATATTGCAACAACTCATTCATTGGCCACTTATCGTCGTCTCTTCAAATAGTTTTAAGCACATCTCCTTTGCTTCAAATTCGGGATTAACTCCTAATAGGTTGTGTACTACAAAAGTAAGTGGTTTAACATCATGTGTTATTTTGGAATTGATAAGGAAATGTAAACCTTGGTATTCTAATTTGAAGTCTACTGCTGAGTTATCCTATTTCAGGATACTCTTCTGTTTCCATGATAGTCTTCTACTAGAATAACATTCCACATTGGGTATAATTGTTCTTGATATCTAGAGAGTTCACCTGGAGAAGATTTAGGCTATGGATGGGTAAAAGTGGAAGAGATGTCTTGCTATGCAACTGGAAATTCATATGCTGCATTGCTTGAAGTATCTTCTAAGGAAAGATAATGGAGAAATCTGTCACCAGTTATCTTTATATATGCACAAAGCAATGTTATGGATTTTTTAAAAATATAATTTGAAGTAGATTGAATCTGATTTTCAGGAAACCTAGTAGTAGGCCTGCAATCTAACCTTTGCCTTTTCATATGTATTCCAAATGGCAGCATCATACTTGTCAACATAGTGCTGTATGATCAGAAAGCTGTTCTTTTGTTTCCTGTTGATGGTTTGTTTCCTTTGTCTTGCGTAAGTAGTTTTTTTTTTAACACTTGAGATATGCTACTAACATATTGTGATTCTTTTTCTTTATTCAGCAAATATTGAAACTGATGACAGTGCACATTCATGGAACACATAGATGTAAGCTGTGTATTTAAATAAACTGGTTATGGATTACAGTTTGTGTTTGTATTAAAAAAATCAGGAAGGAAGGGGAAGCTATCTAAAACACTTTCTTACTCTTATTGGTGTAGGAGTCTTCATTCATGGAATGATAATTTTAGCTAAATGGTATCCTCAATTTCACTAAAATGTAAGAGTTTTTTGCAATTTGGAAACTTGTTGCTGAACCATCAAGTATATTACTCCCCTACTCAATGCAGGAGTCTAAATTAAAATATCTCTGACAGATGGATGTCTAGTTGCTTTAACATATTCAGAGAATCAGAACCCATGACTAGCTGTTGGATTCTGTTGAAAGCAACTGTTCTGTTTTTCTCAACTGGTACAAAATATTTGTATTTGTTTTGTCATAAAATCAAAGTGTTTTATTGTTGGTATGAAATAAAATGAATCTTGAAATCTATTGTTTTGTCAAAGCTGTATAGCATAAAGGAACTGCATTCTTGCGTATTAAAATGCATAATAATGACCAAAGTTTTAACCACAATTAGTTGAGCAAGTCATCATGGTTTATTTGGTATACAGATCACAGTGGCTGGACTATCACAATATACTTTCTCAAAGAAAACTGTGTTGCAAAAAATTCTTTTCTGTCAAGTTGGCCCATTCAAAAACAACATGGTAACTAACTTCACAAAAGTTTACTATCTTTCATTGAATTTGAAATATAGGTAGTCCTCAACTTATGACCACAATTGAGCCCAACATTTATGTTGCTAAGTGAAATATTTGATAGTGATGTTTGCCTCATTTGGGGACCTTTCTTGTCACAGTTGTTAAGTGCATCACTGCAGTTGTTCATGAGTAACATGGCTGTTAAGTGAAACTGGTGTCTCCATTGACTTTGCTTATCAGAAGATCACAAAAGATCATGACCCTGGGATATTGCAACCATCAAAAATATGAACCAGTTATCAAGCATCCAAATTTTGATCATATGATCATGGAGATGATACAGCGGTTGTTAAGTATGAAAAATGGTCATAAGTCACTTTTTTCAGTGCCATTGTAAATTTGAATGGTCACTAAATGAAAGTCAAGAACTACTGTAGTTTTATATTATATGTGTAGGTTAAGTATCTAATAACCAGTCATTTTTTTAATATAGTTAAATCCGAAATCTTTGTATATTCAGCACTGTTGCATGCACATTTTTTTCTGTAAATAACTTATAATTGCATGTAATTCAAAAGGAACCCATGGCAGGTTCCTCCTGAGGTAATGCTGGTTAGTTCTGTAGACATGAAAAAACTAATGGTTCATTTTGGGGTGACAACTATTGTTGTTTACCAAAGAATTGTGTTTGATGATTAGAATTACTAAATGCTGGCAGTTAGTGTGTACAAATGCTAAGAGTTGCATGGTTACTAGTTCTATAGCAATATGAATAACGGAATCTGCTTGTCCCATTTATTTATTTTGAAATTTTATTCAGATTTTAATGGAAAATAATTCCTAAGTGGAAAAATTTGCAATGCAAAAAGAAAAATTCAAGTACAGATTTACAAGTTTTCCTTTACATATTTATCAGTGGTAGATTGCAATACATTCATTTTTAATTAAAATGTATATGTTTAGTAAGCAATCTGAATGACAGTGATAATATTGAGTAAGGAATGTAAACAATGTTAGCTCAGACAGTGATGTAAAGAACTTATGGAATAGTATATAAGTGTTATTGCTATTATGTCTCTGAATAGCTTTATTGCTATTGGTAGTGAGTGACCAATCTTTAAAAAGATCCATGAAGTTGTATTTCAATCAAAGAAAAAATAACTAAGCACATGATTGAACAGGCTTTACTGAAAGTAATTTATCAGGGCATTTACATCTTACCAAAATTTTAGGAATTTATTTTGTTTAGATCCATCAGAAACATGGATGTAGGTGACCATGTTGAGAAAGTATGCTTAGATTTTTCACCAGTGCTTAAGAAAACATAATGTTCATGAGATTGCAAAACTTTTTTGGAGAAATTTTATTTGATTTATACTGTATCTTTACATTTGTAGTGTGATAGTGTTATAAATTAAATGAACACTTTTGAAAATGGCCAGGTACTAAGTTCACGGTAATATTGCCTCAAATCTAAGGAAATCAAATACCAACATCGATAACATTTTTTCTTCTTTTGTTTATATCAAGTAAATTGTTCTTGAAGAAGTGGAAGTGTAATATTTAACATATGCACTTACCAGTTTTAACACAATTGACAATAAAATTGAAGATGCAGTCCAACAATTATTGATATTAAGAAATGGAAGTGTAACCCGAAATGTATTAAGGCTTAAACTTTAAAATGAAATATTCATTTCTGGAATAACTTTATATGAAAATGTGAACAGACTAATAGTTAAAGTTAATAGCATCTTAAATTAGTTTTTGATCTAGTATTTCATCTGGTAGTTTCATTTTGATTTTAATTTGAAGTCCTAGTGGACATTTCACTTAAATTTGAGCCAGCCATGTACTGCAGCTGCCAAAAAGCCATCACAGTTCTAGTCTGCATTAACAGAGGAATAGAATCAAGATCACGTGAAGTGTTAATACCATTTTATAATACCCTGAGAAGTTGAATATTGCATCCAGTTTTGGTTACCATGATATAAAAAACTATTTTGAAACTCTAGAAGGAGTGCAGAGAACAGCAAAAATAATTAGGGGAAGATTAGGGGACTGGATGTTAAAACATATGAAGAATCATTGCAGGAATTAGGTATCTCTAGTTTAATGAAAAGAAGGGATTACGAATGACATGATAGCAGTGTTCCAATACCAGTATCTAAGGGGCTGCTACAAAGAAGAGGGATTGATCTATTCTCCAAAGCACCTGAAGGCAGAACAAGAAGTAATGGATGGAAATTAATCAAAAACGGAACCATTATAGAAATTTCTAAGAATAGATTTCCTGACAGTTGGAACAATTAATCAATGGAATAACTTGCCTCCAGAAGTTGAGGGTTGTCCAACAGTGGAATTTTTTAAGAAGAGTTTGGACAACGATTCTCCATTGTGGGTGGAGACAGCAGCCAGGAATGGATGGTTCTTGCCTGTTCAGCTTGAAGGACTGAGACTGTTGCAAAAGTTGAGCTCCTCCCTTATTGCTAGGGTTCTCCAGCTGTTTCTCAGGCCATCAGTTGTCTGGACAGTTGTCTCAGATTGTGCTCTTGCTTCTAGTTTTTTACTTGTTGCCTTTGAACTTTATTGTCTAACTAATTGGTTTTCTTGAACATTGAACTGTGAGTTGTTGGGGCCCTTGCCCTTTGGGGATCTTTTCACTCTCTGCACGCTTGCTAGCCTGTGGAAGCATTCTTTCACCCCTGCCCCTTTGGCCGGTTACCCTGTTGAACTTGCAGGTATTCCGGGGGAAAGAAGATATCTCTAAGGTCTCTTCCAGCTTTGTTATTCTGTTATTTTGTATCTTTAAATATTCTGATCAACTAGAAAGAATAATCCTCAGAGAAAGTTTGTGGTATGAGGATAAGGGAGAATCAAGAGTGTCAAGTTGTATTAATGGTTATTTACTTAAATAATGTTAAATATAACCAGCATATACCAATTGTATATATACTCATGATAAATGAGGAATATACTCATGATAAATGAGGAATTTGAAAGCATTTTAGTTTACATTGCATGTTAATAAACACTTAGATAGTAATGCAGAAAAGAACAATAGCCAATATGGGCTGGTCACAAATAAATAATGCTGGACTATTGCAGGCTATCTCCCATTTGACAGAATTGATAATTTAATTGATTTGGGGGACTGATGTAGACATATTTATTTCCTAGGCTTTTTTGTTGCTCCAATTCTGAAGAAATCTGTTTGGCTAACCCTCCTATAATAAGAATGTTAAAATCAAAATGAACAACATAATTTGCTATGATAATTGCAATTATAGTAACATAGACACAGAGGAACAATCCAGCATCATGCCAAAATCAATAATAGAGGCACATTACTCAATGTTCCACTTCCAGAACTCTCTTGATAACTGCCCTAAAACCCAGTAGCATGGGATTTGATCTTGAGAGGTACATTGCTCCAATGAACGAGAGCTACAGGGAGAATACATGGTCCCTTACTAGTCTTTAAGAGAAGTGACCTGGAGGGAACCTATCTTTTTTAATTTTATTGGGCTTGTAGAGGGTGACAACCATTACTTTCATTTGTATGCAGAAATAGTTCGTGATGTAAAGATGTAGATGCTCCTACCACAACACCAGTAGCTGAATTCTTGACCATTTGAAGTTTCTGGATACTCTTAAAAGGCAACGATATATACAATAACTTGCTAAATGTGAGTTAATTAAGGCATAACTGAAAACAAGGGTCTGAAATCCAAGAATGGTCATTATTGATGCACCAGATGTAGCTGTGTAAAATCCTTCTTAGCCACACCTGCTACTTGCTCTTTGCGCATGAACTGTGAGTTAGAAAACTCTCAAATTACAAACCATCACCTCCTGAGGAAATGTGATCCAGAAACAAGGATTTATTATCTCTGGAACTGGAAGGTTTTCTATGCCTACAGTCACTCTGTTTTCTAGAATTAAACCTGATCCTGTTCTTCCTCACCCAGATCATAACCCTCAGGCATCCAATTAGAGCTTTTATTGGATCTCCTATTCAGCCTGGAATTGAGATGTATAAGTAAATATCATGAATGTAGTGTTGGTACCTGGCTATCTTCCATCCCCCCCCCCCAAAAAAAATCCCAGAGAGTTGCTTCAAAGAGAAAAGTTACCTTCAAAGCTACTTCCAAGTTGAATAGGAAGAGTAATGGTTTTAAGAACTGTGACATCTCAATCCGAATATCCTTTAGACCAGGGCATGATCTCTTCACCCAAATTACCATTGATTGGGACTTCCCTGTTATGAAGAATTGGAAACATTGGAAATCAATACTTCATTTCCAAAAATCTGTTCAGGAGGATACCATAAACAGTGAAACCAATAGCCACAGGCATTCAATAGGATTAGGAGAATATCAGTGTCATTATCCCATACCTACTACACATCACTGACAAGAGTGATCAGTGTGATTTCAGCACCACATCTAGGCCTGAATCCTGACTAAAAATTGACTAGATACATTTCCTCCACAACTGAATCTGTTGTTCACTACCTTTATAACAACCTTTGCTAAAAAGGTTTCAGACATGATCATAATTACATAATAAGTTACATATTGTATTTGAATTCAGTAAACCATCCAGTGAAGCTTAGAGATAATCCATTAATAAAATAATAAAATATGGGTTCGATGATAAAACTATTAGACAGATTCATTATTGGATGAATGATTGAATCCAGAGAATCTTCATAAATTTCTCATAATCTATAGGAAATATGGGCAACAGATAGATAATTATTTCCTTTTCCTAAAATTCTTATCTCTGAATAGCAGCTGATCAGAGATGGAAGTTCCTGCCTGTCTTGCAAGGCTTTAGAAAGCCTCTAAATATTATTGGAAGCTAAGTTCAAAAGAGTTCCCATTTTTCAGCAACACTAAGACATCCTCTGAGAAATTTCATTCCTGTGCTATAGTCAAGATTTAAAATAGCCTTCATGTAAACTGCTTGGTGCAATGTGATCTTGAGAGGTCTTTTGGTAAAAAAAAAGTGAGTTTCTATACTCACAATATTTACTTTGTACAATACTGCACTTTTAGTTAAAGTAATTTTCAAGCACGTTCTCAAGAAATGTTGCTTTAGAAGATTAATAAGAAAATCTGACCAGCATTTCTCAGCTGGTTTAGTGCTGGAACAGCAAGTACTAAGTTTAAAACTTGGTTTTATATATTTCTTTTAAAAATACCATCGATCCATCAGAAGAAAATATCAGATATCTTATCCACTGGCAACGGATGATGTTGTCCTCCTGTGTTTTCATGTAGATATTTAACAGGAATGAAAACAGCACTGATCTCTGTGGCATTCCACAAATGAAGGACTAAGGAAAGACCAATTGGTGTTAGCCCTGTAGGAAGGAAGAGAACCAGAACAATACAGTTGTACCTTTTCCCAATCCCTGGTACCAAACCAGAAGGTTACCCTGGTCAATGATATTGAAATCCACCAAGAGATCAAATAGAGCCAGGATGGATGCATTACCCCCATTCTTTTCCTTCCAGAAATGATCCAAAAGTGTAATCATTGCCATTTCTGTCCCATGTCTGAGCCTGAAATCTGACTGGAAGAGGTCGATATAATCCACTTCATCAAGGATCTGTTGAAGCTGCTGCACAACTGCCACTTCCACAAAAAGGTGGACACCAATTGGTATAGTGGAAGCCTTAAAAAGAAGGTTGGACATCACTTGGTATAGTAGAAGCCAGTGACAGCTGCTTGTGGAGCGAGCGAACCCTCCTTGAGTAGGGATTTAATGAGCAGATGGCTGAGCTTGCTGTCATAAGGGCCCTCTTCTCTTCTTCATGTCCAGCAGACTCAAAATGTTCTCAGAAAAGAGAACAAGACTGTCCCCAGGCACCTCCTTCAGTCCTGCACAAAGGCTGCCATCTAACTGCGAATGAATTTGAGCAATTTTGTCCAACAGATGCACTGAAAATTCCTCTGTATGGCCTTGCAGATGAATCTCTAGGTACCCCTTACCTAGAAGGGCTCAAGTCACCTGGAACAAGACTGCCAGGCAGCAGTCCTCAAATACAGTAAGGATGGAAAAGTAATAATGCTTTGCCACGCTTACAGCCCCTAGCAACACTTTAAGAGTGGCTGTCACTGATGTTTGTTCAAATTCATCCTTTATTGACCTCCAGTGATAGTCTAGGTATCTATTCTCCCATTTCATCTCTCTCAGCTCTTCCACAAACCGCAGAGTGATAGATTCCTAGGAAGGAAGAGGTTGCATGAGCACAATCTGATCAAAAATCACAACTGCCTTCTCATTACAAGTGATGATTAAGGCTTCAGTCAGACTATGCAGTAGACCATCAGGAACAACCCTAGCTTTCTTGGGAACTCTTTAAAGTCTATCAGTTGCCAGGGACTGAATTTTATGGTTACCAGGACATGATGTGACCATGATAAAGGATCTAGAGGGAGTTTCCCCAATTCCAGATCATATTGTCACTACTGCAAGAAGAGGACCAGATCAGATATTTGACCATTGATCTATGTGAGACACTGAATGACCTGGATAGGCCTATAGCTGTCATGGTGGGCATGAACTCCTAAGCCACTTCAGGCTCTACTCTCGGGGAAGACAAGTTGAAATCTTCCAGGACTATAAGCCTGGGGAATTGCACTGCGAACCCTGATACACAGTTGAGGAACTCAAATGAAGAGACAGCCACATAGCAGAAAGGTTGGTACCATAGCAGTACTATGTAATTATAAATATAAACTTCAGAATCTTTTAGAAATAATACCCTGTTTCCCCCCAAAACAGACATCCCAATAAGCCCAATCGGGCTTTGGACTGCATGGCAATAAGGCCAAGTGCTTATTTTAGGGTTCAAAAAAATATAAGACAGGATCTTATTTTCAGGGAAACACGGTAGATATGTTTCCATATAAGAAACAGGCAATTTTTGTAATAGTTTTTTGTCTGATAAAAAATACCTTCCCATATCTCAAAAACATCCTTTAGATTATTTGAAAATGTAACAGATGGGTTGATTTTTCTGCCATTGCAGTATAGTAAAGCAGCTTACACCATTAATCTAAGGATAAAATTCCCTGCTTCCTATTCTGTGTTATATAAATGTTCTTCTTGTAATCAGCATATAAACCATAACTCTTTAGATTTTTTTCTTATTGTCTTCCAGATTTTCAACAAAGTAATTCTGGGTTTATTTTGATTTTCTGACTAATGATTTTATCTATTTCTGTAAATACTAAATAGCAGCAGTTTTTAATCTTTAAGCATATCACCACCACTGGTTTAGATATCAAACAAATAGATCAAAATATATACGAAATGTATCAGCCTGCATTCCATTTTTTGAAAACATGTATTTTTCCATTAATCTGTATTGTACTGTATGTGTTCTATATAGCATTTAATTAAATGTTCAGTAGTTCAAATTGTCTGCAGCATTTGGAGTGTTTATTTCTTTATATGGGCCATGCTTCTCTTTCTGCTTATTAGAGGATTGCCAATATTTGGAAGAAAAGCCTCTCTTAATGTGCATAATGATTTGAGGGGTGGGAGGAGACACTGGGCAGCAATATAGCCAAATCTACTTCAGTAACTATTAGAAGTGCATCTAAACGTAAATTTTGAAATTTCCCCCTTTGTAATGAGGAGTATAAAATATAGAGATCATAACTGCAGCAACCTTGGAAAGAAAGTTATTTGTTCATGAGTAGCAGAGGCCTAGCAAATTTATGCAGATATTCATTGACTTACAATCTGTCACTTAGTCACTGTTCAAAGTTATGACATCCCTTCCAAAAGGTACTTACGACCTGGTTCCAGTCTTCCAACTGCCAATGGTAGGCTGCTGCTGATTCTAACAACCAGTTCACCCAGCACAGAAAATGTGAATGTGCGTATGCGCACATGCATGCGGCCTTCCGCGCATGGTCACAGCTTGAAAACACGGTGATATAGGATGGAATCACTGGTGGGTTTCAAATACTGGTTTGCCCGAACTGGTCCGAATCGGCAGCAGTCCACCTCTGGCCGGAGCCCCTCCCCATAGTCATGTAATCACATTTTGGACAACGGGCAATTGGCCCTGATTTATAACCTTTTACAATGTCCTGTGGTCACATGACCACAATTTACAACATTTTTTGTTGTAAACTGGATTTTGGTTTTGGAAAAAATACCCCGTTGCAAACAGTGGGTTCGTTTCATGACCATAGATTTGCTTAATGACCACCACAAAAAAGATAATAAAATAGGATTGGTCATGTGAGTAACCTGCTTTATGACTTAATGAGCAGGCTCCATTATGACTGTAAATCAAGGATTGTAATGAATTTTTCATATTCATGAGATGAGATTGAGTTTTTGCACTTTGAAAATGGCTGGGTATGGCTGGGATACCCAATTAAATGAAAAAAAACCCCACTTTTGACAGGAAGGATTAAAAAATTAATGATAAAATAATTTGTTTTAATAGTTGCAAAAGAAAATAGATTTATTTATTTATGCCTATTAAATATATACATTTATACATTTAATATATAGGCATATATATTAAATGGGTATAAATGTAATAACCTTGTAAGGGTATAAATGTAATAACCTTGTAAGGCTTCTTAAGACATTTTTCATATACTGTTGCTTGGTTTGCATCATAGATTGCATTGTTTCTATTTTCTAGTAAGCCTTCAGAACGTGATTAGAAACATTCTGTTTGACTTTCAATGGTAATTTTGCCTGAAAAGGGGAATTGCAATTTTAATTATGACTCTCCAAATGCCCTGCATTAGAATTAAAAACCATGTGTTGATCTTTGCTGGTTTTGGACAAAACATAGTTTAACCATCTTATTTCATAGTTTGTTCTTTAATTTGATTTTTTGTCTCTAGCATAGAAATTATTTTTCAATAAAATAATATTTGCCATAGCCGTTTATGATACACAATAAAACATCCCCCATAAACTTTAATTCTTTCATAGTAAAAATATAAAATAAAAATAGAAACAACTAATTCAGAGTAGTTGTTACTGTGGAAGTATTAAAATTTATACCATACATGGGGAATGTTTTAAAATATACATAATCACAATCCTCCAAAATAAAAATGGATGCAACAAACTACCTACCATATCCTCTTCAGAAAAACTCCATCTTGAGTAGCTTCTAATATAGAATGTTAAAAGAAATGGGGCAAACCTTTATTATTAATTTATCATATTTATATAGACACCCATCTCAATAATAGCAACTCTATTAGTGTACATAATAGTAACTATATAAGGGTATTCAACAACTAAATAAAATCACAGATACATAAAACGTATATTCTTTTATTAAAAGAATATATTAGAAAAAAATAATATAAACCACCAACCTTATTCTAAGAGAAGGCTACTCCACAGAGAGTTGACTCCAAGTGAAAACCATTCTCTTTTCAGAGGTAGGGTTAATATACTTGGACCAAAATTGTCTGAAATTTTGGCATGGTAATATTACCAAAGCGGTATGACTTTTGGCATGGGACTAGTAGTTAACTGATGAACCATACATAGTCCTTGACTTACAACAGTTTGCTTAGCGACCGTTTGAAGTTACAATGGCTTGAAAAAAGTAACAGTCATTTTTCACACTTATGACTGATGCAGCATCCCCATGTTCATATGATTTACATTTGAATGCTTGACAATTGACTCACATTTATGAATGTTGCAATGTTCCAGGATTATGTGATCATCTTTTGCAACCTTCTGACAAGCAAAGTCAATGGGGAAACCAGATTCACTTAATAATAGTGTTACTAATTTAACCACTGCAGTGATTCACTTAACAAATGTGGCAAGAAAAGTCATAAAATGGGATAAAACTCACTTAACAAATTTCTCACTTAGCAAGATAACTTTATGGCTCAATTGTGGTAAGTTGAGGACTACCTGTAGTAAAAAAATAAATAAAACAGCAGCAATAACAAATATGAGCTAGAGGCAAATGTAAGGAAGCAAGATTCGTATACCGGTAGCTTTGTTGAAATGAAGAGAATAACATGAGTATTTGTAGGTATTTAAATGGTTTAAGGGGGATGTATTTTTGGAGGTTTGGATTGTTGCTGCTTATCTTTAGAAAAGACCTGCAGCTGCGGTTCATGCTTCAAATTAAGCAATAATGGGTTTTGCTTGGTTTTGCATGACTCCATGTATAGTATGACTCCAGTTATTGTGAATTGTAAACCATTGTATGTTTCTTTGTTCAAAACATAACCCAGCCATTGGGGTCTATTTAATAACGGTTAAGGAAAGATAGTCCATAAAAATAGTCATCTTAATAAGGGTTCTTTTTCAGAGAGCTGGTATTTTTACATATCCCCCATACGAGTTCAGTTTTTACACAGTAGTATTATGAAATTTGCATTTCTCACTTTGAAAAAACATGGTGTCCTTTCTTTACTCTTCTTATTTTGTACCTGAATATAAAGTGCATGTGTAGGTTGTACACAATATGTAAGTCACCATAAATCAACCTGTGAAGTACCTTTCTAGTCCTATCTCATGTTAAACATAACAGATTGTTCTTGTCCCTTTTGGTCAGAAATTTAATTCACCACTTCAGTCTCCTCTGAGCTTGAGTTTGACCTTACATTCTTTCAGCCTTTTTGCCTTGCAGCTGTGCTGGCCAACAGCCATGCTGGCTAGCTGTCATGGGAGTTGTAGTAGAGCAAGAGAAGGAAACAGATTGGGAAATACTGCAAATTTGAACTAAATTTGAGGGACGTTAAAATCCTTCAAAAGTTGTGCTTCAGGAGATACAGGAACTTTGGCTTCTGGAGAAGGGGGAGGTTGTGCATTTAAAACATGCAGAAAGATAGAGCAACACCATAGAGTGGCACCATATTTTTAGTTTTTGGTATTCTAGGAATTAATATTTACTGCAATGGTGGGAAATCTGTGGCCCACCAAATGTTGCAGTTTCAACTCTTAGTATCTCTAACCCAATGTTTCTCAACATCGGCAACTTGAAGATGTTTGGACTTGAGAATTCTGGGGATTGAAATTGAGAAACACTACTCTGAATGCTGATTGTGCCTCAGACAATTAGGGTTTGGCTAAATACCATTTACAGGATCATACCATTTATAGAACTATAAGTTTATCATTCCTGTGGAATGGTGTGTAGATTTATGAATAATATACTATACATAGTCATTAACTTTTTCTTTTGGGCATGGAAAGGATCTAGTTTGGTAGAAATTATGCTTACCAAATGTTTTGTGTAACAAAATCTCAAATCCATTAGGATCTATAGATAATATTTTGGATCTATGGATATTATCCATAGATAATATCCATAGATCCATATTTTGATAATATGTTTGAGATTTTAATCAGTCTGTTTACTGCCTTTTAAATGACTGATGAAATCGTTAGTTTTCATAGCCATCAGTATTAACCTTTATGTTGACCATCTAGATTTTATTCTCTGACTCAAGTTAAGGTATCTTACTTGACAGTTTATAGTTAGCAAGTCTAAACTACATCTTATATTTAATATCTTTTCTTTTTAATGAAATATCCTACATGATATGAAAGTACATTAAAATACTTTTTCATTTGTCCTCTCTCCTTTGTACTCTGTTGAACATGCCAATTCCACTAATTCTTTACAGTGATGTTTTTATTCAGAATGACTAGCTGGTAAAGAAGCTTATGACAACAGGTTTAACACATCATTGTCTAGGCTAGGATAAAATGGATGTAATGATCAGATGCATCTTTGTTTTGTTTTAGTATTTGTTATAAGATATATTTTTAAAAATGTTTTTCTATTATTTTCTTCTGTTATGTTTGAGAAATTGCTTTAAATGCATTTATCTTATAAATACAAAACTTGTGTTTTGTTCTATGTGACAGCTAGTGAACTGATACCTTACTTTTTTAAAATTCCTGAAATCATTTCAATGAATTGGCCAGACATAATGCAATTGTCTTTCAAATAGGATTAAAAATATGTATGGTATGCTTCTGTTTCTATAGGAGAATACTGTAGAGGGGGCAGTATTCTTCCCACTTAGCACAATTCACTAAAGTAGCACAGAATAAAAAACAAAGCACAAGAGAAATTTTAATATCACTGATTAGATTTGATCTCTATAATAATCATTCACTAAATGAGAGTTGCTTAATGTTTATGGACTAATGGACCTGTTTCCCCAAAAATAAGACCGGATCTTATATTAATTTTTGCTCCAAAAGATGCATTAGGGCTTCTTTTCTGGTTAGGTTTTATTTTTGGGGAAATGAGGTACTAAATGCACCAGGAGTGGGTTCTAAATTTTTTTACTACCGGTTCTGTGGGTGTGGCTTATTTTGTGGATGTGGCTTGATGGTCATGTGACAATTCTTTAGGATTTAGCAGAGATACTGGTCTACTAGGCTTTTAACTGCTTGCAGAGCTCTACCGGTCTACACATACATTTTTGGAGGCACTGGTCTACCCATTTGTTTTTGGAGACACTGGTCTACTCATTCATTTTTGGAGGCACCGGTCTACCACCACACTGCCTTTTAACACTGATCAGCTGTAGGACAGCCCTTTGAAGCCCCGCGGCAAGAGTTTAAACAGTTTTTTTCCTTCTAGCTGATTAGCTGGGACTCGGGAGGTAGCAATAGATTAAGGGTGGGGCCAAATAAAAGGTAAGAATATGGATGGGGAGGGCGGGGTTGCGGGGGCCAGCCCCCAAAGAAAGAGAACGGGTTCAGTGACATCATATTGTCACCGCTACCAGCTTGGCTGAACTGGGAGGAACCCACCACTGTAATGCACCCATCTGACTGACAATCTTAACTGGGGCTTATTTTGGGGGTAGGGCTTATGTTATGAGCATCCTGAAAAATCATGCTAGGACTTATTTTCTGGTTTGGCCTTATTTTCGGGGAAACGGTACAGAAAAACTTGTCTGCTCATGGCTCCATCTTGTATTGGTTGGTGACAAGAGAATATATATGTAAAAGACTATATATTATTGTTCTAGTAATATTTAAGCAACAGTACGGGGTTTCATAAAGCTGCATTTCTAATTTAAAAACAATATGCAAAACATCTCTTGTGTATAGTACAATTCAGGAGATACAAAGTTTACATAGGATTGCAATACTGTACTAAATTATGAATTAGTTTAAGTCAATTTAGTTATATGAAAAGAAGCAAGACCAAGGCTCTCAATCTAAATGAGTACAGGTAGTCCTCAACTTACAACCACAATTAAGCCCAAAATTTATATTGCTAAGTGAGATATTTGTTAATAGACATTTGCCTCAGTTTACAACTTTTTTTTTGCTGCAGTTGTAAAATGAATCACTGCAGTTGTTAAGTTAGTAACATGGTTGTTAACTGAATTGGCCTTTGCTTATCAAAGGGGATTGCATGACCCCTGGACACTGCAACTGTCAAAAATATGAACCAGTTGCCGAGCATTTGAATTTTGATCACATGACTATAGGGATGCAGCAACGTTGGTAAGTGTGATAAAAGGTCATAAGTCACTTTTTTCAATGCTGTTGTAACTTCAAACGGTCACTAAATGAACTGTTGTAAATCAAGGATTACCTGTAATGTAAATTAAATGGCAGTGCTTGAGAAATTAAACAAGAATCTCATTTTAATCTTTAAATTCTCTTATTTTGTTACAATTCTGGTTTGTGACTTATTTTAAATGATTGAGAATCTGTGTCCAGGTTATTTGTCATTACAAAAATATATTAGCAATTCTTAAGTACTCAAGAGGTTTCATCTAAATCATATTTTGCCCCTCTGCCTTTTCCATACTGAAATTCTATTTGCTTTCCAATTTATCCCTTTCTCCAGGAAACACTCAAATTCATAAATCATTCTGTTAGATTTGTAATAAACACCTCAAATTATCCAACTCTACCAAATAAAAATTTTCTAGGCCACCAGCAAAGGCTTGCTAAAGGCAAAAGAATTGTGTACTCATTTACTGAGAAACTTCATTTGTCTGTCATGACAAATCTGAAGTACAAAGAAACTTAATGTTGCCTCATGAAAATAGCTGTGGAATCTGGCATGAGGAAAATACCAGAGCAAATGGGTTTGATGAGTCATTTCCCACTTCTTTTTGACCTTAAGTTCATTCAGTTCACTGATGTTTTTAGTTTTTCTCTCAGTCGCTATTTCTCTTTGTTGACTTACATTCAGAGGTAATCAGGAACATGTTGGGTTTTGCTCAATTGTAACAGAGTTACATTGCATATGTTTATTTGTATGCATAGCATATACAACTTCGGCTAATATACATATTTTTCTTGGTCTGTACTTGCTTTGGACATAGAATTTCCCTTTACTCTGGAAATAATGATTATTGTATCCATTTCTGTTCTGCAAATTGTATCTACCAAATCAATGGCTGAATTAACTTTTCAAGTAGAAAAATAACACTGAACATGGTAAATGTGTGTCTCTTGCTATTGAATAATCAAAATTTCAGACCAATTGTACCTACCAAAAAACCTAGCTGACAATATATTATTGTATTTTGTATTCTTCAAGTTTGGATAGCGTCATTAAAATAGTTAATGAATTTGAATAATTGGCTGAGTTTTCTGACATACATTTTTTCAGCAATTTTTGTGTTTTTAAATTATAATTATCAATTTTACCCAAAATAAAATAATCATTTTGTATATTTTTTTAGGAATTAGTATCGAGTAAGATTTTTCCCCCTCTGCCAACTAGACATTAATAATCTGCATTGGAAGATTTACTGTTTGATTAGTAGTATACAGTAGATACTAGATTTCTATGTATGAATCACATGGAAAGCACTAACTTGTCTCATTGTCTTTAAAATTGACATAATTCATTACTGTTAAGTAAAGTACTTTTTTTTCAGAAGAATAAAGTACATTAACTTTTTTTTTAATGTTCCATTCCACATTATTGCCTCTTTCAGATATTTTATCTTGGAAATATGTTTTTTCTTGAATCATTTTATGATAACATAATTCCTTCATTATTTTGTCCACAAGAATTTTTCCAGAGTTAGAGGATTCCTGTGTAGGATGTGATAATCCATTCTTTTAAGACTGCTTTCTCCTTTTGATTATGTTGCATAGAGAAATACAATAAAACAGTCTCAAAATGTTAGAGAGATTTTTGCAGCCGTATCTTTTTCATTTGTTGAATAATTTTACATCATTTATCAGGAAAAGGATCACATGTTTAATTAGGGTCATGACATGTTTTAGAGCAGGGGTCCCCAAGCCTCATTCTATGGACCGGCACCACGTTGTGCATGCCAAAAACTGGGCCACACAAACAAGTGAAACCCCATCTGTGGGATGCAGGTAGCACTCAAAACTGTGTGCCCTCTGGTCCACGGAAAAACCTCTCTCCACTGGACCAGTTCCCAAAAAATTGGCAGCTGCTGTTTTAGGGTGTGTTTTATACCCAGTTAGATTATATCCACTCACTTTATATTAGTATTGGTTTAGTTTAGTTTAGTTTTATTAGATTTATATACCGCCCTTCTCCTTACGGACTCAGGGCGGTGCACAGCCAAATTAAAAAGCAAATACACAAAAGTTAAAATTTCATAAAAGAACAAATATAAGTAGCCGTAGATTAAAACAAATTCATTTAAAAGATAATAAAAACTCTAAAAGTTATAAAATATTGACAGGAATCAGGCTAAGCCGGCAAGCTGAAAAAGATGTGTTTTTAAAGCCCGCCGGAAAGTCGGGAGGTCAGAAATTGTTCTTAACTCTGGAGGCAGATCATTCCAGAGGGTGCTGCCACAGAGAAGGCTCTCCCCCTGGGGGTCACCAGCCGGCATTGTCTGGCTGACGGCACCCTGAGGAGGTCCTCTCTGTGGGAGCGAACCGGCCGGTGGGAGGCAATTGGCAGAAGGCGGTCCCGTAAGTACACTGGTCCTAAGCCATGGAGCGCTTTAAAGGTGATTACCAACACCTTGAAACGCACCTGGAAGTCCACCGGCAACCAATGCAGCTCATGCAGGAGAGATGTCACGTGGGAGCGCCCCGTCGCTCCCATAATCCCCCGCGCGGCCGCATTCTGCACCAGTTGGAGCCTCCAGGTGCACCCCAAGGGGAGCCCCATGTAAAGAGCATTGCAGTAGTCCAGGCGGGAAGTGGCAAGAGCCTGAGTGACTGTGCGTAGGGAGTCCCGATCTAAAAAGGGCCGCAACTGGCGTATCAGGCGAACCTGATAGAAAGCCCCCCTGACCACAGCTGTCGTGTGATCCTCTAAAGACAGCCGTGAGTCCAGGAGGACGCCCAAGTTGTGAACCTTTTCCGTGGGGGCCAATGATTCGCCCCCAATAACCAGCAATGGTGTCAGCTGGCTATATCGGGACGCCGGCAGCCACAGCCACTCGGTCTTGGAAGGGTTGAGTCGAAGCCTGTTTCTCCCCATCCAGACCCGCATGGCTTCAAGGCACTGGGACATCACTTCCACGGCATCGTTGGGGTGGTCTGGGGTGGAAATGTACAACTGAGTATCATCAGCGTACTGATGGAACTCCACCCCAAAACCACGGATGATCTCACCCAGCGGCTTTACATAAATGTTGAACAGGAGGGGCGAGAAGACCGACCCTTGTGGCACCCCACATACCAGGCGCCTCGGGGTCGACCGCTAGCCCCCCTGTCAACACGGATTGCGACCGGTCGGAGAGGTAGGAGGAGAACCACCGCAGAACGGTGCCCCCCACCCCCAATCCCTCCAACCGGCGCAACATGATACCATGGTCGATGGTATCAAAAGCCACTGAGAGGTCTAACAACACCAGGATAGAGGAGTACCCCCTACCCCGGGCCCTCCAGAGATCATCCACCAACGCGACCAATGCCGTTTCTGTGCTGTATCCAGACCTGAAGCCAGACTGGAGCGGGTCTAAATAGACAGCTTCATCCAGGTACCGGGGGAGCTCCCGCGCAACCACACTCTCAACAACCTTCGCTAAAAAGGGAAGGTTGGAGACAGGACGGTAATTAGCCAAAACAGCTGGGTCCAGGGAGGGCTTCTTGAGGAGGGGCCTCACCACCGCCTCCTTCAAGGCGGTCGGTAGGGCACCCTCACTCAAAGAAGCGTTTATAATCTCCTGGAGCCAGCCTCGTGTAATCTCCCAGGAGGCCAGCACCAACCAGGAGGGACACGGGTCCAATAAACGTGGTTGCGTTCAGCCTTCCCAGAATCCTGTCCACGTCCTCGGGAGCCACAGGATCGAACTCAGCCCAGATAACACTCTCAAGAATTGCCTCAGTCCCCCCGCCTGAACTAACCCAGTCAGCGGCCAGATCTTCCCGAATCTGAGTTATTTTATCATCCAGATATTGGACAAAATACTCAGCACGTCCCTGTAAGGGATCCTCCCGTGCTCCCAAATGGAGGAGGGAGCGGGTCACCCTAAACAGGGCGGCTGGGCGATTATCTGATGACGCGATAAGAGTGGCAAAGTAATTAGACTTAGCCGCTTTTATCGCCACTATGTAAGTCTTAATATGAGCTCTTACTAGTGTCAAGTCAGATTCAGAGCGACTGGCCCTCCAACCGCTCTCCAGGCGTCTTTTCCGGCGCTTCATCTCCCTCAGCTCCTCGGTAAACCAAGGGGCTAAGTGGGTTCGGCGCCAGGTCAGAGGCCGCAAAGGCACGACGCGGTCCAAGGCCCCACCGGCTGCCCTGTCCCAGGCAGCCACCAGGTCCTCAGCCGAGTCGCGTGTCAGTGTCCCAGGAAATGGCCCAAGCTCCGTCTGGAACCTATCAGCATCCATCAGGCGCCTGGGGCGGAACCATCTAGTCGGTTCCGCCTCCCTGCGGTGAGGTGCAGCGGTCAGAAAGTCAAGTCGAAGGAGCGAGTGGTCAGTCCATGACAAGGGTTCTACACCTATATCCCCAATATCGAGACCACTCAACCACTGCCCAGAGACAAAAACTAGATCCAGGGTGTGTCCACCAATGTGAGTCGGACCCTGAATTACCTGGGTCAGGTCCATGGCCGTCATGGAAGCCATGAACTCCCGAGCTATCTCAGATGTTTCACCGATAGATGGCAGATTGAAATCCCCCATGACCATAAGCCTGGGGGTGCCAATCGCCACATCGGCTACAACATTGAGGAGCTCGGGCAGGGTCGTTGCCACGTGGCAGGGAGCCAGGTACGTGACTAACAAACCCATCTGCTCACCAGGACCCTACCTCACAAAGATGGACTCATACCCGGCTATCTGAGGTACAGTGGCCTCCCTCGGATCCAGACCTTCCTTAATAATGACTGCTACTCCCCCACCCCTACCCTGAGCTCTCGGCTGGTGAAATGCAAGGAAACCTGGTGGGCACATCTCCACGAAGGGAACCCCACCCTCGTGGCCCAACCAGGTCTCTGTAATACCAGCCAGGTCCGCACCCCCCTCTTGAAGAAGGTCACATATGAAGGGGGCCTTATTTACAATGGACTTGGCATTGCATAGCAGCAGCCGGAGCCTCGGGTCCTGAGACTCCGAACAACCTGGGGAACGGGAATAGCTCCGGGGAAAGGGGCACGCAATCGCTCAAAGACAGCGAGTGTGTGCCCCCACCACACGATATTGTCCCCCGCTCTCGTCATATCTGCCCCTCCCACACAGCGTATTTATAGCCCAACCCTCAACAGAGGGCTCCCTAGGAGCCCTCTTACTTCCAGAGTCTACACCCCCCGTAACACCATAAACTGCCAAGCCTGTCCTTCTCCCATTTGAGTTCTCCCCCAAACCCTCTCCCACCCCCACCCCAGAACCCCTTAAAATTCTAATAAAAAGCGATCTTAAAAACCCCCTCAACCCCCGTTTTGCAACATGCCACCTCTCGGGGTCCCAAAACCCGTCATTAAGGTAGGCCCTTGATAGCATAGAGGGCCAGGCCTGCAAGAGGGGGGAGTCTCGCAGGGCAAGAAGCGTGGACCTAGAGTACATCCAGAACAAGTACAAAAACAGAGAGGATGATAAAAGCATGGCTCGGGTCCGCAATGATAGAACAAATGTCCAGGAGCAGGGACAAGTCAATCAGGAGAATCCTCGCTACCCTCTCACGGTAGCGGTTAGAGTCACCGCTGTATATAGATAGAACTGCTGTATATAGATAGAACTGCTTATAGATAGAACTGGTGTATATAGATAGAACTGCTTCCCATAGTTTCAAACTGGATTCTTTCCCAGTAGTGCTCGAAGAAGACAAGAATGAAACCTGAACCCTTGGGCATTCAAAGCAGAAAGAAATTCATCACACCAAGGGGCGGAACAACAATCATGGACAATTGTATAGATTTACTCTGTCCTATACCATTTTTGTGCTACCCTGATCTCTAGGTACAGGGTGTGGCAGGGCTGTAGAGCACTGGATGGCAGGGGAAAATGGGATTTTGTGCTGTGCTCTTGTGCTGGCTGGTTGTGATACGAGGCTTGAAATGGTATTTCTTAGTGGCAGTATGAAGTACAGTCAGTGGCAGCTAGCTGACTCTACTTCAGTCCCACCCCCACCAAGGAGTGCTGCTGTGCAAGATGGCTAAAAGAATTCAAGCCCCACTGTAGTCATTAATGTGAATGGGTTGCCAAGGGCCCAAATTTTGATCATGTATTGCAGTGGTTGCAACTTCAGAGATCAATTGTAGATCCCTTCATTCAGCACTGTTGCAACTTAAACAGCCGCTGAATGAATAGTCGTAGGTCAAGGGTTATCTGTATGCAATTACTGGATTACCTTGAAGGCCTGGCATAATGTATAATCTCTCTGCAGTTCCGGCCATTGTAAAACGTTTACCTCCCACAATCATGTAACTACATTTTGAGGACTTAGCAAATGGCTCACCTTTATAACCACAATTTGTGAGGTTTTTTGGTCCACTTTTTTGTCAGTTTCCAGCAAAAACTCCATTTAAAGAATGGGTTTGCTTAACAGCTGTGCTGTTTGCTTAACAACCACATGATTCACTTAATGACCACAATGATCACTTGAATACTTTGATTTTATGACTGCAACAACTTACAACTGGATTCCAAAAGGTCAGCAGGTTGGGGTCATTTTCCAGCTTTGCTGCTCCGACAATCCACATGGGTATTCACTTGTTCTTAACTTGATAGACTGGGTATTCAAATCTTTTTCCGTTGGTCTGGCCACACCTCCTGCTTCAGTCTTTTCACTCAGTCTTACTGAAGAGACTGGTGTTAGATTTTTCTGCTTTAATCAGAAAGTTTTTTTGAAGTAATTTCTGTTGGTCCATAATTTTATTTATTAGTTCGCAAGAGAGAATGTTCCAGAGGCCAAGGGCTGTGTCAGAGAAGACATGTCTCCTAGTCTCTGCCAGCCAGCATTCCTTAACAGGCAGAACTGTTGCTTCTAGAAAGACTAGAAACTAGTTCTTTTGAATTTGCACATGCTATAGGTTAAGAATATTTACATAATTATTTGCTTTGAATTCTGAGAACAAATTTGTGTACATTTCAGTAATTGAATAATAGATCCAAACAGCAGCAGATTTGTCTGGTAACTAGACATGCCATGGTTAATTGTTTTTGTTTGTTTTGTTTCATGTTTTCTTTTGAGATTAGATAAATGGAAACAAAATTATTTCATATATATTTATGATAGAATGAAAGGAATAGAAAACATTTTCTATTTCCTGTTAAGGTTGCATTCTCCAGCAAAGTTGGGGCTTGGATAGGACTACTCTTACTCGTAATAGAGACTGGATTTTCATCTTATAATTGCATCATTTGTAGTATTATTTTATTTATTTTATTATTATTTATTGGATTTATATGCCGCCCTCTCTCCAAAGGACTCAGGGTGGCTCACATCAAATGCAACAATCCCAATAAATACAAATTAAAACAGACTAAAACCAATTTAAAACCAATTTAGTATCTAAGACTTGCAAACCACTGACTGAATATACTGTTTTGATTTCCCTAAAACTGTATATAACTTCTGCTGTAGAAATTAAATAAATCAATAGGTGAAAAACCTTTGAAATAGTATTTTCAGTAATAGGAAAGCATGAATTGATTCCAGTCTGTTGCAAAATAAAAGTGTGTTTTTGACTAATAGTGCAAGTTAATATACACAGTTTTAGTGGTCAAATTGTATATCCTGGAATGAATCAAATAGTGTAGTTCAAAAACATACCTTTTTGTGGTTTTTGTGTCATTTTGTAATTATAGGCAAAACATATAAAGAATGGATGCTGGAATTGGGTATATCTCGTTTGATGAAAAGAACGACTAGGGGTTTCATGATAGCAGTGTTCCAATATCTCAGGGGTTGCCACAAAGAAGAGGGAGTCAAGGTATTCTCCAAAGCACCTGAGGGCAGGACAAGAAGCCATGGGTGGAAACTAATTAAGGAGAGAAGCAACTTAGAACTAAGGAGAAATTTCCTGACAGTTAGAACAATTAATCAGTGGAACAACTTGTCTCCAGAAGTTGTAAATGCTCCAACACTGGAAGTTTTTAAGAAGAGATTGGTTAACCATTTGTCCGAAATGCTATGGGGTTTCCTGCGTAAACAGAGGGTTGGACTAGAAGACCTCCCTTCACTTTGAAATGATATACTTGTAGTTTAGAGCTGCAAAAAATGGTATAGTGATACATCAACATTTTTACTAAAATGTAGTGAATTTCTAAGAAATGGTAAATGCATTGTTACATCTTATTTTATTCCACATCTGTCATTCCTTCATTAACATCCTTTAGATGTGGTCTGTCCATAGAAGTAGACCCCATTACTGACAAAGTTGATATTGTGATTACTAATTTATGGCTCCATTCTTTAAGGATCCCCTTTAATATTTCCAATGTTGTAATGTTTTGTGTCATTTTGTAATTTCCAGTATTAACTGCAGTAAAATTGAAAGTGAAAACAACCCACAGTAAATGTCTTTTAGACTTCACTGCTAGTATAATTCTATACATGTCTACTTGGAAATGAGTCCCACTGAGTTCAGTTAACATTTTTCCTAGTAAGGACGATGATCCAGGTGGAAGAATGAAATACTTTACTTAAACAGTATTTGAGGAAATGCATATAAACAGCTTCTAATTATATTTGTAGGGGTTAAAAAACTGGTGCATCTGATGACACATATTTGATATTAATCTATTAAAATGTGAAATATATAGTACATGTGTACATGTTAGCTACTTTCTGCATTTTATTATCAACTTTCATTACCTATACATCATGCTAGTATTTTGCAGCATATTTTTTGCATTTTTACCAGAACGATTCAGTAACCCAAAATTGAGCTTTTGATTCTGTACTTTATCTAGAGGCCTGTATTAATTGATTGGAATTAAAATTCGTATGTTTAAAAAATGTTCTAAACAAAAAAATTATATTGTATTTTTGTAGAGCAACCAGTGATAATGACGACTGAAGGTGGTTCAGATAGTGAAGTAAAAGAATCAGAGAATCTGAGGACTAACACAGGAAGTGAAAATGCTGGGGATGCACCAGAAAGTCAAGAAGATCAGAAACAAATAGAAGAAGGTTCTCCTGTCCTTCCAACTGCAGCTACCCAAAAGAGCCCTAAAAGCTCAGGAGGAAAAGGCATTTCTCGTTTTATCCCCCCTTGGCTTAAGAAACAAAAATCATACAGCGTATCAGAACCCAAAGATGAAACTAAGAAAAGAGAGCATCTAGCATCAGAAGAAGAGACAGCAGTGGAGGAAGGAGAAGGTCATCTTTCAGAAGAAGAAGCTCAATCTAAGGGAAAATTAGAGGACATTTCTGAGAATCAAGAAGCTGAAGTGGGTGGTGATAAAGAAGAAAAACATGTTGAGTCACAGGTACATCCTAGAAAGAAAAACAAAACAAACTTTAGGAATCACACTTTAGTGGCCTCAGCATTGTTGTGGCTACTGTTATGTTACATTTTCTTTTGTTAATATGAGTTAATGCCATTCATTCTGAGGTGTATTTTGATTTGGCAGTGAATCATACTGTTCATTTCTACCTAACCAAATATTATAATTTTGTTACTTCAGATTTAGCAAAATCTAGCTATTGTACTATTTTAAAAGCCCTTGAAATTTACCTAATCTTTATAAACTAGAATATAGGTTTTTCTTGTTTGCTGATGATTAAATAAGAAAATTAGGGGTTGTAAGGGCTCAGCAGTTAAAGACACAGCTTGTTAGCTGGACAGCTAACAGCCCCAATTTGAGACCCGAGCGCTGTGTTCCATGCACCTTCAACATATAGTCATGCCAGCCACATGACCCTGGAAATGTCTTCAGACAATGCTGGCTGCCTTGACTAGGGAATAGAGATGAGCACTGCCCACTAGAGTGAGGCATGACTGTACCTGAGTGAGGCATGACTGTAAAGGGGAAAGCTTTACCTTTAAATAAGAAACAGTAAAGTAATACTGTGCAATGTTGTGGGCTGTTGGGTAGATTGATAACAGATCTCCATTGGTTTCTGAAAGCTGTTTGAAAAAGGTCTGTCCTGAAATCCAAGGATTTTGGCACAGAGTGTTTGCAGCATGAGGCATGCCAAAATCCTGCTTGGATTTCAGGACAGATCTTTCTCAGCCAGCCCCAAGACAAAATGACTCCCTCTTGTTTCTAGCAGCTGGCTGTAAATGTCGCATGCTGCAGATGTTCTGTGCCAAAATCCTCCTTGTATTTCAGGATGGGCCTTTTTCAACCATTCCCCAGAAATGAGAGGCAATCCATGCTTCTTATCTGAGATTTTCTGCTTAAAAACCCACAAAATTGCTTAATAACTTCAACTGAATATGCTGAGATTTTGGCCACTGAGTGAAGTGGTCATGTGACATCTTGCTTAATGATTGCTTCTTTCAATAACCAATATTCCAATTGTGGCAATTAAGCAAATACTACCTGTGTTGCCATCAAGTTGGTGTCACTCTTAGAGACCATGTAGGTAAATTTTCTCCAGGATTTGGGTAGGTAAGTAAAATGCTTTTCAGTTTTTGTTTTTTTTCAAACACTGTAACTTTGGGTACATTTTTAAATTTCAAACCTGATGAGGATCGTTTCATTTTTCAAATATGTTTAACTATGACAATTTTCAGAAAAGTCTCTTTGTACCTGCATAGGTCTGGCTTCTCTAATCAGCACTGTTAAACAGGAAAATAAGGGTTTGGAGTAGTGTTGTAGTTACTCCCCAATCAGTTTCTTTCTCATAAAAAGGTAAAGGTTTCCCTTGCACATATGTGTTAGTCGTTCCCGACTCTAGGGGGCAGTACTTATCTCCATTTCAAAGCCAAAGAGCCAGTATTGTCCGAAGACATTTCCATATTCGTGTGGCTGGCATGACAAAATGCCAAAGGCGCAAGGAACACTATTACCTTCCCACCAAAGGTGGTCCCTATTTTTCTACTTGCATTTTGTATGTGCTTTTGAACTGCTAGGTTGGCAGAAGCTGGGACAAGTAATGGGAGCTCACCCTGTTACGTGGCACTAGGGATTCTTTCTCATAGTAATGTATTAATATGATTCAGTTTTCCACAACCTTTAATCTGCAAGTCAATTACAACAATGAAAAACATATTCAGGTTGCATCATCCTTGCTTTTTCTCCTTGTAATTCTTTTTGCTCAGGTCCTCCCCCTCCCTCCATAGCCAATTTTGTCCAGTTCAGGTCTTCCTAATTTATATAATTTATTTTTCAAACATATGAAAACAGATATTAAGTAACTTGCTTAGATGATGCAATATGTATGATAGGTAGCAACATTTGTGGCTCCCTTTATTGTAAAGTCTGTTGCATTCATAACACATTTGTGACTGCTGGGAAGCCTACAGGTAGTTGCTACTTGAAGCAGATTAGGCTAGCTGTGTAGATAAGTTTTTTTGTTTTTTTTATTCTTAAAGAAGGAAATGTATTTACTTGTTTGCATAGAGTATTCAATGATTCACATTCTGGCAAAGATGTAGAAATGATGAGGAAAGACAAAATAAAACTAGACTTGTAACTAGATATCATTTTCAAATGAACAAACTTAAGTATGTGTTTCCACTTGTAATACCTTTGCTTCTGTTTGCCCTCCAACAAAAGAAATAATTCTTTTTCTTATAGTTGGGTAAGCCAAGGTCTCAACATAACAAACTAACTAAGTGTCCTAGAGATTTGTTCTCTAAGATTGGTAGTCTAAAGGGACAGTTGCTAGGTTGAATTGCAGTTCTATGTCTGGGTTATTTAAGGACTCCATAGATCTCATACAGCATAGATTAAAACTTATTGTCATATGATTTCTTTGTTATGAGGTTTTTTTCTAAGTTGATTGTAAATAATTGTTAAAGAAAGAGTGAGGCTGATGGATAAAAAATTGATTTTAGCCAGTATATGAACATGAGAAGTCACATGCTTGTCTCAAGCCACAGCAGCCCCATTTTCAATGGAAGCTGTTTCAGAGCTCTCAATCTGGACTGTATGTGCACTAGTGAGACACATTTGCATTTCAGAATATCTAGACTTAACTGAACTTTAAAAAGAAGTTGAGGCACCATTTTGTCATATCTTTAGGTTCTTTGTGGCCACTCTCCTCTACTTTCATACAATAGAATTTCAGAATATCTGTCCTGATTATATATTTTTTACTTGCTTGAAGTATGAAAAAAAATTGTTTTATCATTATTGAAGCATGCTTGATGCCTCCTGCAAATTTTTTCTGTAGGCAATTTGTATTTTCTCTGAGCAAAATGATAGAGAAAACAGATATATGTATATCTTAATGATCATCTGCTATTGTAATTTGAAGTGTGTGTGTGTGTATTTGATTAAATTTAAATTCTGTAACTATAATATTATTGTATGGTAATATACATTTCCTTGCACAGTCTGATAAAGAAGACAAAGAAATTGTTTCTGAAGCTACTGAAAACACAGAAGATCGGAAAAGAGAGACAAAAGAGGTGCAAACAAGTGAAATCAGAATAGAAAGAGTGCTTCAAAAAACTCCTAAGAAGATCAGGATAGTACAGGCTAAAGTTGTACTTTTGGATGGCACAGAATACAGTTGTGACCTTGAGGTAAGCTGGTGAGCTTTATTTATTTTTTTCTCTAAGAGGAATTAAGTGCAATACTTTTATAGAAATGAGAACTAAAACATGTAATGTGTTATATGTTAATAATATACAGCATCCCAATGCAAAGTAGATTTATATAAAATGTAAGTATACAGTAGATTTATATAAAATCATTTCAGTGTTAGAATTTTAATTTTCTGTGGGGTTTTTTTTCTAATGATCCATAGCATGGATTTTTTTTGGTAATAGTTGTCAACAATGTCTTCATAATTTAGCCATCCATTATAACCCCAAAAGCATATTTTCTGATTACTTAACAACCAATTCAGTCCTCATGTACTGTATGAATTTAGGGTTTTTGTCCTAGTATGCCTCACTTTGTTTACTTAAACTGTACTTGTCATTTGGTAAACATTTACCAAATCAAGAAAAGAATCTTTAGGACTTTCTTCATAGTCACTTCTTATGATGCCAGACTGCTTAATATTATCCAGAAGTCAGTAGCATTTAACCCATGATAAATACCCCATTTGTCATTTACTCATAAGCCAACATCTTAAAAATCACTGGCTCCAAGAATCTTCTTATGTCCTTCTATTAAAAGGTTACCCATTTAGTCGCTCTTTTGTATTTTTATCCAATTAGAAATCCATAAAAAGCATTTCTTCTTATCTTATGACCACTAAGTTTCAGAAACATGGATGAAGAACTTCGTTAAACACATTTGAAAATCCAAATATACGGTAACAGCAGGGTCACCTCCATCCAGGTCCTATTGTTTTCTTAGAAAACTCTGAAAGGTTGGTGAATTAGGATTTGTTTATGCTGATTTTTGTTCAACTAAGCTTATTCTTTTATGCACCTATTTATTTTTTCTTTGATTACGACTTCTGTCAAGTGGCATAAAGCAGATGTTAAAGTGGCAGGACTATAATTTCCTTTCCAGATCTTGCTAGGTCTCTTTGAAACCTGGTATTATACCAGCTACCTTCAATTTCTTTTGCACTGAACCTGTTTTGAATGTTAAACTATATACTTTTGGAGAAGATTAGCAATTATCTTTGAAATTCAGATGTTTATTATATTGTACAACTGATAAATAATCAGTTCTTTCATTTGAGCTTGACATGCATTTTTGTAGAAGATGCTCATATGTAATTTATAAAACAGGTTTTTGAGACATAGGTATGTACCTGAATTTATTAATTTATTAAAATCAGAATAAAGGTTTATAATGAATCTCATGTCAGCAGTAATAGTTTTCTATTTCCTATAGAGGAACATTTTTATCAGCCATCTGAAATTCACAAGAAAGCCTTACCAATGACACTTTCACAGCCCTTATTAAATATATTTTGCTTTTCCTTGCATGTTAGAATTGCAGAAACGTATGCAGGGATCACAATTCCTGATGGCATTGGGTATGTGAACAATTGTTATAGAAGAGGACAGAATTTTTTAAATTATTCATAGAGATTAGTGTCAGTTCTATAAGATTCTAAGCATTGCAAACCATTTACTGTAGGTTGTTTCAACGTGCAATAGGTGTAGTTTGGGCCATCTTCCGTCAGGAAGACAATGCTTGCTCACTGGATATAATTGATATCAAGGCAGCCTTTCCTTGATCCCTAAATAGTCAAAAAATTACTGAGGATCTAGTAATCAGCAGGAATACTACACTGTGGAATTTATCTGGCATTCTATGTACAGTTGAACAAAGTGGGCAAAGTTACTTTTTGTATTATTTGTTTTAATCATTGACTGAAACACATGACACATCAATATATTTATTTAAAAACAAGGTAGATAAAAATTGATTTTTTAAAAAAGAATCAAAAAATCAGTTTTTTTATTTAAATTGGATTTTTTAAATTTAAATCAGATTTTTTTTATTTAAATCAAATTTATTTTAATAAAATTCTTTTGGAGTAAAAATCTATCTAAAGATAGTTTTCTATTTAAGATACATTAATAATTTCCTTCATTCAGCATGGAATGGAACTCAGTTATGTAGCATAAGTGTATATTCTGCAATATTGGGACTGTCAGTGAGTCAACAGCGGGTCAGAGGAGGAGCCGCTGTGGGACAGAGATGACAGTTGCTCTTTAAAAATTATAATTTAAAGCGAGTTGTTTGAAATCAACCCATTTTACTAGTGATTTAAATCATGATTTAAATTGCCTTTATTTAAATCAAATCCACCCTGTTTAGAAACTTTAAGTGTTTCCAATTGTACATTATGTGACATATCTGTTTTCTACCACGCTGTTTTGCTAACTAAAAAAAAAACAAAAACAAAATTTGTACTAATTTGCTGAGAGTAGGATTAAGTTTAGATTCTCAAAGGAAAGCTGTGTACAGAGAAGAGGGAAATTTGCTCATCTATTAATATCAAGAAGGGATTATTTGCCATGCGTTGTGTACCTCCCCCCTCCCATCCCAATAATGTCATCAGGATCCCAAGGGTGGGCTTCCTATTATGATACCCTTTATGAAAATTTTACCTCTTCCTTCCTTTGGCTGTTCTGGAGGGCTTTGGGAAAGAATATTGAATTGACTCAGTATTGCCAGAATGTATCTGTGGGAGGTCCAAATCCAATGGCACTGGCTCTTTAACACTTCATGATCTACTGATCATAATGAGGCAGTTGGGCCTGGATAGAAGGATTACTTTAGATCTGTGTCCATCATTTTAGAAAATTTTTTGTCTAAAAGATTACTAATCTGTATTTAGTTCCTTCTGCCTTTCCTTCCCTGGTACATAGATACAGAATATTTGCTTTTTTAAAAAATTCACCTACTAGTATGACTTTCCTGTCCCTAAGTTGTAAAGAAATCTCTTTTCTGCTATACTTATAAACCTGCTTCACTAATCATCAGTCAAGCCATATTCTTTGTGTTGGGAACATTCACATCCCCATGTAGAACTCTTCAACTTCTAATACTAAAATTGTTGTACATGTTAAATCAGCATTTTTTTCTGCCACAGAACCATCTACGGGACCACAGTGAGGAGTATTAATGCTTTTTGGCAGTCACTTGGATTTGGAATTTGACTTTATTTATTTATTTATTTATTTATTTATTCATTCATTCATTCATTCATTCATTCAATTTCTATACCGCCCTTCTCCCGAAGGACTCAGGGCGGTGAACAGTTAAAATGACATACATATAGAATGTGAATATAAATCATTAAGCCAGTTTGGCTCAACAGTTAAGAATCCTCAGCATAAAGATTTAAAAAATTAGAAAAGATTTATGCCAGACCGGCTTGGTGAAAAAGAAAGGTCTTAAGTGCACGACGGAAAGTACGAAGATCTGGGATCATTCGTATCCCTGGGGGTAACCTGTTCCAAAGGGTAGGTGCCCCAACAGAAAAGTCTCTTTCTCTGGGAACCACTAGTCGGCATTGCTTTAGTGATGGCACCCTGAGAAGGCCTACCCTGTGGGAGCGTACTGGTTGGTGGGAGGTTGTCGGTTGCAGAAGATGGTCCGTAGGTACCCAGGTCCTAAGCCATGGAGGAGTTTGAAGGTAAGAACTAACACCTTGAAGCGCACCCGGAAGACCACCAGAAGCCAGTGCAGCTCGCGTAGGAGAGGTGCTACATGTGAGCGCCATGTCACTCCCAATATCACCCGCGCAGCTGCATTCTGGACCAGTTGGACCCTCCGTGTGCACTTCAAGGGGAAGTGATGACGGCATGAGTGACTGTGCGTAAGGAGTCCCGATCTAGAAAGGGCCGCAACTGGCGAATCAGGCGAACCCGATAAAAAGCACCCCTGGCCACGGCTGTCATATGCTCTTCTAAAGACAACCGTGTATCCAGGAGGACACCTAAGTTGCGAGCCCTCTCTGTGGGGGCTAATGACTCGCTACCAATAGTCAGCGATGGTATCAGCTGGTATCAGACTTGGCAGTCCAAGCCACAAGTTGAGTTGCCCATAGCACAAATTTGTAAAGTTATCTGGACTGAATTCAGTTTTGTAACACTGAGCACATGGATAAGGTTCTTTAATCTGCTAGTTCAACCACATGATTGTTAAATTCTGGGCTCTCCTGAGTTATCAGGGTGGCTTGGGAGATGACCAACAGATAATTTCATGCAGTGTTATTATCGTTTTTGAGGTAAGGTGTAATTGCTCCAGCCTTGGAATAGTTGATAGTATATTCCCTTCTCAAGAGGCCATTACTGGATCTCCATTCAGGACAACTACCAATAACAAAAATCTCAACAGAAAAAGAACAAGGCAAAATGCACAACTTGCACATTGTATTATTTCCGCTGATATTGATGCCATGGCCAGAGTATGCTCTTGTTGTCATCTGTCCTTGTTTACTGGAGAAACTACCCATTTTTGCTATATGAAGGAAAAGGTCAGGATGGGGCAATTTGTAACTTCTACCCAATGAACTCCTCAGTTTATATAGCAATGATGAAACTATTGCAAACAAAGTCTGGAACAACATCAGACAGTACAACTGCCTTTTCCAAATGACATTGTTTGGTGCCATAAAAAATCCTTACAATGTGGAATGAATGGAATCCTTCTGAGTCTTTTCAAGGGCAAATTCAAAATTCAATCAGGCATTTAATGCCAGATCCCAACCAGCAAATTACATTTATTTAAATTTACTTTATGGATCCTTAGGACATGCTAAGTTTGGAATACCAAAAACGAGGTCTGTCTCATTTGTACTCTGTTCTGGCCTGATGAAGCATCCAAGCTAAGCCCCCAAGATTATGATAACATTTGTGCAAGCCAAAATACCAGACTCAAATGAAGACCCAGAGATGCATAAATTGGTATTGAAGGACATAATGCAGTAGAAACTCTGTTTAGAAAAACGGTACATGCAGTAGGAGATACCCAAAGCCATTCAATGAGCATAAAATTTGTATCTTCTCTGCAGGAGATGGTCTTCAGAAATGGGAGAATATGAAGGATCTGAAGCAGGATATAGTTGAACTATAACTTCTCAATGGGTGGTACCTGATAATGCACAGCTATTGTTCAATTGTCATCTCAGTGTCATATTTTAAAATAAATTAAATAATAAATATGCCTCCCATCTCACATAATATGTCATCAAGTAATAACATTGTCATGATTCCAAGTATTGTATTTATCAATACAGTCATGCTTTGCTCTCACTATACATAAAGGACAAGGACAAACTATGGAAAATGTGCTGATTTATTTGAAGAAACCAATATTCCAACATGGTTAGCTATATGTCACTTTAAACCAAGGAAAAAGAAGTAAAAATATTACAATATTCTTTAAAAAATGGCAGATCAACCACAGATGTTGTGATCAAAATGTTCTTTATAAAAATGAAAAAAAATCTATATTTGTCTTGCTACGCAACTCTCTTTTTTAATAAGATGTTTTCTTTTTAAAGTTTAAAACCAAACCCATAGCAATCTGCCCATACCTTTTCTGTTTCTGTGTTTAAGTAAGGAAATATCTCTGAAAGAATGACCTCACGGACATAGGTTCTCTAGTTTCAATTAATAAGGCAGCAGATGCAGCTCAAATGATTGAAATTAGGCCACATTTCAACACTAGAATAACCTCCTTGTAAAATGTTAACATTGACACTTGACATTTATGACTTGTCTGAGAAGTCTATGTAACCTATTGTGTTTATCTCTATTACTTTCCCTTTATGGATATGTTGTAGGTACATTTGTCCAAATTAAGGAACTTTTGTCTCTGACTGCTATGAAATATTTGAATGTTAAACAGAAGAGTTGCAGCCAAGTCAGATATATGACATATCTATATATAGATATTTATTATATCGATGTATAAATACAAGAATGCTGCACCTTCACAAATACGTTTCAGACTATTTCTGGCTTTCTCTCTGCCCCTGCTTCCTTCTTATAGATGAATAACTTAAATTCTTAAAATAAAAGGAATTTATTTCAGGAATTACTTAAAAGTAATTCCTGAAAGAGGAATTACTTTCAGTCTTATAAAAGAGGTTAACGTTTAATATTTTCATTGCTCTATGTTCTTGGTTATTTGCAGTTTAGTAGAACATAGGGTATGATATTTGTTAATAAGTAGAAAATACTAAATCCAGTAACTGCACCTTTTATTCATTAAATTAAAATATCTAAATATATGTTTGAGATTATGTACAAGCTTTATTATAGTTCATTTTAAGCATCCAATCATATAACTATTTATCAAGTCTAAAAAATGCCATAATGAGATCTAGGCAGCCAACGTATTGTAAAAACTCTTTCCAAAGCAAATACAATTTTCATTAGAGCGTTCTATACAGGGCATTCTGTTCTAATTAAAATGTTATGACAAGGACATTTAAATATGACTGCATGGCTATATTTTATGCACGTCTGAACAACTGAAGTGTATTGGGCATGACATAACTGTTTCAAAGATTTTGTAGTTTGCTTGATTGAAGTGCAAGACTGCACTTGCTATCTTATAAAAAATTAAATGCTCATATGTCTTACAATTTGCCAGTGATTTCCCATCCATAATAAGCTATATCAGGTATGTTTTTAAACATGAAGGTTGTTCAGTCAATCTTATTGTGTTCCAGCAAAATGCTAAAATAATTTTTTAATTTATAGTTTAAAACTTATAAACTCTATTTAAATTATTCCAAGTATTTTTCTTGTCTCAAACTGTTTGGCAATGATGAATATATAGTGTTAAATTTAGAAACATAGCTATAATAATGTAAAATGAAATAACATATTTGGTTTTTTTTTTCATTTTAAACTTGAGATAGACTAAGCTATATATAAAACTCTGACAGAGTTTTGACAGAGTTTTTCACATTGATTTTTTAATACAAAATACAACTGAGAAGCTTCCAGCAGTTAGAGAAGCTTCCAGGAGTTAGAATTCAGTTTATGCCACTTTTCTGCTAAACATTGTCACTTTGCTAGTCCACGATGGCTCATTGGTCTGATTAAAGAGAATTTATTTTTTTAAATATTTTGCTATAAATCAGTTTTTAGATGATAGATTTAAGATCAATATTTTCTCAGTATGAGTACATTTTCTTTGGATTATTCTAACAAAATCTTCAACAAAAGTAACATTTTTTATTTGTACCTTCAACAAAATACTGTTAACTAAATACTACCCAAGATTATAATGGTCATATAATGCATGTACGTTATAGAATTTTTGCTTATATAGGAGAGTTTTTGAATGGTAACCTGCCAAGTAAAATGATGTTTTTGAAACCTAAGCTTGAGTAATCATATTAAGTAAAATTGGGTGGCAAATTGGATTTTATAATTGCTGAGAGTAATTTGGCAAAATTGTATTTATAGTGAAATGGAAAATATCCAGGGTTTTACTTACTAGAATCTTAAATAGTATTTGGAAGGCAAAAATGTAGCACCAGAAGCACAAAATAAGAATACAAGATTTAACTGGTTATGTACACTATGATTATCTTCTGGACACTGAAGATTTAGCAGCTGTAAATTCAGTAGGAAGCATAATAATAACAACAACAACAACAGTACATGACTTATGTGATTGTGTGATACTAACTTTATAGCCAAAAATATTTCATTCCTTTCTAATCCTTTTTCAAGTTTTTTTTACATAAGAAAGAAAACTTATTTCATTTTAATATGTTTGGCACATAGATTACCTTTTTTCAATACAAGTCTAAACTGGAACTTTTTAAATATTTAACCCAATTTGGACTAGGTTATTTAATTTCTTGGATTTATTTGTTATTACATTTTAAAGTCCTGCTTAAGCTGACAGGTAAAATCTCTTGAGCAGTAAATACAAGTTAAGAAACTACACCCTCCCTCCAATTGTACCTGAGTATATTATTAGAAATAGTTTTGCGTTGCAGGGGGTTTATTTGCATTATTCCTTGTGTTTCAGCTGATGAGATATAAAACTGAATGATCCAGTTAAAATTGTAAATGCTGAATATAAATTGAGCAGTTCAGTTCGGTATGAATGTGCTTTGATTTCTTTTGGACAACAAACAATGCTTTTATTGAGCTTGATAGTTTTATTGCATACCTTTTCTCCCTTGTCCTTTGTATTTGTACAGTGTTTCTCACAACTACTGTGTAGCACATAGCTCAACAGCATAGATAATTCGTTCACTTTAGAGCTTTCTGTCTCTGACTGTCAGGCACAATAACTTTAGTGTTGCAAGAGCCTACACATAGGCACTCGAAGGGACTTCTCTGGAATTGCAGTGGCGTCTACTAAAATCTGCATGATAAGCAATTGCAAAAATGCCTTTCAGTTGCCAGGTCTCAGAAATGTCACATTATAGTTGCTTTTTAGATGCCATAAATAGGGATGTAGGACTTGCTTGAAAATGAAAGGCACCATACTGCACCTCTTGAATTCTGCCAGTAGCAGACACTATTTCAATGTTTCAACAAATCTTGAAAAGCCAGAAAGGCAAGTTGTCTGTTCTCATTTATGAATTCAGATCAAACTACAGTACTTTGAATGCCCCAAATTTTCTCCTTTGGATGTTTATACCCAGTGTTATTATATATCGTGCTACATTTCATTAATATTAATAATTAATAAATATTATTATTTACTAGTACTAATTATTAATTTACTATTAATAAAATTATATACAATATTTGATGCAGAAAAAGAACAAACCTTACAACATGTTATCTATCTGCTTCTTGTGTATTTTTGCTGCCCCAAATTATTTAATACAGTTTTCTCTGACATTCTGTGTCATATGGAAATATCCAAAATCGTACCAATCAAAGCAGTTATTTCTGATAATTTCTTTTATCAGTATCTTATATCCTGTATTCTTTAAAATGTTAACATTTTATTTATTCTTTTTATTTTTATGTAGTTGGAGGAGTATCTTTGTTAAAGTGACTTGAAAAATGTTGGTTCTTTCATGTTTCACTTAGCCACTCTGAATCATTCTATTAACTTTTATTATCTACTAATTGATTCGAGTTTTATTGAGGCTATGTGGTCATGGTTGTAAATTCATCTGAAGGTTATATTTAATGCAAAAAGAAAAAAGAAAACTAATGAACTTAAATAAGATTCTATAAATCACTTAAGTGTTATATTTCTTCATTACAAATCTAACATTAGACAATAGTACATTGATGGCTAACAGTTGTTTTAAATATTTAAATCAAAATCATTAGACTTTCATAAGTCTAATGTTTAAAGCAAAGAGCAAAAATAATGAGGCTTACCCAGATATCAGATAATTCAAGGCTGAGTATGTAGCAAAAGTCCCTGAAATGTTGTCTCATGACCATGGAGGTGTGTAGTACTCAGAAATCTGATTGGTAAGTACTGTTTGTTGTCTTGTTGTAACTTCGAACAGTTGGTAAGTGATAGTCGTAAGTTAAGAACTATCTGTATTTGATAATTAGCAAGGACTCAGATGACAAACAAATATTTGATTCCTTTTTTAAAAAAGGTTTTAAGAGACATTGATGATCCTAAATATACACCAGTATTTCAGGATTTTAAGAATTACTGCTGATTTTTCATTTGTCCTACTTAAATTTCAGTTATCCAAATAAATATCTCCGCTCCATTGGTTTTAATTAGTGCTTTCCTATGTGCTGGGTATGAAACATCTATTCACTTTTTATTTATTTTCTGAAACAGCAAATTGAAACCATTGATAACAAATACAAAGTAGTTTTCTTTGGTATTGATGTGTTTTAAAATAAAATATATTTAGCATTGTATTATATAAATGTTTCATTGATTTATCCTATTTTTTCCTAGAAAAAAGCAAAAGGGCAGGTGTTGTTTGACAAAGTGTGTGAGCATCTTAACTTACTGGAAAGGGACTATTTTGGCTTGTTATTCCAAGACCATACAGATCAGAAGGTATGTATTAAATGTGTAAGAATGACATCTAAAAGACACAGAACTTTTGTAATATATGGAAATTTATTACTGAACTTTAAGTCTTTTATAGTCTGGGCCCAGATTTCTGAGCAGAAAAGGGGGTGACTATAATGCTATCTCTTGCTGTCATATTTTGAACTGAGTAATTTTTCCATCAAGGGGGGTGGGGGGAGGAGCACACAACCCAAAACACTTGCATGTGCAGTTAATAGTAGGGTTTCTATGTGTTTCTATGAGAAACTAATACCTGATGATCTGAGGTGGAGCTAAGGTGGTGATGCGGCTGTAAATACAGATCAAGTTTCACTCACTTGCCTGCCGCTCAGCTCCATCCGTGCAGCCCGGTTCCTAACAAGCCACAGACCAATTCAGATCCATGGCCTGGGGGTTGGGGATCCCTGGACTAGATGCTGTATGGATATGATCAGCTGAAGGAGAGAATGTTGACTGAAAGCATTTGAACTTCAATTTTCACTTTTCTTTTAAAAATACATTTGCAATAAATAACATCATCATTGTTTGAACAATTAATTAGAATGCAACACTCACTGATAATCTTGTCTTATGGGGGAGAAGATGAGACATAAGAAATATCCTTCATGTTTTCCTGAAGTATTGGAGTTTGGTTTGGTTAAGTGGTGATTTGTACAATAAACGAGGCAACGATCAAATCTGTACAATTCTAGCCCTGTAGTTTATATCATACAGAGGAATCTTATGCTTATACTATGCTCTGTTTAGGAGTCTGCCCCTGCCATTGTTATATATGTCAAAAGATGTGATTCCATTTCTCATCAGTTTTTGACTGCAGAAATGATATAAGAACTTTATTATCTCTTTGTTTCCTTAGAAGACAAATATTGCTTGGTAGGATCTCTTGCTGAGTTTATAGATCAAGTCTTAGGACCAGTGTTGCTCTCCTATTCCTTGTTGGGTGACCTCATTCTAGGCTTCCAGGAAAGCTCAGGAACTTGTAAATGCAATAGTGACCACTTGTAATTTTCACCCCAATATATGTAAATGGTTGTATACTAGATCTTATGTAAATATAATACTCCAGTGTATGTAAATGGTCATATACTAGATCTTGTGTTCATCTAAGATTAGATAATTAACAATCTGGATAAAAATGGTATTAATTAGCCTGACCCTTTGGCTGTAGTCAGGTGATTTCCTGGTTCAAATAAAATTGACTGTTAACTATGCCCTCCAATGGGCAAACAAAACTAATACAACAGACGGTCTCAAGTGGATCTAGAGAACTTTCCAAAGACACTTAGGGAATATCTCAACAATTTGGCAGCCAATTTTGTTGCTTTTATAATGAACGACTGGGTACAGGAAGCTTTAATGAGTTTGCTTCTAAGTAGCCTCTCTTTCTTATTAATTCTGATTGTCTCCTTGGTTTATTAAGGAGCTCCAAGAGACAAAGTGACAGTAAATCTGACTGAGTACAAGTTCAGATTTAGACCTACATTGTGATAGTAACAGAAGCTGTTGATGAGCTATTGCCTGATTGGCATCTCCCAGTTTGGGAGAGTGTTATCTTCCACTTGGCAGTTTTGACAGTTTTTCACTTTGCCAACAAAGTGGCTCAAATTTGCTATAGGTTGAACTCTTTCTGTGATTATATAGTCTATGCCAGTACCTGGGATAACATGTTGTCATGTTGGCTGGATTCCTTTAAGCTTATATAGTCTTAGGAAATAGATGGTATGAGCATTTTACTAGTATACAGAAGGCAATAAGAAGGGTTTTTTTTTATTTATTTGCAAGAAAAATCTGTATCAAATGTTTTCATAGAAAAAAAGTATCTTACAGATGATGAATAATTAATTGTGAAAGCTAGATTTTCTGTTTTGTAAAGGATTAAATGTATTTTATTCAAATTTTGATTGGCGTTCTATGTTTACAGACAGACTGACCATCAGAACACTTACACGGCTAAGTTTGGAACTGTTATTTTCATGAACTAGCACAGAAAAAATAGTATCTGTAGAAAAATAATTTATAAGGAGGAAAACAGTAGAGGGCAATCTAATCTAAAAGGAAATTCTCTCATATTATCTGCATATTTGAAGAAGCAATTAAATTATCTTTTATGACCATAAAAGATATCTTTGAATAAATGTTGTAGACACTTGAGGTCTTTGTGTTTCTTTCTTTTTTAAAAACATTTTTATGCCCTTTCACTTGCTCATGAAAAGACTGTGATTTATGAAGGAGAAAGAATTTGTAAACAAACAGCTAGCTCACTAGCAATCCTCAGCTAGAGAGAAAGCCACTGACAGGAAAATATGAGAGATATCTCGTTTTCATTTTATAGTCTTCAGTAAAAAAGCAAATAGCTTGCTAGTATATATAGATAATAATTTTACATTGTCAGTTAATATAGGCACAGAGTTCATCAGTCTCTGAGTTTTCCATCTGGTTTGCAAAGTTATCTCCTCGTTTCTATCTTTGATGTGCATATCCTATCCTGAGGGAAAGAGCAAAAGTCATCTTTCTTGCTCAGCAACTTATCCAAGATAAAAATTATTCCTTATTCATATCTAAATCACACTGGAAAGGAGGGGACAATAAAAAAGCATCAGCACAACACTGTGTTCATCAAAGTGAACATCTTAAATAAGTCAAAATGATGGAAGTATTAGATCCTATAGATACCTCTGCCTGCATATAAGTTTAAAACTGCCTCATTAATCTATGACTTATTTCAAAAAACTGTGTGTCTCCCAAAAATTACAGAGAGAGAATTTGAACAATATAGTCAGTTGTTTGACTATTATCTTATTAGTTTCAGGAACATTTTATAATTGTATAGCAAATAGAAATCTTTTACTTTTGTAGAATGAAAGATAACTATTTTGAATACTCAGAGCCTATCATTGATAAATATTGAAGTATATGGAAATTGGACATTTTTTAATGAATGAAGAAATTAACGTAAAGGAAAGTAAAAAAAAAAAAGAAGAAGATGTAATTCAATTTAAATTGCAATCTTTTTTGGAGCCCTCCTAGATTCTCAGATCCTAGCTCAGAGCAAATGACAGTAATGGCCAGGAAGGCCTTTGAACAAACTTACCTTGTGTGACAATTGGCAGGCCATTCTCACAGTCACTCATACCATAATCACTTCATCCATGAATCCTGTGAAATGTTCTATATGGTGCTTTCCCTGGAGACTACTCAGATACCATAACTGGAATGTGGCTACACAAGTAGTTATGGATGTTCCTTTTTTGTCCATGTAACATTTCTACTCTACAAGCTACAGAAGACACAAGCCGTTTCTGGTGCAGTTCAACTTATTGAGCACTGATTTGCCTAGGACTTGGTTATCTGCAGGGCAATCTTTCTCTTGTCATCTCTTCCTGTTCAATAAAATCTGTAAGGGTTGGCACATTTCATATCCCAATTATAAAGCATTGTGATTTTGTGAGACCTAGGCAATATTTATTTATTTTGTTAAATTTAATTGCCACCCCTCTCACTGTGGGGCTATCCATGCCTTCTATGTAGCTGTATTATCTTGTGAAACATCATTTCCCCTGAGCTTTGTATGACTCCAGTGCTGTTGAGATGTTTAAAGCCGTAGAACTGTGACTCTTCTAATAAAGATATGAGGGGTTCATTGATTTATTCACTGGCAGTTTATTGTTTATTGTTAGCAATAGTTTTCAGTTGCTGAATTTTCCAGGATGTGGGGACATATATTACTATCAGTTTTTGTATTTTATTACTTCTATAGCTGTTTAAATCTTAACATGTAAGCCCAAACTTACTTCAGTGGTTGAGGCAGTTTAGAAATTGATAGATGAAAAATTCTCGGAGTATTATATACTGAATTTGAATAAATCAATAATAGTTACACTATAAAACACATATTAAATATTACATTACTCATTATATGTCATTTCTTTTTTTAGAATTGGCTTGATACTTCAAAGGAAATCAAGAAGCAAATTCGCAGTAAGTGCTCTGGTCATATCTCTTATTGTCACACTAAGATAGTCCTTGATATATGACTGTTGATTTAACAATAATCTGGAATTACAATGGCCTTAGGAGGGGTGCTTTGCAGCCTGTAAAGTACTTCTGGTTGTCACATAAAGTTGCATCAATAAACCCCATGTGATTGTGATCTGGATGCTTGGCAACCTGTTCTCACAACTGATTGCTAAGTGCTGCACGATCATGGATCGCCATTTGCAATCTTTCTTGCTGGATTGCCCAAAAAATCCTTCTCATCTCTGGGAGCTGGGAGCTGAACTTTTTCGGTAGGGTGCAGAAATGGAGCTGAACTAGTTATCTTACAGCCACTGGATTTGGATTTCAGCTCCCACTTGTTTCTGGGGGATGGCTGAAAGAGCTTCCTGCTAAAGGATTTCAGCTCCCCTCTATGAATGGAGGGGAGCTAACTCCTTTGGTGGGGTGTAAAAATGGAGCTGAAATCCTGAGTTTTTCTTTTTGTATGTTTTTATTGCCTAAATACGAAAAACAGATGGCTCCCTTCTACACTTTAAGGCTGAGTCTGCACACTTAATTTTGTCAAACCTTCTTATGTAATGTTACATTTTAAATAAAACATTTATAATAAAGCCACAAATTAATATAATAAAAATTTCAGAAGTTTATAATACTGTATTTACTGTATTTATAAGTATGTTAAGATTAAGATTGTTACCATAGAAATCATCTTCAGTGTGTGCAGTGTTAAATGATCTAGGTCTTTTTAGAATAAGAATAGTTAGAATAAATCTTTATCAGCATATATTGTCTTAGTTTCTTTTGAACTTTCCAAGTCATCTGTTACAAAGGTTCTTAGAAAAACCAGGCTTTTGAAAAGTGAACAGATGCAAATACTTTATCAGTCTGGCACAATACTCCTAAGATCATTTGGTAAAACTGCATAATCTAATCTGGTATTAGTAGTACAATGTCTGTTAATCCTATTTTGATTTTCATATAAAGAATGCACAAAATTTTTATCCTCCTTTGTAACTCTTGTGATTGGAACATACTAATCAAGTTGCCTATTACCTTACCTTTGGCTAAATACATTTCTTTCATTTTGGTATATAGTATTTTAGGGGTTTTTGTTTGTTTGTTTTTGTGAGCATTTTGTAAGAGTTGTGAGGCTGCTCACAAGGTGTTATACAGACAAATAAACAATATGTACAGTATCCTTTGTTGTCCATGCTTTTTGCCTCCTTTTGTATATTTATGCATGTGGAAAATGATGAAAAGGCTTTTGTGCATGTTTATAGTACTTGTTTCACAGCCTCATTATCCACTGTTGTTCATCTGGAAGAGAAGCGCTGCAAATGGGTGCCACCTGTACAGTCTGTTTTAATGATTTGCTTGTATAACAGCTTCGGAGTTTTAACAATTCATTGTTCTGCATCTATACAGTTCGTTATCAATACAGGAACCTTAGACAGATCAATCAAATATTTTTAAAGTATTTGCATTATTACTGAAAAATAATGAAACATATATAATTTAGAAAAATAAAAATAAAAAAATAAGCATAAAAATATGGAGAAGTGGAGGGAGAAGTGAATGAAATTGGCTTCATTTAATCATTAGCAATGGTTTTCCTGTCTGACAATGACTCATATTCTGTATTAGAGATGTCCTCCCATATGCCCTTGGTAAAAACCAAAGGTATAAGTGAACAATTCTAACTTTTTTTAACAATTCCTCAAATAATCAGTCACCAATAAAAATCAGTCTTGAAATAGGCTGCAGAAGACACCCAATTTATGGAATCTCCTTTTTCTATTTCTCCTGGCCCTGATGGATTGTCATAAGATTTTATAAAGAGATTTTAATACTTGAATTTTTATTTTTATGCAATACTTTGCACCAAGGGGATCCTTTAGTAGAGCTTTGGAAGCAGTCTAATATAATTTTGATCCTTAAGTTGGGCAAAGATTTCTAGGATTTGGCATCATATAGGTCCATTTCATTTCTTAACGTAGACTGTAAACTGTACACTAAACTGTTAGCTGATTATAGGTACAATTATTATTATGGATCAATTTGTCTTTATTTCAAGTTGAAATAAAGCCCCCATCCTATTGGCCTTCCGGAAAGTCGTGAAGGCCTGGCTTTTCCGGCAGGCCTGGGGCCGTTGATCTCGCTGCTGCAATCTTGCGAGATCCGGCCATGAATGGAGTGTATGGGTTTTTAATGTTTTTTTAAAACAACTTTTATGGTATATTGTTCACATTATATTTTGTTGTAAGCCACCCAGAGTCCCCAGGGAGTTGGGCGGCATAGAAATGCGACAAATAAATAAAATAAATAAATAAATCTATCCCATCAATAAATTATTAAACATTATGCAGCAAAGTAAAATTAATCTTCCCTAGCTATTTGTTATTTAGATATATTAAAAGTTTTGATTCTCTGGAAATACAATTTTTAATACAAATATTAATTAAATATAAATTTGCATTACTTAAATATAAATATATATTTATGGACCAACTAAAGTTCAGATAAGACTTAATAGTTATGATTCAGATCCCATTACAAATTTAAGAGGTACCAACAGTGTTGCTCTTTAGCCCCTTTATTATCCAACCTAACCATTGAAGTGTTGGCAATAGCATTTAGATCCAGTAATCAGATTTGTGGGATGAAAATGGGAGGTAAGACATAGCTTTTAAATCTATTTTCAGATTATATGATTTTGACTCTCAAACACTTCTTACTCAGCCAGCTATACTAAGAAGGAGTTAAAGGAATTTGCAGAGGTGCCAGGACAATAAATTAATTTTCATAAATCACATCTGATGCTTTTTCATACACTCCCAAAAATTCAAAGGTTTCCATACTTTTCATACTTTTAATTATTCCAATTATATAAATATCAGTAATACCCGTATAGCTATATATCTATTGATATAAATCTATTAATTTAAAAAAATATATACAGTACCAGCAGGCAGAATTAAGAAAATAGAAATTGGGTTTCAAAATATTTCAGTGTTTTAGATGAACTACAGCAGTAAAGATGAAGATCCCACATGGCTTAACTTTTTATTTCAATGCCTTCCAGTACAGGCTTTAAGACTTTGGGGTGGGGGGAAGAATACTTACGCTTTCATGCAAAATAATTTGAGAGTAAATACAAGGATTGGATACAGACCTCAGACACAGGGAGATGCATTAATCTCAAATGGTATGGGCAAAACAATTTAAAATCTGGCATATTAGTAATTTTACAATATAAACAAAACAGTTTCTTACAAAAGAGTTTCTCTCCCATCCTTAGTGTCTACATTTTTTCCTTTTCTTGATAAAAATAATGTTTACTTTGAATATTTTCATTTTTTTCTCCCATGTATTCTCTGGGGAATGTATTAAATGTAGATTTGCCATGGCAGTTCACCTTTAATGTGAAGTTTTACCCTCCTGACCCTTCACAATTAACAGAAGAAATCACCAGGTATGCTATTAAGCATTATTGAATGGAAATCCTACATTATTTAGGGTCTCTTGGAAAATCTGTAAAATATTACATTTCATAAGCCTAAAGAAAATAGCCAAATTCAAAAAAAGCTATTAGCTGCTATTGCTTTCCTGTGTTTGATTTGTAGAATTTTTTATAAATCTAGTATAGAAATGTATATACAAATAATTACTGCAGATAAATGTCATTTAAGAAAAACTAATCATCTAATGGCAATTTTTTTTTGTTGAAAAAAGAAGAATAAGTAAAAGCAGAAAAGCAACAATATTGAATCCACTGTAGATTTTCAAAACATAGATTGTAACCCAGGCAAGTCAGGGAAGAAATACTATTGTAACTCTCACATTTCTGTGGTTATGGTTAAAAGTGTGTGTGTGTGTGTGTGTACTTAAAAAGTATAGTACTTAAAAACTAGTAGTCAGAATAATTGCAGTAAGACTTCACTGATAGTATAATTTCCAGCTTTATATGAGAAATAGGTTGTATTTGGGTTTTTTTTACAGTTATTAAAATATAACCTTTTTATAATAAATAATTTCTGTGTTTGCAGATTGCTTTTGATGTAGATAAAGTGTTAAAAATAGAGAATAATATTAAGTCTTTTGTGGAAAAATAAAAGGAAGCAGTATTATGAATGTTCGCTAACTTGATTTACATATATAGTAATAAAGGGAATAGAATAAAAAGAAACAAACAAATAAATAAAATTTGTCAGACAGTTATCATTGTTCTTTTTCCTAGGTACTTCCTTTGTTTGCAGCTTCGTCAGGATATTGCTTCTGGACGTCTACCATGCTCTTTTGTGACCCATGCTCTGCTTGGTTCATATACTTTACAAGCTGAACTGGGTGACTTTGATCCTGAGGAGCATGATAGTGGTTACATACAGGAATTCCAGTTTGCACCTAACCAGACAAAAGAGTTGGAGGATAAAGTAGTAGAATTACACAAGACACACAGGTACGTCATGTTCCAAGTAATTCATTTGTATGCATTTTTGTTTGCTTGTGGCAGATAATGCTCATGCAATTAAAAACAAAAGATATAACTCTAGGCTGTAGTCAGACATTATGTAATATAACCCTGCCACTCCTTCATAAATAGATAAATTAAGAGATTGTTATTAATAGCATACAAATAAATAAGGAGAGAAAGGAAAAAATAATGAAAATAATAAACTTCAATCATTCACTGAAGAAGTGAAAACAAGGGGAGAGAAGGAAATGAGCGTTAGAATAACGCTTTGGGAGAAAGATCCCATAATATTTCCCACAGGGCAAATCTGCAGTTAAGAATCAGTGGTAACAAAGTTTTAATTTGCAGGATACAAGTAAACACAACAATAAAACATGGAAAAAAGTTCATAGGAACACAGGAATTTAAAAATGCAACATATTTTTCAGCTTCCATATGATTATGAAATTATTTCTGAGTACTATTTGGAAATTTTAAAACAAAGATGACTAGAAACTAGGGATTTCTCTCCCCCCCCCCCCCCTTCTTGATTACATCAGGATTACAAAGAAGCTCAACAGTATAAAAAAGATGGTCAATAATGCAGGGAGTACTGTTTGAGGCAAACATCTTTATTATTTCATTAGGATTTTCATAAAAGCAGTAGCCCTGGCTATTCTTCATCTTGAGAGATAATGCAGTTTGAATCCCTCAAGAGCAAGTTTGGTTCTTTTTTTCTTGCTTAAAAAGTAGATGTCTGAAAAACACCAGGGCATTTCCCTTTATTGTTTGAGTGTTTAAAATTATCAAAATGTTGGTAACCAACTATCAGATATTGATGTAACACTTTTTTTTTTTTTGGCATGCCTGTTCCAAGTGAGTTTCTACTCCAGTATGTTTTGGTAGTTTTCACAAATGCAAATACTGGAAACGATTATATTTGAAAATGGACTCTCCTTCAGCATGAATAATACAATGTTTGAGATGTTTAAAACAGATGGGATTCAAAGCAGTGCTACTTCTTGCAAAAACTGGCCATATCTAGAAACAAAATACTGGCTTAAATAGACTATGGTCTGAGTAGCAAGAGTTATGTTTTTATATACTAATAAGAACACAACATAACTTAATATTGATTTTTAATATTTCTTTTCTAAATATTTGCAGGGGTTTGACTCCAGCACAGGCAGATTCCCAATTCATAGAAAATGCCAAGCGGCTATCCATGTATGGAGTGGATTTACATCATGCTAAGGTATTGATCAACATTTCTGTAGAAAATGAAATTTTATTTAGAAAATGTAATAGATTGAGGTACTTAAAAATACCTATTGTTCAATATGCATGATATTATTGTTTGTGATGAAAGGAAGAGAGTGTTGTTGCTGGTGCCAAATCAATCTGAAGGGAGATTTGATTAGAATACGGAAAGTAGATATGTGATTAGAATACGGGAAGTAGAATTCTGGCAGATGTGTGACTCAGTCTAAATCCATCCTGTATCAGAGATGTAGTCCTTGATATATTCTATTTCTCCTGCTTGAAAGACAGGGATACTTGGAGAATAATTTGAAATCCATAGTAGATATTTTTATTGCATATATGTCATTTCATGTTCTTTTAGGCTTGTTTTAATCAAGAGCTGAATCATCTGAACACCATTCTCTTGCCGCATTCTCCCTTATATATTCTCTCTGCCAACATATACAAGAAATTGCAGAATTTTTGCTTCTTCCATGATACAAAGTCCCAGATTTTGTAAATCAACTATGTAAATAGTAAACAGCACATTTACTATTACAGGTTTTGGAATTTTGATATCAGGTAGGGGACGCCAGTATTCTAGTCAGTGTTTTTTTTCTAGCGGATTTGCTGGCGAAAGTTCTACTGAATCAGAGCCTTCTCCAGCATTGAAAATTCTGGAATGGCAAAATGTCTATTTCATCCTTTCCTTACCAGCAAAGAAAACAAATGGCCAGTATAAGTAGCCAAAACTGTTATTAGCCCATTGCCATTTGAAAAAAAGAAAAGAAAAAGAATCTGGGCACTTGCTCTAAAGCAGGGGTGAAATGCTACCAGTTCACACCGGTTCGAGTGAACCGGTAGTGGTGGCGGCAGGTTGTTTGGAGAACTGGTAGCGGCGGCAGCACGAGCCTTCACCCACCCACCCGGACATCATTACTTCCTGGTTTTAACCAGGAAGTAACCTTTTTTTACCCTCTGCGCATGCGCAGAGGGTCCAAAATCACATGTGACGTGCACAATTCTGAACGTGCACACTTCTGAAGATAAGTAGATTTTGTCCCTGCCCTAAAGGGATATTTGTGAAGCTGCCAAGTTGCTATTTACCCAGTACATTTAAAGGACCATTGTTAACTGTATTAACAAAAGACTATCGTGCTGGCAGTTTCACAGCTAGGAACTTTTCCTTATTGTTATAAGCATATTGCTACAGTTAGTACAATGGAGGAAATGGGGAAGTAGTGAACGTTCCAAAATGATCTGGAAAAGTAGGTGGGATGAATGAAAATTCCACAGAGAAAGGATTGTACACAATTTTTAGCATATAGGAGTGTGTATATGTTGGCTTTTCCCCTCGAAATTGCATCTATAAAATACTTTATTGTAAAATATTTATTGTAAAAAACTTGGGTTCCCCCATGCTTTCGTTTTAAAGCAAGATAGGTCTCCTCTATTAATAAGAAGACTACTAGCCAAATATTTGGATAGTTAATGACTTGAAATATTAAGTACAATATTACATACTACAAAATTGGATGGATTATTTATTTATTTATTATTAATTTATTAGTTCAATTTATATGCCGCCCTTCTCCAGAGACTCAGGGCTACTTACAATGCGTTAAGCCTTCATACTTTTGTATATACCTGCTTAGTTGGGCTTTTGGCACCCCCCCCCCCCAAGCGGTGTTCTTTTTTATGCAAAGTCATCTTATTGCCCCACAATCCAGGTCCTCATTTTACCTACCTTGAAAGGATGGAAGGCTGAGTCAACCTTGAGCCTGGTGAGATTCGAACTTGCAGTAATTGCAGGCAGCTGGTGCTAGTTACAGCACTTTAGTCTGCTGTGCCACCAAGGCCCTTTAGGATTAAACAATATATTGCGGATTATTGATCAATAAAGCTTATTAAAGTGTTTTGTTTCCATTCATATGATGGATTTCTATCTCTGTATACTGTTTTGATATTCAATTAGTATATCCAACTTTACATAACAAGGCAATGACATAATTTTACAATATTTCCTTTATTATCAACTGCCTATCTGTTCACTTCTGAAGTATTTTCTTAGATTCAGTATTGTTGTTCAGCTAAATTTCCATGTCTTTTAAGATAATCTTCTCTACTGCTGCTGCTTCATTGTCTGCCTGTTTGTGTGTATTCCTACTGTAATCAGGTTGAAATTGCTTTCATTCTTAATTTGATAGGATTCTGAAGGTGTGGACATCATGTTGGGGGTTTGTGCCAATGGGCTACTCATTTACAAAGACAGACTTCGGATAAATCGTTTTGCATGGCCCAAAATTTTGAAGATTTCTTATAAACGCAGTAATTTCTATATTAAAATCAGACCAACTGAAGTAAGTACATGGATATCATGATTTACATATCAGAAATTGTATGAACACATGTCAGGTTGTTCAATAGTTCATAGTGTGATATGTGCCTGCCTGGTAAAGTGTTTTTTTTAAAAAAAAAATCATACTAGATATGTTGAAGAGCCATAATGCAAAGTAGCCATAGCTACTCAAAGGCTTCTTTCAGCTGGCGCATGGCCTTCCTGAGATGTTCTCCATATTGAATATGTCTAAAAGCATATTCTTCAACACGTTGATATTTCTAGATTATTTTGTTTTCTTGTTGCTTCATATTTCAGAATCATACACAATTCGGATCCATAACTAATGAACAGTAAGACATGTTTTTAAAGCAATTGGTGCTCACCAAGGATGGTATTCACTTACCTTCGCTACTGGTTCACAAATGTGAGCGTGTGCGCCTCCTCCACGCATTGCCAGAACCTTCTGCGCATGCGCAGAGGGTCAAAAATGGGACGTGATGATGTCTGGGTGGGTGGGGCCTCCCGGCACTAACGGATCTGGTTAGAGCCGGCTGAATTTTACCACTGATGCTCACTAATAATTCGTAAACAATTAAAAAGATTCCAAATGCAATTCAAAAAAAATTGTCCTACAAATTAATTAGTATGGATTCTAATCAATTGTAGACTTGCTTTTTGACACTTACCTAGATGTGTAGTGTATGCAGCTCATTAAATCAGTGCAAAGCTTAATTATACAAAAATGAATGCACTTTTTTTCCTGAACATTAACTATAATTGGAAATAGAGACGCTATCATTTTCATTCTTAATTATGTCAGACCAGTTCCTACTTTGCAGCAATTTTGTCTTGTTTAGAAATAGCTTTTCCATAAATGTTATGGAAAAGACTTCCAAGAAAGCGTTTATTCATCTGTATAGGTAATCCCTGGGTTACGAGCATTCCCTTAGTGAACGTTCGAATTTACATGATAACCGCCCCCTAGCATTTGCAAACAAGGCCCGAAACTACGAATCTTGCAGCACCACGGCAGTTGTTCACTTTTTCGAACAATCGCAGAGGCTGTGCAGCATTTGTCCTGCACATTGCTAGCCGAAATGGAGCTTCTGAGGGGCAGATCCAGCCCTCCAACACTTCCTTCAGCCCTCTGCAGGATTCCCCTGGCCCATTGCAGGCCGAAATGGAGCCTCCGGGGGGAAGATCTGGCCCTCAGTAACTCCATTTAGTTTGCAACTTACAAGGAGACTACTTGCAAGATCTTCACAAGGTAAGTGACTGATACAGTAGGTTGAGGAGGGAAGCAAATGTTGAGAGTATGAGGTATTTCATTGAGTCAGGGAGGTCTTGGGTAGTCTTATGCAGGTGGCCTGTTTCATCAGTAGGCACCTATGGCCTTCCCCACCCTGAAATACCTTGTGTGCACTTAATGAGCCTCACATTCAATTAGCGAATGCGTGGGCAAAAGGAAGGAGTGATCTTGTTCAGGGTACAAGATTCACTCCCATAAATCCTCGGGTTACAAATGGAATCGGAAGGCTACATTACATTTGTAACTCGAGGACTACCTGTTTACATTATGTTTGAATTGTAGCCTCTGAGTGAGGCATTTGAGCCTCTGGCTTAGAGTTGTTAATTAAATTGCATTCTGAGAGATTATGGTGACAATGATGGTGATGATGATGATTTTTATATTTAACTCAAGGTAGTGAACATATCCAATACTCCTGCCTCTTTTCACCACAACAACAACTGTGTGAAGTGGATTGGACTAAGAGAGGGTGACTGGCCCAAAGTTACCAGGCCTAGAACTCTCCTGGTTTCTAGGACAGCACCTTAAGCTTAACATCACCAAGTGACTGAAAATGATTACATTAAGTTTAAGAGTAAATGAAATCAAATGCTAACAAAAATTAATTCCCACTGATTTAGTCTTATAGGTACAGTATGTAAGATTGGAGCTGTAATCTTTATTTTTTAAAAATAAAATTTAGTTTGCTATGAAACTCAATAAAAATAATAATAATTTTTTTTAATAACATTTATAATGCTTATTGAAGGAAAGCAATGTATGAAAAGTTGTCAGGATCCCAGGAAGCAGCCCATAAAGACATCTAAAATTTATTTATAAACACCGGGGTGGGGTGTTCTTTATTTTCTATAACTGTTGGTATAATGGTGGGTTCGGCCCGGCTCAGCTGAGCCAGTAGCGGTGACGATATGACGTCACTGAACCAGTTCTGCCACTCCCCTGGGTTATTCTTACCTTTTATTTGCCCCCACCCCCAATCTTTAGCTGCCTCCTGAGTCCCAGCTGATGGCTAGAGGGAAAAAAACTGTTTAAACTCTTGCCATGGGGCTTCAAAGGGCTGCCCTACAGCTGATCAGTGTTAAAAGAAAACAAACGGGTAGACCAGAGCCTGCAAAAAAACATGAGTAGATCAGTACCTGCAAAAATAAATGGGTAGACCCAGTGGTGAGATTCTACTTCGATAGAACCGTTTGTTAAGTAGTTAAGCAGTTTGGAGAACCGGTTGTTAAAAGAAATCTCTTTTTGTTTTTTTCCCCACTTTACAGGGTTAATCCTGTAACAATTAATTACAACATTTGGTGTTGTTTCCTAGCCTAATCTTTATTACAAAAACTACCTCTCCTGCAGTATGCCTAGACTTATTGTCACTTCTGGTTCCAGAGGCTATTTTTTTGCTTGACTTTCTTAAAGGGGAAGGGTTGTTTTAAGCTTTTTACACCGCTGTTGGAAGGATATACTCCCCTGTTGGAGTTCTTCCAGCCAGGGTACAATCATCAGCACTTTGAAGAAATAATTGAATCTTTTTGTGCATATGGACTACTCATAGGGCTGAAAAAGTTATTTTTAATTGGTCCTCAAACTTACGACTGTCCTCACATTTTACGTTTTTTGCCCTATCTTGTCACCATGGTGAAGAGAAACAGTTGTGAAATGAGTGACATGGTTGTTCAGAATGCTACAATGGGCATAAATGATGACCAGTCATAAGTGCGAAGACCGATCAAAAATGCGAGGACCTGTCAGAAATCACTTTTTTAGCCCTCTGGGTAGTCCTTTTGTGCATATGGACTACTCAGAGGGCTGAAAAAGTTATTTTTGACTGGTCCTCGTACTTTTGACCAGTCCTCGAATTTACGACTGCCTTCACATTTTTCGTTTTTTGCCCTAGCTTGTCACCATGGTGAAGAGAAGCAGTTGTGAAATGAGTGACATGGTTATTAAGAATGCTGCACGGGCATAAATGTGAGGGTGGTCATAAGTGTGAGGACCAGTCAAAAGTACGAGGACCTGTCAGAAATGACTTTTTTCAGCCCTCTGAGTAATCCCTATATACATAGCCATGGCCACCCAGTCACATGACCAGCTAGCCATGCCCACCCAGTCACATAACCTCCAAGCCACGCCCACAAAATAAGCCATACCCACAGAACAGGTAGTAAAAAATTTTAGAACCCACCCGTGTTAGTTTCTGTAATTGAGGGAAATAATGAAAGTGAATAATATTACAAAATATAATATTGAAAATGAGGTCTAAACAGTTATTTAGCACAAACAGTATTCAAAAATTGTATTAATCTGATTGTATTCATTTTTTTCAGCTGGAACAGTTTGAGAGTACTATTGGCTTTAAACTGTCAAATCATAGGGCTGCAAAACGATTATGGAAGGTTTGTGTGGAGCATCATACTTTTTATAGGTAAAATTTACATTTTTAATTAGTGGGTTATGGGATTTCAATGGTTTTTATGTTTTTGAGGAAGTTTTAAATATGAAAAGAGCTTTTGATAAATGAGCTTTCTTTTAGCCTGTGACAAAATACACATTCCTTATAACACATTCCTTTCAGTTGTGTGTGTCTCATTTGCAGTTTGATTTGGTTCTAATTTATTCCCTTGGTCTATCATGACATGGTGTTCACAGTGTAAAATTCTTTGTTTTGCGAACCTATTAAAAATAACAAAACAAAAGCCCCCTAGCTTTTTTCCTCAAGCTATATGCTGGATTTTTCTCCTAAAATATTGTTATGATACAATAAATGATAAGTTGATTATTTCTTTAGTCATCTGTAATATGATACAGTGGGCCCCATCATGGTTGTTTGCAAAATGTTTATGCTAGGCAATCTGTAACATATTGATAGATACCTAGGGCATCAATAGTAAAAAATAGACAATAAATGACTCAATAAATAGAATGAAAGGGTTCTGGTAAAAATAGATTTTTGTTTTGAATCCTAATTTCTCCCATCTTTAAGCCACATTTCTTCAATATTGTTTGCCTTCATTATAGTAGATCCTCTATGCTTCCGTTGATAAAATGTAGGCTGCAATAACTTAGCTATAGTAATATAGAATATTTTGTTAGAGGGAATTTGCCATAGAAAGAATTTTGAGGGAAAACAATACTGCCTTATTATTCCAGTTTTCCCTGCAGACAGAAAGTGCTGCTACTGTTCATTGGCTTTTTGACCTGCAAACCATGTCTACTTTTTGCTTTCCAGTGAAAGCTTCAGCAGACAAATGATTGGACTCAAGAACTAGATTTATCTCAGGCTTCTTTTCCCTTCTACTGGGAATTCAATTTTACCTACTATTTGGTTTTCTTACCTTTTCTTACCTAAAAAGTTTGTCCAGTTTACTTTTACTTTTAATTAATAATTAAAGTCATTCATATTTACACTCTATAGCCTGCTTGCAATTTAAATAATTGGAGTTTGATTATACACTTTATGGAAGACTGCAATTATATATGATCAAGAACTCCGAAGCACAAAATGTAACACATGTTTGTAGGAGCTAAGTGATCATGTTAAGCTTATTTGCTACATCTGTTCTACAGGAGTTAGGTTGTTTTCATTCTAACTTAAGGAGCTAGTTTTAGCCTCTAAAACCTTAAGTGGTTTAAGACAAGGTTATCTGAAAGAGCAAGCCTTTCGATATCAAACTGCCCAGCATATGGGGCTCTGTTTTCATTCATTCCTGAAAATGATTTCACTGGGGAGGAAAATTGAATGGTGCTGGGTGATTGCAACTTACAGCTGTGTGTAAATAAAACTCAATATCTGCATTTGTGCATTCTGTTGATTAGAATCTCATTGTGTTGTATTTAAAAGCCTGCTCAGGGTGGCAGAAAATACTGGGACCTTGAAAGGATTAATGCTAAAGACTTTTTGATTCATCCTTATACAAGAATAATCCAGAAATCAACAAAGTTTTATTAGAGGTGGAAGACAGAAAAAAACCCTAACATAGGAAGAAGGAGAGTGAACTGAACAAAATGCAGAAAACTTATTGTCATGTATTAGTATCTTCTGGCATCACCATTTTAATTATGGCATTGACAGACTTGAAATTTGTCAGAAAAATATTCTAGAATGATTTTCTTCCCTTTGGAAACATTGGTAATCTTTTATTGGAAAGAAGCAAAGCTCTGCAAGGAATGACTTGGTATGGAGGAGAAGTTGATGCTCTTTATGAGGCTTTAACAGATCTAACAGATCCTAAATAATTTATTTTACATTCCGTTTATTATCAGGTAGTTTTTATAGCTGTTACATTATACTTACATATTACTTGAATTCTGGATTGAAAATATGTCCTTCTGAGCTTGCATACCTTTTTCCAGAATGGGCCATTTTGTGCCTGAATCTACATTTTTAATAGTATAAAAGATCTTTAGAATTATATTAATGCTAAAGATTACATTAATGCTAGTTAAATTATGGTTTACTGACCACAATTGCGACCAACAACTCCATCATTAAATGAAGTGATCGCTAGGAGGAAAATCATGTGATTGGACTGTGCTTTCATTTGCCTGCCCCCCCCCTCCCCCCAACTTCAAATTGGAGGTCACTCTAGAGGTGCTGGGAGAACTTTCACAAACTGACCAGACTAATCAGTTTCACACTTTCAGTTTTTGTTTATTTTGGAATGCTCATTGCAGCAATGGGATCATTAGTAAGTAGTAAATTAATGTTTTTATTTATTTTCATTTGGAGGGTAAGGAATTACAAGAGAGTAAAGAGGCACACGATAGGGAATGCACATTGGAAGTAGTGCACTGATGCCAGCATATTATGCAAACAGCTTGATTTATTTCCCATTCTCCAATCTCTGTTTTGCAAGGGAGGAACGGGTCAGAAACAGGTGAGATTGCCTACAGAAATTGATGTTTTTTCTTTCTCCCTCTTGCAGATGAGAGAGCTTGGAGTAAGGGATTATAAGAGAATAAGCCGGCACATTATTGGGAATTGTGACATGCTCACAACTGCCAATGTCAGTACATTGCTTTCAATGCATGCCTTCTTACTCTGTTGTAATCTCATCCTCTCAATCTTTGCTCTGCAAGGAGGAAAAAACAAGTCAGACACAGGATAGCACTGAATGCAATGGTGGTCACATGAATGAGGGATGCTGCATAGGTTGTAAATGTAGGCATTACTCTTGAAGTTATATTTTTTTCAGAACCATTGTAATTTCAGTCACTGAATACGGCAACTGGTGAGGACTATCTGTATTCAATCTAGTGACTCATTAATGCTTTGGATTATAATCCTTAGAAATCTGTATATTAGTTCTAATCTTTTTCCCCTGAAGATAATTAACATGAGGTATAAGCTTATTGATACTAGTGTGCAATCTACCTGTAGAAACTGCTTTCCACACAATACATAAAGAAATATTCATAATAGGAGTCTTACTGCTACAATGTATTAGGGCAGAAATCTTGGTTTTCTAACTTTAGATGCTATTGAATTACAACTTTCATCATACCACCTATTTAGCTGGCAGGGACTGCTGAGAGTTGTATTTCAGAACCTGCGAAGATTTTAAGATTTCATAGCCCTAAATAAACTTCTTTGGTCCTAGATCAGGGGTGGGTTACCGGTTTGCAACTGGGCCGCGCACATGCACAGAAGCTTCTACACGTGCGCAGAAGCATTCTGATGACTTCGGGGTCAGTGGGCGGAGCTCCCTCCAGTTTTACTACCGGTTCTATAGAACGGGTCCGAACTGGGGGCAACCCACCACTGTCCTAGATGATGTAAAAATGACTTTCCACGTGGCAATGATTAGCAAGTGAAGATGGATAAGGCTGCTGATGGGATAGAGATATCAGCGGAATGTCCTAGGAAGAGCTACTCTCACTTGTGGAGATGCCAGACACTTATCTATAAAGCCACTAACAATTGTGTCTGATTCAATTGTATCAAATTTAATTCTGGAGCACCAAATTACACTTTGCTTTAGTTTGAAGCCTGCATTAAGAAAAATGTGTTCTAAAATCAAAGAGAAACTAAGAATTTGTAGGAGTTTAGTGCTTAATAAACTGCATCAGTGTTACAGTCTGTTTTGGAGCCTGGTATGCATTTTTTTAAATGTACACACACCAGCAAAATGTTGGAAGTGGTTAACTTTTTAATAAAATAAATGCATAGTGTGTCCTGTCTCAAGCTGTGTATGCAACAAGTGTTCTTAATGAAAGCTTAGTATCTACGGTAGTGATTGTGGTCACCCAACCAAACAGGAACTACTCTATTTTCCCCTCCATGAAGATTTTTATGCCTGCTTTCTGTGACACCTGTGAGATTTCAAGGACTTTTTCTGTGATGGTCCAATCATTTGCTAATGGCCTTTCCTACAAGCAATACAAAGTCTTTTCTTTAAAGTGCTGTATTAGTTATCTTCAGCTAATGTAGGTGTTTGTTTTTTTTTACTGAACAGTGTTCTTTGTTGGTTAATGAATTGCAAATTAATGTTTTTAAAATTTCTGGTTTTTCTATAGTGATATTTTTTTTATTTTTGGTGACATTTTCACATTGAACATCTTATTTAAAAAACACCCAAGCATTTTTCATTTTTACTCTAAATAGGGACAAAATCTTGTTTCTAACAATGCCAATTGTTCTAGGTCCCCTACTATTTTATGTTGCCTTCTTATAACTGATGCCATTATGCAAAAAATCCAAAGAAGTTCAAATCTTGATTTAACAGTATTAAACTCATAGTTTCTTTTAGAAAAAATAAAACTGGAAAATGATCTACTAGGCTATTGCTGTGACTAAAATCACTCATATTAATTTGGAATTAGACACCAGCTGGGCAAATCCAGCTGAGATAACAAGTTTATTTCTGGAATTATCTGGATTGTTTTCAGCATATGACTGCTAAGAAAATAAGGCAGTGTCATCTGCATAGTTAGTTTTGCCATCTGTTGATTAGTTCCTTGCTCTACCAGATTGGGAACTGATTGGAACTGGATGTGGATAGTGTTACATGCCCTCCATCTTGAAAGAGGTGATGGTAATAACATGTCTTCCTTGAGTAATCATCATCTAATCCAACTATTTTATAAAACTGTTGACAATTTTGGATTGCCCTGGATGAAATAGGCTGTGTATGGGATACTATATGTTATTTATTCATTTAGTTTGTCATTTATTTTTTTAAAAAATGATTTATATGCCGCCCTTCTCCGGAGACTCAGGGCGGCTTACGATGCATTAAGCAATAGCCTTCATACTTTTGTATATATTTATACAAAGTCAGCTTATGGTCCCCTACAAACTGGGTCCTCAGTTTATTGGAGTTTGTATTACTGTCCAGCTCTAATAATGAGGTTCATGTAAAACAGTAACAGTAACAACAAAACAGGATTTATTTATTCAAATTGTATAGCCACCCATCTCACATTTGTAACTTAGTTCACACAGTTAAAAACAACCAAAGAACACAATCAGTAAAATTCAGGAAAGCAGTAAAAACACAGCAATCTTTAAAATCAAATAAAAAGCCTAATTAAAACCAAAATTGAAACCGAAAACCAGAAAGCAGGCAAGTACAAGTTATGGATCAATCAATATAAACAGCTAGCAGTCTCCAAACTATAACCAGATCCCAGCCTATTGACACAACCATGTTTTTAGAGCATTTCAAAAGGTAAACAAGGTTGGGGCCAGTCTAACCTCCAGGGGAGGATATTTCAAAAGACAGGCACTGTGGCAGAAAAGGCTCTCCTCCAGAGTTCTGTCAGATGATATTCCTTAATTGATGGGAGCCATAACCTGCCCTTTCTGTTTGCCATAATGGGATGGGTAGATGTAACAGGGGAGAAGCAGTCTTAAAAATAACCGAGCCCCATGCAATTTAGGTCTTTATAACCAGCACCTTAAATTGAAGCTAGAAGCAGACTGGCATCCAATGCAACTCATGGAGCGTAGGCTTAATATGCACTGAAGCTTCTGGATGTTTTTCAAGGGCAGCCCCACTTAAGGTAATCCATTTGGGAGCTGACGAAGGCCTAAGTGAGAGTAGAACCTCCCAGTTCAGGAACAAGTACAGGTGGTATAACATGAAGCTGTGCAAAGGTATCTGGGCCATGATTGCTAACTGTTCTTTAAGTAGGAATCATGTGTCCAGAAAATTCCTTAAATTGTGCACAGTTTGCTTGGGATACATCCAGCTCCAAAAACGGTAAGCCCCCGGAACCTAAGGGCCCAGAAGCCACTCAGTCTTGCTAGGGTTGAGCTGAAGCTTGTTCCCCACCCGAATTCCCACAATCTCAGAGTCATAATGTGTGCCAGTTGTGGCCTTTCTTGAATCAAGAGGCTTTACTCACAGTCACTTATGCCTGTGTTACTTCACAGCAGAGGATTATTGCAATGCGTTTTCATGGGATTACCTCTAAAGATCATCCTTGAAGTTTCAGCTAGTGTAATTATGTCTGTTCTAAGGTTTACCCATATAATACTATTATTGCTGCCAGTTAAGGTGCTGGTTGTCATCTTTAAATCTGAAATGATTCAGGACTGGGATACCCCTGCAGCTGCCTTCTCTAAATTGAAGATGGTTGTTTAGTGCAAGGTGGGAGTGTGGACTTGATAGTTCTACCATGGAAGGAGTGCCATCTTCAGGGAGCCCAGGCTCAAGTGTATTCAGCAATGATCCTCCTTCTTGGGAATAACTTACTCCCAAGATATTTGAATTAAATCATCCTTATTACATTAATGGGGAGCCATAACAAAATGATCCTTCAGAAGTGCTGGTAAGATCATGTTGTCTGCAAATGGTGGCCATTAGATTAATTACAATTGTATTCTTGTTTTTTATAAGCCTCACAGTCTTCCAATATGAAGTGGCATGTAAACTGCAATAATTATGATTAAGACAACTTTCATCTTCATGTGCTCCTTGAATACTGTACCACCAAATAAAAGCAGTCTCTGAGGAGAGAGGAATAAAAAATACTGTTTTGTTACTGGCATTATTTTCATTTAAACTCAGAGATTTTATGCAGGTGTCTTTGAAATAAATAGTAATTCATATTATGTCTTCCAACAAATGATGTATATTCATGGTGTGCTTCTGAGAAGCTGGCATGCAAAAGAATGCAGCAGTTCCAACTGTCATTAATGTAAATGGCTTAATCCAAGAATGTCAACTTCCTTCATGATAGTTAGGGTTAGAGTTTGCCTCTTATTTTCTTCTCTCACTTGATTACCTTTTATACAGACCTTCTAAAACTTACTTTCTCTGCAATACTAAAATAGCCTTGTACTGTACTTAAGTTCTAGAATTCTTGCTAGGAACAAGAAATTGAATATAGAAAAATAGGGAATGTGGTAGAAAATAAACTGTATGAAAACTCAATCCATTCTCTAAAACGGGTGTCAAACTCAATTTCATTGAGGGCCACACTAGGGTTGTGTTTGACCTTGAGGGGCCAGTATGGCTATGGCCAGACTGAGGGTGACCAGCGCGATGTCACTTTTGTCGGGGGCACCTCTGGTGGCCAGAGTGCTCTGCCAGTGAAAATGGGCTCCCGAGCTCCGTTTCAGCTGCAACGGCCTCCTGCAACCCTCTGCCAGCAAAAAGGAAGTTGGGAGGGCCACCTGCAGCCCTCGCAAGCTCCATTTTCAGCTGCAACAGCCTCCTGCAACCCTCTAAGTTAAGGTATCTGCTCAGAAGCGCACGCACAAACACACACACACAATTTGCTATAATCAAATCTTTGTTTTTTCCTACATGAATGAAAGATTTTACTTCTGTCCCAGTTGAAATTAATTGTGCTTGTTTCTGCCCATTTCCCCAATTTTTCAAAATGCTCTTGAATCTTGATATTGCCCTCTAAGGCATTTCCTATCTCTCATATATTTATTATCTACAAATATGATAATTATTTTTTTCTAACCTCTCATTCTAGACAGTTATACATATTTTGAACAACACAGGATCTAACCTTGGTGATATGCCACTTGACACTTTCCCTCAACACAACACACAGCCATCCTTTGTGCCTATCAGATTTTTGATAGCTGCCTTATCTGAAAGGGATTTTTTTCTTAACATGAATCTCTCCAAGTTCTCTTTAGGAAGCACTGCTATCTGTTGCTTTTGGTTAAGAAATTAATTGCAACTAACTCTTCCCCTTGCAAAAAATAAAAAAAACCAGGAGTCCCTTTAAACTGGGGGAATGGTCGGGTGGGAACGGAGCACTTTTATAATTTCCTTTTCTTCCTTTCTAAATCTTGAATGGGATGTTTGCCAACATATCTCCCCTTTTTTGGGGGTGGTAATCAATGCCATAAATTATTCATTGTTATTAGTATCGATTTGAATATCTGGCCTGAAAAGGATTCTTCCTTCTCTCTCTCTCTCTCAAAAAAAGCCAGAGGTGGAAGTCCCCCCCCCTTCTCCCTCCCATTTCACTAAGGCTGTTCCTTCCTTCCTCCCACTCTAGCTGATTTGTTGTGCCCTAACTGTCCCAGGTGTCGAAAAACCTAGGACGAAACCTCCTTCTGTGTATGGGCTGCAGCAAAGCACCAGGGAGGGAGTGGCTGTGGCTAATGTGCCGGGGCGAAAGACTGGCGGAGGCCAACACAAAGAAAAGTTTGTGGCTAATAACCCAGAGGTGAAAACTTCAAGGCAAAACAGGCAAGGTGAAGAGACCAAGCCGAAAAGTCCTAGGCCTATCTTGATCTGGTGTTTCAGTATTTCCTTTCATTATTTTCTTTTCCTTTCATTCCATGGCTTAAAAGCATTTGAAATCTTGTTCTCAGCAGATGAATTACAACTTTTGGCAGGAACTTTATAATAAAATGTCATCCTTCTTGGCATAAAAAAAATAAAATATGACACGGACAAAACACAATATTAAAGAAGGGAATATTTTCAGAAATGTACAGTCTTAGAATTCCTAGAAATCAGTTGATATAATTTATTAAAGAAAAAAGGAAGTATTGTGTTTAATGACTATCCTTTTACAGTCTAGAAATGACCTTGTTCACTTTTTCATGGTTGTAGGCTTGTATCACCAGAACAGCCTCCAAAAGCCAAATTTCTGACACTGGGCTCCAAGTTCCGTTACAGTGGACGTACCCAAGCACAAACACGCCAGGCTAGCAATCTCATAGATAGACCTGCCCCATACTTTGAACGGACCTCAAGCAAACGAATCTCCAGGAGTCTTGATGGTGGTAAGAGCTGGACAGAAACTAGAGTGATTTTCTTATTTATTACTTACAAAAAAAATCTTATACATTGGAATAGTGTTTGTCCTTTAGCTTTCATGTAATAAGTACATTTTTCAAAGGTCTTGCCAAACCTGTTTTTTAAGATAAAAATGCTACTTTTTCAGTAGAACTGCTACTTTTTTCAGTATATAATAGATTGGATTGGATTAAAAAAATGTATTGAAGAACTGTTCCATAGAAGTTGTTGCTAGTTCCTTTTGCAGAACTGTAGATGTCAAACTATTGTCCATAGTTTATTTACAGCTAAGTATCTCATCCAAATTCAAAAGGGTAGATTGACCAATTCAAAATTAATTGGAGAATATGGCCCAGATTAACTGATTTTTGTTCTATGTATGGATTGACCAGACATACCATAGGCAGTAGTTTATAAGCTGCCATTTATGTGAGGAGCATTAGACATGGACTAGAACATTCAGCAGTAAATCAAAAGCTTACCTAATATTAATTTATAGAGCAGTTTTCATCTTATGCATGCATATGCACAAATATGCAGAAATAGTAGGACATGTTATAAATACTGTAACATGCTTTATTGTCATAAATATAGTTTGTTTTTATATTTTACCTATATAACATGTATCTAGTGATATTTATATTCTGTAACATTTACTTATAGTCAAAACATTGTAATTTTATTGTAATTCTGTCTTACTGTGTTTTATTTCCCTGTTGTAAAACTTCATTGACATGGTATATTTTCTAAAACCATGTGATATCATAGCCCCCTAAAATAATAAACTCCACTGACCCCACATGGATAAACTTATTTCATTGGTGGTTATGTGGGTAAGAAAGAAGTATACAAATTTTAATTTCTATATCAAAGTCTAAATCAGATTTGTACAACAGTTGCCCTGTTGGGGCACAGACCAAATGAAGAACAAAGCCCAGAGTGAGCTTTGGTATTAACTCCCAGTTAACCATGCAAGTCTAACCAGGTTTATAAAAAAATATGACTTCCTACAGTTGCTCTCTCACCAGAGAGTCTGAACCCTGATGTACCCACTTATTCTGGTAGAATGCTTGTTTGTTTTTAAAGGAAACAAGTCAGAATTCATCTGAAAACTAAGAGGGGATTTTTAAAAATATATTTTTGCAGCTCCAGTAGGCATTGTAGACCAGAGTCTGCTAAAGGACTTTTCTGTTGCTGCTGGTGAGAAGACCTTTGAAACAGTTGGACAGCACAAGTTAAAAGACGAGGAAGGCAGAGATGTGGATGGAGGCATTGCTAAAATGTCACAATTAGAAGATGGAAAGGTATGATTGTTGAAAACAGTCTATTTTGTAGAAATAACATTAAATTGGAATGCTATCTAAATTGTAGTAGTTATATTGTAGCTTCAACTTCTGTAGCTGTTTCTATGTAGGAGAAGGTGTGGACTGGTATACTGACTGACATAACATGAGATCAGATCATGATCTACCTCTTAGGGTTCCAAACCATTGAGTAACTGTTGGAATAGTAAATGTGTGTACTTTAATGATTAAACATTCACAATTCTAAATATTTAACTATGTAAGAGTGACTTAAAATCTGGAAATTTTTCAAGATCTATAATTAGAAGCATTGTGTGTCCTTGTGCTGCCGTCTCCCCTTCTGCTAAAGCTTTGAATGTCTGTCTGTTTCCATTTACACTGCTCTTCACAGACAACAAAAAGCTGTTTGAGATGACATAATCCAAATGTTTGGATTGTATGTTGTTTAATTAGATAACAAATGGGGCTTTATAAATGTTTATACATTCATGTTCTAACAGAACTGCTTATCCTATTTTTAACTAAGAATTCTCACTAACAAATTTCTCCCTTCCCCCTTCTCCACATGTTCCTTCTGCTTACAAATACACCTTTATATTATCGTCATGTCTCCATCTAAGATTAGACTTTCTCTACCACTATGCTCCTCCCATTTTGCTTTTCTCCTCTCCCCCTTCACTCTGTATTTTATACATTTATGCATCAGCTTTCATCTTTCATTCATTCCCTTTCATCCCGTTCCTCAAACGTAATTGATAATTCATGAAATGGACATGGTGTTAGATATTTTAGATTATAGTAACCTTAGGAAACCTGCACAGAGAGCAGGAACTCTCAGTCCTGTGGCTGAAAAATCAGAATGCAATATTAAATGAAGACAAATCATTTACCAGCTACTAGCTTGTAACCCGTGGAAGGAGGGCATTTTTTTTTCTTCTTGCAATAGACAGAGAAGCTGATAAAATTACTGAAAATGAAGATGCTGTATCTACAGTATTTAGTTTGAGAAAATGGTTTTCTTTAGTTTCCGTGCATGGTTTGATAAGGATAGCTGCGTTGGATCTCCTAGTTTTACAGAAATGTATATCTCCTTCTTCCCACTTTGTGTTCAGCAGTATCTTTCTGGTACTTCTCTCTCATTTCTTCCTCTCTTTCGCATTATTTGTGTCATTTCTCCTTACTTTCTAATCAGTTCCTTATTCACTCACATTGTCCCTTCCTGTCCTTCTGTTACGTTGCAACCTGGAGCCTAAAGCAACTTCTCTGAATGTTTTTAATGGCGCTACTCTAACAGACAAAGCAAAGGAAGAGAAGGTGTGTAACTTTGTTGCCTAATTGTCTTTTGTACATAAATTTGCTAATACATGTTCAGAGGTATCTTGTATTTCTAGAATGAGGCCAAGGTGGCTGTGTGTTTAGTGCCATCTATTGATACATAACCATCTATATAAATTCTGCCGTATTAAAAAGTAGACAAATGGTATTGTTTACTTGACACTATTCTTAGAGAAGTTTTAGAACACAAGCTACATTAAGATGTTTCCTGGTATATTTAGGATCTCATAAATAAAAAATTGCACTGGCTACCAGATTTCAGAAATGCAATCTTAGGCTACTAGAGGGCCTCATATTTCACACCCCTGAATTAAATAAACTCTTTTTACACTGAAGCTTTGCTTTATGCTTGTAGCAATCAAGTCCATACAAATCTATGCACTTAGGTGCTATTCTTATGGCATATCTCTTCCAAAATGGATTAGGTCAAGGCATTCCCAAAGATGAAACGTACACTTCCAAAACAAGCAACTGGTCTTTAGACAATAATATTCTGTAAATTGTTTTGTATTCCTTAGTCATATGAAAAATAATTGAACTGATTTACTTTAATATGTGTTTTTTCCTCCCTATTTCTGTTAGATATTTCTGCCTTTTTCTTTTAGATACTAGTGTCTCATTTTGATAAATGCTCAAAAGGCTTTGTTCAAATGTAACAATAAGCAGTTGTGTATTATGATTAGAACAAGGCCTTATACAAGTTTGTGTGCTATCCCTTCCTCCAGCACAGATATAAGAGGAGGCTGGAAGCATTTATTTTCACTCATAATAAACCACAATCTTAGTTAGGGTTTGCCGATACAAACCAACTTCAAAGCAAATTCTGCAAAACTGTGTTATACACAAACGATTTTTAAAAATGATTTGGGGAATTGTTCAACAAGGGTCACAAGTCAGTAATTCAGTAGTTAATTCAGATTTTCTTTTGTCACATCATGGCAAAGCTGCATCTGACTTTTGAAACTTTAGTCATGGCTTCCTAGTTTTCCAAAACTCTAGAAGCTTATTAGAACTTATTAAACCTATTGAAAAGCAAACTTGTTAGAACTTATTAAACCTTTTGAAAAGCAGACTTATTAAATATACTTATATTTAATTAAATGTTAATGAAACAAAAAATTAATCATGAATCCATCCTGTATTGCATCTTGTGTGCCACTCATATAAAATATAACTCTTGGGCCAGAAGAACTGAGAGAATAGTCTTGAATTCTGTATATAGTACGTTTAAAGCAGGCCCTATTTTGGAACTATATTTCAGTGCTAATCAGAATGTAAAACAATATTTCTGGGAGGCTTAGGGGAATTTAACTTTACTGAAGAGCACATAAATATATATCTCTTTGATATGGGCAAATGTTAAACATGCTAATCTTGCTGAAGATAACTTGTCATTAGTTGTATTTGGCATTATATTTGAATAATATTTCATAAGTGAAAGGGCCGTATCTGTGCTATCTCTGCTCCAGTGTTTACATTGGCCCCACTCCAACTTCTCCAACGTGGGTCATACAAAATCAATAAATTCCTCAGAAGGCAATTAAATATTATTAAATCTTCTGAATTTTTCCTGGTTATAATTGCTCTACACGTCTTTATTTAAAGTCTTGGATTTAAATTTTCTGTCCAGTGTTATCCCAAACAGTCTCTAAATCAGTAAGACCAGATTTTTAGAATATAAAATGTTATAGGTTAGCAAGAGATTCCAGATGCCCTCTTTTGATTGTGACAAGGGAAGAAATGATTCAATGCTTAACAACAAACCATCCGTCGGTATTAATATGAGTGAGCTGTATATTTGCGTATTTTCAGTCTCATTATTTATCTACTCAGTAATGTCTTGTCTTACTGCTAATGCAGATCAATTGAACCTAAGGACTGCCAACCAGTTGCAAATAGTAATTTGCATTATTGGCTTATGCAAGAAGTAGGCAAAATGTTTCGCATTCAGAATGACTTGAAAACCCAATTATGAGAGGCAGATGATCTATTTCAACCATTTTGGAAATATACCCAGCACTTAAAATACTTTTAAAATTCAATGCAACAATGAGCTCATGCTAAAAAAAAAATGCAGCTACACCATGCTGAAATAGTTTGAATTTGAAACATTTTGCACATATCAAGATAAATAGTTATTAATAGTAATATATAATAGATAAATAAGTATTAAGGATTAAATAATGCATTGAAAAGTATGATGGGTGGGAGAGCTAAAAGTTCAAATCTTAACCTGAGTTTGATATTATATATGTACCAAGATCTAATTTATCAATTTTATTTGGACTGCTGTGTTCTTCGAATGATCTCTGTTGATATCAAACATTTTTAGCAAAACGAAGAAAATCCTGAAAGACCATTTTACTGAGCATAGACAGCAGACTTTATTCTAATTATATTATAATTAAAATAGTTTATTCAAACTCAGAAAGTTCAAAACTCAAAAACTTATTTTTTCAAACTATCCTGTTTTTACAACTCCTTTAAAGTTTTGGAGAAAAATCTACTAATACAGAGTTCTGTCTGTAGAATTCCATTTCAGACATTGCTATAGTGCTGTAGGTAGATGGAAATGGACAGAATTTCCATTTCAGACATTGCTATAGTGCTGTAGGTAGATGACTAGTGGTTTAATACACTGAGCAATATTTGAAGCCAATACATTCTGTGCTTGTAAATAGGTTAAGTTGTTTGCAATATTTCCAGTTAAAGACTCTGTTATGCTCCAGTAGCTTCCTCTAATTCTCATTTTTTGCTGATTTCTGGGTGATTCCACTACATAGACGGAAATGGAAGAGGACAAAATTCACAAGAAGGTTGCTGATTGCATTATTAGTGTTTGAAGCTTCTATAGTTTATGTTTGCATGTGCCCTTCTATATTTAATTTCAAAGCCCTGTTTATTGAATTTTAAGTACTTTTTTGGCCTTTTTGATGATCATGGGCTTTTTTCCCCCCTTGTTCTCTTTTATGTGTGTGTATGTGCTTTAATTTTACAGATTTATTCCTTGAGAGTAAATGGGGAAAATATTTATGTCAGACATAGCAATTTAATGTTGGAGGTCTGTATAATTAAAGGAGTTCTTTTTGTTCTCATGGGCTGCTAGGCTGCACGAGATGGGAAATCACTTGCAGGCTGCTCTGGGCACAATGCATGAAACGCATGGAGATGTTCAACTTGAACATGCATGTTCTATTTTGTAATTCTGTAAAATGAGCTACATTTTTAGCTGTTAAAAATACTCTGCAGTGGCAAGTGGAACATGGCCCTGTTTAGATGTTAAGTCTTAAAAGAAATAGGACTTTTTAGAAATGTCTATGACTTTATAGAGGCACCACCCAGAACTTTCAATATGTTACAACACTTCCTACACCTGACTGGAAGTATAAGAATAGAGAAAATGTGGCTTTCAAGTTAGAACAGAAATTCTGAGTTCTCTTCCTTATGTTATTTGTGGGCAACATACCAAACTTTTTAAAGCATTGTAAGTTTAATTTTATAATACTATCAATTAATTTTTGTGATACCAAGAGGTGCTGATTGCCAAGGGTTTGAAGATGAAATTGTAGATGTAGATTCTTTTGGCAAAATAATTTGTAAATAAAAAAATGTATCATCCAGATGGGGCTATTTCCAATATTAAATTTAGGATATTTCAGAGATAGGTAGATATATAATGTATAGGCCTGTAGATTTACAGTAACCTTACTAACATGTTCTGTTGCTTTTGGCAGCTTCTGATAATTTAATATATATTGGCATAACTTTACCAAAACATTGTTGAGATTATTGCATAACATTGCATTGAACAAATCCAAGAAAAGTGCCTAATCTTAAAATTATTTTTTAAAACATTATATTGAGACAAGTTGTGATAAATTCAAATTGATTTCCATTTTTTAGATTCCCATTAAAATTTCAATTGTCCCCCATAATTTTTGTATTTATATAGTTTATCTTGTCATAGATTGCTATGCTTGAATCATGTCAAATAAGATTTTTGTTTATACAAAAAGCAGCACAAAGCATCCAGTTTCCCCAAAACTGTGGGAAAATATTTTCTCTACTTGCTGTTTTAATGTTCTCTTTCAGCAGCATAATCCTGTATCTGTTTTTCTTTTTTTTTTCTTAACATAGATAGTATATTAGTTTTCTCAGTCTTCCCTACTCTGTATCCTCTTAGTTTATCACCACAAGGATAATATAAAAGAACAGAACGTTATTTCTCAGTTTAATTAAATTAATCAGCCTAATTCCTTACTATTTCATTTGTTTTATAAATTAATTTATAGATTAATTACAGAGTAGCTTTTGTCCCTCCCTTTTCATGTGTCATTAACAATGACATAACTTTTAGAAGGAACTGCAGAAGTCAGGTTTATACTTGAAATAGTTCATCTGAAAGCTCAATAGGTGGATGACAAAGTCATCTGTTTTCATTAAGCTGTATTTTGTTCTATTAAAAAAAGATAATGGAATTTGCTGCTTCCTCCTAGTAAATTCATTGGCATACAAGGAAAGACTATGGTTCTTCCAGCAAATATTTCCAAATGAATTATTTTACTTTTTTTTTAAATGGTGGATTGTATTCCTGCACATAAATGCAAATTCTTTGATAAAGATCCTGTTGTAGCAAGAGCACATTCTGGCTCTTACTCTGATAGCTAAGCCAAGCTACACTAATTCCCAGCCCCTTTCTTAGTGATGCATGTGATGTATGCTTTGCTGATGTAAAAATGAATTGTCTGATTCTATAATTTATAGCAAAGGCAATTATAATTACAAGGTAACACTTGTAAGAAAGCTTAGAATATGCAGATTCACTGCAGCAATTCATTTGTTGTGTGAACATCAGTTCCTCATAGTTGTAGAATTTATTTCATTCTAGTAGGTAGCACAAAGCCTCTGGCAGCCACCTGCCCAAGCTACTGTTTTTGTCAGGTTCCAAAACCCAAGAAAGACATGCAGGGTTACTTTTAAGAGGTTCTTGTATTGTTCCTCACATATAGGCATAAATTTTCCCAACCAACTACTAAGGAGGACCTGCCTTGACCCTCTTTCTTTCAACCAAACTATCTTAGCTTCACTGTATCTTGGTTCTCTAGAATGCAGCCCCTCCCTCCTGGGAATCCAGGCTACATTTCACCACAGTTTTGCAGTAGATTACATCATGATGCATAAAAACTTTAAAATGTGCTGGTAATACAGCAATACCAAATTTTTATTTTATTTGAAATATGTGTATTACATGATTTTCAACATTATAATGGAAATAAAAAAAAGTTATTTATTTTCCTGAAAAAAAGTATGATGAATATTTTTAATTGATAAACTGCTGTTATATTTTCATACCCTAGGCACTTTTCATGGTGTTTTTTAAAAAATTGTCTTTGTTGTATTCCCTGCTCTTTTTACATTACACATTGGTAGGAACTGGATAAGACTCAGGATGAATTACTGAAGCATCAGGCTAGCATTAGTGAACTCAAGCGCAATTTTATGGAATCCACTCCTGAGCCACGCCCCAATGAATGGGAAAAACGGCGTATCACACCTCTAACTCTACAAGCACAAGGGGTATGTCATTAAAGACCCTTGTCAGCGTTCCATAATAAGCAATATGTATTATTTCATATTAGTAAGAAAAATAAGAACCATCTCTTCATTGCTAATGTGAGATTTATTTGCAGCTAATACTTCTTAACTTTGTGTGCATGTTTTGCTTTGTTCACAAATTGTAAGGAAACCAGAGTTGAAGATATTGGTCATAACTCATTAGAGTAATAGTGCAGTTCTAATCATATTTTTAGTAACTTTGTTGGTTCACTGTTTACAATAAATGGCAGGACACAATCTATCAGAAAAAGGAAACTAGGGGAGAAGCATCACTTACAGCATTTTCTCTCCATCTCACAAACTAATACATTTAAAGTTGCTGAAGAATGCAATGTAGTCAGAGTATCAGGGATTTATAATATTAGAAGATCTTGAAACATAATAGCATTAAGGGTATCTATGGAATTTTAGTATAATACCTTCGCTATTCAATTAGGGATCATAGTTAACAATTGTGTAGAAAAAAAGAATACCAACTTAGAAGGGTACTTTGAAATACATATATCCTTTTAATAAGTTGGCATTTAGAGATTCTTGTTGGAGATTGGTACCAACTTGAGTATAGATTAGTGGAATTTGAATTTTGAACCAAATATTTTTATAGCGCTTTTCTAATACAGTTTCAATCTGTATGAACGTTGAAGTCCTGAAATTGTTGACTTTGGGGTTATCCTCTTGATTTGACCAGGACTTCATTATAAAATATGTAAGCACTGGGAGACTTAGAGTCTTTTTGTCATTTTTCTGTAAACTATTAGTGCAATATTATAAATTCATAAAATAAGTTTGATATGTTTGTGTAGTGTAAATGATATTCTATACATAGTGAGATTAGTCATTCATATCTTGAATATTCTGGGAAAAGTAGCATGTAGCTTCTCATGTAAGATAGCATATAAATTTTTTAACTAGTTGACAAGACACTGTTTTTCACTGTTTTGGCATTTTGCTGGACATTCTTGTCTGACATTTCTGTGGATTTTGAATACAAAGATTGCATACATTTCAATGCCTAAGTTTCTGAGAGGTACTCTACTTGTGGGTTGACACTTTGTAAAGGTCTTTGACTCTCTTCTTCCATGTTGATTTGGAAAAAAGAATACAAATTTCCCACAATGAATGTAAACTAAGAGCAATGGGAATATGCCTTCAATGGAATAGGAATGGATTAAAGGGTCTACTGGCTGACAGAAGAGCACAAAGGAATGGTAAATGAGGCTGCCTACAATATTTTATTCTGCCAAGCATCTGGGGTCTTGTTATCTGTTGTTATTACTGTACTTAATTGTTCAGTGTCTTGTCTTTTTTCCCTTCTAGCTGCAGATAGCAATTTTCTAAGTAGATATTCAACTTAAACTTTAACAAGCTATCTCCAGCCCAGTGGCAGTTCTTTTAAGTTTGAAGAATACTTGTTTTTTCCCCTAAACTCAAAGTCCTTGATGAACTATCTTTGGTATTCTGAACAGCATTTTCATCCACTATTGCCTAGCACAGCATATGTGATAGAATATTTTTCGATGGAATAATTTTGCAAAAATTACATAAACTCCAGTAATCTGGATTTCCTTAACAATAATGTTCTATATTTTTTCATCTGGGCACATACCGAATTACTGAGCAGAAAGTGAACATAATTATAATGTTTTAGTAGTTCATTTAATGGCACCCATTTAATGAGATAACTATACTAGTGTTAGCCTTCATATACATTTTCATTCACATAGGCTAGAATTTATATGTAGTATTAAAATGTGTCATATTTAAACAGATTTACTTAGTTTACCTAAAATCTATTTAGGTTCAAGTTTACAAACCGAAGGATCTGCTTCTAATTCACTCTTTTCTTTTCTTTTTTTTTTAATTTGATTTATATGCCGCCCTTCTCCAGAGACTCAGGGCGGCTTACAATGCATTAAGCAATAGCCTTCATACTTTTGTATATTTATACAAAGTCAGCTTATTGCCCCCACAAACTGGGTCCTCAATTTACCCACCTTAGAAAGGATGGAAGGCTGAGTCGACCTTGAGCCTGGCTAGGATTGAACTCAGAAAATTACAGGCAGCTGGTGTTAATTGCTGCCTTTAGTAGGAGGCAATAGCCCCCTACGCTACACAGGCTCCTTTTTCTTGTCTTTTACTCTATGCACATGAATGTTATGTGTTATATGTAATTGGACAATGTTCCTATTTCAGTTTCTTATGCTACATCTTGTCTATCTCTTAGTTCTGGTTTCAGTATTGTTTTTAAAATCTTAATCTATGTAGTTTTAATGTTTTAATATGTTCATTACTTTTTACTTGTAGGCCTCCCAGAGTTACCTTATAGGGGAGATGGACAGCATAAAATTTTAATAAATAAATAAATAAATAAATAACACATTTGATAAATCTTATTCCTGAATTTTATCATTGCTATTGCTATAAAGTCTATGTGTGTGTATGTGTGTGTGAGAGAGAGGAAGAGAGACTAATTGCATGCACGCACACACACACACACACACACACACACACACAAAAATAAATGAGGCATATTAAAGTGAGGCAACATCAGTAATTATTTCATATTGTTTTTGCCTATTTGAAAGCACAGGATCTTTTCAGGAAAAGTAAATATTACAATAACCTGTTAGAGGAATGTTAAGATGCTGTAATATAGTCTTGATCAAGATATACTTTAATTTTAAACATATCACTATTAGACATACTGAGAAATGTTGGTATGTGGCAAAAATACTAAGTTTAATCAATAAATGTAAATGTAGACTTTTCCAGCCTTAACAAGAAAATGAAGTTAAAGCTTTACAAAAGAAATTATATGTTTTGTAGTACTTAAATATTTTTTTAAAGAAAGTTGTACACGCACACGCACACACACATCCTTTCAGAAACTGTAATTCTTTCAAGGACTATCCAAATATCTTAAGGTACTTTCTTTGCTGTACTTTGAAACAGACTACAGTTGTTTGATAAATGCTCCTATTTGATCCAACTTGTTTTTTTATATATGCAAATCTTTTTATTCAAAAATAATTAAAGAGACTATCAAAACTTAGCATTAGTTCAACTGTATTCGTGTTACAAACTAACTCCAGCTTTACAGTCCATCTTCCATATTGAGGTGTTGTACATATGTGCAAAATGGTAAAATTTTAAGTAAAACTGCAGAAGTAAGCAGAATAAAATCATTTGTTTCATATTGATTATGCAAGTTTATTACACACATTTATTGTTGAACCTACTGTAGTATTAATATTACAATGAGAGTAAATTTATTAAACAAATTTAACTAATATGTAGGGGGGGAATTGAAAATGTAATCAAATTTTAATGGACATGCCATGTCAGGGTGCTTTAATTTGAAATTTATAGTTTTAAAAATAGAAGAGGATTAAAAGCAATGGCAAATATTGAATTAACTTTAAAATATATTTTTGTCATAGAAGTAAAATAATTTCTATCTTTAAGAAAACATATTTGAATATACCATTCTATGTATTTCTCTTCTTGCATGATCTTTCCCTTTTATTCCCCTGTTTCTTTGTCTTTTTCTTTCTTTCAGCTCACTTTTGTCTTCTAGTGTTAATTTGTTGATTTCCACTTTCTAACTTGTCTAGAGCCTAGAAGAGGAGATAGCATCCATTTTATTTAGTAAAGAGGGGTTTTCCACTAGCATGAAATCTGCCTTCACTTCAGCTTTCTCGTGGACAGCAGAGGGCGCTGTTGGGAAAGATAATGTACCTTCTGAAAAACTCTCTGCCTCATCCATCTCTCAGCTATTACCTGAGGTGCTCTTACACATTTCCTTTTCCCAGATCAAAACATAGAGTTGTGGATGGGTAGATGGGCAATTTTTAACATGTCAGATAAATGCTTATGTCCAATAAATTCAATGTCCTATCATATTTTAAAAGATATGTAAGATGAAATTACTATGAAAAGACTAAATGTTCAACCAAAATATGCTGAAAACATTTGCATAGTGGGCTTTTTCCATCAATGCTATTTCAGAGTTACCTCCCCAAATGCTTTGAGAATAGATGACTAGACGACAGACACTTACATTATTTTTTAAAAAAAAATCTAAAGAAATATTAAATGCAATATGTTTTGTAGAGCAAAGAATAGTAAGGTAAAAGTATTTTACCAGAAATCTGTTTCTTGGAGGTAGATCTTAAAAATTCTTTTTCACTATTTGTGTGTATACATAGATATACACACACACCTATAATGCCTTGAAAAAACCCATAAACGTCAACTACATCAAACTTTATACTTGCTAGAACCAAAATTCACTATTATGTTACACATGCTGTGCTAGATTGAATAAAAATACATTTTTTTTTATTTGCTCATATCTCTGTATCATTTAGCTTTTAAGCTCTGTTAACTAATTTGTCTATACCGTAGGACCTGTGGCATAGGTCATAAAAGATGCTAAATGTTAACAATTAATGTCAGTTTCTGTATAGCAGGAAATCATTATTATGTTCTAGTCATATTGCTTTATGCTTCTATTATTAAATAAACTTTTTCACCTGATGCAGTATTGTTATAGACAAATTTCACATTTCTTTAGAGCTACATTAGCTCTATAGTTCCTACATTATATTAACTTAGAAAGTCTTACTACTTTCACTGAAATATGAATATTTTGATAGTTGTAGCAACATAGTCAGAAGTCCCTATCAGTTAACTAGAAACTAGTACTGTGTGTACATGTATGAAATTTATGAACATTTCTTTGATTTGACTGAATGAAGTCTGTACTGGTTAGCATTAGCTTGGATGGTTTGGCTTTTGTTATTTATGACAGAAATAGTATTTTAATACCACTATTTGAGAGAGAGAGAGAGTGTGTGTGTGTGTGTGTGTGAGAGAGAGAGAGAGAGAGAGATTTTATATTGGTGTTTAACATAACCCATAATAAAGTCCTGGCAGAAACAACAGCCCAAGTTTTTTTATATATATTTTCAATGTTCTTGTCTGTGATCCAACGAAGTTGCCCCATAAATGTATGAATGTATAGTCAGCCCCTCTGTGCTGTTGTAAAATGTAAAGGTAGATGTTTGTGTCAGTTGAGTGTAAAATGTATTTATATCTCTTCCAATTGCTTTTTTGTTTCACAGAAATTTACTTTCCAAACAGAAGAATCTTCCATTGGAACCAGCAGGACTATTAAGGTTCTAATATATTGCCATAGTCCATTGAGCTTTTACATTTCAAAATCTTCTTTTGTCTTTTCTTTGTTTGTTATTGTGGTGTTTTTTTCATTTAACAATTGCAAGTCATCTTTGCTCTTTATATGACCTGACCCACCTATCCTTTAGTTTTATGTTCGTTATTTTGTTTATTCATGTGTTCTACTTTTTGTTTTTTCTCACCCATTTGTTTTGTGCAGAGTTCACATGAGACTCTGGACATAGTGGAGAAGAAGCAGGCAGAGGTTGGGATAGCAGAGACAATAGTCACAGATGATACCAACAGGGGGAAAATGCCATTTGTCTGTGGTGGTGGGGAAAGTCAGAAGATGGAACATCTAGCAAAAAAAGACTCTTCATCACTGTCATCCAATAGCAGCAGTAGTGAGAGTGAAGATGAAGTAGGAGAGTATCAGCCACACCAGCAGATTATACAAGATACTATAAAAGAAGAATTGGAAGAAAATGAAACTACCAAAGAGGAAGAACAGAGCTCAACAGCAGAAGTTTGTGTTAAATTTTCAGAAGAAGTCAGTCCAATTCAAACAGCAATTGAGCACAAGCAGTTGACTGAAGCTCTGGTCCAAACAAATGAAGCTTCCATGAACACATCAGAAAAGTTAAGAAGATTGGAAGATGAAGACCTGAAAGAAGAAAAGGAGGAAGATCTACCCAAACTAAATGGAGAAGCATTGCATATTGACATTGATGTTTCACCACAATTAATTTGTTGCTCAGAGGTAAATGGTAGAAGAGGAAGTGACCCAGAGGTGTCTTCATCATAGGGTCAAATATTTCTGCCTTTCTTCTTCTCTATCTTATTCAGATTTCATAATATTGCAGATTGGGAGAGTCAAATTTTTCATTTTTCTCAGAAGGAATTTGGGATTATATCATCTTTTTTTTCTTTTTTTAAGTTTCTCATATTCCTCTTCTGTTTGCATGCTGTATGAGTCTTCAAGCATTTAGTCGATTGATCTTTCATGACAAAATATGAAGTTTTATAAGGTGTATGGCAAAAACAGCCAGCATATTTAATATGATATTTATCTCTTAAAACACAAAATTTTCTAAACATTTGTGAAAAGTTACTGTTTAGAGTTTGGCACAATGTCACTTCACTCGTACATGGATATTTGTGCTTCATAAAGCATCATTGGATGTGATAATTATCAGATTATTGCTGTTTGCATTTACACTTCTCATTATTTTACATCATTTAGCAGATCCGTAATGACTTTATTACAATAGGTGATAAATCAAAGTTTTCCGAGTCCAAAATATACAGTCAAATTATACTGAATGATAGGGAGTAAAACAACTTAAAAGTATCCTATTACACATAATAGGTTTAGTGAGCATTCTTGTTAAAAAAATAATAGTGCCAATCAGCTAAATCTGAGTATATGGAGTGGCAGGGATTAAGCAGCATGGATTTGTAACTGAATGTCATCTTTAGTAGATTTTACTTGACCATCCCTGGTCAGGCATTATTGGTATATTGAAGAGCCAAACAATGCGTGATTTATTCTGTTCTTCATACTTGTTTAAGGTATTTTTGGAGTTTGCATATTTAAAGACCTTGGACATCTTTTTTCCTTAATAAGTTAACATTATCCATTAATATAGAATGGAATATCTACTAATATAGTTTGAAAATGCTTTATAGGTAGATTATTGATGCTATTGTTTGTCCGGATTGTGCACCTGGTGTTAAGATTTGACTTTTAAAAATTGAAGATATCTTTGCAATAATTGTTATTTTCTCACGTCAAGCTTGATTGTAGTCTATATACTGTATACTTCACTGTTTCATGACTTTTGAATATAGCCTTCTGTATTTTCTGAACACTAGCCTCCACTTATTAAAACTGAGATGGTGACGATTTCAGATGCTTCACAAAGAACTGAAATATCCACCAAAGAAGTCCCAATTGTTCAGACAGAGACTAAAACGATCACCTATGAATCTCCTCAGGTACAGATGTTTAAATTAAAATAGCTACATTTAATGAAAGTGATCATGCTGCCTATCTAGATAAGAATTTAAGAAGATAGAAATCACAACAATCATGGCTTTCTTTCCATGTACTTCCCAAATGTTTCAGAGAAATAATTGCTTTTGATCCTATATAGATGACAGAATAAGTTATATCACATTTACTGATTTCTTCCATACCCTGTGCATTAGTCTGTCTAAACAAATCGGGATGCCTTGTACATTTGCAACATTACTGTCTGTCTATAAACCCTGTCACCAGCCTATCTTTATATTACATTACTCGTTATAAGCGCTTCCTTCTTCGTATATCCTCAGCACAAGACATATTTGTTCTATTCCTTGATAAATTGAATTCTTCTATAGAATCATTCCTCCTCAAGTTCCTAACTGCTGCCTCATTGTGGTGATAGTGGTGGAATGTTCCTGGGAAAACTTGCACAAAAAATGTCCAGAGTGTATGCCAGGAGTATCTATTGACGGTATTTTGGAGTATTTGTGTTGTTCAATGACACTGATGGATTCAAGTCTTCGGGATAGCTAATCACTGATTTTGCCTAACAGGAAATAATACCTGAATTCTCTGCAAAGAGAACTATTGAGCAATCATGAAATAGAAGAAGCACAAACATGGGAAAGCTCAACATAATGAAAGATGGAATAAATCAACTACGCATTGATACCTTAGGCCTCACAAATTGAGAAGGATTGGAATTGGATATTTTTCTGTCCAAAGATCATACTGTTTACTACTCAGGTCACAAAGAAGAAATGGCATTGCTTTCATAATCAGGATATAAGCAGACACTGTGCTTGAATACAATCTAGTTGATGAGAGGCAGCATTTGATTTCTTACCAGACTGATTCTGCTTTTAAAAAATCATAAATTTGTGTTTTTATTTAATTTTTAATCAGTATGTGCTCTTCTTGCCTATGTAGTTTGATGATGATGGTGGTGATGCTGGTATGTTGTTGAGTGCGCAGACAATCACATCAGAATCTGTCTCTACTACCACAACCACACATATTACTAAGGTAGGAGAAAAGAAATAATTTAGAGTGTTGAAGTTTTTTGTCACTCAGTTTTTTTTCTGAGTCTCTGAGCTTTATAATTCTGGTTTATATGAACAAGTTTAATTGCTTCTATTTGATTCCTCCTGATGTGGGGGCATCTCAGTTCGTAATGCTCCTTGTTCTTTTCCTAACTGGAGTTGGAAGCCATATTTGCATGTTTATGTAAATAAAGCATCAAAGTTGCTTTAATATGCTATTATGAGAGAATGCATGAAGCCAGTAATCATTTACATAAGCATTTTTGCTCACTGTGATACCTTTATGCTTCCATAAAGAATATTTATTTTAATAGTAATTGGCTTGGTTAGAGATGGGTTGTGTAGTTGGCTTCTCATGCATGAATACTAGTTTTGTAAGGTTCTTTATAGTTTTGTTTGTTACTGTATGTTAAGAAACATAGTTCTTGCTAAGGCATTTCCTTTTTTTATTATTTTAGCAAATATTTCTATAGATACTGCACAATAAAATTATTTAAGTAACATACAAAATAATATATTAACTTAATAAAAGTATGGACCTGTGTCAGAAATAAAAAGTGAAATAATATTTTATGAGCAACAGAGCAAGTTGATTGTATCACATTCATATCAGAAGCACCATGGCATTTATGGGGTTGAAAGAATTAGCCAATGACATCAGCATTGCCTGGAGGATGCCCAGTTGGAGGCTTTCCTGTCCCTGGCAGGAGCTGGAAGGAAGGACAGGAGCTCATCTGCCCCACAGCAGCACTCGGGTCTTGAACTTAGGCTTGCTAACCTCCAACCCAGCCTCCTAGCCATGTGAGCTGCCATACTCCTATAGCATAGTTGATAAAAATACTGTAAATGTTACAGCCAATCAAGAATTTACAGAAGAGTATTCCAAAAGCTCTGCAACGGTGGAACTTTGCTGACTATCTTAAAGTAGAGTAGATTATTTTTTTTTGCCTCCCCCCCCCCCCCCCACTATTTTATTGTTTCTGAACTTTCTAGAAAATGTTAATTTCCAAATAACTAATAAAAGCTAGGCAACTGGTAGAAAAAAAGCTTTTTCTAACCTGGCATAGGGAATGGTATATATAGCTCAAGAGTCCAATCTGTCCCTCCTTTTTGAGTTTCTGTCTCAGAAAGGGTTTCAAGCTCACTTTAAACAGAATTCCCCTTCCTTCCTCTCTCCTTGATAAAAATATGAATCAAATGAAGCCAGCGATCAAACAAATAGCCACGAGTTCATGGGATGGCGGCAAAAACCTTTTTTTTATCTCTTCATCTGTGAGACCTATTTTTATTTGGCTAGTGAAAACAGAGAAGTGTTGGATGCCCTGATTTTGGCACAATTAAATTTTCTTGGCAAGAACTATTTTAATTCACATTTTTAATTCTGTTTTTTAAATGATAGGCTGGTAAAATATCAAAATGGTTCCAAATCCTTTTTCAGCACGACGTATTTTTTAAGAATTATGTGTCCAGTTATTATTTTCTTTCTTGTACCGTTAATAGTTCTCTAGCCATCTAAAATGCTTTGGGTGAATTAATAACAATATGGATTTTCAAATAATTTTGACATATTATCAAATTGAATATTCATAAGCTAGAACAGTATAAGAACAGTATACTGTATTCCAGCGTTATCAGTGATCTTGATGGAAATGTGGAGCTTTATGCTAACTCTGTGTTTTCTAAATTGCAAGCTTTGAATTTTAATGTAGATAATACTAAAATAATTATTACCAATTTTCTCCATAACAGAGGCAAAGCATTACCTCTTGCATCCTATTCTGATTAATGACTTTACTATAAATTAAGTAATAAAAAGCTCTTGATCCTGCCTTGAAGTCACAATTATATTTGGATGTCAGGGAAGTATCCATTATATTCCTTTTTCCCTAATATGATATATTCAGAGGAGGGTGTGCTGAAGAGAGGTTATTTATGACTGCAGTTATCAATAAAATGCACTTGTAGCAGAAACAGTTCTAGATAGCAGGAATATTAATCTAGAAGTAACAATGCATTAGTTTTACTCCAACGGCATTTGAAGTGTGTGTTGTAGCTCTTCTAATTTTGCACAGATAGATTTCTGTTGAATATCTTTTTCATTGCAATATTTGTCAAGTAAATTCACAGCATTATAGGATTAAATAAACCTTTTCTGGTGAAACCTGTAGATGGTAAAAGGTGGTGTGTCAGAAACCAGAATCGAAAAGCGTATTGTTATCACGGGAGATGCAGATCTTGATCATGATCAGGTGAGACAAAATGAATGCTTATAATGAGGGAATTATATATGGAGGAAAGGAAGATTTAAGAATACATATTGTATAAGGTATAAGAATTGAAACTTAATAACATGAACAATAGTTAAAATATTTTTAACTTGCAAAATGCTTTATTTACAAAATAAATATTACAAAGTAAATAATCATTATTATGATTATTGTAGATAAGAGAAAAACAAAAAAATCATGAATGTTCATTAAACTCATAGTATGTCCTTATTAAAAAGTCTTCATAAATAAATGTAACCAGGATTTAATTTTAATTTATTAATGGTAATGTCTCAAGGCCTCCAAATAAATTTAATCTGAGATTTGGATGCATGTGACATGTTCAATCTCTCCTTGAAGCTTGAAATAAAATAGCAGAGCTGCTTAGCATTAGATCTGAGGGATCTACATGCTTATATGGCTGGGTAATTTGAAAAAGTCAGACATGTTTGTTTTAATAAAATTTAAAATTATTATCTCTATTTAGGAGTCTATAAAATTATGATATCCTAAAGTAATCTTACTGTGGGACCTATGGATTTGTATGAGTTTAATCCATAAGTGTGTGTGTGTGTGTTTGTGTGTAAAATACATGGATGCTTTTTTCAATAGTATGCCAGTCATTGTTTCTGTGATAGACCTTTAAATAGGAATAATTATTTATACAGTTATATTCTTTTTGTTTCCATACATTCTGAAAAACTTACTGCTAAAGAAATGTCAGGCAGAGAAAAAAAATATCCATTCGTATATTTCTTTGAGCTGTTCCTTAGGGTTTGTTTTTGCATTTTTTTCAGCTGAAGTTTAGGGTAACTATATATAGAAAGCAGTTATTAATTTTGGCTTAGGGTTAGGGTTTATGTGGAGATTGCTGACCTTTTCCACACCAACAAGTAAAATTTTTAAATTACTGTCTGGTGTTCTGGAACACATTTTCCAAATTCTGCCACATTAATGTTACCACATTAGCACAAATTGGAGAGAGAAGAGCAAAATTGAAGAGTAGAAATGATGAACAAATGATGATGAAAATTGAAGAGTAGAAATGATGAACAAGAAAAAAACATTTAACTCTTCCAATTGCCATTTGTTTACTAAACTGTATTTCATTAGTCTGAGATTGTAGATCAGCTCAAGTAGGGAAAATAGGATAAACATATAGAGATTGAGATCAGCTCAAGTAGGGAAAATAGGGTAAACAAGACATATTGGAAACTACAAATTTTAATACTTTAAAACATTTGATATCATTCAGCAAATTTGTAAATGTATTTATAGCTTTCAATATAACACTTCAAAAAGTTTTTTTTTTGTTCTACAGTTGGTTGTTTTATTACAGGAATGATATGCTTAGTTTAATATTTAATTTAAATTGTTCCAGGAAGATAAGCATTAAGAGCTTTGCTAGCTATTACACATTAAACTCTGTTAACTTTAACTTGCCATATAGTTAGTCCATTTTTCTGGCATTGCAGGCATTGGCACAAGCCATTAAGGAAGCCAAAGAGCAGCACCCTGACATGTCTGTAACAAGAGTAGTGGTGCATAAGGAGAGTGAACTTGAAGAGGAAGGCCATTAAGGTATGAATCTTCAGTCCATAATGTATACAGCAATCGTTGATATAACAATTGTAGGAGAAATTCTTCATAATAGCTTTAGAAGTGCTGATTGTTACCAGCCATATGAAAACCTCAACTTGAATCCTCCTTATGGTAGGTAAATTCTTCTGATTTTGCGGTGATTTTATTCTTCCTTTAATTTTTTTTTTTTAAGAATGATTCAGGAAACGAGTACAGGAGAGAAAAAGGGAAAAGGTATGGAGGCAGTTTGCAGTATCAAAACATGGAGAAATGGCAAAAAAAAAAAAAATCCTGTCTATTGAGAATACTGTCAAAATATTTGATGCCACCTGGTGGTATATTAAATATTTGTCCATGCAATCTTCTGTTCCAACATATAGTTGTTGTTGTTGTTTTGTTTGTTTTCTTTATCCAGGAAGATTTAAATCCTACTTAAGCTATATGTGTGTATGTGTATCATAGTCACATTATATATATCATAATACTCCTCGTGTTTACTCCAACATTCACAGCAACAAAGAAAATATAAAAATGTAAAAATAATCAGTTTAAAATGATCATTAGAATAATTAACAAACATCTGATGAAAGAATCATGTTTTTACCATCATCCTAAATAATACAGCTCCTTGAAAGCATTATCCTTTGTGTGAAAGCCACACAGGTCCTTTTAATAATTAAGCAGGTTTTCCTATGTATGACTATTTGTCACACAGCTTGTAAACTTTTGGAACTAATCTCCAGATGGTATTCAACATTTTTTTAAAAAAATATCCAATGTGTGGTAAGAAAGTTTTGCATTATTAGATTCAATAACATGCCTCTTTTAAATGGCATATAAATGCTTTAGGTGAATTAATAACAATATGGATTTTCAAATAATTTTGAGACATCAAGTTGAATATCCATAAACTAGAACAGTATAAGAACAGTATACTGTATTCCAGTGTTATCAGTGATCTTGATGGAAACGTGGAGCTTTATGCTAACTCTGTGTTTTCTAAATTGCAAGCTTTGAATTTTAATGTAGATAATACTAAAAAAATTATTACCAATTTTCTCCATAACAGAGGCAAAGCATTATCTCTTGCATCCTATTCTGATTAATGACTTTACTGTAAATTAAGTAGTAAAAAGCTCTTGATCCTGCCTTGAAGTCACAATTATATTTGGATGTCAGGGAAGTATCTGATATATTCCTGCCCTTAGAATTGTGGATTAGTATGACAGCAGCTTGAGAGATTCCCAGATTTCAAAGCAATTTGTGGTATAGATTGGCAGAAATCAAGTCTCTCTGTTCCCACCACAGCTTTTCCAAAATTACCCAAATATGGAAGAGAGGTAGTAACATGTAATACCTGACTTTGTCTCTGACTTTAAGCCAGGCAGAACTGGGCATGTCTACCATAAAAATTAAGTTATACCTAATGATTTTAATTTTCATATCCTATATTCTATTTTGTGATACATTGGTGATGAGAGGAAATTTATCATTTGACTAGTGGTTGCTTTAGTAACTTGAGGCCAGATTGACAGCAAATAATTTTAAAAATAAATAAAACAAACAGAAGATATTTCCAAAAGTAGGAGTTATCTAAAGAAGATTTTTAACAATAGATAGGTTTTAGGTTCTACACTTTTAAGTATAATACTACTATGTATAATTATACAATAAAGTAGCAGGTTCTGTCCATCTCCAGTTCAATGGTGGTTGGACCAATTAGAGTCCGAAATTTATTGGAAAAATATAGCATGAGGCCTTGGAAAGGAATACTGTTTTCAAAAGAGGAAAAAAGGCAATTTAGTAAAAAATGTATTAATATAGTTTAAGATTTATAACAATAATTGTATTAAATTGCTTGGTTCTTTAGATTTCTGAAGAATGCTTTGAGACTATGAAGAACTTAAATAATTCCAAGTTGATATCCCAGCCAGTCTTTCACTGAATGCACCAAGACTCACCACAGGGACCAAACTTCTCTAGACCGAATTACCAACCTTACAGTTTTTAATGTATGTCGTTGTTTTTATAACCGATTTTTAACATTCTTGGATTTTTTTAAAAATGAGAAATAGAGAATTTTTTTTGTGTTTTCAATTCCCTGCTATTTTTGTATAACTGATTTCTTGTTTGCATGAAAGTAAGCAAAAATATTTAGAAAGCACTGTTTACTTAAGCAATTTTAATATGCAGGGAAAAGGAACCCTGACTAATTTAGATATAGACTTTTCAAAAATGTCTCAAAGACTTAACTGGAAAAAAATTACTTTTTCAGATAAATATCAAACAATACAAGAAAAATATTCTTTTTATTAAAAAATACAAAATGTTCTAGCTTGGCAGGGAAAGTAAACTGAAAACCTGTATGATTTTATATAGATTGCTATATAAAAAAAATTCTGTTTATTCTGATGATCTCCTATTTTTTGAGGGAACTGGTGCTGATATCATATAGAAGCGATGTTTTAGTTATAAAAAAAAATATTTCTACTGACCAACCACTGTTCAAGTAGCCTTTTGTTTGCACTTCACTGTCCTCAGCAGCCCCTTCAGAGAGAGACCTATAGGGGTCTGCAACATTCCACAGTTGGAAGGGCTTTGCTCTGTCCTTACAGCAAATTTAGGCAGCTTAAAATTTAACGCTTTTCTCTTAGTATGCTAAATGTCAGATACTCCCATTATATAAATGCATCTGCAGAAAAAGCTTGCTTTGCCTAAACAAACCAGGGCTGGCAGCGCTTCTGATTCAAATGCAGAAGGTGTTTCAGAGCACACACTGAAAGCAGCATGCAGAGTATCTCTTTGCAACTCCTTAAACAAAGCAAAATTTTTCCATAGGTTTGTCTGTGCAATCCCAGGAATAGACATATCTCACTTAAAGAGTTGCAGTCCAGCACCATAGACGGTCTCTCTCTTGGACTCTTTGAAGTGCCTTTTTGTCTTTGAATCTTAAGTGCTGCCCAGCCCTAATAAAAACTCATTAACTCCTGTTATAACTGACATTTGTTGAGCAGTTATTGTTTAAGTAGCTTGCCTAATAATAGGAACAGGTTTTGAGGACCAGAAGGAACCAAGGGTATGGCCTTAGGCCCATTATCAGTGGTGCCTGCTACTGAGGAGGTCTCTATGAAAACCTGTTGACTATATCCATTTTTCTCCATTGTTCACCATATGAACTGTATAGTTAAGTTGCCATATTAAATTTATAGCAGCTTGAAGTTGTATTAAGTGATATTTTGCTTGCATAATACTGTTATAAAATAAAGTTTCTTTATTCTCTAAATGTTTCTCTGCTTTTAATATTTGACATTAAAAATAATGTAGACCTATCAACATAACTTAGTATTGATATTGTGTTGGGATTAAAAAAAACTTCATAGGAACATATTCTTACATATTTAAATACATATCTCAAGCGCTTTGCTTTTGTCCTAATATTTAGAGAAAATATTTTTCTGACTCTCAGAGGATCACTTAAAAGTGGGGAAATGGAGTTGTGGCCCACTCTATCACCTTTGATCAGTTGGATTCTCCAAACTTCCTTTGTGGCTCTTGTCAGTTTTTCCAAAAACCAAAAGATTTGGACTGAAATGTCACTAGTGTGTCGGTGACACTCTACCCTTGATTTCCATTCTCAGATCTCAAACATGCAGCAGACCTGTTGAAAATACTGATGTTTTACAGTTAGTGTGGTATTTATATCATTTGTTTCTATGAAAGTTATTTTTATAAACAAAATAACTGATGACTAAAGGAGAACTATGAATAATGTATTAGTTCATTAAAACAAGTGGGCTACATTAATTCAGATTATAGGTGGGAGCAATTCTAAAGTTTTTAAGAAATACAAATTCAAATAATGGAATAATGAAAGAACACAGCTTGTTTATGAGTTACAAATTTTTGAGTCAGAACTTGGTGATTGCCAAGCGTGTCAGTCTGTCCTATGTGATGATCCACAGCTTTTTCAATGACATTCCAATAATGTCTTTGATCCACTCAAATTTTACCTATTTCCCTTCCCTTTTTATGCTTCCCTCAAAGGATATTTGGAAAATATATTTTTCTAATTATCACCTGCTGATATCACATGACCAAAATATGTTTCTCCCAATCCATTGCTCTGTTAGCAACTGACTTAACAGACTCTAAAAGCCATAATTTAAAGACATGTATCTTATTACTCAACAGACATATTGTACAGCTACTGGAAAAGCCATTGCTTTACTTACTCTAATTTTTGTTGTCATGACAATGTCCTTAGCCTTCATTACCTTGTTTAAATTTGTAAATTGTGTTCTTCCCTAGGACTAATCTCATTTTTAATGCTTTATATCCATTTTTGTTGCTGAAGACAAAAAAACCCCATAAGTGTCTGTTTTCTTCATTGTGGGTTCACTAAGCATGCTGGTTGACAATTGTTGTCTTGTTATTTAATATTAGCCCAGATTTTTCATTTCCTATTTTTACTTTCACAATGAGCTCTTCTGAATCGTTTTTATTTTCAGATAATAAAATAGCATATTTCATTAGTGTCTAACCTCCAAATTTGATTCCAAGTTTCAATTCTGCCTATCAGTTTCTTTTAAACTATGCCTAGCTTGGTGGGCTCAAGAAACAAACAACTCAGCAGCAGCACAGCTCCCTAGACAACACACACAGTATTACTCAATACTACTCACTCTTCTGCTATTCCTACTCCTTACTAATACTGCTAGAGAAAACGTCTCTTTCTGGCCTCTTTACTTCCAACAAACACCTCTTCCCAACATTCTCAGCTGTTTCACAGCATAGCTTTTATAGGCATCTGTTGTGCTGATACTGGGGAGGAGGTTTAAAGAGAAGAGACAGAAGCAGCACAGAAATTGTTAAAGCACCCTACCACATACCTCATCTCTTTTAATAAAATTTAAAAACAATCAACCCTGTGTTTTTCATGAGGCTAACACCATTTATTTCTGTGTCTTTTCTATGCCATGGTAGCAAATCAGCAATGACATTTTGCTGTCCATATCTTGATATACGATACTGAACTGGCAAGGTTGTAATGTGAGACACCATTTGGGTTAGCTGTGAATTGGTATCTTTCATTTGTTGCAGCCAAGTAAGTGGTTGATGGGTATTACAATGTGACTTCCCAACCCCATAAATATACACATAGAGTATTGATTGCCCATTTTAGTGCACAGGCTTCTTTTTCAATGGTGCTGTATTTTTGTTCTCTTGGGAGGAGTTTCTTTGAGAGATAAATTACAGGGTTGTCCATCCCTTCATGATTTATGGTGAGCACTATGCCTAAACCCGTTAGATATGTCTATTTGTAGGACAAAGGGTTGGTTAAAATTAGGCCATTTCAATATTGGCTTCACACACAGCGTGTGTCTTTTATCAAAGGCCTTCCTTTCATTTGAGTAGGGGCTAAAGGCTTCTTTAGACCTTTCTCTTTTAACCTTTCCAGATCTTAATGCTTCCTACTTTCTGAAACAGGCTTTCTTATTCTTTCTACTATGTCTTCCAAACCTCTTCTGATCTTTTTGCTGCCCTTTGACCTGTCTCTGGGTGGTGGTCTTGCACTCAAAATCTCATTTTGGTAGGGAGTACATGTAGAAACTGTTCTAAAATTACTTCTCCCAATTTTTCTTTGCTTCTTTCTGCTGGCCTCAACTATTTCCTACCTAGGTCTTCCCATCTTCCCCACAATACATGAATCCTTTCCTGTTCGTCATCTGTGTAGCTCCTAATCCTCTGCCTATAGGTGTAAGGAGTTATAGAATACTTGGATTATCATATTAAAGAAGTAATCCTATACATTACTCCCCTGGTTGAAAGACTGTTAAAAGAGAGCATTTCCTGATAAACATAGGGCTAATCTGGCCACCCATTCATCCCACAGTCCATTTAGAAGAGGTAGTAACTCTTTCAAACATGACAAAGCTTTCTATATCTTCCTGTTCTGTTAACCTAGGGATTTTGATATCTTTGGGGCTATCTCTCCTCTTTGTATGTTCTGAAAACCCTGGAGGTGAGGTGAATGTGCCCCCCCCCCCCCGCACCTCCTGGTGACTGGACACTCTTCCCTCCTTGCCTCCCTTTCACTCTTCCCATTCCAGCCTGTATTTCCAGTCTCCCTTCAAAAGCTTTCTTTTTAAAAGGGCCTTTCCACTTGCTGTTGCCTCAGCATTCCTGTAATGATATCAGAGGTTAGCCATTTTTCTGCCTGGTCTACTTTTTCTTTGGCTAGGGTAGATATCTGTCTCTACCAAAATAATTCTCTCTTTTAAGGGAGAACCTTCTACTTTTTCCATTTCTGTTTGGTGCAGGCTCTAGTGAGAGGTCCAGTTTCTGCAGCCAGGATTGTTGACTGTTGCCTGTAAAGCCTGAACTCTGCAAGGGCCAATCTCACTTCCTTCTGCAGCTAAGGTTTGGGTATCCCATCCCACCAGGGGTGAAATCCAGAAGGTTCTGACAGGTTCTAGAGAACCGGTAGTGGAAATTTTGAATAGACTGGAGAACCCGCAAATACCACCTCTGGATGGCCCCAGAATGGGGTGGGAATGGTGATTTTGCAGTACCCTTCCCCTGACGTGGGGTGGGAATAGAGATTTTGCAGTATCCGTCCCCTGCCACGCCCACCAAGCCACACTCACAGAACTGGTAGTAAAAAAAATTGGATTTCACTGCTGCATCCCACATCTTTTGGGATATGCCACCACTGCCACTACTTTGTCATAGGATTTTTTTAAAAAAAAAACTACACACAATTAGGTGTGCTCAAGACATAAGACAGCCAACAACAGCACAGGTCCCTAGACACACAAGCATTCACATACTACTATAGTCACTACTCACTCTTCCCCACTCTTCCTATTACTGCTGCTATTCCTACTCATTGTGAGTATTGCTATTGGAAACATCCCTTTCTGGCTGCGGCTGCTTCTTCAATTCCACACACAAACACTTCTCCCCTCTCTCCCTTCCCCCACCCCTCTCAGCACACACCCTCAGCTGTTTCATAGCAAAGCTTTTATGGGCAATTGCTGTGCAGCCGCACAGGGAAGGGCTTAAAGAGAAGGGCCAGAAGCAGCACAGGTGCCGGCAATTTGAGCAGCCCTCTTGCCCACACCACTATTCTTATAATCAGTGTAAGTTAAACAAGTTCAGGGACAGTATAGGTCCTTCTCTTACAGTAGCTTCTTACTCATTGTAAAGAATCCTCCAAAGAATAACCAAATGTTCCAGTATATCCATTGGCTTTATTTTCAAATTCTGACATGAGCTACCTTCAAAACAAACCTGTTATTAATAAAACAAAATAAAATGTTTTAAGTTCTCTTAAATATCTTCTCAAATACTCCCTCCCTTTAATTTTTTAAATAAAATGTACATCTGACATCAGTAATTTATGAACTGGTCCCCACACTGCACTGACTGACTAGATTCTATTTCCCCATCTTGCGTTTTCTAGTATATTCTCAATTGTATTCCAATGTTTTCCAAGTAGTCACACTCAGGGATATAACCTGTGTTTTGGTTGCTTGAAACAGGCTGCAGTGAACCATGAATTCACTTCGCTAAATTCTAGAACCCTATGTCCTGCATTCTTGCATTTACAGTACTCAGAATGAGTTTTTGTGGAATGGTTTTTAACCTGGATAATCCCTAGTTTTGTACAAATACAAATGTACAATGTACATGTGCAATGTACAAATACTAGAATTAAAATTATTAAATAGTAATAAGCACCTCACAGATACCAAGGGAATAATCAATACAGATGGTACTACTACAGAGAGGACAAGAGACTACAAGATTGTAGGCTCTAAATCACAGCAAATGTAGCAGATTGTCTTTTGTTAATCTTACTGATTGTGCAGGACTCTACTGGGGGAAATGATCCTCAAGTGATCTCTCAAGAGACTGTTTACATGCCCAAGGTAAATCTGGTTTGGTAGCTAATTGTTAGCCAGTGCACTTGCTTCAACAGAGTTTAACCTGCATGCCAGATAGTCTGCATAGGATGCTACTGCTGAATTCTGTTGCTGATGTCTGCTCCCTTATACTTCATGTAGATATTAAACTGCACTGAGAGTAAAATAGAACATTATGGCATCTCAGCAGTCAGGGAGCAGAGGCATGGTCAAAAAATGCTCTTCTCTGAAAATTTCCTTTCAAATAGGATTGGAATCCATCTAGCATTGTTCTTTCACAATTCCCAACTCACACAGATGGTTCAGGAAATAGTGTAGTATACACTATCAAAAGCTGCTGAGATACAAAGCAAATCAGTAGAGTAAAATTACCTTTCTTTCTTCCTTCTTTCTCTCCAACAATAAGTCATCTATCAGGCTAGCCAGTCCCAAACCAGGCCATAACCCAGATTGAAAAGAATGTCTTCCAAAACACTCAAGGCTATACATCATTTGTTCAGCTTCATGATAAATCTAACAATTTTGTGGATCTAAGAGCTGCAGTTGGTGGAATGATAATGCAAAGGTGGTAAGATCATTTTTCCTGTTCTCTTTCAGTAATCATTGGAGTTTTTAAAAAACAAAACAAAACTGAAACTATAATAACAAATATGTATCTTTTTTAAAATGAAGTTTATTTTCAGACCAGAATTTCCATGTATCTACATCCTCAAAATGACAGGAAAATACATCATCAGTAGTTACTAGTAGTTACTTACGGTATTTTTCAGAGTATAAGACGCACTGGAGTATAAGATGCTTCCTTTTTTAGTGAGGAAAAGAAGAAAAAGAAATTTCCCTCTGTCTCTGCCTCTGAGTAATTTTGCCTCATTGCAGCAAACAGCCTGCTTACTTTCATTTTCGTTTTCAGCATAGCTTGATTAGCACAAGGAAAAAAAATCTGCTCCAGCAATTTACCTCCTTGTAGCAGAGCCCTGTGCAAAACAGCTGAGAGCAAATCAGCTGAGAGTCGGGAGGCCGATCCAATCAACTTGTGCTAATTAGCCTGTGCTGAAGCTGAAAGGAGCTGTTTTTTCTTGCTGTTTGCTTGCAAGGAGGTAACTGCTGCGAGGCAGAGCCCAAAGGGTGGGGGCCAGTGGGTGGCGGAGCTACATTCAGTGTATAAAACACACCTAAATTTTCATCCCCTTTGGGGGGGGGGGGGAAGGTGTGTCTTATACTCCGAAAAATACGGTATTTATTTATAAACTTTGTAGGCCGCTCTCTTATTTCAAGGTAATTCTTGGAGGTGGTCTTGAGCTGCAAAAAAGGCCTTGGGGCCCACCTTATGTGAGATTACCGAGTTTACCGGTTTAGCAACACACATTCCCTGATTAGAAAGCAAGCCCACTTAGAATTGGTAAGAATTCCTTCTCAGACGGGTGTCAAACTGGCAGCCCGCAGGCCGGATGCCTCACATACAAGCCATTCCTACCCTAGCTCCACGAAGGGAAAAAAAGTCATGAAATGTCACGTGACAGCAACGTGATGCTGTGAGTTTGACACCTGTGCCCTAAGACAAAAATAGGCCTTGATTCTCTACATATCCATATTCTATTCCGACTCCTCATTGCTGATGCCTCAACTATTACTCGCTGGCATCCAAGGCATGGTATGCAAATGATGAAAATAATGCTATGCTGATACAGTGCAAGTTCCAATGCTTCTGTGTGAACACAGTGTCATGTTGTCACTTTGCATGGAGAAAAATGGAGCAGCTTGTATGGTGACAGCATAAAATGACTTTCATCATTTTGATGAATGTGGTAGATCCTATGGAAGCTCCTGCTGTTGAAATCCATTATTTTTAATTTCAGATGCTCCAGCTTGAAAAATGAGTCCCCTTAGTTATGTATTTAGCAAAACATTTAAAACCCATGGACCATTATTTTGTTGGTTCTCATAATTTAAATTAAGGTTGGTAGCTGAATTGCTTTTGTGCCCGCTGGACTTCGTGATCCACTTCCTTCTGGAAGTCTTTCAATTAAATCAAAAAAGGAGATGGAAAAGATGTAAAGCACAGGTTTCAAACTCGATCACGTCAAATGGCGTATCGTGACATTTCTTACCTTTGTGGAGCTGGAGTGGGTGTGGCCTGTGCATGATGCATCCGGCCTGCAGGCTGCCAGTTTGAAACGCCTGACGTAAAGTAATCAAGAATTTCCCCTTTTAACAGTTTGTGACTGGCCATTCTCATCATGTAATAGTCCCTTTGGCTGCTTAGTTTGTGAGATTTTAAACCCATACCTCTTACTACTCCAATATTCGGGCTAATACATTACATTGCCTCTCCTAAATTTTCTGTAGTTTATGTAGACTCAATAATTCTGTAAATCAAGTACTTGTATAGTTTCCTTTTTATCAGAAGTATCCAACTGAGTCACAATTGCCTGAGCTGCAAGAACTGATTTGGAGGAGAAATATTTGCTTCCTCCCCAACCCCCCAATGATAGCAAGTATTTGTATTTGTATTAAAAAAAGCTCTACCACAAAGTCCATGTAACCAGGAAAGTCAATACTTTGCAACAAAAGCCAAAATCAATTCATTAGACCTAAGCAAGATAAAGACTAAAGCATCAGACAGAAGAAAGCAGCAGTATTTGACGTATTTATTTTTTTATTGTCATCTCTTAGCATTTTGTATAAGAGCAGTTTATGCTGTATAAAAACATTTCATTTATTTCTATTTCTTACCACAATTGCAAATATTTCAAAATACAGAAAAACAGAATAAAACTCGAATGCTTCTATCTTGAGAGAAGTTTTATTTTTCCCCCTAAGAGAACATGAAGCTATTTTCTGAATTAGGTTCAAAAAGCTGTGGCCTCATCAGAAGAAGCAAAATAACTAAAAGTCATTTTAAATAATGGCTTCTTTTTTATCTTTTTCTTATCCACATCAACGGAATATCTTTCCAGGGTTTTAAATAACAGTAAGCTGTAGATGAATTTTTCCAGTAAATAGCTGAAGTTGAACCTATCGTCCAAAGTGACATTCTCTAAAGAAATTGTCATCTTCTTACTGATGATCTTGCTTTCTTTTTGAATTCTTCAATTTGCTGCATTTGGCATAGTACTGGAGGACAGCATCTGTTGGATTATTGGCCAGAGACAATTGCTTGTTCACTGAAAAGAATAAAAACATTTTGCAGGTGTTGAGTGCCAAGAAGGCAAATTAGACACAATTAAATAGAGAACCCTTCCGATAAAATATAAAGGGCCAACTTGAATATTTAACTTTAATTAAAGAAAAACATTTTTATTAGTGCATTGGAGGTAGCTTAGATAAAAGTTCCACAATGTCTATGATAATTAGAATTATACTATGTCTATCATAGTTCCCATCTTAAACAATGGGAACAGTTGTGATTAGATTACTTTTTGGCTTTAGAGGCTATGAAGCATAGAATAGAAATAATGACTTTCACATCTCAGAAAAACACTTTGCGCATTACGATAGTCAATTTTTTTGGTAGATCTCGAAACACAAAGTGGACATGAGGCGAAGGGTTCGAAAAAGATAGTTTGAGGCAGAGGTGAAATGCTGCTGGCTCTATCCGGCTTGTGGGAGTTGGTAGTGCTGGTGGTGGGTAGTTCAGTGAAACGGAAGCAGTGGCAGTGGGAGGCCCCGCCCCCCCAAACCAGGACATTGTCACGTCCCGGTTTTGACCATCTGCGTATGGGCAGATGACCGTGCGCGCGGCACATACACATCAGCAAACTGATAGGAAAAGTAAGTACATTTCACCCCATGTTTGAGGATGGATAAACTATTTTTTTCACCAAACATTCTTCCAACTTCCATCAGTTCCAACCATGAGTCCCAGCGGTCAGGTATGAAGGCATTGTATGTATCAGCATACCTTATCAGAACAGCTACTCTATGTTAGAATGTATTCAGCATAACTACAAGTAAAATAATGGGTGTTTAGCATTTCAAACAGGCAATTTGAACTATTTGATCCTAATTGATATATAACTTTATAGCAAAGCCTTCTATATTATGATATTGCTGCCTTCTTGCCAGGGGTAGGTTCTACTTACCTTTAACCCCGGTTTGCAATGGGAGCGCGCACGCGCTTGTGCGCATGCACAGATCATCCATTATGACATCCGGGCAGGTGGGCGGAGCCTCCCTCCGCTTTTACTACCGGTTCGCAAGAACCGGACAGAACCAGGAATAACCCACCATTGCTTCTTGCTCATCTTTCAGACTCCCGCAATGGTGACTGACTTACCTTCTTTCAGCTTGATCCGGAGGTAGGCAATGAGCAGTAACAGAAGTAAAGTTACGGGCAGGAAGATTCCAGTGAAAAGAAACCAACCAGGCACCTTGCTCAGAAACACTCCTAGAGTATATCCCATGGCCTAGCAAACACGAGCAGCTTTTTAAACATAGGCCTACCAAACCACCGTCTTCATGTGTTTGCGTTCCCTGATAATCTTTGCTTCTGCCGAAGAGCCTTTGCTCAGTCTTTATTACATTTCCCCCTTTCTGGACTTTGTTTTGTTTATACAATCCTGTGATTCCTAATAAGAAGGCCACTTAGTTACAGAGTTACTCAGTGCAAAGTTTAAAACAGCATGTTGGAATTACTCTGAGTGGTCTAACTAAACTAGACTCTGAAAGAAGAGGCTCTTGTTTTTTTTTTTTTTTCCTGAGGTCAATCGTTTTTGGATATCTTAATATCAGTTAATATGAGAGTATTATTTTATATAAGATGTGTTTTTGGCACTTGCCTTACATTGCTATGTGCTGAGAGCAATCTTTCTGCACAGTTAAGGGGTGAACGTTGCTATTTCTTATCTCTCATTCTGTTTCCAGAAATATGGTATAATATTTGGGAATCAGGTGCTATCATTGGCTGCCTCAAAGAAATTCTGAAGCATGGTACTGCCAAAGAAACTGGAGTTACCATCCAAAGTAATGTTTTGTATGTTTAAATAGAACTAGTAATGTAAACAGAAAGATAAAAGTCTTAGGATTGTTTTTTTTTTCCCCCTTAAAGTTAAATTTAATCATACATAAAATGCCAACAAATTCATTGAGCACTGAACTTTGCTTGGTGTTTCTTGTTCATCTCTTCTGCTATCTTCAGGAACAGATATGATGATGTATCAACTTGTTCCTTGGTATTATTCTGCTCTAATTACAGTGCTTTTGATTATGAGCTAAATAAACTCTTTTATTTGCATTGCCTTTTCTCCAATAAGAATCAAATAAAAATATTAAAACACATTGACATATCCAGATACAGAACAGATTTAAACAGATTTAAAATTAGTTTCCATGTAATTAATACAAATGATCTGCATTGTTCTAATTACTCTTGAAGCTCCTTTATTTGGTGATTCACAACCAAATAAAGCATAAAAACAAATTCCCTAAGAATTGCTGCTGAACTTCCTAAACTGTAAGGTGCCTGTAAGCAAGGAAAGCAATGGAAGACTGAACTTGATCAAATGAAAATCAGAATGAGAGAACAGGCAATTGATTGCTTATAGAGTGACAAGGTTACTTTATGGATCCCACATGCTCTATGTATTTGTAATATTAATGTTGCTGTGCTGACAGAAGTGACAAATCAAAAACATCTTGTCAATGATATGTTTTACTAAGCAACTGGTTTACTAAATATGACAAAATAAATACCCTATTCATTAATTTTTTATTTTGTTCTGTTACATGGCTATGGAAGTCAGTATTACTGTGTCATGTAAAAAACAATTACTTTATCGCTCAAAATTGCACATGTCTGATGTAATGCCCCAGCGTCAGTGGTGAAATATAAAATTTGTTACTACCAGTTCTATGGGCGTGGCTTGGTGGGGGTGGGGTAACGTGACTGGGTGGGCGTGAGCAACTTTTTTTTGGTAACTTTTAAAAGCATTTTTTCTACAACCTCTTCAGCCAAAGAGGTTGCAGAAAAAATGTTTTTAAAAGTCTCTGACGATCAGGCAACTCAGCTGGGATTGTCAAAGGCTTTTAAAAGCATTTTTTCTACAACCTCTTCGGCCAAAGAGGTTGCAGAAAAAAATGCTTTTAAAAGCCTCTGACAATCCCAGCTGAGCTACATGATTAAGGCTTTTTTTTTCTTTTAAAAGCATTTTTTTCAGCTGAAGAGGTTGTAGAAAAAATACTTTTAAAAGTAAAAACTCAACTGGGCATGGGGGGAGGGAGGCGCAGGGATTTTTGCTACCGGTTCTCCGAACCACCTGCTGCCATCGCTACCAGATCAGGCGATCCAGTCCGAACTGGGAGCATTTCACCCCTGCCCAGCATATAACTTTTATATAATGTTGTTGCTCTCTAGCCCCATCTAGTGGCCAGAGAGACAAATACCAATTCTATTGTTTGAAGCTGACCCAATCCATCAGCCCGCACTCTCAAACAAGTGCATTTTGGAGAAGGCAGAAGCATAAAAAGGAATCCATCTTAATCTGTGGCACATGGTCATTCAAGGACAAATCCACATCCACACAAACAGCATCACTGATGAGATTTAGATGACTTGTATTTATTAATTTTTATGTTCAGCAGTAACTCAATACTGCCTATCTTGTATTTGGTTTTCATTGTATGTATTCCTATTTTCCCCCGTTTCACCATATCCTGTTCTTTCAATAAAGCATCCAGATCTACGTACATGGTCTGTTTTATTGGAGGACAGGTGGCTTTAGCTGCATGTCGAGCTGCACACAGACTAACGTGTAGTGAGGACAGAACACTTAGCAAGAAATTTTACTTGGTTTCCTTCATGGGTGTATTTTAGTGACAATGTATTTTTTGAACTTGCCTTTCTTACTTTATATGGTGTTTGTATCTTTCAGTATACAAGTGGTGCATCACTTCAGCCACTTACTGAGTTGATGTTATGCCTATAGAAATGTAATTGTATTTGCTCATGTTTGGTCTGTCTGCATTCTGCTTTTGTTGCATTCACCTCTTACATCTGCTATTCTTGGTGACGTCTCTCTCAACCTACATCATGCAAATTCCTTAGGGAAAACACTTTATATACTGAAATGGTGCTCATCTCCATTTCAAAGCCGAAGAGCCAGTGCTGTCCGAAGACATCTCCATGGTCATGTGGCCGGCATGACTAAATGCCAAAGGCACACAGAACGCTATTACCTTCCCACCAAAGGTGGTCCCTATTTTTCTACTTGCATTTTTTATGTGCTTTCGAACTGCAGAACCTGGAACAAGTAACAGGAGCTCAGCCTGTTACATGGCACTAGGCACTAGGGATTCAAACCGCTGAACTGCTGACCTTTCGATCAACAAGCTCAGCGTCTTAGCCACTGAGTCACCGCGTCCCCATTTCTATAATATAGTATGTAACAATTTTAGGATTTTAAAATATTTATAGATAGAAGATGTGTATGACAGTAAGTACTGTTATGTAGTTTGGACAATACAAGAACATCCTAGTTTTTTGTGCAGCACAACAATGCCCCTTTGCGCATGCCCAAGATGGCGGTTGCCTCTGAAACGCCGTGAGGAGATGGGCATCGGCGGGCGATTTTAAATGGGTCTGGGGGGGTTGCAGACTATCGGCAACCCCCTACCCGGCTTGCTGAGTTTGTGGCCGTTGCGCTGGTGGGTTTGAGTGCCCTCCAGCGTTTTCCATCTGTTGCTGGCCTTCGGGGAGTTGCGGAGCTGTCGCCGCCGGTGTGTGTCAGGGAGGAGAGGAGAGAACGCCGCCAGACGCCGCCGGAGCGGTTTGGAATGGCGAGAAGCGGCGGCAAGCGGCGAGAGCGGCGAGAGCAGTGAGAGGTGGCCAGCAAGTCTGGGGGGGTGATTGCAGACCATCCGCAACCCCCCCACCTGACCCGCGGAACATCGGCCCCTCTCGCAGGGGGGCTGGCGCTTGCCAGCGTTCTCCTGGTGGGACTGGCCGTCGGGAGCTGCTGCTGCCCATGTGTGAGGAGAGGAGAGAGAGACGCCGCCGGAGTGGTCTGGAGTGGCGGCAAGTGGCAGTAGCGGCGAGAGTGGTGAGAGACGGCCAGCGGAGCCTAGGGGGGCGGCTACAGACCATCGGCAACCCCCCCACCCGGCCAACGGAATATCGGCCCATCTTGCTGGGGGGCGGGTGCCTACCAGCGTTCTCTATACGTGACTGGCCTTTGGGAGCTGCTGCCACTTGTGTGTGAGGAGAGAGGAGTGAGACGCCGCCGGAGTGGTTTGGAGAGGCGGCAAGCGGCGGCAAGCGACGAGAGTGGTGGGAGGCGGCCAGCGGAGTCTAGGGGGGTGATTGCAGACCATCGGCAACCCTTTCCCTCCCCCCCCATTTGGGCCCGTGGAAGATCTGGCCCTCTCGCTGGGAAATATCTGGCTCTCTCGCTGGGGACCGCAGGTTGGCGGCAACCTCCCCCCCCCGGCCCGTGGAATATCTGGCCCTCCCGTCGGGGAATATCTGGCCCCCCTCGCCGGGGACTATCTGGCTCTCTCGCCTGTAGTACCATCGATCCGCTTTCTTCCTGGAGTAGCTTGGAACTCGGCCCTAGTACCATCGTGCACGCTGGCGTTATCGCAGAACAGGTCTCTCCATGGGAGGACTGATGGAGCTGGCTCCACCTTCGTTCATCCCTGATGGGGGAGTCCTATTCTCGCAGGACAAATATGCCAGGCCCCTGTGAGAGAGTGGCCTGGACTTTCCAACTTCCTGTCTGGCGGACCTCCGTGAGAGGGCTGTCCGGGTACCCCCGCAGTGACTTTGAACTTATAGACTCCTCCCGCTACCGTGAGAGGGTAGCGGTGATTTCTCCTGTCTGTTCTTCGATATTTTTTATGTACCAGCACAGACTCTAGCCATGCCTTTCTTCTGTCCATCTTCGTTATGTGTTTCGGATGTTTTCGAGGTCCAGCCTTCTTGCCTTGCGAGACTCCCCCCTCTCGCAGGTTTGGCCCTCTACATTATCGAGGGCCCACCTTAATGACGGGTTTTGGGACCCCGAGAGGTGGCATGCCAAAAAACGGGGATTGAGGGGTTTTTTAAACTTGTGTTTTACTAAATTTTTAAGGGGCTCAGGGGTGGGGGTGGGAGTGGGTTTGGGGGAGAACTCACAGGGGGGAAGGTCAGACCCAGCTGTTCATGGGGCCGCGGGGGGTCAAGATTCTGGAGGCAAGAGGGCTTCTATTAAGCCCTCTGTCGAGGGCTGTGCGATTAAGATACTGTGTGGGAGGGGCAGATATGGCGTGGGTAGGGGACCATATCATGTGGCGGGGGCTCGCACTCGCTGTCTTCAAGCGATTGCGTGCCCCGGTCCCCCGAGCCATTCCCGTTCCCCGGGTTGTCTAGAGTCTCAGGACCCGAAGCTCCGGCTGTTGTTATGCAACGCGAGGTCCGTTGTCAATAAGGCCCCCCTCATATGTGATCTTCTTCAAGAGGGGGGTGCGGACCTGGTGGGGGAATAGCGGTCATTATTAAAGAAGGTCTGAGTCCGAGGGAAACCACTGTACCTCAGATAGCCGGGTGTGAGTCCATCTTCGTGAGGTGGTGTCGTGGTGGGCAGATGGGTCTATTAGTCACGTACCTGGCTCCCTGCCACGTGGCAACGACCCTGCCCGAGCTTCTCAATGTTGTAGCCGAGGTGGCGGTTGATACCCCTAGGCTCATGGTCATGGGGGATTTCAACCTGCCATCCATCGGTGAAACATCTGAGTTAGCTCGGGAGTTCATGGCTTCCATGACGGCCATGGACCTGACCCAGGTAATTCAAGGCCCGACTCACGTTGGTGGACACACCCTGGATCTAGTTTTTGTCTCTGGTCAGTGGTTGAGTGGTCTTGATATTGGGGATATAGTTGTGGAGCCCTTGTCATGGACTGACCACTCGCTCCTTCGACTCGACTTTCAGACCACTGCACCTCACCGCTGGGAGGCGGAACCGACCAGGTGGTTCCGCCCCAGGCGCCTGATGGATCCTGATAGGTTCCAGACGGAGCTTGGGCCATTTCCTGAGACACTGACACACGACTCGGCTGAGGATCTGGTGGCTGCCTGGAATAGGGCAGCCGGTGGGGCCTTGGACCGCGTCGTGCCTTCGCGGCCTCTGACCCGGCGCCGAACTCACTTATCTCCTTGGTTTACCGAGGAGCTGAGGGAGATGAAATGCCGGAGAAGACGCCTAGAGAGCGGTTGCAGGGACAGTCGCTCTGAATCTGACTTGACACTAGTAAGAGCTCACATTAAGACTTACTTAGTGGCGATAAAAGCGGCAAAATCTAATTATTTTGCCGCCCTTATCGCGTCATCAGATAATCGCCCAGCCGCCCTGTTTAGGGTGACCCGCTCCCTCCTTCATCCGGGAGCACGGGAGGATCCCTTGCAGGGTCGTGCTGAGGATTTTGTGCAATATCTGGATGACAAAATAACTCAGATTCGGGATGACTTGGCCGCCGACTGGGTTAGTTCGGGCGAGGTGACTGAGGCAGGTCTTGAGAGTGTTATCTGGGCTGAGTTCGATCCTGTGGCTCCCGAGGACGTGGACAGGACCTTGGGTAGACTGAATGCAACCACATGTTTATTGGACCCGTGTCCCTCCTGGTTGGTGCTGGCCTCCCGGGAGGTTACACGAGGCTGGCTCCAGGAGATTATAAATGCTTCTTTGAGTGAGGGTGCCCTACCGGATGCCTTGAAGGAGGTGGTGGTGAGGCCCCTCCTCAAGAAGCCCTCCCTGGACCCGGCTATTTTGGCAAACTACCGTCCAGTCTCCAACCTTCCCTTTTTAGCGAAGGTTGTTGAGAGTGTGGTTGCATGGCAGCTCCCTCGGTACCTGGATGAAGCTGTCTATTTAGACCCGCTCCAGTCCGGCTTCAGGTCTGGATACAGCACCGAAACGGCATTGGTCGCGTTGGTGGATGATCTCTGGCGGGCCCGGGGTAGGGGATATTCCTCTATCCTGGTGTTATTAGACCTCTCAGCGGCTTTTGATACCATCGACCATGGTATCATGTTGCGCCGGTTGGAGGGACTGGGGGTGGGAGGCACCGTTTTACGGTGGTTCTCCTCCTACCTCTCCGACCGGTCGCAATCTGTGTTGACAGGGGGGCAGCGGTCGACCCCGAGGCGCCTAGTGTGTGGGGTGCCGCAGGGATCGGTCCTCTCATCCCTCCTGTTCAACATTTATGTAAAGCCGCTGGGTGAGATCATCCGTGGTTTTGGGGTGGAGTTCCATCAGTACGCTGATGATACTCAGCTGTACATTTCCACCCCAGACCACCCCAACGATGCCGTGGAAGTGATGTCCCAGTGCCTTGAAGCTGTGCGGGTCTGGATGGGGAGAAACAGGCTTCGACTCAACCCCTCCAAGACCGAGTGGCTGTGGCTTCCGGCGTCCCGATATAGCCAGCTGACACCATCGCTGGTTATTGGGGGTGAATCACTGGCCCCCACGGAAAGGGTGCGCAACTTGGGCGTCCTCCTGGATCCACGGCTGTCTTTGGAGGATCACACGACAGCTGTGGCCAGGGGAGCTTTTTATCAGGTTCGCCTGATACGCCAGTTGCGGCCCTTTCTAGATCGGGACTCCCTACGCACAGTCACTCAGGCACTCGTCACCTCTCGCCTGGACTACTGCAATGCTCTCTACATGGGGCTCCCCTTGGGGTGCACCCGGAGGCTCCAACTGGTGCAGAATGCGGCCGCGCGGGGGATTATGGGAGCGACGGGACGCTCCCATGTGACACCTCTCCTGCGCGAGCTGCATTGGCTACCGGTGGACTTCCGGGTGCGTTTCAAGGTGTTGGTGACCACCTTTAAAGCGCTCCATGGCTTAGGACCAGGGTACTTACAGGACCGCCTTCTGCCGCCAATAGCCTCCCACCGGCCGGTGCGCTCCCACAGAGAGGGTCTCCTCAGGGTGCCGTCAGCTAGACAATGTCGGCTGGCGACCCCCAGGGGGAGGGCTTTCTCTGTGGCAGCCCCTACCCTCTGGAACGATCTCCCTCCAGAACTGAGAACAATTGCTGACCTCCGGACTTTTCGTCGGGCCCTAAAAACCCATCTCTTTCAGCTTGCTGGTCTAGCCTGACCCCGCTGAATTTTTAAGATTTGTACTAGAGGGTTGGGTTTTTTAATTATTTAATGGTTTTAATTTTAGCCATAGTTATATGTTTTTTAAGAAATTTTAACTTTTGTATACTATGTTTTTATTTGGCTGTCCACCGCCCTGAGTCCGCAAGGAGAAGGGCGGTATACAAATCTAATAAATAAATAAATAAATAAATAAATAAATAAATAAATAAATAAATAAATAAATAAATAAATAAAGCATTTGATAAGATGATTCATGCTGAGAAGCCTGAATGGATGAAATTCATACATTGTTTTCTCTTTATATAACACCTGCACTGTTATCTTTCCATCTAGACTCATAAGAAAATGGGTTCAATTGCTAAATAATTTGTTATTTGCTAACTAAAGATAGGTCATCAGCATTGGATGAGCCATTGTTAGTTTCCCCCGAAGTCCTACTTTCACATGCAAACTGAAGATACTGGCTCAAGTCAGAAGAAGTAAAGAAAGCCTATTAACACTAAGCAGTAGGCCCAAATTAACTTTTCCCAGCTATCCACACTGCAATGAACTCTGACTAGGTGCTCGATCCCAAGATTGTACTCAAGCAGACAGTACAAAATTAAATTAGGCTGGATGTATTGATTTTATCTGGACCTCTAAATTGTGTGACTTTTGTTATTTTCCCCTTAGGTTTTCCTATATTTCTATTTTCTTAATGAACTTTTTATAACTGGAGATTTAGCTCCATTGGCTTTAAAAAAGAACCACCTCATTTAATTTTTCATGGCTTTAAAGATATCCCCAGTACTTCAGAGCTGGCAGAAGAATTGTTAAATTTTTATTTCTGGACAAGAAGATCCCAAACATTTATCTTTCCGTTTTTCTAGACCTGGCCTGAAGGAAGAGATGTCTGGTAAGAAAAACTATCCAGCTGGATAAATTGGAGCGATATTTCTCAAACTATGCAAATTTTAGAAACTTGGAATTCTTCAGTCAAGTCCACACTAAAGTTAACAAGTTTCAGAAATATGCTAGTTGAGAAATTCAGACCTCAAACTTGGCAACTTTAAGATGACAATCTTAAAGATGTCTGGACTTTCTCAGGTTAGGAGAAGTTTTATAAAACACGGGATTACAGGGAGTCGGGATGTTCAGCTGGCTGATGGCAGTCTATCAAGAATCTTCTTCAGGAGTCCTTAGAAGAATAGGTCTTGCAGGAAAGTTCTCCCATCTTTCCAGTTAGCTAGCAATTAAGATGCAATGTTTGATTCAAAGCTTAAGCAGTTGAATAGTTATTGGTTGTTTTAGGTTTATGATACCACTGGGATTAAGAGCTAGAGTAAGAATTAGGATAGCTATCTGTATTAGGGTCAAGTTTCAGTAAAGGATTGTTTCATTGGAACATGGTTAAATCTTTTCTTCTTTATGTCTTTCCTATTTGTTAGGCTTACCACAGTGTTAAGTTTTTTTCACCCTGGGAAAATGACCTTGAGAAATATTTTGACTCCAAGGAAGTACAGTTTGGCATTTAAAGTACTTGCTGGAGTGTAAATCGATTTAGATTAACAAAAAAGACAGATAAATGTATAACAACCTGGGAAAATTACAACCAGTTTGTTGTAATTTGTTAAGTTTGTAAAAAAAATACATATTCTAACTAATGAAAACTTTTTTTAAAGCCTAGATTTGGGATTACACAAATTTGTATTAGCAGATATCCAATTAAAGCATATGGGGTAACTATTATGTCTAACAGCAGTCTTAATGAACTTTGTGGTAGTGAGGGACACTTTATTTTTTCATAGTAATGATAGTTACTATTTATCTGATTAACTTTTATGGCCTCATTAAGTACATTCCTGAGATCGAGATCTCTCTCTCCCTCCCTCCCTCCCTCCCTCCCTCCCCCTCTCATTAAATGTAGAGGCTCTGTATAGTTTGTCCTTTTCTCCTTCTTTCCAAAAAACCCCTAACCATTCTGCTCCCAGGCACAGAAGCAGCAAATGTTTTCAAATATTTTCACAACATTAGAATTGGAGCCATACAGATTTCTGGTTGAAATATTTTGTAGCTGTCAATATATAATTTCTGTTAGAGATTATAATGTCATTCAATATTCTCAATTATATAGAAGTACTTAAAAATTATGTTCAAACATATGTTGCATCTTTATCCTTTAAGATATTAAAAACATAGTTGCTGCCTGAAATTTTGGAATAGGATGAATATGGAATCCTCTTTAGCTACCTTTGGTTTTATGACTGGTTGTACTGTGCTTTCAGTTGAATATGTTTCCTTTTTATATGTACAATATTTGTTTTATTTGTAAGCAGCCCAGAGCTATTAAGGAGTCAGACAGCCTCAAAACTGGAAAAGAAATAAATTGGAATCTATCACAAGCATCTATATTAGAATTCAACTTAATATTATTCTTCTGAGCTAAAATAAAGAAGCTGTGACACAAGGTGTAAGGAAAGCAATCTGAATAATTATCGAAATAGAATACCCCATTAGTGTAGAATATGTATGTGACTCAGCCAAATAATAAGTGAAGTGACATTCTACATTCTTGCGCGCAGAGTTGCTCTGTGCAATGAACCTGAGATTTCCCATGTTTAATTTGCTTCTGCCAACAATATTGATTTCTAGGATGGGGAGAGGATTTGATATAATCCAACAGTTTGTGCTCTGCAACAAATCTCATAGCAGCTGAGAGCAACTATCTACTTTTAAACTTGCAAAGGGCAGTACAAAAGGAAAGTATAGTTAGGGTTGGGATCAGTGGTAGATTTTTTTTTTTTTACTACTGGTTCTGTGGACATGGCTTGGTGGGCATGGTGTGGCTTGGTGGGCGTGGCAGGGGAAGGATACCTCAAAATCTCCATTCCCACCCCATTCTGGGGCCAGCCAGAGGTGATATTTGCTGGTTTTCCAAACTACTCAAAATTTCCACTACTGGAACCTGCTAAATAACACCCCTGGTTGGGGTAATATTTGTGGACCCCCAGTGACCCAAGAGGGCTCGATTTAAATATGTTGGAGTCTGTTTCTTGACCGAAACTGAGGCTGCAACCCTTAGACCCTTATTTATTTATTTATTGGTTCGATTTATATGCCGCCCTTCTCTGGAGACTCAGGATGGCTTTCAATGCGTTAAGCAATAGCCTTCATACTTTTGTATATACCTGCTTAATAGGGCTTTTGCCCCCCCTCCCAGCGGGGGCAAAAGTCAGTCTATTGCCCCCACAATCCGGGTCCTCGTTTTACCTACCTCGGAAAGATGGAAAGATGAGTCAAACTTGAGCCTGGTGAGATTCGAACTTGCAGTAATTGCAGGCAGCTGGCAACTAAGTGCTATTTAACAGCGCTTTAGTCCACTGCTCCACCAGGCTCCACCAGGCTCCTTGAAACTCTTGCTTGGGCCAAGTTTGATATAAATGCTGTAGTTCACTCAGTTGTTCGCCATGGTGAATTAAATACCTTCTGTCACTTACCGATTGCAGGTGTAATGTGACATGAAATAATAAATGGCATTTGGCATTCATCATGGCATGCCATTCATTTCTTGTAAATGCTAATTTAATTTATCACATTTCAACCCCTTAGTACTAAGTTCTGCATCACAATGAGGCTCTGTTGTCTGCCTGTTCGTAATCTTTCCCCGACAGGGAAGGCTCTATTTTGAGCCTCATTCTATTTTTCATCCTTAATTCCCCACCATATTATTTATAATAATAAATGATAAAACCTCAGTCTTGGTTTCTTTTGGAACCCCACTCAGATTGGAGTAAAACAGTAGATTCTAAGGGAAGCCTTTTGCACCTTATTTGCACCAAACCATTATAAGTAACAGAAAGTAACTGAATTAAGAGAATAACAGAGTTGGAAGGGACCTTGGAGGTCTTCTAGTCCAATCCCCTGATCAAGCAGGAGATCCTATACCATTCCAGAGAAATGGCTGTTCAGACTCTTCTTAAAAGCCAGTAATGGAGCACCAACAACTTCTGAAGGCAAGCTGTTTCACTGGTTAGTTGTCCTCACCGTTAGGAAGTTTTTTCTTAGTTCTAGGTTGCTTGTCTCCTTGATTAGTTTCCATCCATTGTCTCTTGTCCTGCCTTCTGGTGCTTTGGAAAAATAGGTTGACCCACTCTTCTTTATGGCAGCTTCTCAAATATTGGAACACTGCTATCATGCCTCCCCTAGTCCTTCTTTTCACTAGACTAGACAAACCCAATGTCTGCAACTGTTCTTTGTATATTTTAACCACCAGCCCCTTGACCATCTTTGTGGCTTTTTTCTGCACTTGTTCCAGAGTCACTACATCTTTTTTATGACTAAACCTGAATGCAGTATTCTAAGTGTGGTATTACTAAGGCTTTATAAAGCAGTATTAGTACTTCACATGATCTTGATTCCATCCCTCTGTTAATGCAATCTAGAATGTATTGGCTTTTTTGGTTGCTATCACACACGGCTGATGCATATTTAAGCGATTGTCGGTTTATTTATTATTTATTTATTGGTCCAATTTATATGCTGCTCTTCTCCGGAGACTCGGGGCGGTTTACAATGCATTAAGCCAGATGAGTGCATAGACACAGGTACTATTCTAGCTTCCCAAATTGCTACTGTGCTCAGGATCAGGGATCCTGCTAAGAAGCAGATAATAGTAACAGAGGATGGGAATTCTTCAAAGGAAGGTGGAAAATCCACCTCCATTTAGTGGACTCCTTCCATGCTACATTTATAAGTCTCCAAATATTTTTATTAGGACTGTTATATTCATTTTTATGCTTTGTAATTGTAATTGTATTTCAGTTTAATATCATCTCAACACATGTTACTTTGTTCTATGTATTTAATTATTAGTCAAATTCATATGGTTGCCCATCTCACCAAAAGCGACTGGGAGGTGCACTGTGTCACCAACTCCTAATCCTCTGAGACGATCCAGAAAGATACTAGGATCCATTGTATTAAAATATGGCAATTAGCAATAGCAATGGCACTTAGACTTAGATACTGCTTCACAGTGCTTTACAGCTCTCTCTAAGTGGTTTACAGAGTCAGCATGTTGTCCCTGGGTCCTCACTTTATTGATCTGGGAAGGATGGAAGGCTGAGTTAACTTTGAGCCAGTCAGGATCAAACTCCTAGCAGTGAGCAGTGAGTTAGCCTGCAATACTGCATTCTAACCACTTCACCACCAATTGGTATTTGATTGGATTTTAAAACATTTTAAGCCATTTAAGCCTAAAACAGAACAAGCAAAGAAGAAAAATTATGGAATAGATTTTCCCAACCAAGTGTGCTTGGATGACAACTCCCATGATTGTCCATAAGCATGGTATTTGACTAGAAATGGGGCAGGGAGTAAAGATGAAAGAAACATCCTGCTAGGAAATGGTTATTGCCTAATTGGAGTCCCCGCCCACACCCCGGATGTTGTCATTGGCGACCTGCGCAGAAGCTTCTGCGCATGTGGAGAAGCAAAGCTCGCACGCACACAATCCCATTGCAAAACAGTAGTAAAGGTAAGTAGAACCCACCCCTGAACAAGGAGCATCAGTAAGTTTCTTTCCCATCCTTTTTTGTCACATTATTGGAAGCAAGTAGGCCAGTTCTCGATTGATAAAGGCTACACACAGAACAATACCAAGTTGGTAATTTTTAAATAGTCCAGGAAATGCAATCAAAATGCAATTAAAGGGGTTATGCTAGTAAGCATCTTCCAAAGAGGAGCATTCTAAGAAAGATGCTGGCAGGCATAGTGGATTTAGACAGAAGCACAAGTGCCAACTAGTCATGCAACAAGGGATCAAACTGAAAACTGCTTGGTGATAAAAAGTTGCTGCTAATAAAATATAAAGCAACTGCTGTTGCTACTACTGGTGCTGCTATATAGGTTAGTATCCATGTCTTTAGACTAGAGCGTCAGGCATTTTTCTAAATGATTGACAACAAGAGATTCATGCATTTCTAATCTCCTCTTCTCCCCCTCCCCCCACCAACCCCCCTCCCCCCCTTCTACTATGGACAATTTCAGTACTAATAAGCTTCTGTGGACAGACAGGCATCCAAACCAGATGCCTGTGTAGAGCTTAGAGCCCCTCTTTCATTTTCAGGCCTTGCCCATCTGTGTATTAACAAATCACCTTTCAGTGTTTTAGAGCAGAGGTCTCCAACTTTCCCATCTTTATGGATTGGCAGCAGTGGCGGGGAGAGAGGATGGTTCCGCGTGAACAGTGGCAAGTGCACACGCAGCTCCATTTGCGTAAGTGGCGAGCTCACATGCACACCACTTGTGCAAATGGAGCTTTGCACCCGTATATGCTCCCACATCCTCACTATGCAGGTGGAGCTGCGCCCGTGCTTACCCATTGCTTATGTGGCCCAGTTCTGAACGAGCTGCAGTCTGATACTGGGCCGCTGTCCAGGGGTCAGCGACCCCTGTTTTAGAGGGCAGATTAGAAAGTACAAATAGTCCTCGATTTACAACCAGAATTTCATCCAACTTTATGACCTTTTTTTGCCACAGTTGTTTTTGTGAATCTCTGAAGTTGCTAAGTGAATCATGTAATTAAGTAAATCCTAGTAAACCTACACCCCTCCACCCACCCACCCTCATTGATTTTGCTTGTTTGAAACTGGCTGGGACGGTGGCAAATTGTGATCACGTGGCCCTGGGGAGCTGCAAACATCATACATCCATGTTGGTTGCCATGGGCCCAAAGTTGGATCATGTGACTGTTGAGATGGTCATAAGTGCAAGGACTGAGTTCCTTTTTTTTCCCCAATGCCCCTGCATCTTTGAAAGCTTGCTAAAGGAATGGTTGTAAGTCAAGGACTATCTGTATCCTGATCTTTCCTATTGCTCATTTTCTTCAGGAGGAAGGAAGTCTTTTGCCATCCCTCACCTTTCTTTATGGAAAAGTAACGCCGTTGAAGCTTTTGCCATTTTGCTTTCTTTGCTGTTTACAGATGCTCAGGGTTTCATCTTCATCTTGACAGACTGTGCCGGCTTCCTTAATTTATTTTTGTTCCTGAGCGTACCTCGTTTGTGCCAGGTTTTGACATTTCAAAATTCTGGGGCTTGTTAGGGATGCCTTAAGGGAAATACTATTTGTTTAGCAGCTGTAGCTGAGATTAGGCACAAAGCCAGTGGAAGTAAACAGGGATTTTATCCAGCCGTATTAGTTTAACCAAGTTAGGAAGTTCAGCAAAAATTTTTAAAAAGTTGAGCTAAATGTGATCCTTTAAAAGTTAGTCAAACATATGTTGAGATGAGTCATAGGAGAACTGAACTGATTGCCTTTGTAGTGGCCCCTATATTAGTCCAGGGCTCTTTAAATTGCTGACATTAATGGTAGATAGGTCAAGGGTTAAAAGAGATGATAGATGAAATGGGCCACTGCATTAAAAGGAAAATAACAGAGCAGATCATAGTCTGCTGAAAAGCAGACCTGAGAAACCAATGAATGCCCTGAATCATGCCCAACATAAAGCCCCAGATTGGTTTGGGTTCCTCAGAATGAGCTCCAAGGGCAGCAAAGCCACAATAAGAGAAGCATTAAAGCATGAGTGACATCAAGCTGGCCACGCCCACTCTGGGTACACCCCCCCCCCGAGATCAAACACAACCCTGATGTGGCCCTCAATGAAATCGAGTTTGACACCCCTGTTCTAGTCATACTACTTGTACTGGAGGTAAACCCTTGAAGCAGGGGTGAAATCCAGCAGGCTCTGACAGGTTCTGGAGAACCCGTAGTGGAAATTTTGAGCAGTTCAAAAAACCAGTAGCGGAAATTTTGAGTAGTTCGGAGAACCGGCAAATACCACCTCTGGCTGGCCCCAGAGTGGGGAGGGAATGGGGATTTTGCAGTATCCTTCCTCTGCCATGCCCACCAAGCCACGCCCATAGAACTGGTAGTAAAAAAAATTGGATTTCACCACTGCCTTGAAGGTTTTGTATAGAATTTGCCATTTTTGAGAGGAGCCCAATGCCGGAAGCAATCTTTGTACTTTACACATTCATGTATCTAGCTCTTTAATTCCGTCTTGGGCCATTGCCTTGCTTTTTTGGACTCTGACCCGGTTTGGACTTTGACGCATCTTGCCTTGTGCCTTCTGTGCCGGTATTATCTGCCTTCACTTTATTTAAACTTATTTAACTCTCTGCCTGCATGTTGATTGTGTGGGCAAACCTAGAAGCTCATGGCTGAGGCAGGACAAGTAAGCCCTAAAGAAGGGGCCTGATGGAGTCAGCAGGATGTGAGGAAGATATTTCTTTCCTTTTGCCAAAAATGGAAAAGATATTCTCTTACCAAGAAGATTTATCATCTTGTGATTATATTTATGTACTGCTATTGGGAAGCCAAAGACCAATTCCTGGCCATTTACACAGTATGCAATGCCAGATAGACTATTTTGGCACAAAATATAAACTGAGCCATTTGCTGTATTTTTAAAATGTATCACAACACAATGATGAGTCCTACTTCCCTCTGCCTATCAAAAGCTTCACTCCAACACTTGGAGAATCCCTATTTTTAGAGGGAGAATGTTTTTTTTTTAATTTGAAGAGATAAAAATGACCCCTTAAGCATTTATCAGCCACGGCATTATTTTTATTCCTTTAAAGCCCCAATGCCTCAATTTTACAAACCAGATCACATATTTTGGCTCCACTCACACTAAAGTATTCATAAAAGACATGTTCTAGGCATTGGTTGAACTTGAACTTAATCCAAGGCTGGCCTCCAATAGGGTAGATAAATGTTGTTTCTGGAAATAATAGTGCATCATGGGTCAGCTGCAAGATTTGTTTTTCAAGTCAGGATTCCTTCAGAGACATGCAAAAAGTCTCTGGGCATAATTCCACTGAGAAGCTTCTTATGAGTCATCAGAACTCGATAACAGGTGTGGTTTCTGGCAAAATTATGCTTTGGCTCTCTATAATAGAAATAAACTGCTAGAAGGAATGCATGGGCTGCTTCCTGAGGTTTCCCATTGGTGCATTATTCTACAGTTTCTAGGGTGCCTGGAAATACTGCTCATGATAAGAAGGTGGAAGCCAGAGAATCCTTGGCTGCAAAGGGGAAAACCTTCGAAGATATCACTTGTGTTTTCCAAAGCAAAGAGCCATTGTCATGGTCAGTGCAGCCACAGCACAGTTTACAAAGAGCAGTTCTAAATTAAGCCTCACAGCACTGCCCTTTCTGAGCTAATTAAGTCACGATCTCCCCTGAGCAATATCTGCAACTTTTTTCCTCTTCCGAATGAAGAATTCAAGATGCTCCATCAAAGGTCACACAGCCTTTGTCCTCCTCCTTCCAATCAGCTCCTTGCATTAAATAAATGACCTCGAAGAGTCCTCTTGAGATATTTTCCCAGTCCACGTTGGTAAAGTGAGAGACAGGAAAACAGGCCAGAGGCCAGCAGTGAAATCCAGCAGGTTCTGACAGGTTCTGGAAAACCGGTAGTGGAAATTTTGCGTTCGGAGAACCAGTAGCAGAAATTTTGAGTAGTTCGGAGAAATGACACTTCTGTCTGGCCCCAGAGTGGGAGGGGAATAGAGATTTTGCAGTATCCTTCCCCTGCCATACCCACCAAGCCATACCCACCAAGCCATGCCCACAGAACCAGTAGTAAAAAAAAATGGATTTCACCACTGCCAGAGGCTCAGCAATATTTCCTAATGATTAAGAATGTTGGGAAGGGTGAGGTTTTTTCCCTGAAAGAAATACTAGCATTTTTCAGCCATTCTGATAGGTGATAGATGGGTAGAAACACAGTTGTTTTGTCTGGGGGGGGGAAAGGGTTGTTAGACAAAGGTGCAATTCAGGGGTGGGTTCTACTTACCTTTACCACTGGTTTGCAACGGGGCTGCGCATGTGCGCTCTTCTGTGCAAGTGCAGAACCTTCTGTGCATGTGCAGAAGCATTTTGATGACATCGGGGTTGGTGGGTGGAGCCTCCTGCCAGTTTTACTTCCGGTTCTATAGAACCGGTGCGAACTGGGGGCAACCCACCATTGGTGCAGTTCCAAATATTCAAATATGGCTAGAGGCTTGCAATTGTATGAAATCCCAATATCTGCTCCTCGTTTAGAAACACAAAGAACTGGTTTTTTCCCGCTTTGAAGTTAACAAGACAATAAATAATAAGCAAAATGTGCTGATTCATCTCTTGGTGAAATTAGCGGGAATTTGTTCTCTCTGTAGCAGAGACAAAACAGTAAACAGGTCGATTCATTTGGCCTGTTACTAATAAACTCTAGTCACTTCTATCCATGATCACTTGTGGTTTCTTGCACAGCCATTTTGTTTCACTGCAAGAGATGGCTAAAAGTAGCTTCCAAAGCAGCTGGTGAGCCTTGTCTACAGTGTTTGTATATGTGTTGTGACATCTCATCTACATGCTACTGAATGTTTCATCATGACCTTTAACTGGGCAAAATGGTGCATAACAGGGCAACAATTTTTCAACCACGATTGTGGGCTAATTTATAAAGTGAGCAATCATCCTCCTTTAGGGGGGACAGTCCTTCTTTTGTAAGTTCTGTCCTCTCTCGAAAAGTGTCCTCCTACATGTCCTTTTCAATATTTGAAGACTAATCTGTAAATCTCCGTATTCGACTGTATTCGATCGATGCCAAGCCGATCCGTTGCGTGTGAGTTGACGTATTTGTATTTGACATGACGATTTGTCAAGGCTCGGTACACTGCAGCGCAGTGTGATTATGAAACACATGCACTCTGCACAGAATTGTTTTGAGAGAATGCGTTGCGCGCAAGAGGCTTTGTTTATTTCTTACCGAAATATGACACGCATATGTCCTCCTTCTCATTGTAAAGAAGTTGGTCACCTTATAATTTACAAAATGTGTCCGAAATCCAGGACCCATGATTCCCTAAGAAATTACTTTTGGGGAAGTTGTGGCTGCTTCAATGCTATTGGCTGCTACTGTGTTGCTGCTGCTGCCTTGGTCACACTATCTTTATTTTCAATGTTCCGTGGCAGTTTCCCAGGTAGTCTCACAGTCCCTTCCTCTCTCTCCCCCACCCAGCAGTAGCTACAGTATTTACTGGAAAGGGAAGAGTAGGGAAGAAAAAAAGAAGGGAGAGAGCAAGTGGGAGGAAGACGGAGGAAGGAACCCTACGAATTCTTCCTAACTCATGTCATCCCCACCACAGTCCTTAGTCTTACCCAACCTGCATCACCCCCATTCACCTTTCCCAACCTGTGCAACACATACTACCTTCCAGTGCACCCCCCCACAATCCATGCAACACAACTTGAGCAACCCCAGACATCTTCCCATCCTGCGCTGCCACGCCATACACCACTAATGACCTGCATGATGCCTCTTATGCATTCCCAGGCACCCTCATGCTACTTCCCCTTGTGCCATCCTAGACTAGTGTGGCACTTCTCACCAGGGGTGGGTTTTACTTACCTTTGCTACTGGTTCACAGCGGTGCATGCGCAGAAGCGTTTTGATGATGTTGGGGTCAGTGGGCGGAGCCTCCTGCTGCTTTTACTACCAGTTCTATAGAACCGGTGCAAACCAGGGGCAACCCATCTCTGCTTCTCACCCTTGTGACCCCATGAATTGGGAAGGGAATGGAGATTTCTGATACTCCTGTCCAGCTTCCCACAAGGAAATTCAATGGGGAAACTGGCAGGAAGCCAAAAGTTTCTGCTGCTTCCATTGATTTTGGCCTAGTAGGGGGTCATACTATTTCTCTTTTTAAGGTAAGGAAATATCTCTGAAATGATGAGCCAAAGGAACATGTCTTTATTAGTGTTACAATGATGCAATTTTCATCATTTTGAAAAAAACTTAAGATCCTGAGATGACAAATCTTTTGAACAGTTTGCATAATACTTATGAAAGAGTCTTCATTTGTCCACAGTTAAAGAAGCTTAACTTCTTTGCCAGGTGTTTGTGAAAGATCTTGTTACTTCACTGGACTTCCAAAGGTTAATGGATCCTTAAGCAAGATACATAAGAGCTGAAACTCAACCCATGCATTCCTTTCCTACCTGCTTAATCTGATAAATTCTGATAAATTGGCTCAACTGGTACCTTTTTCCTCCCTCACTGAGAGAAACTGGGAGCTCGAAAGTGCTTGTCTCTTCTTCCTATGCAAGAAACAGTGGCAGGTCTCAAAACCCGTCGCTACTGGTTTGCTCATGGGTGCACGCGTGCACAATACTTCTGCACATGCACAGAAGCATCCAGGAGCGTGGACAGAGCCTCCTGCTGCCACCGCTACTGGTTCTCCCAACCCAGGGTGAACCGGTAGCAACCTATCATTGGCAAGAAAGTATTGTTTTTGAAGATTGCTAGATCATGACATCCATTACCATACAGCATTCCCTGTTTCTTAGTCGTCTTGCATATTGAGTGATTACTCTGTTAAGTGCAACAGCCTGTGAGTACACCATAAGCCACCTTCTACAAAGATCTAGGACTGCACCTCATAGTCTCTGTGTTAGCTCAAGGGTCAGCAACCCGTGGCTCTGGAGCCACATGTGGCTCTTTCATCTTTCTGCTGCAGCTCCCTATTGCTGGTCGGCGCCACAATTTTGAGAGAAGCTTCCAGTTTGGGGGGGGGGGGAAGCGCAGCGCACCAGGAGGACACTCTATGGCACAGGTCAGGTTTTCTGGTTGGCTCCACAATTGATAGGGCTTTTGGTTAGGATAGGTAGAGGAAAAAGGAAACCACACTAGGGGGAGACTCTATGGTGGGGGAACCAGACTTCTGGAGAGAAGACTTCAGAATTAAATAGGAAGCTTTCGGTTAGGACCTTTGCAGCTCTTTGAGTGTTTAAGGTTGCTGATCCCTGGGTTAGCTCATCCGTTTAGTCTTGTGAGCATTTGGCTAAGGAAGTGGATATTCTTCACACAATTTATTCCAAGGGCATTTCTGATCATGATGCTTAACCTTTTTACTCCTTCCTGCAGGCAGTATCATGGCTTAAAAATATAGAGATTCTATATCTATAGATAAAAATGTAGAGCATCTGCAGTGCCGTCCTGCAAGGATTATAGCTGGCAGGGGAACAAACACTTTGCGTGAAGAAGATCCCAGATAAAATCATTGGCATCTGCCTTTGCAAGGATCAGGAAAAAATGTGATTAAGGCCTTGACCTGACACTCCAACCAGCCATTGCCAGATGTTATGGAGTGATGGGGGAAAGCAATCTGTTCTCCTTTTGTGTCAAATGATTCCCTTTCCAATTGGAGCAATAGATTCATACGGAGTCTACATTTCCCATATTGGTACGGTGGGGCCTGCTTTCCAAAAGTACTATAGTTTCTCACTATCATCTATCCACCAATTTGTTTTTAACTGCAACATAAGAATGGCTGCTATTAAAAGCATTTAAGTTTCATTCAATCCCTCCTGTCTCTCTTGACTTTCCTTTTCCATTCATACAAGAGCCTTTTGGTTATTTGGTGAACATTTGGAGAGGCTGCGCTTATGCAAGGGTGTTCTACCTTTAAGTGAGACTTTAGGGAAAACAATTCTTTGACATGTTGGCATGTACGTCATTTGTGTCAGAGCAGCAATCAGCCCCGTTCCCATTCTGAGGTAATTGCCCTCAATTAGAGGTGGAATCGTGGCTGTTTCCTTGTGTATACTTTGCAAAAAATGAACCAAAATATATTCTAATGAAAAACTCATATTTATTTGTAAAGAAATAAGAACATCTCACTATCTAAATTAGGTTACATCTTGGAAGCTTTCTCGGCTACCTCTCTTGGCCGGGGAACAAAGAAAAGCTTTAGAGAAGAAAAAAGGAATGTAGACATGCGCAGTAGATTTGAGATAAGAGTTTTGGCAAGCTATGGTAAGTCTGAAAGTCCAGAAATAAAAGCTCAGCTGGTAAATACAAAAACGCAGTGACAATTTGATAGTCCCATATTACAGATTTACAGTTTTCAATAGCCATAGACAGATAATCCTCGACCTATGTCCACAACTGAGCAAAATTTCTTTTGCTAAACAAGACAGTTTTTTATGACCTTTCTTGCCATAGTTGCAAAGGTGGTATTCAGCCGGTTCAGATCAGTTTGCCCAAACTGGTAGCGGAAATCGTATGTGAGTCCGCCCACCCGCCCCGGCTCTATGCCATCCTATTTAGGCATGTTTTTGAGGCTGGGCGCATGCACAGAAGGCGCGAGTGAGAGAAAAGCACATGCACAGAAGGCTGGGCGCATGTGTGGAAGGCAGGCACGTGTGGTGAACTGATAGTAACATCAGTGAGCCACCATCAGTGAGCTGTTGGACAGCATTACTTGGTCTGTTATGTGGATGTTTGGGTGGTTTAGGGGTGGGGAATTGTAGTGGGTGGGAGTGTGTTAGGGGATTGTTATGTATGTTAGACCTGGTCTTTGGGTGTTTTGTTGTTTGGGTATACTGTCTATACACGTACAATGACAATAAAGTTATTATTATTATTATAATGTGAAACCCACCACTGCATAGTTGTTAAGTGAATCACTGTAGTTGTTAGGTTAGTAACACGGTTGTTAAGTGAATCTGGCTTCCCCATTGACTTTGCTTGTCAGAAGGTCACAAAAGGGAATCACTTGACCCGAACTGCAACAGGTCATAAATATGAGTCAATTGCTAAGCATCTTTTTTACATGTCACCATGGGAATGCTGCAACAGTCGTACGTGTGAAAAATGGTTCTAAGTGGGTTTTTTTTCAGTGCTGCTGTAACTTCGATCACAAAACAAACTGTTGTACGTCAAGGACTGCATGTAGAGGATGAGATACTGAAGTTCACAGCTTTGTTATGTTATGAAGACGAGTCTCCTGCTATCTCTTATTTATTTAGCAGTAACAGAATTGGAAGGGACCTTGGAGGTATCTAGTCCAACCTCCTGCTGACGTGGGAGACCTGTACTAGGGATTCGAACTGCCGCTGAACTGCCAACCTTTCTGATCAACAAGCCCAGTGTTTTAGCCACTGAGCCACCTACTCCAGCTTGCCAACATCTGTGGGGAACACTCTTCCCAACTCATGGAAGAAAGGAGCAAGGAATAAGCACAGAAACCCTGCCCGTCTGCCATCACCTACCTCTCTCTCCAATTTCAGAATTTCTAGTACTAAAGCTTGTTTTAATCTCTCGTTTGCTTACTTAATTACCGATGGCAACTGAAGTGAATGAAAACTGTGTTGATGCAGCCTGAAAACAGTTGGTTATGAGCCAAATGAGACGAAGCTCTGCAACTTCCTTTTAGTTGCTGTTTGTTCTGTGAAGCAGTAAAGAACCTTTGGTGTACTGTGCATATGGTAAGCATTAATGAGCACTTAAGGGGATTTTTGTTGTTCCTTACTGCCATTGTGCTTTTGCCCCGTGTTGTTCCCTCAGACACACACTTTTTAATGATAGTTTTAATGATAGTATACCCCAGTCCTCAATGAGATGACAGAGGAAAAAAAAATATGGGAAGGATTCCAGCAAAGCTGCTGCCAAATTTTAACTGCCTTAATGTGATGTGTAGAAGTTTGAAGAGTAAACAGAGCCTCCGAGCGCTTGAAGGAAGCTTTCACAGAACTGTGGCTGAATGCTACTACGCGCTGCGTGTCCATTTGCATTGGGTCTTCTTTCTATACTTCAGAGGTGGTATTCAGCAGGTTCTGACCAGTTCTGGAGAACCGGTAGTGGAAATTTTGAGTAGTTCGGAGAACCGGTAAATACAACCTCTGACTGGCCCTGCCCCCATCTATTCTCTGCATCTCAAGTCTCAGCTGATCAGGAGGAAATGGAGATTTTACAGTATCCTTCCCCTGCCACGCCCACCAAGCCATGCCACGCCCGCCCACCAAGCCATACCCACAGAACTGGTAGTAAAAAATTTGAAACCCACCACTGCTCTACTTAGTATTTTTTACCTGACTTGTCCAAAGTCAAGATGGTAAGACTTTAATCATACCAGCATGGGTGCTATTTTGACTTTTCTGGCAAAATCTTGCAGACATCTGATTCTTCCTATAACAAGCCCCCAACGTTGGAGGTACCATAGAAAGCGTGGCAGCCATGTTTTTCTAAACTTTGATGTATTCTGAGGGGACATGATAAAACCAATGTGATCTGTGGCAAGACGACTCATGGAAAAGAAACTTCAAAGCTATTACAATCTTATCCTCTTTCTTCCCATCCACCACACATACTTCCCTTGGTCCCAGAGATCAGTTCAGTAAAATAAAAATAAAAGCCAACTGGAATTATGTACACGCACTGAAAGAATAACACAAATATGCACTGAAAGAATACACACAAATATATACATGTGCACATGCCCAGAAGGGGGGAAAAACCCCAGAAATATTTAATATTGGCATATTTAATATTGAGGGAGATGGGTAGATCAGAAACATGAAATATAAATAAATTTAAATAAATAAATATAAATGGTGTCTGCCTTCTGGATTCTTATTTTTTTTCCTCCCAATTCCCCTCCAAAGGCTTAAAATTATTCATTCCGAGGATTGAATTCTAAAGTTTATGAGTTTAGATTCTGGAGATTAAATATTTTTACTACATTAGATTTGGAATAGAACAAGCAGCTTGTCTATATCCTCGGGCTACAAAAACTGAAAAGAATTTGTAACATTACTAGACAGTCATTCTGGCTGCATCAATCTTTGACTTCATAAACGTTTTATCCAAGCTGGCATGGGTGCAAAAAAATTTATCTATAAAATATGGTGCTAATTGCTCACAGTGGACTCCAAGACTTCCAGGAATTGTCTCAGCTGGTTTATATCTAAAGAATGTTCCTTGTTGCTTAAATAAATACCCAAATAGTGTTGCTTTACATTGCAAAGATGTATCACAGAAGACAGTTTTCTTCACTGTTAGAGAAAACATGTATCTATTTATTTTTAATCACAGAGTGGCAAACAATAGAAAACAGAGAAAAAGCTTTGTTTGTGGCAATACTAACACACAAACAGAGATTGGCAAACAAATTGGGACTAAAAGCAGATTCCAGAGCATTGGTTACACTACATCAGGAGTAACTCAAAAATGCTGATACAGTAGATAGCATATTTATACCAGCAAGCCACTCTATGCGAGCCCTATAAATAGTAAATAGACTACCTCAACACAAACTCTGTTCAATCCTTGGATCTCCCGGGGGACACTACTGATATCTGCAGAAACTGGATGAAACATGTTCTCCTTGCTGTACTACCCAGTACTGTTCATAGTACTGCAAAAAAAAAAATTTCCCCACCCTGTTTTTTAAAAACTTTTTTGAAGTTTTGCAAGGTATAAACTTTAGTATTTTGTTTCTATAAAGCTGAACTATTGCTACAAAGTTTGCATTGACCTGCAGAGGCCCTCAGGAACAAAAGACCAACCTTTTCCTTATTGCTTAGATTAGGGGTGGGCTGCTGGGGGTTCACAGTCAGGAGAACCTCTAGCTAAGATTCTGTGCAGTTCGGAGAACTCCCAAATCCCACTCCTGGCTGGCCCCACCTGCCCCTCCCCTCCCAGGAGTCCCCACGCAGCCCATTTTGGATGCAGGTAATAGCATGGTGCTTGCGGAGGTTTGGGAGGGACAAAAATAGGCCTACTGGAAGTTTGGGAAGGCTGGGAACAGCCCATTTTTGGCCTTCAGAGGGCCTCCAGAGCATGGGGAGGCTGTTTTTGTCCTCCCGGAGGCTCAAGGAAAGCCTCTGGAGCCTGGGGAGGGCAAAAATGCCCCCCCCCCCACTGTGGTGCAAGAGGCCAACTAGGCCATGCCCATCATGGCCACGCCAACCGGGCAGAGAACCCCTTGTTAAAATTTTTGAAGCCCAACTCTGACTTAGATTATTATAATATCAGAGTTACAAAATGGGATGGGGGGGGGAAGGGTCTATGTTAGTATCAAAGGAGAAGATATAAGAAAGAAGAAAGAAGGACTAAGAAACTTAGTCAATGAAGGCTGTTTTCCAATTAAATACTATCAATGTACCAGAGACTATAAGTTATGAATCATTTATTTGAGGAATGAAGACCTGGACTTAGCTATAAATTCATGACTTTCTTTCCTCCTCTTATAAAATAAACACATATAATTCTATGCATTTCTTTTTATAAGGAATATAGATCCTTGGTGAGAACCAAGCCCTTGTTTAGTTTCTACCTCTTATAAAAAGAATAAGAGGATCCAAGGATCCACGAAACCTCAGTATAGGGTTATCTATACTGATAACCCTGATGTTATAAGTATAGATAACATCAGGGACAGGATCTTAAGTATGCAGATTCTCTTCTGATCTCATCAAGTCCTCTTTCCAAGAAACTTTAGCTAGCTTCTGTAACATAATAAAGCTGGGCCTCTGTTAGACCAGCCAAAGTCATTACAGAGAGATGGCTCCTATAACTCTGTATTGGTTTGGTCTTCATAATTTCCTTTACTTGGAGGTTGGTGAGAGAAAACAAGCAAATTATGAAACTTCTTTGAATTAAACTTCTGTACCTTTGACATTCTTGACTTGGTTTGCATAAGGTATGTGGCCTATAGTTTTAAAACTAATGGGCACTAGAAGCATAACTTTCCATAAATTTTCTTTATCTATAATTTTCTTCTATAAATTCTAATTATTTTTAGTATAAGCCGATCTGTCCCACTGGTGGATGTACATCTTTGGATACATCAGAGGAATGTCCCATTAGTGAGACAAATAGACAATTTTTGTCCACCCGCGCGGGTAGCTATGGGGGTTCCTCGTTACTCCCGTGTTACACCTCTTCTGTGCGGGCTGCACTGGCTACCAGTTGTTCTCCGGGTCCGTTTCAAGGTGCTGGTGCTTACTATAAAGCCCTACATGGCTTAGGCCCGGGGTACTTACAGGACCATCTCTTGTCTTCTTCCCATCGTCCGGTGTGCTCCCACAGAGCGGGCCTCCTCCGGGTGCCATCAGCCAAACAATGTCAGCTGGCGGGAGGGGGAGGGCTTTCTCTGTCGGAGCCCCGACCCTCTGGAATAGTTTGCCCACCGACCTCAGGACGGCCCCCGACCTCCTCTCCTTTCACCACGGACTAAACACATGGCTGTTCCAACAATTATCTGATCGTGGGCTGTATAGTTTTACAATTTAGAATGGTTTTTATTGTGGATTTTAATTTATTTTAATTATGTTTATTGTGATTTGTATTGGCGATTGTTGTATGTAAGCCGCCCTGAGTCCTCAGGGAGAATGGCGGCATATAAATCACAAAAATAGATAAATAAATAAATAAATTTGGGCAGAAAGGATTTTACCTCCTGCCTGCAGTCCATGTCTACCCCCAATCTTCTCCAGAAACTTGAAGTTCCTCCAGAATATCCATCCAAGTGATGAAAGGATTCAGAAGAATGGAAACAGAAACATCTACTTCTGTCGCACTGGACAGAATTACTAGTACTTGGAATCTATGTAATGTCATGTACTACTGAAGGAATACATGCAGATGATTACGTTCTGCTTTGAACTTAGCATAAGAAAATATTTGTACTTTGCAGATTCCAGTATTTGCAATAAAAAATTTCAATAAAGACTTAATCTGAGTGCTTTGCTTTTCACAGGGCTGTACATGGCAAACTGATTCATCAAAACATGGATTTTTTAAAAATATAAAAAAATAGGCCATTCTTTGGGTTTCCTCTGCTTTATCTTCTTGAACTTCAATCACTATAAATGGGTATGGTCGTGTCTAGTGTAGCTGGGTCTTCAGGTGACAATGTTTTCATCAAAATGACAAAAGCAGTGTTGTACTGCAAATTAATTTCTTTTGTTGTATGCATACAATGTTGTGATGCAAATAGAAAAGGAACAGGGCTTGTGTGGTGAGACAACTTGCATTATTTTGACCCCTGCCCTGCAGCCCCATGAATATTCTTGGCCTCGCTAGCTAGAAATTGGAAATGTTGCAAACCAATATGTCTAAAGGGTACCAGGCCAGGGAAATGTAACTTAAATTGATAAATGATTGCCTTAACCAATAACATAATTTTGTTTCACCCATTGAAGTATTAGTATCTGACTCTGAAGATTGAAAACTGGATCTGTATTGCAGTAATTGAGGCCTTCCTCAATTACTATTTTTCTCCTTACTCATTATCTTCATCTATATAAAGTATTTTCTTCTGGACTGAAACCTTTTTCTTTTTAGTATTTACAATTACGGAAAATTGAATAGTGAACAATTCAATTAATTAATCCTGAGTTTCCTAAAATGGCTGCTTCATACTATCTAATGATAGGACCAGCTCTGCTCTTTACTTTTTCATTCCAAATTTCCTCCAATCTAACTTTTTTTTTTTTTGTCAAATATTTCATTTCAAGCAAGCTTGTTTATATACAGTTAAGTACAGCACGGCTAAAGTTAGCTTTACAAAGGGATTTCATGTAGTTAATACCTGAGGATTTACAGTAAATATTTGCTTTATATATTTTCTGAGTACCAAGTGACAGAAGATCTAGCTACACACTGCTTTCAGGAAAGCACACTGATCACAAAATCTTTTGAGCTCCAACTGACTGAGGATTCCACTAAAAAAATCTTTTACAAATGTTAGCTGCCAAAATCTATAAACCCAGGGTTTTTGTAAATGCCATTTTAAAGGATATTAAAGGACTTGTTCATGAATGTTCCTATTAAAAAAAAATCCTTTGAGATTTTCCTTTAAAAAGAGCCTCTATGTTTGAAAGTTAGAACATCCATCTATCTATCTATCTATCTATCTATCTATCTATCTATCTATCTATCTATCTATCTATCTATCTATCTATCTATCATCCATTTATCATCTTTCTCTATCACCTATCTATATGCAAATTTGCATATGTGTGCATGAAGGGAGGATTTGTAAAAGGTGAGGGAAGGGTGATTGAAATGCTTTTCTTTTTCTCAAAAACTGACTTTTCTTCTGACAATAATCACATCTTTTTGGCTCCCATGAATGTTTGTGTTTGCCTTTCCTAGTGGACGAAGAGGAAAGAGAAAGCTTAGTAAAAAAAGAGAAAACGGTAAGAAATATGTCTTGTGGCAAATGCATAATCTCACCTGCTTTAAATCAACTGCTATGTAGCTGCTTTTCCTAGCAAAAAATAATAACTTGTTGACAATAAATTGAACATTGGGACTGAGAAGCCTACAATGATTTAACATTTGTTTCTGATCATTAATTCTTCAGTGTTAGTTCTGATAGTCGCTAGAGGAAGATTTCAGCTAGTAATTGTTCCATTTATGACTTAAATAGACCAGTTTGTAAAGTTTCCAGGTACTTCCCTGTAGCTATTGCACCTGGACAAATAGCAATCTCCCTCTTTCCCAAATCTCCCTCTCCGAGAGATAAATGCTTAAAATGTGTCCAAGTGATTTTTTTTTTCATCCATTGGCACTCTCATTGTGGCAGAAAGATGAATCTGACACTGTCAATCTGGAATAAAAAAACTGATTCATTCTTCTGCAAATAGCTGCCCATTTCTCAAAGGAACATTTTAAAATTTCTCTGATATGCATTGAGCATCACTTATAAACCACTTTCACAGCTGATTGATCAAAGTCTAAGCTTTTGACTGCAGGAAAGATTGTTGTTAGTTGTGAAGTTGTGTCTGACCCATCGCGATGGGGCGATGGGTGACGATAAAACAGGAATTTCCACACAAATCCTAATTTCAAAACTCTGGAAGTTTATGAATTCAGAACCTTTTCACACTACTAATTTAAATTATTTAAACAACTATCTTTTCACCTGGAAATCATAGTTTTAAGAGACAAGTATTCCTGCATTCTCTCTTGTCATCAAATTTTTTTCCTGACACCAAGCAGACTAAAATCATATACACTCTTGTTCCATTGAATTCATTGGTGTTTACTTCGTATATATACTGTGCACATTTAGGACAGCTAACTTTCATAATGCATAAACTATGGTGAGTTTGTGGCATAGGTTTGCCTCTGTGACATTAAACAATCCACTAGTCCCATTTTTGAGCTAAAATAAGGCACTAATAAAAGCTGGAATGACCAAAAAAAATTACTGTCTCCATAGAAACCTACACATGAAAATGAGTACAGCTTCTAGCAGTTTCTCTTGCTCTGTCACCATACCACTAAGGAAACAGTGCAGTACAAATGAAGAATTGGGGTGGTTTTTTTGCCAGAAATATGGTTATTTATAAAGAATTATTATGCCTTTTGATTAAACATGAGTATGTAAGAACTACCAGTGTTATTTTGGAACAGATGTTTTTTTCTCTGGATTCAAATAAAAATGAAGTCCTGTTTTTTCTTGTCTAAATGTATCCTCTCTTGGCAACCTCCCAATCAGTCTTTACTTACTTGGGGTAAGTACTTCAGGCATGTAGTAAGATGTACCTTGCTCCCAGTTCACCTCAAAGCTGAACTGTTGTGTTATTGATATTCTCTGAGCTAGGTTACAGCCAGTATATAGTAGAAGCAGGTAGAAGATTGTCAGAATGCACCCATGAACATTGATGGCAATAAGAAGACATGATGATGATCATTTCTGAGAATTTATATTCTCAGAACAGAGACAAATTCAACCACCATTTCATTTCATTCATTCATTCATTTCATTTCATTTCATTTGATTTATATACCGCCCTACTCCTGAAGGACTCAGGGCAGTGAACAGCCAAACAATAAAATACATACATACAAAATTTAAAAGACAGAAATAAAATCGAATTAAATAATTTGGCCCAGGCAGATTAAAACACCCCGAACAATTTAAAACAAATTAAAATTTAGATATTAAAAAGAGGAAGAATAATTAGGCCAGGCCCACCTGGTGGAATAAAAAGGTCTTAAGAGCACAGCGGAAAGTGCGCAGGTCCAGGATCCTCCATATCTCTGGGGGGAACTCGTTCCAGATAGTAGGTGCCCCCAAAGAGAAGGCTCTCCCCCTAGGGGCCACCAGTCGACATTGTTTGGTCGATGGCACCCGGAGGAGCCCCTCTCTATGAAAGCGTACCGGCCGGTGGGAGGCTATTGGTGATAGTAGGCGGTCCCATAGATACCCAGGTCCTAAGCCATGGAGCACTCTAAAGGTGGTAACCAAGACCTTGAAGCGCACCAGGAAGACCCCCGGGAGCCAGTGCAGCTCGTGCAGGAGAAGTGTTATACGGGAACGCCATGTCACTCCCATTACCACCCACATGGCCGCACTCTGCGCCAGTTGGAGCCTCCAGGTGCTCCTCAAGGGGAGCCCCATGTAGAGAGCATTACAATAGTTACAATAGTCCAGGCGGGAAGTGACGAGGGTATGAGTGACCATGTGTAAGGAATCCCAATCTAGAAAGGGACGCAACTGGCGAATCAGGCGAACCTGATGAAAAATCCTCCCGGTTACGGGAGCTAATGACATTTTAAAACAAGTTTAAAAAATCAGAAAATTCTCAAAAACTTGGCATTCGGATCAATCAGTCATCAACAGTTGTGTAGAGGTAAATCTCATCTACATACCCGTATGAAATCAAAGGTCAAGAGTCTAGTCCAGAGCACATCCTTCCTACCAACCAACATTCAGGTAAACAGGAAATAGTATCAGATAAATAATCAGGGGAAAAATTACATTGCCAACCAAGACTGATAAGACTGGTTACTAAATATAAGCAATCAGCGAATTCCACTCTCCTGTGCACTGATTATATTACCTAGCCGGGTAATAAAACATCTGCAAGAGAACAGCTTAAGTGAAAGAACACCAAGAACCCAGTTGCTGCCATTTATTGATCAAGGGCTTTATTGCAGTAAAATCCAAACAACGCCTTTGTTTCCCTCTATTCTCCTGTCTCTTCCCATTCGGCCTTCTTACTACTGTTTTTTTCTTGGGAAGATTTCGAGTTTTGAACATAACATCTAACACTGCAGGAAACAGCATATGCTCTTTCTTTGCATATATCTAAAATAAAAAAAGAAGTTTTGATTCATCTTATTCTGAATTGGTCAATGTAGGAAATGTACCATAGATTATGGAGAAATGTCAGGATTTATGGAGAATCTACCTATGGCTTATAAACTGATTGATCAGGACATCAAGATTAAGGATCTAAAAACCCATCTCATCCCTGTACACCTGCTTTGACCCTAAGTTTCAAGAAATGTAGGTTAACAGAATATACTCTTGGATCACAGAAGGAACAATAACAAACTTTTATAGTCATATTGAGGCATTGTATAAATCAATTGCATGAATCCAGCAACTGAAGGGCATGGCCAATTTCAGCAGGAAAGTCACCTCTCCTCTCTTTCCTACATTCTCCAAACTATGATCCATTCAGGCATAGATGTTCATTGTTAAACCCTGGTTTGTTTCCCAGTAAAATACAGTTGGCCTTTCTGACTGAACATTCCCAAATCCTTCCAGCCTTTCATTCAGACTTCTGCCTTCAAACCAATCCTTCAAAAAGGAGAAAGGAAAATATTTCGGATTATTCATCCCAAAGCTCAAAAATAAAGAATTTAAGAAACTTTGTACTATGGTAATTCTGAAATATAATGGATAGTTGTGTTACCATGCAGTCCTACATATAGGAAAGGTTATAATAAGTGCAGTGGCTAAACTTTGCTTTCTAGTTTCCTACCCCATGGAATTTTGTTGTTAATTGTGAAGTCGTGTCCAATCCATTGTAACCCCATGGACAATGTTCCTCCAGGACTTCCTCTACCATCTTCTGAAGTCCATTTAAGCTCATGCCTGCTGCTTCAGTGACTCCATTCAGCCACCTCATTCTCTGTCGTCCCATTCTTCTTTTGCCCTCAATCTTTCCCAGCATTAGGCTCTTCTCCAGTGAGTCCTTCCTTCTCATTAGGTGTCCAAAGTATTTGAGTTTCATTTTCAGGATCTGGCCTTCTAAAGAGCAGTCAGGGTTGATCTCCTCTAGGACCGACCGGTTTGATCACCTTGTAGTCCAAGAGACTCGCAAGGGAATTATAAATATGGAATTATAAATACACATGGAATTATAAATACACAATTTATACACAATCTATTTCTATCAATTGTGCCATTCTATACATGGAATTACATGGGATGTGCTTTTTGGAGAAGCAAAAACTAAATTCCATCTATCCATGGACTTGATTTATTGGATGTCTTATGAGGCATTGTTATGAAAAAAAAACATGCACAAACATAAACAAAGAAAATACATTCAGATGTTTTAGAAATGACCATAATAAAAATACAAGCAGAGAATTGATTAATTTCAATTCTTAGTGTTGTGCATATGATGAAGCTGTCAGATATATCCATACATTCAGCATAAATGCAGGAAAGGGGAGGGTGAATGTACAGTTTTATATATGGAAGACTCCATTACTTCATTCTTTGATTAGCTGAAAATATTGTTTTTTCCAGAAAGGATAGATAGATAAACTACATATTCCCAAAAGCCAATCCTTAATATTTGGAATAATATCACTTTTCCAATTTCTCAATAGAATTCTAATTTGTCATCTCCCATTCCTGGTACAATCTTAATTCCTTATAGACAGATGTGGTGCTGCCATCTTGACTCTATCCCATGCAAAAGCTGGAGGGCAACTATTCCTGCTTTAAAAAATGGAAACATGACTTCTGATTGCACAAACATTGATGGGGTCCAGGGGAACTGTTTTTTTTTAATATCTCAATTTACTTCTGCGTATAACAGAGCTTGTAAAGTTCACTCAGTCTGGATTTTTAAACCACCTTTCAAGACAATTATATTCCACCAGACCTTCAACTCTAATTAGATTGATTGCTATACATTTAAAGAGAAAGTTGATTTATTATGTATAAATATTGGATTTGCTAATAATTGATTTATTGCCACTATTATAATTTATTACTATTGTTGTACTTAACATGTTGTAAAATGGCTCTTCAAATCTTTTTATTAGGGAAGGCTATTAAAATTGTAAAATAACTAAATGATTTTTTTTTCTTCAGCTCAATCATATCCTGTTCTCAGAAATAGCCTTACTTGCAGTTTTCCTGGCAAGGTTTTTCAGAAGTGGTTTGCCATTGCTTCCTTCCTAGGACTGAGAAAAAGTGATTGACCCAAGGGGTCACCAACTGGCTTTGAGCTTAAGATAGCATTAGAGCCAGTGGTGGGATTCAAATTTTTTTACTACCGGTTCTGTGGGTGTGGCTTGGTGGACGTGGCATGGCTTGGTGGGTGTGGCTTAGTGGGCATGACAGGGAAAGGATACTGTAAAATCTCCATTCCCTCCCCACTCCAGGAAAAGGATACTGCAAAATCCCCATTTCCTCCCGATCGGCTGGGACTCAGGAGGCAGAGAATAGATGGGGGCGGGGCCAGTCAGAGGTGGTATTTACTGGTTCTCCAGACTAGTCAAAATTTCTGCCAGCTGTTCTCCAGAAGTGGTCAGAACCTGCTGAATACTACCCTGATTAGAGCTCATGGGCTCCCAGTCTCTAGCCTAATACCTTATCCACTACACAAAATGATAAATTTGACCATATAACTATAAACTGAAAAAAGTGGATTTTTATTATGATGTATTATGGTTGTTTGTTATAATTTACTGTAATTACCTTATTACTTAAAAAAAACAGATTTCTAAAGAAAGAAACCATTCATCTACATTCTTAAATTAATTTTAACAAAAAGAAATGAATTCTTAAATATAATGCAGCTGGAAACTTCTTGTCCCATAAATCTATCTGATCCTATCTCATAGCACAGAGATTATTTTTAATTACTTTTCAGGTTAAGTTTAAATGACAGAATTTCTGACTTGCTCGTAGAAATGTGTTGCAGAAATGTATAGTACAAGCAAACAAAGGCTACTTGCAAACTCATTTTATGCAAATGGAACAGAACAAATTCTTATTAATTATCTCATCAATCACTGAAAGAATATATTATTTTCCCATGGCAATGGAAACTACGACTTCAATTTTCCATTGTTCTAGAAAGGCAAATAATTATTCTATGGGCTAACTGGTTTAAATAACAGCACACCATCAACATCGGTTGGCAGAAAGCAATGAAATATAATAATATATTACTGTAAATTTCCCATATTATTTCCTATAATTGAGCATCTCTGTCACAGAAAGAGTTCTTAACAAGAAAATGATAACAGTGAAAAAGTTGATGAGCTTACACATTTTTGACTTTGGTTCTCACTGCCCACTTTAGAGAGAAAAATAACTTATAAGGACATGAATTATGGTAAAGCTTATTAAAATAATTTATGGATGGCTTCAAAGTACTAATTGTCTGCCTAAATTTAGCTTTTCCTTTATTATTAGACATGAGACCAGAGGAGAACTCTATTAAGTCATTAAGGAAACAGAAATATTCCTTTTTCTGGCCAACATAATGGAATACTATTCTTAACATGAATTGTTTTGATCTTTTTCCTGTATTCAAAAATCTTCATCTTCAAAGCTCCAAACCACCTTATGGCTAAACAGCTTGGTGTACTCATGTACAAGTGGCTCATGTGTTCTCTGCAGCCATTGGCTAGCTAATTTGATACAGCAAAATCCTTAAATGTGATGAGAGTTGAAGCTCAATGAAGGGAGGGAGCTGAAGCCCTCTGGTCAGAGAGTGTTGCATTGCAGCAACAAAAGTCATCTTGTGGCACTTTAAAACCTAATACATGTATTGTCACACAAGCATTTGTGACTCATTTGATGCATGGAGTGGCATTGTGCTGCCCCAAAATACATGCCGCAATTTGTTAAGGTGCCATAAAACACTTTGTGGTGTCTACCTTGTTCAGTGATGGTTAGTCCAAAGTAACTGTGCCTAGGACTTCAACCTAATGAATCAAATCTCAGGTATACCCAATGCCAGGGATGGCAAACCTACGACATGCAGCTAGGCAGTTTTTGCAAGAATGGCAAAAACTTATGCGGCAGCCAGTCTCCCTAGAAGTCTCACAAGAGGGCAATGCTCTCGTGAGCCACACCAAAACAAGATGTGCTTTTATAAGGTTTGTGGAAGTACAGAGGCCACAGAGGAGAATTCTCTGAAGCCGCTTCAAGAAAGAAGGCCTTGTGCAACTTGGAAAAGTCTCAGGTAGACTGCAACAACCTATCAATAGGAAAAAAAACACAGTCTGAAGATAAGTGGTATACGGCAGATCCTGGGATCACACACACAATTGGACTGTTATGTTATTCCTCACTAGGTGGCTCAGTGGCTAAGACACTGAGCTTGTCGATCAGAAAGGTTGGCAGTTCAACGGTTTGAATCCCTAGCACAGGTCTCCTGCATGAATAGGGGGTTGGACTAGATGACCTCCAAAGCCTCTTCCAACTCTGTTACTGTTATAGAGTTTTTAAAATAAATGAATTGTTTCTTTTTTATTTGGGGGATGGCTGTCAAGTTAGGCATTTTCTCAATTTTTGACCCACCAAGCCTGAAAGTTTCCTCATAACTGCCCTATGCATGTTTCTATCATCTTCATGTTCTACATGTACACAATATAAAATAGCAGCGCTTCAGTTTACCACTTGGTGTCACCCAAAGTATCAGAAAAATACAATGAGGCTAGCCGCATAAGCCACACTAAAACCAGGTTTGATCATCCGGCTTGCTTTTTGAAACAGAATTGTAATGTAGGAAGTCACACAGCAATACATTTTTATCTCTGGTAACTGGCTGTTAAAACATTCTACAGCTGAATGCTTAGTAAGAGTTTCTATCTTCCTGAGGTAGGTTATTAATATTGTGAACCCATTGCATTTAGTAGCATTATACTGGGTTTGGAGTGATGAGGACTTTTTACAAAATATGCTATGTTTAGGCTCAGTAAAACAATTATTTACTTATTTTACTGACTCTCAGACCAGGCAGAGGTCCAAAAATGTTTTAATGCTAGCTAAAAGCAGCAAGTAAAGTTCATGTACATCTCTTATCACAGCTGTTCAATGATGTAATAAAAAATAAATATAAATTAACTTGCATTTCCATTAACTCCATTAATGATTCTATTTATTAGGATTTAAACCCCTTGGACAATACCCATGGGTAGGTTGTTGTTGTTGTTGTTGTTGTTGTTGTTGTTTGCTCAAAAAGGAAAATCATCCTTTAGTGTTAATTTAGATTGGGTAGAATATTATAATCTATTTGTCCCCTGATTTAGTCTTTTGTATTTCAGCAGTAAATATAACTTACTTTTGGTCTGATTACAGCCAAAAGATGCAGGCATCTGAATTAACTTTTCATGTTATGTACATGTTATTGTTTAATTGGACCAGGAAGAAGAGTAACCCTTCAGAGCCCACAGCATAAAAATATAATAGAAAACAAAATATATTCTCTTATTTTGATGTTATAAAAGAGCCCCATTAGGATCTTTTCTATGAAATTGCTTGTCAAATAGCTGCCCTGAATTTGGGAACATCTCCAGGATGTTACCTTTACTTAGATAGCCATCTGCTGAAAAATAAGTGGATATAAACTTAATTCATGCTTATTCTATAGCATTCAAAGGTATGAGTGAAGGAGATTTAAAACATAGCCAAAGCAATATGGTGGCCGTGCTGGACCAGGCGTGAAATCCAGCAGGTTCTGACAGGTTCTGGAACCGGTAGCGGAAATTTTGAGTAGTTCGGAGAACCAGCAAATACCACCCCTGGCTGGCCCCAAAGTGAGTGGGAATGGAGATTTTGCAGTATCCTTCCCTTGCCACACCCACCACGCCACACCCACCAAGCCACACCACACCACACCACACCCACCAAGCCCTGCCCACAGAACCGGTAGTAAAAAAATTTGGATTTCACCACTGTGCTGGACTAACACTGAAGGAGACAATCCATGAAGCTCACTCAATGACTTTGGGCTGCTCACCATCTTTTAGCTTAACCCAAGTTCTGTGAAACTAGAATATAAGAACTATGTATGAACCTTACACTTCTGGTCTAGGCAAAATAAAACTGTATTATAGAACAATTATACTGCTTGTAGGAATGGGGTGGGGACACTGAAGTATGTCCAAGCCCAATCCTTTCCCAATAACCCTCTGAAATTTGTCTATGTCTAAATCTATGTCTATATCTCAGAGTGCTTTTAAATGAAAAAAAAAACTGGCTGTAGATATTATTGGTGCTTCCTCCATCTTCCAATGCAATTGTTGTTTGGAGTGCAAAGCTAGGAGCTCATCCAAAATTTGGTGGATAATTATTATTGTAACCCCTGTTGCAGTGGTGGGCTGCCCCGATTTGCACCAATCTATAGAATCGCTAGTAAAACTGGCGGGAGGCTCTGCCTACTGACCCTGACATCATCAGAACGCTTCTGCGCGTGCGCAGAAGCTTCTGTGCACGCAAGCATGACCCCATTGCAAACCAGTAGTAAAGGTAAGTAGAAGTCACCTCTGCCCTGTTGACAGGAGGAGTTCAAAAATGTGTCCTGAAAGAGATCATGGATCCCATGGAGAGAAAGACTTTGTGCTCTGCCAATATGAATTTGATAAATGTGGATGCCTTAAACAGTCTTTGGTAGTAGTCTGTTGGTGGAAGTTAAGGGAGGGCAAACAAGGAGAGGAAGAAAAAGAATGAATATATATATATATATGGATGAATATGCTCCAGTTTAAATAATTCTATTGGTAAAATACCATCTGTTAACAGTATAGATAAGTAAATATGAAGAGAATTTGTGAATCATATTAAAACTTGATTTAACCCATGGATGAAGAACTTTTTATAACATTTAAAAAAACTTAGCTCATTTAAGCTTAATTTAGAAAACAGCACGACAAAAGAAGGAATGCATGGGCTGCTTTACCAAAAATACGTGTCTCAAACAAGTTATTTAGGGGGTGGGGGAAGCAGGTTTAATGATGGCATTTCGAGTAGAAAGTGATGATTTATTGCAGACGGCTGTAGTTCAACTAAACACATATTTGCAGAGTCGGATCCTGAGGGCTGTAATTTTTCTCTATTTGGTATCATCTGTACTTCCAGGTGCTTTTTCATACCAGTGAAGCATTCCATTCTTGCCCTTTTAGAAAATAGCGAAGACTATATTATTTCTATCAATCTATTTTTAATTAGATGAAGAAAACAGGATCTGGAAATTTGGAAATTTCAAATCCATGCTCTGAAACAATAATAAAAAACCCCCAACAATTTCTGGCCTGCCCTGGGTAGGAAAGTTCTTTTGTAAGAAAGTGTTTAAGTAACCACTTAGAATATCTTTGGATGATTTTCAAATATCTATCTGATACTATCTATCCAAATCGTAAAGTTTTTGATCGGAAAAGCAAAACAGACAGGGCATTAAAAGGATTTTGTTTCTGTGGAATCTGTTTTTCTTCTCTGCGGAGTTCATCCTGTGTGAGCCTGGAGGGATTGCAAAACAAGTTGACAAAAACCTAATAAAATTGCGTAAAGACCAGAGCAAGATTCAGGTTAACTCAATATGACCTGCAATGTGAATAGAGGACAAATTACATGTTGTAGATAAATTACTCAAGATTAAACACAGTTTCAAAATATAAGCATCCATAAAATGCGCAAATAAAACAGTCTCTAGATTCCTGGGAAGTAAATTTCCTGCAGCAGTTCACAAATGAAATATTCTTCTCTTGTAGGTATTCTATCCTCTGGTCTGAGGTTGATGGCAGAATATAATAAATATGGAGGAGATGAACAATTATGTCCTATTTCAAAAGAAACTTAACACTGAGTGGACCAGACATATTTTGAATCCTTCCTCTGTAGTCTCAAATCTTAACACATCACCAAAATCATAATTAATATATTAGTACTTTCAAGATGTCAAACTCAAGGCTCATGGGCCAGATCCGGCCTGCGGGGTGTTTAGATCTGGCCTGCGGGGCTGCCCTGGAAACAGCAAAGGACCAGCCTGCGGTGCCTCTGCCAGAGAAAATGGAGCTTGGGAAGCCGCGTGTGACCCTCCTGAGCTCCATTTTCACTGGCAGAGGGTTGCAGGAGGCCGTGGCAGCCGAAAACAGAGCTTGAGCACCCGTTTTTGCTGGCAGAGCACTTGGGCCACCATAGGCGCCCCCAACACAAGTGACATCAAGCTGGCCATGTCCCCCCTGGCCATGCCCATGCCCCCCCCCAAGTTAAAACACAATCCTGATGCTTCTCTCAATTAAATTGAATTTGACCCCTCCCAACCTAAGACAAGCACTGCCTGAATATTCTTTCATGGTGAAGGTTTTCAAGAATAATGAGCGAGTTGCTTTTTTCAGTCATTTGGGAGCATCATGTAACTGATAATAACAAAAGTTAATAAAAAAAAGAAAAATATTAAAATAATTTTAAAAGCATAACGGGACACGCCTCCCTATTTTAAAACCTTCAGACAGAGGTGCGCAGCCTGAGACCTCAATTATTTGCCCTCAAAGCATTACTACAAAAATTGTTACCAGGTTGCAGATCCAATAGGCAAGTATTAAATATACAATTTGAGAGGGTTCTACCAGTATATTTTGGAACGCGGCCTTGATTTTGAAGCCAGAAATGCAGAGGTTTTACCTACCATACTGTAAGTCAAACTGGAATCTGGAGTAAATAAAAGAATTGATATTTCAATCGGAAGAGGTGGTTATGTGTGAGCAAATGTTTGCATGTAAAATTAAAGCTATTAAGGTCAATGCTGTCCAAGACGACTAAACTGTACCACAGATGAAAGCATTTAATTAGTAATACATTTCAGGCAAACAGCACCATTCTTGTGTAAGAACAGAAAACCAATCTTCTCTGATACTGTATCTCCCAGAGGTGCTCAGCAGCGACATCTATGATTCCAAGCCAAAATGGTCAAAGAAGTCAACCATCAGATCATCTGACTGGGAAACCTTGCAGGATAGAAAATATCCAACATCAGAGAAGTGTTCTCACGTTCACATATTAGGTTGCATCAATGCTTCTGAATATGTTCAAACTATAGTGGATAGAATTTTTTTTTTTACCTAATCTGGGATAATGTGGAAGAAGGATTAGTGTTACAGTCAGCAAGTCTGGTATACCAGATCCGCTTAACTCTATGATTTAGAACTTCTTGCACATATGAAGGCATTAATTGATGAGGATTAAACTTGTCATATTAAATGTTATGCTCTAGGAACCAAATTTATGGCAAAATAAAGAATACCCCTGAGATGCGAGCACCTCTAATGGAAAATAGATATGAACTTTGACTTTGTGTCAGTGTGTCTGGCATCTGAAAATGTTTAAGAGAATCAGATTGTGAAGTGCTGTCACTTTAGGTTAGAGTCGGTGATGAACAGCAAATCAGCCGAGCATTTCAAGATAAATGATGTCACTGAAACCAACAGGCAAAAAGCAATACAAATATCTTCTTCTTCTTTAGGTTTTTTAAAAGCCTAAGTAAAGGATAAAGAATATCTCCATCAGCATATCTGAGACTAATTGGCACAGGTTTTTCCTCTATGGATAAAGACTGAAGGCAGCTCTCTGGCTGTGCTTTGGTTGAACAAACTCCTTGATGAAAAAAAGCATATTTCAGTGGTAGATATCTTCAATGTTGTGTTCCTTTCTTATTAAGCATTTATAAACATAAAATGGGCTGTTTGATGGAGGGAACCTGAAAATGCGACTCCACTAATTTTTTTGCATGCAGTGGTTTCAACCATAAGAAAAATGACTGATTTAATGCTGTCACATTTATCAAAGTTTTTAGATTTCAACAGTGACTTATGCTGAAAATAGTCCTTTATATTGTATTGTATTGCATAGAGAAATGCAGAAATTCACAGTACTGTGAATATCTTATAGTGTTCTGATTTTCCTGGACTGTCATCACAACACAACACACCTGGATGGTCATTGTCATTGGCAGAATCCAGCTATTTTTCATTGGAGTGATCAAAAGCAGCATTGGTTTGAAAGCTCTGCCTCTTTTGGCACGTGTGAGGTGGCCTAACACACAGTAAAAGGAGATGGGAATTATATTGTGATACTACAACATCATTTTTGCCAATCTCTTATCTAGGGATACTGATCTTTGTACGCAGACATAAACGTATAAAAAAAGACAGTGGTGGGAGGTGCATCAATCAATGTGTTCATGCAAGTATTTGAATTGCTTTTCTAACATTTTAGTATGTGTGTGTAATAAAATTGATAAACCACCTCAATCTTGAGGGAAATAGGACATGTAGAGGGGCCAAACTGACATGACCATTGCAGCAAGAAAACCAGTCCTCCTCCAGAATAGATGGCCTTCATTAAACAACTAAGTTGTGTACTCTATGCATATTTCAGTAAGTTATCAAAGCAAGAATGAATTTGTTGGAAATTATTCTGGGGTAATTTCCTCTCTGTGGTTCCAAGTCAGCTTTCTTCTTCATCTGAGTGACAAGAAGTTTAGGAGCCCCAACTGTCTGCACTAAATGGAAGAATCCTTGTGATAAGAAGATACATTGCCATTCATTTGCCTCTCATTTAGCAAAGTAAGCCTATAAGAGAAACACACAGACATCTCCCTCCCTCATCTCTCTCCCTCTCCCCCTCCCTCTCTCTCACACATACACACACACCAACATCTCTCATAAACAGAGATGGAAACCACTATCCTTTCCATCTTCATCTTCAGGGAAGCTCTGCAAGGAAACTAAAATTACATTCAGTGAAAAACCATTGATTTCTTACAAATATTTTGTATCAATATAGGGGTTTCAAGATGGAGGGGATAGCCTGAAAAATGCTTTCCCCTTGATTTTTTTTTTAAAAAATTACGTTCTTAAATTTAGACGTGAATAGTCTGCTCGACAGAGGTAATGAAAAATTAGAAGCCAATGCAGAAAAGCTAGCAAGGCCTCAACCTTTTTTCACTGGGAATGAAGAATGGTTGGATTTGTAAAAAAATTAATAAACTCTGTTTTTAAAATATCTTCATTTGTATCGTGTGCATTGTCTGAATCAGTTTGTTTTGAAATTATGGGTTTAACTTAGCAACAATGATGCAGCTTCAGTTATAATTAATTGAAATTATTTCACAGCTAAAACAAGTGTGATAGCAATTTTGAGTCTTTAACACAGAGGAAGATGTGTGTCTGTTTAGTGTTAGTATAACAAAACTAACTGCAAGGCATGTTAAAAAGACATCGGCATGGGGAGCACAACCATCCAGGGAGAATGTTAATTTAAAAAATGGTGGAAAATGTTTCCTCCCTCCTCTGAAAATCTGCTGATCACAGTAATTCACAAGATTACAACTTGTTTAATAAAAAGAAATCCTTAAAGTCCCTAAAACCTATTATTGCAAGATATGTTTTTTTAAATAGGGAAACAATAAAGATACCTAAACAAATCCTTTCATTTGAGCTGGTGAGTCACTAAGCTGTGAGATTGCTTTGTTTGGCTTTAGTATGATGTATGAGCTGAACCATGATTTCTAAATTATGTTTTTTAGTCTTCTCATCGTTTGTGAACTAGATGGCTTGTTGAGTCATCATAGTTACAGCAAACTGTGTCCCACCATGATATGTGAAACCAGTATGATACTGATGGAATCAAGTTTGAAGCTGTTTTACATGTTACACTTCTCCATTGTTAATTAAGCAATGATATACTCAACTTTGTGTGTGGGTGTTTGTGTGTGTTCACATAATACCCTGAACGTAAAGAAGCTATGCAAATCTAAAATGTGCTTGATTTGTTTTGGCTCAGAGTGCTGTGAAAACAGCCACAAGCTTGGATTGTTACTCTTAAGTCTTTATAAAGTTTACTACAAGGTAACATTCTCATCCTCTCATTTTCATTTTGTACGACTCCAGATGGCATGCATAATCAGTGGTGGGATTCAAATAATTTAACAATTTAACAACCATTAGGGCAGAGAACTGGTTGTTAAACAACCAGTTTAACAACCTTCCAACAACCTTCCAACAACCAATTCACTAAACTGCTCAGAAAGTTAACAACCGGTTCTCTTGAAGTGGTGCCAACTGGCTGAATCCCACCACTGTGCATAATGCTCCACCTCCTGTTTTATCTACAACAATCCTATGAGATGGGATGGTTAAGAGAGAAAGACTTAAGTCGCCCAACTGGCTTTCATGCTTAAGGGGGGATAAAATTCATTGTCTCCAGTTTCTAGTCCAGCACCTTAATCACTTTTTATTTTAATTTGAAAGCACAGGTTTTCTAAACATCTTTCTTTTTGTGATTCTGTAATATTGAGGCTAAGCGCCAAAGAAAAAGCTAACTCTTTACTGCCATCAGGTGAGATCAGCCTGAATTTTGTGTGTTTTGTTATCCCAGCAATTAAGCTGTATCATCCATGTTTTGGGACTCACCAATTATGCTGTATCATCCAGCGGGACCTAGGAAGCATGATTTTTTTTTCATTTGCAGTATCTGCCTGCTGCTATAATACCTTCCCCCTCCCCAAATCCAGATGGCTTCCACCTTAATGGCATTTAGAAAGCTATTAAAGACCTGATTGTTCTCCTAGGTCAGTGTGATCCTTGAGCCCCCAGTCAGATGGACTTTTCTTTATTTATATGTTTTTTTGACTCAGGGGTGAAATCCAGCAGGTTCTGACAGTTTTGAGCAGTTCAGAGAACCAGTGAATACCACCTCTGGCTGGCCCCAGAGTGGAGAGGGAATGAGGATTTTGCAGTATCCTTCCCTCAGGAGTGGAGAGGGAATGGGGATTTTGCAGTATCCTTCCCCCAGGAGTGGGGAGGGAATGGGGATTTGGCAGTATCCTTCCCCTGGAGTGGGGTGGGAATGGGGATTTGGCAGTATCCTTCCCCTGCCATGCCCACCAAGCCACACCCACAGAACCGGTAGTAATAAAAAATTGGATTTCACCACTGCTTTGACTTGCTCATGATAACTTTTTCAATGTTCTTCTCTTTTAAAATTGTAAGCCCTTGTTCAGAGTTGGTGACCTCTCAATTGTATACATAAAATATTAAAACTCTGGTAGCCATTTGGATTTTTCCAGCCCTGATAGCCATAAATATATATATATATATGTGTGTGTGTGTGTGTGTGTGTGTGTGTGTACAGGTGATATCTCGGGTTTCTTCCCGTGTAATTGCAAACATATCTTTGGAAGTATTGCAGCGACGTTTCGATGAAATCTCATTCATCATCTTCTGGCTGATGTTTTCGGTTTGGTGCCTATGGGCAGAAAACAAACCGAAAACATCAGCCAGAAGATGATGAATGAGATTTCATCGAAACGTCGCTGCAATACTTCCAAAGATATGTTTGCAATTACACAGGAAGAAACCCAAGATATCACCTGTACACACATATATACCCGTGAAAACTTACACAGATATATATATATATATATATATATATATATATATATATATATATATATATATATATATATATATATATATATATATGTTCTGAGGTTTTCGCGGGTGTTTGTATGTAGGTCTTTGATTATTCGGGTCTTCTCCCGTGTAAAATTGGAAGTGTCTTGGCGACGTTTCAACGAAGTCTCATTTGTAATCTTCAGCCGTTCTCGGCTTCGTGCTTCCAGGACGACTTCGTCGAAATGTCGCCAAGACACTTCCAATTTTACGCGGGAGAAGACCCGAATAACCAAAGACCTACATACATATATGTGTGTGTGTGTGTGTGTTTGTGTGTGTGTCTATTCTAGAGCAATTCTACCAACAGGAGTAAAGAGCTCCAATGTCAAAACTCTATTATAATCAATGTACAATTCTATTATAATCAATGTACAATGTTTAGAATCTTACATAATGAAGGTTCCAAAGATGAGAGACTTAGTTTACTGCATGTAGATGAGAGACTTAATTTACTGTGTTTTTTTCCACTTCCACTACAGCAAATCCTTTACAAAGTAAATGAGGACAGTACACGGACTGTGTCAGCATGTTCTGAGCCATTCCCTCATGAACATTAATCTATACCACTTAGTAAGTAGTACTTAAGCTACCACTCCTGAATTGCTTGTTTGTTTATTCGTGTCAGAAGCATCACAATTAAAATAAGGCATACTACATGACATAATATTTAAAATATAAAGTACAAGATTAAAATATGGACAAATTGAATATCTTGCCCAGAAACCAGTAATACTGTATTAATTGTTATTTGTTGTGCTGTCATGAGGTTCTCAAGTCTACACTGATCGGGGCACAAAGGGCAGGTAAATATATATGTTGTTATCTGCTTGTCACCACAATCACAAAGAGCAGATGCAACCAGATAGCCCCTCCCCCTCTCCCCCCCCCCGGATCTACAGTATATCAGAGCTTCATTTACTTATATCTAATTTTATACATGAGATGTAACTTTCTGATCATACAACAAAATGTTTGTCTCCTTTCTTCCGTACAAAATCTACACCCGAGTCTATTCTGCAAATTCTTCCAATATTTTCAGCAAATTTTGGATAGGTGAGCTATGAGATTGTAAATTAAATCCTCCACCTATATTGGTGGAGAGTCATTGGATTTCATAGACAGCCAGTTTGGTCTAATGGTTAAGACACCAGGCTAGAAAGCAGGAGATGTCACATCCTGCCTTAGCCAGGAAAGTCAGCTTGGTGAATACAGTCTCTTAGCCCAACCAATCCATTTCACAGAATTGTTGTTGGAAAAATAGGAGGAGGAATAGGTCTTGAATGTGTTTGCAGCCTTGAGTTACTGGTAAAAGTAACAAAGGAGGGATATAAACAAATAGTTAATATTTCCAATGAATAATGCCAGTAATGGTTTATATTATTCAATCACAATTTTCTTTTCCATGCTTTCTCAGTTCATTTCTGTTGTTTTTATACATGATATTAAGGAACTCAACACTTTGAGACTAGCAATTCCCTTTCCTCTCAGCAATGTGCATATAAAAGTCTTGAAATAATGTAATATGCTTCAAGTGATCATTAAAGTTACCTTCTTATTTGAAACGCTGACCCCTGAACACAATTCTCACCTCCAGTGATTAGATAGAAAAATTCCATCTACTATATTCTAGAGCATTTAAGGTAATTCTTCCATTTTAAAGGTAAATTACTGAAGAGAAATCGAAACTCCCTTTTAGGTAATTAATACTAATAAATAATTACTAGCAGAATGAAGGATGGCATCTTATTGGTCAACAAATAAGCTCTTGAAAAAAGATTATAACCTATATACAAAAGACATAGAAATGAAATGCATTACATAACTGTAATAGCTTTAACACTGTCTCCAGAATATATGAAGAAGAAATAAAACCATATTATATGACTATAATAGATAAAGGTGACTTAAGATCATGCTCAATTCCCAAAGCTGCCCATGCAGTTTTCTTGAAACAATTCACTATTATCTCTTTCTAGCTTGTCATTTTCAACCTAGTCCAGCTTACAGCTGTGCTATTTCTTGATAATCTTCCATAGGTGTACTAATTGAACCTAACCCTACTTAGCCTCCAAGTCCAGTCAACTATTGCCAGCTGTGATAAATTTAATAAAACCTACAAAGAAGAGTATGACTCTCATTGGTTCAATCTGACACCAGCTAGTTTAAATTTGCGTAGTTTATCCATTTTAATAAGTGTATAGTATTACAATGCTTGCTACATGAGGAAGGCCAAGTTCAGTTCTATAATGATGTCAAATATTAGTAGAAGTATTGTTCAATTGAAAGCAATTAAAGCTTCAGATCTTCCACTGAGATAGCCAATGGCTTGGTTTTTTTAAAATTTATAAAATCCTAACTTGTGTATCTAATAAAGGTCTTTTTTACTGTGTAATAAAGGCGCTTAATAATTATACAAACTACATTTCTAGACAAAATATATTAATCAGACTCAGAACTGCAAGAAAGCATTATCATGGAAATTATAATTATTGTAACAGCTGGATTCCCCTATGATTCTTCAGAGTGTTGTTAAACCCGACATGAAAAAGAAAGTCAAAATCTTAACTAATTCAATAAACAGGTACGATTAACAGTAAAGTAAAGGAGAAGATGAGGATGAAGCTATTGGAGTATCCCTGTGTTTTATTATAGTAAATCAAAGAGAATAGAAAGAACAAAAACACACAAAGGAAGCTCTCAGAACCTGTAGATATCCTAACTGGACTTTCATCAAATCCACAAAAGGATTCAGCAGGAACTCCTTCATAACAGACAAAGAAGAGAACAATAAATGGAGCAACATTGTCATTCCATACATTGCAGGAATATCTGAAATGTTCAGGAGGATTTTCAACCAACATAACATACACACACAATTTAAACCCAAGAATACATTAAGGCAAAAGCTTGTCCACCCCAAAAACATCCAGACATAAACAAAGCAATCTAGTATAGGCAGTGCAGACCTGTATATTGGGGAAAGAAAACAACCAGTTCACAAATGCATGGCATGTTGGCACAACACAGGAGAACAAACTTATAAGGACAGGATTCAGCAGTACATCTGCCTTTGAAAGACAAAGGCAACACTTTTGAAACAACAAAATCCACATTTTGGACTGAGAGGACCACGGGTTTGAAAGAGGAATCAAAGAGGTCACTATGTCAAAATTGAAAGCCCTCCCTCAACAGAGGGGGAGAGATATGACACCACCTATTGCCTGTTTAGGGATGCAGTGGCTGGCTAAGACACTGAGCTTGTCAATAAAAAGGTCGGCAGTTCAGCGGTTCAAATCCCTAGTGCCGCATAACAGGATGACCTCCCATTACTCGTTATTCGTCCCAGCTTCTGCCAATTTAGCAGTTCAAAAGCACATAAAAAATGCAAGTAGAAAAATAGGGACTGCCTTTGGTGGGAAGGTAACAGCATTCTGTACAACTTTGATGTTTAGTCATGTTGGCTACTTGACCATGTAGACGTCTTCGGACAGCGCTGGCTCTTCAGCTTTGAAATGGAGATGAGCACCAACCCCTAGAGTCAGGAATGACTAGCACATATGTGTGAGGGGAACCTTTACTTTTATTTCCTGTTTACAATGCAGTCCTTTCAGCAGGCCCAAGAAGATTCCACTTCCGTTTGCACTCTGATTCAGATGACTCTGTAAGAAAACAAGCTAGCTCAGAGAGCACCAAGGATCCCTCATTTCAACTTTGAACTGCAAATATTCTCCTTTATTAGTCTACTTCATAGTAAATCCTATTGAGTCCTTCCCAGAAACTAATTCTACAGTTTCAAACTTGAACACTCTAATTGTTCAGAGCGTGCTACATATGCAGTTACTTGCTGTATGCATTTCTGAATCAGGACCATTATAAAGGATCAGAATCAGAATCAGAATAGAGCTGGAAGGGACTTTGGAAGGTACTTCAAGCAGGAAATCTTATACCATACCCAAAGCATAAAGAAAAAGAAGGTAAATATATTAGTATATTCAATGTATAGGTAGTAGTTGACTTAGGATCACAATTGAGCCCAAATTTCTGTTCCTAAGTGAGACATTTGTTAAGTAAGTTTTGCCCTGTTTTACGATTTTTCTTGCCACAGTTGTTAAATGAATCACTGCAATTGTTAAAATAGCAACATGATTGCTAAGTGAACCTGGCTTCCCCATTGACTTTGCTAGTCACATGACCCCAGGGCACTGCAACCATCGTAAATATGAGTCCGTTGCCAAGCATCTCAATTTTGATCATGGAACTATGGGAGTGCTGCAATCAGTGGTGGGATTCAACTGATTTGCACCACTTTGGCTGAACTGGTTGTTAAATTGCTGGCTGGCCCTCCCCGTTCCAGAAGTCCCCATGCACCCTGTTTTGCTTCCCAGATAAGTGCAGGGAGGCCTACTAGGCCCAAAATGATTTCGGAGGAGTGTGGCGCCCCCCTCCCCCCATGGCCCGTTTTTGCTGCCAGGGGGCTGCAGGAGGCCATGTACTGCCTGTCACACTCCCTGGCCACACCCCTGGCATGCTCCCTGGCAACACTCACCCAGTCAGTCATTAGGGCAGAGAATTAAATTATTTGAATCTCACCACTGGCTGCAATGGTCAAAAGTGTGAAAAAGAGTGATGTCACTTTTTTCAGTGCTGATATAACTTCGAACAGTTTCCAAATGAACTGTTGCAAGTCAAGGACTACCTGGGTTATATTTTTATATTAAAAAACCTGTCAGTTTCTTCACCATTCCCACGGCTTAATGCAGAGTCTATCATGACAGACAGACCGGCTAAGGAGGTGTTAAAGCAGAAACAAATAGCTGCCTCATGTTGCTAGTAATTTTTGGCATCAGCTAACAGCCTCCTGTAGCATTTTAGCTCACATCTGGTGCTGGAAGCAAAAAACTCATTGCAAGATACAGATCGAATATAAATCAGCACAGAGAGACACAGCCCACAACTGGGCTTGTCAGTTTATATCTGCCTTTAGATTTTAATTATCCCTTCCGTCAGACGTGACAGGTTGTAACCTGGAGAATCAAATAATATATATAAAGCCCTCGAAAGCTTTGAAAATGTCAAAACACAGCAAATGAAAAAACTAACCTGGGAGTCAGTTTGCGTATTAACAAGAAGGGAGAAAAAATGTCTCCATCCCACAGACTGCTGTTCAATTATATTTTTATGAATAATGATGATGGTGGGAGAAGAATGCAAAATTGGAGGTGGGGGGAAGAACAGTTGAAAACAAGGCTGCCCTCTGAAAAGTTCAAACCATTGAATGAAGTCACATTGCATCTATACACTATATTAGGATGTCTATGTATCTCTAGAAACTTGATTAAACTCAGTGCAAATAATGTATGAATTATTGAAAAGCGTTTTGAGGAAATAAATAGGACATTCCTTCTTAAATCCATAGCAGCTCAGTTCAAGGTTCTCATTTCCATCATATTGAATATTTATATATTTATATTTTATATCAGCATATACCAACATATCAACAGCCCGGCTCTTCAAGTCATACAGAGGAAATATACTTGTGTGGGCTTTCATGGTCGATATCAATGAACTACTGATGAGCTTTCAGTTTTCCTGATGTTTCTCATCAGAACCACTTTCCAATAGACCATTTCAGAAACCAATCAGGACCCAGTTTTCTGTCACATGGACCAATCAGAGATTAGCTTGTCAAGTATAAATGCAAGAGCCCAATTAGCCTCGGTCCAGTTCTATGTCAGTTGCTGAGAAATACACCAGAAGGATGTCATTCATCTCTGAAGATGCTAGTCACAGCTGTCATTGAAATGTCAGAACGTCAGAAAACTAGACTACAGCCATTCAGCTCAAAAGCTCATTACTTCTTGATACAGAACAAATATTTGATTTAAGTTTCCTTCAATCTCTGGTATTATCAGCTACCCACTTTAAAAACACATTTCCCATATGGGCAGTTAAAATGGTTATTAAGAAGTATCATGCATATTATCTTTCCTACCTACACAATTTCACTTTTATTATTTTCTTCGTATTCATACCATGTTCTGAAAATATGTATCCTAACGGATAGAACGTGCAACTGATATTCAGAGAAAACCAGTTAAATGCCTCTGGAATTATATACTGTAACATATGATCTCCAAGTACCAAAAAGGAGACTAATACAAGATTCCATTGTATGATAATGACACTCTAAAGAATACTGAATGCCAGTTTCAGCAGATTGACACTCTCTCCTGGGGAGTAATTAATGGATCAAATAGACCAGGAGTAGCTACCAAAAGCAACTTGGTGACCTGTGTTCCAAAAATGGTTACCCAGTGAGTGAATTTGACATGACAGGTAACACATTCTGCAACTTTGCAGTACAGTGATGCTAATCATAACAATCAAATTCCATAGTAGTATTTTTTAAACAAATGATGATCTAAGAAAAGAAAAGCATAATTTACTTTAGCAATACAGATCAGCAGATATTTCAGAGTCAGAAATAGGGAATGGTTATTTTAATGTGTCTCAGAGAGCACAACATGCAATTCTTTATTGTCTTCTCTTCTACCTCGAGGCTTAAGCTCTAGTTAGACAGATTTATGTAAGTCTAACCAAAAAAGACATCTGAATAATTATTCCTTTATTTTTCTTTGTATTCAATATGTTTGCATCAGAGAAAGGAAAATCCTTTGTTAGCTTAATTCTCAGAAAGAGCTTGAGATCTGTAAGAGAGATATCTTGATGAGACCAAAGCTAAGTGAATACAGACCTCAATTGCCTGCCCAATACTCCAAAATGAGCATAAGCCACTCCCTTGCATATGTAACATAAAATAACAGGGTTGGAAGTCTTCTAATCCAACCCCCTGCTTGAGCAGGAGATCCTGTACCATTCTGGACAAATGTTTGCCCAATCTCTTCTTACAAATCTCCAGTGATGAAGCACCCACAATTTCTGGAGGCAAACTGTTCCACAGATTAAAATTAGTACATGCTGGGAAGTTGCTGCTGCTCTGAATGTAGCTAGCAGAATTATTACTGGATGCCTTAAACCTACCTTTTACTTTGTATTTGTACTTTGTACTTATTTTAATTGTGATGCTTTTGACACAATAGGACACTGACAGGAAGTTTCTCTCCTTAGTTCTAGATTGGATCTCTCGTTATAATTTTCTACCCGTTACTTCTTGTCCTGCCCTCTGGTGCTTTGGAGAATAGGTTGATCCCTTGTTATCTGTGGCTTCTTAGAAGAAAGTAAAGCCATCAATTCAAAAACTTGAATCTCTGTCTTCTCAGAAATGAATTTCGTTGGATTCATTCCCAGGAAAGCATTTATAAGATCTCGGCCTCCTTATAAAGAATCAAACAATAAACTGGTCGCACAGGTAACAAAAGAGCAAATTGTTCTGCTCTGAACCCTTTTATTTCAGGGTCAGCTCCAAACTATTTATGCAAGCACAAAGCATCTTTTTTTGGAGATCATTTTTAGAATATTGGAATACACTGCTGTTCATGCAGCGCGATCTTATACATATCTATTCAGAAACAAGTCCAAAGGAATTTAGTTTTATTTCCAGGCCAAAGGAATGCACAGTGAGCAGAATTAAATCGTATGAGATGAAACAGTAAGTATTGATTGTGTTTACAACTTTGCACTACCTCCTATAAAAAACCCCTAAATTCTTTTACTTCCTCCTTAATCACTGACTCAAAATATAATATCAACAAGCATAAGATCAATACAAGTAATCCTTGTTTAGTAACTGCCTCCTTCAGTGACTGTTCATAGTTATGCTTGTGATGAAACACTATATCTTATGACCAATGACCACATTTACAACCTTTGCAGGTCTCTAAAACAATGGAACAATGAAGGAAGATCATAAGCACAGTCATGGTTTCATTTTATGACCTCTTCATTTAACAACTGAGTTGGCAGAACCAACTATGGTTGCTAAGTGAGGACTACCAATATAATTTATAGCTCATATAACATGCATCAGCATTTTACCAAATATAGCTAGGCTCACTCATGAATCTCTCTTTTCTACTCCTGGCCAGAGGTGGTATTCAGCGGCAACCATGGATGGGCCTGTCCACCTGCCCTAGCACTATGCCATCCTATTTAGCCATGTTTTCGAGGCTGAGCACATGCATGGAAGCTGCACACAAGAGCAAAGTAGTTATTTGAGCAAATATATTCTTGAAGTCTGGGATGGAAAAGGAATAGCCAGCCCTACAATTGCAGATATGAGGTTATTAATTTGCTACAACCAAATTGCATTTGCTCCTAAGCAGCTGGAAAAAGATTTGGCTTCCTATAAGAGGGAAAAGATAAATCTTTCATTGATAAAACAGGCAAGCAATGGACATGCTTAGAAAAAGCCCCTTGACTTCCAGGAGAAAAAGAAAAAGGAAAAGTGGGAATCTTGCAGGAGTCATAAGGAACTGTTTCTAGATTTGGAGTTTGAATTTTTTCTAGGTCTAAGATTTTGATGGAAGACTATAGTTTGAAAAACAGCAATCTCAGGAGATTTGTGACAGTTGCCTGTCTGTGTATGTAATAACTCACATATTCTTTGGTAGTTAAGAGAGAATGGGAGCAGGGTTAAAATCCATCCCTTTGTTTCTTTTTTTCAAATAACTTTTGCATTGCGGGTGATGTTAATAGGCAGTGTGATTTGGCCTGAATTGCACCAATAATTCCAAATTTAGTTGGAGATGTCTGCCTATATAGATATGCCCTACATTAAGGTTTAATGAAACTAGTAGCGAATTAGAAATTCACACATACTAGATACTATTAGTGACCTTTCTGAGAATTAATCCTTTATTGTATACATTCTAGACAGAATTTGTCACACATTAATAAAATCAGCGGGACCTGTTATCAGTTGTTGTTCTTTTATTTTTAAAAAGATTAATGCAATTTAGAGGCATATAATGTATGTAAGGAATGTTTTGTCATTCATAAATAATCCTTATTCATCTGTTTGCTGGGTTAGCATACAGGGGAATTCTAGAAGGATTTTGACAGCAGAATTTTAGGGGTTTGTTCAAGAGCAAATCCTAACGTATTTTCCATCTATGTCAACATATTTCATTCTTGAAATATGTGAGAGCCCAAAAAGGCAGCAAGAAGAAATAAAAGTCTTCTACTATTAGTGTCTTAATAAACAAAAGTGAGGCTGAATGGACAGGACTTGATAATAGTGACATACATTCCTTAGAGTGTGATTGTTTTCAGACAGGGACACAACCTGGCATACATTTACAAGAACAAGTTTATAGTGATGCTTGAAGAAAAAGTATGGAGATTGGAGCAATGAGTAGCTATGCTTCAGCTCCTAAAAGAGGAAATTGTTAAAAGCATGAATAAAAGAGTTGTTGGATCAAGCAAAAGTGTTGCTATAAATGAATAAAGTAACAAACCTCTATTAAAAGAAAGAGAGAAACAAAGGTACACAGTGGACAAGAGTGACAATCAGAAACAAGAGAAGATGAGGATTAGTATTAGAATTCTAGAATAGGTCTGAGGTCCTTAGAGAAAAGGATTTTGGAGTTTAAAAATGTGATATTGTTGGTCAAGAGCAGGAAGGTTCATCATCTCAGAAGTGTAGCACGTATGCAGCGGTATTGTGCAAAAAAACAAAAAGGAAGAGTTGCAGTGGTGGGCTTCAAAATTTTTTACTACTGGTTCTCTGGGTGTGGCTTGGTAGGTATGGCAGGGGAAGGATACTGTAAAGTCTCCATTTCCTCCTGATCAGCTGGGATTTGGGAGGCAGAGAATAGATGGGGGCAGGGCTAGTCAGAATGTTTACTACTGGTTCTCCAAACTACTCAAATTTCCGCTACCGGTTCTCCAGAACTGATCAGAACCTGCTGAAACCCACCTCTAGGTAGTTGGCAGTGTAGTACTGAGAGTAACTGAAAGAAACAACTACTGGGCATACTTATTACTCTGTAAAATATGCTACCTTCCAGGAGCATAGATTAAGGATGGGATAAATGTTAAAAATTCTGTGTAGTCCTCTGACAATTACCCATCCTTGACAATCATATTCGGACACATGCTACTATAGAGAGTAAAGAAACTCACTGTCATGTCCCCGTCGGAGCCTGAATCTGCAGGGGAAGACGAGCTGGAACCTGAGTCGACAGAGATTGAGGGGGTGGTTTTGTTGTCTTCAGAAGAAAATGGGGATGGTCAGGGACTTTCAGGATTAGGACAGATTGTAGGCAGTGAGGAACAAAGGCAGGATGAACATGAAAGACAGCTCAGGTGAGGAGCAAGGACCACCCTCTCCTGACCCAAGAACTCAGAGAGTGGAGAGAAGGCATGAACTGCACAGACTGAGCAGGCTACTCAGGAGAGGAGTGCCATGCCCATCTTCACAAGGCACATCTGGGGAATGAGACTTGTGATGCTGTGGGGAGGGACATTTGTCAAGAACAAACACTGAGTTCCTGAAGTGTTGCATGCCGACGTTTGAACCTTCCAAGAGTCCTTGCATTCTTCCTGGCATTCTGGATTAATTACCTAGATCTTTTGCTTCTTGAACTCCTTGATTTGCCAAATAAATTTGGATTTATTGCTGTGCAGCCTTGGTGCAGAGAGCACTGGGTGGACTAATTGCAGCCAGATGCTGCTTGAGGTTTGTGTGGGGGTTTCTTATCACTCTGCTCTGGCACATGCCAGGAAAGTGGAAGCATTTGGGGAAATTCGGAACAATAAAGGGATGGTTTGAACTGCCAGCTGTTTGTATTATCTCTGTGCCATGCCCTGGGTCATCACACTCACCATTTCTTAGACAAAAGGGGTTGAAGCATTTTTACAGAATACAGAATAATGGAGTTGGAAGGGTCCTTGGAGGTCTTTTAGTCCAAAACCCTGCTCAAGGAGGAGACACTATGCAATTCTCGACAAATGGCTGTCCTATCTCTTCTTAAAAACCTCCAGTGATGGAGCATTTACAACTTCTGAAAGCAAGCCTCCACTGGTGAAAGAAAAAGAGAGAGAATGTGTGTGAGAGAGGTAAGAAGGAAGGAAGGAAGATCTTGCCTTAACTCAATGAAATATAAGAAGGAAGAGGAGGTACAACACAATCAGATTTGCAAGATTCAATTATTATAGCCAATCTCAATAAAAGTAAATTTAGACATTCCTGTGCATAATTTGCAATCGAAGATCAAATCAACAAGCACTAAATATATACAGCAGTTTAAAAATCATGCATTAATTTTATATATATGAGCCAAAACCAATCTAATTCCTATAGGCTAAACTTGCAAATAAAACATTTCCTTTAATAGACTTAGATATTGGTCATTTAAAAGGAAATCAGTGGCCTTCTAATCATGAGGGAAATTAAACTTTGTAATAATTGAGTTTATAAGTTTTTAAGCACCATTTGAATTGACTTTTTAATAGAACAGGAGATACAGATTCAACTTCTGCATTCGAAGATACACAAATACTATTTTCATAAAGAAGGTTGAAATTGCTTTCAATTGTCATCCTGCTGGATAGTGGATCAATTTGGAGCAGGGAAAAAAGCCTTTGTGATCTTAAAACAAATACCATAATAAAGTCCAGGAGGCTGGGGTAATTCTACTGTAATAGAGATGAAAATTTTTGGTCTCATCTCACTGAATATCTAAATCCCAGACCTTCTATTTCAGTTCTGCTACAATTTTAGCAGGCGTAAAACAAACAAAACTGATATTTACATAGATAGTACATCATAACTTAATTAGTTTACCTTTGCAAGGTGGATACAGATCTATTGTTCAGCTTAAACTGAACCAAGGAGGTACACAAAAGGGTTTGTTAGGGTCTTGTTTTGCCCAAGACCCTAAGTTAGATAGATTTAGATTTATTGGATTTATATACCGCCCTACTCCCGAAGGACTCAGGGCAGTGTACAGCCAACAATAAAAATACATACGTACAAAATTTAAAAACCAACTAAAAACAGATTAAATGAATTTGGCCCGGACAGAATTAAAACACCCCAATATAATTTAAAAATTTTTTAAATTTGACACTAAAAACGGGGAGTGGTTAGGCCAGGCCCGCCTGGCGAAATAGAAAAATCTTAAGAGCGCGGTGGAAGGTGGGCAGATCTGGGATCCTCCGTATCTCTGGGGGGAGCTCATTCCAGATAGTAGGTGCCCCCACAGAGAAAGCTCTCCCCCTGGGGGCTGCCAGCCGACATTGTTTGGCTGACGGCAGCCGGAGGAGCCCCTCTCTATGAGAGCGTACTGGCCGGTGGGAGGCTTTTGGTGGTAGTAGGCGGTCCTGCAAGTACCCAGGTCCTAAGCCATGGAGCACTTTAAAGGTAGTAACCAGGACCTGGAAGACCACCGGGAGCCAGTGCAGCTCGCGCAGGAGAGGTGCCACATGGGAACGCCATGTCGCTCCCATCACCACCCGCGCGGCCGCACTCTGCGCCAGTTGGAGCCTCCGGGTGCTCCTCAAGGGGAGCCCCATGTAGAGAGCATTACAGTAGTCTAGACGGGAAGTGACAAGGGCGTGAGTGACCGTGAGCAAGGAGTCCCGATCCAGAAAGGGACGTAACTGGCGGATCAGGCGAACCTGATAGAAAACCCTCCCGGCCACGGCCGTCAGATGCCCTTCCAAGGACAGCCGTGAATCCAGGAGGATACCCTCTCCATGGGGGCCAGTGATTCGCCCCCAATAGTCAGTGATGGCACCAACTGACTATATCGGGACGTCGGAAACCACAGCCACTCGGTCTTGGATGGGTTGAGCCTGAGCCTGTTCCTCCCCAAGTGTATTCTTCACTTGACCTCTAATGTTGTAATGCTAATAGAATTGGGTTATTGTTTTTAGAAATGTAGCTTGTATGGAGTAGGCTTTTTGCTCCCCCCCACCTCCACATCCCGATCCAGCGTAGTGTGGAAAATGGGGCATTTCCAACGACCTTTCTCTTTTTTCCCCCCCTAGCCTCTTTTTGCCAGTATTCAGCAGGCAGGAAATACTCTTTAGATGGGCTTTTATTTTGTCAGCCCAAGGGCGGGTGGGGGAGGAGGTAGGAAATCGCCCTGTCTCTGCAGCATCGGTCATGTGACTGAGTGGGTGTAGCCAACTCCACACCACTCACAGCAAGGTGCCGCCCCACCTTGCAGTGAGTGACGTTGAGTTGGCCATGCGCACCGAGACACATGATCACCTAGCCATACCCACCTTAGCCACACCCACAGAACTGGTTGTTAAATTATTTGAATCCCACCACTGAACTAAGGCATGTATGACTGTGAACAATATAAAAGAATAGGTATGGGAGGATTGGCAAAAGATTTAGAACAAAAATCTGAACTGACAAAAACTCAGCAATATAATTAATATAAAGATTGGACAGCAGGATGCTAATTTGCATCCTTGTTTGCACTTTTTTTCAGGTGGAAGTAAACCCCATCTCTATTGTCATTATCCTTGATCTTTATGTTAATTCCATGGTGTAAATGTATGATCAATTTAAGGCGACCACACCATCTCCTGAAACAATGACGCATTATGGAGGAAAAAAGAAGAAATCACAACCCAATTTTGAGCAAACAAGAAAAAAGAAAGCTTTCAAGCAGTTACAAATTGATGTTTTGGTTCCCAAAAAAGTCAGCATGCCAGTAAGTACAAAAGACTTGTTTCCATTAAGTAATCAGTGTGATCTCCTGGTAGAGTTACAAGAAGTTCCTGAAGTTGGAAAAGATAAAATGGACAGATGAGATTGTCTTACCACCTTGCAAAAACCTTGCTCAACATACTAAGGGCTTGGTAAATGACATCCTCCTCTTCCCTCCAATTTACCTTAATCTGACTTAATACCAAGGCAGTGCCCAGTAATGACAGTCACTGTCTCCTTGATAGCCATCTAGTGTATATTTATTTATTTATTTATTTATTTATTTACTTATTTACTTATTTATTTATTTATTTATTCGATTTATATGCCGCCCTTCTCCAGAGACTCAGGGCAGCTTACAATGTGTTAAGCAATAGCCTTCATATTTTGTATATACCTGCTTAGTAGGGCTTTCGCCCCCCCGCCCACAAGCGGTGTTCTTTTTTATACAAAGTCAGCTTATTGCCCCCACAATCTGGGTCCTCATTTTACCTACCTCGGAAGGATGGAAGGTTGAGTCTGGTGAGATTTGAACTTGCAGTAATTGCAGGCAGCTGGCAGCTAAGTGCTATTTAATAGCGCTTTAGTCCACAGCTCCACCAGGCTCCTGCTACCCCCAGTCAAACTCTTCCTGGTCAGCCTGATGAATTCTAAACTCAACTCTTTTGTGTGTAATTATGATTCAAGAATATAGGCATGTTCACTGTCACAGACTCCAGGCTATTCCAGCATCTAACCAGTGTCTAATCTCCCTTTACTCTAGAATTGCTTAAGAATTGATTTTACTAACATTTTTGCCATCAATTTACTTATGAATTGTTTGAATGTTACTTAATGATATATTTTAACTGAGTTGGCACTGTTACTATGGAGTAACAGTGGTATAGTCTGTGACTATAATAAAAATTGCCTGTTAAAAATATCCATATACATTCAGGATTCAAGTAAATTATTTTATTTTATTTTATTTATTTTTTAATTTATTTTATTTCATCAAGCATGTATTATATAACAGATATAAGTATAAATGTGATTATGAATACATGAAATGGATATGAATAAAAGGGAACATTAGGACAGGGACTATAGGCATGCTGCTGCGCTTATACACCCCTTTAAAGACCTCTTAGGAATGGGGTGAGGTCCACAGTAGACAGTCTAAGGTTAAAGTTTTGGGTTTAAGTTTAAGTTTAAGTTTAGGTTTAAGTTTAAGTTAAAGTTTAAGGTTAAAATTTGGTGACATTATGGATAATATCTAGGTTAAAGTAAATAGATGAATGGATAAAAGCAATATTTATTATCTATCACGCCAAGGATACGCACCCACCCACCCACCCACACACACACACGATAGATAGATAGATAGATATAGATAGATAGATAGATAGATAGATAGATAGATAGATAGATAGATAGATAGATAGATAGGCAGGCAGGCAGGCAGGCAGGCAGGCAGGCAGGCAGGCAGGCAGGCAGTGTTCTGCCCCAGCTCTGCATTCCCAAGGATTGTGACACACACCAATGGTCCTAATCAAAGTTATATTGTACCAAGAATAAACAAAGTCCAGCAAAGGTTGGCAACCAGCCCAGAAAACAAGATGCGATAAGACACTCACTCTCAAAATGCTCTGTAATAATTACACATTGTTTCCAGCAAGAAATTACTAACTGCGTGCAATTTAAATAGGCTAAGGGAGTGGCCAATTATCCTCAAACCTTACTCTCGAGGAGACCTCCTCCTCCTGAGTAGCCACTCCTGCCTTTTGGCAGCCCTGCATGCTCAAGCATCGAGGAGAGGCTCCTCCACTTCGCTCTCTCCACTTGAAGGAGCCTCTGGAGGTTCTGAAGGCCCAAGCTGAGTCTCTGCTCTGGCACCACGTCCTCTTCAGCCTCCTCGCTGTCCAACATGAGCGCCGGTTGCGCAGGCTGCTGGCGTGACCCCACACCAGCCTCGTCGTTGTCGGGATCAGCCACGATCCGCGCTGGCAGGCCACAACAGATAGAAAAATAGACAGACAGATATAGATATAGATAGATATAGATATAGATATAGATATAGATATAGATATAGATATAGATATAGATATAGATATAGATATAGATAGATTATATATATATACACACACACAGACATGTTTATATATATATATATATATATAGAGAGAGAGAGAGAGAGAGAGAGATTGATATATTAATATAGGTAGATAGATATAGATAGATAGATATAGATATCAATAGATATCAATAGATAGATAGATAGATAGATAGATAGATAGATAGATAGATAGATAGATAGATAGATGATAGATAGATATCAATTGATAGATACCATGGGGAGTCTTATTATTTTGGGGGTGCAGGAGGTGGCAAGCATGGGACTGGATGTCCCATTGCTGCCGTTGCCTCCCCTCCCTGTTCTTCGCACTGGCCGAGCGACTCAACACATCCCACCTCACCCCAATGTCAACAGCTGCTTCCCTTCCCCAATGTCTCTTTATCGAGAGGGGTGGCAGGTGGGGCGGGGAGAAGTGAGACACATGGAGCAAGACATGGCTCCCTATCTCTTCTCCCCCACTCACCAGGCATGACAGGCCTCCTGCCCCTCGCTTAGCCGCCCACCCCCTTTAGGGATGCAATTTGGGGGTGGCAGGTAGGGCAGGTAAGAAGCGGGACATGCGTCTAACCTTTTCAGCTCCATCGCGTTCCTCGCCATTGCGTCCAGGGAAACACACTGTAAAAGAAAACCTTATTGCAAGTTCGAGAAGTTTGATTGAACTTGTGAGAAGGTTTTCTTTTTCAGCATGTTTCCCTGGACACAACGACAAAGAACGCAATGGAGCTGGAAAGGTATGATGCGCGTCCCGCTTCTCACTCACCCTACCTGCCAACCCCAAATTGCATCCCTAAAGGGGCTGGTGGCTAAGTGAGGGGCAGGAGCCCTGCCATGCCCAGTGAGGTGGGGGGGAGAAGAGATGGGAAGGGGAGCCATGACTCACTCCAAGCATCTTGCTTCTCCCCCACTCCACCTGCCACCCCTCTTGATAAAGAGACAGTGGGGAAGGGAAGCAGCCAGACTGCTGTTGCCATTGGGGTGGGGTGGGACGTGTTGGGCCACTAGGCCAGCACAAAGAACAGGGAGGGATGGGCATGTCCCCCCTTAGCCCCCTCCAGCCTCACCTCAACTCATTTTGGTTGCGTGGCAAGCAACCAGAGGAAATGGCAGAACCATCTGCGCATGTGTGTAAGTAATTGGTGGGGGGCTTATTTTGTGGGGGTGGCTTATATTATCGCATGAGCTGAAAAGCCCAGTTGGGCTTATTAACTGGACATGTCAATCACACAGAAGAATGCCACCTGTAATGGATGAATTCACTGAGAAATAGAATCATGATGAATGCTAGGAGACATTTCCAGTTTGACCATCAAAATCAGAGGTGGTGAGATCCCCTTGACTAACCAGGTTAAAACAGAGGCTAAACAGCCATCTGTTGTGGGTATTTAATTTGGTTTCTTACATAAAGCAGGGGCTTAGACTTAAAGACACCAGTGGCAGTTCTGTGAAAGTTAACACAGTTATTTTAGAATGTTTTAAAAATATAATTACATAGCATTACTTATTGCAAATCCCTTTAGTGAACTTTCTTTAACTCAAACACTTTCTTTGGTGTTTTCATAACTGAAGAGATCAGAGTTCAGGCTCTCATACCTGGTGAGGAAACACTTAATACCCTTATCATTTGAATATATTTTCTCTAAGGATGCTCATGCTAATTTTCACCTTCATTAAGTGGCAATCATTGCCATTTACTGACATGAGGGTAAATTCAGGTTCCAGTTCCACTTAAGGGCTCTGTTGATTATACATGGTTTGATTTATGAGAATTTACACTGTGAGATATGATGCTTCTCCCTCTGCTCTTCTCTTCTCTGTATTTGACATGTGACACAAATATTGATTCTTTAAAGTCTTGATCTCTGAGATGTTGGGTCTTGTCTAGATTAGAAAATAGATATAAATAGAGTATAGAATTGTCTAGGGAAAATGTCAAAGTAGGATTCGAAAACATTACTGCCTTCTTTTCCTATATCTTAGTTGTAGGCCACACTGCCTAAAGGCAATTTTTTTTCAAACTGGTGAAGGATATACAGCGACTTTTTACAAAAAGATAGCTGACCTTTTTTGTATGTGCTTGTTTTCATCCATATTCAGAGCAACTGAATTTGTGGAGAAAGAATTCAACAAAGCCATTCTTCTAAATTACTTTCACTGAGCCATTTAACATTTGGAGGCAGGGAAATCTGAAAAGTGGCTAACTAAAATTCACTGTATCCAATATTTGCTTTGATTTGCGAATATTGCAAGTATCATTGCAAAAGGCAGTAGAACACTTGTCAAGGAATTGTAGCCGAAGAAAACAAACAAATGGTAATATATAAAATGACCTTGGAAAGAAAGCATCTATGGTTTAAACCGAAATGAAGATTATAAACATTTAAGTATAGAGATATCATCATACTATGAAAAAAACTGAGCTTTCTCATCTTCCCTTGATTTCTACAAATCCACATTGAGATATTTTAGGAAAGGGTAGACATTAAAGCACTCCACACAACTCCTTTGACTCCAAGATGGCTTCCTTGCTGGTCATTGAATATGTGTCTTTATACCACTGCCTTCATTTTAGAAGCAGTTTAGCTAGATTAATGTGATACAGATCTGTCCCACCCATGACAGGAGAAGATCCCATCAGTCAAGGAATTCTGGCTGGTTGGGTCCAAAAGAAGAGCCTTCTCTGCTATGGTCCCAGCTCTTTGGAATATCTTGCCCCCTGAGGTGAGATTGTCTCCCATCCTCCTGATCTTCCACAAGAGCCAGAAGAATTGATGATACTCAACAGGGGAGTATCATGCTGGAGATAGCTGATGGACTAATAATACAGCCCACCTTCTCCCCTACCCATCTTGGTCCTCCTCTCCTATCTTTTAATTACAATTTTATATTCTTTTAATTATAATTTTGAATTCTTATTGTTATGGTTTTATTGCTTTTAACGTTGTAAGCCTCCCAGAGTCACCTTGTAGTAAGATGGACAGCAAATAAAGTTAATAAATTAACATGGCAGGGCATGCGTGGGAAAGAGTACAAACCCTCCCTTAAGTGAATGTGGTGGTTTGCATTGGAAAAGGGACTTGAGGGAACTTGGTGATGTGCAGGGCTCCAACTATCCAGCTTCAAGGCTACCCCTTATAGCTGCAGAACCAGGCCTGTAATGGTCTGGGGGAATAACCTTGGACAAAGGGAAGAGATGCTGCCTAGGGAACAATTATACAAGAGAGGCAGGAGCCTGCAGTTATGTAACTGTCAGATAAGGAAACTTAGAATTGACCCACTCTAATTGGTCAGGTTGTAAAAAGAGTCAATGCGAGATTTGTACTTTCAGATTTACAGGGTTTTGTTATTGTAACTTTACAATATAGGAGAATTAGCTCATCTAGTTTTCCTGTCTGATTTGCCTGAGAGGGCTGACAAGCCCCAGCAACCAGTTTCATGTCTCTCTTTCATGCTTTGATGTGAATACTATTGTGGAAGGTATTTCATAGATTAATATAGTCTTCTTTCTGGTAACATCCAACACTCCCCTCCACTACAATCCATGGCTTATTTCTGTGCTTCCTGAAGAATACTGCTACCTTCTTCATCAACACAGCAGCCCTGTTTCTCTCTTTGTAGATGCATGGGGTTCTCCATCAAGTACAAAGGTAAGGGTAAGGATTGCCGTGGGCAAAGACAGGGCAGAGAAGGAGATTAGTTTCCAAAAGTACCAGCAAAACTCTCCATATCTGCTTTCATGTGAGTGTAGCAGCTTCATTATTGTTTTAATGTATTGGAAAATGGTTGGATTGTTAATGTGTTGGACTTTAATGTGTTGGAAAAACTATTGGACTGGAGGCAACCGTTCTCCACTTCTGAAGTTCAGAAGAAACACTCCAAAGATTAAGTCACACAAACTGTAGAAAGAGCGAAGAGTTAGTGGAAATCACTCTTTCCATGTGAATATCAATATATCCTATCTTGGATTGAAGCTAATGACTGTGTAACTTCCTTCAAAATCCAAAGAACTTAAATCACTCCACAAAACTCATAATGATCATAGAAATAAGAGGGGAAGATACCATTTTATTGTATAAGATTAATTCTGTAGTCTGAATGAAGTAGAAAGTTAGAAGCAAACGTTATCCTTGTTTATCAGGTTACACATCCAATGAGAAAGGACTAATACTGAATGGATGAATAAATAAATAAATCATTAAGCACTGCATGTGTTGCTCCATAGAGAAAAGTTCATACATTTCAAGGGTAGGTCTAAAGAAAACTTCATTAGCTGCTTTTGTGTCATTTATAATTACTGCTGTTTTTGTGAAAAGAGTAAGGGGGATTGAGGAGAGGGGACTGAAAAAAATGAGAAGAAATGTACTCATTAAACCAAGTAACTCAGAAACTGAAATAAAATTATGTTCTCGTGGATCAGTGGTTTTCAACCTTGTGTGAACTATCTATAAACTGGATATTAGCAAGTCCAAAACAGAGCTGGAAAATAAATATGCAGAAAAGATTTTCAATTGGTAAACATTACTGGGCTAAATATGATATTTTGTCACTTTTCTTCTGGAAGAGGAGCTACTGAAGATTGGAGTATCCCTACTCCAGGGATAGTCATTCATAATGTAGAAATTCCCTGGGGAATGGGTGAAATCCTAGATTTGATTTTAAAGACTCAGATGTTCATGGCAGTGATGATTCCTCTGGTTCAGATAAAGAACTATCATTAATGTAAATATCTGCCTTGCATTGAACCAGAAGAAGAGACTGAGACATTAAATGAACTCAGGGTTGGAGGTGTATGAAGATCAAGTTTATTATTGAATGGCTTACTGTGCCTGAGAAACGGAACTCTTCAAGAATAAAGGCTTTCTTGGAAATTGCGACGTACTTGTGAGAAGATATTTTCTTCAGAAAGTCTGATGATGATCACCTAGTCTAGGAAGGAAGTTTTGGAGGTTTAGTTTTAATTATCAATTTTGGAACAACGTTTATGTTCCAGTTACTTAATCATAAACCATTAATTAAACCATTAATCATAGTTGTAGAAGATGCTAGGTCAAAAAGGGGTGGCCTAGTTCAAGCTCCAAAGCCATGTGTGAATATAGCAATAGCACTTAGATTTATATACCAGATCACAGTGCTTTACAGCCCTCTCTAAGTGGTTTGCAGATTCAGCATATTGCCCCCAACAATCTGGGTCCTCGTTTTACTGACCTCGGAAGAATGGAAGAATATAACCCGCTTCTGGCTGTATATGAATTATTTCCTTAATATCTTGTGTTAAATTTTGTTTCAGGTAGCCTATCTCCTGTCTGTGATGAGCTCATGGGTCAGTGAAATCACATGAACCGAGAAAATGAATTGAATTAACCATGATGCATTTACTTAATCATATGTCATGAACGCAATCAATATTTCCCTAAAACCACCTATCTTTATTTTTCTCAAGTGCAATCAATGCAAGGTTTAAAAAGTCTGTTTGGGCAGCTGCTGTAAGGGGGTCAAGGTATAAGTCCTCCCCCATTTACAGATAACTAATCAATAAATATTACATAGCAACAGCAATCTTTCTACTAACTAAGATTCCTGTCAACCACAAACCACACTTAAAGTAAAATTCCTGGGAGAAGCAATCAAGAGATATCATCTGACCAATAAGCTAAAATTAGCAAGGAGAATATAGAGAATTGCATGTGAAAATCTATTGGGAGCATTCTGGATCAACAAAAACTTCTGGATGGTCTTCAAGGACAAACCCGTGTGGAGTGTGTTTCAGTAGTGTAGACTGAGGTGTGAGTGACCATGAGCAAGGCCACCTGGTCTGAGGAATAGATACAACAAGTTCCACAAGCACTGTTGTACAAATGGGCCCCTGACTACAGCTATTTCAGCAGGAGTTGTAAATCTGAGTCTCCCCCACCCACCCCAGATTATATATCTGCTCTGAATGAGGCAGTGCCACCCTGTCCAGAACCAAAGATGGAAGCACTCCAGCTTCTAAATCCAAGATTCTGTTAATGTAACCTTACCATAAAGTAGATTTAGCTCATTTGGTCATTGTTTTCTGCCTGGTTTACCTGGGAAAACTGACACCAATCTTGTAAATCTGAAAGTACAAATATCCTTCTGGGGGCTATGCCTTCTCTTACTTCACCATTCCTTAGCAGCCTCTCCCCCCTCTCTCCCATAGTCATTCCCACATTATAACCCACCCCCTTTTTCAAGGGGACATTTGCCACTGCATGCCTATCCCTGGAGGTTTTAACCAACCAAAAGAAAGCAAGTAACTGAAGTCTTGTCTGGATGTTCTTGAATTAAGGACTTCTGAAGGATGTGATTTAGACAATTTTCAGATGAGCTTTTAATTACATTAGTACACTATACTCTTGGTGCTTGACACTGTCATTTCTGCCTGGGAATTCAGCATTTGCTTGCAGCTTCTTTGAAGATAAAAGCCTGAAAAATTGTAACTCTCTAAATACTAAACATGTATAAATATTTTCACCCGAAAAGAAGTACTAATTTCTTACTGCAATTTTCACATGTCCTCCTCTGTAAGTAACCAAATTTTCTTAGTGTCTCCACAGCTTAAAGACTTGCAATTAAAAATATTGTAGATTGCCACACGGGATCTATGGGGAAGGGTTGGATTAAGAAAAGTGAAGAGAGTGGTTTTGATTGCATGGTCATGTCCGCCATCTTAACTCTTTTGACACTTCTCATAAACACCATTGACCTGAAGAGATCTCCTTTGGGGTTTACTTGGAAGGGTTTATGTTGCGATTTTTGTTCTCTATACCTGCATAGGTATACAGGGAATTTGTCAACAAATAAAAACAGCATTAAAATAGTGAGAGGTTTCTACTACATTTAAAAGGACATAATTGCAGCAGAATCTTTCCCTGCTCTTTTTACAGTGAAAATTGGGAGCACCAAATTTAGAATGGAAATTGAACCATTCATAGGGATTTATTTCAACTATGAGTTATAAGCCAATCCAGGTATACTCTTGGGCCATCCATGGTGGGAATAGGGGTTTAAAAAGTTGATTGCATCTATTTAATTTATTTAAATAATTATACAACTCACTATTCAAAGAAAAAAAAACACAACACATGAAAACAGAAAAAGACACAAAGACTATAATTACAACTAATTCCAATTTTATAAATATTTAAAAGAGAAAATAAAAGAGAAAGCTTTCAATATGCACCAAGCCTATCTGAGAACTTTTTCCCATAGGGAGAGATAATGTGACATTTTCTGATTGACAGAATACATAATTTTTTCAGAAATTGCTAGATCACACTTCTCTAAAATTTACATTTATAAAATTCTTTATATCTGGAATTACAGCATTTTTCCATCTCCTATGAATTATTCCTTTTGCTATTCCTAGAATATGAAAAACCTGACTATGTTCAGAACATGTTCAGTTCCAAGTAATAGCTACTGTATATAATTTAATGCAATATGCATGTCTTTAAAAACCAAAGCTTTCTTGATAATCTTGTCAACATATTGTGTAACGCTAATTGCAAAAAGACCATGGCCATAATATATGATTTAAAGTGCCCTCAATTTTTTTGTAACACCAACAAAAATAATTACTAGTTTATTCCTTACCAAAAAAAAAAAAAAATCCTGGATGGTATCTGAAAAATAATCTTCTGTTGGCTTAATTTCAAATTTAAATTGCAGGACTTAAACCTAGTCAAGATATTTGCATATGGAACATACATAAAAAGAGGTAGAATTTTAATTGTACCATCAACAATTAACACACACACACACACCCCTTCTCCCTACAGGCTTCTGCGTACTCAGTATGAATATTCTAATGCTGCTGTTTCCAAACCATTACTCTCAAAATGCATTGCAGAACAATTTCCTCATTAATGACCCACAATATTGCTGCTACAAATGGCTCAGAGGATGCTGGAATCCAAGGAACTCATCCAGGGGTGGGTTCTACTTACCTTTACTACCGGTTTGCAACGGGAGCACACATGAACACTTGCTTCGCTCGTGTGCGTGCTTCTGCGCATGGACAGAAACTTCTGCTCATGCACAGATCATCCATGATGACATCCGGGCGGGTGTATGAAGCCTCCCGCCGCTTTTACTACCGGTTCGCAAGAACCGGACTGAACCGGGAGCAACCCACCACTGAACTCATCTAGATTTGGGGTGGGAGGGTGGGTGGCTTTGGAACCTTGCTATTCTGAAGATGCTGTTATGATCTATATTTAAGCATTTTATACCACAGTAAATTTTTTTTAAAAATCAAAGCATTTTACAATACAGATAGTTCTCAACTTATGACCACAATTGAGCCCAAAATTTCTTTTGCTAAGTGAGACATTTGTTAAGGGAGCTTTGCCCTATTTTACGACCTTTCTTGCCACAGTGGTTAAGCGATTCACTGCAGTTGTTAAGTTAGTAACCCGGCTGTTAAGTAAATCTGCCTTCCCCATTGATTTTGCTCATCAAAAGATAGGAAAAGTTGTTCACATGACTCTGGGATACTGCAGAGTTTGAGTCAGTTGTCAAGGATCTGAGTTTTGATTGTGTGACCATGTGGATGGTCATAAGTGTGAAAAACGGAAATAAGTCTCTTTTTTCACAATTAGAAGCAGTGACTTTGAACTGTCACTGCTTCTAATGGTAAAGAAATACTGGAAAAATGTCAAATAATATAAAAATAACTGATTCTATTAGACAAGCGTTTAGTGATGTAGAGGAATTTTTCATAGACCGAGCCAAACAAATTGTTAACACCATAACGGATAGTGGTCCTATAACTCTAGTTACTAAAGGGTTAGTAAAGGGTTAGTACAGGGCTCTAAATTTCCATCATTGCCCAAATTCCGCCATGCAATCGTTCCCTTTTATCATGTTCGAGCTGGTGATTATATTTTGTAAAACCTCCACAGTTCATTAGCAAACACTGTGGAATGTTCCTCATGCTAAGATATTAATGGTTGGGTTAAATAATGCTTTGTGCTGAATTCTTTAGCAGGGGTTCACTTGTGCTTCTTTTGTTGAAAGAAACACTTAGTTGGCAACATGCACAATAGGAACCCCCCCCACTTTTTAAAGAACAGTTTCCCATCTCTGTAGAAAGCATTGCTTTTCTTCCTCTTTCCAATCAAGAGTTCAGTGAGACCCTGAATTGGTGACTGCAGAACATCTGTGGTAAATCAAAGAAAGTATTAATTGTTTTCTACTGGCAGACAGGCACATCTGGTAGATAATGAAATGGACAGCATGTCAAAATGTCAGGATGAATTGGGAGATTATTCTTGTTATGTTAGGCTCCAGTCTCCATCCAAATCCCTTGATAGGAAAGCTGGAACAGTCTGCATCCATAAAAGGCCGCCAGATATTTCTTCATCAGTATGAATCCAGGGTCAATGGCTATTTCATTTTAATCAGCCCAGGTAGCTCTGAAGTGTTTGTAGCAACTATGCCTTGAAAAGTATTAAGAAGGCTACATTCAGTCCGCACCCCCACAGTTTTCTCCTAAGAAAAGCTGCAAATACTTCATGAGGTGAGGGAATAATGAAATTAGATTCAGATCTAGGAGGAAAGAAAATGCTAATCAAGCTGTTCCCTCCTAAGTCTCTGTTCAAAGTAAACACAGCAATGATGTTTAATCTCCCCCAACGTAGAATTTCTGCCCTTTTCCAAATAAACAGACATCATTTTCAACAGGCATACAAAAAGCTCAGGGCTGCTTCTTAAATTTAAAGCATAAACGTGGCTCCATAAAAGTATATTTTAAAAGCATTTTAATGGCTATGTTATTTAAAGAACCACCAACCGAAGGTGCCACTACCTTCAAGCTGAGAGGCGAAATGCCCCCAAAGTTATATGACTATCCAGAACAATTTAATTCTACAAGATGGATTTTTTAAAAAAAAAACAGTTAATCTGTTTTAGTGCTTGTGCTATAAATTGGATTGGGGGAGAGCACATCTGTTACAAAATGGCATGAAATTTTACAGCTGTTTTTGCAAGGGTTATTATGTGTGTCAAAAAAGGGTTTAGCAATTCTGGGGCCTCAGACTGACAATCCTAATGTAAAGGCAAGAAAGGAGACTAAGAATAAAGCTAATTATTAATTTAGATTCCAAAGCTAACCTTAGTGTACAGATAGTCCTTGATTTATGACCACAATTGACCCCAAAATTTATGTTGCTAAGTGAGACAACTGTTAAGTGAGGTTTGCCCCTTTCTGTGACCTTTCTTGCCACAGTTGTTGCTGACCCCATGTGCCAACTGATATGGCTATTGCCATAGGTTCGCCATCACAGATCTAGATGCAAAAATGAATATAAAGGCAACGAGAAAGCAGTTACACATTCCTGTGTTACATTCAGCTTGCTCAAAATAGTATAATGATATACAAGAAATGTGTAGTCCTTGGAATGCATGACTTTATTCTTATAACTAGCAAACACACAATTTATTTTGGAATGATAAACAACAGGAGAATTTTATGGATACTGTCAAGAGGGCAGAAATGACTGGATGAGGTCAAACCCTTTTTAATATTTATACCATACAATTTTCTTCCATACAATTATTTAGTAAATCATTTTTAAAACTCCAGAGAATATGCAGTGGCTGGCATATATATTTTGCTATACACACCACGACTACTTCCTATACACTATTTTTTTTTTCTAGGCAGCTAAATTAATGCTGTTTTGCCATTTTCCCTACAAATAGAGGTTTTTGAAATGGGAGAGTGTTAGGTTGGGCGATTGAGGAGGCAGAAGCAAGGTAGTGACAACAGCTCTTTAATGTATAGTGAGACTTCAGTGAAGGTTACAGGTAAACTGCTTTCCTTAAATATCCGGCCAGATGGGGAGCTGACCAATCACAAGTGACCTATTGTAGTTTAAATCTCCCGCCAAAACTATATACATAACAAAGAAGGCTCGCCTCCCCCCCCCATATATTCATGGATATCTATGGTTTTTTTCTATATTTGAGGTGATTAGTATTTATTTATTTATTGTTTATATTATTGGTTCAATTTATATGCTGCCCTTCTCCGGAGACTCAGGGCGGCTAACAATGCGTTAAGCAATAGCCTTCATACTTTTGTATATACCTGCTTAGTAGGGCTTTTGCCCCCTCCTCCCCCCAAGCAGTGTTCTTTTTTTTTAGACAAAGTCAGCTTAGTATGAAAAATTCATACTTAAAAAGTATGAACTTTTTAAGCTAAAAACTGTTGCCATTGATGCCAGAGCAGTATCCGCTCTTGCGATTTCAAATATTTTGTGATGAAAGAAGTCTGTGACATATAATTAAATCACAATATGAATCAGGCTGTGATAAAAAGAAGTACTTCTAAAGGCCCATACAGTGCCCATAAGCAGAGTAAGTTAGGATTCTTTTGCATTATAATTAGGAGCTTGCAATATTTAAAATATTGAGGGCCCAGCTGATGTTCAGTGATGCTGAGATGTTCCCTGCTAGGGATATGGCTAAATCCTCTAAGCCCATTTCATCTTTTCTATAGCCAGCAAGACTACCAAACTACATGCTAAGAATGCACTTTACCACAACGCTAATATAGTCTCTTCCAGAAGGCTGCCATATTGATACACTGATGATTCACTAGTACATTGCAAATGCAAATCATTTTCTGTGTATATTAATTTATGTAAAGAGTCTATATTTGTATAAAGAATATAATTTGTGTCCATTTTTCATACATTGATTCTATTCTGAAAATTTGGATTACTAATTTGGAAGGTGGCTGCGTTTTTCCTTTGGTAATTTAAATATGTGGAATCAAAGCACAGGACCCAAAGCAAATAATCCAGCTCCGTGCAGAGTTTATCCTATAAATAGTATGTACTGGAGGAGACCCAACGAAAAAGATAGGGAGTCACCCCAGCAAAGAAAGAGATGTATTGATATTTATACATTTCAAACAAAAAAAGTAAAATGATGCAGGTATACATATGCAAAAGTAGTGATATGCTGGTCTTTGAATGTAATAAAGATTTGATTGATTGATTGAGAAGTAGTAGATCTCGGATTACTTCCTGCCCTTCTGCAGTCTACTTATCTTCAAATAAATTAGGACAAATTCATTGGTTGCCATGGGGATGTTCTGATAAGAAGTACAACAGGCATGAAATATCTTCATGTTATATTTATCACATTTATACTGTTGTCTCACATTCTTAATATGTTTCCATGTCAGGCTGAGCCTAAGAATGACATAGAACAATCCAACCAAAGTTTGTTCACATCAGACAGAATCTTGCCAGATTAAACCTGTACTACTCTAACTCTAGCAGAGATACTCACAGAGATTCTAGGGAATAGCTATCCTAAATCTCTCCCTCTGTCTCCAATCCAGCTGAGGGCTGTGCTGTTTCTTGTCCCACCTTGGAATGCGATCGTTCTTTCCTAGAAAACTGCCACTTCACTGTAGTCCATCACACCACCTGCCTCTTAATAGACACAATCCATTGCATTTCATCACGTTTTTTAACATTCTCATCAGTGGTGGGTTGTCCCCGGTTCGGACCGATTAGCAAGAACCGGTAGTAAAACCAGCAGGAGGCTCCGCCCACTGACCCGAATGTCATCATAAATTATTTGTGCATGCGCAGAAGCTTCTGGGCACAATGCGAACCAGTAGTAACAGTAAGTAGAACCCACCCCTGATTTTCATGATATCTGATATGTTGAGTGCTTAATTGTCTTTTCATGATATTTTTCTCCAGGCCTAGGATAGGATGCTATGCAATCACAAAGAAAGCCTTCATATAAAGGAAATATTGGGTAATAATATTACATGGGTTGCCGCATTGCCCAAATAAGGCAATATTTTAAATGAGTACCCAAAATTATAATTTCCAGAAAGAGAAACCAATGCACAGAATTATAACTTCACAAAATTCTAAATGAAACAGGTCCAGTTCTTATTAATCCAAATAGATGTAGTATAATTAAGCATTTGCTCCTAATAGATACTGTGATTTGCTGTTATAAGAAGGTATATTATCTTTAGAAAATAGCTTTTGTAGATCTACTATCGCCCCAAAAGAAAACTGTACTCCAATCTGTGCTTCAGATTTATTGATACACCTGGTTTCAGTCAGGGAATGTATGCCAAACATTTTTATACAAGTGTTTGTCTATATTATTTCTCCCCCAATTCTTGGCTAGAACCAGAAAGCCCCACATGTATTGTGGCTGGATTGCAATATCCCAGCTTTTCAATTCTTCTACTGATTTTAGCAAACAAAGCAATTACAACTGGAAAGTTCCTTGACAGTTGATATTTGTTGTTGGATATTATAATTTGCATATATGTGGGCTTAAAAGAAATTTAATTTGCTTCCCTGCAATACTGAAAATATATTTCAGAAGGTCAAATCCACTCTCCATCCGATTCTGCCCTGCTTGAAATATTTGTTTCTCCTCAACTCATTAACTGCCTCCTTTTAAAAAGCGCCTGAGATTGCTTTGGTATTGATCTGAACTCTAATTTCCATATCTGGAAATGAGTCTTCTGAATGTGTCTGAAAGGCATATTGGAACAACAATGAGCAATTGTGTTTCTTAGGAACGCTTGTTGGTAGGTATGACAGATTGTGAGGCTTTGAGACAGCGTTCTTCATTCTTTTTTCATCCAAATTTCTCTCTTTGTTACTTCACCATCACATTAGCCTACCTTAGAGATGATGAGGACAAAGTGCAATGATTACAAAATCTAAAGACTACCCTGGGCAAAAAGTTATCACCTTTTTTTAAACTGTCTCTGACACAAAGGAAAAATTTGTCTTCACATCTGGATGCATTTTGCATTAGCTTCTGCTAAAGATGCAGTTACAGGGAACAATAACAGCATCTTTTTAAAAAAACAACCCTTATTATTATTATGGTTTGTCACACAGTCAGCCAGATGTTTAGACTAGATTTGGCATTTGTAGCTACCCATTGAGTCTTTTGCAAGGACCTGGGATTGGCAGTTGTTATGGTTTGATGGTGTTAAAGGTATGGTGGCATGTAAGCTGGTGTGAAGAAAGGTATAATTCTATAGATTTACATAAATCTATAGAATTAAAACCAGAGGTTATTTTATTGGGTATTCTCCCAGAGAGATATAGTAAAGAAGATGTGTATATAATTATTCAAATAATAACAGCAACAAGAATTGTATTTGCACAAAATTGGAAGACATAAAAAATTCCGACAGAAGGTGAAGTAATAAAAAAGATTTTAGACTGTGCGGAAATGAATAGATTAACTTCAAGAATAAGAGATAAAGAGGAATCAGTGTATTTCAAGAAATGGGGAAGATTTTATATATGGTTAGAAAAGAAATATAAAGATAAGAGGATAGGTAAATGATTTAGATAATAGAAAGTTAAACAAGGGAGAGGATAAAAAAGAAATAGAAACCCAGATGACACCAGAGTAAAATGCCTTATTTTAATGCTTTCTTTAAGGAAAACCTCTATATGTATGATTAACTATGCATAAGAAAATGTACATTATATATTATGTGTATAAGAAATAAAACTGAAAAAACTTTTTTTTTTTAAAAAAAAAGATATTTTTCCACTGATCTTTTTTCTTCAGCTGCTTGGTGTACTTGCAACATTCTATGCCCATTTATTTTCCTTGGTAAGTTGAGTCTATCAACATCGCTGAATGAAGGGCATGATTCATTATCATCATTTTTCTGATCTTCCTATCCAGGGTTTTTAATACCTCATTGAGTCCAGCTCACTATTCCAGCGATAGATAGATAGATAGATAGATAGATAGATAGATAGATAGATAGATAGATAGATAGATAGATACAGTGGTGGGATTCAGCCAATTCGCACCACTTCAGGAGAACCGTTTGTTAACCTTGTGAGCAGTTTGGAAAACTGGTTGTTGGAAGAAAACATTAGGGCAGAGAACCGGTTGTTAAATTACTTGAATCCCACCACTGGATGGATGGATGGATGGATGGATGGATGGATGGATGGATGGATAGATAGATAGATAGATAGATAGATAGATAGATATAGACGAACAAAAGCCAACAGTCTGAGGTAAATATTTTTTTAAATTATGTGACTAATTGGGGAAGGGAGATAATTCCTTTAAATCTAATTGCAGTTTCTGGAAATTCTCAATATTACAATCTCCATTCATTCATTCAAGGACAGAATTCACCAGACGTAGATGAAGAAGTATACATATACTGGGGAGCGGGGGTGTTTGTGTGTGTATCTCCTACTCCCTCTCCCTCTCCCTCTCCCTCTCCTTCCCTCCCTCCCTCCCTCCCTCCCTCCCTCCCTCCCTCTCTCTCTCTCTCTCTCTCTCTCTCTCTCTCTCTCTCTCTCTCCATTCATTCAAGGACAGAATTCTCCAGACATAGATGAAGAAATAAGTTCATTAAAATGGAACTGTTAACTCCAACGCTTTCAGATCGAAGTCAATGAATTATGTGCAGAGTGCAGTGCGCACATCAGGCACCAGCTTTCTAAAGTGCCAGAAATACATCAGCTGTAAGTTTCAAACTGTTACTCTCACTCCTGAGGCAAGATATGACCTTTCCATCTCTGGTTTCATTTTTAAATATATAAATATGACCAGTTTTCAATATAAAACAGCTTATGCAGTATTAATTTTTCTGTGAGGGAAAGATCAATGTCTTTTCTATATGAAACTGGATAAACCCTAATCTGTACCTCAGGCAGAAAATAAGAAATAGTTATATGTATACAAAGTGTGTCCTCATTTACATGTCAGGAGTTCTACAGTAATTATGTTAAAACCAGCACAATTTTTCTGAATTGGCATCTTAGAGCTTCACATGGAAGAATGGAATGATATTTTTCTTTGGATTCCAGAGAGAAGCACAACAAAATCTTGGCCTTCTTTGAAAGTATTTCTTTTTTTTTTTGAAAAAAAGTTTTTAATTTTTATTTCTTATACACATATTGAAAGTGTACGTTCTCTTATCCATAATTGATCATATATACACATTTTTTTCTAACGAAAACATAAACATTTTAATTACATTTTGGGTTGCACTTCTACCCTCTCTTTTCCCTCTTTTCACAACAAACTTTCTTCTCCTTCTTTCTTTCCCCTCCCTCCCTCCTCTCCTCTTCTACTTTCTTCCTCCTCCTCTCCTCTCCTCCTCTACTTCCCCTTCCTCTCCCCCACTCCTCCCCTCTTTTCCCCCTTTCTCACCTTCTCTCCTGCTTTTCTCCCCTATCCTTTCTTCCTCTCCTTCCCCTTTCTTCCATTCCTTTCTCTCCCTCTCCTCCTCTCTCCCTCTCCTCCTCTCTTCTTTGAAGATATTTCTGAAATCAGAGTTTGACGCACATTCTTTATGGCACTATATTGGAATATTGTCAAGCTATTGCAAAACTTTCTTGGTTTAGAAAAGAAAGCTACATTTCACCAAGATGAATCTAAACACTGACAAGGAGTAGGGGAGACTTGGAAAATAGACTAAGGCACCCACAAACATGTTTGATGATAAATGCTTCTCAGTCTCCCCTACTTAACTCTTCTAGAGTCAGTGACGATTTGATTGACATCAAAGCGATTAAAAACACACTTCTAAGCACTGATCAGGATAACACGGTTTCATTTTTTTCAATTATCTAAGGAAAATCGAATATATAATTTTTAGTTTTCAGAAGACCATAAAGATACAATTTTATAAATGTTTAATATAGTTACTTGGAATTTTTTCTAATTTTCATTAAAAAATAGAATGATAATCTTAATATCAAACTATCATATACTGTACATATTTGTAAACCATTGGTGCATTTAGATGCTACTTTTTCTGTGAGACACTAGGTAGAGGTCAGCCATCGCCATCTTTCAAATGGTATTATTTTAGCATGTTCAATTTTCTATTCACTGAAGCTTTAAGCATTACAAGATACTGTTTTATATGGGTACAAGATTGTCCCTTGAGGTTGTTTTTATACCAGATGGCTTCTAATGGCTATATCCCAAGACAAAAACAATATTCTAAGAAAACTGCATAAAACAAATGGTCTTGTAATTACTTCTATGTTTCAAACTTTTCCAGATTTCATATTCTTTTTCTAAAACAATGTTGTTCAGTGTGCTTCATTCCAATACACATCTGATTAAAGATTTGAAAAGGTCAACTCAATTCTCCTTTCGTCTATCTTGTCCTTCTTAGTATTGCTTGACATCTGAAAGAGGTTAACCTAACTATGAACTGCAGGAAACCAGGCAAGGCTGTCCAAAATGCTTTTACACCAAGCAAGCAAGAGAGTAAGAAAAGATAACGTTGATCTTCTTATAAGCTAAAAGACATTTGACCTCTTAGCTACAGCTCATCAGAAAATTGTGCTGGATTGCACCAATTGCAGGAGCTGAAAAATTGTTGTGTTTGTGACTGTACTGTGCAGTACATTTTTATATGGAAATGGTTTAAAGGATTGAGGTCCATCAGGGAACCCTGAGGATGAAAAAAAATACAGACTAATTAATATAGATGCTTTGTCTTTCTTCAATGGGCTTCAATGGGCTTTTTTGTGACAGGGTGAGTCTCTCATTGCAGGTAATAGTGAGCAAGAGGTATCCTTCTTCACAATGTCTCTTTCTAGAGCAATCTTTCTTAACTTTGGCAGCTTTAAATTGTCTGGATCAACTCCCAAAATTTTGCAACCAGCATAAAGTGCAACATTGCTTTGGAGGGTTCAAAATGCCCATTCTGGATTTAGAACGGGCTCTCTTGATACATGATGCTGGACTATAAATCTTTGCAATGCATAACAGGGCAGAAGAGCCTAGGTCATGTCAAAAGTTATTTAATAAACTGGGTCGTTAGTATAACCTAAAGGCAAAATGGAAATAGAAACAGAAGTGGGGACTCACTGTCCTGAATAATCATTTGATTCAGGCTGTACTGAACTGGAATTAAAGCAGAATTTCTTATAGATATAACATACCACTGTATTTATTATATTTCTGATTGTCTCCTAATCAATAAAGATTTATCAATTTGTGAACCAAGCCAATAAGATATTATCTGAACTATCATAAATTCAGATAAGAACGGTATGAAGACCAAGGAGTTTACTGCTACAACGTTGGGGTTGCAGTTAGGATTTACATATTTCATTTTGCTTGATAAAAATAACTGTTAGATAGTCAAGCAAATAATGTTTTGGGGGAAATATGTAGATATGATCCATTTGAAAGCTTGGAGCAAGATCAGAAGGGTTGGGATTTTTTATGTCATGTTTTTGTTCTGGTTAGGAGTTTCTATCGCCTTCCTAAAATGATCCCAGGCAAGGCTCTAGATTAAATATGATCAAATATAATAGAAATGAGCATCTAATAGGTTTGGTGATTTCCTGACATTGGTGAAGACAAACAAAGCCCATTTAGACAGAGTTCTGCAGTGGCATTGAAAAACTGTTGACCTTGTAAAATCTCTGCTCGGGGACTGTGTGTCTAATACAGTTCATTCCACCTTTAATAAGAATTTCTTCCATGCTGCTTAATGAATAAAGCTGCTTGCAAAATCAAAAGAAGTAACAAAGCACATGCAATATCAGCCTCATCATTTTTTTTAAATATTTATTTATTTATTTATTTATTTCCCACCTTTATTATTATTATTATAAATAACTCAAGTTAACGAACACACACACAATACTTCTTCCTCCTCCTATTTTTCCCACAACAACTCTGAGGTCAATTGGGCTGAGAGAGTGTGACTGACCCAGAGTCATCCAGCTGGTTTTTATGTATAAGGGGGAACTTGAACTCAGTTTTTCACTTTCTAGTCTGGTGCCTTAACCACTAGACCAAAACAGACTGTCATCATCGTGTCATCATCATCATCATTTAATTCAATAATTCAATAATGTTCTGAAAAAGTTATGTGCTGGGTGAACCAGTGCAACTTCATTCAGACATAATTCTCATTGAGCTGAATGGTATTTAGTCTTAAATTAATATTTGTAATATTAGGATTATTAGGATAGCGGTCTTAGTGTTGTGAAGATTTTACAACAGTAAATAATATCCAACAATGCATATTTAAATTTGATACTTGCTATTTAGCGGGAAATTGTGATATATAGTAGAACATGCTGCCATCTGCTATTTATACAGAAAATCCATCTTTTCTGGCAAGCTAAAAGAATTGAGGGTTTGGGTTGTTGTTTTTTTGAGGAACTTTTTTATCTACTGTTACAGAAATTGTCAAAAAGGCTTTTTAAAAAAGAGTAAAAACTTTTATTACTGCCCTAAATGAAATCACCATGTGTTATTTAGATCTGTGATTTATATCAGATTATCCCAATATTTCTAATCTGGTCACAAAGCTGTTACAATATTAATAAATCTGCTAGGAAAATCTCTATTACATAAAAAAGCTATTGACAGGCTGTTTCTATTTTCCCTAAGGCTAGTAGGAAATTATTAAAGTCACAGTGGCATGTGATGCAACTAAAGAACTTGTAGTTTTAAATGATTTAAATATAAAAAGGAAAATTCCATGGGCAGCAGATGGTCTGTACTCAAAATATTTCATCACACCCTGCAAATGTTTCTGAAGCTTCATGAAAATAAGAAAGCTGTCCAACAAAGTCAGCTTGCCAATATGAGCCGCCTTCAAGTTATACTTCACAGGAGCTCGGATTATCTTATCCACATTTTCTAAAATAACAAAAATCAGATTCTTTAAACCAAGTTCATTTTGAAACTTTCTTTTATCGGCAGCCTAACCTTCTCCAAGCATATTGTCTTATAACCCCAGTTGACCAGACACAGGATGGAAGAATAACTGTAACACGGAAACATGTTTTTATTTAAAAAAAGAATGTCTGGTAGTGGATTTGGCTCAGTATCTCACTTAAATCCAATTTTCGGAAAGAGTGCTGAATTATAATGAAGCAGATTTCTTGAAATCCAAGTAATACAGTCTCTCTTTTTTATGCATTTCTATTGTTAGGCTTTAAAATTAGAACCTTGTAAGCTAGTTGAAACATTTAGGGCATATTTTATGTATTTGACAATACATAATGTATCTTCTCAGTTTAGTTTTCACTATGTGTTTCTTGTTCCTTTCTTCCAAGGAAATACTTATTTGTCTATATTATCAAGTTGCGAAAAATGGTATAATTAACTTTTATTTGGCTTAGTCCTAACAGTTATTTAGAGCAGTATTTCTCAGTCTTGGCAACTTCGAGACATGTGGCCTTTCTAACCAGTATAGGAGTTGAAGGCCACACATCTTTAAATTGCCAAAGCTGAGAAATACTGTTCTAGAGATATCATCTTTATGTTTCCTGTGAATACATTGCTACTGATGTTTCTGAGTAACACTTCCTTACATTGACTAGAGCAGGGGTGTCAAACACATGGCCCATGTATCATGTACTGGCCACGGCCACCCCCGGTTTAGCGAAGGGAGGAAAAGTCGTGATAGGTCATGTGACAACAACATTTGACAGCCCTGGGCTAGAGGTTCATGATTTCTCTGTAGAATTGAGTAAGAGCAGCTGCCAAAAATGGGCTTTCTGCTGGAAACATTGTTTAGATATTGAACTGCCTGGATTTCCCTTTCAATGGAAATTTGTAAAGCTGAAAGCTTTCTTTAAAAATAGTAAAAGCAAAATTTGGCTTGACAAAGAGAGAGAAAGGAGAAGTTGCTCCTTTGCTGAAAGAACAGAAGGAATTTCTCTCTGCGTCTGTCTTTCTCCCTCCCTCTCTCTCTTTGTGTGTGCGTATGTGTGTTTAAGAAGGTGAGTGTTGGCAGGAACAATATAGTTCACTCAGTAATTAGATTTGTGCACATTTAAAGATGTTAACCATTATTAATAGTGGCTGTGTAATGGAGATTCTGCCAGCAATATGAGTCCCCAGAGTCACTGAAATAGAAATCAAAGTGGGTTTGCCATATGGTTTCATACAAGTATAAAAATAACAGGAGGAAATATGTGCAGCTCAACACTAACTCATCAAAAATTCAGAGATATGACCTAATTATTCTAATTTCTATTTTTGCTAGGAGGCAAATAAGAATTGGCATACATTTCAAATATAAAATATCCATGATGATTTTGCAGCAAACAGAATAGATTAAGTCAGTGTTTCCCAACTTTGGCTTGGCAACTCCCAGAATTCCCCAGCGAGCAAATCTTCACTTACCTAAAGATGTTGTATGCAGACTTTCTGCAGGTTTGCCACTGCACATTGGCTCCTACCAAATTGCTTTCATCCACAAACTCTGAGATATGTTCCCACTGATTTTGTTTTAAAATCTTGATCATCAAATCAAATATTTAATAATTATCAAATAGAAATAGAGTTGATTCCGGAAATGTATTGCCTTTGCTCAGAACCATGAATTCAGATGAACAGGTCGGAAATCCCAGACTTACAGTATGCATGCAATATAGCATGGCTGTCAGAATAAATTCACATCTACCTAAGAATTTGAAAGGTAATTTGATGAAGAAATAAGTTTGACTGCCAAGTTGTTAAAGAGGGAACTGGTTATGTTGGAGGTGAGAGGACTCAGTGAAGAGATAATATTGTAGATAACAAAATTTGTTTCAATTACATTGTTCTCCATGCACAGTGGATCATGACAGTATGAATATAGACAACATACTCAAAAAGAAATTGTCATATTATCTCTATATCTTGTCAGATATATCGCTTGGGATCTATAGGTATATGTCAATTGACTTGGTATAAAAGGGAATGAAAGAAAAAGCTTGCTCAAACATATAATGGGGAAGAATTGAGGAGGAAGATACTCTAGGAAGCAAATGAATTGGAAATAGCTTTAAAAATCATTTTACACAGCTACTCAGATGTAGTGCAAAAGTATCTATTTATTCTCCTATTTTCTCCTACTAATCTCTCAGTGTTTTCTTATGATTGTCAGTTAACAAAGTCTTAAACAGGCATATTGAATTATTTTTAACACTAGGTGGTATAATCCTTGTGTACCATTTGTTTGAAGCTGGCTGCAAATGAGGATCCCCTAAAGAGAAGCAATACTGAATGGTGTATTCTCTTTTAATAGTACCACCTTCTGTTTCTATGGAAACAGCACAACTTGTTTGCGGCTTGAAAGACATGGATTCGGCCCTTATTAAAATAGATTGTACATTGTTAAACATAACCTTTAAAATAGAGAGCTGCTTCCTGCTTTAGGATACAATTATTATTCCATATATATGAAACAAAATCTACAAGTCAGATGTGACCCATCATTACTGGTAATGAAAGATTAAGAACTTCTTGTGCAGGCTAATGGTCTACCATAAAGCCACTAAATTATTTTATCTATTGTCCCACTTGGGAGATTCCTGATAATTCAAATGGAAACAAGAGTTTATAAAGAAAGTCACAAAGGACAACCACAGAGTCTCACATTTCTAAGTGGATTCTTCCACATCATTTCACCTTTTTCCCCTGCAAAATTCTCAGTATTCTCTTTTAGAATTACATACAGGAAATAAATTGGTTGAACTATTTTTAAGCTTGCTAAATAGCAAACATATTTAAATAACTCCTTTCCTGCTATGATACCAAAATACTACACACATTATATATATATATTTTAAAAAACCCATTTTATAAAGCAAAAATAGAACATCAATTATTTGGGAGGAAAAAATGGAAGAGGGTGGGGGAGGCGAGGTGAGGCAATTCACCCAGCAGCTGGTTACTGAACCAATTTAAAATGCTTCAGTTGAACAAGTAAGTTTGAAACAGCTTCCATACATCTTTTACTAGTCGGACGTTTACAGAGAACCACTTCTATAGCAAAAGTATTGCTACAGAGATGGTTCTTTCTTTTCTGTTGACACATTATATAATAGGAATACTTGAAAAAGAGCCTCCTCTGAGGCTTGCCAGCATAAAGAGAACTAGTTCTGGAGATAGTTATGTCTGTGGTAACCAGCACAAGTCTTTTAGTTTTGGAATAAAATGGTGGTCCCAGTTATGGTTGAAGCAACTACATTCAAAATGAGCTGAAACTTCATCAGTAATGCATAAACATAACTGGTGGATAGCTCTCGTTTCATGTCTCTGCTAGGAAGTTTAGTTTATTATACTGAATGGATTGAAGTCAAGAATCAGCCTTCCACTGATATGATACAGAAAAACAGAGAAGCCATTGCAAAAGAATATTAGCAACGGTTGTATATCAAATGCAAACATCATTTCTAACAATTAATGCTCAAAGCTCTTGTGTTTATTTCCCCTGCCCACTCTGTAAAATGCTAAAAATAAATCTATTTGGGTAAAGAAATCAAATTAATATCTGTTGATTGTTTTGACAATGGCTGTAGTGTAGAGTTCTACATTAATAGGATGTATATTTGTGGATTAGACTACCATCTTCATCATACCCAACCAGAATTGTGTCTCGTTTTCCCATTTTCCTTTCTTTCTTATCCATTAGAGCTCAGATTTTAGTTTGGAATAATATGGAATAGTTCAGGAAAGAAAATGGCTTTCACTGTTGGAAAAAAAAGCATTAGACTGTGTACAGATTTTACTCAGTTGAGTCCTATTAACATAGGATTCTACAGATGAAAATTAGTTCTCATATAGTGATGAGAACTAAAAATAAATAGATTTAGCCATTGTCAAAATAATCAACAGACATTAATTTGCTTTCTTTACCCAAATAGATTGATTGTTAGCATTTTACACAGAGTGGGCAGGAGAAATAAACACAAGAGCTTTGAACATTAATTGTTAGAATAATATGTTTGCATTTAATATACAGCAGTGGCTAGTAGTCTATTGTAATGGCTTCTCTGCTTTTTTGTAACAAAACTCCTGTTTAATTGTTTCTAGTATAGCCTGTCAGGAGGAAACTTGACATGACCTGACTTGTTATATTTGAACATTGAGCTCTGGGTAACATGTGGTGAGAAGACAGGCAGGGCTTCTCTTTGTGCGCACACATTTCCATAATGCAATAGAAAAGTTTCATGGATTCAATATGGATTCATATTGACATGTCTCTATATGTGTGTTCTAAGATTACATTTCCTAGCAAAATGAACTTGATCCGTCATTTCTCTCATTGTAACATTGCTAACAAGAAGGTAGCTGTCAAATGATGTTTCCTTTGGCAATTCACTCTCATTTTCTCCAAGACTGTGGATTCATCTGACAGCATTTATTTTACAGGCACATTGCTTCCTGTTGAGATTATGCAGCTGAACTTCATGGGTTAGCAGTTAATGCAGAAAACAAAGGACAGCCACAAATGATGTTTTTGAAGATGTTGTTTTCCCTGATTACATACAGAGAAATGTTCTGTTCTATTTTGTACCCTGTAAGATAAAAAATAAAATAACGGTGAGCATACAGGTCTTTTCAAAACAACACAATCTGAAATTCATCCATCTTTCACTAATGCTTGACTTTTCCTGTAAACAAAGAAGTAAAGCACCTTCTGTAAAGGCAAAGACATTGTTTGAAATCCTTTTTTTTTTAAAAAAATCACCTCACAAAGGAGAATTTTCTTCTACTTTCTTTTTACTGGTTCATATCTGATTCATCTGATTACCTCTTTCTTCCTCCCCTCACCCCTCCCCATTTCTCCTGATCCTGTTAAAAGTTCATTGGGCAAAGAACAAGTTAAATGGTGGTGCCCTTAAATTGGTCATTGTATGCCCACAGTCGGAAGCCACAGAAAATGTGTTCACATGTGGCTGCTTTGCCTTTCAGATGTGAATTCTTCAACTGGGCTTTATGCGATTTAAGCCTTTCAGGAAGAAAAGGATTTTGAGTTTTTGCAATGTCAAATTGATCAGCTTCATCTCTGTCAGTCTTGTTCAATTCTTTTGGTGATAGGGCCAGATTTTACATTCATCTGTTAAGCCAGGCTTCCTTTTTATTTAAAGCAACAAAAAGGAGGGGATCCTTCCATAATATGTATGCAAAACTTCATTTAAGTCAGAGATTTCCAAACTTGGCAATTTTAAAACTTGTGGACTTCCATCTCCCAGAATTCCCCAATCAGCATTCCTCTATTGAAGTCCACATGTCTTAAAGTTGTCAAGTTTGGAGATCCTGGATTTAAGATAACAAGAATGATTAACTGTACCCAAACAACACACTGTTCATGCACACACACACACACACACACACACACACACACTATATACATACACATACATACATACATACATACATAAAGTATTTTTCTATTGAGACAACTGGTCTACCCCAGCATGTGGGGAAAGAAGGAAGGAGAATTTGTGGCTCAGAGGTTAATACAACTGCCTAACATGTAGGCAGCCCAAGTTTGAGATATGGGTATGGCTAGTTGATGAGAGCTAAATAGCTTGAAATAGATCTATATTAGTCTCCCTTTATTTCTTTATCAGTGAAATATAAATTTTCACAATTTTCCTCTTTCCGAGGTATAACTGAAAAAAATAAGTCCTGGAAAACATCCGAGACATGTTTCTTGACTTTTGTTTAGAGAAGTTTAACTAACTAAATCTCTCCTGGCTTTTAGCAAAAGGGTCTCAATATTCTCAATAATGATGAAAATCTTTTGCTTTCATTCTTCATCTTGTATTTTGAGGCTTCATTTACAACTTTTAGGGTGTTTTCACAAGTACTGTATTTTAATGGATATTGATATTTTTTAATCCACTCTGGAAATCTGGTATAGGATTCAGATGGGATAAAATAAGTTGGAAAAAACAGAATAGAAAATTTTCGTTCAATTAATCTTGACAATCAGAGATTAAATAAATAATTTCTGCCCTTTTACACTTCCAGTAGTGTTCAACAGGCTACAGTCCTTATATTAATGTTACAGTACTAGATATTGTAGGCTGCTGGATTGGAAACTATCTCTGGATCTATGCACAGCTGTTTCAGGTGATAAAGGTATCCAGTGCAGTTTAGAATGTCTCTCTTGGACGGACAACTGGTAATGTAATGCTGAATCATAATTTGCAGGAGTTCCAGTTACTGGCTCAGCAACATTTGAAGATCTTTGAAGTAAATAATGAAATATTATAGTACTTATCCATGTAGCCTGCTTCCTACAGTGCATTGTCATTGCTGAGGAAGCTAAAGACAAAGATGATCCAAGGAGTTCTGGCACACACATCAGTATCTTTCTAGTTGTTGTGTCAATACCTCCCACCTGAACAATCTATGGCACCTGGAGAAGAAGGATCCTCCAAAGGTCAGTGAGCACCTAATGGGCCAAGCAGATCTGCTCTTTGGGACTCCCTTCTCTATTTTGGCTGCCAGGGTCTGCAACTCTATTGCTCTCTGTGCAATGGTTACCAGAGAGACTGGCTAGCTCTCTTGGGCAGCCATCTTTGGGGGGGGGGGGCGGGAGATGAACAAAAGAGAGCTTTCTGTTGTAGTTGACTTTGTCGTCCTAAGCTTTTCTGTGTCCCACTATATTTTGGCCCCCAGTTTTCTCATCAGTTCCATTTTCTGGTTATTCTTTTATTTGACTTTTGGATTTGACCCACAGGTTCTGGCACAGCTTTTGATGATGGTTGTTAGCTTATCTCAAACTACTTCCTATGATTAACTCTAACATAGTTACAGTATAATCTTACCAACATTACAGTTGATTGCCTTGCCAATTGTGGTGGGGTGTAAAAAAAGACCATAAAAAGCCCACTAATATTTTCTCTCCTGCATTAGAAAATAATTTATAAATAAGTAGCTGAGGATTCCACCAAAAACAGCAATTCAAAGTGGATTTGTGGATTTCAGGAAATCATGCAGACTCAGAGCAAAGTAAGTAAGATCTTTGTAAAATCAATGAATAAATCCCAGAGGATTGCACTCCATTATTTTTAGAGCAAATATGCTCTAAGTGATATACTTGGTCCCTGGAGAAAACATTTACATGGAAATACAATTAATAGAATTGAAGCAACATTCTGAAAGAGACTTTTAAATCTAACACTAATGAAAGCCTTCATATTCCACTAAGTATGTAAATGGCTGATTGGAGTACCTGACTCAAAACAGCAACCAGGAATTAAAAGAATACTTTCCTTCTAGCAAAAGCTTTCTGGAACAAAGCTTCAGGGCAACAATTTCAGAAATAAACATGACTTTTGTAAGATATATGAAATCTCAAATTTTGAGCCATGACAAGCAACCAGCAGGCTAAACTGTGAGTAATTTGAAAATGACTTTAAGAAAAAAAAATCAATACTTCATTACAAAATAGAATTGTTCCAGATACCTTGATATGTGTAAGTCTACTCTTTTTTTTTTTAAGCAACATGAAGCCAAAGAGTTCCACCAGTTCAAATGCTATTGATAATATGCGCAGATGTTGAAGCTAGGGAGATAGGAAACGAGTCTGGGTTTAGAAAAGACTATTCTATAAACATAAATCTGGTCAAACCAACAGGTTGTATGAGAAAATGGACCACAACCAGCCTGCTATATAAGGTAAGTGAAAGAGGCTTAGGAGCTGAAATGTAGGGTAGTGTGTATGTATTTGTGTGTATGTATGAAGGGTAGAAACTGCTCTGATCTTACATAGTTTCCTATTCAGGTTGAGAGTCAGCCGTTATTTCTTTAAGTTAGGGCACTTTGGGGGTGTGTCTAGGACAACTCACTGTGGCCAACTCACCATTGCCATCTCATCATGGCCATCTCGCCATGACCAGCCAAATCACCATGGGACAACTTGACGTGGGACAATTCCATGAGGGATAATTCAACACAATCAGTGTTATCTGCCACTGTTTCTTTAACATTATTTCCATTTTTGTCAGTGGAAATAAACAATGTCAATGAAACAGTGGCGGATAACATTTATTGTGTTGAATTATCCCTCATGGAATTGTCCCACGTCAAGTTGTCCCATGGTGATTTGGCTGTGGTGAGTTGTCCTGCAGCAAACAAACTGTAGCGAGTTGGATGCGGTGTCTTGTCCATGCCCGAGTTGGCCACGATGAGTTGTCCCCTTCCATTGGGGTCAATTGTACCCAAGGGTTGGGATCCTGTCCTGTCCTTTCCTTTTTTTCTTTTTTCAGGTGTGATTTTTATATTTATTTAGTAGTTTTATTAGTAGATTTTGATTATGGGATTTGTTAGGATTCTAGTTTTCATTTTCCCTCTTCAGTTTTTGCTATTTTAAATATTTTTTTTTTTTTGCAGACCTTTTAGATTAGTTAATCTTTCAGGGATGGTTATTTGGCCCCCATGTAGCTCAAAAAACCTAATTTTTTCTAGTTTTCTAAGATTAATTTTTATAAGTATCATATTGTATTTCATGCTTTGGTTCTTTTTGTCTTTGAATTAATTTTCCAGTCTGGGTTTTCCTAACTTGGTTGTGTCTTTCTAAATTTCATCCAAAACGAGAGGAATCTGTTCTTTAAACCTTTGCAATGAATTAAATTCCCTCCCTCTTTACTTTTTAAACCATATTTAGAAGGATTTAAATTTATCAAATTGAACTGGTGAAAGTTTAGATAGAAATGAGTCAATTATAAAAAATAAAACTGATGTTAATACAGCTTGTCATAATTTTCTAGAACAAAAATTGAAAGTCAATTAATTGTAATTGTTGCATATTAGTACTTAACTGATATTTAGGAATGCAATGCTCTTTTTCATTTCTCTTACCTGAAATTCACTTGGGTATAATATTCTTTCATTTCTTTCCTAATTATTTATTCTATATAATGCATTCGCCTTTCCTATCTTGAAAGCACCTGCTGTTTATCCAGTTTAAAATTTTAAATAATATTTTCAAAATATTTGGTGAGAACTGATTATATATCTAGCCCAGTGGAGCAGATGGGAAACTTCATTTTAATTTACTGCTAGAAAATGAAACTGGGAAGCTGTTCATGAAGCAACATATAAGAGACCCTGTAGAATCATTAAAGGCAAAAGAAAAGACTGTAATCATTAGATACTGGAAAAATAAATAAAGCTATGCATTATTTAAGTCAGTGATGCTATGAAGTTGGAAGTAAACAAATCAGGTTATTAGTGACCTGCTTTAAAATTATGGCTGCAGTTTTGGTTTAAGAAAGATTTTACTGGCTGGAGATGGTCATGACTACAGACACATGTTGTACATTATAATTGCCAGATATGCTATATTAGCACTTAGTACCTTTATGAGATTAAAAATCAGGTTAATAAATGTTGGCCTAAATAGTGTTATGCAATAAAAAGAAAATGTGTTTTGTTTCAGATGTGGAATAAAATAGCTCTATTTGGAAATTCCATTGGAATAGTCTGAATTATTTACATTTTGACAGTATAAAACTCAAACCATATTCATTATTCCATGTACTGACAGAGCAAAACTCAAGATGGGGGTCAACCTATTTCCCAAAGCACCTGAAGGCTAGACAAGGAATAATAGATGGAAACTGATCAAGGAGAGATTCAACCTAGAAATAAGGAGAAATTTTCTGACAGTGAGAATAATCAATGGAACAGTTTGCCTTCAGAAGTTATGGGAGCTTCAGAAGTTCTGGAAGCTTTTAAGAAGAGCCTGGACTGCCATCTGTCAGAAATAACGTAGGTTCTTCTGATGGATGGGGGTTTGGACAAGGTCCCTTCCGGCTCTGTTATTCTGTTCTGTTAGGTGATCTGGCACATGGAACAACAAGAACTGAGAATAAGTCACTGTATGCCTTGCTGACTGCCACCAGCTAGCAAATATCAGAAAAATTAATGTAACAGATTATTTTGGAATAAACCATGGTGGCGCAGTGGTTAGAATGCAGTACTGCAAGCTATTTCTGCTGACTGCTAGCTGACTGCATTTGGGCAGTTCAATTCTCACAGGCTCAAGTTTGACTCAGCCTTCCATCCTTCGAAGGTCAGTAAAACGGGGACCCAGATTGGGGGCACTACAGCTGACTATGCTATAAACCACCAGAGAGGGCTGTAAAGCACTGTGAAGCGATCTATAAGTCTAAGTGCTTTTGATTTGAATCCATTAAAATATCCTATAAAAATATGGAAGCAATGCACTGTTTCCTCTACTAGCATCCATGATTTTTTTTTAATTGGGAGGATAGTAACGAAAAAGAATGTGGACTGGCTTTGATGATGTTATTTTTAAAGGACATATTAATTTCTGCGTTTCTTTCAAGAACCCAGAGAGCAGGTCACCTAAATTTAGTCCCAGCCAGTGTATCTAAATCAGCTTTCTTTTTAAAATGTTCTTTTAAAACATTACTTTAATCTGTGACTCCCTTGCACTTTCAGCCAGCAGTTCAACTGTTTCAGGGCAAGTTGACCAACATCTGTAGTCCACGTATTTATTTGATTTGCTATTTTAGTCTATATAGTCACATGCTTGCCATACAACTCAGAGTAGCTAACAAGGAAACAAACAATGCATATTAAACCAAAGTATTAAAATAGTTTAGTTTATTATATTTGTATACCGCCCTTCTCCCAAAGGACTCAGGGTGGTGAACAGCCATGATAAAAACAATATACAAGACAAAAATTTAAAAATGTATTAAAATAATTCAATCCTTGGCCAAATTTAAAACTTCCAGTTAAAACCATTTTAAAACCACTTTTAAAACCCAATTAAAATTGTTTATCCCATCAGACCGGCTTGCTGGAATAGTAGGGTCTTCAGAGCACGACAGAAGGTGCAGAGGTTGGGGATCCTTTGTATCTCTGGGGGCAATTCATTCCATAGGGCAGGAGCTCCCACAGAAAAGGCTCTCCCCCCGGGGGTCGCCAGGCGACATTGTTTGGCCAACAGCACCCTGAGGAGGTCCTCTCTGTGGGAGTGTGTTGGTCGGTGGGAAGCAAACGGTGGCAGAATGTAGGTAACCAGGTCCTAAGCCATGTAGGTAACCAGGTCCTAAGCCATGTAGATCATGTTGAAGATAGTGCATACATTCAAACAAAACAGGTTCACATTGTCTCCAGAAAAACAACCAGTCTTAAAAGCTTTTTGAATGACAGGCAATGTTGGATCTTAGGAGGAATGATATTCCAAAGGTTGGTGAAGTAATAGATAAGCACACCTTCAGTCTCAAAAGATGACACTGCTTGAATAATGGGACCTCAGAGATTTCAACCCTGTATGTTATTAAATGGGCAGAAGAAGTCAGAGACAAGTGGTTCTGCAAATAGCCCGGCCTTATTCAGCAAATTCATGTAGATGTTAAGCAGGAGTGGAGAGAGAATCTAGCCCTGAGGCATCCTATGAAACAAGGACTTAGAGCTGGATCTCTGTCTCTACTAATCCCAAATAGAAACAGTCCCAGATGAAGGAGGAGCAATTCCCAAATCCTACTAGCCAATCTAGAAGGATATCATGATTGATGATATCAACAATCACTGAAAGATCATGGAAGGTCAGACTGGATGCACAACACTTATCCTGAGCCTACTCTAGCTCACCAATAAGCATGATCATTGCTGCCTCACGATTGTCCCCTGGCCTAAAACCTGACTAAAAAATGATCCAAGGGGTTCCTCCAGAGGCCCCTGAATGTGCAGCCTGTGTCAACTCTGAAGCTGACTTGGCTGAAGCCATTTTGGACTTCAGTGTTGCCACACTGGAGTTGAGGAATAGGGAGGGGGGAATAGAGATAGCTGGGGTTTTGTAACCAACATAAAATGCATTCTCCTGGGAACCAAGGTCATTTTCACACTTGGTCAGAGAGAAGAGGAATGATGTTACCATGCAACCGGACGGCACCCTGATTGGACCATGTGACTGATTGGGGAAGGGGAAAAACTTTTACTTTTAATTAGGTGGAAACAGCAGGATCCTTCAGAGTCAGTTTTCACCAGAACTGTGTCAATATAACAGAATAACAGAGTTGGAAGAGACCTTGGAGGTCTTCTAATCCAACCCCCTGCTTAGACAGGAAACCCTACACCAAACAAATGGTAACATCTTCTTAAAAACTTCCAGTGTTGGTGCATTCACAACTTCTGGAGGCAGGTTGTTCCACTGTTTAATTGTTCTAACTGTCAGGAAATTTCTCCTTAATTCTAGGCTGCTTCTCTCCTTGATTAGTTTCCACCCATGGCTTCTTGTCCTGCCTTCAGGTGCTTTGGAGATTAGCTTGACTCCCTCTTCTTTGTGGCAGCCCCTGAGATATTAGAACACTGCTATCATGTCACCCATAGTCAATATGTAATATATATATACCCAATAAAACTATTCTTTGAGGAATTTACCTGCCTCGGAGTTTTGTTTGTGATGTAATTATTATGTGGAACCCTGACAGTTTGACCACTTTCCCAACAATTTTTTGCTGGAATAAGACCCTTAGCTAAAGAAGTAACTAACAGCAAGTGTTAGTTCCCTACCCTGGAGATAGATCTAGCAGAAAACTCAAAAAGCCTCCATGTCTGACTACTCTGACATGCCCTGACATCCTACATTTTTAGCTGAGAACAAAAAGGCAATAATGAATTAGGCACCCTTCATTGCTCGGCAACACCCACTTCCCCACAACTGTTATACTTGAAGTGCCCTAGTGTTAGAAGAACTCGCAAACAAGCTAAACCAACACATTCAAACATGCCTTTGCAACAACATTCATTATGGACCACATCAGTCGTTCACAAGAGCATGAATAGTGGATGAAAGAGCTTTCGTTTTTAAATGCACTCTAAAATCTCTACAAACAGCATGTCACAAGATAATTCAAAGTGCAGTAAACAATGGAAGCTCAATCAAACACAATATAGAGCATTTTATCTTAACTTTTTAAAAATGCATTCGTGCTCCAGAAGAGCCAACACTCAACCAGCCAGTTCTGTATGTACTCTTCTATCGTGTTGGTTGTGCAGATTTTAGAATGCTTTTGAAGACAAAGACTACTTTATTTTTAAAGGCATCCTAAATCTCAACATCAACAGAACATAAAGAGTGTAAATAATTCACACGTGGACAACTGAGCTTAAGAAGCCAATGGCATGAGTAGTATTTGCCTTCATATACAACATTACCATCACCCATCTCCTTCCACTTATAACCGTATGACTGTAGCTTTGTTGCTTGTATCTTTATGATTTATATTGATATTGTTTCCTGATTGCTTATTTGTACCCTATGACTATTATTAAGTGTTGTTCTTTACGATTCTTGATGAACGTATCTTTTCTTTTATGTACATTGAGAGCATATGCACCAAGACAAATTCCTTGTGTGTCCAAACTTGGCCAATAAAAATTGACTATTATTGACTATTATTGGATCGTATCCATTGTTTTAGGGCAATGGATGATTAGGCTGATTAGGGCAAACCGTAGATTTATTGGGACTATTCTGTAAAAATCAGAAGTAAAGTTAACACCTGTTTCTGAAGGTGTATAAACACTTTTGGGTGTTGGTAATAATATTATAGTTCGGGCCAATTGCAAAATCTATTGACATGGGCCCTGCTGGACTCCATCTCATTGTGCATATTATTGGTTTCTGGTGGTGTTGAAAGGTTGGGCAAGGCATACTATAATTGATTTCAAGCTGATTCTTGCATCACATTTTTGGCCTTTGAATTCTTTCTGCTATTGTCTTGAAGTTCTGTTTCAGGGACATTTGGTATTTTAAAATGAATTATGTATGCAGTTTGCAAGGGTGGGGATGGGGCTAATTAAAAACTGAGTGTTGTAGGAGATGTGCCTTACATCAAAACATTGGGAGAACCTTGTTTATCTCTTTCATTTGCTTTTTAGATGCCTAGAGAAAAATAGGGACAAGTAAACACATAAGGAGTAAAAAAAAAAAAGATAGCCTACAAAGGGAAAGAAGAGAGAATGGCTTAGGCATGACAGGTATGGAGATATAGAGACAGAGATGGACTGGTACAAAAGAGAAAGGGGTGCAATATCTATCCACAGGGCAAATAGGAAATAGGGACAGAAGAGTAGATGGAGAAGCAAGAAATAGCTAGCCACACATATAATAGGGATAGACATATTCTGATACCCAAGGAAGGAAGTCCAGGACTGGTATTTATTCAGAAAGTCAGGAAAGGAATGGTTTTGATTTCCCAGTACAAAGCAGTTGAGAAATTCAATGGCCACTCTGGCTAAGAATTCTAAAAGCTGCATTTTCAACACAGCTAAGTCCTATCAAGGTAGGTAAAGCAATATGATCATGCTGCTATTCAAATGTTCTTCATGACCCAATCACCACAAGTTCATTGGACAGTTGGTGACTGCTGCTTTGAGTTTGGTCACCTGGTCTACCACGTGATGCATCTGGGCCGGAGGCCACACATTTGACAGCCCTGCAATATGAGGATCTTTTTCTGGAATGCTTTTCTCTGTAGCTCCTTTGTAATGTATATTTAGACCTACTTTTCAAATCAAGATTTCTTTTCTTGGCCCCTCCCACCCCAAGCATGGTTCTATTTTGTTCAGTTTCAGGAGCATTACCCTACTGAGGAACAGCTACACTAACAGGCAGGAGGAGTCCCTTATAATTTCTTTCTCATGTTCTGTTGTGCTGGAAAAATTAAAAATCAAACAGCAAATTTTCAGGAATACTACTACTACTACTATCATTATATATCATTATATATGAGCGCCAAAGAATTGAGGCCTTTGAACTATGGTGCTGGAGAAGACTCCTGCAAGTCCCTTAGACTGCAAGGCGATCAAACCGGTTAGTCCTAGAGGAGATCAACCCTGACTGCTCTTTAGAAAGCCAGATCCTAAAGATGAAACTCAAATACCTTGGCCACGTAATGAGAAGGAAGGACTCAGTGGAGCCTAAGATTGGGCTGGGAAAGATTGAGGGCAAGAGAAGAAGGGAAAGACAGAGAACGAGGTGGCTGGATGGAGTCACTGAAGCAGTAGGTGTGAGCTTAAATGGACTCCAGAGGATGGTAGAGGACAAGAAGGTCTGGAGGAATGTTGTCCATGGGGTTGCGATGGGTCGGACACGACTTTACAACTAACAAGATCATTATATATCACTATATTTGCATGTATAAATAAATAAATTAGCCAGGAGAAAAGTTATGTCTCACACGATTAGAAATATTTGCTATAAACTCTTGCAATCTTGCTAATTTTAAACACTTATAATGTCAGATTTTAAATCCATTGTCTTGCACTTTAAAAAAGTAGAGAGAGCAAATTCTATAAAAACTCCCTGAACAATCATTCTGCAGACTAGCAATTTCTAATTAGCCACCATGCTCCTCTGCAAATCTCCCCCTCACCCCAGTTGCTTTATCAAATTGTCTCAGTCTTGTCCCTGTCCTTAAGGGAGAAGCAGGAGTTTTGATTGTCAATTTAATTTTTGGATTCTCACTGCAGCTTCTAGCTGGACTGCAAATTAGTTCACCGGGTGATAAGGTATCTCTTGACCTGCCATCACTGGCCATTAAAGCAGCCATCCTCTTTTCCCAAGAAATTGAATTTCTCTCATTAAGTGAATTGGAATAAACCCAGACATATGGGATTGCATCCTGTAGGACAGAGAAAGTGAAACATCATCATTGTCATCATCCTGTCAGTGGAAAAATGGCAGGTACTTTGTGAAAAATTACCCTAAACTGTTGTTCCTAATCTGCATGCAGCACAGCAAACCTTTTCTGTGCATTGAGGCTGTTCTCTTTGTGTGGTTCTCTTTTTAAATGGCATTTGAAGTACATTTGCACCCCAAGAGCCAATAGTATTCAGAAATAAAGACGTTTCTATTGAAAATGAATGGCTCCATGTCAATGGATTTCTTTCTTTTCTGCCTTCAAGTGGCATCAAATAAATGTCAGATATATATATATAAAGAAACAGGAATATTGATTATAAAAAAGAAACGTATGTAGCATCTTAGCAGCTTTGGAGCTGTGAAATTGCACAAAGCAACCAATTCATTTCAAAATGGGTGCTCTTGAATGGACTTCAAGAAATCGTGATGGGATTCCTGAACCAAAGCATTCCACACAGCTTGGTTTTGTTGTTTGTTCCACCCACCACTTTCTTTTGGAGTTATGTTGTATGTTTTCACTTAGGATCCATTCTGAGTTTAAGTACAGATTTATTCTTAAATGTAGTCTGAATTATTGTTGTGTTAGAACTGAATCATGCACCAGTCATTCAGCCAAACCTACTGAGATCTTACTTAAATCGTGTTCCAGGATGATAGTCATGTCACCCACAGAAGAAATTATAGTTTAAGTCAGAAATATTGTAAAGGATATGTTTTGTTCTTCCTATTTACAATTGGTTTCATTTTTTATAACTAAATCAGCTTTGCAGAGATCTTCAGAGAGTGCTAGAAAGTTATTTTGTACAAGATATTATGAAGAAAAAATAAGCAACAGAATATATACACAAATAATTATATTAATCTGCTGGAATTGCTAAAATATCAATTGGTTAAAAAATCCAAAACAGATTTGACTGCAGTTGCACACACTGTCCTTCTAATTTAAACTATTTAAAGTAAACGTTATGCTCTTGAAGGTGATCCAGAAATGCTAGCTGACTTGCCTCCAAAATCTGGAAACCTAATTTCAATCTTGGGTCAATTGCACAAACTACTCTCATTAATTTTATTTATAATAGCAATTCTACATTTTATTGTAAAACTATCATGTAACATTTCTGTGCCCAGATCTAATATTTATGTATACCTTCCATGGTTTAGCATAGTTTATATGATCTCTTTTGACCATGCAGTGGAGACTTCCTTCTTCCCATGCCTGGCAGCTAGAGCCACAGTATTGATTTAAAATAAAATATTTTTTTAAAAAGATGGATAGACAAATTCCTGTGAGAATGCTGTGATCTGTGTGAAAACATTAAAATCTCAGGAGACCCTTATGGAATAGGTGCCCAAGATCAGAAAATATTTCCCAACTCTGATATTTTATCTTTCTCATATTAGCTTTTTCAACCAATGCGGTCCTTTCTTTTGCCAGTTGGGTTTGGTTCGAAACATGTGGAGGCGGCCTTCATCCTGCAATGGATAGACAATGACTAGGTGTCAAGGATGAAATTTTGGCAGCTACATGGCTCTGTATTTCAACTTTCCAATTAGAGTAAGGGAGGGGAGGTGTTGCTTTCGAATGGGTTAGATGGAAAAATAAAACTTCAATTCTGCTGAAGACTGTGAGAGCCTGGAAACTTTTCAAGGACATCCTAACAGGTGTGGAGTTTGAAGCAGAAGTTTCCGATAACAAACAGAACTTATCTACATGGACTATGTGAGAGCCTGGGGGTTCGGCTGGGGAAATTGTTGTTTAATTCTATGAACTGGTGTTTTGGAACCTGAGAGTTAGTTTTGCCTCAACATTACCATGCAGTATATTCAATAAACAGTAAGATATTCTGAAATGAAAATGATCTTGGAATTTCATTTGAATTCTCAAACTGGATATTGACATGGTAATGATGTTAGCTTTTAAACAGCATGTATCAGTGGTGGGTTGCTACCGGTTCACCCCGATTTGGCTAACCAGTAGCAGCAGCGGTGGGAGACTCCGCCCACTCACCCAACGTCATCAAATACGCTCTGCACATGCGAACCGGTAGCAAAGGTAAGTGAAACTCACCACTGGCATGTATGAATGTCCCACTAGTTGTGCACCAATAGTACAGAAGCAAGATGATAATAGCCTAAGTAAACCATCATGACAATGCAAATTTTATATCCTCAGAATATTATTGATTGATTGAAAGAGCTGGTTTCAATCTGATGTCTGAAAATACCTGTGTTTCACTCTGACAGAACCATTGTTATCTCCTTTTGACTGGAAAAGTGATTATGGAAGAACTGCTGGAAAAGAGCTGAAGGGTTCTTTGCTGAGTGTAGAAGAAGCTCAGCACGGGGGTACTTCGCCGTTATTTCATCCAAGAGAAGAAAGCCAGCTACACTATTAGGTATAACATACTTGAATTGTGAGGCAAAACTCTGCTCTCATAAATGGGTTATTTGTTGCACACCACATTACATTTCAGATGTCGCTTGCAGGCTCTCCCTGTCATTGCTTTCTTGTATATTTTATTTCTTCGTCAGAACATCAAAGGCCAGTAGCACCTCTCAATATTAATGAGCAGGATGTCTGTAGGATTTCATACTTATAAATTGGATTTGCTGGGATTTAAGAATGTTAAAAGAACAACAGGAGTTGCCTTGAAAAAATTGGGTTTGTATTAGGCAACCTGAAATAGAATTTTCTGTGGAAACGTACTTAGAGATAGTGGAGGAAAGGCACTAAGGATTGAAGTATGAGCTGTGGAAAACCCAGTCATGGGTAGCGAGTACATATTTTCCAGTACACCTAACTATCGCTTAGCACTATTGATTGGTAAATAAAATGCTACCCCAATTGCTCTTGATGGTTAAACATTGTTGGCAGAGCACTGCATTCTTAGACAAGGCAGTTTTGTGTATGCATCTGTCACCCAATTTACTCTCCAGGTTAATTCATGTGAATACATTAATCCAAGTGCTGGTTTTGTAAACTTATTTCCCCACTAATACATTCCATTGAAAGCTATTTGTTTTCCGATCTTATGGCGGCTCACCTCAGGCATTAGGCATCTCAGGAAATAAGGAATAATTCTCTGCCAGGCACTTGTTTCTGATTTTTTTTTGCGGACCTAGTGCATCTGGGCTGTAAAAATCCAGAAGACCACTAGATAGCAGCAAAGAGCTAAAATTTCTGTGTCTTGTTTGTTGCTGCCATCCAATGGCCATCTGGATATTGTAGTCCAATTCTGGCAGCCTTAGTTTTAGGCTCCTAGATTCTTACATGAGGAGGAATCTGCTATCCCCTTTTCAGACCAACAAAAATAGCATCTGATGAAGTCTGCCACAAATCAAGAAACCTTATGCCTTTTAATAAAATTTGTTAGCTAGAAAAGTGTTTACCAGGCTCATTTTTGCTTCTGTAGACTACAGTAACTCTCCTACAATAATTGATGAAAGAGAACTGCTGTGATTCATGCAATCAGTTAATTATTTTCTAATCTATATACTACTAAAATTCTCTTGTTCGTCTCTGTGTAAACTTGAATTGGGAAAAATATTGTATTGAAGGGCAATGGTTTTTGAACCGAGATACCTTAAATTGGCTAACTTACAGAGCTGTACCCAAAATCTGGAATCCAGGACTCCCATGACATTAAAATTTGATAAATTTTACAAAACATTTACTGACATAAAAATTTAGGATAAAACATTCCACAACATAATACAAAATGGCATAAAACATTCTCCATGATCAACACCTAACATTTCACTATGCCATATAGTTCAGTATGGGCTATTTTCAAAGCAGACATGTCTCTGAATATGTCCCTGAATTTTTAAGAACTTACCTAGCAAAGGCAATACATCAGAAGCTCTGCTATTGTTAAAAGCTTTGGGGAAAATATCTCTGAAACAATGACCTAGTGGGTCACAGGTTGTCTAGAAACTTCTAAAGATTAATCAACAGGAAGCTGTTGCAAGTTGTTGTTGGAATCCACACTGTATAACGGACATTAATACAGTTGAATGAGTCCAGAGGTATTTCACAAGAAGAGTACTCCACTCATCTTCTTGCAATAGAATACCTTATACCACCAGGCTTGAAATTTTGGGCCTAGGCATCCTAGAACTATGCCACCTACGGTCTGACCTAAGCTTAGTACATAAAATTGTCTACTACAACATCCTACCTGTCAATGACTACTACACAGGCAAACAATAGCTACAAACTCATAGTAAACCACTCCAAATTTGATTGCAGAAAATATGACTTCAGCAACAGAGTGGCCAATGTCTGGAATGCATTACCTGACTCTGTTGTTATATTCTCAAACCCCCATAACTTTAACCTTAAGGTGTCTACCGTGGACCTCACCCCATTCCTAAGAAGTCTGTAAGAGGATGTGCATAAGCACACCAGCATGCCTACCGTCCCTGACCTACTGTCCCCATTTATTTAGTTATATAGTCTTCATTAAACCAATATCCATAGGTTATGTATCAGAAAGAGAATTTGATTCAAGAAAAAGAGAGTTGTGATTTTACTGGTATGTGCCATCCCAAGAGCCCGAAAAACACTTTAAATTCCCATGAGCCTTTTATACAGATAGTTGTTGTAACTGCTAAAACCGTGAAATTCTTCCAAGGGACGCATTTTAGCTTCAAAGTAAACAGTTCTTTTTTCTCTCAATAGTGTTTTCTTTGAAAAATCCCTTTACAAACGTTTAGTTCATAACAATAATAGAGAGAGAGAGAGAGAGAGAGAGATAATTTTATTTATTTTATTTGTTTGTTAAATTTATATGCCACCTATTTTGCTGTCAGCTGACTCCAGACAGCTTATAAACATTGTAAAACAGAGATACAAAACATTAAAATATTAACTATTAAAATGAACAGAAATTAAATAGATTCAAAAAGTTAAATATTGATATTAATTTATGCTCCTGGACCAAAAATCCCTTAATTTTTTGTTTCATTTCTCCTGTTGCAGAGAGAAAAAATAACACCATGCATCAAGGTTGACTCAGCCTTCCATCCTTCCAAGGTGGGTAAAATGAGGACCCAGGTTGTTGGGGGCAATATGCTAATGCTAATGCTAATGCAATATGCTAATATGCAATATGCTATATGCTAACTTTGTAAACCACTTAGAGCGGTCTGTAAAGCACTATGAAGCGGTATAGAAGTCTAAATAATAATAATTTAAAAAATGGTCAGAATATTCTTTTTGGAATAGAAAGAACAGACACCTGGAGACACTCTGGTGTTGAGCAGCATCTAACTCTAATAAAACAATTTTCAAAAAAACTTAGTTGAATCTGCTTACTTTGTACTAGTGTGTTACTAAATTAGTAAATTTAGTAAAATTAATAAACTTAAAGTTAATAAATAGAATTTAAAAAGGAAAGAACCAACTTAAAACTAAGGAGAAATTTCCTGATGGTGAGAACAAGTAATCAATGGATCAGCTTGCCTTCAAAAGTTGTGGGTGCTCCATCAGTGGAGGTTTTTAAGAAGGGACTGAACAGCCCCTTGTCTGGAATGGTATAGGGTCTCCTGCTTGGGCAAGGGGTTGGAGTAGAAAACCTCCAAGGTCTCTTCCAACTCTGTTATTCTGAATTGTCTGTAAAAACACTACGGTGACATGAAAATGATCTGCACATCATGACATCATGACAATGCAACACTTACATATTTGTAACATGATGTCTGACACAAGTATGTAATTCATGGCATTTATGCGATGATGTTATAAAATACTTGCTGTCATTTGTCACACTTTACTCCATGGTGGATGCTGCTGTTGGCCAAATGGCTAAATATGACAGATGTACCTCCTGGCTGGCAAGCTTCATCCACATCTCTTCTCCAGTCAAGCTTGTATATTGCAGCCAGTATACTTTCTCTAAAAGTAACAATAAAATAAAAATTAGGAAACTTAGGTTTGGTTTGTTTCTATAGTGTATCTTGTAGTAATCCTTCCATCAAGCTATTAAGTTATAAGGTATTGAAGCATGATTCAACTTTTACCAACCTGATGCAAACTGTAGAGTCATCATGGAATTAATCATCTCCAAGGTGATCTACATTTCCATGGAAACTGTGATGTTTGTATTCTGTATGTTGGCTGGTGTTCAAAGTTTGGAATCTTTCAGGAAGTAAGCCAACTGATTAAAAATGTTAAATCCTCATCATGAATTTTTCAACGCATCTGTAAACCTGAGTCAGTCATTTATTAGAATAATGACTAAATCATAAGGAAAATTAAGTAAGTAGATGGGACAAAAGGTCTCCAAACTGAATTTATCCAAAAGTAAGCAGATATGCATATGCACTAGCACACAAGGTGAAATTGTCAATTATAATTTTATCTCTTAAAATGTTTTTGCTATCCTTCAGGCTTCATAATCACACCAATAAGGAGTTATTATTTTTCCCCAAGGAGTGTATATTCAGATAAAGAGGCAGTTCTACTGCATCAAGAATTCAGAACCCATATCTATGAAAGATAATTACTTGGGCTACAAAACATAAGCTGGTTTTGATTTGACTCTGCAGTATGTTTATTGTTGCAACTATACAATTATTTTACTAACATTTTGATGAGCCTTTAAAACAAGCAAATATCCTGGCTTAGATTAATATTAAAAGTTAAACAGTTTTAATCTCTCTCTCTTTCTCTCTCTCTCTCTCTGTCTCTCTCATCTATTTCTGTCTGTCTGTCTGTCTCTCTATCTATCTAATAAAACCTTGTATTCCTTCCTGCAATATGCTAACTACATGGCATTTTCACCTTTCAAAAACGAATTTTAAAAAGTGAAATTGAACTTTCAGTATGCATATACACACATAAACAAAGATATGTTTTTAATATATGAAAGTTTTAGGAATTTGGCACTCTAATTTTGGAAGGATTGGGCCGATTCTTTAAAGCTGCTTCATACAGAAAAGTGTATGCCTAAAGAGGTGAACGTTTCTGCTAACCTAGCAGTTCGAAAGCACGTAAAAAATGCAAGTAGAAAATTAGGGACCACCTTCAGTGGGAAGGTAGCAGCGTTCCGTGCGCCTTTGGAATTTAGTCATGCCGGCCACATGACCATGGAGATGTCTTCAGACAGTGCTGGCTCTTCGGCTTTGAAACTGAGATGAGCACTGCCCCCTAGAGTTGGGAACAACTAGCATATATGTGCAAGAGGAACCTTTACCTTTACTTTAAAGAGGTGGATGTATTTTAATTTATGAATTAAACCCTTCTTTATTGTCAGTTACCTCTTATCTTTTTTGTTGCTTTTTTCTCTCTGTTGCAAGAGACAAAATAAACAAATCTGACTGAAGCGTCTGACTGAAGCTCATATTAAATAATCCTGAGATGTCTGTTTTTCATCAGATTGGCTGACAGGGAATCATGATACAGCTTGCCTCATCTGAGGAGTTGAAGAAAGAGAAAGTAAGTGCACAGTAAGTAAGTTTGTGGCTTGCAGGTGAACTGTGACCAGCCATGCTGAAGGTTCAGAAACAGTGATTGGGGTGGGCTGCTGGGGGTTTGCAGAGGTTTGGGAGAACCTCTAGCTAAAATTCTGTGCAGTTCGGAGAACTCCCAAATCCCACTCCTGGCTGGCTCCGCCCACCTTGCCCCTCCCAGGAGTCCCCAGGTGGCCCGTTTTTGATGCAGGTAAGTGAAGGGTGCACCCGGAGGCTTGGGGAGGTATGGGCCTACTGGTAGTTCGGAAAGGCCAGAAACAGGCTCATTTCCGGCCTCCGGAGAGCCTCCGGAATCTGGGGAGGCCAGTTTTGCCTTCCCGGAAGCTCGAAGAAAACCTCCGGAGCTTGGAGAGGGCAAAAACATCCTCCTGCTATGGTACAGGAGGCAGACTAGGCCATGCCCACTGTGGCCATGCCCACCCAGCAATTAGGCAGAGGACCCCTTGCTAAAATTTTTGAAGCCCATCCCTTACAATGATCCAAAATACAGGAGAAAAAAAAGGACTTGAATGTAAGAAATGATACGTACGTTTGTGTAGTTAGAGTGAAACACTACAGAAACACACTAAATCTCAGAAAGCTGCACAAATATTATTTTATTTTATTTTTATTTTTATACGAAAGCTAAATTTAAAACATCCTAGCCTAAAACTTAGACCTAGCCTTTAAATGGCTAGGTCTAAAAAAGAACAACTAAAAGAAACCCCAATTAACTATTTTTTTTTAAGCTTCCAAAGGGGAAAAAAACTTACCCAGGGGTCTCCAACCTTGGCAACTTTAAGACTTGTAGACTTCAACTCCCAGAATTCCTCAGCCAGCTTTGCTTTGCTGGCTGAGTAATTCTGGGAGTTGAAGTCCACAACTCCCTGCCTTCTTGATTGCAGGCAGGGAGATTCAGTTGCTTGTTGATGCAATGGATTGCAGGCAAGTGAAGCAAGGCAAGCATTGCGGATAGCAGCTAAGGTAACCAAGCTGAAGGGGGAGATTTTTGCTACCAACTAGCAGGCAAAAATTAGCAGCTCGGATCGCCAGAGCCATGTAAAAGAAAGTTTTTTCCTTTTACATGGCTCTGGCCATCCAAGCTCTGGCGTGTAAAAGGAAAGTTTTTTTCCTTTTACACGGCGCTGGCCATCCAAGCTCTGGCAAGCCCAGCTGAGTTGCCTGCTAATCAGGCAACTCAGCTGGGATCGCCAGCGCCGTGTAAAAGGAAAAAACTTTTCCTTTTACATGGCTCTGGCGTGTAACTCAGCTGATTAGCGGCAACTCAGCAGGCAATTCAGCTTGGCTCCTCAGAGCCATTTAAGGCTCGTCAGAGCCTTTCGGGCTGGTCTGCCTGGTTACAGGAGAACAACACCCGGCGTATAAGACGAGCCCCGACTTTTGAGAAGATTTTCGTGTGTTAGAAAGTCGTCTTATAGGCTGGAAAATATGATACTCTTTTCATCTATTCAAATTATGTTTATACTTTTACCTGTTATCTTATATATGCTTGACAAATAAACTTATGACTTATTTCTTTATCCTAGCCCTGTTTGCCTGGAAAGAGCCTGGTAGCTCAGCAGACTAAAAGCATTGTGATTAACACCAGCTGTCTGCAATTACTGTAAGTTCGAATCTCCCCAGGCTCAAGGTTGACTCAGCCTTCCATCCTTTCTAAGGTAGGTAAATTGAGGACCCAGTTTGTGGGGGCAATAAGCTGACTTTGTATAAAATATACAAAAGTATGAAGGCTATTGCTTAACACATTGTAAGCTGCCTTGAGTCTCCGGAGAAGGGCGGCATATAAATCAAATAAAAAAAAACCACCATACACTTTTGTCTTAAACCAAAGGGCACATGATGTTATTTACACTTTTCTAAAATTGAAACAAGGCCCCTAAAATTGAAACAAGGCAAAACTTTTGTGTTAACCCTCAGCTACAATCTTGGCTCTTGTAGTAGTTTACCTGGATTTTCATCTCCCCTCAGGGAAGTGCCAGAGTCAGGCGAAAAAAACAAACACGTGAAGATCAGAATCTGAACTTTCAGGAGAGTCTTGCGTGGCTAATTTGTTTAAAAGGAAAGTGCCAATTGCATATTACCATTGTTGGACCTGCCCACAAGCCAAAGAATTCTGGAGGAGGATATGCAAATGGGTGACAGAAATAACAGGAGACACCATGGAATTGGAACCAAAAATATTTCTCCTGGGAATCCTAAAAACAGAATATGCAAAAAAGAAGAAGTATCTTATTACACACATAATAACTGCAGCAAGAATCTCTTTTGCCCAATACTGGAAGGAGAAAAAGATTCCATCTGAAGAGCATGTAATTAGGAAAATACTCGAATGCGCCGAGATGAATAAATTGACGTTAGAAATCAATGACGGACAGGAAACTGAATATTACAGTATTTGGGAAAGGTTGTACGAGTGGTTAAAAAAAAGAAAAGTGAAGTGAAAATTGAGAGGTTAAATTTACATGGAGAAACTAGTATAATGGTATATAGATACGAGTTATTTTACCAGCAGTGGGAAAGAAAAGATAATGAAGACGAAATTTGATGTAAATAAATGTACCATTAGAAATGAAGGTTTATAAAAGTATAAACCCTACAGGTGGTATGTTTAAAAACACGATAATAAGTTTACGAGTTAATACCATGTAAATAATAATACATTAATGTAAATATTATGAAAGCACACTTGTATATGTATAATAATATCATGAGACCAGAAATGACAAATGTATTATAATTTTTAATCAATAAAAATTTGAATTTTTTTTTTTTAAAAAGGAAAGTGCCAATTGAAACATGTTCATTCATCACCAGTATTTCCCCTGAATGTAATGGTACTTGTCTTTCTATTATACAAAGTTATTGGTACTATGCAGATTAACAATGCTCCCAAAACAACAAAAACATTGCTTGCCTTTAAGATCAGTTTAATTTTCTGAGAGTAATACTTGAATCAAAAGAAAAGCATTTTGAATGAATCTTTTCTGGATACTCAACTTAAGCCCCCATGGAAAATTTAGAAATATCTTTAATAGTAATTTAATAGTAATAGTAATTAAAATTTACTGAACAATTAAAGGAATAAAGAAAAAAAATACAAAGTGCAGAAAAGGAGAGCAAAATAGAAGGAAAAAAATAGAAAAGAATGACTAAGAATATACAGATAGTCTTCGATTTATAATTACAATTGAGCCCAAAATGTATAGTTGCTAAGTGAGACAGTTGTTAAGTGAGTTTGGCTCCATTTTATGACTTTTCTTGGTCACAGTTGTTAAGTGAATCACTGGAGTTGTTAAGTTAGTAACAGGGTTGTTAAGTGAATCTGGTTTTCCCATTGACTTTGCTTGTCAGAAGTTTGCAAAAGGTAATCACATGACCCCAAGACACTACAATGGTCATAAGTATGAGTCAAAAATTGCCAAGCAACTGAATTTTGATCATGTGACCAAGGGGATGCTGCAGAGGTCGTAAGTGTGAAAAATGGTCATAAGTCACTTTTTTCAGTGCTGTTGCAACTTTGAACAGTCACTAAATGTACTGTTGTAAATTGAGGACTACCTGTAGTACAAAGAAATATTAAAGAAACTACCTGATCACAAGCAGTGTAAAAAACTTTAGTAATTTTTCACCTCCTCTTAAAGTACAACAACTGATCACTTCTCTCATATCTTTGATTAGCAAAGTTCTTTATGGGTTATCAGAGATAACAACATATCTATTTTAATCTTAATCAAATAAACCAACTTTATATCCCTCCCTTTTGCTTTTAACAATTTTGATCCTTAAACAAATCCCTACAACTTGATTTTTTTTTCTTTGTCACTTCACAAAAAATTATTCAAAGCTTTAAGTCTCTTTTATAAATCCTTTGGAAACATTTAGAAATATCAAATGAATATTGGAGTACATGTTCAGCCGAGCGATATTCGCCTGTAGCAAAGAAATGCCAATGGTTGGCATTAGTTTATTTCCAAGTCAGACCACAATGGGATTGGAACAGTTTTAAATAGAAATGCTGGGAGTCTGACTCATTCAAGGGCATGTGATCAAGTCAGACTTAATTACCATTCTTTGGCACACTGAGCAGGTCATAAATCAAACAGGAAAAACTCATTATCAAGATACTGTACAGAAAGCCATGCATCAAAGTTGAAAAATTCAGGTTACTTCCTAATGAGTCTCAAGTATTTTCGGAGGATTTTCAGTGAACCTATGAGGATGTCCTTCCTCATCAATTATGAGGAGAAATGTAAGTGGGAATTGGAATTAGGATCTCTTTGTTGAAGAAGCATATACACCTCTGTGTTATATTTAGTGTAGTCTATGTGAAGATCAGTGATGTGGTGGATTCTTTGCACTTCTTCAATCTGCCTTAAATGATGGAGGAAAGTCGTTCCCCACTATTTTGGGAACAAGGGACCACCTTTAGAATGCTGAGTGTACCTTGCAAAATGAGCCACGGTGGTGCAGTGGTTAGAGTGCAGTACTGCAGGCTAATTTGGCTGTCTGCAATTTAGCCGTTCAAATTTCATCGGCTCAAGGTTAACTCAGCCTTCCATTCTTCTGAGGTAGGTAAAACGGGGACCCAGATTGTTGGGGGCAATATGTGACTCTGTAAAACCACCTAGTGAGGGCTGTAAAGCACTGTAAAGGGGTATATAAGTCTAAGTGCTATTGCTATTTGTCATTCAGGACAGGGCCCATTATAAAACACTCATTTCCCACCAGGCAAGTTGAAGTTCAAAGATTCAGCTTGGGGGGGAAAAACCAAATTAAAAAAAAAGCAGTATCTGCACAAATAGCAATAGCACTTAGACTTATATACCACTTCATAGAGCTTTTACAGCCCTCTCTAAGCGGTTTACAGAGTCAACATATTGCCCCCAACAATCTGGGTCCTCATTTTACCCATGTCAGAAGGATGGAAGGCTGAGTCAACCATGAGCCTGATGAGATTTGAACTGCTGAACGGCAGCTAGCAGTCAGCTGAAGTAGCCTGCAGTACTGCACTCTAACCACTGCATCAACTCGGCTCATTTTGCAAGGTACAAAAATAGCCTTGTTGAAGGATTTTGAAGAAGGAGCTCATCCCTTAACATATCCCTTAACTTCCTGAGTCTGGAAGGAGAAGGGCGGTATAGAAATTTAATTAATAAATAATAAATAAATAAATATCTTCATTATAGAAGCCAGAGGTAGCTTAGATCCTGTTGTCTGAAACAGAAGAGCAAATAACTTTATTTCTGCCAGGTTAACACGAACAATATTTTAACTCCAGATACTTCTCTTTAAAATATGAGCGCTAGAAATTTGATGCCCTCATCTCCACAACCAAAATATTTCACAAAAGATAGTTACTCCTCATTTAATGACCACAACTGAGATCCACAACACAATTGTTAAGTGAAGTGGTCACTAAGCGAAACAGTGACAGTGCTTAGGATATTACTGTTGTCTTCTTTTACTTTGCAGATCTGAGAGGATTGTAATGCAAGGATGGATTGTAAGGTTATTTTATCACCACCACTGTAACTGTGAAAGATTGCTGAATGAAGTAGTTGCAACCTGTACTGGAAAAAAAAACAGCTTTCTATGTAAACTGTTATTGTCTTAAAATCTGCTTTCTATTTGCTAAAAAAGATCTAAACCAAAATTCCCATGTGAGGCTCTTTATTTGTAATTAAATAATACATGCAACAATCAATTTTTTTCCCTCAAATGTCCACAAAAGAAGTGAGCAGATAATTAGACTTGCCACATGTTTAATTAAAGCTCTAATTATATACAATCTTTTCAGCCTAGAACTGCAAAAAACAATCCATGCTGCGTAATGGAAGCAGCTCTCAATTCCAATCAGTAGTCTGATGATTCACGCATTCATTTCTGAAAAGGTTAATAGCAGCATATCACCCCACTCTCAAACACTGGCTGAGGGTGATTGGTGGACGTTGTGAACCTTTGACAAAATCGTTTATCAAAAGCTGTTAAGTAGGAAACATGGATTGTCAACTGGATTAAAAAAAGAAAAGAAAAGAAAAGCAGAGGACAGAATTAAATTGACTATTTTCACAGTGAAGGGATGTAAGACTTACATTTTATTCATGAAAGTTTTAAAGATGGAGGGAACTGTGGGACTGTCAAATTAGTTGACACTACAAAATTATTAATAATGATTGATAACACAAAATTATTGATGATGATAATAATGATACAAAGAATTGTGAAATGTGTTTCAGGATGTTTCCAACATGGCAACAATGGTTTTACTATTGTGATAGGATCCACTTCTGAATGATCATAGGATGCTAAATTGAAATTTAATAAGTTTTATGAAATTTAAATGATTATGAAGTTTTAGCAGATGACTAATTTCTTCTCTTTAAAAATAACACATACAAACTCCCAGCACAATGATGTCATTGTATACAATCTCCTATAGTCCTTGGAGATTAAAATAGTCCAGCAAAAAAGGGAGCCTAAATTAGAACAAATTGTTTTGCTTTCCTGCCTTTTTGGAGTTTGTAGGTTATTACACAAATATAAATAAGCTGTGTTCCTCAGCAGTTGGTACTGACAGGACTGCTTCCACAAGATACAGTGATACTTTGGTACTCAACTGCTTTGAAACATTGAATTTGGTATTCAATGCATTTTGACACAAACATTTTGTCCCATACTCATCATTTGTCTGGTACTCAACACACAAGCTAGAAGCTGTCTATGTCAGTTTCCTCATGACTAATATATTATTCCTTATAGGAAAAATTTGTTTGGTACTCATCATTTTTGGTATTCATCTCACTTCCTGGAACCAATTAATGATGAGTACTGAGCTACCCATTGTAGTGAATAATTATAACCACTGATAGAATATCTAACCGAAAAATTGTCATCTATATGGATTGATGTTGGCGACCATTATTATATTTTGAGATAGCAATTTACATACTTTAACATTGCATAGAAGACCCGAAGTGTGAGGTTGTGATTAGGAGATTGGAGTTCAATGGGATTGCCTCTGTTCCTAAGTAACCACTCTACTTATCCCAACCTATTGCACAGCTTATTATGAGGATGAGAGGTGATACTTATATGGACTGCCTGAAGGTTTCTATCAGAAGATGCATATAAAGGTCTGATGAATTTGATTGAAATAGTGCAAAACATTCCAAGGATTTTTTCCAATTCATTTTGCTGATAAAGCTCAGCAAAATAGCTTTATTGTTTCATCCTGAAGCTGTGAAAATATGGTTTACCAGATATTCCGTTGTGAGCATCTCAAATTCAGATAAGACATTTTTTTTTCAAATGTATGTATATATTTTTTTTCTTTCTGAACTCCAACTTTGAGTTGCGGTCAACTATCAACCTGTATCTTGTATAGATTATAATACAAGGGTAACCTATATTTATATATGCATTATTTTAATTCTAACCCTGTCTACTCTTCCTAATTCTATAGTCAAGAAAGAATTTACAGAGGCATTAACGGAAATGTTTGTTCTCTTTATGGATTAAATGGACAGACACTAGTCTTGATCTAGCTGGTGATCTTTTGGCAAGTAAAACCTTCATCTTTTTTTCTTCCATATTTGTCTAAAATTTGAATTGAACCATTAGGAGGTTCAGTTGGTAGTTTAAGCCTTCATCTTCTCTTCAGCACTGTTCTTCTAGCTTGTGCTTTTGAATGATTTAAGGACTTTGGTTCTCTCATGTACCAATAAGTCTTCAGCAATGCAAACACCGCCTAATCCAATTGAAGATCAACCATTATCTTTAAACCGTCACAGACAGCTGTCAAAATCTATTTTAACCCATTGCAGTTGCCAGTCATTGTCTCCATTTCCAGTGTTTTCATCTCAGAAGGTGTTTAAAGCTTCATCCTTAATGCTAGTATAACATCTGATATTGATACCAGCTGATTTACTCTCCTTTGAGTCCTATGATAATTATGTCCTCTGAAGATTTAAACTAATCCCTAGTCTCAAATCTTTCCCAAGGCAAACAGATGTAATTCTGTTTTGGTGCCTATGTGAATGTATAGACAGGTGAAGATCCAGAAAAAAAGCAATTGCTATAAGATGGCGTGGGTGGGATATATATTGAATTATAGTTTACAACTTCTTTTTGTGTATCTTGAATCCTACTATAATATTTGATTGGATGGCCTTTTTTAGAATTATGTGAAAAGCTTGGGGTGGGGGAGACATTTATTATCCACTTTCTCCACCTCGTGCATGCTTTTAAATATCTGTACTATGCCATTATCCTATCATTATTATTATTTTTTGAAACTATAACATTTGATTCTTTTTACTAGTATTGTGAATGGATTACTGGATGAAAACGGTAATCATGACATCGGATACTGCTACAGTATCTGTGGAACTGCTAATTCTCTTCAGCTTTGTGTCAGGCTGGTAGAAGCGCTTTAAGAATTGCAACCATGCGTGTTTCCTATCATGTATTCTCAGAAAGAGGCTCTGCAGCTTACAAATAGAAATGAGTAGCTGAAATCCTTCCTGATTGCATATAATGCACAGTGGAAGAAGCATAACTCAGTCTTCCCCAACCTAATCACTCCCAGATGCATTATACATCTGTTCCCATAATCCTACAGTTGCATTCCAATTTATGGCAAAAAGACAGCAAGTATTAAAACAGGGCGAGGCTTGCTTAGCAATAATAGGCAAGGTTTGAAAACAGTCAGGGCACCGACATAAGCCACCCCTTGGAACAAAACAAAACAAAAAAGTCATTTAAGGTTGATCACCCACCAAATCCTTTCCTGACCCCTCTTACTTTTGAACCCTGAGCTGCTCTGTGGTTAAAAACAATATAACTATGCCAGTGAATGAAACTGAATCCCTACCTAGGTTAATTGTTAATATATGTCAGGTTTATCTCTTTCTGAGCATTTATCTCTGTAACCCAGACCAGGAGGCAAAAATCTTTGATGGAAGAATTGGAAAGTCTCTTTCCATCCATTATATATAAGACAAGGACAAGTGAATCCCATTGAATATTTAGTAAAGGAAAAGATGAGTTCATATGTTCCCAGTACAATGACAAGTTCTCTTTGTGATGACCTATAACCTTTATTTCCATATATATTCCCCTTGTGCAAAATGGGAGGATGCTTGATGTATTCTAGGTGCCTATTTGAGAACACAGCATGTTGTGAGCAAAGAAATCCCTCTGGGCAGCAAAGTTCCGCTGGAAAATACAATCAGTTCCAATTGCAAGTTAAATAGGTCCCTTAATATTTTCATAGCCCTGTGCGGTAGTTTTCTGCATTCATCATGCAAGACACTGTGCTTAGTTCTTCCAGGGTAATAATCTCTAACATTATACAAAAATTTGCTGTTTATTTGCTTCTGGCCATAACGTGGCCCAATAACTGGGCAGTTGAAGAATAAAAAGTTTCACATGTAGAGATGATAAAGAAAAGCAATATATTTTCCTTCAAGTCACATGACCTGAGGTCTCACAGATCAAACTCTGGTTGTTTGAGGCCTCGCGCTGATGACAAAATAAAATGGAAAAGTGCAAAAGACTTCACAAACAATGCATGGAATAACTTTCAAAAAAAAAAAAAACAATACTGCAGGAATTGTTTTTTAAAAAGGATTAATTAATGGAAAACAGCAAACACCCAAACCATTTTAATTTTACCCAATAACTAACAATATGAAGTAGTTGAAAATGACCCATAAGTAGGCACCCAAAATAAAACAAGCACATCAAACAAACACATGCAAATATGTTAAATTTGCAATGTATTTTAATCCCAAAATAAATGACAGGATAGGCTGTGATAGTACCAGAAAACATATGTAATTTGAATATATCCATATGCATAAATCAAAACAGTAATATTTTTATAAGGTTGGGTCCTTTCCTTTAAAACAATGTGGAGAGTTACCACTGGCTCCGCATTTGTTTTTACTAAACTTTGTAAATTAAATATTAAATAAACACAATCTGCTGTATAATGTAGGGTTTTTTGACTATTGAACAACAGCAACAAAAATGGAATAATACCTTTTTCCAGATATTCTCTTTAGTTTGGAATGCCTTAAATTTTGTATCTGAATTACACAGATCCAGGATGTTGGAATAGATTGACCTTTAAGATACTTTCCATATCTATCTTTCTTTGACTTTATGATATGTTGTGCCTAACTTTAGGGTTTTGCTGAACTTTCTGACCTGGATTTATGATCCTTGTCATTTAAATGTAAATAATATTAAATGTTAGTGTTTCACGTTCATAATCAGACTTTTACCAAATAATGTGAACTTGGGTGATTGGAGATTCTTCCAAATATGCACTCAGCGTCTTATTGAAAGGAATGGATACTTTACGATCAGTATTTTTTGCTCCAGGTAAGTGACTTTCCTTTAAATAGAGGCCACACGGGAGCATTTCCATTTGCACCCTTCGATTCTTGCAATCACCCTTGGAGCAAGGTCATTCTGTAACTCTTCTTGGTTTATAGCTCTTTCTACACATTTATCACCGCCGTTCCTCCTCACAGACTGCTTGGGACTCAAGAGGCTACGTGACTGCCAAAAATGTAACTTAGTGCAGTATATCAGAATGATTTTTTTTTTTATTATTAAAATGATAATAGAACTTCAGTGGGAACAGGGAGGGTTTCATTATAACGGGCTCTCAAGGTCAGCCTGAACTTAAAAGGCAGTCAACATTCTTTTCCGATGTGTGTTGACTCAGTGACCGAAGCCCTTGAAAAAGATGCAGCGGTGAGCACTCTAAACAAGTAACAAAATCAGATCAAATGCACAAGAAATGCCCGCCTCGACCTAGCGATAGCTCTTTAGAGATGTAATGTATGAAACGGTGAAACAGATACCCAGCTGAAGATGTACAGATATCTGTTCTTGGTGCACAACGAGTTTCAAATGACCAAACAGTCATGTGCTTTGGGGTTTGTGTTTTAGGAGTGGGGGGGATCCTTTTTAAGGCTGTGGCGCTCTCTCTCTCAATGGGCAAGTTAAGGATAAGGGTAAAAACAAAACCACAATCATCCCACGGTTCTGATTACAGGTAGTCCTCAATTTATGACCGCAATTGAGCCCAAAATTTTTGTTGCTAAGCAAGACAGTTGTTAAGTAATTTTTGCCCCATTTTACAACCTTTCTTGCCACAGTTGCTTAGTGAATCACGGCAGTTGTTAAGTTAAAAACATGGTTGTAAGGTGAGCCTGGTTTCCCCATTGATTTTGCTTGTCAGAAGATTGCTAACGGTGATCACATGACCTTGGGACACTGCAACCATCATAAATAGATGCCAGTTGCTGATCACATGACCATTTGGATGCTGCAATGGTTGTGTGAAAAATTGTCATAAGTCACTTTTTTGTGTGTCGTCTGTTGTAACCTTGAACAGTCATTAAATGAGCAGTCATATGTCAAGACTACCTATAATTGTCATTTCTTCCCACTTCTTCACTTTCAGTGGAAACCGTTGCAAGGAAGGGACAATGTAGAACAGATCCACAATTTTATCCACAATTTTATGTACACACATAAATCCACAATTTATGTGTACACACACACACACTCATATATATGTGTGTGTGTGTATATACTATCCCAACACACACCACACAATTTATGTACTTTACTATGACCCTAGCAGGCAACTATGAATTGTCAGATTTTTGTGTTGTGACTCATGTTTCAATATTTTCTCATCATCGCTATCTCTGCCTGAGGCATATGCTTCATACTGGGATCAGAACAGAGATGGGAAAGGCTGGTCACACACATAAGACAGTCAAGATAACTGGATGTTATTTTGAAACAGTGCTTTCATTGTTGTAGTTCATGGGCTGATATCTTTCCTTGCACATTCTTTTTCTACTTGCTTCCCTCTGAAAGATCTCAACCAAGTTATAAACATGAAAAAAGGAAAGAAATAAAAAGGGTATCTTGAAAAAAATGATTGAACATTCCAGTTTCTGGCAAAGCAATTAATAAACACTGTAATGAAAGTTATGCAAATCAATTGCTTTCATCACTGGTTCTTTTGTTAGAAGAATTAATAGGAGTACAAGGAAATTCAAAAGCCGGCCACTTACAAGTGATTAAAAAGTGCACATTTTACAGGTAAGCTATTAAAAGGAGAATCATAGGCCTGAGTGAGATGGCAGCACTGGCCTCCTCAGGATGTGAACCAAAAATCAAGATGGCAGCTATGCCCATGCAATCAAAATTCCCACCCCTTTGATGACACAGACACCACTGGATGTGGCCCTTTGTCCATATAAGATAAGTAGTACAACAGGAACAATCTGGGTTAGCTCACTAAGGAGTACAGAACATAGTATTCATCCCATGAGGTGTTTTATGTCATTTTTGAGGCTTCCACCACCGTGTCCAGTAGAAAAGACTAATGGAGTGCTCCAGGAAGTAACCAGAATGGTGTAAAATGATGCAATTTCGTTCGTTCTTTTTGAAACAGGAAGAGGAGATTGCTTTGCAAGCTAGCTTCAAAGGGTACTTTGCTCAAAGCTTTTCATGCTTTCGTACTACTAACAAAACACAATTAAAGCCCAATGGTAATTGTAAAATATTGTTGGCTGTGCCAGAATTCTGATCTTAAATTGTTTGAAATTGAACATAAAGAGTAAAAAGACCATATGTGGATATTAAGTAGATTGGCAGAACATCACACTATCTGAATGTAATGATGCTTTCAAAATCACTTGAGTACTAAGAGCACAATAGACCAGATTTTTATGATCATTGGCTTGAATCTAGAGGTACTAAGAATAAGTCTCGTTTCACAACAGGGTGCCACAGGCAGAAGGGCAGAGAGGCAATTTTAGGCAATTTCCTTCCAATTTATCAAAAAATTAGGTCTGAAAGATTGGGAGGATCTTTTCAGAACACAACACAAGGTATTATGGAGGGAATCGGCAAAAGCCTTCCTTTTTTTAATATCTGCCAGTGGGAGTTCTTGCTTCACTAAAAGCCTTTCCATTTATAGAAAGAACTCAAGATGAAGTCATAGGCAACTTTGCATGGTATACATGTTTTCACTTAAATTCTTATAGTCCCCTAAAAGCTGTCTTTGCAGGTGTATTGACTCTAGAGGACAAGAAAAACTAAATTGTACATCTGAAACCAACAAGGCTGAATAATACTAGTACATATTTTCAAGCTTTTGGGTAACTTCAGCAACTTTTTGCCCTGTATAAGTGCTGGACTACAAACCCTGTAAGCTATGTCCAACATACTGACTATGAATTAAATGATTAATGATCACTGTAGTGATAATTACCAGAAACATGCCAAATTCCGAAGTGTGTTTTCACAGTCTTAATCTTCAAGCAAGGTATTTGAAAAAAATGGTGAAAACTGTTAAACTTTGTGTTAGAATTTTTCCCTCTTCAAAGCAGCAGGAAAACAACACAATTGGACTATTAAAATTAATTTAAATGATTTTTTGTTGAAAAAAATAAGGTAGATACCTATTGCATATGATATAGTATTCATAATATAGTGACTTGTCACATATCAAGATTGAGAAAAATCTTAATTAGTACTTATTTCGGTAGCAGGCCACAGTTCTATTCTATTGCCTGTGAACCATTATTCTGTGGTATCATAATCAAGTTGTTGTACTGCAATTCAGTTTCCTGCTGTTATTGAACTGTGTGGCTCACTATATGATAAATCACTGTCTAGACTCAGCTTTTTCCCAAGGTAAGTATTTATTTATTGGCTCAATTTATATGCGTCTTCTCTGGAGACTCAGGGCGTCTTACAATGCATTAAGCAATAGCCTTCATACTTTTGTATATACCTGTTTAGTAGGGCTTTCAGCCCCCCCTAAGCGGTGTTCTTTTTTATACAAAGTCAGCTTATTGCCTCCACAATCTCGGTCGTCATTTTATCTACCTTGAAAGGATGAAAGGCTGAGTCAACCTTGAGCCTGGTGAGATTCGAACTTGCAGTAATTGCAGGCAGCTGGTGTTACTTAACAACACTTTAATCTGCTGTGCCACCAAGGCTCTTCTCAAAGTAGTATGCCATCTTGAACTATTTGAAGTAAGGTAGGGTAGAAGTATGTCTTTAAAAATTAATAGGACTCTCAATCATAGTATCATTATAATAATGATACATAGTAGAAAACAGAAGCTGTATTAATTGGGCTACAAACTCTTGCATGGCAAATATGCTATATCAGGGGTCTCCAAACTTGGCAACTTTAAGACTTGTGGACTTCAACTCTCACAAGTTGAAGTCCACAAGCCTTAAAGTTGCCAAGTTTGGAGACTCCCGTGCTATACTTTAGAATCACAGAATTTCCTTTGATTTTTCACTAGAATCCTGAGATGCGCCAACTAGTACCTGGTGCAAAAGACTTATAATCTGAATTCATGAACTTGGGGTCAGATCTGAATACTAAACCACAGAGCACTCACTCCTTGATCTCTTCAGATCACTCCAATTTTTTTTATTGGAGTCAATTGGTGATTTTAGTGGCGGCAAGCCATGTTGTTTCTGTTGAATGCAAACCCTTCAGAGATCCACTATTTCCACATGCTGGATGAATTGGAAATAATTGTGCAGTCCTTCTAGTACAACTCTTGTTATTATAAGAAGCTATTGATCCATCTGTAATAAACAACTTCATTTGAAAACTTCCAAGCAGGAAATTGACCACTGTTCTATACAAACCTCTCCACTATTTAAGCTCTTGTGGTTAAGAAATTCCTTTTAACATACTCAAAAGTGATTTATTTACCTGTCTTTTAACTGCTTGGTCTACTTCTGCTCACCTTGCTCTAGTATTGAAACAGGATTGTTTTAACCAAATTCAGGAAATGATTTTAGCAAATGAAAAAAAAAACACTGACTGATTCCATTTGTGGTACTATCAGTCCAATGTAATTATTATTTGGAGCAAGGTGGCAATGCAAAACAAGCTAATTATTATAGTAGTAATTTGGTTTCATCCTTGGTAGTTGGCTCCAATTCCTGGAGTGATTTGGCAAAGAAAAGTGTTTTTCAGGTTGCAATTTGTCTCGGTTTGTTCCCAATCTTGTGAACAATTTTGTTCACACAAAAATGTGAAATCACAGCTGCCAGAGCTTTAGCCAGGGTTGGCCTTCAAATGAATCAAGTTCTTCCGAAGAAATATCATAAGGTATCGATATAGTACAAGTGCATATCTAAGCAGTATTGCCTTTGTTATTGACAGATGAAATTTTTGTCAATACACCAGGTTTTCTAAATGCTGTACAAGATATTTTGATAAGGCAATCCAGAGTGCCTATAACCACTGTGACCAACATGGCTAGTTTTTGTCATAATTTTTCAATTTCTATTTTCAGATCTTGATACTTAGCAATCTTTTCCAATAATTGTGTTCTATTTTGTTAACTTCTAGTATTGCCACATCAGTTATTGTCTCTTTCTTCTTTTCAATCACAGTTAAATCTGGTGTGTTATGAACCAAGACTTTATCCATTTGTATTCAGAAATCCCACAATATTTTAACTTGTTGATTTTCAACTACTTTTTCAACTCTATGCCCTACCATTTTTTCATTGTTAGCACATGATAATTTTGCAGATTTTGTGAATCATTTTGGCAACTGTGTTATGTTGTTGTTCATAATCAGTTTATGCGATATTTTTTCACAAACTGAGTATATGATCTACAGTTTCTTATGCCTCTTTATATAATTGCACTTTGAATCATTTGACAATTTTTCAGTTCTGGACTTGATTGCATTAGTTTGAATAGCTTACTCTTCAGCAGCCAAAATCAAGCCTTCAGTTTCTTTTTTTAATGTTTCAGTTATAAACCATTGCCAGGTTTTATCTTTATCCACTTCCAACTCAATCTTTTAGAGCAGGGGTCAGCAACCCATGGCTCTGGAGCCACATGTGGCTCTTTCATCCCTCTGCTGCAGCTCCCTGTTGCTGGTCAGCGCCACAATTTTGAGAGTAGCTTCCGGTTAGTGGGTGGGGGGAAGCATGGCATGCCAGGAGGAGACTCTATGGCAAGGGCAGGTTTTCCGGTCAGCTCCACAATTGATAGGGCTTTTGGTTATGACAGATAGAGGAAAAAGGACACCGCACTAGGAGGAGACTCTATGGTAGGGGAACTGGACTTCCGGTCGGCTCCAGAATTGAACAGGGAGCTTCGAGTTAGGACCTTTGTGGCTCTTTGAGGGTTTAAGGTTGTTGACCCCTGTTTTAGAGAAATTGACCATATGATGCTTTTCCGTGCCAGCATTCTGTTCTTGTTTCTAATGTATTGTTTCAATATTCATGTTTTGTTTCCTGTACATTCAGCAAATTCCAATATTTAATTTACAACAATGCTTGTTCTCACCTTTTAGATAATCAGCCAATTCATTCTATTTTTCTTCAACAATTTGTTTGACTTAGAAGTGAATCTCTGCCTCCATTTCTGCAGGGCCGGTATAGTAAATATATCAATACTACTATGGGTAGTAATACAGACTGAACAGTTACTTTCTTCTTTTTCAGTCTAAGTTGTACAGTCCAGTTGTGTCCTGTTAATAATTCCAGCAGTCTATCATATTGACTGATGGGATTTTGCAGTGATGAAATCCATTTTTTTACAACCGGTTCTGTGGGCGTGGCTTGGTGGGTGTGGCAGGGGAAGGATACTGCAAAATCTCCATTCCCACCCGACTCCAGGGGAAGGTTACTGCAAAATCTTCATTCCCTCCCCACTCCTGGGGGAAGGATATTGCAAAATCTCCATTCCCACTCAACTCTGGGGCCAGCCAGAGGTGATATTTGCCAGTTCTCTGAACTATTCAAAATTTCCGCTACTGTTTTTCCAGAACCTGTCAGAACCTGCTGGATTTCACCCCTGGGATTTTGTCAGTTCCCCTGGTGCAAATGGTGCTCCAGGTATTATTATGTATTAGATTTACAGTTAGATTTATAGTCTAAGATGGATGGAAACTTAATAATTAACATTTTAATGAAGGAACTAAGAATCATTGAGTTATTCTAAGCAGGATGTGTTTTTGGAAAATTAGGGTGTTCAGGAAACTTCAATATCTTCACATTTCAAGGAAGTCTTAGCTATTGTTCTGAGGACTCCAATCTTGTTTGGTATATCAAGAGATTTCTGCCTCCATAAGTGTTCCACTTTGATCTGCAATTCCAGATATTTTGTAATTTTCTCTTATTGTTTTTCCTCAATCCTAGCATCACCCAGAACAGCAGAATCAATAGACTTTCTTGTTTTCAATAACTATTATATTAAGAATAATGAGATGCCTTTCTGTTTGGATCTTAACCCACTTAGATCTTAACCCACTTATTTTTCAAAACCTTCTGAACTTGGCCCGAGTAGTTTTTCCTGCATTCAAATAAAAATCTCTGGCAAAGTTTCCAATGAATAATTATGGCAACTCAGTTATTATAATTATGTGTGGGTAAACTATAGTTAGATTCACACTGTTATTTTTGGATCACAAGAGAGTAGCATGCCTCTAGATAAATCTACTGTTATTTCACTATTTTTTTTTAAGTTGTAGAAAGTAGTGTTTTCTAGAACTTTTTAAAGGATTGTTTTTATAGTACTGCTTCTTTTTCAGGTCTAGTATGGCAAATGGAAATAGATTTTATTGCTTTTCTTAATCTATATTGATGATGAAAATGCTTACACTTCGCATATTTTTTTTACATAAGCTGCCACTGTTTTTTCCTATCACAATTTTAGCTAATTGCTTTTTGAAAAGGTGAATAAAGGTTTTATTTTGCTTTTTAAATAGATAAAAGAAGATGGGGTGAAGCTTATACATGTTTTCAGTCATGTTCAAAAATAAAAATTGGTGCTTGGAGAATTTAATAAAAATACAATATGAATAGAGTGGAATGGAATGGAATGGAATTGAATAGGAATAGGAGTAGGGTAGAGTAGGGTATGGTTGGGTAGAGCAGAGCAGAGCAGAGCACAGAAGAGCAGGAGATGGAAGGAATCTTGGAGGTTTTCTAGTCCAGCTCCCTGCTCAAGCAGGAGAACCTGTACTATTTCAGATAAGTGGCTTTCTAGTTTCTTCTTAAAAATCTCCAGTAATGGAGCATCCATGATTTCTGAAGGCAAGCTATTCCACTGGTTGTCCCGTTAGGAAGTTTCTTCTTAATTCGTTTTTTTTAAAAAATTTGATTTATATGCTGCCCTTCTCCGGAGACTCAGCGTGGCTTACAATGCGTTAAGCAAAAGCCTTCATACTTTTGTATATTTTATATAAGGTCATCTTATTGCCCCCACAACTGGGTCCTCAATTTACCCACCTTAGAAAGAATGGAAGGCTGAGTCGACCTTGAGCCTGGGGAGTTTCGAACTGGTGTAATTGCAAGCAGCTGGATGTTAAATGCTTTAGTAGGAGGCATTAGCCTCCTATGCCACTCAGACTCCTTGCTTCTCTTTGGTTAGTTTCCAACCAAACTTGTTTCTTGTCCTGCCCTCTGGTGCTTTGTAGAATAATTTGACCCCCGTCTTCTTTGTGACAGCCCCTCAAATACTGGAATACTGCTATCATGTTCTCCTAATTCTTCTTTTGTTTAGACTAGCCAAGTCCAAATCCTGCATTTATATGTTTTAGTCTCCAGGTCTTTGTTCATCTTAGTTGCTCTTCTCTGATCTTTTTTTTTTTTTTTGAACTACTTATTGGGCTTTACTCTATCAGATGTAGACTTTTATACTTGGAATATACTTTCAGCAGATTTTCAACTTCTGAGACTAGCCTATAGTCCTGGCTTTGGTTTTCCATTCAAATATTAACCAGTTTTAACTGTTCCTACCTTTTAAGGTACCTTAGGGTAGAAATATGCATCTGAGTCGTGCGGCTACCTAGAGATGAAGATGCTCTCCTCCTACTCAGAATGTTAAGAGTTCAATTCTCGGCAGCAACAGATGATTCTCTATCATGGCGTAAAGAGAAAACATCTGCTGTGAACTCCATGTAGGCATCAGGAAGGGCATCCTGCAGGTAAATGCTAAATTCCATTCAGTTGCACCAACTTCACCCCAATAAAAAGAGATTACAGAGTTGTAAAATAAAGAAAAAGTAGAAATATGCATTATAAAGAACATCTCCTTCTGATCCACATGCTTTTCTTCTTGGGAATTCTCAGAGATATAATCCAAAGTAGTCAGAAGGTATCACATTGGAAAAGAACTTCTAGTTCATTGAATTAGAAATGGACACATCAAAAGAATGGATCAAGTTGAAGAATATGCTATAAGGAAACAGGATACCCTGCCTTGATAGAATTATCTTTAGGAATAAATTTTGCACTATTACTACAAACTACATAGGGAAAGAATAAGCAACAAGAGCATATATCAAAGTGGAAAAAATGAGCCAGTCTTTTCCTTCTATTAATATAACAGCAGAACTACTGATTACTAAGGAAACACACATTTACCATACATGCAGTGTTGTTTTGCTTTTATTTAAAAAAATAGTAAATGTAATAAGAACACTGACCAGAAAGTTATTAAAAGCTTCATAGCAAAATATTGAGTCAACTCTGTTACAATATTTAGGCTTAAAATTCTAATAAGTTAACACTATGCCTCAATTCACTGGGCAAATAATGCTTTTGTCACAAAAAGAGTTTATTATTAGAATACAGAGCTGGACAATCATAGAAAAAATATCTTTCATCGTCAGTTAAAGTACAACATTTTGACATATAACTATTTTGGGAGAAGCTAGTAATCAGTTCCTGAGTTATTTATATTACATCCAAAATCATTTAACCAATTAATACTGTGATCTTGTAGGCAAAACCACAAACAAGGACTACTGCCTATTAAGCAAGAATAGGCTTCAGATTAGCCTTAACTTGATGCCATATAATCTTGGGCTTCTAATCTCAGACAGCATGGACTTTAATTTGCTGGCTGGAAAAATATCTGCAGAGCACCAAATTGTGAAAGGCTTCGGAGAGAGGCATATGAATTTACACTGCCATTAGTTGTGTTACAGTAAAGAAACATGGTCTACAGGAGCTTCATAATGAATGGTGGTAGGCATGATGAATGTCTTTTTCCTGTTCAGAAAAAATACGCTGGGCAGCAGGACACCAATTCTATTATTTAAAATTTTCATCTGGATTCACTGTCTTTGCGTTGTTTCTAGGAACACTTGTGCAGGGTGTCTGCATTATAGAAATAATAGGTCGAACCAGTCACAGGATTCATTTGAGGTTCTTATTTAGCTGCTTAGAAATTACAATCACAGACTTAATTTTGGAGTGAGGCAACTGTATTCAACTTGGAAAAACTGAAAAAAGATTTTTTAAAAATCTGAACAGTGATGACATCCATGACCTTCCACTGGAAATCATGATAAGCCAGAACTTGACAATTCTAGACAGAATATACACTTCTCAACACATGAAGCCTAACAAAATTTCAGGTAAATAATTGTAACAATAAAAGAGAATATCTGTAGCTCAGGGTTGAAATGGAGAGGGGAGGGGCACTCTCTGAGCTTGGTTGTTTTCTTGCAGATTATTACTGACCAGACCACATTACATTATCAGGGCAATCAGGGCAACCAAGCTCAGAGAGCACCAACCCCCCCCCTCAAATAACTGTAAGGAGATGCATGTTGGTATGGGTGTGAGTCCTAAAGTACTTTAAACATTGTTTCTATATTCCAAATGGGCAAGCTATATAAACACTTTTAAAATGTAAAATTCCCTTCTCTGGAGTTTAAGCAATATATGGCCCTCATGATGAGGAACTCCTATAAATCTCCAAACAACTTGCGGATCTGAGTTAAAGCTGCATGTCTTCAGTAAACAGACTAATATGATGGATAGGTGGGATGGGGTGGAAAGAGCGAATGCAGCAGGAAGTAGTGATAAAGCAAGAAGTGATTAAAACAAAAAAGAAACATTTGTGAACACCTCACTGTTGGTCATTTTTACCAGAACAACAGATATTGCTCCTTGATAAACTGCCAAATAAAGAATACCTTTGTGATAAACTGCATCAGAAATAAATTTGGGAAGAAAATGACAAAATTGTTTCAGTCTCCTTCCATCCAACCCTGGGTGATGAATAACAAAAGATCTAGTTTTATGTCCTTCGATTTAATAATAGATCCATAATAATGGATCTTCTTCATTCACAAAATAGGAATTAGGTATTTTCAGAAAATGTACGTATTATTTTTAATTTTCATATTTCTCCTTATATTTTCCCTAAAATCACAAATATCTAATGTTATTTCACTTGTATCAACATTTTTCCTTTATATAAAAGAAAAATAGGTGCAACCTACTGTAATAAATGGAAAGTAATTGAGTAGGTCATATTTTGGCATTCTCTAATCATGTGCCTTCCAGGTGTGTTAGAACTGCTACTTTCAATGCTGGTTTGACATTCCAACATATCTAATTGGGAAAGACTATTATTTCAGTGAGTTTTCAAGGACAATAGTTTTGGGTCCTCTGCTTGTAACGTATTTGGCTTAAATTCAATCCACTGTGCAATTCTCCATGCTCAGATTAGATGTGGACTTTTTTTTGAACAGCAGCAACTGAGGCAAATGACAATTCTCTCTGGTAGAAGATGAAAGCTTTTAGATACAGAAGAGGGGGCAAAACAAAAACATCTAGAAATTTGTTCTGAGTTCACTTTAAGTACCTTTGTTGATTCTACAAATAGTACCAAATATGACTTTGGTACTGCAGACTTTACATCCGTTTCCATCATGAGCCAAAAACATTATTCTTAAACTTGGAGTCTCTGATGGTTCTGAACACTGAAACTTATTTATTCAGTTACAACTGTACCTTTAACTATGAAAAACAAAGCAAAATGAAACATCCTTATGTTGAAACAAAGAAGAAATGACTAGAAAGCAATCTAGATTTAGATCACTCCAATATGCTGAACAATGATAAGTGGCATAGTAGCTGTAAATTAAGACATTCTCATTTCTTAATCCACCATACAATTACCACCTAATACAATCACTAACCAAATAACATTATGTCAAGGCCATGTTTTCATGAACAAGCCCCTTAACATTAAACTTTTGGCATGGCGGTGATGAAAAAAAGTAGTATTTAAAAACACAAGTGTCTATTTTAATCAGAGAGAAATATTCAATAAAAACAAGGTTGCACTGAAAAGGAATGAAAGGGAGGGTTTAAAATGTTTATTTTATAAAATAAATACTGTCAAATATATTAACCGTAGTCATCTGACCATCAAAATCTTGTTTCTGAAGTGCCACGTTTTAAATTGTTACTCAAAAATTCATCATGTTCAAAACTCAAATTATTGTGAGATCTGGAAATCATCAACAGTTTTTCTTTGTTAGTAAAGTCCTTCTTCACTGTAGCTGGTGGTACGAGAAGCCTGTCCATAGGATCTTCCTTGTTTTCTAGCTTCATATAACCTTTGCTGTTACTCCGGTCCAGTCGTGGCCAGCTTGGATGTTTTCTTTGTTCAACTTGGACAGTGAGAGTAGAAGGACCCCTATCCAAGTCTAGGGACTTTGAATGTGAAGACAGGAGATGCAAAGAGGTGTTGGACCCAAACTGTTTTCTGGCTGCACCAGGTGATAAGAGCTGTCCGGTGCTAGCTCCGAGAGTCATTGAAGATTTGAACTGACTGAAGGAGGAGTCTCCATATAAATTGTTGCGTGGTAACAAAGCATTGGCAGATTTATAGCTATCGCCGGTATTCATTAATGGGAGAGCTAAAGAATCCATGGACAAATTTCTAGGTCTGTCTCTACTCCTTGATGAATCCTCAGTGATGCTGTCAATACTTGGCTCATCAATAACACAGTTATTCAGTTTGATTACAGGTAATGTGAAAGCATTAATGGAAGATGACACAATTGATTTTGTTTCACATTTCAGAGAGCCACTGCTTCTTTCATCCCTGGCTTTCCCAGAGTGAGGGTAAAGGCCAAAGACTGAACCAGAGTGTTCCAGCAGCAAAGGTGACATAAGATTTGGGATTGATTTCTTGGTCTCATTTCCAGCAAATTCATCCTCTTCATCGTTGCTAACCATGTGGAAGTTGCTTGCAAAGCTTGAGAAAGGAGCAATTGTATTTGCAGCCAGCCGTGATGCACAAGAGCTTCCACCATGCTTGATTTCATTCTCTCCTGCTAAGCCGGTAAAGGCACCGTTCAGCTGCCTTTGCTCACTGATTCTCAGAGCATGGATGTCAATTACAGTGGAATAGATGTCCCTCATGTGTATAATTTTTGTCTCCTTGTCCCGGTTTTCATGGAGCATGGCATTTGCACAAATAAAAATAAATATTCCAATCCCCATAGTGAAAGGCCCCAGCATTTTCATTTTATCGGAATGTAAATGCCGCTCAAGGAAGCGCATAATAAATCCATCTCCTTTTCCTATTAACCGAGTCTCATTTAGTGACAAGCTGTCTTCAGGCTCTAGGAATGAGTCTTTGGGGGGCCAGTAACCAAGAATAGCCATAGCAATTCCCAGGAAGGATATCAGTACTCCCAGGACAAGGAAGAATCCTGATGGGGAATATAGCCGGATTTTGCCTCGTACTACAACCACATCTGTCCTTGGTCGACGCTTGACTGGCTTCTGTTCCTCAGGAGCTGGTGATGTTGCGCGATTCAGATGGTGTTGGGACCTGGAAGAATCTTGCCTTTTTAAGGCAGCCAGTCCTGTTATGACTCCCCCGGTAGCTATCATGATTTTCTATTTTGATCTGAAATTGAAAGCAAAAACAAAAGACTTCAAAAAAGTTACAACAGGCACTAAATATGAAGCATTCAGTACTTCTAATCCTTGAAAACTGTGTAACTCTAACCTGTAATTTAGTACACTCAGAACTCTTCATAATACAAAGGCTGAGTGTTTCACATAATATATGCTGAATATATATTACAAAACTGCCTTATGTAATTATAAAAAAAATATTTTAGTTGTAAATCAATACAGGTAGTTCTCAATTTATCACCACAATTGAGCCCAAAATTTATGTTGCTAAGTGAGAAATTTGTTAAGTGAGTTTTGCACCATTTTACGACTTTTCTTGCCATATTTGTTAAGTGACTAACTGCAATTGTTGCAGTGTTGCACACAGTGTTAAGTGAATCTGGTTTTCCCATTGACTTTGCTGGTCAGAAGGTCACAAAAAGGGATCGTATGACTCTGGGACACCGCAAGCATCATAACTGTGAGTCAGTTGTCAAGCATCTGAATGTAAATCATCATGTGACCATGGGGATGCTACACTGGACATAAGCATGAAAAATAGTCATAGGTCGCTTTTTTCAGACCCATTGTAACTTTGAACCATCGCTAAATGAACTGTTGTAAGTCGAGGACCTGTACATGGACTTCCAGCAGAGCAAAGAAGCAACAAGAATGTCCTTAATAAATGAAATGCCAGGTCAATAGTAAAATATCTTACCTAGCAAAATCAGTAACAAAGAAGAATATAGACTTTAGATGCCAGTACAGAAAAGAGTTATAATACAATTTCTTGGTTATTTCATAAGATCCAAGTCATTAAAATACTCAAGTCATTAACTGTAGGATCATATAGTGCAGGCATTGCTTCATACAAGTTCCTGATTTACCTAACAGATGGTTGAAACTGTGACTTCACCAATGCCTGAGATGGAAAAAGTGGCATCTAGATTCAAGATTGCCTTTGAGACATCAGAATAAATTTATTTTAGAACAAAATCATATTTTTTAACCTTTCAATTTGTATTTTACAATAGCATTTTCATGGTGGATTCTATGAATATAGGCATTGTGCTATTTAAAGTTAGGAAATAAGTTTTTATGAGCATTGGAAAATCACTAGGAAGTCTCTATTTCATACAAGATGAGACTACTTAGGTATAACAAAGGTCAAAATCAATTGACCTTCTTTTCTCTTCAGGGATTATTTGCACAAGCAATTTAAACCTATCTTTTTCACCCAGCAAGGAACAGAAACTTATTAAGAATTGACTTAGGACTGCCAAGCCATTCCAGTAAACAGTGGCTAATTAATCCAATTAAGAAGCAGAACCAAGAAGTGGAAGCTGCTTTAGAGAAAAAAGCAACACAATATCTCTAATTAAAGGGCTACTTGGAAAAAGTGGCATCTAGATTGGAAGAAAAAGCATAATAGCATTTCAGAAATACATCGGATAACTTGATATTGCATGAGGTTTAAGAGCAATACCGATACAAATCAAGACCGAAGGAAGCAAACAACACTCCAGAATATGAAGTTATCTGGGTTCTTTGTAAAAATTTTCACCATGATGAAAGGAATAGTGAAAAACTAACCATTTTAAATTACACAACAGCCCAAACCCAAACTTTATCCTTTTAAAAAGCAAAGAAGATTTAGCCACTGAAGCTATAAGCATGTCAGATGGCATGGGGCTGATATAATAGACTGAAATGAAAGCATGCTTCAATGATTTATACTGAAGAGAGTGAAAAATGAAAATAGGAACTACCCAATTTGCAAGGAAATGTAAAAATAGAAAAAGACAGTGAGCAATTGGCATGTTTAGGAAAAGGTTCCTATGCTGAAATAACTTTTCCAAAACTTGAAACACTTATCTCTTTGCATAGACATTTATTATATGAAGTACAAAGAGCAGATGAGCTGTGAATTCATAAGATGGGCTGGATTCTATGAAGTGAATAGCAGGTTGCGGCTCAAAGGACTTTTAAGAAAATGCTAATGCTGCCTGGAGCAAGCACTGCAGATGCTTAGCAACAAGAGAACACCAACACAGAGCCTACAGTCCTCTTGGTAGGCCTGGTGGTACAGCAGGTTGCCATGACAGCAGTAGCACAAGAAGAAGAGGTAGGTACACTACTGTTGGCCAGCCTCACAGCAGGGGCACAGAATTAGAACTTGGCATATCTGCTACAGATTTACTGAGACTAAAAACAGAGCTAAGGGTGACACAAATAATCCTAGCACTGCATGGATTCAGGCTAATTCACACTTTAGGTGTGTCACTATACATCAGGACGGATTACAACCCACACACATATATATGTAAGGATGGTGATAAATGATTTGAACCTTTGAAAAGGCAAAGACTTTCCTGACAGGCCACACACTTTACACAGAGAAGTCTTGGCAGCTCCAGATGAGGGTGGAAAATCCTATCTCAAACCTGAGGGAGATGCCACCAGTCAGTGTTTATAGCACTGGGTTAGATAGATCAGTAATCTGACACACTCTCCCTAAACTCTGAAGCACTTGATGGGTCCTTTCTTTGGTCAAGTCATTCCCACATCTAGTCTGCAGAACCCTCGATGGCCAATAGATGGGAGCAAAGAGTTAAGACTTTTCTATGTCTTTGCTGCCATTTCATGGTCATCTGGGATTACTTCACCCAAGATATGGCCAAAAACCCAAATGTGTATCTCTGGCTGAATTCTCCTATGACAAAATCTCATGCTAATCCAGTATTGAATTACTGGATGAAAGATGTCTAATTGAGTCATTCAAAGTATATTCTGAATTTGCTCTGTCTACAACCCACAATGAATAAGACCATGTGTAGACAGGAAGCATTGACACAGGTTAAATTTGTATGGTATCAGTTCAGTGATTACAATACAGGGAAAATCTAAAGATTGGGACTATAATTCTGCAAATGCAAGCTATAAGTAAGCCTTGATCCCAATGTATCCAGACCAAGGGCTTACAAAGCAACCGATAGATGGAAGCTCTACAGTAAGAGATTCAAAACTTATTTCAAAACTTGAAATAAGAAAGAATTTCCTGTCTGTGAAAGATGCTAAGCAATAGAACAACTTGCCTCCTAAAGTCATAGTTAATGTTAGTTAATGTTTTCAAGGAAAGACTGGATAGCCATTTGTCCAGGATGATATGAGCATCTTGCATTGGGCAATGTAATCAATGAAATGCAACAGAAAAAAGAAGAAAGAATGCTATGATGCCATGACCTACTGTTCATTGTATTACACACTGATACCAAGGAAAGAAAGAAGGAAGAAAGGAAAGAGATGGTGAAATTATGTTTTTTAATTGGAGGATAGTAATTTGAGGAAAGCTATTACAATTACAGTCTTATTTCACATCCATGCTAATACCGGAGGGATCATACTTGGTTCATTGGAGACCAATTTTTATGAGCCAGCCTTGACCCTCAACATGAGGGAATCCCACCTCTTTTCAGTCCAATGAGATCACATTATTTCAACTCCAATTTATCTATGCCCAATATAGAAATTCTTATTCCCATAGCTGAATAAGATGAAAAGGAAACAATTGCCAAAATTCATTAGTAGAAAGGTGTTCCTGAAAAGAAACAACTTTCTCCTCCTCTTCCCTCTTTCTTGCATCTAACTGAAAAAGATGAATCTCAGGATAAACAAATCTCAAGAAAACCATTTTCTCTGTGGGAAAACACATTTGAATTGAAAAATTGTGTAATATTATTTTACCCTCTCTTTTCTCTGCATGCTAGACTATCACACAGGGTCAGGAGAAGTTGTGGCTCTGTATTTCCCTTGTGCTCAGCCAGCACAGTCAATTGCCCAGAATTATTCTAATATATTCTATATCCCATGTATATAAACATTAGCAATTTCTCGTTTTCTTTTATTTTAATTTTAGAATGAAAGAGGGAGACCATAAGTTGTATTCATTCTTTGAGCACAAACTACCTTGTGTGAATTGGGGCCAATCACACTTTCAGTCCTAGGAAGAAGGCACTGCCAAACCACTTTTGAACACCTTGCCAAGAAAATTGAAGGGACTAGTCCAGGCAGTTATCTAGAGTCAATGCTGACTTGAAGGTACTCCCAAAGAGCAAAAACTATAATATTCCATCAAAAATACTTTAAGAACAGGTTAGGAAAGCAAGAAATGTGTGACTATGCGCATGCTCAGCACAAGCATTGTTATAATAGGGAATCTTAATATGAATGCCTGCCTTGAAAAAATAATCCTTCCTTACTAGCTAAAGTATTGGATAACTAAAAGGCTTGGGCACCTGTAATTGGTTGACAGATGATACATCAGATGAGCAAACTTGAGCTGAACATTCTGCTAAGAAGCCCTTCCCTGGCTGCCACTGATGATAGTCAACTGCTGGTGACACTCTATTAGTGTGTCAGTTAGGGCTGACAGAAAATATATTGAAGGAGACCAAGCTATATAAGCTTGACCCATGACACCTTCTCTTTTTCAACTGAGGCATGTACAATATTACCCTTTTGACATAATACAACCCATTGTTGTTCATTTTCTACTTCCTAACTCCTGCCACCCTCATTCTTGATGTACTTACCCCCACATAGGAACTATTAAAAGACTGTCCTTTCAAACATCAACTCTCTTCAGAACCATCTGTGGTGGCAACTGCATCTTGTTGCCTGTAGACAGTTGCTCATCACTATCCAGCAGTTATCTGTAAATGGAACACAAATATATATACAATGCAGCACAAAATTTTGCTTGCTGCCAGAATGAAAAGATGAAGAAAGAACCCAGAAAGTAGTGAATGTGATTTCGCTCAATTGTGGTTCCAGAAAATCTTGGCTACATAGGAAAAACCTGGCTTAAAGGAAACACACACACACACACACACACACATGAGACAACCATTTGTATGAAGCATAAGCTCTCCTTTAGATTGCCCTAAGTTCCTTAAATCATGAAACTTCTTTCTATTTTGAGATAAATCTCCCCCCCCTCCTGATTTCCACATCCCAATCTAGTAGATATGCTTTTACTGCAATAAAAATCACAACAATAAATTAAAAAGGGAAGTGGGGGTAGGAAATAGTACACAAAGGCTGAGAACACTTTTTCATCCATCATGCCTTTATAAACTAGTTAGATTAATCAGGACACCAAATTTATCTTCCTTAAATAAGATTAGCAGAAGAATATTCCTTAAGATCCACCTGCCTTTTAATTTTCTTAAGAATATAATTACTTTTTTCTTATTCTAAAAAGCATTTCAAGTTTCAACATTCACAGCAAATCAACTGAGGAGAAGCAAAGAGGCAACGAGAATAACACAATTACAGTAGCTTAAAGGCAATTATACTTGCTCTTTTTCCAAGCAGGAACGCCAGTGCCAAAAGATATGCAGTGTACAATACCAAGCTTTTTAGGAATATGGATGTGAATATTATTATAGCAGTGTAAACAAAATTAAAGGTCAAATGTACTTCTAACCATAAATTCCCTATTTGGGTGCTCTTTAACACTTCCCATCTCAAGATTCCCCCTCCCCCTTTTCTTTCTTCTACATAACAGATTTGCTAAGCCTGATGTACAATTGAAACCAGAGTCTTTCCTTTTGGGACTGATGAATAAACAGCTGACAGAAAAAAATCATGGAACTTTGTTTTATATATATAACTGCAGTGAGATTACTAAATGCTCAAAAGTGGAAAGATCCATTACTGCCCAAAATGGAGGAATGGCTGATGAAGATGATGGGACTTGCAGAGATGGTTAAATTCTTTGATTAAAGAAAAGACAACGTCTTCATTTGTTGCTGACCGGAAACGCCTTAAGGACTTTTGTATGAAAGAGGGGGGAAAATGAGCTTTTGATTTGTGGTTTGATGATTAGAAGACATAAATAATAGAAAAAGGAAGAGCTTTTTTCTAACCACAGAAATAATTTTGTAATCATACTCAGTACATTTGCTACAAAGGAAATCAGAAAGCTTTTCTATTTCTTTTTATCTTGTCTTTTTTGCAGTTTTTCTTTTCTCTTTCCCTTTTATTTCTTTACTTTGCATTAGTCTTTGTTAGTTTTTAATCTTTTAATTTTTTTTAAATAAAGTGTGTAAAAATAAATAACACATTTGCAAAGACAAATAAATCCTTTGCCTTTGATAGATAGGCATACCTTTAGAGCAATAAAAATACTTTTAGGTGGTAGGTTGAAGTCAGATCTAGCCCAAGGAAACTATGCATTATATATGGTTATCAAAATCAAATGATGCTGTGTACCTCAGCAATCATTAACTATTCCTTTTCTAATTCTACTGTTATTCACTAAATCCCACTGAATGTTTAGTCTGCATAATTAAAACTCATCATTTTCATTGTTCAGTGCTTCCCCTCTCTTTTATTGTCTTCTTTCAACCTCAATTGTTAATCCCATGATAATCTATCATCTATGTATAATAAACTTGTCATCACCGGCTCAACATTTGTATGGAGGAGACATATCTAATGCTAATACTCTAATGCATGTATCCTGTTTGCTAGATAGAGACAGAAATTTCAGCCTTCCCAATGTAATATCTTACAGATGCTTTGGACAATAGTTACTTTCATTCTGAATGTGAGGACTGCCAAATTATGGATTTATAATATGACACACTTGTAAATTGGAAAAAAATTGTGTACATATCCAACTATTAGGAAATACAGATGTTCAAGGAGGCAAAAAGGTAAAATGGAAAAATGTAGAAATGTAAATGAAAACCTACAAGAGTGCCATAATTACATATAAAATTACATATATTCCTTTTTCTAAGGATTGAACATGTCACACACAATTCCTATTTTTGTTTTTATTATTCTCAGATTAATTTTAACATGTGGCTTATGTTGAAAGCTGATGATTCTTTGAGGTTAGAGTATGGGTGAATTGAGATTTGAGTGGATATTCAAGATTGCAAATATACCAGTACTTGTCCCTTTTAAATTAAGCAAATAATCCATGAATTTAAATAGTAAAAGCACATTGGTCAAACTGTGCATTATTACATTCTATTGTTCATTATCATGAAATGAAAACTTTATTTAATCCAACTTTCTGTGACCAATGGATGCTAGTATAAATACACACTTCTACTAGTATTTCTAAGCAAGCAGTGCTAAAGGACATTATCTAGTGCCATCAAGACAACTAAATGATAGCCTTTTCCTCTGTGTTTATCTTAATCCCTATCAGTTTCAGCAAAATCTACACTCTTGAGTGATATGCTGTGTGAAAGTCTTCTTTTTCTTTGTCTCTAATCTTTTTCCAATCAACTTAATTAGAAGATGGCTATGAGAATCAGGGACATCACTGTGATTCCCCAATTACAGGTAGTCCTCAATTTACATCCACAATTGAGACTAATATTTATGTTGCTAAACGAGACAGTTGTTAAGTCAATTTTGTCTCATTTTATGACTTTTCATGACACAGTTATTTAGCAAATCCCTGCAATTCTTAAATTAGTAACTCGGTTGTTAAGTGAATCTGGTTTCCCCATTGACTTTGCCTTGTTGGAAGATTGCAAAAGGGGATCACATGACCCCAAAACATTGCAACGGTAATAAATACATGCCAGTTGCCAAGCATCCCAATTTTGATAACGTGACCATAGGGATACTGCAAGGGTCATTAAGTGTGAAAAAAGTCACTTTTTTCAGTGCCGTTGTAACTTTCAACAGTCGCTAAATGAGCTCTTTTAAGACTGTCTATACTTTTTCAAGGGTCTCCTTTGCTATCCGAGATGTGAAGCATGCAAAACTTGTAGTGTAACCTTTGATACAGGCTTATGGCTTTAAAAACTCTCCAGAAAAAGCTAAGAAAAAAAGAGCAATCCCGCTACTCATGTGGCCCTTAAGTCTTCCAAGATGTATTACATGTAGCTATTGGAAGGTTTTACTCTTGAGTTTGAAAACTTCAGTTTGACAGTTTCATTTTCAACAGATCAAGAAGGCTCAAATGATTACAACATCAAGGAAGATCCAGGAGAAAATTTTGCTTTAATAAAATCCCTCCGTAAGGATTCTGCTTTATTCCATAAGGAGAAATTATTTCAACTTTGAGGGCTGCAAATAAATGCCAAACCAGATATCAGGAATGCATACTCACATAAACTATCTGGAGATTGTCAAGAGTGGCAAGGGAACAAAACACTTACTCCCAGGCTACAAAGAAGCCCTTGAAGAGTTACAGATGACTTTTGCGATACAAATGATTGATTTCTAACCTAAATTATTTTGAGTTGTGCTAGGGATCTCTTTTGGTCGATGATGGGGCCTGGACAATGAACTAAAATTAATTTAATTTCATTTATTAAATATTATAAAAAAAGAAATAAAATTAACCTAATTACTTTCTAGTCAGGTTTGTGTGTGTGTATGTGTAATTTATTTATTTATATCCTGTCTTATTATTTTTACAAATAACTCAAGGCAGCAAACATATCCTTCCTTCTCCTATTTTTTTCCTACAACAACAACAGCTTGAGTTGAGAGAGAATGACTGGCTCATGGTCATCCAGCTGGCTTTCATGACCAAGGTGGGACTAGAACTCGTGGCCTCCCACTTTCTAGCCTGCCTTAACCACAAAACAATTTATCCTCTTTCCTATTAATTGCAACAAATTGAAAGCCAATCTTCAAAAAGTACCAGTCCCCTAAGTTATCTAGAAGAGTATTCAAATTTTCTTGTCTATTTTATGCAATCCTGGGCTTCAGGTTTTATATATCTAATCTGTCCTTTAAATTCACCACTTAAACTTTCCCACACAGAAGCGTATGAGGCTTATAGAATCAACCCTTTTTCCCCCTACAAGCTTCAAGGCATGCAATCAGAAATAAATCAGCAGATTTGAAATCATGGTTTAAAATGGATCTAAGTGTAAATATTAAGGCCGCATGCAAGTGGAAATGAGTTGGATTATCTTCAAGTAAAACTTTCATTGGACAGAACTGCACAACTAATTTTATTTATAAGTAAGTCCTGTTGCACACTTATTTCCATTGGTTTTCACAAACCACTAAGAAAAGCCTCAAGCCAAATTTATTTGTTCAGGGAAGAAACATTGAAACACTACTGTGAAATACCAATTGTCTCTTACCCTGCACACATCAGGTCACAGATTCATTTTCAAATGTCCAAAACTGTAATATGCATCAAACAAACAATCCCTCAAAAAAAAATATATATTTCTGCAAAGAGCAATATGGTGCTCTGTTTCTTTTTTATTTTCAAAGCAATTTTCTGAGGCAATATTTTCAATAACATAAGTTATTTCAATAACTTATGTTTACAGTGGTGATTTTGACTGACTTCAAAGTTGCGAATTGATTTTGGCAAGCAGTGCTCATAAGAAAAATGTTGTGGCCAAACCAGACATGCTTTTGCTGATATCATAGATGTTAAACTATATTGCCTGTGCTGTCTGAATAAGCAAGTCCTGTTTCTGGAAATGTAACCAGGCAGGAGAAAAGCTTTCCTGCTGGCTGCTTTGAATACATTCCTCTACTGCTTTTTACTCTTGAAGAAGTTCTAAGTGAGAAGCACTGAAGCAGGCATGCACTTTCACATCTCTTTAATCTTTCCTCCCTGCAAATAAGTGAAACTCTTCTCAAAAGGCAGAAAAATAGATCCTTTCAGCCCTTAAACCTTCTTTCTCCATCAAGAGTTCCAAAATAAAGCATATTGAACTGGATATTGAAAGGATTATACACAAACCCTGCATTAAATTATATCCATTTTTTAAAACCTAAAGTGTCCACATAGAACCTACTGTCCTAGTAGCTTTAGTATTTTAGTATTATTCAGTATTATACTGTATTTTCCAAAGAAAAATAAATATATCAGAAGTAAAAGAGTAGAAAACTGTATCAAGAAATGCAGAAATAGAATGCAACTTTCTGTTGTATTACTACTTTATAGTTGCAGGATTGATTTAATCGAAGCCAATTAAGACATTAGAACAGTGTTTCTCGACCTTGGCAAATTTTAAGATTTAACTCCCAGAATTTTAGGACAATGCTGGCTCTGGAATTCTGCCTCTGGAAATCCACACTTCTTAAGATTTGAAAAAACACTGCATTATAAGAAACTCATTCCCCCACTGTCTCCCCCCGCCACTTCTACATCTGCATACACTGCACGTTTCTGTAGCAATATTTGAATGTGGGAGACTTTAAAATGTTGCCCATTGTGAAATTAGCAGCTTCAGAAATGTTATCAGTTCAGAAGCTTGTAGTAAGAACAATCTGAAAATGTAAACTTATGCTATTTTATGTACGGACAAGGTAGCCTGAGGAAAAGCAAGTATTTTGAAAAAGATTTTGCTCTGTGACTAACTGCTTTGATAATACCACTGTTAAGTCTTGAAACATGTAGTTGAATTATCACTGGGCAGCTATTTGCCTACCACAAGTCTGATATAGTACCCATTTTTAGAAGCTTTTGCAACAGCCTTTTTCCAACTTCATGCTCTAAATAAATTAATTGGCATGTGTGGTCTAGGTATCTCTTTTATAGATACATACTATGCTATTCTTGTCTTTTTTGTAACAAATGTAAAATTTGTTACTACCGGTTCTGTGGACATGGCTTGAGGGTGTGTGTAATATACTGGGTGAGCGTGGCCAACTTTTTTTTTAACTTTTCAAAACATTTTTTTCTGCAAATGCAAAAAAATGCTTTAAAAGTCTCTGCCAATCAGGAACACAGCTGGGATCGTCAGAGGCTTTTCAAAGCATTTTTTAAACCACCTCTTCTGCTGAAGAGGTTGCAGAAAAAATGCTTTAAAAGTCTCTCTGATGACTGATCATTTTAAAAAATGCTTTGAAAAGGCTCTGACGATCAGGCAACTCAGCTGGGATCATCAGAAAAACTTTTAAAGCATTTTTTTCTGCAAACTCTTCAGCAGAAGAGGTGGTTTAAAAAATGATTTGAAAAGCCTCTGACGATCCCAGCTGTGTTGCCTGATCGTCAGAGCCTTTTCAAAGCATTTTTAAACTACCTCTTCCCCGGAAGAGGTTGCAGAAAAAAGTGCTTTGAAAAGCCTCTGACATTCCAGCCGCGCAATCATCAGAAGCTTTTTTTTAACTTTTAAAAGCATTTTTTCGGTGGAAGAAGTTGTAGAAAAAATGCTTTTAAAAATTAAAAAAATAAAGCCTCTGATGATCGTGAAGCTCAGCTGGGCAATAGTGGGGGGGGGGGCACAGGGATTTTTGCTGCCAGTTCTCCGAACCACCCACCACCATCACTACCGGATCAGGCGATCCGGTCCGAACCGGGAGCATTTCACCCCTGGTATATATATATCTCCACCTTCCACCCACAAGTTCTCTAATATGTAACAAGTATATCTAATGTATAAAGAATTGCCTCAAACTGCAAGAAGGGCTGCATATAAATTTAATAAATAAACAAATAATAAAAAACAGTCAAATGAAGCTTTATTTTACTATTCAATGAAAATAATCTAGAGCATGGCCAGGTGACAGAAAGTTAGCTTTTTCCCCTGTCTCTTCGCTGCAATCAAGTGTTTGTCTGGATGCATTTTCCACCAGGCAAAGGTTAATGTTTGCCATATATAAATCAGATCTGTATGTGTTATTAATTTTGATGATCTCTACATTTTCAAGAAAAGTTGTCAGCAGGGCAGGAGGGACGATGAAACACTACTGTAACATGGCAGCATAGCATGTCCCCCAATCAAGCTTCTGAATATTATTCATCTCTTTTTAAAATTTAATGGCATGCAAAGATGAATTTAAATTGAGCACATCTGCAAATAGTTTGGCATGAAATCCACTGCCTTGTTAAGGGCTGTATCTTCTGTCTGATCTTCTGTGTGGTGGGGAGAAGAATAGCACACCAAATATGGAGCCTAATATTTTCTTATGAAACACTTGCCATAATATTTTAATAACAGATTAAAAAAAGTAATATGTGCAGCTGCACTGCTTTTCTGCAACAGTTGTCAAATAACGATTTTCATCTTGTTTACAGGGATGGCAATACCAGTTTGTGCCAAGGATCCTTTGTGTTTATTCCCTTTTGGAGTAAGCAATGATATGCAAAGCACAGAGAATAGGCCAGGGAAATTAAATACATGAGATAAGAAAAGAACTGAAGAAGCTTCTTGGATGAGAAGCGAAACGTCTTCAAAGGAAAACCAGAAAATCCAGTTGCCTCTTGGAAAAGCACCTTTGATACATTTCTTTAAGTACCCTCTGCTCACTCCACTTACTTGCATAATTCTCCTTATATACCAATCACCCACTTCCATCTAATAAGATAGGGGCAAAATTTATTTATTGTGATGGCCACTTCTCTTGACAAACATTAATTCCTAACAACGGCCCACTAGGACATAAGAATGTCTTAAGAATAAATGAGAACAATATTTTTAAGACCCATAACTTATTTATACTATTTGGTATTATATATTTTAAAACAAGTAGCACCTAAGAACTATTCAGAACAAGACAAAGTATACATGATACCCATCTCCCACCAACACCAATCAACTAAATTGCTCAGTGACACACCTCTAAAAAGTTTGATGATTCAACGTAATGCAAAGCAGCCATGTTAAGATATGGGTACATATATGGAATAAACTGCATCCCTGGATTATTTGCATTTTATAACATTGGTCCATTGTAGTTTATAGGAAACAGAATAAATTGATAAAAACTGACAAAACAAATAAAACAAAACAGATGAATTTGAATGGTTTTACTATCGTGAATAATGAAGCAGCAAGCAGTTTTTGAACATATAAACTCTTGCAGAATAGATGGGATTCTACTGAAATAAATAGTAGAAACCTACCTGTTATAAATTATTATAAACTAATGGGTGGGAACTTATCAAAGAGAGATCCAACCTAGAACTAAGGAGAAATTTCCTGACAGCAAGAACAATTAATCAGTGGGACTTCACTCCAGAACTTGTGTGAACTCCATCACTGGAGGTTTTTAAGAAAAGATTAAATAGGTGTTTGTCCAGAATGGTATAAGGCAGTGATGGCTAACCTTTTTGCCATCGCGGGCCAGGAGAGGGTGGGGGGGCAGGGGAGGTTCACACGCACGTGTGCCCATACCCATAATTCTATGTGCCCTGCCCTGCACATGCGCGAGCAACCCCTCCCCTCCTGCTTCTGGCATGTGATAGCCCGGTAAGCCCGTTTTTCTTTCTTACCTGGCTCTCTAGGAGTCTCTGGAGGCTGGGGACAGCAAAAAATGTCACTTCCTGTCCCACCGGGAGTTGGGAAATGGGCCCTTTCAGGCCTCCGGAGGGCCTCCGAGGGAGTGGGGAAGGCTGTTTTCACCCTCCACAGATGCATAGAGAGGATCTGGAGCCAGGTAAGAAGGAAAAACGGTTCTTCCTCACCCTCCCAGGCTCTCCAGAGGCAAGAAACAGCCTGTTTCCCTACCTCTGGTGGGCCCAGAAGGCCCAAAAATCAGCTGGACAGCGCGCACATGCACACCAGAGCTGAGCTGGCATGCCCACTGATATGGCTACGCGTGCCACCTGTCCATAGGTTCACCATCACAGGTCTCCTGCTTGGGCAGAAGGGTTGAACTAGAAGACTTCAAGACTTCCAAGGTCCCTTCCCTGTTATCCTGTATTCTGTAAACAAGGCTTTTATGCAAGTTTGGTAACTTCTGAAGTTCTTATAGTCCTACATAAGAGTTTAGTTACTTTGGCTGCCTGCAGTTAAATGTTCTAAACAGAGTGCTACATGGTTAATGAAAATTTAATAGTGTTCTTATTTATCTCTAACACTTGCAACATTTTATTTTTTTAGCACCCATTGCGCTCTCTCCATTGTGATCCCTGAGGAATCATTTTCTCCATATTCATGATTTTTTTGCCTTTTGTCTCTGCTTCTCAAGAATGTCAAGTCTTGAACAATCTTTCATTAAACAGGACAGTGTCTATTTTGCTGTAGGCAGGGCTCTGAACATAGGCAGGCAATTTTTGCTCGGAGGAAGATGCACAACAACAAAATCTAATTATTAATCTTTTCACTGGCCTTTGTGCTCTGCACCGAATACATCCCTAAAAATAAATGCTAAGTAAACAAACTATAAAGAAGCAGTAATTCTGGTCCTTTAAATTTCAGCAAATGGGATTTTCTTCCATTTATGTTTAACATACTCTTAAGTAGAGATTATTGGGTAGTGAAAATAATAAAAGAATTATCATGTGCACAAAATCAAAATAAATAATTAGGTGCTCTTTCACATTAAGTATGTAGAGCCTTATGCATTTAGCTGTTCGCATTTGTGAACGGTGGTTTCCAAAATTGCCAATAACTGGGCAGCTGTAGTAGCAGGGATGGTACAGAAGATATGTTATAGAGGCAGGCTGATTTAACATGGCAGAAGGTTGCTAATTCATGGCAGCTACCCATCCTTACATCACTACTATCATTTCATTCCTGAAAGAGTTTCAGAAGCCAGATGCTTCTGAAACTCTTGTGAATATGTTCCTGTTTGCCCTCAATGCAGGCTTGTCATTAAGGGGTTGCCTGGTTACCACAGGTGAGTAGAAAATGCCTCTAGGGTATCCTGATTTAAAGCCAATTGCCCAGCTGTAAAATTAACCCTTTTTATTATAAACATTAACAACATAATTTTAAAATTGTCAGTTCAGTGTTGTTTGACTTTCAGCAGTTACTCAACTATGAACTATGATGCTAGTACCAGCCCTCTCTGATTATTGCTGACTATTAATCTGATACCCTTTCTTTCCCTTTTGGACCAATAAATTAAGGCAATAATAATCAAAGAATGCAAGTTTTTTTCCCCTTTGGGAGGAGCAGTTGTACCCTTCTAGTTACCTTTTCCTTGTCCTAAGGCTGCCACAAAGAAAGTAATTAGAGTGAACACTAATAGCTTTTCCCTTTGCTGCACCTGTCTTAAGAGAAAATAACCTGGAAACAGCTTGGGCATGTTTTCTTAGGTTTATTGAAGCCTGAATATTGTTCTTTGTTGAATTAACTGATATACAGAGAAGAAGTTTTTTCATCTGGTGACCAGATTATGAAATCTGCCCAAGTCTAATTTAAATGAAATTTCATAGTTACAATGCTGAAAAGCAACAAAACTATTAACTGAATCACAAAAGAAAGGCCCGCAAGTCTAAAGGACTGACATCTGCACTTGTATGTTTTGCAGGTTCTTTCTGAAATAAATTTTTACTCTGCCTGTGGCACATTCTGGTCTACAGTAAACAGAAACACAAACGGAACTTTTAGTCATTTTGGAAAAATAAATTACGGTTCTTGTATTTTTCCAGAATCTTTGCCAAGTCTAAGCAAATGGCCAGACCAACATTTAAGCAGACAAAAGCTTTGAGAAAGCACAAGAAGAATGGCTGCTAGAATTTTCTCTTTCACAAAAAGAAACTTAATTAAAAGGAAACTTAAAGGTTATCTAGTAGTTCAACTACTGGTTGACACAAGAAATCCACTCTCTAAGAGATAAACCATACATGGACTCCTTGATTCTTCTATTTTATCCTAAAGAAGGTGTTTACTGTTATAAACTGCCCACAATCACGCAGGTGAGATGGTGGTGTATAAATTTAATTAAATTAATTAATCAAAGCCTCCTCTCAATATTTATAACATATAACATGCAATATATAACATTTTTGTCGATACATCTTTTTCTTACATTTTCTGAAAATGTCTACAACAGGTTGCTCCAGACCAAATTTTGTAGAAGACCAAAACTACATCGCCAGAAGAAGAAAGATAGGAGAAGATAATTGGAACAGAATTGGATGATACAGTACAGTTGGCTGATGACAAGCAGGGGCTTTCAAATGCCAAATTCCAGAAGGACTTGAATGAGTTACAAAAGACTAGGGCTGAAACATCCCCAGTGCACTCAGCCACCATTCACAATGCTTGTCCATCATTGGCAGAAATGTGAAGTGAATGGCTATTATCTGAAGATGTAAATAGTTCATCTCAAGGATTATTTTCCTGTTTCATTTATTAAAGCATCTTTAAAGTTCCATTAAAGTCACTCTATGTTTTCTCTCCTTTTAATGTAGTCATTTCTTGCTCTGCTTGAGCGTTGTCTGGTCTGTGGAAAGCCTAAGGAAGATTAAAGAAACAATTTGGAAAACATCACCCACATGCTAATTTTTAGTTACCTGGAGAAAAACACCCAACTCTTTGTACCTTTTTGCAACAATATCAGCAAAAAGAAACCTCTAATTTATGGTTTTGATGATTAGACAGAATAGATTATAGAAAGAAGAGTGCCATAATGTAACTTTAGAGAGAGAAGTCAAATATATTTGTACTTATAACTGCTGTGGAGAATATCCAAAGCCACTTCTTTGCATCTTCCTTTTCTATTTCTATTTTTATTTATTTCCTTGCACTTTTTCCTTGTGAGTACTTTGTTTTTCTTTTCCTTCCTTACTGTTTATTAGTTTGTGTTAGCTTTTATCTTCTTATTTAAAGGTTTTAATAAAAATTACAACTTAAAAAAACAGAAGCAGTTCTCCTGTTCATGATGTAGTCATGAAGAGACTCAAAGTTTTTCACCCTAACGATCTGCATGTTAAGCTGGACTGCAGGGATAAAAGTAAAATGGTTACTAAAATGTCTGTAAGTTTATCTCTTTCAACAAATCTTGTAAAAGTCAACACTGTGGGAATCTTGTCTTTGACGAGTGGGCAAAAATAGCCTGACAGCTACATTCTCTGCAAGTGTCTTTATCAATATATTATATCATGTCTTTCAATTATCCTCATTTTCTGAAGCAATCGTTCCTTTATACATATTTCTTTTCATCTACAGCCCTTTTCAACTAAACAGTCCAGCAAATGTCCATTTTCACACTTCCTGTTGCTGTAACCCCTTATGCTTCTGTGGCACTCTGCAATTTAATTCTTTTCACTCTGGAAAGCTAAGCCATTCTGTTTTAGAATCCATTGTATTCATATATATATATATATATATATATATATATATATATATATATATATATATATTATATGAATATATATGCACACACACACACACATGGGTATTTTACGCAAAAAGTTATTACAGATTGCCTTTGTTTAGCAGCTGTCTCATTTTGTGACCAGTGCAGTTATGATGGTGATGAAAAAGAAACTTTACAATCAGTCCTTCCATTTACAACCTTCCCAGGTCTGTAAAGCAAAGGAAAGCTGAAGTAAGAGCATAAACACAATCTCAGTTCCATTTATCAATCATTTCACTTAATGACCGAATTGCTAATCCCAATTGTGATCACTAAATGAGAACTAACTGTATTGCTAATTCTTCTGTATCTCCAAAAACAATATAAGACCAATTAGTTAGGCCTACCAGAAAGGTAAGTGACTGATCTGTGATGGGATGTAGGAAGGATTGTGTTGGACCCAATGAAGTGGGAAGCAAACCCAAGGTCTGTGGGGATATGGTGGGGTAGGATTGGGGATTTATAGATGGAGAGGCAGTGTAGCATCTCTGTGATTGTAAGTACAGGTGGATCGCCAAATGCTCAGATTTTGTTCACGTGACTGCAGAGATTCTGCAAGGACTATAACTTTGGGCAAGTTCAGCATTGTCATAATTTCAAACAGTCGCTGAATGAATGGTCGTAAATCAAGGACTATCTATATGTTATCTTCACCCTGTGGCTACAGTCTTTATACATGGGTTTGCTTTTCAACTCATCAAGCTGCATTGTGGCACCTGGCAAGGATGACCTTTGTCTTTTTTAATCTTTCATTGAATTCTTGAGCCCTTGACTTCATTATTTTAATTGCATGCTGGCATTTGATACTAAATATAAATTATTGCTATATACAGAAATCATCTGTGTGAGTGAGCATGGGGTTTGCTCCCTGTGTCTATGCAGCAGCATGCCGTGCCAGTTTTGATGGGGTGTTATTTGCTCCTTGGTGCTTCCTTGAATAATGCCTTCTGCCTGATTGTTTGTCTGGTGTTTGTCCCTGCTTATCTGTACATGGGCTGCTGGAGGGAATGAGATAAAGCATAATTGCACACCAATCAAAAGAGACAATAAAAAACCTAGGAAGGAAACAAAAAGACTACAACAGGTCCTCATTCAAACTGATGACGTTGCCTAATGAAATGTCTGGAAACAAACATCCAACCTTAGAGAGCACTAAACATAATCAGATGCACTTTGGGCCAGTCTTCCTCTCTTGCAAGCAAGGAGTATGTGATCCCCTTTCTGTGCTTGAATAAAGAAATTTTAAGCATTATGACTAGGATAGCACTCTGGGAAAATGGCAGTTTCTAAGTTCCAGCTATAAATGACTGTTTGATTCTCTCTGTATTCCCCAGATATTCCTGGGCCCCATTTCCCTTTATGAATAACATACATTTACATATATACATACCCTTCATCAAGCCAAATAACATTGTGAGAGCACAACTTGAAAACAGTGTTCTAAATGCTTCTGGAATGTTAAAACCTTCGGAAGACATACTGCCCTGCTTCACAAAAACTGCACCAATTCCCCCTTAAGCATTTTAAGATAATATAACCATTGTGAACACTCTGCGAGGAAAGAGAGATGTGTTCCACTTAGAAATCTGCACAATTTGAACAAGATAGAGTGAAAAGAGATGAGACCCCAATTATTTCCCTGAAGAAAGTCTGGATGTATGCACCTCACGCTTTCATACCTTGGAATAATGAAGGCAACGGTTATCATCGCAATACTGTAATGTATCACTTTCTTCCCATCTTTAAATGTTTCCTACTGAGATTTTTTTAGAAGTATTTTTTTTCTGAGATCAGTCCCATCTTAATTCATTGCCTTACCCTCATTTTTCCCCTTTTACTTTTCTTTTGCCAAGTTTCTGAATGGTGGGGGCAGCTGAGTTGCATGAAGGCATTCTCAAGCATGGTACCTCCAGATGTGTTGAACATCAGCTCCAATAATTCCCAGTCAAAATGATTAAAACCTATGCAGGAATCATAGCAGTTTAAGTTCCAAAGCCAGCATAGAAAGAGTAACTTAAAATTTTTGCTTGATGAACATCTTTTAAATGTAGGACAACTGGGGGGTGGGGGTGGGCATAGTTTACTGGTGTCTTATTTTTTAATTTTCCTTTGTTTCAATGAAGGGCTGTAAAGCACTGTAAAGCGCTATATAAGTCTAAGTGCTATTGCTTTGGTGCCCTGAAATTCTATAAGGGAAAAAATGCAATATACTTTTGAATTGTTCTTTCTCCTCATATATTGAATTGTCATTTCTTTCTCCTCCTTGTTTTACCAACAGTTTGCATCTCCATATGTACAAACTTACAGAGAAAAGGCTGATATGGTGAAGCCTAATACAGGTTATATCTTTCCTTCCTTCTACAGGCAGTTATTTGTCCCACCATAGTACCAGGCAGAATTATGGGAATGAATGCCATTTTTTTCTTTTAAAGATTCTTTTTCATAAGTATCTGTAGAATAAATGAGCAGCGAATCAAATTTTTGTTTTATTGATCTTTCCTACTTGAAACTCTTACGAAAACTCTTATTGATCTTTCCTACCTGAAACTTCTTACGAAGGCATGAACATTTCCTACCATATTTTCTCATGTTTGTCTGTGTGTTCCTAACACACCACATGGTTATGGTTATGAGGAAAATAGGAGAAGGAGGGAGTATTAAGTATATTGTTTATAAAAATAAATACTACTAATAAAGTCAGGATAAACAAACAAATCCAGCCCAGAATTAGTATAGCAGCTAATTCCAATGTTCCCACTAGTTTCACTGGGAATAAAATTCTGTCCTGTTCTGTCCTATTTTTTGAAGATTAAGTGGGTTATAGAATCTGACTCAACAGCTATATTCTCTATCCAATGAATGGAATAATGCTGCTTTCCCCCCATTCAGTTACAATTGCTTAGAGCATTTCATTTTTTCCCCTGAACACACAAATGGTTTTGAAGGTCTTTGTCAATATAATGTGAAATTGAGTCATTTGTTTTACCTATACCATATACAAACATACAAACACATACAGGGATGAATATGCACAATCAATGAATATTATCAATAACTCAACTATGAAAAGAAAATCACATTTATTCAGCAAAAGAAGCAATCACATAGTTATTCTACTGCTACCTGAAAATTGTACTGCTTTCTGAAAATTGTTCAGCAAAAAAATAAAATAAAATAAAATGCTATACAATCTTTCCATATCACCAAAAAGGGAGATAATGTAGTGATGTTTAGTGAGAATTGAATTTGTATCATTGTAAAGACCGTTCTATTGCAAAATGTCTTAGAAATAAATAATTCAGTCAAAATAAATTTAATATTTTAATTACCTTCTATATCATTTTACTGAATTCAAAATTGATGATCTAAGGTATGCTTAGCTTGAATTTATTTAGCTCTTTTTCTCAACTTCTATATTTTCTCCAGCATTATTTAATATTGGGATGGAGGAGGAATAAAATCTCTTTTGTTGGGTGGTATGTTCAAACTATTAAAATAATTATAAAGAAATGCATTATTCAATCATATGTATAATCCAGCATGGGTCTCTCATGAATTATGATAATTTTAAGGTTTTTTTAAAAATCCACACTATTTGAAGGAAGGGAGCAAGTAGAACCTGGAGTCATCTATATACCAATTCTATATTTGCCCTCTCAAAAAAAAATTTATAGTGTGTTCATCTCTAAATAACCCAAAAAAATTATGGTTTCTGGAAGTTTAATTATGGGGGCGGACAAAACACAAAAGTGAAAATTATCCAAGTGATAAATATTTGCAGATCAACTTTAAATGTATAGGTATTCATCCCCTTGCAGTTATATCTTGATGTATACATAAATACAAAGCAGGAAAGAGAATGGCTAGATATAAAAATGTGGCTTTTAAAGGGCAGATTAAAAATGATTCCTTAAATAGATCAAAACATTATAGTTTAAAACTTATATTAATGTAGTTCAAATATATAATCATAATCTTCTATTTATTAACATGGAGATAAATTAAAAATTCACTTAGTAAAGGATCTTTTCCTAAAAACAAAAAGGGAAAAGAGGAGGATTACAGATGGAGGAGAAATACACAGAAATTTAAATGAAAAAGTGAGCATAAAACATTATTATATTTCTTTGGATTTGAAAAGTAGGTTTCTGGCCCTAAAGAATGTTAATTAAAATCTAAGCATACTTGCATGGCATAAATGACTAATCTAGGGAAGGTGGAGTCTAACAAAGAAAAGGACTAAAGGTGACATGATAGTCTTCCAATATTTGAGGGACTGTCACAAGGAGAAAGGGTTAACCTATTTTCCAAAGCACCTGAGACAAGATAAGAAGTAGTGGATGGAAGCTTAACAAAGATAGATTCAACGTAGAATTGAGAAATTTCCTATCAGTGAAAACAATTAATCAGTGGAATGGCCTGCTTTCAGAAGTTGTGGATGCTCCACCACTGGAGGTTTTTAAGAAGATATTGGACAGCCATTTCTCTGGAAGGGTATAGGGTCTCCTGCTTGAGCAGGGAATTGGACTAGAAGACCTCCAAGATCCCTTCCAACTGTGTTATTCTATAGTCTGTAAATGAGACCACATCTGGGAATATTTTAATGAAACTCATGCATTTGTAAAATATACCAGTAGCAGTATACGAAAGGTGTAGCAAAGAAATAAAACCACTTGGTTCTCATACAAAGTCAAGATTATGTGAACTATTCCTGATTTAAAAGCTCAGAGCCATGGTGGGGCAGTGGTTAGAATGTAGTACTGCAGGCTAACTCACTGCTCACTCCAGGAGTTTGATTCTGAGGTGGCTCAAGATTGATTCAGCCTTTCATCATTCTAAAGTCAGTAAAATGAGGACCCAGATTGTTGTGGGCAATATGTTAACTCTGTAAACTGCTTAGAGAGAGCTGTAAAGCACTACAAAGTGATATATAAGTCAATATCCTATTGCTATTATGCCACCATGCTGACTTTTTTTTTTTACCTTAAGGTTTTCCCTACTTTTGAACAAGCTGTTCAAGTTACTACTAGAAAAAAGTGTCATGTAAAGCTGGCTCAATCACTTATAATTATTAACAAACCATGTTTCTGGGACAAAAGCAACCATGTTGCTACAAATGCTTCTGTATATTACACTGAACTGATTACATTGCTGCCTGAAACAAAATTCAAATAATGCAATTATTAATAGAAAAAATACCTTTCCCTGAGAATAATAGCTACGATTAAGTGGAAGTTAAAATTTGGATTCTGCAATCTATGAATAACTAATTAATTTCCTTATTTGAATAATGGATCAACTCCCACAATTAATATAGCGAGATTTGATATTATAAGAAAACTGATCGCTTTCTCTACTTCGTTTTGAGTTGACACACATGAATATAAAACTTATAGTAAGTTTGCTTATATTGAAACTTAAATAACTATGATATAAAACAAGCAAGGAAAATTGGTTCTTTAATTAATCTAAATCTTAACAGAGTTGTTGAGGAACTGGTAAAACTGCAATGCTTTACAGTTTGAAGAGGAATGGTTCGATTTGAAAGCAAATATATATCTGTCAAGGCCAGGAATAGTGGAAAGTCTGAAGGGAGGAAAAATTAAAGATCCCATTCTTCTGGTAACCCTAGCCAACTTCAACTTCAATCACATTCAAGTGGAATGTGATTTCTCTAGGAATCATTAAATTATGATAATCTTTTTTTTTAACCCAATATTAATTCAAAGAATTATCTGTCACACACCATGAAATATTCTTGCAGAATATACTGGCTCATTGACAAACTTTCTTTTCCTTGCATTATTCAAATTGGCTCTGGATCGTTAGTTTCTGGTTAGAAGTCCATGGCTCTTGGCAATTTAAAATCATGAAACTTGAAAAATTAATGAATTTAAAAAGTAATAACATTTCCACCTTGTGTTTCTCAGTTACTTGGAGCTATAGTCACTGAATTTCACTAGATCTAGACACTAAAATTTCAGGGCAAATGAATAATAGACATGAAACCTAATACCATTAGATTAAACATGAATACAACCAATGATATCATTCTCTGTATTTTTTCCCTAATACTTTAGTTATACCACATGCCTTAAAACTAATACGATTTAAACAATATTAGAAATACCCAAGAATAAAATAGAATAGTCTACTGAATTAACTCACTTGTTTATTAAATATATTTATTTTGTTCTGATGATTCATTTTATTATTCAATACACATTCACTCAGTATCAAATTATCCTTGCAGCTATTGCTTCTTCGTTTAGTACGTAATTTTAAGTAACTTATTCACTGTGCATTCAACATTTTTACATTTCCCTGGACATACCAAGTTATCTTTTCCATATAAAAAAGAAGGCAAGGATTGTTTGCTTACAAGACACTTCATACCACCAATCACTTTTCTACTAACATTTGCTTATCTTGGAATTTCTCCAATCATTTTCCGTCTTTAATCAATACTCTACCAAAATACTTAAGTTGATCTATCTGCTCTTTTCCCCCCCTACATACATAACTTGCAATTCAACTCTATTTTCCAGATCCATACTCGAGGCACCATTCTGTAACTGATTCATATTCTCAGGTAACAAAGCATCAAATGCAAACAACCATTCATACATTCAGATCCCCAACCAATGTATCTCTAATATCGCAGTTTCTGTAAATACATTTTGAAAAACCAGTGAGGCATCATACATCTATGTCTCACTTCCTGGACAATGTTAAACCATTCATTAAACACACATTTTCTCAAAAATATTTTGTTCCCATTATATCCCACTTTTACTGCATTTGATAATCAAGTTCCAACTCTACAATTATGAAAACATTCCATAATACAACCTTATTCACTTTATTGTATACTTTTCTTTTAAGTTATCAAATTTTCTTTTTCATACTCAGTAATTTCTCAGTTACTTCTTGAAGTACAGAACGCTGATCTATATAGTCCCGATCTGATATAAAGCTGCAAAATACTTCCTAAATTATTAATAATTGTAATTCAGGCAAATATTTCAGTACAGTCCATAAAATTCACTGGAAAGTCTTTTTACATTAGAATTGTGATGCAGAACTGCCAATGAAATAGGACAAATATTTGGTGCATGAAAAATTAATGAGCTCTATCTACCACAGCTTCAGGAAATTCCTGGTTCTTGTGCAAGGATTTCTCCAGATCCAAGAATTCAAGTAAAAGATCTACTCATGTACAAATAAACATGAATAGAACTCTTTCCAGATTATCCTGCTCACAGTGAAGATATCAAAAATGACGAGTCAGTGTATATGTAGAAATGATATTGAAAAAGGCAAATTTATACACATTCTGTAATTTCTTAAAATTATTGCTATTATTGATTAAGCATGCCTGTGATTTGGTTTGTTGCACAATGATCAAATCTGCCTTTAAATGTTTTATTGTTGTGGGTTCACTGGAATTAGTTCTTAAAGAAAGTAGAACAAAAGCAATTTCTAAGTGTGTTTTGCTGATAGTAGAAAAGACACCACTTAAACCCCATTATTCTAACAAGTTTAACCTCCTCATTATAAAATGGACATTGCTTACCTGAACGTCCCTTCTGGGCACGCTGCTGGAAAATCCAAAGCGTGGGATTATTCCTGGTCTATTAGCCAGAGACTCAGTGTATGTTCCTTTAAATTTTGTCTTGGTTACGCCTCCTGTGCTTGGCTGAGGTTAGTTTTGTTCATGAAGGCAGAATGAGAAGCCCAGATGATAAAAGAAGAAACTCGATCCAACTGGACCTGAAACACAGAAACTCAACAGGGTGGGTTGGATTCCCCAGCAGCACTCCCAGAAGGGACGTTCAGGTAAGCAATGTCCATTCTCCAGCACACTGCTTGGAAAATCCAAAGTGTGGGATATACCCAAGCAAGTCCAATTAGGGGGGAATAGCTGACTGGTTAGTGGTGGCCGCCGAAGTTCAAACTGATTGCAATACCTGACGACCAAATGATGCTTCAGCCGATGCAAAGGAGTCGACCTTATAGTGTCTAAATGGAGACAAGATTGTCCATGTGGCTGCTCTGCAGGATTTTGGAAACGGAAGCTTGAGTAGCCCAAGCCACGATTGTAGATGCACTTCTCATAGAGTGAGGTAGGACTCTTCCTGGTAGGGGCTTGCATTTGAGTGTATACACCTTACAGATGCACATCTTTAACCATCTCCCTATGGTGGTAGAGGAGACTTTCTTGCCCAATGAAGCTAGGAGGAACGAGACAAATAGGGCTTCAGAGTGTTGAAAAGGTGCAGTTCTTTTGATATAACAGCAGAGGGTCCTCCTAACGTCCAAGGAATGCCACAGTTCTTCTAACGGATGCCTCAGGTTGGGACAGAAATCTGGAAGAACAAGTTCTTGAGCACAATGGAATAGCGAGTTGACCTTGTGCAGAAAGGAGGGGTCCATCCACAGGATGACCCTATTAGAGTGGAAGATGGCCACCAATGGGAAGAGACAGTTGACAGTCATTTTCCTCTCCTGAAGGGCCTACTTCCTGTGCCCCTGAAGGGTTTCTTGTATGGGGGCTGTCTGCGACCTCTCTCGTGAAAGGTAGACCTGTTGGAGGACCTGTCAAAACCTTGGGAGTAGGAGGATAAGGAAAGGACCCGCTGGGTCCAGAGTCAGCCTGAAAGGGCGGCCGTTGAGCATATGGAGTGAACCTCCAATCTGCCCGCTGATATGCAGAAGGCATCACTTTGCGCTTGTCCTTATCGTCAACAAGGATGGGATCTAGCGCCTCACCAAAGAGGTGGGACCCTTTAAAGGGGGAAGATGCCAGCTTCCACTTAGATTTGATGTCTGCCCTCCAATGGTGAAGCCAAAGGAGGCAGCGAGAAGTTAGGGCTCACAAAGCGAACTTCACAGCATCCAGAGAGGCATCGGCTGAATACTCCGTCGCCGCTAACAACTTATTAATATCCTGGTGCAATCTTTTGTCTTCAGGAAGCAGGCGGTCTTGCAACTGGAGGAGCCAGATCAATGAGGCGTGACTAAAAAATGAAGCCGACGTCATTCCTCGTATCGCCTATGCAGCAACCTGGTGATTCTATCGGAGAACAAGTTCCGCCTTTCTATCCTCAGAGCGCAGGCAGTCTGCGGTATCATTGGATAAAACCGAAGATGATGTCAGGTGTGTCACAGGAGCATTAACTTGTTACAGGAAAAAGACACGATACCAGGCCAAGCTCTTCAATGCAGGAGTTTATTGTGCACAGTTCAAACAGCCCAAAGGCAAACAAAAGTTTGAACCCTGAAGGGTCCTTTGTGATCAGTATTTATACAATCCAACTACATATGCATATTAGAGACCACTACAGTTAACACGTAGAAACTAACCTTCCTCAGTTTGCAAGGATCAAAGAGGAGAGGAAATAATAAACACTCAGTAACACATTCATGTCCTCTGGTAAGTGTCTCAAGACAAAACATAAGAAGATAAGGGACAGAAAGATGCTTCAAGGGTAATAAAGGAAGCAGCATTTGTTATCTGGAGACATACATGACATTTGGGGTGCAATAAACAGTGACTGACTGCGGTATCATTACACCTGAGGCAAGGTTTTGGTCTGCCTCCAAGAAAGTGTGAGCTGCTGGCTGCTGCAATGGGCCCTGGGGCCACAGGACCAAACAGAGGTGCCCTGGGGCCACAGGACCAAACAGAGGTGCCCTGAGACCTGCCCTTTGTTGGGCCAGGTCAAATTGGCGCTCCAGAGCGTTATGCCTCCGTTGCTCAGCCTTATCATTCGCTGAGGGCTGTTTGGTGCCCCTTACTGTAGATGGTTTCGAAGCTAATGCTGAAGGCTTAGCATGCTTACTGGAACTCTTAGATTTTTTTAGGTGGAGGAGGTGGAATGGTCGTGGCTGGGCTGTCAGAAGGCTCCAGATCAGAGGAAAAGTCATAGTCAGCCATTATGATAAGGTATAACAATCACTCTACTATACATTGAATAAGGTGAAGAGTGCAGAATCTTGATAGAATTTAATTATTTATTCCTTTTTTATATAAAAAAATTTATTTATATATTTATATATTTAAATTCATAGGAGTGACGCCCCCAAGCGCTGTGGATTGTCAGCAGCCTGAAGAAATACAGCCAACAATAGAAGGACCTGTAGGCCAGATGGTAAATTACTGGATCGGCAGATTATGGGCAGAGGCCCTGGGACAGGAAGTTGAATCTAGCACCAGTAGAAGAAGGATAACTGTCTGGTAAGAGCCTTGCAATCAATGGGCAACTGGCGCACTTGATCGAAAACAGAAAATGGAGCAAATTGGTGGTGGTGGTTGTGCCGGCAAGCCGGGGAACCACTTCACTCACCAGCAGCAATGTAATGACAGAGATGGCCCCGGAGGGACAGAGCTCTGAAATTATGGCTGACAAGATTAATTAGGCGGGGGGGGGGGGGCTGTAGCCGCCCCAGGTGATTCACCACCTTCCTCAGCAGAGATCAAGAAAAGTCCAAATAATAAGAGAAAGGAAGAAGACTCCAGGAGAAATGAAGAAATCAATTTGAAGAATCCAAAGTGAGGATAAACTAACAGTTAGAAGCCAGAGCAAGCCAAATAGCAGTCTCTTCAGCTCGACTGAGTGAATAAAACTAACCTCAGCCGAGCACAGGAGGTGTAACCAAGACAAAATTTAAAGGAATATACACTCAGTCTCTGGCTAATAGACTAGGAATAATCCCACGCTTTGGATTCTCCAAGCAGTGCACTGGAGAATATTTTGTTTTCAAGGAACTGGTTCTTTGTATTATTACTGGGTAGAGGAACAGATACACTTAATAGTACTTGGCTGTAACCAATGGTGTGCTGGAGCCAGCTCATGAGAACTGACTGTTAAATTTGGGGGGGGGGGGATTCTGAGAAAGAATTGAGAGTAGAACTGGTCTATGACATCTACTGCACTGAGCAGCTAATTCTGTGGCTATTGGCCACAATGTAATACCAGGAATGGAGCTGGCAGAACTGGTTCTTAAATATTTACCATCACATGACTGACTATAAGCCTCTAGAAACCTGTCCTCCCTTGGCTCCATCCAACAAGGTATATCATGGGCATGCAAGCAAAGGCAGAACATCTGATCAAATGGCTGGCAGATACTATTGACGATACTAGTCATTTGAGTTTCCCGCGAAATCATAAAGATCTAAGAAATCCTCACTGGCTTGTTTCCTTTGACAGGATTACATGCATCTGTTGCCACAAGGCAAAAGAAGTTAAATGGAGCTGCTTCCATCTAAAACGGGTGTTGTATACTGAGCATGATCCAGGGAAGTGCCCCCTATTGGAATGGTATTAAATGTACTAGCCCGTGATTGGTTGAACATGTGGCAGTTACGTGATTGGTTACATATGTTTTGACAGTACTATATAAGAAATGTCAGAGCCAGTTCTCTGTTCTGTTCCATACATGCATTACCACAGTTTCGTTGTTAGTTCATTAAAAGAAGTTACCTCAGCAAGGAGAACCCAGTTCACGAGCGTTATTGATTTGAAGACAGTATTTATTAATGGGCATTTCTTCTCTTATGCCACACTGGAAATAAAAGCTTCTGAAAACTCCAGAAACCCTTACAATAGTAAATTATGTAATGCATTTTTAAAGTAAAACCCTCAACCTACTTTTACTTATTATAAAATTATGATTAGAGGCTTTGGATTATGCTTCTTGGTTTTATTCATGGTCTAGTTATCATCTTTTATTTTAATTAACATAGCAACCAATGGTGATACACATTTATTCTAGAGACATGTGAACTAGAACATTAAAATCTGTCCTGAAATCCATTAATAAATCATTCTAAATTAAATCATTCCAATACCAGCACTCTGAAATTATATTATGGAAGAAAGATGTCTGGAATAATGTCTCAGGCTGGCCTTTAACTTTGCTCCTGTAGAGCATAAAATACTGTGGTATTTCACACTTTTGCCTTGGAAACCTGGCAATCTACACCACCTTTTTTGTGGTGCCTGGAGTCCTCTGTAAAACATTGTTGCCATTTTGACAAAACAAAACACACAAACTGTAGCAAAAACCTAATATAGGTTTCATGTATTTAAACCTGCCTCTTCGAAATAACAAAACTGGTGGGGGGAAAAGTCACTCATTTTGTAGTACTACCCCCTACAACCATCATCATGCCACAAAATATGACATGCTGTCCCAGTTACTAAAAGACAATATGAGTTATTCAAAACCCACACTATTGTACATTATTCATCAAACCATGGTTTGAAAATTCTGGCTTGCATTGAGAATGAACACCATTTCTGACTCTATAGCAGCCTGCAATTTGTGATTCATCAACCCAAATACCTCCTACTCATCATATACTGTATTTGGCTGATTCTTGATAGATGAGATTTTTGCAGTTCTAGTCAGGCAGAAAATTAGAGGTCACTGTTCACTATACATCCAAAAATACATCTCTCCTTGAAAGGGCTACTGGTAACTTCCTGTTTTGCTCAGAGTTGGAAATCCTACATGATAACTGGACAACTTAAACAGATTCAGATTTCTTCTCGGCTATTAATAAGACATTAATGTGGCCAAGAGTAATATCATCAGTGAAAAAGACAGATTCTCATCTTTTTCTCTGTTCATTCCTAGAACCTAATCAGCATAAAGAGAATTCATCAATGTAGTAGCATGTCCCAATTCATTCAACACACAAAGGATTCTCAAAGAGTCTCAGAGATAGACCAGAGACAAAACCTGCTTAGCTGCAGTTAATATATATTAAGATATACTAGATGAACTGTTTTACACTTTGCATACAACTCCTTAAAGGCTAACCATTAAATGTGCTCTAAGCAAATTTAGATGAATTCTTAAAGAAATAGGCTGCTTGCTAATTCAGTTCTATTACTTATAGGGCTAGTATAAGCAGAATTCTGAACAAACAGTAGATTGCAGCAAAGAATTACTTTTCTTGTATCTTTTTGTGCCTAGATTCTTGTATCCCAGTTATGGTACCTTTTAATTACAAGATCAAAGCCTAAATGAGAAAATGGAAGATCAGTATTCGGGTCCGAGAATATATATCAATGCTCTTTGGTGGCTTTCACAAATGAAGCCCAATAAACATGTCCCAGGATAATGTTGCAGGATCCAATCTGGGACAGTCACCAGAACCAGAGGTTTAGTCTTCCGAGCTTTGCTGGAGTCCATCCTCAGGGAACTTCTTTCTCACCAGAATATGTCTTTGTTTTACTTCTAAGCATAGTGGTTGTCCAACTGCTCAATTTATTGTAAATGTTGTTCTGGCTATGCTATCTGTTCTAAAAGATTTATTTCTCTGAAGAAATCCTTGAGAAATCGTTTGCAGTTTCCTAACTTCAGAAAAATAATTTATTCCCTCACTTCTGTGCACAATTCCCTACTTTCCCTCTTGAACAAATTATGTGTGCTTCCTACATTTCTTTCCAATGAGGTCAAACTTTAAGAAAAAATTCTGCTGCTATCTAGAGTGACATTCCTTTGCACTTGCATAGCAGTCAAGTAATAATTGCTTTTATAAACTGACAAACAAAAAAAGGACATCCTTCTTCAGTACAAGACTTAAAAAAGGAGAGTTGGAAGATAAAAGGACAGACTGCCAATAAACAAGAAAGTGCAAATCTGTTTTCAAAACAGGAAAGTTCTACTTTAACAGAAAAATACCTTGAGTTTTCACAACATATACAGACAAGCCCTAGTTTGTCTAGTCGCCATAGAGTACCTTAAATCAATTTACCAGGAGGCTTAAATCATGGGATCTTACATTAAGATCAGGCTGAAAATGGTTTCTATGCAGCAGTTGCATCTGTGATAATACAGATGTTTTGTTGCCTAATTAAACTGCAAAATATATCTCCTTCTCTTCTCAAACTCATAGAATCTTAAATCAAAACCAGTGGCAAGAGCAACCAGCTATCTTCAGGAATGCAGTGCTTTGTCATTTGTCGTTCCCTCTAGTATACACTATTTGACGTGACAGTTAATTTAGTCCAATAGCAGGAGTGACTTGGTACATACATCAAGTGTCCCAATCTCAACCAGTCTGAAAAAAGCCAGCTTGGTATAGTGGTTAAAGTGCTGGTCTAAAAACCAGGAAGATGTGACTTCAAGTCCCACCTTAGGCACAAGTGCCAGCTGTGTGACTTTGGGCCAGTCACTCTCTCATTTAGCTCAACTTACCTCCCAGGGTTATTGTTGTGGGAAAAATAGGAGAAGGAAGGAGTATTATGTAAGTTTGCCACCTTGAGTTACTTAAAACAAAATAAAGGTGAAAATGAAAATTTAATAAATAAACAAACCGTAACTGTAATGCAGACTTGTTGAAAAATAGACAAGATTCGCTGAGGAATAATATGATAGCTGAATTTAATTGGTAGCTTCACCTAAATTTAACTGGACCATGCTTTTCTGAATTCTGAACTAATTTAGTAGTGGTGCGGGCGGGCTAGGGGAATATGACAGGGAACTAACTACAAGAGCCAGGTCCAAACAGTACACAAGCGAGAAATGTGGTTGATGAACACGTCTTAGTGTATCACGAGAATAGAATAGAATAGAATAGAATAGAATAGAATAGAATAGAATAGAATAGAATAGAATAGAATAGAATAGAATAGAATAGAACAGAACAGAACAGAACAGAACAGAACAGAATTCTTTATTGGCCAAGTGTGATTGTATACACTTGTCTTCGGTACATAAGCTCTCAGTGTACATAAAAAATACATTCATCAAGAATCATAAGATACAACACTTTGTGATAGTCAAAGGATAATAAACAAAGATCCAGGACTAGCCCTCCCAAAAGGAAAAGTGAACTTTCTGCTTTGCAGAGTGGCTCTTTTGAGACTACTCAGTGGCACCTTACTTGCCTGACTGCTGCAGAGTGCAATCTGATGTGTCATACGGAAAATGAGGCAGCAGGTGGTTGATTGATCAGCCAAGCAGGCACCCTGGAAAATTGTGGAAGCAGCTGGCATCTCTGGAGAGTTTCCCACTTTCTTATCTCCTTTAAAGCATAATCACCAGGTCCAAATACCTTGCCCTGAGGGCTCCTTCCTCAGAGTTCAGTATTATTAGCAAGGTGGACACACAGGTAGTCTCACAGCATAAGTTGTTTCCACAGACACTAGAGCTACAACTCTTTTTCCGAAAGCAGTGGGTGGGGGAGGTAAACATATGAACCAGGCACTGGAATACAATCTTTATATTTAACTTTCTCTTCTGCTTATTACTAAGCATTTGGCACACAATGATTATTTTTAAAATAAAAGTGCCCTTCAGTACCTTGTTTCTCTTTTTAAACAGTACCTCTTGTCAGTTCTCATTATTAGTTCATAGAAAGAGAGAATTTATAAACTGAAAGGAACTGAAATTATTAGTGCAAGTAGAATTTTATAAGAATAAATTTGAATAAACTTGAATTAAATTTCATATAGAAGTAAGATGTGTCACTGTATTTTACTTTTGTATGTTAATTTTCCCTCACACACAAAAGGGAAAGCAGAATGTGGATTCATGTCTTCAGAAAACAACTAAGAATCTCTCATCTAATTAAAGTATGATATACATGATCAGAGCTTTTCCTGTAATTTAATCATCATGTCTCAAATGAATCAGGGATGTTCAGATGTGATGTTAAACCATGGCCTAGCTCTACATTTAGAAATGGTGCCAGTCCAGTTAGTACCCCCCTCTCCTCAATTCCACCTTCCTAAAGAAATAGATGAAGGAATAAACCAGGATTCAGTTTAAATTTCCAGCTTGCAATGGCAAATGAACCAAGAGCTGTTGTTTAAAATAAGTGATATTTTCTGAAATAAACCTGCAAACCTGGCTTCTATAACAATTCATTGGAATTTATTTTTAAATAAATAAATAAATAAAATATTAAAAACCTGTAATAAACCAGAAAATAAGAAGAAATATAGTTTTATTAATCAAGGTTCAGACAAGCTTTAAAACAAATTAAGAAGTAAAGTTACAGTTCAAGTTGATTTAAAACACTCTGGTTTGTTCTGTAATTAGGGAGCCCCAATTTCTAATTCTTATATCAACACAGAATAGTGTATGTATACAATACATACATCACTTAATGACCACAGATTTGCTTAAGATCCATAATGTTTCAATTAACAATTGCCACAAAAAAAAAGTCATAAAATTGGGTCTGGTCACCTGGGTGCCTCGATTTAAGACCAAAATGACTTACAACCAAACATCCAGTTCCAACTGCAGTCATAAATTGATCTGTATGTTTTGACAAGTGGTTATAAAATGTCTCAGCTTAATAAGATGACATATGTTCAGTTGAATATGGTCACTAAATCTTATTGAATTACACACTGAATACATGCTGAATAGGATTATAGGATTCACATTTTAAAAATGATTAGGAAGAAGTACTTTAGACTTTTTGCATGACACTTCAATAAAGCAACTCATCTCTTTATTAGCTTCCTCATAAACTTGAAAAAAAGGACGAACTGATTTAATGGTAGAGCATTGCTGTGCTTATATGTTAGCCCAAAGCATTTCTTCCAAATCATTTTTGAATTATGAACAATCTTAATATTAGGGTTCCTAAACACCTATGTATCTGCAGTAGTGACTGGACAAAAAATATCAAGTTACTTTTAACTCAAGTAACAGGATTTGCATCGAGGTAATTTTATATTTTATGCTGCAACAAAGTTTGCCTCAAGAAAAGCAAAATAATACCATTATGAGGGGTCCTTGGTGCTCTCTGAGCTTGCTTGTTTTCTTGTAGATGTTTCATTACCCAAACTGTAATATCATCAGTGCTAATGACTACACGTATGTAATAGGAATTTGAAAATAAAATATCTCTTTTCCTACTGATATTCATGTATCTATGAGATACCTGCACAGGCGAGGGGGAGGGGAGGGAGGAAGGGAGAGAGAGGAGGGAGAGAGGGAGAGGGAAAGAGAGACTGAGACAGACAGAAATAGAAACAGAAACAGAGAGATATACATACACACAGTGGTGTGTGTGTGTGTGTGTGTGTGTGTGTGTGTGTGTGTGTGTGATCCTGCTATGTCCACCTTCAGGTCCTACTATTGTGCTTCATAAAGGAAGAGTAGAGATGTTCCTGGGATGAGCAAAGAATACAGGTTCTATACAGGAATATTTTCCCCCCTGTATTATTTTTTTTTACCCTGATTTTTTTACCCTGATTATATGTGTGTATATGTTTACTGTTACATGTCTCTTTCTTGTGTTTTTGTTAGCTGTCTAGTCTCATGAATTTGAGATGGATGATCATATAAATAAAAGAAAATAATAAAAAATAAAACACTCCCTATAGGATTCATCTTTCCAGTTAAAGCAAATAGGCACTTATATTGGGCAGAAGCAATTCTGGAGGTGGATGTTCATTTTAATGACAACAGTATAAAGAAAGAAAAACTCAACTCAGCAAAAGATAAAGTTAATCAGCTACATATGGATATCTGCAAGTTAAAATTGACTGGAATTGGACATTGCTATTTTGCTATTCAGGAACTCAAAACAAAGCAAAAAATAATGTTGATTTCTTTGTCAGACAGAATACACCAAAAACAATACTTGGGTACAATGCAATCAATGACTGAATAATATCAATGTATAACAACTGACTTTACAGACAATCCTTTAATCTAATGGCTACCCAAATTTATGTTCCAACTACCGATGCAGAATAAATTGTTGAGTTTTACAATAAAATTCAATCTGAAACTGATAGAACATTAAGTGAAGACCTAAATCTTTTGAGAAGTGTAGTGCTAGGAAAGAAGTAAGGAAAGAGAAAAAGAAAACAACTATAGTTAGTCCTTGACTTATTTATACTTAACTACAGCTCAAATTAACAGTAGCTTTGGAAAACGTGTTTTATAGCCTCTAAAGGACATCCGACCATTACAAAACATTGCACCACCTTCCACAGTTAGATTATTGTGATCTGGGTGTTTGGCAACCTGTTCGCTCTTATGATTGGTTGCCATGTGTTCCATGATCATTTACAATCTTTCTTGCCAGCTTCTCAAAAATTTTCCATGGATAGACAATATAAAGTAATTGGCAATATAATGGTAAAGGATGGACTCCTCATATTAGATGGAACTTAATAACATGCTATTGGGGAAGAGCTGAGGAACTTTCAGAGTACTTATGATATGGCTAGATTGAAATGATGATAACGTTTTCTGCTTGGACTTCAGCAATGGAATTTTTAAGCTGCCCCTGTGAAATCAGAATGCTGCCCTAGATAGGCCTTTGCTCTGCTCCAACTTGGTGCAGCCAACTTGCCATGACCAACTCACCCTGGGAAAATTCAACAATTCAATTTAAGTATTTAAAATAATTTTAAAATACTTTAATTTTTGTTATTCAGATCTCATTATGTCCCTCTTTTTGAATATTTTCTTTAATGATTCTATTCCACCATTTCTTTGATATTAATATAACTTATCCTGCAATGAGTTTTCTATAGAGTTGGCCATGGCAAGCTGGCCATAGAAAGTTGGTCATGGTGATTTGGCCGTACCAAGTTCTCCTAGACCCGCACCAGACTGCCTCAATTTTGCTGCCTTTGCACTCCCTTTGCCACTTTTTTTGGACAGTTTCTGTGGTGAATCTACATGTGTTTAAAGCAGCTTCTTTAGTCACACATGTCTCAGAAACATTTGCCAGAGATGTTGGGTCCAAAAATGATGCAAAGGAGAACTGAATATCCTGCTTGGGATATCAGTGAGTGAAGAGACACTTGTGTGTGATCTCCACTCTCTAGGGTCTCCCTCATCCCTCCAAATGCTCCTTACCTGGGGCTATCAGTTTAATGACCACAACTGGGAGTGCTAGGATTGTGGTCATTGAGCGAAGCAGTCACATGATTTCTCACTTAACTAAAGCTTTACTCAATGACCAAGATTCAGGTCCAATTGTAGTTGTAAATCAAAGGCTACCTGGAAATGCAAGGTGGGATAGACTTAATTACAGCTGTGCTGGAAGTTTTGAAAGACTAGGTCAGCACTAGATCATCCTTCTATTTGTCTTGAAGAGCGAACATCAACTTAATGGTACATAATTAATCAATTAATCTTACTCTGAGTCTTTACAGCCAGATGACATCAAAAACTACTGCATGTAGTTATGGATAAGCCCATCCACCGATAAGCTAACCCTCACATTTTTAACTAACACACCATGAAAAATATACCGACTAATAAGCCCGACCCTCAAAATTTTCTTATGTTTCTTCAATATATTCTGAAGAACTTCTTTTGTTTTCCTATTTTGTATCAATACATGTTGTTTTTCAAAACAGATTCTGATTTAAATTTGAACAATTGACTTATCTACAGGAGGCACATTTTAATGGTATTTTGGTTAAAAATTTGAGAGTTGGCTTATTGGCAAGCATATACTTTAGAAATGTATAACAGATTCATGATTCAGCCCATCTGCAGATAAGCTGAATCCAGATTTTTGGGTTTATATTAGATCCTAAAATTCTTGGCGTATCCATGATTTGAAAAGATAAAGTTGCCCATAACACTTCACTTAAACAAGAAGTTGACAAAAGCTAAGGAGAAGAAGTCATTGAAACACTTGACTACTGTATATGATGTTCACATTGCAACATAATTATGTTATTCTAATGATATTAGAACATGGCTGTTGCTTATGATAAGGTTCTTATGGTAAGATGTTTATGATAAGATTCTCTATTAATATTATGCTTGTGTCTAACTATTCCACTGATTACTGTGGGAGTTGCTTCCATGAATTGCTCCCATGTAAAGATTGTACCTCTTATGCACAAATCCAACCATATAATTAGTAATGGGATTCAAGGGGAGTTATATTATTTAATGTGGATTTCTTCACCAAGCATGGTGGGGTCACCATTCTTTTTAGGAATTGATTAACTAATGCAAAAATTAAATATCTGTCAGTTTTTATTTCCCTACTCAGATAATTTCTTAATTAATTCTTCAAAGTTGCCACAAATTTAATTAAAAAGTTTTGATTGTAGGAAACATATTGAAAAATTATCATACACCTCATCATATGATATTAACTGTTAAAGTTAATTGTGGTACAAAACAGAACATTGTTACAGGAACGTGCTCAAGTTCCCATCTCTTCTACATACATTTTAACTATGAAATAAAAGCATTCATTTAATATGGTCTTTCAAAACTTTTGAGTATTAACAGAATATTCACTCAGCTATCTTTTGAATAATGCAACATATGCTTTGTAATGGTTTCTTATGAGACCCTGACCGTTTTTCAGAAAATTATAATGATGTCGTTCCGTCAATTATTTCCAGGTTTTTATGGAGAAAAAAGACTTCTGACATTGATTGTGAAGTGGTACTTGGGAATGGTTCTACAATTAAGGTGTCTTTCCATCACAATTACATGATTCACTCTTTATGTAAAAGCTAGAGTACATCTTTCCTTTTACACAAGAAATGATATAAACCTTAATTACTATGCTTGCTACATATCATGACAATATTAAAACAATGATGAATTAGAACCACATACAAAAACAACTACCTGACAAAGCTGTATTATATTATATAAGTTATTTGGACTAGTGGGTCCCTTTTAAAGACCCTGTAGTTAAATAATACAAAAAGAAGTACAAAATCTATTCTGTAAATAGCATGAGTCATTTTTTATTCTATAAGAGATACTTTTGAAATAATAGAAGTTGAACATTTTGTCTTCATAAGTATAAATTTCATGTTTCTTTTTGTATCTTTTAACTACAACACTTTGAAAAAGAAACCACATTTCCAAAATGTGCTGGTTAATACAATAAAACTTCCTTCTGTTCTGTGCCTTACTACATCACACAACTTAGTGCACCCTAGTCTACAAAATGTAACATTGCCCATTATTTATATATAAGAAATTAAGAGTTATAAATGGATTCATGAGATAAGAGTTCTGTTACATTGGGCCAAGACAGACAAGAATGACTGGTCCAGAGTCATCCAGTAAGTTTCGGTATTTTAAGGTAGATACCTTAAAATCTAAAATCTTTAAGGTAGATAAGAATCTAGTTTTCCACAGTAATACTGTGGAAACTGTACAACTCTACCATACTGTTTATTAAATGCATTTTGTTCCAGAAAAAAATTGGATCAGATTTTGTTTCCTTTAGTCTGTCATTTAAAAGTATTTTAAATTAAAAACCAGTGATTTTATAATATACTCGAAATTGTTACTTACAATTCTATGTATTAGAGTGTTTCCTGATAAAAAATTCTAGAGGAAAATATTGAACACACCAGTTACTTAATTCAAATGACAGAGCAGTTACACAATGTCTTAATTCAAATGTACAATGTACTTAATTCAAATGACAGAGCAGTTACACAATGTCTTAGACCATACCTGACAATCTAGACAGGTTAAAGGATCAAATCTGAGTTGGTAACTGGGACCAGAGGTTAGTCTTCCAAGCTTTCAGACTCATGCTAGAGGGAGCAAGTTATCTGAGGATGGGCTCCAGTACAAGTCCAAAAACTCAGAAGACTAAACCTCTGGTCCCAGTAACCAATTCAGATTGAATCCTGCAGTATTATCCTGGGACTAATATGTATATTAGTCTTCGTTCAACAGGTTAAAGGCTATAAAGTAACATTGTGATGTGACATAATCTAAAAACATGTTGTGCTTCCACATTTCAGGATACAAAATTATATCATCATCAAAAGTCAAGGTAACATGCTAAACCAAATTCAGATGGAGATGCTGGGAGTCAGCATCATAAATTTAATAAATTATGATTATTGCAATGTTGGTGATAATAATAAACATGTATATTGTCATCATAACCTTCATTGGCTTAACAATCATGGTTATAGACAAATTTTTAAGGCTGTCTTCATAAAACTCCTCACATTGAATTATGTTCTTGTATATGTATTTACTTCTATCAAGAATTTAAGATAAGGAGGATGAGACATTATCGCCAAAGTAGACATGGCATTCAACCATATGCAGGAAAAAAAATAGTACTAATTTACTGATTTTTATGTTGCATGCACAGTCTTATTTTAATTCCTGATGGTTCCACATTGAAACATGCAATACGTATATACTACTAACTGATCTTGTATTCTTCTATGTGTCAATCCGTATCTATAATGGAAAAAGTTCTTTCACAAGAATATCCTTTTTTCTCTTCCAGTGCACATGTAACAAGAATCATAGATTAGTACGCATATCAATGCAAGGCACTGTTCATACTTACAGAGTCCAACATTTTTCCAACAAGAGATTCATATCCACATCAGAAAAAGTCATTCATGAAGTATCCGATTCCTAATGTCAGCTCTCTTGTCTTAGTTCATACAAAGAGAAAAAGTGACAAGATGACAAAAGATAAATACATCAGTGAGGCAGTGAGTAGAAATACATAGACATCTCAATTTTAAAATCTATAGATAAACCATTGTCTTCTGCATGGTCCAGTAGAGCTAGTGGACCTTAGAACAAATAGACTAATAAAGAGTGAAAAATTGAATTGCACATACAAAGAAAAGGCTCACATAGGAGAACTGTTGATGTGAATCAGCACTATGCAAGGATGTTCTTATCCATGTAATTTAAACTGACTTTTTAATATCCAAAACTGCATTCTTATTTCAGATACACTCCAGAAGTCAAAAACCTGTTTATGGAAATGATGAACTGTTTACGTGACCCACACTTTCCATAACTGAAAGCGTAATTCAATTAATGCTAATCTTATCATATTTTCCATCAGGATTGCACAAATAATCCCACCATGAGCAACAAGTAATATATATTTCAGTGTCAGATACCAAAATGTAATGATTTCTTCTCCAAATTGCTGCATATCTACATTTTATTTTCTTCTATATGAACACTGCTTTTTATTCAGAACAAAAAACTAATTGTTACTCGTGCATTAAATTACCCAAACTGCCTCTTAATTATACTCTTACAGGTATTTTGCTGGAAAAGAAAAGAGTGGCAATATAGACATTAAAATGCTTCTATTTAGGAAAAAAATAAAGAAGTATTGTGAAATTATTCAACTATTCATGCTTCTATTTAATTACAATGTAGCTTTTCTCTCTCTCTTTTTAAGTAGAGCTTCTTCAATTATCAAAGTGGAAACACTTCTATTATTCAATACATTTTACATGTTGACTGCCAAAGCTAGAATATGAGAGCATGTTCCAGTTTTAACGTACAAAATAACATATCAAGTAATAAAATTTTAAGAAGCTTCAAGAAAATTCTAAGCTACTTGAAGTTTTTTTTCTTTGTTTTATACAGAACGGAATTCTACAACATTGGCTATGGCCATAAATAGTAAAATAATTGGGATTTCAATAGCCCTAAGGAGGCAATGGAAAACCACTTCTGAAAAACCTTGCCAAGAAAACTGCAGGAACTTGTTTAGGCAATCTTAAAAAATTGGACAGGACTTAACAGGGGAAAAAAAACTGTGAACACTCAAGCTATTATGACTAAAACACATGTCTTCAGTACTATATTTGAGTTGAGATTTTTTTTTAAAAAAAAAACTAGTATTACAGAAAGACTAGCATTAAATAGTAAGGTTAAGATCCTGACGTTTCCCTAATTAGGCACAGAATGTCTGAAGTCTTCAATTTATTCAGAATTTTACCATCCAAGGTTTCATATTTAGTTTTCCAGGGACTTCAATTTGCAAAGACATATGTCTGTTATCTTCTCCAACTGAGTATCGACCCCTTTGGAAACATTGGATACAACTTTCATCATCTTTAGCCATAGAGGTGCCCCTTGACTTACAACCACAATTGGGACTGGAACTTCTGGGTCTAAGCGATTTAATTTTTAAATGGGTCATCACACGGCCATGACCAATTTTATGACTTTTCTGACACACTTGTTAAGCAAATCGCATGGTTGTTAAGTGAATTCAGCTTCTCCCATTGTCCTTCCTTATCTGAAGCTCACTGAGAAGTTTGTGGATGATAATCACATGGCCCGAGGACCATTATAAATACTGGATGCCAAATACCTAAATTTGGATCATGTGATTGCAGGGATCCTGAGATTTAAGTGTGAGGAGCGGTCATAAGTCACTTGTGTCAGGACCGTTCTAACTCTGAATAGTTGCTGAATGAATGGTCATAAATCAAGGACTACTGTCTTGGTGGATGACAGACGTTCAGATTAACATATGTAGGAGGTACTATATTTTAGACAACTGTTTCTACAACTTCACACAAATCAGAAAATTCTGTCACCTCCCCCAAATACTACACTTAAGAAACTTGTTTTATATGCTCACCTTTACTTCTACAGAACAACTGAGCAGACATGTGTTCAAATGTACGGTCCATTTAAACTCTTAGCAGGTCATCTGAGCATGAACAATCTGGTTGTAAAAATCCGTTGAGACCACAACCCCTAGTGCCATTCAGGACGAACTGAAACGCCTCACCACCTCTGGCAACCAAGTACAGCGGCGTTCTTACTCTGATCGTCTTTGGCTGTTAAAAAAGCCGGAGCCGAACAAACTGTTGGTTGTGTGCATATGCGCACAAATCACCCCAGCGTCAAAGCTAAACGTAAAGAGCAAAAAAGCCTTTTTAAACGCCCAGAGAGAGAGAGAGAGAGAGAGAAACGTTGAAACTACCCAAAAGGAGCCATCCCAGCGCCTCTTCTCATTCCCGTGCCTTTTTAAGCGGCTGGGCTAAGAATGGACCGTGAAGGGAAGAATTCGCGAATGTTGCCAGTCAAACAAAAGAGGGTGTAGCAGCTGCAGAAGACGGGCGGACCCGAAAGGAGACCAAGCGGCTCCCCCGAAAAGGCGGGAGCGCCCTATTTTATTTTGGGAAACGCAGCCTTCGATCTTTCAAGCCCCGCCCCTCCCTCTTCCGCGAACCTTTCGGCTCTTCCCCAGACACGGATCGGTGGAAGAACAAAGAGTTTAATTCCTCCACGCCGCGGGAATCCCTAGGACGCCGCGGCGGCGCCTGCTTTACTTCTCTCTCCCGAGGCGCGGGCATTTATTTCCTCAGCCACGCACGGGAGTAGCCAGAAAGACAGAGGACCGAAGGGAGAGGCGTCCTTCGTCCGCCACCCACCCACCCACCCTCTATCCCTCCCCCTCGTCTCACCTGGCATTTTTACCTGGCTGGAGACCTCCGCTGCTTCTGCCCTTTGGGGGAGGGGGCTTTTCGAAGGCTCCTCCGCCCGCCTCAGCTTCACGCAAGCGACGGCTCGGAGGCAGCCAGACCTGCAGCGCTTCTCTCGTTTCCTCCCTTCCCCCTCCTCATCCTCGGAATTGCTCAGGCGGGAAGCGAAGGAAGGGGAAGGAAAGAAGAAGAAGGGGGAGAAAATAAAAAAGCAAGAAAAAGGCGCGCGTGGCGCGACAGGGGGCCGAAACGGCCCCGTCAGATTCGGCCAGAGCCGACGAACCGGAGCGTTCGTTCCGGACTTCCTTTGGAAAGTCCTGCCACGCCGGCCGCCCTGGCTCCTCTCTCACCTCAGCCTGGCCAGATGTGGCGGTCGCCTGCTCCTCGGTGGGAGAGGCAGAGGTGGCCTTGGTGGGAGTCTCTCTCTTTCCGAGGGGCGGGGCCAGCCGGTCCCTCCTCGGTGGCGGCGGGCGATGGGAGGCGTCACTCAAAAGGAGCTGCGAGAAGGAGCAAAGAGACCGAAGCGGTTCCGAAAGTTTTCGGCGCTCCGGTTTGACGGAGAGAAAGCTCGAGAACCTTTTCCTTTCCCCCGCCCAGGCTAATCCGGCTCGTGAGGCTGTCGGGACGCCGGGAGCAGCCCCAGGTGTGGAACAACCGAGCCTCCCCGTCTCCTGGTTGAAGGAGCCACACGGTCACCTGTGCGTTTAGCCAGGTGTCTGAACTGGGATGCCGAAAAAGGAATTTGTCTCCAAACAGTAAACTTTACCTGCTGCTTACATGCACTGGTGTGTGTGTGTGTGTGTGAGAGATATGTTGTTGGCAGCAAGACATAACTTCCGATTGGTACACACGAACTTTTCCTTGTCGTGCTCATTATTGCAGATTAACGCCTACAGTCGATAGCGAATGCTTAACCCGATCTTCGCTTTTCCTCTCCAGCATTTGTGTGTGTGTGTGTGTGTGTGAGAGAGAGAGAGATTTACCTGGTAGGGAGGAGTGTACTCGGGAGACCGACAGGCGAATGCGTGTAGGAGATGCTCACTTGATCTCCGTTAATCGGATGGGAGATGCATTAGAGTCAGGCTTAAGCTCTGATTCTTTGTTCTCTCCCAGAGAGGGGAGAACAAAGTAGGAGAATCTAGTTAGTAATGCAAGAAGGGACGGAAGTAGGAAGAGAAAAAGCAGGTCAACTCCTCCTCCCGGGGCAAAATATATTTACCATGGTGGCAGCTGGTGCTTCCAGAAGAACAAAATGACATCTAAGTGGAAGGAAGGAAATTCCATTTTGAAAACTTGGTTTTTACACTCTGCTTCATAGTGTGGTCTTTTTGTCCTATCCTGGGGGCTTAAACTAGAACAATTAGTGGTAGCTTAATGGCTAAAAAGGAACTAAAAGGGGGAGGGGGGGCTAAAAAGTGGCTCAGTGGCTAAGACGCTGAGCTTGTTGATCGAAAGGTCAGCAAGTTCAGTGGTTCCAGTCCCTAGTGCCGCATAACGGGGTGAGCTCCTGTTACTTGTTCTAGCATCTGCCAACCTAGCAGTTCGAAAGCTCGTAAAAAATGCAAGTAGAAAAATAGGGACCATCTTTGGTGGGAAAGTAACAGCGTTCCGTGCGCCTTTGGCATTTAGTCATGCCGGCCACATGACCACAGAGACTTCTCTGGACAGCGCTGGCTCTTTGGCTTTGAAACAGAGATGAGCACCTCCCCCTAGAGTCGGGAATGACTAGCACATATATGTGATGGGAACCTTTACCTTTTAATGGCTAACCAATTGAACACAGTAGGTCTCTGCTAGGGTGGCTTCACATTCCCTCAACAAGGCATTTGATGACACAGAGATGATGTGCAGAGTGTTTCATGACAAAGAACTTCACCTCAGCCATTCCAGTAATGGGAAAATGCTTTACACTCACATAAGAGTCTTCCAGCACAATATTCTAATATTTGGGGGGCTGCCACAAAGAGGAGGGGGTCCACCTATTCTCCAGGCCGCCTGAGGGCAGGATGGGAAAACAATGGATGGAGGCTGATCAGTAGAGAGGCTATCTGGAATTAAGAAGAAATTTTCTGACAATGAGAACAATTAAACAGTGGGACAGCTTGCCTCCAGAAGTTGTGGGTGCTCCATCATTGGAGGTTTTTCAGGAAGAGATTGGACACCCATGTCTCTGAAATGGTAGTTTCACTTTCAAGAGACAGAAGGAGAGTATTTTCTGAACTAGCTTTGAAAGGAAGCTTAGTACAGATAGTCCTCAACTTACAACATTTCGCTTCGTGACCATTCGCCGTTACAATGGCACTGAAAAAAGTGACTTGACCACTTTTCATACTTACGACCTTTCCAGCATCCCCATGATCAAAATTCAGAAGCTTGGCAACTGGTTCATATTTATGACCATTGCTGTGTCCCAAGGCCATGAAATCACCTTTTGCAATCTTCTGATAAGCAAAATCAAGGGGGAAGCCAGATTCACTTAACAACCGGGTTACTCACTTATCAGCTGCAGTGATTCACTTAACAACTGAGACAAGCAAGGTTGTATCACAGAGCAAAATTCACAACAGAAAATTTGGGCTCAATTGTGGGCATAAGTCGAGGACTACCTGTATATATTTTCATGGAAGTAAAACACTCCTTCAAAGCTCTGTGCAATCTTTTCACAAAGTCATTCCTACTGGTTGCTCTCCAAGTAGTGTGAGCGTGTGTGTTGAAGATTGGAATTTGATCAGTCAGGTTAAAAAAGAATCAAAAGAATCAGATCTGCATAGCTCAGCTCTCAGCCAAAAACTTTTAATACCACGACATCTAGAGTCTTCATGGAATGTGTGCGGCCATTTACAAGAGAATAACCAATCAAAAGAGCTGTTAAAACTAAGGAATCAATCCCAGTTTGGCTTACTACGAAAGAAGAAACACTGCCTGGACAATTTCATGTCAATGGGAATTTTTCCAAACTATTTGAATCATATACATAAAATCTTCTAGAATAAGCATTGGTCAAATAAACAAAACAGAACAGAACAAAACAAAACGTTCCTTGAAAAGGACTGAAGGGTAACTTAAGAAAGAGCAATCTGCCTTCCTTATTCCAAATCTGACTCTAAGATTTAGTGAATTTGGAGGAAGGAGGAATCCTAAACTGAAGAATCTCAGGGTCATAAATTCTTATTTCACATAAGCAGATCTCCAGCAAATGACAGAAGATATATTTTTAAAAACCCTTTATTTTAAATACTGTGCGGGGAATATGATTTATCTTTAATTCTAGTTCAGAAATATATGCCTTTTTATATACGTTGACATAAAAATACTTTATGGTTTGGGAAATAAGTTTGTATTATGTCAAGTTATCTGGGATATGGAAAGAATAACAAGATTGAAATATGTCCATGTAATGTTGGATCATAGACCAAAAATGTGTAACTAACTTATCAATATATGAAGAATGTTGACTTTATTAAGCTTGAAGTATAGCAATAGAGATTGAGGGGAGACAGTTTTACTCCCAAGTTACAGTCATGGATTCATGTTATATATTTGCTCTCTGCTTTTTAACTGGTTTGGTATGTAGGTAATGGAAAGTCTGGCCAAGTAATACTCTATAATCAAAGTTTAATGCAAAGTTAAAAACCTATCTGTTTTCTCTATGCATTGTAATATACTTCTACTTTCTTTAGATTTTCCCTTTTTTATTGTATTTTCTTTCCTTTATTTCTATATAACAAAACTTTTTGAAGACCACAAGAAGATCCATTCCACAAAGTTCAAAGATATACATAAAATACTATGTAGATTTTTGAGACCCTATGGATCTATGGAGATTTTTGAATATACATTGTAATTCATAAATTTCTTAAGTTTCTGGATCTGAATCTTCAGGTGTCTATAATCTTGGAATGGCTTAGAAAGGTCTCAGTGTAGGACTGCCAAGGATAATTGGTAAATGGAATCCTGGGAGCTTAATACATTCTTTTGCAAAAAAACAAAACAAAAAAAACCTCCTCACAAACTGCCAAAAAAAGAAAGTAAAAAGACAAAAGTACAGAAAGAATAAAGACAAAGAAATAGAAAGAACAAGCTTCCTATTCCTTTGCAGAAAATTTAAGTACAATTACAAAATTATCTCTTACTCTATGATTACAAAAGAAAGCTCATTTTCTATTATCCAGTATTTTCTAATAATAAAAACCACAATTCATAAGTACATTTCTTTCCATTTTATGCAAAAAAATCTCTTAAGGGATTTCCAGTCAACTACAAATGCAGATAAAGGGAGATCCTCGATTTATGACCACAATTGAGCCCAAAATGTTGTTAAGTGCGACATTAGTTAAGTGAGTTTTGCCCCATTTTACAACTTTTCTTGCCACAATTGTTAAGTGAATCACTGCAGCTGATAAGTTAGTAACCCCGCTGTTAAATGAATCTGGCTTCCCCATTGACTTTACTTGTCAGATTGCAAAAGGGGATCACATGATCCTGGGATGCACCAAAGGACCAACAATATTCACCAAAAATATGAACCAGTTGCCAAGCACCTTGAATTTTGATCACATGACCTTGGGGATGCTGCAAAGGTCATAACTATGAAAAACAGTCATAAGTCACATTTTTCAGTGCCATTGTAACTTCGAATGGCCACTAAATGAATTGTTGAAAGTTGAGGACTACCTGTATGGTTTTCTTTCTAAGCAAAGAAGTTAATTTGGCCATCTCTGCAAGTTCCATCATCTTTTCCAGCCAATGAGTGTTATAGAACCTTTCTACCTTTCCCTTTAAGTGAGCCTGGAATTACAGCTGTGCCAGTTGTTGTGGGTCATCATCACATGACTGACCTGATTTTACAAAAAAAAATTGTGATGATTGAGCCAATGTAGTCATTAAGTGAATCTGTGGTTGTTAAGCAAGTACTGGCCACAAAATGAACCCATTGTCTGCAATGGGTCTTTTTCCACTGGAAACCAGAAGTAAATGTGAGAGATGGACGCTTGAGAAATATGAAATATAAATAAATAAATGTCAATTTTCAGCAAAAAAAAAGAAAGAAAGAAAGAAAACCCAGTTACATAACTACGGGATGCTGCGATTGGACATAAATGTGGGCTGGTTTACAAACATTCCTAATGTGGTCATGTCTGGGTCTCTGACCATTGAATCTGGGTTGTAATTACCTTTTTTGGTCCATCATAACTAAACTCTTATTAAGCTACCAGTCATAACTCAAGGACTACCAGTATATGTCATTCCTTTATTCTGTATATAAACTATTCTAAGGGTTAATGTGTGTGTGTGTATGCAGTGTATATGCAGAAGGCCAATCTGTTTGTGAGAGCAACTGCATCTTTGTGTTGCTGCGCAGCACACACAGGGCATATTATAAACCATTCATAGTGATCTTATTGCTATAAACAGCTGCTCTGGGTACATAATCCTTCCCTGCTGTGGTAATAAAAGCCTAGCACATATCTTTGTTGACTCAGGAAGCAAATAACTTGTTCAAATAACAGGAAGCAAATTATCATGTTCAAATATCAAGAGCACATGTGGGCTTCTATAATAGGAGATGTTATGCACTACTTTCTTTTCAGTTATGTCTATTAGTAGGAGAAATATTTACAGTGATCACCATCCATTGAGGTAGAATCCTAATTTTTAAAATTTTCCCCTATGAATGACATGGCAGTACAGGTCAATCTCTTCAACAGGATGGGGAACTCATCTTAATTCAGCCCTTCAACAAATAGTGATTTCTAAAACTTTAGTAATAATGAACAATCCTGGCCAGAGATTGCAATAAACATACAAGAAAAAACCACTATGAGCAACTGGTAACGATTTCTCATGGGCTCATGGGTTGCTTTTTGGTTATCCGTGATTTTGTCACATATCTTCTGCAATATGAAAATTCAAATATTCAATTTTCTATTCTTCCTGAAAGACAAACTAGTTTCTATAGAGTGTTACGGGAAAACCACTGAAGATGAAATTGCAGGAGGAAACATCAGTAACCTGCATTACTTTGATAACACTATTCTAATAGCTAAAAATAAAACTGATTTGCAATTGTAGTAATTAAAATCGAGGGCATAATGAAAATATGGCACTAAGCTAAATCTAAAGAAATCCAAACTAATGCAACAGGTATAACATTAGCAACCAACTTTAGAACAGACAGCAAATATTAATTAAAGTGGTGGATATTTCCTGCCTTTTTAAAGATCCACCACCCACAGTAAAGGAACCAGTAGTCTTACGTGGCCTGCACCATATGGCATGTCCTTCCATTTTAAGATTCCTTCCATTTACCCAACATAAGCATGGACATTTTCCTCTGAAAGAATTGCTGATAAATTATAGGAGTTATTTAGCGTTTGCTTCTGCTCATTTGAAAACAAGCAAATGGGAAAATGTTCAAATAGTTATAGAGTAGACCAGGGGTGTCAAACATAAGGCCCACGTGCCATATCCAGCCCGTGAGGCCATCCTGGAAAATGTAAGGAGCTGGCCAGCATGGCTTCAGCCCAGTCTACCCAATGTGAAGAGGAAACATTGGGCCAGTGTCGCTTTAGCCCAGTCTACTCAGTGCAAAGAGGAAACATGCCAGCAGTTTGGGAAGTGGCGTCAAGCTGGCCACGCCCACCCAGATGGCCATGCCTGCCCGGGCCCCCAAAGTCAACCACAGCCCTGATATGGCCCTCAATGAAATTGAGTTTGACACCCGTGGAGTAGACTAACTTGGAAGATTAAGCTAAAGACTAATTTTCATTGCTTATGACAATCTGCTTGCCAGGTGAATTTAAACCTTTTAGTAACATCTCAACAGGTCTCCCCCTTTTTTTTCCTTTAGAACTACTTTTTCCTTTCTCATTTCTTTTCCTGAGGCTAGGTTTCTCTTTTTTAGTGCAGGTCTATTATCTAGATCTTCCCCCATCTCTTGTCTTTCCTCCACTTATTTCTTCTGATAGAAGCTTTGTGGGTGTTTGTTAGTACTTGTGTTTCATTGTGTGATAGGGGTTAGTGTGTGACACAATGACTGGTATATGCAGATAAGGGATAAATTAAGGTAAAAATAGACTGTTTAATCAGTGCCTAGTAATCCAATTACAATATTGTACTATCATGAACCTGCACTTTTTTTGAAATGTAGCTTCTGAGAGATACATATATATTTATCTATCAGAAGTTACATGTGTATAGAGATATCCAGTCACACAAATACATGTATTGATTTACATGTATTTCTTCACAGAAACATTGATTCTTCACAGAATTAATTTCAGCTGGAGTTGGCCACACCAGCAAGGGCACAGGATATTTTTACCCTATTGATGATTTAGTTCCATTCTTTTTTAGTGGGTCATCTTAAATTCAAAGTTGTCTTCCTTTCTGTCAGGCTCTTTGCCTTGAACTTGGCAGAATTGTCAGGGCACTCAAAGTAATCTGGCTAGGTAAGAAAACTACTTTTCACAGTTGATTGCCCTCTTCAATACACAGTGAAGAGACTTCTTATAGCTCCAGTGGTTAATTATGGCATTCACCCCCCCCCCTTGCTTTTCACAAAGTTTGATATTTAAGTTTGATATTTAGCCCTGCATTTTCAAGCCTTAGATCTAGGCAGCTGACATTTCTGTCCCAAATGCTAACTCCTAACATAACTCCCACACTTTCAGGTGAATATAGCACTGCTTGGTTAGCTATGATTGCTATACCCTTTTTTCACAAAAGTGAATTTCTACTTATCTGTCAAAGAGATTGGACAGAAGAATGCTATATTAGGAGCTACCAGATACAGGCAATATTATTCTAGTACATTGGAAAGTTGTCAGAATATTTTAATTTTACTGAGACTTTTGCCCCTCTGTGCCTCCAGTTTGCTCCATAAAGAGAATCCACTGTCTGAGGGCAGAATTAGAAACGAACAGCAGTCTGAGTGCAATACCAAAAGAACCTTTGATTTGAGCTTTCCTACTGTCAACAAAAACCCTAAGGAATAAATATAACATTTAAAAAGAGTTTTCTGTCTGTGCCTTTTTCTATAATTTAATAATTTTGGTCAATGACAATGACAACAAAATATTAAAAAGTTTGTAAATCAGATCAGAAAAAAAATTAAATATCACTCCCAATTGCTTTAAACTCCTCTTTCTTGTTCATTGGACAAAAACACATGCGCACACAAGTGCACACACACAACAATCTATTAAAAACAGAATCTAATAACCTACTGCTAACCTTAATCACGTGTACATTTGCTCTTCCAGCTTTGCTAATGATTCCTTTGTCCATTAAATATTAATGACAGGTATACAGTTTGTGATGCTCTGATGCATTCCAAATGCTGAGGAAGTAATCAAGCAGAACATATACATTCTCGACAAGCAGCAGGTTGAAAATCCTATGAACTTCAGCTTCAAATATGGCAATAGTTGAATAGTTCCTTCCATAGAGGTTAACTGCATCTTCTTCAGCAATGAATGTTCAGTAAAGATTCTGAGATAGCTAATGTACACAAGATGATATTTTAAGGTCAAATAGCCTTTACACTTTTAAAGCAGTCTTCCAAATGATATACAAAAAAAGGACACTTAATTATGTCTTTCTATTTTTAAAAAATAATAATTTGGGACCCACGGTTCGCTCTTCCCAGACAGTTAACAAATTTAGAATTAGAATTTCTGTGGCAGAAACAGCATCAGAACAATAACAAAAAAAGTCCCAATATTTATTTCTTTTATTCATGTTGGAGGCTGCTCATATCCAAAAATAGAACAGCTGATATGAAAGATATCAACACAACACTCCAAAGAAAAAACAACAAGTTCAACAATAAACTTACCCACAAATTTGGGAACAAAACCAAGTTTAATTTAAAAAAAAAAACATAATCGGGATGAGGTTTATGCCTGGACATTGTTACAGTGAGCAGGTGCTGTGATAGACAAGGTACATTTTTAAGGTCCTGATGGTTGACATTGTTTAACTGAAGGTCCCTGACATTCCTTCACTCTGCCTGATCTTATTAGATGAGCAGAAACTACTTAAGATAGGAAGACCCTTCAATAACTAGGTTTTATATCTTGAAGCAAATGTTTCAACTGAAGCATTTTAAATGTTTAAATTGAATAGATTCCCAATATTTCTCTTAGGTGTATCAAAATCAGTTTTAAATATCAATTCCCCTTTTTAAAAAAAGCTTTAGTACTTATTCGCACTTTTAAAAGAATTAAATTCTGTGTTATTAAAGAAACTGGCCTAAACAATTATTAATATAATTAATAAGCATGCTAAAGAGAACAATAAATAAATACATACATACATACATACATACATACATACATACATACATACATACATACATACATACATAAATGCTTTTCAATCTTTTAAAAAAGAAAAAGAAAATGAGGGAGAAGACAGAAAAAGGAAGAAAATGCAAACCCAGGCTATATAGAAAACCTCCATTTACGATACTTTCAAGCATTTTGTAAACAAAAAAGCAGCTTTGTGAACAAATGTAAAACAAGCAGATGTCTAATTAAATGCTGAAGATAAAATAATATTGCATCCCACATTTTTCTCGTCTACTCATCTCAACTGCTGACAGCCAAAGACTGTGTAGTTAGTTGCAGGGTTTTCACAAGACCATTAAGGACAGAAAGGCCTTGGTGAATGTTTATTGCAAGTCAGCATGACAATATGCCATCAAATACAATCGGGAGAGGGTTTTAATAATTTACAAGTTACTATTTGTTTAAGGACTTGATTATTAACAGATAACAAGTCTCAATTTAATTGTTCAAGCAATTATTCTTTTTATGAATGAAATTTATGACATCAAGTCTACAATATCCACAGGCAATTTGCCCCATTTTCTTAAGAATGATAAAAGAATTTTCCATGGAATAAATCAAAGGCTACTGTGATTATTACCTTTATATTCAGAGAGCTTAAATACTGATTTGAAATTAAAAAATGACTGAATGTGTCATTTTTGAGGTAAACTTAGAGAAAAACATTATATAGCGTAGGGGAGTATGCCTCCTACAAAGGCAGCATTTAAGATCCAGCTGCTGCAATTACTGGCGAGTTCAATCCCAGGCAGGCTCAAGGTCGACTCAGCCTTCCATCCTTTATAAGGTGGGTAAATTGAGGACCCAGTTTGTTGGGGGCAATAAGCTGACTTTGTATAAATATAAATATACAAAAGTATGAAGGCTATTGCTTAACGCATTGTAAGCCGCCCTGAGTCTCCGGAGAAGGGCGGCATATAAATCAAATTAAAAATAATATATATATATATATATGCATATTCTTGGAAAAATTACTGTGTAAAATCTTTTTTCCTGAAATTTTCTTGTGGAATTCTTACAATTGATGTACTAATGGCATTATAATACAATAGTAAAGCACCTGTGTTGCAAATAGAAGGTTCAGAAACTATATTCAGTTTCTGAAAGCTCAATTAAACATGATCAGTGATAGGAAAAAAAATTTCCCGTCACCTTGCAGAACCTCTGTCAGTTAATAATGCAACTTCTGAATGTTTTTCGTAAGGTCTGGCTAACATATTGACATCCTGTTCAGAGGAATAAATTGTACCTTCATTAGATCAGACATATAGGTATACCAAATATTTTTTTAAAAAGAAAACAAAACAGAGGTTTAAAGTTGGCAATATGAATAGTTTAACTATGTTATAGTACCTGCCTGGAACAATTTTTGATGCAATTATCATATTTGATCTTTCATCATATACAATACATACATATACAGTACATCATATACAGTACATACGGTACTACTTCCTTTATGTGTAGTAAAATCTATAGAATAATTTAAGTGGTGAAATGGGTGGAGTCATTTCATACTTTATGTCACTAAAGTTAACTAAATTAAACTCCCAGGCCTAAGACTGAGGCTGGCAAAGAGAAAACCAGTACCATAGTAGTACTCAGACTAGGCAGAATTGTTCTGTAAACATGAACAGAAGCTAGGAAGGGAATGATTTAAAAAACAACAACTGTGATTTAAATCCTGGAGCAGATGCAGAAATAGGATTGGATTTATGTGAGTCTGCACGAGACGGATCTTCTTTGTGTATATAATTTCTATCTCACATCCAAGAAAGCAGCTTGCATGGTTTTATCACCTTTGTGAGCTTCTTTGTAAGCAAGTCCTTCAATATGGGATTAAATGTCTGCAGACGTGAGATTTATTGCCTTTTGTTGACATACGTTTGTCAGCAGCCACCCATAATTTACAAGGAAATAACTTCATATGAATGAAGCATCAAAAAGTATCAGCAGATGGTGGCCCAAAGGCTCATTCCATTTCATAAAGGTTGTCCTTTGAGCCTAGTCTGATTCAAAATCTGTGTTTAATTTGCACCTGGACTACTGCAATGCTCTCTACATGGGGCTCCCCTTGAGGAGCACCCAGAGGCTGCAACTGGTCCAGAATGCGGCCGCGTGGGTGGTTATGGGGGCGACTCGGCGCTCCCATGTAACTCCTCTCCTGCGCGAGCTGCACTGTCTCCCAGTGGTCTTCCGGGTGTGCTTCAAGGTATTGGTTACCACCTTTAGAGCGCTCCATGGCTTAGGACCTGGGTATTTACAAGACCACCTTCTGCCACCGGTAGCCTCCCACCGACCAGTACACTCCCACAGAGAGGCCTCCTTAGGGTGCTGTCGGCCAAACAATGTTGGCTGGTGGCCCCCAGGGGGAGAGCTTTCTCTATGGGAGCACCTACCCTCTGGAACGAGTTGCCCCTGGAGATACGGTGGATCCCTGATCTGCGCGCTTTCCGAACTGCCCTAAGGATGTTTTTGTTTCATCAAGCCGGGCTCGCCTGACCTACTCTTTTAATTGTTTTAATTTAAATTGCTAATTATGGGTTTTAATATAGGGGTTTTAGCTATGGGCCAAATTAATTTAATTGGATTTTAATACTGTTTTAAATTTTTGGATTTACTGTATTTTAATTGTTGGCTGTTCACTGCCCCGAGTCCTTCAGGAGAAGGGCGGTATATAAATATAATAAATCTAATCTAATCTAATCTAACCTTACTCCTTTATTCTGGGCATTCTGAAAAGCAAAACGTTGTATCAACTAATTTCCTCTGTGGTGAGAAAAGCAACTAATGGTCTAATAAAATTCTTTTATTTTGCATCTCGGTTATCAAGGCATACACAATGCTTAGCTATGATTCACTTTACCATGGCTTATTTAATAAACCATATTAGTTCATATAGTATTTGTTAAGCCACAATCTGGCTTTCTTCTCTGTGACTTACTGGGAGGTAAGAACACAAACATTATAGCCTGCAAACCACCATTTATTCTTAATGCAATGGGTGATGCCAAGCAATTGTGACCTATTTCACAAGTCATGGTTAAAGAATTGTGGCTTTGTGCAACATGTGACAGCACTCTCATAAGAACTATTATAGCAGTGATTATATTGTTTGTGAAAATCTCATAGCCTTGGTTAATGTGGAAACAAATAATTGCCCCTTTCATGCATTTTTAAATGTGTAAATGCCTACTGGAACATTTTTTTTAATCACATACATTTAATGGCTCTAATCATATATCAACTTCCTACTGCATCCTTCCATGTTCAGAGACAGAAGACTGTAGGCTCTATGGCCAATTTAGAATCCAGCAGAATCAATATAGCAAATATATTAATAGCAGATAAAAAACACAGGCAGATTAACGGTTTCTCAACTTCTCCCTTCAAAGTCAACGGGGCAAATGTTGCAAATGGTGATCACGTGACCATGGGATATTGGGACACTGTAGTTGCATGGAATTCACCTAACAATGGCCACTGGATCTGCCACAATTGCCATTGTTAGTTAGTGAAATCACATGACTTTGGGCTTTAGGACTACATTACTTAACAATGGAATTCCAGGACCCAATTACCATTATTAAGTGAGGACTAACTGTATTCAAAATCTGCCTTCATTTTCCTTTCTTGCACAAGTATTACATGAAACATTATCTTAATAATGCATTAAGTATTATTATTAAATCTCCTAGGTATTGTTCAGTACAATACATTCTTCTTGGTTCATGGTAGTAATTGACCAATACTAACTTTAGAGACAACTCAACATCAAAATTATTTTCTGCTGGTGCAGAAGACAAATGCCTCCAGGGGCAGTTGTTATCTAGAGAGGTTTGATGCCCCAGATGCATAGTTACTTAGCCATTTTCATCTATTAATTTTTAAACTGGTTGTTCTGGTAATATTTCAACAATCATTTACTAATTAATTTACTTCTAATGTCATTGGAAGTGAATGATCCCACTAAAACAATGTTAGTATTGTGTGCATTTTTAATTTTTTCCCCACTGTGAGATTGTCTCGCTGTCTATGAAAATTCTGTTTGGCTCTTGGTTCCTCTTAAGTTGGGAGGAAATAAGGAATAAAAGTCCACCTCTCACCACATATTATAATAATACTGTGCTGAAATGACTATTGATTGCATATTGCACTTTGAATGATTTTGTTTGCATTTTTTTAAAGTAAATGTGTAATCGTAGCCCTGCAATGATTTATTATACTAATGTAGGATAGGGTCACAATATCTTGAAACAAATGGAATTGCTTTCAACAACAGCAAATGTAATTGTTCTATTTTAACCATTCAATTTTTTAAAAATTATGCAAAGAAAGCTTCAACAATGTCAGCTACATTTTAAAGAAGAATACTTGATGGGCAAAATGATGCAAATGGAGACCGGGGCATTCAGAAAGCAGACTGTAGTTATGAAGGAAATAAAAGCTAAAAAGGTTAAATTGGACATTTGGAAAGCTAAACAGAAAGATGAAGCAAAAACTGAGAAGAAAACAGAATGAATAAGACAAAATGAGAAAGCAAAATAAATGAGATAATGGAGGTTTACTAACAGTTTATTCTGAATCCTATTCCCTTGTTGTTTTCCCATTCTCAGGAAAACACCTGGAAGGGAAATTCTGCATGGAAACTAACAAGAAAGATTAAAGAATCATTCTTTCAACTATTGTTGTGTGAACATTTTGCTTCTAGTGACAATACCTCATTGTCTCCTTTCAGTAAATCACTAAAGTATTGAAGCCGTATTTTAAATATAGTTGATTCCTTACATGTAACAGAATTGCAATAGGGTAGAAAGCCCTTTTTCAGGTAGTCCTCAACTTATAACCATTTATTTATTTATTGACTGAAGTTATGATGGCAGTGGAAAAAGTGACTTAAAACCAGTCCTGGCGCTTAAACCCATCACAGCATTCTCACGGTCACATGATCAAAATTCAGTTACTTGGCAACTAGCATGTATTTATGATGGTTGCAGTGTCCTGGAGTCACGCGATCGCCATTTGCAAATTTCTCAGGCAACTTCCGACAAGCAAAATCAATGGGGGAAGCTGGATTTGCTTAACAACCTCATGATTCATTTAACAACCATTGCAAAAAAGTTGCAAAATCAGATGTGATTTACCTAACAATCACCTTGCTTGGTTGTAAGTCAAAGACTACCTGTATATGAATTAGGACTATAAGACACAACACTAGTCAGCATGGAGGGCCTCACAAGTTATTACCAACTGTTCTTTGATAAAGCCATCAAATATATAAAGAATGAACAGTATAAAAACACATTAAGCTGTTTATAACTGATTAGGGGCATAAGTACTCAGCCCTATTTATATTTAGGCAATTTACTGGATATGTTTAATCAGGAAATTTTTAAAAATAGATATGGAAACAAGTATTCACAGAAAAACTCAGAATTACCTCCATAGCAGTGGTGGGTTGCCCCTGGTTCAGAAAACCAGCAGGAGGCCCTGCCCACTGTCCCGGATGTCATCATCAATGATCTGCGCATATGCAGAAGCGATCCCATTGCGAACCAGTAGTAAAGGTAAGTAGAACCCACTCCTGCTCCGTAAGACTAAAGCTATTTTATTCTGAAACATTGGGAATCCAAAGCCATAGACTAAAATATTTAGAGAAAACTCAGCAAAACGTACTTGATCGATCTTATAGAAAACCAACCAGGCAATAGCTGAGGTAATTTAAAGAATCAAATTAGAATGGAGAAGGCTGCAATAGTTCACCACTGTTTTATCTATCTCGGTGTGACAGCAAATGCCTTAATCTAGCATTTCTTTAGGTATATGGGACTTTATCAGCCAAGGTAAGGTATAAATTGTGGTACAAAGAAGTTGTTAGACTTTCAAGATTCTATTATTATACCCTCAATGATAAATAGTCCATCTGAAATCCCTGCTGTTCTTGTTTCTTGGACTTACCTTCTTTGAAGGGATCTTTATCTGTAGCCTTTGGCAGCTCAAGTGACATTAGAATACCAAGAAGTCCAAAACTGACAGAAGAATTCTCATTTGAAACCATCATGTGAATGATCTCAGAAGGTGAGAGAAGCCAGGGAAAGATTAGAGAAGAATAAAAATCTCCAAAGGTTAAGACAGAGCCAGCATTCTTGTTCTTGTCTTCACCAAATCAGAAACAGCATAAATGTTCAACTCTCTGAAGGATAAAGTGTGTTTGTACTTTCAACATATGCTTTGTGTTTGCATGGAAAATGTCAGCAAGCATCTGGAGAAGGTATGTGACATCAATTTTGACATACTGAGCACTGCCATTGAAAGAAATAAAGATTTATCTTGGTTTTCAAGAAAGGTAGAAAATGTTTTGTGTGATTTTTTTATAACTATCATAACAACAGAATGCACACACATCGAAATGTCATGAGCAGTGCAAAGTTGGTCTCTGTGAAGAAAAGAAAATCTATCAGGGGCTTCCAGTTGGACTGGTGAATCAAGAAAAAAGTGAAATATGTTCTCTCTTGGGAATAGGTATTTCTTCATGAATTTGAGAAGCATCGAAATTATTCTTCTCTTCTCTTGGTTCTTTATACCTAAATCATGTCATCTTATGGTATTAGTTCCTATTAACTCTTTCCGAGTGCAGTGTAGCAAATTACCTACAAAATTTGCATAACTTGAAATAATTCATATTGTTAGTTTTTTTAGAAAGTGAGAAATGCTGACTTTAGGCACTGATTTAGAACTGTGCTATGACGAAAAATTTTTTTGTTGTTGTTTCTGTCATGAATATTACTTCCTATAGCTAAATACTCTTCTTGAAATAAAACACTATGGTTTGCAGCTTTTTAAGGACAAGATACTACTGCCATATGAGGAAGCTCCCAATGCAAACGTCTTTGAGAATGATTGCAAATGCAGCCCATTCTACCCAATTCATTCCACATTCATCTGACCATCACGAAGAAGTCTCAGGATGATTTTAGATCCCACCAAGAAACAAGTTTTCCTGAAAAAATGGAGACCAGCTGATTCGAGCCTTACAAAACATACTACAAATTAGAACGAGGTGCCAAAATTAGGAAAGCATCTTGAATTAGGCGTTTGTTTGGAATAAAAGAACCAAACACCACTCACAATCCCTTTACGCAAAACTCATTTCTGTTTACAGCAAGCTTTCTTTATTTCAATAGTCCAATGGCATTATTTGTTGCTACTATAGCTACTAATAAACAAATTCCTTGTTGATTTCCTATGAATCACCAGATCACTGTCAACAGAATAAACCAATAGATTTACCCTTTATTGGCCTTGTTCTAGAGTAGTTTGGCAGTTTGAAACATAGAATAGATCCCACTTGATAAAAAGTGTCCATGCAAGAGACTTAAAACAAGATGGATTGATGACATCAGCAAGTATTGTGGGCTCAATTGGCAAAAGAATGCTCAGGACTATATAAATTGGAAACATGCAGAAGAGGCCTTCATCCTGCAGTGGATAGCCAATGTCTAAGATGGTGTTGATGATGATGATGATAACAACATAATTGTTTTTGAAAACAAGTGAAACCCAATTATAAAGTAATGGATAATTGTTAATTAATTAAGCATGTCAAATATGGTTTGTTTGTAAACTGCCTTTATTATTTTTTCAAACAATCCAAGGTGGTGAACAAATCCAGCACATCTTCCTCCTCCTATTTTCCCTACAACAACCACCTTGTGAAATGGGTTGGATCGAGAAAGTGACTTGGTCAAAGTCACCCAGCTGGGTTTCATGGATTGGCTAAAGCAGGACTTGAACTCATAGCCTCTCACTTTCTAGCCTGATGCCTTAACCACTGGATCCAAACTGGCTCTATTTGTTGCTTGATTAACTTGGCTTGTCTGTATATTTTGCAGTTTTTATAGCCACCAGGGAGTTAATTTTAGAAGTTTCAGCAAAACAACCAAGAAAAAAAACCTCCTCCAAATTATAGTGTCTTTTGTTTGATCAGTAGACAAGACACAACATTTTAAAGCCTCCTGGCTCATTATAGAGATTAATCAAGGGGGAACAAGCATGTTGTGATCACAATCATCCTACTGTTCTGTTAATTTTTACATGAACAGGCTAAAAGTCTGTGGTGCTGTTTTATTGGCCAACCTCCTGCTGGCACAATTCTGAAAATGCTTTTGATGACTTCATCTGTGTATAGACATACCAATTGGGGGTATATGTGTTTGTTTCTGGCTAAACATTTTAGGATTGGAAATCCAAATACATTTGGGGCAGACAGGTATAGATATATGCTATTTGCCATAAGTTTAATAGAGTAAAAATGTATGAAGTCAGCAGAGATTGATTATGTACTTCTGAAATTTACTCCTAAAATCAATTGTTATAGTAATAGCAAAATATTTTAAATGTATTGTTGTAAAACTAAAACAACGATTAAAGATATAATAGAGAAGCAGAAGAAGCATAGATAGCACAGATCTGTTAAAAAGCTTTGCTCCAGCATCCAAACATACAATATTAATATAGCAAAAGGCTTCAGAGAGTAGATAGAAGATAGCCAGTTGGTGTCAGTTTTTGAATGCTTTTTTTAAAAAAACATTCAAAAACTGAAGCACCAGCTGTTCACAATACTCAGTCTGGGAGTGACACAAAACAGAGCGTTTTAGGATAGAGTTTCTGAAGTGCGGTTCAAAGTCCCTTGGACTTTCCCAAGTCCCTCTGAAGGACCCACGAAATCAAAACTATATGCCAGCCTATGTAGAAAAATAATAAAATATTAATATCCCTTCAAACAATTGTGATAAGTTGTAGCAGCAGAAGATGTGTCATTTTTAATATGGTAAATATTAATAAATATAACCCAAACAAGCAAAAGCTCTTTGGGATTCTCTATAATTTTTAAAACTGAAAAGAAGGCCTGGGGGGAAAATATTTAAGAAACACTGTCTTAGGATATAGATTGGATCATATGGGAGAAAGCTTATACAGTGGAAGTTGGCTAAGAAGAACTTTATGTGTTGAACTGGGACCAAAAAAATAAAATAAAAATGAGATAACTTCAAAAAGATTATAATAACAATTATAATATATTGTATATATTATATAAAATAATAATTCATTTATTGTTTTTGAACTATCTTAAGAAAATCAGAAACCCAATAAATGTCAGATAATGTGCTGCTGAGTATTTAAAACCAAAACACTGGAACATGGGCTGTGCATCTAATTCCATCTGCTACTCACCCTCCTCGTCCTTCCTTCCCCAGGCTGGAATGATAGTGCTTCATTAGATTTTTAATAGTGTTGATTTGTTGACAGCCCTAAATATAAGAAGTCACAGCAATTTTCTTCCTTGTGGTGCCAAAGAAAATACTGAAACCCTGCCAGGATGGTCTTCAGTGATGCCACGCAGTAGCGATGTGGGAGGTGATGCATCACAAATGTCTACTTGTGTGGAGTGATTTTAAGTTCTTTCTTACAAGGTCTCTCTATAGGTCTCCAGCAAATATCACTGTGCATAGGGACTTGCATAATTAACTGAACCAAACTGGAAATGTTGAACTCTTGTGAACAAACTTTTTGAAAAGTCAACCATTCTTAGAGTTATATTAATGTTCTTTGTCTTCCTGTCAGAAATGGTCATTAAAACGAGTGCATAGAGAGCCATTCAAGTGTGGTAGCTGGTATCAGTGGCTGGTATTCTGTACAAGAAGTATTAAATTAAGTCATTAGATTCATATCCTCAAATGTGGTGTTATGACTATAACTGAACCCAAAATTATAGTTTTGATGAGTATTCCAAGGCTTAGGATATTAATATATTAATATAGTACGTATTACCTGTAGAAGTAAATAACATAGGCAAATCAGCCATTTCTTCTAACCATTCACCGACAGCATCATCATATGAAAATAAAATGTTTGTGAAACTAATTAAAGGATGTGTTTGTACGTACAGCTTTACCTCTCCTCACTTATTTGTCATTGAATCCCACTAGAATTTCTAGGCTGCTATTTAGTCATCTTCCATCTTTCCAAGTTGGTATCCTTCTCTACAACACAAATGAAGAATGAGTTCTAAATATGCCTTCGCGTGCGATCTCAGAAAAAGAATCAAATACCCATGCAAGTGAGTTTGTTTGACTATTCCCAAGGATAACCCCTCCTCTTTATTTAACTTTGCATTAATTAAAAATAAAAATCCTTAATCACTTCTCTTCAGAACAGAAACACAGGAGTAAGATAACTCTAAACAACCTGAAAATAAGAAGATGTCTGTGATATCAGACTCCATGACTTAAGGAAAGTGAAGAAAGAAACCTATACTTTGGTGACTTTGACTTAGGATGACCACTGAAAGCCAAATCTGGCTCTAGGTTCTGCCTCTGTTTACCTTCCCAATAAGCAACTGAGTCAGAAGATCATTTAAAAGCAGTTTATTAGGGTACCCTGATAAAGTGGGTCTCTCTAAGAAAAAGGAAGAGAGAGAATCTTGAGTCCCGCGTTTCCCTTCTTTTTATAGTTAACACAAAGAAAATGCAAGAAGAAAGTTGATTGGACGGAATAAAAGCAACCTCCCCTTTGCATAGGAAATCAGTTACATGTAGTCAAACATCTTACATATTTGTATCCCATAATATCACACATGTTCATTAAATGAGGTCTGACATCAGAAGGGCTGTAATTGTAAAGAAAAAGGTTGTTTAGAGTTCCCAAAAGAGATAAGCTAGACCCCAAGTTGTACTAACAAACTTTTCTTATCTGGAGGTAGTCTCCAGCTTCTTTATCAGTTTAGGAATGTTATAAACTAATAAATCTGAACATCACTTTAAAAGAGAGAATATCAATCAGATTAAAATACAAGGTAACTATGTTAGTTAACAAATTACAAAACCCATGTTACTTGCCCCTCACCACCAAGACACAATTGATTACAGATCAAATATTGATCAGAACTTATCAGTCAAAACTTCGGTTAAAAGCCATGGATATTAAGTAATATCATAGAAACATTAGTGTATGAAAGTATTCAAACATTTTCAGAAATGTTCATTTCATGTAGAGTCCAGGCTAGTAGGATTAAAATAAATTGGGTTATTGGATAAGACTACATTTAGTTTGGCTCCTAGGATTGGGAAAGTTCCTATAGTAATTATTGAATTAATTTTAGGATGTTAGGGACAGTGCTGCCATTGAAGTTCTATAAAGATAAAGGTAAAGGTTCCCCTCGCACATATGTGCTAGTCGTTCCCGACGCTAGGAGGTGGTGCTCATCTCTGTTTCAAAGCTGAAGAGCCAGCGCTGTCTGAAGATGTCTCCGGCATGACTAAGTGCCAAAGGCACATGGAATGCTGTTACCTTCCCACCAAAGGTGGTCCCTATTTTTCTACTTACGTTTTTTACATGCTTTTGAATTGCTAGGTTGGAAGAAGCTGGGACAAGTAACAGGAGCTCACCCTGTTATGTGGCACTAGGGATTTGAACCACTGAATTGCCGACTTTTCGATCTACAGGCTCAGCGTCTTAGCCAGTGGTGGGATTCTACCGGTTTGCACTGGTTCAGTAGAACCAGTTGTTAAGTAGTTAAGCAATTCAGAGAACCTGTTGTTAGAAGACATCTCCTTTTGTTTTTTTCCACTTCACAGAGTTAATCCTGTAAGGAATTGTTGTTTCCTAGCCTAATCTTTATTGCCCTGTTTACAGAAACTGCCTCACCGTTAATCCTTATTACATTCTTGGCAGTACGCTGTACTGTCGCTTCCGGTTCTGGAGCTTCTTGGAGGGTGGGTTTTTTGTTTGTTTGTTTGTTTTTGTTTGTTTGTTTGTTTTTTGCTTGACTTTCATAAAGGTGAAGGGTTGTTTTAGGCTTTTTACACTGCTGTTGGGAAGAAATACTCCCCTGTTGGAGTTCTTCCAGCCAGGGTGCAATGATCAGCAGTTTGAAGAAACAATTGAATAACGAAGCAGAAGCTTTTAATGACAAGGAACCAAGATGAGTGACATTGAGCAAGGCTTCTTGGCTAACTAGAAAGATTGACATTCAAACATGAGTTTACATACCCTTTCTGACTTTTGGTCTAAAACTGGTTTTTGGTGACATTTAATTCTGTGCTTGGTGATGTTTAATCCTGTGTTTAGTGATGAGATAATTTTCCCTATTCAGCTTTGTTTGGAAGGAAAAATTTTAATCTCTCTTCCTGAAAAGCAGCAGCTTCGGAAATCTGACTATCTATTTATTCTGGTAATTGGTTTAACAAGCAACAGCTACTGTGTTTGCTCCTTTGCTTCATTCTGGAGAGCTTAAATAACCTCTCTGCTAAAGAGTTTCACTTTATGAGCAAGAGTTGGCTGCTGATAGTTATTATTGCATTTTAACCATTTTAATTCCTCAAGGTGCTCTGCCACCCTGCCTGATTTGTAACTCCAGTTTGCAGGTATTTCTAATCTAATGATTGGTATTTAGGGCAGCTTTTTTCAAGCAAAGAAGTTTTTTGTATTTTTGTACAGGTAATCCTTGACTTACAACAGTTAGAATGGCATTGAAAAACGTGACTTATGACCATTTTTCACACTTATGACCATTGCAGCAAACTGTCATTAGGGCAAAGAAGCAATGCCACATGACCACCTGGCCACGCCCACCTGGTCACATGAAGCACCGCAGTTGTGAAATGTGTGACACGGTTGTTAAGAATGCTGCAACGTTCATAAATGTGAGGACGGTCATAAGTGTGAGGACTGGTCAAAAGTGTGAGGACTGGTCAGAAATGATTTTTTTCAGCCTTCTGAGTAGTCCCTATGCACATAGGCATTGCCACTTGGTCACATGACCACCAAGCCACACCGCCAAATAAGCCATGCCCATAGAACTGGTTGTTAAAAAAATTAAATCCTACCACTGGTCTTAGCCACTGAGTTCTATATCTTAGAACTCAGTTCTTTAGTGAGATATAGAACTCAGTGCCCTTAGTTCTATATCTATTTTTATATAGTTTTATATGAAGGATTTTTATCCATTTTTATATAGAAACCGAGATTTTTAATATCAGTCCATGAGACGGGAGGCATATAAATTTAAAAATAAATATGGCAGATTCAGGATTCAATTTCTACTTTTGCTGTGACATGTCTATAGAGTTTTATGCTGTCTTGTATGTCAGTTTTAAAAACTGAAAGAAAAGTATCTTTTTAGTCATGTGCTGACAGGATATCTTTCTGAAATATTTTTTTTCCTTCAGACTTCTGAAATTTAAACTAGGAACTTTTGCTAAAACCAGCAAAACCTTGTGTAAGGGCACATACTGAAGCATCTATCAATTAACTGATGAAAAATGTAAGTTTTCTAAATATATAAAAGAAGAATAGCAACTAAAATAAGGGAGACCAGTCAAAGAAATTGGTATTTCAGAAGATTTAGTTGTTTTCAGTGGTTTTTTGCTATTTGTCATTTGGAAATCTCTTAAATTTTGGATGAAGTAGCTAACCTGAAATGAATACTGGGGCATAGTTTATATAAAGGAAATTACTTGCCAAAAAAATAGGAAATTACTTTGTCCAACATTTTTTTTTTTTGGCAATAGGATAGATAAAGGTGAGCCATGATTCATGCAACACAGCCAGAATTCTTATTTATTGTATCCCAGCATCCTGAAATCACACAACATTATTCAGTGGCAATGAGTAGATGTCTTTATTTATTATATTTAGACACCGCAATACCAGAATAAAATCAATTAAACAAGAAGCAAAATAACATGACTTATACTCTGACTTTGTACAGCTATCATTAACCTAAGCTATCAAAAGCACTCCTGTTGTGGCCTGCCAGCGGCCTGCGTGGATCATGGCTGATCCTGATGACGAGGAGGCTGGTGTGGGGTCGCGCCAGCAATCTGAGCAGCCAGCACTCGCATCAGACAGCGAGGAGGTTGAAGAGGATCTGGTGCCAGAGGTAGAGACTCAGCCTGGGCCTTCAGAACTTCAAGAAGCTTCTTCAAGTGGAGAGAGAGAAGTGGAGGCACCTCTCCTCAATGCTCAAGCACGCAGGGCTGCCAAAAGGCAGGAGTGGCTACTCAGGAGGAGGAGGTCTCCTCGAGAGCAAGGTTTGAGGATAATTGGCCGCTCCCTTAGCCTATTTAAGTCACATGCAGTTAGTAATTCCTTGCTGGAAACAACTTGTAATTATTAAAGAGCCTTTGCCGGACTTTGTTTATTGTTGGTACGTTATAACTTTGATAAGGACCATTGGTGTGTGTCACAATCCTTGGGAATCTGGAGCTGGGGCGGAACAACTCCAGGAAAGTTCTGTCTTGACTGTCTTATGAAAAATAATAAGGAAAGATGGTGTTAGATCGGCGCAGGAAAGAAGAAGTGACCAGCAGGGTTCAATTAACAGGTTTAATAACAAGAACTGAACAGCTTGTGCGCTGCCGGAGCTCTCCTTATATACACTCCGGCAGACGCACCGCCCACTGACAGGGATTCAAAACTCCCGCCGAAGGATCCTCAGCCAATCCCAGGCGGATGTCCTTATAAGGACATAACACTCCTCCCCCCTAGTTCTTAGTCAGTCGATCAGGGAAATAGTCACTAAGATAAACAGGACGTCTACGTGCCCGCGTAGACCTGCGCAGTTCACAGTCAAGATGGACACTCTCCCGGACGGAGGGTGTCTGCTCTGCTCGGGGCTTCTTCCCCGGTGCCGGGCTGGATCTGGCCGTCAAGGACGCGGGCACTGTGTCCGAACCTCCGGCCGGGTCACGGACCTCCGCCTGCGGGCGATGCTGGTCTGCCTCGTTCCTGCACGGATCGTGGAGCCGCCGGTGTGGATCCCTGCTCTTGACCGGTCCGGAACTCCTGAGCCACGGTAGGTCCCTGGGTCTCCCTCGGGTCCCCTCTGGGCTGGGGTCGCGCCGGTCTGGGTCAGGGTGCGGGTCCGGCGGTGGTGGTTGGGTTGAGCCCCCGGGTTCTCCGGTCGAGTCCGGTTTACTCCCGGGGCGGCAGGCGGACGGAAAAGGTGACTGGTCGGCTCGGTCGGGGTGGCGTAGGCCTACCTTGCAGGGGTGGTGTAGGCCCTCTCTGCGCGGTTGGTCTGGTGGTGGTGCCGAATGTTCCCTCTGGCCGCTGGGCTGCTCGACCTGGTCGGGTTGGCGTTGGCCTACCCTGCCGGGGTGTTGGAGGCCTTCCTTGCAGGGTTGGTTTTCTGCGCGGTTGGCGGGTTGTTGTAGGGCCTCCTGGAATGTTGGCTGGAGGTCCCCATTCCTGGGCTGCTGGTTGCCCACTTCGCAGGGTTGACGTTGGCTTCCCCTGCTGGGTTGTCCCCGGTCTACTTGCCTTGCCGGCTCTGGTATTAGGCTAGGTGCCGGGGTGTTTGTTCTTCCCTTGGGTCGCCGGTCTCCCTCGTCTGGGAGGTTTAGGCCTACTTCGCCAGGGTGGTTTTGGCCTGCCTCGTCGGGGTGGTTTAGGCCTACTGCGGCGGGGTGGTTTAGGCCTACCTCGTCGGGGTGGTTTAGGCCTACTGCACCGGGATGGTTTAGGCCTACCTCGTCGGGGTGGTTTAGGCCTACTGTGCCGGGGTGGTTTAGGCCTACCGCGCCGGGGTGGTTTAGGCCTACCTCGTCGGGGTGGTTTAGGCCTACTGCACCGGGGTGGTTTAGGCCTACCTCGTCGGGGTGGTTTACGCTCACTTCCCTCCACCTTTTGCGGAGCTGGTCGAGATGACGTCTCACGATCTGTCCATCGTCCAGCTCAACGCGGTAGGATTTGGGACCGGTTGTGCTGTGTACTGTAGCTTTAAGCCATTTAGGCGAGCCGTGGAAATTAAGAGCGAAGACGGCATCACCGACGGAAAACTGGCGAAGTTGGCGACTGGCGGATGCGGGCACCTCAGAGTAGTATTGTGGGTGCAGTCTGTCCAGGGGTGAGCGGAGTCTCCTGCCCATTAAAAGTTCGGCGGGGCATTTTCGGGTGGCAGAGTGAGGCGTGATATGCTGGGTAAGCAAAAAAGTGTCAATGCGCTCCTGCCAGTCACCCGGGCCCATCTTGGCGAGTGCCTCCTTCGTGAGCCGCACCATCCGTTCAGCCTGCCCATTTCCGGCCGGTCTGTAAGGGGCAGAGAGGGCATGGCGGATGCCCAAGCCAGCCAGGAAAGCTTCCATGGGCACGGACGTAAGTTGGGGCCCGTTGTCTGAGACCAACACGTCTGGGAGTCCATGGGTCGCGAAGAGGCACCGGAGGGCACGGATGGTAGCTTCTGTTGTGGTGGATGCCATGGGGACGACTTCCAACCACTTGGAGTAGGCATCAACCACGATGAGGAGGTGGTGCCCATGAATGGGGCCAGCAAAGTCTATGTGAATGCGCGACCAGGGGGAGCTCGGAGTCTCCCAGGGCATCGGGTCAGATTGAGGCGGGGCGGCTCTGACTTCTTGGCACGGGCTACACCTGGCGACCCAATGTTCAATGTCTTTGTCCAGTGACGGCCACCAGACGTAGCTCCGTGCCAGGGCTTTCATCCGGACTATGCCCGGGTGTCCTTTGTGCAGCGCAGCGAGAGTCCTTCGTTGCAGAGTGCTGGGAATCAGCACCCTATCTCCCCATAGTAAACAGCCGCGCATGGTGGACAGCTCCCCTTGCTTGCGGCTGAACGGGCTGAAGTCGTCGCTGTCAATTCGAGTCGGCCAGCCTCTCAGGACCCAGGAGTGGACTTGCCGGAGGATGGGGTCAGCTCGCGTGTGCGTCGCTACGTCGGCAGATGTCACGGGACAGTTGCTGTCGTTGTCAATATGCAGCAGCTCGAGCGTGGGGGCCGGGTCTTCCACGGATTCGGCGGATGGGCACCTGCTCAACGCGTCGGCGTTTGCGATGGCTTTACCAGGCTGGTGGACGAGGCTGTAGGAGTAGCCGGCGAGGAATATGGACCAGCGCGTCATCTGGGGGGACATGAATGCTGGGGTCTGCTTGTCCCCTGCTAGTAGGCCGAGGAGAGGCTTGTGATCGGTGACAATGGTGAATTGCCGTCCATACAGGTATTCGTGGAAGCGCTTCACCCCTGCAACAATAGCCAACGCCTCTTTGTCCAGTTGGCTGTAGTTGCGCTCAGCACTAGACATAGTCTTTGAGAAAAATGCGATGGGGGCTTCACGACCGGTAGGCAGTTCGTGGCTGAGCACAGCGCCAACTCCGTACGGGGAAGCGTCACAGGTCAGTCTGAGGGGCAGTGTCTCATTGTATTGAATGAGCACACTGTCAGAGGTCAGAAGTTGCTTAACGGCTCTGAATGCAGACTCTTCCTTACGTCCCCACCTCCAGGAAACTGCCTTCGCCAGCAAGCGATGGAGCGGCTCAGCAACAGTGGCTTTCTGCTGGAGGAAAATAGCGTAGAAGTTAAGCAATCCAAGGAAAGCCTGAAGCTCCGCTTTGTTTTTGGGGCTGGGAGCTTCATGGATAGCTTTAACTTTTGATTTGGTGGGGTGGATGCCAGAACTATCTATCAGATAGCCCAGGAACTCGACTTCCTGTACCCCAATGATGCACTTGTCCCTCCGGACTCTCAAGCCCTTCTCCCTGAAACGCTGGAGAACTAGCCTCAGCCGGTCCAGGAGTTGAGCCTTTGAGTCCCCAGAGATCAGTACATCATCGAAATAAGGCACCACCCCTGGAACGCCTTGGAGAAGGCGTTCCATCATGGATTGGAAAATGCCTGGGGCTGCACTGACTCCAAACTGGAGACGGTTGCACTTAAACGCGCCTCTATGGGTGACAATAGTCTGTGCCTCCGCCGTTTCCTGATCTACTGGCAGTTGCTGGTAAGCCTGGGCCAGGTCCAGTTTTGCAAAAATTTTGCCCTTGCCGAGTGAGTGCAGCAAATGTTGCACTACTGGCACGGGGTATGCGCTCTGCGGCAACGCCTTATTGATGGTCACTTTGTAGTCGGCGCAGATGCGCACAGATCCATCCTGCTTCATGGGAGTCACAATGGGAGTTTCCCATGAAGCATGATCGATGGGTTCCAGGATACCTTGGGCAATCAGCTTATCTAGCTGAGCGTCTACTTTAGCCCGCAAGGCAAATGGAACCCGGCGGGGCTTGAGCCGAATTGGGGTTACCCCCTTGTCCAGATTAAAGGAGATGGGTTTCCCTGAAAAGGTCCCTAACTTACCATCGAAGACTTCTTGGAACTCTCCGATGAGTGAGTCGAGTTCTCCTGAGCTAATCTGGTGGATGCCTCCAATAGAAAGCCCCAGCGGCTGGAACCACTCCACGCCCAGCAGGGTCGGGTGGCTATGCTCCACGACGGTTATGGGAAGCTGGCCCTGGAACTGCTTGAAGGCGATCCGGAGGTTGGTTCTCCCGATGACGCCGATGGGGTTGCCGCCGAAGTCCACCAGCTTGGAGTGCAGAGGTTCAAGTTGGCGCTTGGAGAGATTCGGTTTCAGTCTCTTGACCTGGTGCCAGTCGATGATCGAATAGACGGAGCCTGAGTCGACTTCCATTGTGCACGGCAAGCCTTCTGCCAACAGTGTCACGTGGAATTTTGTGGCACTGTTGGTGCTGGTGAGGGCGATCGTTGTCTGGTTCACAGCGCCGCCATGATAACTGTTGCGGTCGTCGCGATTTTGCTGGATTGAGGACCGTTTGGATGACCTCTGGGAGTCGCGACGACTTTCTGGATTCTGGGGCTTGATCGATTCAGGAACCGGATCAGAGGCTCTGCATGCCTCCGCGATGTGCCCCCTCTTAAGACAGCGTCTGCAGGTGGCATCCCGCCAGCGACAGGATTGGCGGGGATGGTGTCCCTTGCAACTGGCGCACTGAGCGGCGCGGCGGCCATCTTTTTGAATTTCCCGCCTAGGTGGGCGGGAAACTTTCAAAACGGTCGACTCTCCCTCTGAATCGGTTGGTGTGGCAGAGTCCTCGGATGATTCAGATGACGGTTTGCGGATCTTATGGATCCCTCGGGACTGGAGCATGGCAGCAGCGGCGGTCTCGGATGTTTCAGCAGCCGTAGCCTCCTCAAGAACGTCCTTCAGGGACAGTCTTTTTCTGCTCAGGAACTTCTTTTGGAGGTTGGCATCTCTCATCCCGAAGACGATCCCGTCGCGTAAGGCATTGTCAACGTTCTCAAATTCGCAGTTCGCAGCGATTTGACGCAATGCCGCCACAAAGTCTTTAAGCGATTCGCCTTCCTTCTGATTACGTTGGCGGAAGGTAAAGCGGTTTGATATGGGGGTGCCCGTTGGTGCATAGTGGTCTTGCAGGGCAGTCTGCAGATCCACCCAGGACATGACTTCAATGTCCCTGGGTGCGACGAGGTTGACGGCGAGTTCCAGAACGTCGGAGCCGCAGTGAGCGAGGAAGAGAGCCCTCTTCCTCTCGTCGTCTAGGTTGTTGTAGCCGTTTCCCCGGAGGAATTGGCGGAAACGTATCATATACGAACTCCACTTCTCCCGGCTGGGGTTGAAGGGAGCCAGCGAGGCGAACGGCGCTTGCGGCGTTGCCATTTCTCAGACCGCGTCGAGTGACTTCAGCTCGTTATGGCGATCGTGCCACGCGGAGGTTCTTCTCTAGACCTTCGTCGCCAGTGTTAGATCGGCGCAGGAAAGAAGAAGTGACCAGCAGGGTTCAATTAACAGGTTTAATAACAAGAACTGAACAGCTTGTGCGCTGCCGGAGCTCTCCTTATATACACTCCGGCAGACGCACCGCCCACTGACAGGGATTCAAAACTCCCGCCGAAGGATCCTCAGCCAATCCCAGGCGGATGTCCTTATAAGGACATAACAGATGGCATTTAAATTTTAAAAGGAAAGTAATGGAGATAAAGCATGAGAAACAATGACTTCCTTCCTCTAATCGTTGGGGGAAGGGCAAGGGAGGAACTTCAAATGCATATCCCTGAAGGAGATGTCTTTCACATTCTCAGGTTCCCAGCTATGAAAGGGCTTTATAGAATGAACTAAGACTTTGAATTGTATTGAAAGTCTCTTGACAATCAGAGTTATATGACATTGTCAGCTGTTATTTGCTTTGTACTAGGTGCAGCTTCTGAGTAGCCTTCAAAGGCAGCTCCATGTAAAGTGCACGACAGTAGTCAAGCATGAGACAATGGGGGCATTGAGAACTGTTGTAAGAGCATCATGGTCCAGGAAGGCCATAAATGATGCAACTGAAACGGGGAATTTTATCACTCTTCCTGTTTCCTTTTCTTTCCTATCCTTAAGCAAAAACAAAACATGCCCCAAGATTTCAATTAAGTTATGGTTTTTTATTCGTTTTTTGGGGGGGTCTTTTGGGGAGTTTAAGGATAAAAAATAAAACTGAGAGGCAAAGTACTCCCATTCTTAAACTCCCTAAAACCCAGGAAAATATCCAAAAGTCAACTTAAATGTTGTAATTTTCAAGTCACTTTTTAATAGTGGAATGGGAGTAGACTTACTTTTTTTTACCCATGATTAGTTTCTCACTCTTGTTTTCACCATGAAAGCAAACATTATAATTCCAGCTGCAATTCTAATAGTTACATTCAACTGTCAACCTATGGTAGCTTAGAAAGTTGAGCTATTCCACATACTTATGACCCTCTCAAAAGTGATCCACCCATCATAGAGGAAAGTTCCAAAGTTTTTACTGAGACCATATGTTGTTGAAGGGTAGAGCTTTATTTTTTGCACCCTGGAACTTTCTTAAATAGTCTCTCATTTACTCTAATATCCAGAACTGCAATTCTAGCTGACATTTGTGCCAATTTACCACTCATTATTTTTTTTTCAAGGAAGTGGGAGAAGCGTCAGCTCCAAAAAGCACTTATTTTAACTGTCAGAGGAAAATTCGTCCTGAAAATTGATGGATTAGTGACCTCTGCCATCCTTCTAATCTTTACCATCTCACCTGGGCAAATACTGGTGATTTGACATTGGATTGCTGCTTAAACTCTTTGGATAATTACGTGTCACCCAGCAAGGTTTCATCAGCGATTTCAATTTGCTGGTGCTAACAGATCAGCTTAGCATTTTACCTTATTGGAAGAAAAAAAACTTTTTTTGGTACACTACATCACTTGTTTCATTTGATAGATATATAAGTCGTATAGGCAAATTATTGTTCTTTTATTGTGTTATAGCTGGCACTCTATACAGGAATGTTTTGTTGTCACTGAGACCTATTGGCCTGCTTCATAATAACTTGGAGACAGGCACATAACTTCTAAAATCTAATAATGGTATGTTAGAAAAATCTTGGGATACAGGAGAAAGAAATGCTGCCAAGGGAACAGTCAGATAAGAGGAGACATCGCCTGCAGCTGCATAAAGAGTGGGGAAAGAGGCTTAAAAGGGATCCTCCCTAATTTCTCAGTCTGTAAAGAAGATGGCAGGAAATTTGTACTTTCAGACTTTCAGCAAGCTTCTGTCAAAGTAGCTTTAACCAGGCATCGCAGTAATTTTAACACAGATAGTCCTCAACTTATGACCACAAATGAACTGTCCAAAATTTCTGTTGCTAAGCGAGACAGATGTTAAATGAATTTCATTCCTTTTTATGACCTTTCTCACCACTGTTGTTAAGTGAATCACTGCAGTCGCTAAATTAGTAACACGGTTAAGTGAATCTGGTTTCCCCATTGACTTTGCTGGTCAGAAGGTCAAAGTCCAGGGTCAATGACGCTAAGACAATGCAACTGTCATGAACCAGTTGCCAAGTGCCTGGATTTTGATCACATGACCCTGGGAATGCTGTCATGTGAAAAACAATCATAAGTCACTATTTTCAGTGCCATTGTAACTTCAAATGACCACTAAATGAACTGTTGTAAGTAGAGGACTACCCATATTCTTCTTTTTTCCCGTTTTAACCACGTATTTGTCTGAAATGTTCTGAAAGTTGCAACATTTTAAAACCATGCTAAATAAACACCGGAATCCTCTAAACATGACATGTAGCTTGCCTTCCTAGACATAAAATAGAATTAAGTTATATAAACAAAGAGCGAGCCTGTATCCCTTGCGATTATGAACAAAGCTATTTACAAGGCACTGTTACAGACCTTTTGTTATCCAATTTCGCTTCCTAGCAGGATAAAGGAATATATCATCCCCAAATGAGCAATACCATAATTTAATCAGGAGATCTGGCTGAAATGATATACAGTGAGAGGAGGGTTCAAATAATGTGTGACCAGCAGCAAATCCCTATGATTAAATAGCAGGACCAAATATTGTGTGGGAATTGAATTTAACCCCCAAAATGTTTCTTTAATAATGAAAGGGTGGTACAAGAGAGGCAATAAATGCAAACAGAATATTTTAAACCCATACAACATTGTGGGGTGGGGGGTTATTTTAAAAAAGGTCAAGAAGCACATTTGGTGTTTATGGGAAAAGACAATGTTTCTGTTCCATGCCTAAAGGCCTTCTTATGAAACCAAAGGGCTAACTAATAAGAAACATAACTATTAGCTGATTGCAGGTCTGGCAAAATAGGCAGCAAGAGCAAGCTGAGTTTACAGGCTGATTATTAAATCAGGTAATTACACTGCTGAGTAACAAGAGGGAATGTTAAAGCAGACAAGATGGTACTTAAAAACTATTATTAATAATTTAAGGATTCAGAAAAATTACATGGCAAACATGGTAGCACTGCACTTGGTTCTTCTAAGGACATATCCTTTGTGAGACCAAACTGCTTTAGGATATGTTGTTGTTATTGTATTAGAACTTACTTAATGTAAGAAGGGACAAAATGTGCTTCCAAGAGAGGCAGAAACCTTTTTTAGCCTGAAGGTTACAATTTTTTTCTCCGGGGCTCACTTGGAATGGAGAATACTACCTGCTGATGGAGCCAAACTTAGTGGGAGGCTCAAGTGGGAAGGACCAATTCACACCTTTCCACAGGGCATAAGGTGGATTCTTTCTATTTCCAGCTCTTGCCATTTCCCTGAATATTTTCTCTTCCATTTATGTATGTCCTACCTTGCTTACATACTATACAGGAGAGATTGCATCAGATAATTCTGGGGTATTGGAAGGGAAGGATGAACTAACCAGTGGTGGGTTTCAATTTTTTTTATTATTTGTTCTGTGGGTGTGGCTTGGTGGGTGCAGCAGGGGAAGGATACTGTAAAATCTCCATTCCCACCCCACTCCAGGGGAAGGATACTGCAAAATTCCCATTTCCTCCCAATCAGCTGGGACTTGGGAGGCAGAGAATAGATGGGTGCGGGGCCAGTCAGAATTTTTACTACCGATTCTCTAAACTACTCAAAATTTCCACTACCAGTTCTCCAGAACTGGTCAGAATCTGCTGAAACCCACCTCTGGAACTAACTCATCAGATGACTTCTATTCCCCAGAACTATATATGCACGCCACATATCTGGTTCCTTAAGAAACTTCCATTGTTGCCAATGAAGCTTTCAAAATATCCTCAATTATTAAGGGAAACTCAATTGTTAAGAGAGGTTGATGGGAAGGTTTCTAAACCAGAGGATCGGATTCTCCTACTCACTCCAAATCTACAGGAAAATTTGATAAATCTGTGCAGAGAACTCCTTCTCAAGTGATAAGACCAAACTTTGATCAGTGTTGATGGCCAGGTTATTCACAGATTTTGATTGATAAAAGTTGTCTTAGTGGAGATTTTTTTACTTAGCTATATTTGAGCTCTGGCACAATCAGATTTTATTTTTGTATTTATAAGGTTTGCATGGGGTAACTCTGGATGGCTAGCAACAATTGAACAAATAAAACTCTCCCTTTTTATGACTCTGTAATCCCTTAATTCAGGCTAGAGTTGGAGCAACTGGATGGAGCTGAGCATTTACCAGCCAGATGCCCTTCCTGACACCCCATGGAGTTCACAGCAGATAAAGCAACAACTGCTGCTATCTAGAATTTAACTCTCAACCTTTCTAGTGGGAGGCAAGCATCTTCACTACTGGGCCACCATGCCATTCAGCAACAATTGAACAAATAACAAATGATAAAACAATGGTTTTATGTGATGCCAATATACGCCTAAGTGCCATGAAAAGTAGTATGGGAACAAACACTTAAGTATTTATGGTTGCAGCTTAGTGTCAAAATGTTGGTCCATCATGTGTATGTGCTTGTGTGTGCTGAGTTGCATAGAAAAAAATCTGCAGGATAATTAAATGGCAGCCCAGACCGACGGCACCCTAAGGAGACCCTCTCTATGGGAGCGGACTGGTCGGTGAGAGGCTGTTTGTGGCAGAAGGCGGTCCCGAAGATACCCTTTAAATTACCCCATGGCTTTAACATTCCATATTAATTGTGTATCTGTCAGCCTCCACTTTTTCCTGCTTTGGCTGCCATGGTAATGGGGGAAGGGGGAAGTTAGTTTGGGTTATAAGTGTGCTGGAGGAGTGAATCGAAAGTGATATCTAAGACTTATTGCTGCATCTTTGAAGCTGCTATCGGGTCAACGGCCACGGCATTCTTGATTGATGACACCGCCAGACATGTGCTTCCACCTGACCCCTGGGAGACCTTTGGAGTGGATGATTTACATTGGACAATTTCTATCTGTAATTTTCACGTTTTTTGCCTCAGATTCTGCTTTTCCTTGGTTGCGATCACTTCATTTTCTAGTAAAAAGTACCTTTCTCTATATACAATGGAGTCTGGGTCATTCTTTCCTGGACTTTGAAGGAAGCATACCTGACAGTAGCACTTACTTGTGATGACCTAGGGCATGGCATGAAAGCAACACAACCAGAGAACAGGTCTAACTCCCCTTTATTGTTCCAACTGAGGCTCCAAATGTCCCCACATTCACTACAAGTCCTGCAGCAAAGCTCTCACATGCACCTTCAGAAGCCTCTGGCTGCGAGTAGTCCAGTAACCAAGGTTAGCCACACAGTAACTAGGGCTAGCAGTCCAGTAAGCCAGGTTAGCCAAACAGCAGTCAGGGCCAGCAGTCCAATAAACCAGGCTAACCAAACAGCAAATAGAGCCAGCAGTCCAATAAGCCAGGTTAGCCCAAACAATAACTAGGGCCAGCAATCCAATAAAACAGGTTAGCCAAACATTTATCAGAACAAGAAGTTCAGCAAAGCAGCCAAACCGGGCAAGTCCTGCAAGACAGAGTACAGCAATCTCCAGGCATGAGGCTCCACAGATTCAATGCTTGTTCCCGACAAATGCCTCTCCCACCAGTATCTCCTTACATCTCAGTCCCCAGGTGTGCCTTATGAAAGGGGGCAGGGCACTCTCCTCCCTAGTAGCCGGCTCAATCTTGATCTTACCTTCTCTCTTCCCTCCTTATTCTTTGATCAGGAGGGAGTAGTCCTTGCTCTTCCCCTGAGCTCTGTCTCTCCTGCTCCTCCCTGTCTTCAGGCCTTACTAATTCAGATAAGCCTGGCCTGGACTGACTTTGCCCTTCCCTAGTTTCCTCCAAGGCCAACGGAACTGCCCTCTCAATCTCCCTCTGCTCTTGTTCCCTGCAGACTCCAACGAGGCCATGACACTACTTCAGTGGTTCTTTGGAAAGTGACCCTTTTCCCAGTTATCATTATCCCACCAAAAGGAGAGGGGGGAAAGACTCTGCTGTTTTCTTGGCATGGCAGTCCTAAACTAGATCTGAAACAAAGCAATTACAAATTGCTCTATTATCACCAGGATGTGCCCAAATTATCTCCTTTGAGAACCACTGACCTAGTTAACTTAGCTTCCTGATAAATATATGCTTTGGCCCTAAAAGGTAGTGCAGAATTAAGGAGACATGGGAAGGATGTTCTGTGTGGACAGGATTTCACAATAATTGATATTTATACCCAGAATTATAACTATAACTACATATATGACGCCACCAGTAATACAACAATAGAGTTATCAGTTACATCTGCCTAGTCTTATCAGTTCCAAGCAGAGGTGAAATGCTACCGGTTCGCACCAGGTTTGAACAAACCGGTAGCAGTGGCGGCAGGTGGTTCAGAGAACCGGTAGCAGCAGCAGCACCAGGCTCCACCCACCCACCCGGATGTCATTACTTTCCGGTTTTAACTAGGAAGTAACCTGTTTTTGACCCTCTGGGCATGTGCAGAAGGCATTGCAGAAAATCGCATGTGACATGCGCCCAGAGATTGCACTTCCGAACCAGTAGGGAATGTAAGTAGATTTCACCCCTGCCAAGGTGAAATCAAATCATTGGTTTCATGAACAAATTTCAAGAATTTTACTTCTGACATAGATAGTAATAGTGTAACTATAACCTTCAAAAATGAAAGGGGGGATGGGTGGAGGAATCTAACCTTAAAAAAACATTTTTAAAAGTTTTTTTAAAAGACCCTTAGCAAGTGTTTCTTTAATTTTGCTGAGAAGACAACAAAAGTCTAATAAGATTGCCATCTAGTGGAATTTTGCACCTGAAAGACTGAGCACTCCATGTGGTTGCTCTGTCATACTTTTCCTTTACCAGGAGCAGGAACAGCTTAATTTTTAGATGCACTTAATATTCCACCTTCTGCTAGCTATCAATATTTTGCAAAAAGTTTCTTAATGCAGTCTTTAAGATATGTGGAGTTCAACTCCCAGAATTCCCCAGCCAGCATGAATTCTGGGAGTTGAAGCCCACAAATCTTAAAGTTACCAAGTTTGGAGTTCTCTGTCTTAATGTCTTAATGCAGTCCCACCTTAAGAGACACTCTCAGCAGTGTTTCAACTATTAAGCTAGACAGACCCCAGCTGCAGCTCCAAATGGGAGTTCCACATGTCCTCGTGGCAAGTTCCGGAGTCTCTCCAAACATTGTCCCCAAATGTTCAATGACGAAAGTTATAAATGCATGAGTAATTGAAAAATCTGTTAGTGGTTAATTTTTTCTTTTAGATCCTGACCTATATTCTTTTGGGATGTAGCCTCCAGCAACCCAACTGAATAGCCAAGAGCCTCTTATGTAAGCATGCCTGTTGGTAGTCAATAATGAATTAATGCCTGTTCATTTAGACTGAACCAGTGAACCATTAAAAACAAAAACCGGACTAAACCATTTACCCAGAAATAGGTTGATGTAGCAATCTGATCAATTCTCAGACCTAAATTCTAAGCCCAACCCATTATGTGTGTGGAACTTTGGTTTTGCTGTCCATTGGGAAAGATAATATTTTTTTAACAAGAGGCTTGAAGATGGATTTTGTGTTTTACACATGGCTGTTTCTACAGAGATTGCAGTCAACAAGGCTTCCAGTCTCTTTAATCATAATTGTTGAATTGAATATGGGACATTGCATTATCTGAAAAGCTCTCAGGGAAAATTAAATCAGCATTTAAGGCATTGGGAGCAGAATGGCTTCTGTTTTTGTAATGATATGCTCTCCTTTTGTTTTTATACATACAAAAAGAGCTTCCTGTCATATAATAGCATCTGTAAGTAAATGTGAGGCAAGAACTGTAGTTGCTTCTCAGTGCTTAGAAATGTAGATGTTCTGAGATTTTTCAGGAAGAATGACAAAAAAAATACATCACTGTATCATTTTATATTCATTTTTCACATATATTTTATTTTATAGTCATATATCTAATTTAACATTGCATTTATTTTTTGCATTTTTAGTTTGCCTTAAAAACAAATATCAGTGGCTGATCTAATTTTCTTGGGGATGGGAAAGAGAGAGGGAGTTTTCATACCACAATGAAAATGTTGATATTGAAAAATCTATCTCATAAAGACAACTATTAATGAAATAGCTGTCATGGGCACCGAAATACTTTTATCAACCTGTGAGCTAATTTCCTTGGATGCTCTCTGGTCTACCAGTGGGATGTTCAAAGGCTCCAAAGGTCTTCTTATGAATAATTATGACACAATTTCTTCCTCATTTTGCATAATATTACTTATCCTGAAAGGATTAGTATGATGGATCTGTCTGTCTGTCTGCCTGCCTGCCTGGCTGCCTGCCTCCCTAAATGTCTAGAGCAATAAATATTTCAGTTCTTTTTGCAATCAGAAGATATTATGAAAATTTATACCCATAAACTTTTATCTGAAATTGTATAAACATTTCCATCTTTTCAGTGCTTTAGGAAATAATGTCTCTGTTATATTTATTTGTACACTAAGTAATTTTGGCATGCATTTTTTCATGGTTCAGCAAGAATATGTTGAGAAAAGAAATCAAGTAAAAATTGATGCAATCATGACATTTATCTTCATTAGTTCTAACGTATCTACAAAATTTACTGCAAATTGCTTTAGTGCATAATCAATTGAGGCAAATCTATTGATGATGGAGGCTGATAATATTCCAAGGATTTGTTGGCATAAATAATTGTAAGGCTTCTTTTCAGAATAAACAGTTTGACGGCCACTTGTAATTATTCTCCTTCCATACAAAAATGTTTTGAACAGATTGACCACAATTCAGTAAAAAATGAACACCATTTAAACTTCAATTTATTTGGAACACAATTTGCAGAAACATCAAAATCATATGGTATAAATATTCTTGGCTCAACTGTGTCCTTATAAAATAGATTTATAGCTAGGAATATGTAAATCACAACCAGGCTTGAGATTCCATTTCAGTATTATGTTTGCGGTAATAAGTAGAATATGTTTTAATATCTTTTGAATCCTCTTTGGCTCTTTATGAAAATGTTTGCACTGAAATTACTAAATGGGTGATTTGGAGATGGGGTGGGGGTAAACTCTGTGTTAACTCTTCCATATCCCACATCCCAATCCCAAATTAGAACATGGTTAGTTTAGTTTAGTTAGTTTAGTTTATTTAGTTTAGTTTATTCATATTTATATGCCACCCTTCTCCTGAAGGACTCGGGGCTGCTCACAACAATAAAACAATAGAACAATAAAAATTAGCACTAAAATAATCCAATTAAAATCCCCAACAGATTAAAACTAACAACTCCCAGCAGATCAGGAGATTTGTTGGAAAAGCCATGTCTTCAGGTCACCACGGAAAGAGCGGAGGGTCATCCGGAGTCCAGTGGGTAATTTGTTCCAGAGGGTCAGTGCACCCAAAGAGAACGCCCTCATCCTGGGCACCACCAGCCGATATTGTCTGGCCGATGGCACCCGGAGGAGGGCAGTTCTATGTGAGTGGACTGGGCGGTGGGAGGCCGGTAGGAAGTTGTCCTGCAAGTACCCCGTGCCCATGCCATAACCCGTGCCTGGGTTATCCTACATCTACAGTTCTCTCTGAAAAGTCATTTGCAGAAATGCTAACCGCTTATTCTTACTGCCATTTTCTGAATGGCTTGCAAAACATTCTCTTAAAAAGAGTCATACGTTCCACTATATCAGAAGCACTTTTCCCTGAAGATAAAATAATACATAAGAAGTTGTTTTAATTTCATTCCCAATGAGGCATCTTGATAACAAGCAATGCAGTTCTAAGTATAATAGCTTAACGGATACATCACCTACTAACTATCTTTCATCTCAGAAAGGAAGCCGGCATGCACCAGTATCTGGATTAATTTTATATTTTTATTCCACCTTTATTATTTTTATAAATAAGTGAAGGTGGCAGACATACCCAATAGTCTTTCCTCCTCCTATTTTCCTCATAACAATAACCTTGTGAGGTGGGTTGGGTTGAGAGAGAGTGACAGGTCCAAAGTCTCCCAGACAACTTTCATGCCAAAGGCATGACTAGAAATCTCTCAGTCTTCTAGTTTCTAAACCAGCACCTTACCCACTACCCCAAACTGGCTCTCTGGTTGTGGTTGACATAGGAATTCCAGGGCTGTTGACCTAACCAGGAAAATTAAAAATCCCCAAAGACAGTGACAAATCATCTCTATGTTCTTCTGAAGAAAATTACATGGATGCAATCAGCAAGAGTCAAATGCAATTTGAGGTTCTTTATTTTAGAACTGCAGGAACTACTGGCCAATTCCATAAACAGAATAAAAAAAATCTAAAAGCACAGCTCTGAACCAGTGGTGGTGGGTTGCTCCTGGTTCTCTCTGGTTCTTGTGAACTCGTACTAAAAGTGACGGGAGGCTCCGCCCACCCGCCCTGACATCATATTTGGCGATCTGCACACGTGCAGAAGCACGTGCATGTGTGCGAGCAAAGCAAGCGTGCACTCACACTTGCTCCCATTGCAAACCAGTTGTAAAGGTAAGTAAAACCCACCCCTGCTCTAAACCTAACTATTCAGAGGTCCCACCAACTTCAGTTGTCTCACAATTAGTCTCCAACCTGCCTGGAATGGAAAAGCTGAAGGGGGATGCTATTAATGCTCTTACTTGTATGGCAGTTGCATCAAGCAGGCATAAGGCTGTAAAAATATATATGGACCAGAAGTAAAATCAGAAGTCATAGGGCAGGGGTGTCAAACTCAATTTCATTGAGGGCCACATAAGTAATCAATGGAGTGAAACATCTGAAAAACAGAACAAACTAGAAACTGAAATCAACTAACATTATTTGCCCAGATTATTAATATCTGCAAAAAGAAAGCAGCATAGCCAATTATAACTAGAATGTATGATTTTTTTTTTGAACAGAGTAAGAAACAATATGTCACAAAGAGTAAATAATTAGCACATTTTCTTACAATTATCAGTTATCCAGTTAGTTGTCAAAGTTACTATTTTCTTTCCTTGTTAATGTCTCCCCCTCCCAATTCAAGATCGGGAATATTTTTTCTTCTTCTGATTATCTTCTGTTATCTTGGCTGCAGGTGGCAGTAAAGACATATTGTCACCCCAGATGCCTTCACACAGGTGAAATAATGCAATGCATTTCTCTGCCCACTTTTAAATGTGTTAAGTCCACGAACATTCAATGGAATTTATTTTTAAATAGTTAGCACATATAGCATGTTTCTGTATATGCCAAATGTTGCGATATATTGCTGATTGAGGACATTTTTCAGGTGGCTTTTAAATGCTTAATATTATTGTTGTTTTTAAAGAGACCAGCTGTTCAGGATCCCAAGATGCAATTGTGATTTGATATTCCCAACCACATATTTATGATAAATGCAGATTTCCCACTTTTATTTTCCGCAACGATTCCATTTTTTAGTGAATAGCATGTGGGTGTTGATTGCTCTACTGGAACCTCTAAACTTCAGAGAAGAACAATTGTTCTTCTGAAATTATCAGGTTTTCATCCGACTACAAAATTTTCTCAAATCCCAGGAACAGAAAAATGAAAAATAGAGACCCTGAGAGCAACTGTGGAAGGAATTGTAGTAACACAGAACAACTAATACTCAGAAGATAACAATTGTTTCTTAATCAGTATCAAGAGTCTTCCTGGTAGACAGATGGGGGGGGGGGTGTCTTAATATGCTGATTTTCACATTTTCTTATGAAAAATCCTCTTGAGCCATCAGAGCTGATTAGGGGTTTCTTAATGGTAAATCAGCTAAAGAGATCTCACTTCTGCAAAAGATAACAATTTGTCTTCCCCAGTAAAATTTGGCTGTGGAAGATTTCTGAATCTATATTCCCCAAGGAACTGTAATTAGCTTGCACAGCATTCTTTATGATGCATATTCATGCAAAATAAAAAAAAGAAAAGAAAAGAAAAACCCCAGCTTGCTTCTACCCGTCTTATTATTGGAAATCAGAGTGAATACCTCAGGATAAATAAAAGTAAGTTGAACTAATAGGAATGTGGCACATGATAAATTTATGTAGTAAAACACGAGATAAGGTGAAGTAGAATGGAGATAAGGTGAATGCAGAATGAATGTGGATCAAATACAAAAATGAATGATAATATTGAGTATTTTTATTTATTTATTTATTTTATTTTATTGAGTACATATTAGATAATATATATAAGTATAAGCATGAATTGGATACATAAAATGAATACAATTAAAGGGAACATTAGGACAGGGATGGTAGGCATGCTGGTGCTCTTATGCACGCCTCTTAGGAATGGGGTGACAGTTTTAGGTTAAAGTTTAGGGGGTTTTGGGATGAGACCACAGAGTCTGGTAGTGCATTCCAGGTATTAACAACTCTGTTACTGAAGTCATATTTTCTGCAATCAAGTTTGGAGCAGTTCACTTTAAGTTTGTATCTATTGTGTGCTTGTGTATTGTTGTGGTTGAAGCTGAAATAGTCATTGACAGGTAGGACATTGTAGCAGATGATTTTATGAGCTAGGCTTAGGTCATACCAAAGGCAGTGTAGTTCTAACTTTTCTAAACCAGAGGAGAAGCAGAGGAGTGGAGGACTCTTCTTGTGAAATATTTCTGGACACGCTCAATTGTATTAATGTCCGATATGCAGTGCGGGTTCCAGACAGATAAGCTGTATTCGAGAATTGGTCTAGGAAATGTTTTTTATGCTCTGGTTAGTAGTGTAATATTATCGGAGAAGAAGCTACATAAGATTAGGTTTACAACCCTTAATGCCTTTTTGGCAATGTTGTTACAGTGGGCTTTGGCACTTAGATCATTTGATATCAGTACTCTAAGGTCCTTGACAGAGTGAGGGTCATCTACAAGGTCATATCCACACAGCTTGTATTTAGTGTTCTGATTCTTTTTGCCAATGTGTAAGACAGAGCATTTGTTGGTTGAGATTTGGAGTTGCCAATTTTTTGACCATTCCAACACAAAGTCAAGGTCTTTTTGAAGGATAGCAGCATTGTCGGTAGTGCTAAATAGTTTAACATCATCGGCGAAGAGAATGCAGTTACTTATAATATGAGTAAATATCACAAAGGTCATTTATGTATAGTATGAAGCGTGTTGGTCCTAGAACGCTGCCTTGGGGACACCACTATTAACAGGTGCAGGATTTGATAGGGCACTCCCTATTTTGACCACTTGTTGTCTGTTTGACAGAAACACAGTTATCCAATTATGGAGGGGTCAGGAGATGCCATAGGATTTTAGTTTTAGAAGTAGTTTGTCATGTACCACTGAATCAAAGGCTATACAGAAGTCTATGTAAATTGCATCTATTGCTTTGCCATGATCAAGATTTGTAGTCCATATGTTTTTGCAGTGTAGAAGTTGTAGATTCCAGGATAATTTTTTTCTGAAACCAAATTGTTTATTAGAGAGTAGGTTGTTTGTTTCTAGGTGAAGGGTAATGGATTGGTTGATGATTGATTCTATGACTTTGCAGGTGATGCAACAAGAAATTGGTCTGTAATTTTCAACTAGGCTGGGGTCTCCCTCTTTGAAGATAGGGATGACCGTGGCTAATGACCATAGGTTGGGTAGGGAACTGGCCCTGAAAGATTTTTCAAAGATTATGCTTAGGGATTCTGCTATAGCAGTGGAAAGCTTTTTTAAGAAGTATGCACATAGTCCATCAGGTCTAATAGATGGAGATGGTTTCAGTCTACGTAGTGCCTTTTCAACATTATTTCTGTGAAATCTATTTGTGTTAGATCATTGTAGTCATTAGTAGTATGACTAGGGAATGTTGGGCATGAGCTATTGCTGTTAACAAAGATTGAGCTGAAGAATGTGTTAAAGAGGTTTGCTTTAACTGCTTCATCATTGCATTCTTTACCGTTAGGTCCTTTTAGGGGTGGAATGGATTTCGAGTCTTTAAGTTTGTTGTTTACAAAATTGTAGAAGGCGCGATTGGATTTCATGCGCAGAAGGTTTTCTTCTTGTTTGATGTGGTAATTGGTGCTTTCAGTTTTTATTTGGTGGCATATATTTTTGTAGCGGCTTTTAAAGTTAGCTACATAGCCAGTTTTGTTTTTATGCCAAAGGCATTATTATTATTTTTTTGGGATTGGAGCTTTCTTATTGATATGGGCAAATTGTTTTTCCTAGTTTTGTTGGTGATTAGTGGTACATATAGTTTAATAACTCTATTGACTTCAATAAATAAATTCATACATTCATGTTCAATAAATGAATGGGGATTGCATTACTTACTTACTTTGCTTTATTGATTAACCCTTGGGCCGTATCAAAGTGTAGAGTTCCAGACACAAATTATTACAAAATCTGAGAAAAACAATTTAAAATGGAATTGGATAAAATACAATTTAAAATGAAATTGGAATAAAATACAATATAAAATAAAATATGATAAACTTATATTTCGGTATCACCTCTACAATCTACCTCAATCAGTCCCACGTATGCCGATCTCAACCGAACCATTTTGCTTAAGTACTGTGCTGTGTTAAATGTTATTTTCAGATTCTGGCCGCACATAAGGTAAGTTGTTTTGATATGGGGATCCCAATGGATCATTTGTTCGGTATATAGACCAAGGTTCCTTTCTCTCACCCTCTTATACAGGCAACAATCAAATAAGATGTGAGCCAGGTCTCCTATGGGATTGCATTGAAAAATAAATATATGAAGGAAAAGTAAATAGATGAAAAAAATATCAAAGACCTAAAAAGTCTTAATAAGTTGGTTGGAGTTGATGACATATTCATTAAGAAAGAGAAAAGAAATTAGAATAGACAATGCATGAAATAATATAGGAATGTGATTGAAACAAGGATGGTTTGCAAGAATAGAGAAGTATGGAGAGATATAGTGAATACTTTTGATACATGTTTGTTAAGCAATGTTTTTTATTTATTCTGTCATGCCTTTCATTTCTTTAACTTAAAAAAAATTATACAATTTCTGGATTCTTCATAACGATGTTCATCCCAAAATGGAATAACATGGTAGGTAAAAGTGTATGCATGTACAGTTGCAGATCTGAGGTCCTTTAGGGGTAATCTAGACATATTTAAGGCAACATAAATATGATAAACGTAGTAGGATGTAATATTTATTTTAGACCTTGTTTTAGAAATACAAACATGAAATATTTCTCTGTATCCATATCACCATTTTTTGTACTGTAAAAGCACAGTAAAAGAAGTCTATGTAAAGTTAACTTGAAGGATACTGACATGAAAAATGTACAGCTTTTAAGTAAATTTGCATTATGAGTAGAATTTTGAGATTATGGAGTGCTTTTCTTTACATCCAGATATATGACATTTCAAATTATTTTGTCAAATAAAGGCACTGGCAGATAACACAGTTATTGTCCAGGAACTGTAAAATTTAAAGTATAAATAAAAGGAATTTGAAATATACTTCAAAGCAGTCAGCCAAGTTCCTTGTTAAAATTGTGCCCCTTTCCATTCCAAATATATCAGTTTATTATTTATTATACGTCAACATTAGCAATGGAATTAGACTCTCAAAGGCAACAGGCTAAATTAAGTAGTCATACAACAGATAGCGTGTCACATGCAACTTAGTCTTCCAAGAAAGGAAAATGCAGAAGAAAAATACATACCAAACTACTGCTGTGCCTCCTAGCATTTGTCACTTGAGGTAGTTGCCACAACTGATCAGGTGAGGACTGTGTGCAAGCCTGACAAAACTGCCACAGGCATGAGTTAGAAATGCACTGGATGCAATGTTACACTTCCAAAATGTGCTAGATGGCTAAGAGGTTATATTTGCAACATGGGGATGGAGCAAACCCGTTTGGTGGCATTTGTCAATGACAGAATAATAAATACTGTACACTTATGACTTCAGCTTTTGCTATCTTTGGGATCTTTGTTGTAATATTAAATGTAGCCATTCTATGTTTTAAGAATGAGGGACTAAAATATCCACATAGGTATTTCAAAGCAATAGAGTTTTTACTCTGTTAACTTAGAAGTATAATAAGATTTATTTATTTGTTTATTTATTTATTTTAAATATTTATTTTGAATATTTATAAAATAAATATTTAAATATTTATTTAAAATATTTAAATAATAATAATTAAAAATAATTAAATAATAATAATTTAAATATTTAAATTATTTTATTTTATTTATTTTATTTAGTTTTTCAAGCATGTATGAGAAAACAAGTATAAGTATGAACATAACATATAAACATATGTAAGTATAAACAGGTATAAGTGTATACCAGGGGTGAAATCTACTTACCTTCCCTACTGGTTTGGAAGTGCGCGCACTGTGCAATTTTGGACCCTTTGCTCATGCGCATGCGCATGCTCATGCACAGAGGGTAAAAAACAGGTTCCTTCCTGGTTAAAACCAGGAAGTAACAATGTCTGGGCGGGTGGGCGGAGCCTTGTGCTGCCACCGCTACTGGTTCTCCGAACCACCCGCCACTGCTCCCGGTTTGCCCGAACCGGTGCAAGCCCGTAGCATTGCACTCCTGGTATATACATAATAAATGAGTATGAAAAAGTGGGAACAGTAGAACAATAGGACAGGGACGGTAGGCATTCATCTTTATTTACTGTATCTTTCCAGTTAAATGCTGTTTTATATTTGGGTTCAATTTTTTAAAATCATTATCTATTTAAGGTATCCAGGAGTATAACAGTGAGGTGTGATTTTTTTAAAAATTGGGACAATTATAGACCCAAGAAGGGTTGTAATTTAGCTATATCTAGTTCAACTACTGATGTTAACCAGGATTGTTGGGTTGTTGATAGTGGTGCTTCTCAATCTATTACTAGAAATAGAAAATGTTTTGTTAAAATGGAGAAGAGTAACCAACATGTTAAACTAGCAAATGGCTGGAAGGTTAAGGTAGCTGGAGAGGGTGTTGCTCGTTGGTCATTTAGTAATGAACCATTGCCTATGTTATATATTCCTGGTTTAAAATTCAATTTATTATCTGTTAAATCTTTGGTACAATTTGGGTTTACAGTAACATTTAAAAATGATAAGTGTTTTATAGTGAAAGATGGCAAGGTTGTTACTGCAAGTTTAGAAAATGATTTATTCATTTTAAGGGAGAACCCAGTATTGGTGGCTAAGTAGAAGTCTGTTTATGAGAATGTTAAACCACATGATGAATGTATTCATCTGTTACATCGGAGACTTGAGCACTTATATTTCTAGAGCACGAAGGATGGGATAAACTAGAGCGTGCAGATTTCAGACATGATAATAATACTGTTAGGATAGAGCATCATATCCCTGATGAGATTCCTGAGGATAGAGATACTGTAGAATCCTCTATTAAGGTTGAGGAACAGGAAGTAGGTTTAGGGGAGGATGAAACTGAAACATCTGAAATGAGTCCTGTATTGCCTAGAAGATCTACTAGGGAAAGGCATCCACCAGATCGATATAAGGCAACTGTAGTTTGCCAAGGTGCTGTCAAACATAAAGCATGTTGTGAAAGATATGGATTAAGGATCTAAACTATATATATTGTATTTAAACTGTATATATTGGCCTGTCCAAAGGGGAGCATGTTAGGATATGATTTGGGCCTAACAGTTGTCCAGGCAATATATGTGTTCTGTGACTTTAAGTTTTAATGCTGCATCATGCTGTAATGCTGAGTCATGCTATAATTACCTATAGTTTAACAATGTATTTAAGCACGGTACTGTAAAAGGTTCAGATGATGATAAGCTGCCATTGCGTGCATGTGTGGGTGGATCTGCTACCATCCGGGGTTTGTAAATGATAAGCTGCCATTGCGTGCGTGCATGTGTGGGTGGATCTGCTACCATTCGGGGTTTGTGAACCAACTACTGTTTGTTTGGTAAGAGTTTGTTTGGAGTTAACCGGTAAAGACTTGGACTGTTTAGAAGACTACGAGATTGTTTATTTTCCATTATAAAGAAAACTTTTGATAACACCAGTTTGTATGTATCTCTATCTCAGTGCTCTCAAAAACGTTTTCTCTGTGCACTTCACTCTGCTAGTTGTTACACAACAACAATATCCTTAACAGCACCAACATTCTCAGCAAATGATTTCTCACACCTGTTATGGCTTGCTCCTTGCAGGACAAATGCTGGCTTCTGTTGTCCCAACTAGTCAGATATGCTGCCACAATTTTAAAGAAAGATATTGCATTATTTTAGATTTATAAAATAAATTAGTAATGACAAATCAGGGATATACGTTGTTTGTATACTGAGGACCAAAAGTCCCTGGAGCAGGATAAAACTATGGCTTGGTGGCATGTAGACCAGAGTTCATAAGAAGGAGGGGCTATTTCCCAGGAAGTAAAGAGACAAAGAAGCTTAGAATCTTTGGTATGCAGAAAAGGGGCAAAGGAAGATCCTCCTTAGCAGTTTACAGCGTATCCCTAGTAGTTATGCAGATGAGTGCTTTGGTCTGGCAAGATTTCTCTCTCCTGAGCAAGCAACAATAAAGAAACTACTCTGAAGAACCTCCTTGTGTCATTGTCTATGGAGAATTTCAATCATCCACGTTATGGTTGTCTCAAAAGTGCTTTTTCAAAAGGCAACTGAACTTTCTGGTTTTTCTTTGAAGACATTCTCATCCAAGAAGCTTCTTCAGCTCTGACTAGATAGTGGGGAATGGAAGGATCTACAACACAGTCCTTTCAACAGTTCCAAGAAAGCTCTACATTCATTTGCACTACTCAGTGACCTTGATGACACAGATAAACCTCCAGGTGGCCTCAACTACTGTGTAAAAGAATGCAAATTCTTATATTCCAGCTGTCTGCAAGGAATATAAATTCTTCCTCCAGGTGGCCTCAACTACTGTGTAAAAGAATGCAAATTCTTATATTCCAGCTGTCTGCAAGGAATATAAATTCTTCCATTCCCCACCATCCAGAAGAAAAAGAAGTTGAAGTTGTTGAAGTTGAATTTGAAGTTGTTGAAGTTGAAGTTGTTGAAGTTGAAGTTGAAGTTGTTGAATTTGAATTTGAATTTGTTGAAGTTGAAATTTTCATTCAAGAAGCTTTGTCACTTCTGGTTGGATGGTGGGAGGGGCATGGAAGAATTAGGGTCAGAACTAATTGTTCAATTCCCCCACATCCATCCAGAATTGATGAAACATCTTTTTCCTCTCAAGGGAAAAAATATAGTCCATCTGATTTTGAAAAAGCACCTTTGAGACATCCTTGTGTCGTTCTTGATTCTTCAAGGCCTGACAACATATACTAAAATGTACAAGTAAGCAAACTTAAATTGCAACTAGATTGATTTCTCCCCTTGTGTTAGTAGTTCCACTTTTTCATGACAATAAAAAAAAATTGAGCTCCTACCACAATTCTTCAATATATTACTGAACAATTTTTAAGATGAAGAACTGTAAAGCTGTAAAGTTGTTTTGGTTGCCACTTAAAGCAAAATAAAAATACCAACTACCAAATTTTATCAGTTCTTGAAAAGCTATAATTGGAATATTTGGGGGGTGGGGAAGGATCCATGCTGCTGCTCTTATTTTGATAGAAGAGCATTCAATTTATTTAAAAGATTTTTATGGCTACCCATTGCTGCATGTCATAACTATCAGACATCCTCACTCTACCGCTGATTAAAAACCAGATCTTGATAACCTTTCAGGAAGCTTAAAGTAAGGGTTGATGGATTGCTGGTTCAATAGGGGAGGATGTTCCACGAGATAGGGCAGCCTAGTAGGACGCTTCCAAGATCCTACTAGATGGCAAAGGAAGGACTGAACTATGTCTAATCTGTCCAATCTAGTAGAATGGGTAGATACCATAAATAAATATATACATACATACATACATACATACTTTATTGTCATTGTACATGTATACACAGTATACCCATACAATGAAATTCACTTAACACCCAAAGACCAGGTCCAACACACATAACAATCCCCAAACACACTCCCACCCACCGCAATTCTCCACCCTTAAACCACCCAAACATCCTCACAACAGACCAAGTAATACTGTCCAAAAGCTCACTGATGGTGGCCCTTTAATTCACAGCTGAAGGCAATTATAGCTCTGGGATAAAAACTATTCAGAAAACATGAATAGTCCTGCAAATAACCTTTTCCTGTGCCATTTAGGGTTTTCAAGGGGATAACCAGCACCTTGAGGAGTTAGTGCAGCTCATGCAACAGAGGTGTAATATGGGCAAATCTAAATGCACCAAGTCCTGTGCATGTTGCTGCATTCTGGAAGGAATTGGAGCACAGTAGTTGGCGTGATGCTCTAATCCATAAAGTAATCCCACAGGTTAGGTTTGCAGAAACCATCAGGTAAACTATGATTAACTAGTCTGTTGTTCAGGATGCCATGCAGCTCAGCCAAAGAAACATTAAATGAGATGTTCTCCAGAACCATCAGAAAAGATTGCCAAGAGGTTTCCCCCTCCCCACCACCCTCCTTTTCTCTCTATGGTAACAACTCCTCTGAGCTACAAACCAGATAAGACACTACTGCTACCTTATTATGCTCTCCTTTTCTACATTATCAAACCAAAAAGAATTAGGCTTTATACTTCCTGCAAGAATACTTCCTGCATACCAAAGACCAAAGACACTGCTGTATATTTGTTGACTGTCTTTGGATAGCTGGTCGCAGGAAAGACAATTGCCTCTTTCTTTCTCTGACTCCTCTGGATTGTTCCTCGAAATGGTGGCATGGGGAGAACTGGACCCCAACAGCTCAGTCCTTTAGGGAGAAGAAAGATTGTCCACAAAGATCCTTGGTTTTTTGAAACATATCATGCTGAAGATTTCACAAAAAACATAAGTGACTCATTGTGTTTTCTCTCTAGACCAGGGGTGTTGAACTGAAGGCGCAGGGGCTGGATCTGGCCTGTGGACTGCTTAGATCTGGCCTCCGTTTTGATGGCAAAGGATTGCAGGAGGGCATCGCAGGCGAAAATGGAGCTTGGGAGCCCGTTTTCGCTGGCAGAGCACTCAGGCCACCACAGGCACCCCTGACACGAGTGATATTGAGCTGGCCATGCCAACCCTGTTCACACCCACCATGGCCCCCCAAGGTCAAGCACAACCCTGATGCGGCCCTCAATGAAATTGAGTTTGACACCTCTGCTCTAGACCAAAGAATTGATTTGACTAATTTCTTTATGGAGCAAACAGGGTTACTGTGCTAAACTTGTTATAAATAACTACTGTACTTGAAAGATTCTTCTTTGTGTGTGTGTGTGTGTGTGCTCTCTCTCTCTCTCTCTTCTGCAAAATGTCAGCCATTTCCTAATGAGTATGGCAGTGGTGGTGAATTTCACATGTTTCTCATTTCTGCATAGAAGCCAGAGTGTTAATGGTGTGGGCTTTGGGAGTGCTCTGTATTATGAAGTATTATGCTTCCTGTCTGGAACAGACAAAAACAAGATTGGAATATTAAGAGAAAGGGAAAAAGGCATCATGAAACCAGCTGCTTTCAGTAGGCATGATTATACTATGTAAAAATGAATGGCATGAATTATGTTGATGTTGTGGGATAGAAGTTTTGATTAGCTTTGCAAAACGAGTTCCTATGCAGATCCTTTGGAGAACAGGGGAAGTGAGATACTCAAAATAATATATATTTTTCTTCAAGCTACTGTGAAAACTATCTGAAGATGGAAATTGATCACCGTTACCAAGTTTGCAATGAGATGAATTTGGGAGACCTGGTTCCTAAATTTAATGGTAGATTGGTAGGGTATACCAATCTACCATTAAATTTAGGTACCTGGTGTCCCAAATTCTTCTCATTGTAGAAGAATTGGTAACAATGATCAATTTCCAAGAAATTGGGTATATTTCTTTCTCTTTGTAAGCTTGTACTTATTCTAGAATACATAAAAAGTATATATATGTTTTTATCTATAAATCAAGGAATTCAATAAAATAAGTATCATATATACTGAATGATCCATTGTATAGAGGTAAAGGTAAAGGTTCCCCTCGCACATATGTGTTAGTCGTTCCTGACTCTAGGGGCAGTATGCTCATCTCCGTTTCAAAGCTGAAGAGCCAGCGCTGTCCAAAGACTTCTCCATGGTCATGTGGCCAGCATGACTAAACACCAAAGGCGCACGGAACGCTGTTACCTTCCCACCAAAGGTGGTCCCTATTTTTCTATTTCCTTTTTTACGTGCTTTCGAACTGTTAGTTTGGCCGAAGCTGGGACAAGTAACGGGAGCTCATCCTGTTACGCAGCACTAGGGATTCGAACCACTGAACCGCTAACCTTTCGATCAACAAGTTCAGCCTCTTAGCCACTTAGCCACCGTGTCCATTATATATAACCCTGATATATTATTCATTTGGTAAGTAAATATAGCTCTTCTGCTGAGAGAGTTGGTTTCTGAGTCTGGGAAAGACATTTGTGCTTCCAAACTTGAACGGTAAAGTAAGTGGAGAAGTTATCCCAAAACTTTTTTTTCTTTGCCAAGGTTCAGTCATAAAATATTTGAAGTTAGTGTAAACATGGTGTTCATCTTCATGTCACGGTTCCACACCAAGCCAACAAAAGAAGAGGCCAGCCACACTATGAGTAGAACGGGTCTCTTTACTGGAGTCTCAGCTTGGCACATGGTGAACAACAGAGTAAAAGTGTTTTTTTAGCCAGCATTACTAGCTCTGCTAGCCAGCTATTCTGCTACAGTTGTGAAATCCAATTTTTTTTAACTGGGCGTGGCTTGGTGGGCATGGCTTGGTGGGCATGGCAGGGGAAGGATACTGCAAAATCCCCATTCCCACCCCACTCCTGGGGGAAGGATATTGCAAAATCTCCATTCCCACCCCACTCTGGGGCCAGCCAGAGGTGATATTTGCCAGTTCTCTGAATTATTCAAAATTTCCATTACCGGTTCTACAAACTGCTCAAAATTTCTGCTACCAGTTCTCCAGAACCTGTCAGAACCTGCTGGATTTCTCCCCTGCTCTGCTAGCCAGCTACTCTGCTAGCCAGCTACTTCCAGGACTACTTCTGCTAGCCAGCTGGTTATACGGACTCAGCACGCTCCACCCTCCTGTTCCTGGTTGTTCCAGGCTGGCTCCAGCAAGTACTTTTTTTGGCCTGGTTCCAGCAAGCATTCTTCAAACACAGTTGCTCTCTGGCTGGCTCCAGCAAGTACTCTTCAGAGGCTGATGGCTTCTGAACGGATCACACCTGGCTTGCCTTCCTGGCTCCTCTCAGCGTGAGTCCCATCACCCATCTGTGGCCCCATACATTCCCTTCCCCCTACACCTGTGTGGCAACTCCGAAATGGATCAGTGTGGCCACTTTGCGCGCTGTCTCAGATGTTGACACTTCATATACTTTCACTTTCTTTAGATAAGTGGAGCTTTGTGATTATGAATTGGAGAAAAGAGTTCTGCAAATACAAACGGGACCTTTGCCAGATTCCTGGCAAATGTTGGCAATTATGCTCAATGGGTCTAAAAGCTAATAACATTGATTAGTCCTCTGATGCAATGAAATGGAAACAATATGTGGTTCCCAAGCAATTGCTTATTGCAAAGTTTACAGAGCACTGTTTCTGAATTGCTGCAAAAAGACTCTTAATGCCTTTTGGTCTGAAGCATCTGCCTACTAGAAGTGAAAGGGAATAGAAGAGTAATTATTACTTGATTCTTTCCTCAAGGGAAGATAGGAGCAGAGGTGTTCTTTTGGCATTCAGTGATAGGGTGATCCAAGAGCTGGTCAAGAAGGCATTGCCAATGGATATGATTAAAACAACAAGCAACGAGAACAGGGGTGGGAAAGCTGTTGGCTCTTCCCTCTGAGCAGCTTTCTCCTGAGTCACCAGGAGCAACTAGTGGGGAAGTTTCTTATAAAAAGTAGCTGAAATAATGGCACCACAGGCAAATCAGTTCTGGATTGTAATGCTCATTTATTTACATTCACAAGAATCCTCCCAAACTCATATGTTGAAAGCTTAGTGAAACATGTAATGAATACTCTTTGCTTGATGTACTTGAAAACAGAAAAAAAAAGCTTTAAAAAGCTTCTTTGTTTTATAAGGTACTTGAGTATTGCTTTGTCAGTGTTGTGGAAGAATTACGTTAGATGAACTCCAGTTTAATTGACTCCCAGCATACTCCTGACCAATTCCTGTACCAAGATCAGGGCAAGCACATATGCCACTCAATAAAGCTAACAAATTCTCTCTCTCTCTCTCTCTCTCTCTCTCTCTCTCTCCCCCTCCCCCCACCTCTCTGTCTATATATACCTACATCTACTTCTTGATGTTTATTCATTAAATGGCAGCAAAATTAAATGGTTATGGTTAATTATATTTATATACCGTCCTTCTCCCAAAGGACTCAGGGCGGTGAACAGCCAGCAAATAAAATATAGAAAATACAAAATTTAAAACAGTATTAAAATCCAATTAAATCAATTTGGCCCATAATTAAAACCCCTATATTAAAACCCATAATTTTAGCAATTTAAATTAAAAACAATTTAAAAGAGTAGCTCAGGCCAGCCCAGCTTGATGAAACAAAAACATCCTTAGGGCAGTTCAGAAAGCACGCAGATCAGGGATTCGCCATATCTCCGGGGGCAACTCGTTCCAGAGGGTAGGTGCCCCCTACAGAGAAAGGTCTCTTCCTGTGGGCTGCCAGCCGGCATTGTTTGGCCGACGGCACCCTGAGGAGGCCCTCTCTGTGGGAGCGTACTGGTCGGTGGGAAGCTACCAGTGGCAGAAGGTTTACCTTTCTCTGTTGGAAGGAATCCTAGCATTTTGAAGTCCACATATCTTTTAATATGCTCTTCCCTATTGCAGTTCTCTTCATTTGCATTGTTCAAAACATGTTGATCGGCCTCCAGCTTGGCAGTTATATTCTTAAAAGAAATTTAATGATAAAATTTTATTAACTCTAAAGGATATTGTTAGTTTTTTGACAAATAATTTAATAACAATCCCTTGATAAAATAGCCAGAAATGTTTGCATGTCATTTACTATCTTCCAAATAAAAAAAATGCCCTAACATATAACAGAACAATAGAATAACAGAAATGTTAAATTAAGCTTCCATTTACTGATAATTTCAGATTCATAAGTTTTCTGAACTTTGAAAGTTTTATCTTCAAGGAATATAAAGTTGGTTTATTTAATCAAGGTTAGAATAGATATGTTGTCTCTCTGGCAACACATAATGGAATTTTTGTTGACATCAAGACTGAAATGATGAGGTTTTATGGACTTGTTTACTGATAAAAGATGGGATATGGGAAGAAGAAATTATCTGTTGTACTTTAAGAGAAGGTGAAAAGTTACTAAAATTGTACTTGTAATGATATTACTGGATAAAAAACAGGTATAAGGACAGAGGTTAGCCTTCCTCACCATAAAATAATTAACTTAATTACATCACTGTGCTTAACCAGAAGTTAAAAACAATATTTGATTTTATCATAGGACTCTTGGCATTCAGCCAGCTGTAGAGAAAGGAATACAGTGCATTCCTTATTAATGAAAACAACAAAACACCAAAGAATTCTTAAACAAAAGTGAATTAATGAGAAAAATCTATTAATTCTACATAAAAGTAGGTAAAAGTATTTGAATATTTGTAATATTGTCAAGAGGATTAACATAAGACCTTATGTTTGAACTATTTTAAACTAATATGTTGCTGCTGATCATTGAATAGTGACTTTTTGACTCTAAGACATCTTACCCTAAGGAAGGCCTCAGCGGAATGAAATATTTATACACATATTTTGGGGATGAAAAAGGTGGGGGAAAAAGACTTATTGTGCCTTGAATGAATAGTTATATAGGTTGTAAGGAATAAGCCTGAAAGAGCATTCATTTAACATGTTTACAATGTTAATGTTGTACATTAATACAAATGTTGGAAATTAAGACCATCTCTGCACCTGACTTTAACTCTGCACTAATGGCTTTATTGAATTAGATTATATTTTGACCTTCTGTTGAATACCCTGCAGAATCCATAATATGAATGCACAGTGCTTTAATAACTTCATGTCCAAACTCTGCATGACAGGAAAGCATGATTTCTTATAAAGAACATTAATTTGAAAAAGAAACTCATCGCTGCATACAGATGACTGGGTAGAATCTGTGGAATAATATCAGATGCACCTTACCTTTCTGCAGAACAAATTATGGTAACAGACATAAAGACCTGGTTTTATAATCAAGGTTGGTTTGTCCTTGATTATAAGAAAGGAACTGACAGGAGTAGTTTTTAAAAATCCCCAGGGTGTTAACATTGAAACAGCTATTAAGAGTTGTGTCCTCTTCCCTTAATAGAAAAAAAAAATCATGAAACGTGTTTTAGCAAGATAGCAAGTATTACATTGAACCCATTCACATATTCTGCCTGTGTTTCCTTATGATGTCAAATGTATTAGCAGAGGGGAACTACCCTGACCATAATATGGGAATTTGGATAATTGAATTCTTGCAAGCTGACATGATGAAGTACTGTGATGGATTGCTCTAAGTACTGTATGGCTGTTTTTAACATTCTGCCTTGTGGGAGAAGCCTGGTGTGAGGTGAATTTCTATAAGGATGATAATAAATTGATCTTTGCCTGCTGTGAACTTTATCTTGAAAAAGGCCTGGAGGTAAGATGTAATTAATGCATTAAGAGCTACCAAGAAACTGGAATCAAATGGGGAAGTCTGAAGGAGAGCCAGGATCTAACCGATTTGTTACTTCTGTTCTTTTGCAAAGCACCTTGGTAAATTCTGGGAATGATGGCCTACAAATTTTGGTTTAACTTCCTAGTCATCAAAGTACATTGGGGAGGAGAAACAGGATTATATGTCCTGGGCTAGAAAGAAGGTAGGAAAAACATAATGTTTTTCTTCACCTGTAAAGTGGAAATCAAGATAAGATATAGGTGCTATTCCTAGGAAAGTCAAAGGGCATTTGCCCCTAACAATGTGGTGAATAGATTTGGTTTGTCTGGTACAGATCAGCAAGATGTAATAAACGGAGAAAGATTAAATTTAGAGTTCCAGATCAATTTGGTTAGTTTAATTCTAACAGGTAGAATATATACTTTCTTTCTTTGGAAATGGGAAGATGAATGACTGCATCTTAGTCTTTAAAATAATACCATTGTATTATCATATACAATCATTAAACTAAATTTTATTTTATTTCCAATTTGTAAGTATAATGTAATTTCTGCCACTATGGTAGAGCAAGCATGTATAACCTTATAAATGCCAATTTTTACAGCAGTTGGATTGGAGAGGAGAATGATTAAAGGACACTATATGAGACATCAATTGAACGGGTCCAGAGGTATTTCACGAGAAGAATACTCCACTCCTCTGTTCACAATAGAATCCCTTATGCCATCAGGCTTGAAATTTTGGGCTTGGACAATCTGGAACTGCGCCGCCTATGGTCTGATCTAAGCATAGGACACAAAATTGTCTGCTCCAACGTCTTATCTGTCAACAATTTCTTCAGGTTCAACCTCAATAATACATGGGCAAACAATAGATACAAACTTCAAGGTAAACCGTTCCAAACTGGATTGCAGAAGATACTACTTCAGCAACAGAGTGGTCAACACCTGGAATGCTCTACCCAACTCTGTTGTTACATCCTAAAAGCCTCACAGCTTCAACCTCAAACTGTCTACCGTGGACCTCACCCCATTCCTAAGAGGTCCGTAAAGGGGGCGTGCATAAGCGCATCAGTGTGCCTACCGTCCCTGTCCTTCGGTTCCCATTTATTTGTATTCATTTCCTTGTTCATGTCCATGTTGATATTCATACCTGATCTTCTACATGTTTGACAAACAAACAAACAAACAAAGACATGAAGAAAGTTCTCAACTGCTTTGCAGGATGATCAAACAGCAGTGATTCTCTTTTGGAAGTGCTGAACTTCAAGCATATGAGGGATTTGTTTGTAGTCCAGAATAGGGACCTGACTGCTAACTTCCCACATGAGACAATTGTGTTTAGATTTTGTTTCATTTGTTCATTTATGGTGTATGCTTTGAGTAATAAAGCATGCTAAGAATAATATAGAAACATAAGGAACATAAGTGTAATAGTGCTAAATATGTACTGTAAACTCAAATTCCAACAGGGTCCCTTCCTTTAGGGTAAAGATATCAAGCTGATAGCCAGGAAGAATAGAAGAGTGACCTAACCATTATCTATCGCAGATGTTGAGATAATTGGCATCCTGCATAACATTCTGCAAATGTTGCCAATTTGCAAGATTTTAAATTAACTTTAGTAATAAGGCATGAAGAAGAAGGCTGATGGGTAATAACCAAAATATTTCCTAAGTAACACCTGGTATGATAGTCAATATCATACGGAAAGTTCAGTGATAACAAATTTTATTCATAGGTGTTTCAGTTGATACCAAATGAACCATACGTAGTACCCCTTAGCCCAGTGTTTCTCAGCTACTTTTAAGATATATTGACTTTAACTCCCAGAATTCCTGAGCCAAAATCAGCTGAGGTTGACAACATTGCCCTACCCAAATTTATCTGGAAATCTAGAATCTAAGCAGGGTAGTAAGGACTTGGATAGAAGATAATTAGGGAATACTGATGTTGCAGATTAGACCAGGAAGTAAAAGAATCACCCTGGAAGAAGCAATGGCAAACCACTTTTGTCCAGATGTATCCCTGATGTGACCAGCAATCAGGTGAATTGAAAGACACCTGCTATCAACTGGGATGGAGATGTTTGGTAGAGGAAACATAATATATTATTAGAAATAGTGAGATAATGAGATACGTTTAACATGTAGGAAACATGAGAAGATGGTCTCATTGTATTATGATAACTTTTCTATAACTTTTTATTTTTTTGTAATAACTTTTACCATCTGTTATTCTCCAGACCTGCTGGATGGCATAAATTATAGGAAATGTATTTCAATAATCAATGTCTGAATGCTACCTTAAGAGTATTTCAGAAAATTATTTTACAATAAATAAGGAAAACTTAGAGATAAGAGTTTTTTTACTTACTTCTGATAGATGTAGCCTGGTGCTTAGATAATTTATTCTGACTAGAGGACCCTCTGAAAGCAGCAGCTAAATCAATGCTTAAGCAATAGATTTTAAAAGAGTCAAATAGTCTGCTTTTCTATATATACATATAAGGTACATACACTATATATATATTCTTTCTGTTCAATAATGTCTCAGAGACTGCCTGGACAAGTGTTCCTGCAGTTTTCCTGGCAACTGGTTCAGATAGAAAGCCAGACAGCCAGAAAAAACACTGATTTTAATGCCATTTCTTTCTCTTTTTTCTTCTGCATTTAAGTTAAGAAATTTAAATAAATTGAAGTTAATAAAATAAAGAACTTTAAGCAAGTTGACTTGTCTGTGCACACAAGATGAACATATACATCCCATCATTTAGCAGTAGAACAATGTAGTGAGTTGTTGGCTGCAGGCATACTTTTTCCTTGATAACGACAAAAATGGATTTCTGAATATTAAAATGAATGCAGTTCTATTTTATGGTTATTCTCTTGAATTAAATAGGCAATTACATTTTTATGGAAGAGATGCAATAGACTGGGTTTTCATTTATTCATTTATAAACTCCCCCTTCCCACACACATTCTACATTAAACTTCAGTTTTAAAATTGGGATACACTAAATGTAGAAAATAATCTAGTAGTTTGTTCATGGGCTGGAATTACATTCCTTTAAAAAAAGTATTTTAGCCTTTTCTAGATTTTTGTCAACCCTTAGCCTGGAGTTGACTAGAAGTTCTGTTGCAGGGCTGTCTAACTCCCGACCCACAGGCTGGATTGTCATGCACTGGCCACACCCATGCCCGGAATAGCAAACAGGAAAAAAGTCCTGATACGTCACGTGATGCCGTCATGACGCCATGAGTTTGACACCCCTGCTCTACTGAAATTGAGTAGAGTAATTGAAGTTAATCTGCTTGGGTTCTGTTGAATGCCTAGAACAGATCCTGAGGATACAGTACTATGTGTGAACCACAAAACTACTGCCAATATCTTGCTCTCTCGTTTTAATAAGAAGGAGGCTCAGAAGTAAATGAGAAGATAATGGTGGGAATTGGGAAGACATCTTGCTCTTCTCATCCATTTTATGAGGGGTCAGAAAATAGAAAGTACTAACGGTCAGACTCATTTTTGCTGTCTGTGCTGGAGAAGGAAAAGGCTGGATCTTTTTTTATTGAACCAAATAAAAACCCACCTCCAACCAAAGCAGCCATTTTACTCAATTGAGAATGATGAGTCTTCTTTTGTTTTCCAAAAAGGAATTTAAGATTGAATCCTAAAATTCCATTGATTTCAGTGGATCAGCTTTCTAATAATGACTTAAAACTCAGGAAGAAAAGCCTTCATAAATGAAAAGAGATTGATACAAAGCAATTTCAAAGGTAGGAGGAAAATTGATCATATTTCTTCCATAAGGTAAAGGTAAAGGTTCCCCTCACACATATGTACTAGTCGTTCCCGACTCTAGGGGAGTCTAGGGGATGGTGCTCATCTCTGTTTCAAAGCTGAAGAACCAGCACTGTCCGAAGACATCTCTGTGGTCATGTGGCCGGCATGACTAGATGGTGCATAGGGCACTGTTACCTTCCCGCCAAAGGTAGTCCCTATTTTTCTACTTGCATTTTTTACGTGTTTTCAAACTGCTAGGTTGGCAGAAGCTGGGACAAGTAACGGGAGCTCACCCCATTATACAACACTAGGGATTCCAACCACTGAACTGCCGACTTTTCGATCGACAAGCTCAGCGTCTTAGTGTTGTAACCCAGGCCCAAGTAAGTAGTGGGAAAATCAGTCAGTGAAAAAACAAACTTTATTCGAACAGCTGAGAATTACTTCATTCTCAGCATCGTTCAACTAAATTAAAGCAAATTCCTCCCAACACAAATTCCTCTGTCCTATTGCAAACCTTAGTCCAATTAGGCAAACTGCCAAAGGCCTTTCTTGGCAAATATTCAGAAGTCACAGATACAAAAATAAATACAAGACGTAGACAAAGAAGAAGACGAAGCTACCAACATTGTTTTCTGGCAAAGCTCAAACATCATTGCTGGTCTGTTTTAAGCCTTATTATTATTTATTATTATTAATTAATTAAATTTATATACTGCCCTACTCCCGGACGGGACTCAGGGCGGTGAACAGCCAGAATAAGATATAATAAATACAAAAGTTAAAAAATCATCTCTTATGGGAGGGACCAATCATCTCTTGGCCCTACTCCCAAATTGTCCTCTTTGCTTGAGCTGCTCTTGCCTTCTGGCAGCTCTTCTCATGCATGCATTAGGAACAGGCTCCTCCTGTTCCTCTGCTTCACTCCTATCAGTCTCTGGAGGCTCTGGAGTCTGCACCTCACTTCCCGATTGCCCTGGACCCATTTCTGCCTCCGACGCAGAGCCCTCATCCGGGCCTTCCCCAGCCTCCAAGACTGGCCCATGTTCTTCCTCAGCCTCATCGCTGTCTGACTCCGCTGCCAGCTCCACAGGCTGCTGGCGAACCACAACACTTAGCCACTGAGCTACCGTGTCCCTCTCATTTCTTCCATAAATGTCTTTAAATTACATGTTTTAATCCATATTTTATTTGGAATCATTATTTCTTCCCACCCCAGTATATGCCATTCCAGTGCTCCAAATTTTATTTTGCGAGAGAATGCAGGAGAATGGGGAGGACCTCAAAAAGAAGAGGACATTCTGTCCCATAAACTTGACCTGTAATGTTTTCAACATCCTTAATTAACTCTGCATGGACAGTAATTGACAATATGTCTCTCGGTTGTTCTGAAGAGTTGAATTTGTCCTTGGTGAATACTATTATTGGACACAACCACAGAGTTTCCTTGGTCACAGTGATTTGCCATGGGCCTTTCCCAGCATGTTTTTCAACTTCCCAATATATCTTACATCCTGGTATTTTCTAGAGAATTCCCACTCAAACACCAAAAAGCCAGACTCTGCTTAGTTTCAAGCTCAGACAAGATCTAGCAGGTGTTACCACATTCTGGGACTTTTAGATGTTTTCTAGTAGATAGTCATTTATATATAAATGCCTTTGTGTGACTTCATTTTATTGATATATGTGCAAATAAGGGAAGTGTCTGATAAAACACTTTATGAATTTAAATATCCCTATTATGATTACATAATAGGTTTGTACCAAATTTTGAATAAATTATCCATGTTTTGGAAGTACTTCCACAATGGCTAAAATAACAGGGAATTCTGGAAATTACAGTCTCCATCTGGAAGATACCCAGATTGTGCTAAAATATTACCAATGTATCCTTGATTTTGCAATTTGATTTATACAAAGAAAGCTATAAGGAAACTGGAGTTAATCATGTTAGTTTTGAATGAAATGTTGGTCTTACTACATTTGATTGGTTGCAGTGTACCTACAGTCTTAGTTTATCTTTTTTTTTTTAAAAAAAGTACATAGTTCCCTCTAGTTTTAAGAAACTTAATCCTTTGTTTTTCATGTATGTTAATTCAGTTTTAAAGCTACTCTTGATAATTGCTAGTTGTATTATCCTGTAGTTACTGGTGAGATTAGCTTTAGTTAGTAACACTGTAATAATCTTTTTTAGTAGATTTATCAATTGCTCAAACCAATGTTTAAATTACTTAATTGTGGTGATTAGGAGGGATTCTTTCTTCAGATAATTAAATGCATAACTAAATAGGCACCAAATTGGCATCAAATAAGGCATTTCTGGTCCAGGAGATAATGATAAATAAGTAGAGTTTTTAATTCTCTGGAATGTACATAAGGGCTCCAGTTTTCCAGTGATATTATGGATAGAAAAATGCTTACAAAAGGATGCCTTTGCTGCTAAAAATCTACATTTAGCAAGACCCAGGTGATTGTACCAGCCCATTGCCTCCCCAGTGAGACTGACACCCTCCTTGATGTCCTTCTGGAAGTCCTTTAAAACTTGGTTATGTCAACAGACTTGGAGGTTTCACCAAAATGGGGGTTTAATGAAGTGGCTATATTGATTATAACATCTATGCTATCCCTACCTTTTAGGGTTTTTTAATTACAATAATGTTTATGTTTTAATATTTTCTAATTATTATTTTATTTTATTGCACATTGTCCAGTCATGTTTCTGTGAGATGGGCAATATGTAAATCTGATAAATACATAAAATCATACTCAAATGGTGGATTAGAAGGACAGTTGGTGGGGGCAGGATCCTACTTTAGCACCTACCCCTCTCCAGTGCTTAGAGCCACAGTAACACTTCATTTCATTTAATAGTAGAGTTGCCTTTGATTTAGGGTTACATTGCTATTTTCCCACTCTTAAAAAAATGCATTTTGGTAAAATTAACTAATGCACAGTTCAGTAAATTAGCAATGTTCACAGCGAGGAATCTGACATAGAGATAAATGAAGGCTTGATTTGAAATTCATGGTACGAGAGAAGGATAGAATAATAAAATGGCCAAAACTAGAGAAAAATGAAAAATCCTCTGAGTATTCCAACTTTAAGAATTCTGCAATTCTTAATTGCAGAATTCTTAATTCTGTAATTCCCCTTCTTAATTATTACTGTACAGTTCATGCTTCAGCATGTTTATTAAAAAAACAGCTTTTGTGCTTATTAGAATAATGTACACTTCAAGTGTGATTTTTCTAGCAGAAGTCAAATTTGTTGCCCTGCCATTTTATTGTTGGCAATTTAAATGGTTTAAATGGGTCACTGACCATTGCTTTCCAGTTCCCATTGATTAATGTAGTGCAAAAATAACTAGATCTCTACACCACTATCATTATCACACTGTATTGGCCAAACCATCTGTTTCTGGGCTTTTTGGATAACAAAAAAACTTGGTGCTATACACTTCATCCCAACTTGTATTTCTTGCAGGGTGTTATGTTATCCTGCCAAGATAGTGATCCTTATATAACTTCTTTTTGTGGCCTCTTAGCTGTCATTCAGGTTGTGCCTGCTGCTTAAAACAGTAACTGAAGAGTGAATCTTTAAGCATGTCTTTTTCTTGAATAGGGAAACTTTCTTAAAACCCTTTTTCTGAATTATGTCCTCTTCCTCCCTCCCTTTAACTATTTACAGAGTTTCAGTTTCTAATGTACCAGGGTATTTATAAGAAAGCCCTTGAGAATTTGGAACTATATGCAGAGAACACAATTAACAACACACTGGGTGAGGAACATTCAAATGGATGTTGTTCTATGTAAAAAACAAAACAAAAAACTAAGTCTGAAATAATACATTCGGAAATACATGAAGATATTTGGAAATGGTATAGCAGTTTGGAATTTAAAACTTTAAATGAACAACATTCAATCATAATTTAATTTCACCTCCAAAAGAGCATTGGGAAATAGCTTTTCATCCCATTATATTGGATTCATTATATTGGATTCTAAGTAAAGTGAGGAAAATCCACAGGGACGACTCACACCCTGGTCAGCACTTCTTTACTCTCCTACCATTGGGTAGGAGATATAGAAGCATAGCCAGTCGTATGAACAGGCTGAAGAACAGCTTTTATCCATGGGCTGTCAGACTCCTGAATGCAACATAACATCATAAGCATGTAGTATGATGGACTTGCAGGGTTGGCGCAACATGTTCATATTGGTGCAATATATTATAATGTAATGTTACATACAGTATATATATATGTATAGAACAGTGGTGGGTTTCAAATTTTTTTACTACCGGTTCTGTGGATGTGGCTTGGTGGGCGTAGGGAAGGATACTGTAAATTCTCCATTCCCTCCCCACTCCAGGGGAAGGTTACTGCAGGTTACTGCTGAGCCTGGTAGCTCAGCAGACTAAAAGCATTGTGATTAACACCAGCTGTCTGCAATTATTGTAAGTTCGAATCTCCCCAGGCTCAAGGTTGACTCAGCCTTCCACCCTTTCTAAGGTAGATAAATTGAGGACCCAGTATGTGGGGGCAATAAGCTGACTTTTGTTTATAAATATACAAAAGTATGAAGGCTTAACACATTGTAAGCTGCCCTGAGTCTCCGGAGAAGGGCGGCATATAAATCAATTTTTTTTAAAAAAAATCCCCATTTCTTCCCTATCAGGTGGGATTTGGGAGGAAAAGAATAGTTGGGGGTGGGGCTAATCAGAATTTTTACTACTGGTTCTCTGAACTACTCAGCATTGGTCAGAACCTCTGGTATAGAGGATTGTGTATTATTAGTATAATTTATTGGGTTAGGGTTTTTCTTTCTTTCACTGTGAGTTATTGATATGTATGTTGGGGAAGGTGGGTGCACAAAAGGAAGCTCAACCAATCTCATTTTACACATGTTGTGAATTGACAATAAAGGTTGAATTGAAAAGTAAACTCTAAACCAGTGTTTTTCAAACTTGGCAACTTTTAAGATGTGTGGACTTAAAACTCCCAGAATGCTGGCTATGGCATTCTGGGAGTTGAGATCCAAACATCTTAAAAGTTGCCAAATCTGAAAAACGTTGATTCTATAGAATTTGAAAAAAAAAAGTTTAATTTTTCATTCTAAAGATGTCACATTAACAATATGAAAACAATTTCCCATCTTATTATATTAAGCACTAAGGAAAATTTCCAAATTTATTCTGCTATGACCACACTTATTCTTGAACGTTTTTGACTACTGATGTAATCCTGGAATAATTTCTCACCCTCCCCCACAAAAAAATCTTTGCCAGATATGAAGATGACAGGCATGCCTTCACTTCTGTTTAATGTACTGGGGGAAAAGTTGCTTTTCTGACCTGGTATTAACAAGGAGATATGTAAAGAGCTGAATATCTGGTAGGTAGCCTAGAGCAGAGATTCCTAACCTTTTTGGCACTAGGGACCAGTTTTGTAGAAGACAATTTTCCACAGACCAGGAAGCAGGGAGTTTGCAACCTAGATCCCTTGCATATTTGTGTCGTTTTTAGTAGGCTTCGTGCTTCTAATTTAATCTAATGCCTAATGATCTGAGGTGGAGCTGAAGCAGTGATGCTAGTGCTAGGGAAAAGTTGAAAATTTAGATGAAGCTTCACTCTCTCGCCATTCACCTCCAATTGTATGGCCCAGTTCTGGTCCATGACCCCAGGGGATTGGGGACCCTTGGCCCAGAGAACCATACACTATTTTTTTTTCTTAGATAACATCTTTGGGGAACGATGTTGGTCATTAAATCACTGCAAATAAGTGGAGATGGTTTTCCTTATATGCTCTTTGACAGTTGCTTTTCTGAAATTCTAAGCAATAATTAATTGCTTAGTATTAAATACAAGAGTCAGCAGTTCAGTCTCCTGTTTGGTAATAATCTTATTACTTAGCCTGCTTTTCCAATTTGAATTCTTGAGCGGTCATTCCTGGGTTAAATGATAAGCACCAAGGAAAGGGCTGCTTTTTCTGACATAAAGAGTGCTTTTGCTTCTGACATTTCAGAATGTAATTGTTCTCTCAGGGGTAGTAATAGTGCAATACAAAGCGCCAAGTACTTGTAAAGAGAGCCAGTTGCTGTTAGAATTTATGGAAATGTACTGTTAGAAGATAAAAGTTTCCATTATACTTTCTAGCCCAAGGGTGGGCCAGATAGGGATGGTCTGTGGGTATGTGGATATGGCCCATAGACCGTTAAATGCCCAGGTCTGTTTTAGACAAATAACACTGTAATCTTGGCCAAGCTTGCCTCCAGGAAAGTCCAATGCGTTATTGCTTAACGCATTGTAAGCCGCCCTGAGTCTCCGGAGAAGGGCAGCATATAAATCAAATCAAAAAAAAAACTCACAAACTTAAAGAACCACTGAGCTTTTAAGTCAAGTTTGATGTTTTGGAAGAAACTGATAGGAAGTTGGCAGGCATCAGTAAGTCAACCAAATCTTAAGAAATTTCCTTAGGATATGGAAATCCTTTACGTAGTAAGATTCCCCAAACTTGGACCCATCACCCAAGATCCAACACCAAGCCATACAGAGATGATAAAACTGGCCAAGGTGACAGTCCAGTCAGGTAAACATTTCTTTCAGGATACCAGAAATTATACCTATTTAAAAACAAAAGATCCTTGCCTCTATGTGACTGCCACCTCCAGCTGCAATGTTAATTAAGCAGGAAGCCAGCTGATAGGGTAAATGAGTGAAAAAACACACACAAGCTCAACTGGGTGTCTAACCAAACACACCATTTGTCCATCCAGCTAATTAGTTCCCAATATTTCTTATTGCTCTGAGCAAGGTCCCCTCATTTCAACCTTGAGCTTCAAATATTCTCCTTTATCAATTCCTAGGGGTCAGATGCTAACCCTGGAAGGAACAAAAGAAAGGATTCACTATAAAGTAACTACCATAAACCTTTAAGTTCCTAGCTAACCTTTTGACTGCTATTTTGCACTTTACCCTGTTGAAATAACATTTGCCTCTGTTCCAAGTAACTTGGCCTCTGTGTTCTATGGAGGACCTGGCCTAGATCTGAATCCAGGACTTCCTTCTAACAGTGCTTAAGGCACAATGCTAGAAATTGGGAGAGACTGAGTTCTAGTCCAGCTTTAGGCACACAGCCAATTGGGTGATCTTGGGCCAGACACTCACTCTCCACCCTAGGAAGCAAGCAAGGACAAACCATTCCTGAGAAACTTCGTCAGGAAAACTGCAGGGGTCAACGCTGACTGAAAGGCACTCCCCCCACCCACCCAAAAGAAAGATCATAGAGTCAGTTTAGTGTAACAATTGATAGTATCAGGCTAGAAATTGGATGAATATGAGTTCTCAGCTCTGGGAAGAAGGCAAGAGAAAACTCTTTCTGAAAATGTTGCCATGAAAAAATGCAGGTTGTCAGGAGTTAAGACTCAAGGCATATGCACACAAGTTGATAAATTAATTAGGGGGATAAAAGTTGGATCCTGAACCTGCTGCCTGTTTTTGTAGGCTGGAAATTGGCAAAACGGCTATCTTCATGCTATTCTCCTTGCCCTGAATCATCTCATGCCAGGAATTTTCCAGACAGCATGGTAGGAGAAAGCTGCGACCAATTCACAAATCCTTGCAGGCAGACTCACAAAGTAAACAACATGGGCTAAAGGAAAGGGTAGGCCACTATTTCTCTGCCAAGAGAAATGATGCTCTCAAATGATGACTTGAGAGAATGATGATGTTCAAGTCACGCCTGGATTTCTGTAAGCAGATGTTTACGGATACTTTTCTAAACCAGGTAAAAGTGTGAAAAAGCAGCGCTAGAAATATAATGCCCATTTAATATGTGTGCGCGCGTGTGTAAGTAAGTAAATGTTCTTTGGGAGAAGTTGAGCCATAGCTCTTGCTGGTCTTCTTGCTTCCAACTGGTCTTCGGAATTAAATTTCCCCAAAAACTCTGCAACATACTTAAGTGCTTCGGCTTTTCTCATCTTTGAAACAAACTGTTCACCACAACCTTCAGTGAAAACTAAGACAAGTGAAAAAAATATGACTGTACTAATATTGATACAAACCAACTGCATGAAAAATGAGTCATACAAAAGTTCTTCCACATTTTGGCAGTTATGAAGCATAACAATTTTAAATGCAAATTTAAGTGTAAAAAGTCAGAACAAAATATAAAAGATGCAACATTTATAAAAAAGACTGAACAGAACAATGCAATATAACCCTTGATGATCTTGTTTCACATTGTTTTCTATTGCACATGTTAAAGTCAAGTGACCTAACTTTTACAAATTCCTTTTAAATTAGATAAAACTGTTTTAACTTTTCCCTTACTGCTATTTTTAGATTGAGTTAATATTCCTGTTCAACCAATTTAATTCTTTATAAAAAGGTGTTTTGGTTTTTTTTTACAATGCACATTTAATTTGTATCTTTTTTAATAGAATGAACTAAAGTAATATAATGCAACATGAAATATAATTACATTAACCTTTTGTATGTAGTTCTTATTAATAATTTCATACCAAATATGCTACCAGTACTGGAAGTATTTCTTTTTCTTTTAACCATGCAAAAATAATTAAAAAAAAAAACAGCACTGATTTTCAGCAATGTTTTCTTAGAATAAACCAACCAGAGTCCACAGCAGTTTTCAGTGTAGTGCAAAATTAAAGAGTTAACCGTTTCCATTAACTAATTGCACCTCAATATTTTTAAATTGTGAACAATTTCTTATGAAAATTGTCAAACAGGACAAAGAGATTAACTAAGACCAATGGGTAAATTCACAAAGTATATATTTTGTGACTCCTTTAAAAAGGCTAATATAACCATGATTTTAATATGTTCCCTTAGTTACTGGTTCCCAATTAAATTAAGGTGGCTAATTGTAGGAAAATTAAAACCACCAGGTTGGTAAACTTTACGTACCTGCTCTACTAAATTTTTATCTTGCTAAAAACTTTAAGCACTTCTCAGAAGTGTCCAGTTGCCCTAGTTTTTGGAAAATATCTTTATTTCATGCACTTAAGACTTTTTCCCTTTGAAATGTTCATCCTAGGTTATCTTTCGGTATCTTTGTGCTTTGGGTAAAATATTGGCTGGAGTGCAGAGGTTGTCTTGTAGACCTTTTATCAGAGTTCATTATGAGAGTTTTTATCAGCAGCTTTGAACATCAGGATGGAATTGAAGATTTTTAGGGCTGGTCCCAGTTTAATACTCATTATTTTGACAATGTCTGCTTGAGTCATTAGAAGAAAAGCTTCCCCATCGATTTGCTGAAAGGAAAAAAAAATCTACATGTTAATGACTCAACACAGTTATGAATGTACTCTCAACTCTATAACAATAATTTAAAACGGGACCAAGTGAATTGAATTCTTCTTTTTTCATTGCATGAGAAATATTCCTCAGTGGTGCTTATCAGCTTTCCCCTCCAAGACTGCCATCTCTTCTGCCTCTTTAGTTAGCATAAGTGATTCAGCTATAAGAACAGAGGTCAGGATGGGTTTTGTAGAAAAAACAAAACAAAAATCTATTCCAGAATTCTTTGAGCACCTGTTCAGCTCAAGTTTCTTTTAACTTGTATCAAAGGACTAAAGGGATGTGAAGCTAATAGGAATGATTTATCTCCTAAAATACAGAACAAGCCAGAAGCATGTTGTTTGCTGCATGTAGGAGGTTTGTGAAAAGGCTTCAGAAGTGCTCTGAAATATGCTGGAAGATGTACAAAGCTCTTTACACATTCTTCAAAAAAGTTGCATCACTGCTGCTGAAGCTGTCTGTAATTTCCTCTGCATGTGTACGAGGGCATAATCACTTCCAGCAAATTCAAGATGAGGTATTTGTGTTGGTTCCAAAACGTCTTTTCAAAGGATTATCACAGCCTTCATATGTAGTTTTGGAAATCTGTCACAATGATTATATGCAAATTCCTGCATACCAACTATAACTCACTAGTTGGGTTTAAATAGTATCCATAATAAAGTTATTATATTATACCCCTTCAAAGAAATCCTGGTATTTTCAATTAGGGTGGTATAGAAATATTTTTGTTTTCCTAAATGCTCTCTTTATATTAATCAAGACCACAATAACATCAAAGCCACTGGGTTAGTTTAGTCTTCCCCTTTTTTTCATTACTTTGCAAGCAATAAATAGGGATGGAAAACTTGACGTTTTCCTGATAGCATTGAATTACAATTATGAGCACTGCTTACCATGCTGTTTGGACTGGAACTAGATTAGCATCATTTAAAAATTCACAAGTCTGTTATACATGCAATAAATAATATCCCAATATATTAAATGGGCATAATTGATTAAAAAAGGAGGTTAGTATCAACGCCCAATTTCTTTTTGCTGAACGCCTCACTTTGAAGAATAATTACACTCCCTGAAATGTATGTCACATTGAAACTTTGAACTTGCCAGGCATTAGACATTGCCACATGCATATAACATTATCACGTAATTTAAAGTAACATTTTAAATATTCTATTGAACAATGCTTTTATTGATTCGAGAAAGAACTACAATTCCATCTGAATTTCTAAGGCAAAATTAATTACACATTTAATTTCACTGAAGTCAATTTTAAGACAATTTGATGAAAACCATGCTAAGAAACTGTTTTCAGAAATGAAATTAAAAGAGGGCTGATTTAATGTAGACATGGTATCTTTTGCCAATTAAACATTATATGAAACCCTTGATCACCAAAGGACTGATCTATTATACTCACCTCATCTTTGAATACTTTGCCATGCTCCTCACAACCTGGCAAACTCCGAATGAACTCTGAGACCTGTCAATCAATTTTAACAAAATAAAAGAGTAAGAATAATAGAGTAACTGTCTATCTCTTCATTTTGCTTCTAAGTGATAGGAACTATGGAAAAAAAATCAGCAACTGCTTGTTTCAAAAGATGGCAAGGGTACAATGCCTTCTTCCAATGGTCAAGATGTCTAAACCCTATGTTTCACTTAACTTTTGTCAACTCTGACGTGAACCTGGCTGAAGCCATCTTGTGCTGCCTTATAGTTGCCACAAAGCCTGAAAGGGGGAAGGGAGGGAGAAAGTAAATAGCCCGGCTAATAGTCAAAACAAAAAGTTTAGCTGTGGAAACCAAGGTCATCGTAACGTGGCTGTTGAAGGAGTAGAGGAGCCAGCCAGTTCTATTCATTGGACAATGTGACCAGTGACAACTGGAAGGGGGGGGGCTTACTTTTATTTAACTGCGGGAACTTTCAGAGTTGGTTTTCATTAGCTGTGCTGATATGATGTATCAAATAAACATGTTCTTTGAGGAATCTACCTGCCTCAGAGTTCTGCTTTCAATGGGTGCGTTACTCGGAACGCTGACAACCTTTTTTAGTCCTGTTTAAAGTTCTTGATTTATAATTATTTTTAGTGACCCTTTAGGGACATAGTGGCTCAATAGCCAAGACGCTGAGCTTGTCGATCGAAAGGTTGGCAGTTCAGCGGTTCGAATCCCTAGTGCCACGTAACGGGGTGAGCTCCCGTTACTTGTCCCAGCTTCTGCCAACCTAGCAGCTCGAAAGTACGTAAAAAATGCGAGTAGAAAAATAGGGACTACCTATTTCCCTAGATATAGGTGGGAACAACTAGCACATATGTGCGAGGGGAACCTTTACCTTAGTGACCTTTTGAAGTTACAATGGCACTGAAAAAAGTGACTTGTGGCGGGTTTTGTCCACTTTTGATCACTGCAGCGTCTTCATGGTCATGTGATCAAGATTTGGTTGGCAACTGGCATGTATTTATGACAGTCCCAGGATCACGTGATCACCATTTGCAACCTTCTCAGCTGGCTTCCGACAAGCCAAGTTAATGAAGAAGCCACTTAATGATTTCATGACTCACTTACTTGTGGTAAAAAGTTCATAAAATGGGGCACCACTACTTTGCTTAGTAACAAAAATTTTGGGTTCAATTATGGTCGTAGGTCGTTACTTATAACTATAATTGGGGAGCTGTAGCTGTAGCTGTACTTTCTATAACAGCATTTCGTCTACAAGTCTTACATTCTACTTCTTCAATTTTACCGACTGATGTTGATGAAGCAAGATTGCTTAGCATTTAGACTCTAAGCCCCATCCCACTCCATCTATGCTGCTTCACTGAAGCATAGCGGTATTCCTGGGACAAATGAGCAAAGAACACTGGGAGTATATCTTAAAAGTAAATAATTCTAGTTGTGAAACCCATGTCGTCACAGCAGCATCACGTGGCGTATTGGGACTTTTTTCACCTTCGCTAAAGCAGGCGTGGACATGGCCAGCATGTGACGCATCCAGCCCATGGGCCAGGAGTTCGACAGCCCTGTCCTAGTGGGATCAGTCAAGCCATGAAGGTCACCCCTGCTGCCCAGCTAAGACAAACAGACACCTATATCAAGTAACAGCAATATAGGAAGATGTTGGAGATGGGAGGCTCACTTCAGTGACAATAGCAAAATCATAGTGAATGGGAGAAAGCAATGATAGACCAACCTATATTTTACCAAGAATAATATTAAATTGATACACAAAATAAAGTGATTGATGAGATAATGCGGGCTGATGACCTCCCAGGTTGGGTGGTCCTCAATACATTGTTGACAATCTTTTCAAGACTTAATGTTGATTAGTAAACAGACAGAATAAGGCCTTCAGGACTCTAGTTGCTGATGCCAATATCCAGGAAAAAAAAATTCAAAGCTGCAAAAAACTGTGGTGGAAACATGGAATTTAAGAAAAGCAAGAACGTCCTCAAATGCCACTTTAGATTGAACTGAAAAGGGAAACAACAGGAGAGAGGGAAAGGAGTTGAGAGAGAGAAAGGGAGAAGAGAGGAGAGGAGAGAAGAGGAGAAAGAAGAAAGGGAAAAAGAAAGGAAGAAAAGGGAAGGGGAAAGAGGAGTAGAGGAGAAGGTTAGAAAGTTAGAAGGGGGGAAGAAGAGAGGAGTGGGGGAAGAGAAGAGAAAGTAGGAAAGAGAAGGAGAGAAAGAACAAAGGAAGTAGGAGAAGAGAGAGGAAGGAAGAGAAGGGGAGGAGAAGAAGAAAGGTTGGAATAAAGGTAAAAGGTAAAAGAGCAGGCCCGAAAAAGTACAAATGAAAAATGAAAGTTAAAAGAAAAGATGAATGAAAAATGATGGAAATGACTGTACGTGTAAATGTGTTTATGAGAAATAAAAATATTTTTTTAAAAAAAAAGAAAAAAAGAAAGAAAAGCAAGAACACAAGAAAGCTGAATACAATGAAAGATGATATGAATGGACTGTTTGTTGACATCTTTGGCACCAGCAAAATGAAATGGATCATACTCTTCACTACTCAAAACATGAAAAAAAAGGCGGAAGGGAAAACTGAGTAAGTCTGGGAAGAGAACATTGCAGAATCAAGCAATAAAACAGGCCTGTTTCATCCAAAACACCATGTAGGGAACAGTCTGCATTGCTTCCAATATACAGGATTAACATTCACAGTAAAATGGTCTGGGGGAGACATAGAGCATTCCAATGTTCCCTAAGATATCTCTAGAGTAGTGTTAGACATGCCTAGAAAGAAGTTTGAATCTCCCAAAGAAGATACTTACCTTTGTACATGTACTAATATTATCTTAAGATAAGGTACAAGTTGAATATAGTCTGCTAATAAACTTCAAATTCAGTTTATTGAAATTAGGATGAGCCATAAGGAGGCAAATGCAGAGCCAAAGCACTAACCCACATCATCTGTGAGACCGTGCACTCAAGGCAAAGGAACGAGGCATAACCATTCTATTCTACTGCAGTAACAGAGAGGGAAAAAATGGGAGCAAGCTAGCTTGAAAGCATATTTAGAAAGTGGATGTGGTTGCAGAGGTTCTAGGAGCAGAGGGACACCACAGAACGGGGGTGTCAAACTCAAGTCCTGCGGGCTGGATCCGGCCCATGGAGTGCTTAGATCTGGCCTGAGGGGTCACTCTGGGAACAACAAAGGACTGGCCCTCAGTGCCTCTGCCAGCAAAAACAGAGCTCAGGAGTGGCCTCCTGCAACCATCTGCCAGCGAAAACAGAGCTGCATTTTTGCTGGCAGAGAACTCGGGCCACCCACAGACGCAGTGGTGAAATCCAAATTCTTTTACTACCAGATCTGTGGGTGTGGTTTGGTGGGCATGGCAGGGGAAGGATACTGCAAAATTCCCATTCCCTCCCCACTCCTGGGGGAAGGATATTGTAAAATCTCCATTCCCACCCCACTCTGGGGCCAGCCAGAGATGGCATTTCCCGGTTCTCCGAACTACTCAAAATTTCTGCTACCAGTTCTCCAGAACCTGTCAGAACCTGCTGGATTTCACCCCTGCACAAGACGCCGACATGAGTGACATCAAGCTGGCCATACCACCCTGGCCACACCCATCACAGCCCCCCCCCCAGGTCAAACACAGCCCTAATGTGGCCCTCAATGAAATCGAGTTTGACATAAAAGGTCAGTAGTGGAGTTGAATGTGCTCTCTCACTCTGAGCCTGACCTATTTCACTAGGCTGTGTCTGAATGGAAAATAATAGGGGGAATGCTTTGTATGCTATTTTGAGTGCTGACTGACAGGTGGGAAGTAAATCTAGCAAATCAATAAAAAGGACAATACAAAATACCTTTCTCCCAACAAAAGTAGAAAAAATACTCTATAAACAGATCAGTATTCACTTTCACTAGCCTACTTTATTATGATAGATAATAGCATCACCTCCTAATATAAATATAAAGGCAAAATTGAAATAGAAATATGCAATGAATATATAATCACAATAGATTATGATATTTTCTATTCTAATAGAACTCTATCAAGCAACATTAGCTGATGGTGAATGAAAATTCCATTTTTAAAAATATTTTTTTATGAAATATATAAAAATATTCCAGAAAGAAGAGAAGAGGAGGAAAGGAAGGAAGGAAAACAACTAAGGAAACTAAAATAGATGACTTCCGTCCTTCTTTTCAAAAGTTATTAACAAACCCACTGTCTCCCGCCTCTTAAATCTTCCAAAATCCCTTCATCCCCTTATTTAATTCTTGCTCATCTCAATAGTTAAATTCATAAATCATAGTTTCAGGGTTTTTTTTTCTTTAGCAACTTTTTGCTAAAGTGAAAATACCATTTTAAGTCATACCTCATCTGTGCTCCATTTAGAAACTTTACTGGCAGGAATCCCAGCCACTGTAGGAAGGAGCTTACTGTGCTGTTCCCACCGCAATGGAAATGCAGGAATTGTGAGCTTGGAAGATAAAATGACTGGCTGCAGATGGGAACTTCTGCTATTGGTTTCCTTGCTGTCTGCAAGCAATAATAACACAAGTTTTATTATTGTTTATGCGATATGACCACACTTGTAAAGGAAAGGTATGTTCAGTATATTAGGCTCATTTGACTTATTATTACTAAATGGCATTAATTAATGAATACTCTATAGAGTATAAGAAATACTCTAATATGTACTAATTATGTCTGAGATAGATACATAACTACATTTTCTTGAACACAGTTTAAACTACCTTATGTACTTACCTGCCATGAAAAACAATGGAAACTGTTCAGCCATAATTCCCCCCCGCATTTTTAAAAAACTATTATCATTGCCTCAACTCCCAATGGTAGGTGGGATGCTCCTAGTTCCTTCCCTTAAATATTGCCATTTTATGGGACCTAGGAACTATGTCTTTTCGTTTGGTACCCCCTGTGCTATAGAACACTTTGCCTCCTGAAGATCTACCCTCCTAGTCTTCTGTAAAGCATTAAGGATCTGGGGTGGACCCGCAAACACTGGGATGAAGGGACTGCACACTGGAAACTTGACTTGGTGCCAGGATTCTGTTTTTTGTTTTAATAGTTTTAATATGGCTTTTGTGTTGCTTTAATTTTTGTTCTGAAGCCACCCAGAATTTGTTATAAGATGGGCAGCTATATAAATACTGTGATTGTCACTGTTGTTGTTTTTTTAACCCTAAACTTGAAATTTCTCACTCGGCACTCTAGTATAATGTTTTCTTCAATTTATCTCCTTTTTATGGTTGTCCATAAATGCCAGTTTCACAAACCCGCTACACACTAGTCGTGGCTGAACAATTCACTGCAAATTATAGCTGGTCACTCATAACTCACCTAACACAAATGAAAGCTTTACTTCTACTTTTGTCTATGTGAGACTGCTTTTCCTTCCATTTTTACCGGCTGAATTCTGCATTCTTTCTTTGTCTACAACTACTAATTTGATGATAATAAAGATGATGATGACATCCACTTTGTTAGCATGTCTGTATTTTGTAAACTGCCTAGAGTCCCCTGCAGGGGTGAAATACTACCGGTTCAAGCTGGTTTGCCCAATCCGGTAGTAAAAAATGCTACTGGTTTGTCAAACTGGTAGTAAAAAATGTAAAAAAAAGCTGAGCGACCCGCGATCGTCAGAACTTTTTTAGCATTTTTTTACAACTGGTTCTTTCTTGTTTGGTGCGCACCACGCATGTGTGAATACATGCACGGCCAGCAAATTAGTAGTAAACTGATTCAGATTTCACTACTGGTCCCCTGGGATTTAAAATAATCCTATGTCTTAAAATAAAAAATAAGTAAGTAAATTCCACCTTCAATCACTTAGTATTAATCATTATTTCTATGTTTACTTATATCTTGATTTTTATTTTATTTTTTACCATCATGAACTCTGTAGTAGAATTCAGGGGGACATTGCCTGAACCCCCTAAAGGCAGTCTAAAACCAAACAGTCTTATGAAGGCAACCTAGTGTGGTTCTGATTTTTCATAAAATGCTTCATTAATGAAATTATTCCATAAGGCCAATTGAAAGTATTAATTTGGGTCATTAGTGAAACTCTTGTACAGCACATATAGCATGAAATAACAGCTACCTTTGGTTTCATTTATAGATAATACTTCATTTTCCATTTTTCTTTCTTCACAGCCATCTTTCCCAGTGAGTTCCTTGGTGTGCTCTCCCCTAAGTAATACAAAAGCTTCACATTTAATTATCTGGTAATGATAATAATATAGGGTTTTTTCGCTTCTAGCTGAACATTTTATAAGATGTATAATACAAATTACAATGTATTGTGTGTAAAATAAAATACAGAAATCAAAATCCAATTATTTCTCAAGACAAAACAATAACAAGTCTGGTTTCATAAACTAATATTAACTTGCATAATCAATTTTGTTAGCTACTATATAAAATGGTACAAAACCAAAAACCAATGTATTTCCATTTCCATTGTCTTCTATAAATAAAAAAACAAAGCAAAATCAATGATATCTTTAGATCTCTAGAAGGCAAGATGTTTTCTTTAAAGTGGAACATCATATAAAGTTACTTTGAATTCCTTCAAAGTGTTAAATGATGAGTCCAAAGGTAATTGATTCCACAGAATGCACACCAGGCATATAAAACTCCAAGGATGTGACATCATAGTTCTAGCAAATGGAATTGACACCTTCTGATCTACAAACCATATTACTTGCTCAAACGTGTAAGAAATTTAGATGTAAAATAAAAAAAACCTGTTCTCAGCAATCAAAAACTAGTAGCGTTGTATATTCCTAATCTAGAAATTATAGGGAATTTATCCATCCATCCAATATATATGACCTCCCTTCCATCTAAACAACAACCACCTCTGGGCAGTGAACAAAATAAAATCTAAGATTCTATTAAAACTAAAAAGAAACCAATTGGGGTTTCAATAAAAAATCTTAATTCCCACTTATCACATACATTCACACCAGAACTCCAGAATTAACAACCTGTCCCAATACCTGGAGAAAGAGTCTTCACAGCAGGGGTGAAATCCAGCAGGTTCTGGAGAACTGGCAGCGGAAATTTTGAATAGTTCGGAGAACCGGCAAATACCATCTCTGGCTGGTCCCAGAGTGGGGTGGGAATGGAGATCTTGCAATATCCTTCCCCCGGGAGTAGGGAGGGAATGGGGATTTTGCAGTATCCTTCCCCTGCCATGCCCACCAAGCCACACCATGCCATGCCCAGAGAACCGGTAGTAAAAAAAATTGAATTTCACCACTGCTTCACAGCCTTTTAAAAGACCAGCAGTCAAGACCATCCACATATCAGGGGAAACTGATTCATCGGGCTGTTGCCATGACAGAGAAAGCATACTTTCTGGAACCCAGCAGTGACACTGCTTCACTAGGGGACCCAGAACATACTCACTGTGCTAGATATTGTGAGATGGGCAGAAACTCCTGGAATTGGGGAGTCCTACAAGCAAACTGGCCCCGTGCCATGTAGGTCTTTAAAAGTGATCATTAGCCAGAAGCCTACTGGGAAGCAGTGGAATCCATATAGTAGCAGTGTTATATGGACATACCATGATACGCTTAAGATTACAGCTGTTGCTATGTCCTGGACAAGCTGAAGCTTCCAAGTGGTCTTCAAAGGCAGCCTCACGTGGAATACATTGCAACAGTTTTTCTAAGAAACATCTAAAATGTGAGTGGCTGTGAGTAATGCCTCTCAATTTAGGAGCAGATGCAACATGTGACCAATATGTATTTATACAAAAACTCCTCAAGCTGGAGTTATGAATCTGGTAGATACCTTTCGTTTGGCATCAACTCTGCCTATGGCAGTGTAACCCCATTCAGATTTAATGATGGCAAATTGAGGGACTTCCGCAGGGTTGACTTCCGCAACCAGACCCATACTTCCTCCAGGCATTAGGAAAACACCTCATTTGGATGAACTGGGATAGAGGTGTTTCAATTAAGTATTATCATTGTACTGACTACATTTATCCCCATGCTGAGGGTTGGTCTTAATGGACGACAGTTTCATGTACATGTACAACAGGAGTAAGGGGAGAATCAAGTCCTCTGGCACCCTACAAAGTAGAAAGTTAGGGCTGGATGTCTCTCCACCCTATCACTACTAACTGGAATTGGTTTCCCAGAGAGGAAGTACTGAAGAACAGTGGGGAATCATTATCATTCTCTGAATGAGTAACTTCATAACGAAGTAATGTCAAACAGAAAACTTTGATGTCTGACTACTAAAGATGCATAGAGTTGACAACCTTGAAAACAAGCGAGGAAAAACTAGCATTTTTCAGGATAATTTGTACATAATAATTTTCCTGCCACCTTTACACGATATATTTTACTGCACAGCTGTCAAACGTAAGACATTTCAGATTCTCCAGTTAAATTTACAGTATTCCATTACACTCCAGAAAAATGACTGAACTATTTTCAGGCCTAGGAAATTATGCCAAGCCATAAGCTGTTTCATATCAAAGCGTCATTCCTTTTTAATTAGCCATGCAGATGAAGTAAGAATGTGGGCAAAAAGCAGTTTCTTGCCAGCGTCTGCTGGCAGGTGGTACATTTAGATGTTTATCGGCAGAGAAAAAAATTATATTCAAACATATTAAGCAAAAAGGCAAGTTGTATTGGAATTCTGAGTTTGCTATCAATGGATCTGGTGACACACAAGACTAAGTCATAAAGCAATTTTTTATCGTTATAGATTAGCCTGGGGAATTATGTTACATCCGAACCAGACCATTATTTTTTCTTTAACAATTTTGGCTTAGCATTGCTGTATGAGCAGCACAACTATCATATTTATTTGCAAGCTCTACATATGAGCCTATAGCAAGGTGCCACTAGATAAAGAAACCATTTGCTGCTCAGCCTGAAACGAGAGTGCCCTAAGGGTTCTGTGTCCTTCATTTAATGTGGAAATGCATTAAACTAAAATGTGCTGAAAAAGAAGACGTTTTTATCTCAACAGCAGGCTATCCAGCTGTACAACAGCAGGACTCTTCACCAACTCACTTTTGCCATGCTTGATAGCAACAGAAATACCTTTTTGATTTTTAAATGTTAATTGTGATAAAAGCGAGTAAGAAGTATAAAATGCATTAGGACATGAACTCCTTGTATAAAAAAATGTTCCTCGGATTGATTTACTTTCTTTTCCTGTGTTTGTAAGTAAAAATAAAACTGATTAGCTATACCTCCTTTTGCAACTGCAATTACGTGGAAAAAAAAAACAAGCATGATTAAAGGGCTGACTGACCAACAATTCTACAATTTAACAAATAAAGATGCACTTAATTAAATTAAATTATTAAATGCTCCATGTTGAAATATAGAAGATACTTTAAGAGTTACCTAATGTCAGTAATAACGTAAAGAATTGGGTAAAGTTTTAAAGAAATAACTGCAATAGAAACTAATCAGATGAGCGCTTATTGGAAAAACATGCATGTAACTGTCAATTAATCCGCTGTCAGCAAGTCCACTATTTAAATTTAGAATCATAAGTATGTTGCAATATTGAAATGTGCAACACTGAAAAATAGCACACAGGTAGTCTTTAACAGCTAATCATTTTATGAAAGTTTGCAGTTATGAAGACTGCAAACTTGGATGGATGCTTTATGATTATAAAGCACTTCTGCCCACTGAAATATGTCACACACACCTCCCAGTGGACACATGACTGCACTTTACAATAGGCTGCACTATCCCATGGTCATGAGAGCAATTTGTGATGTTTTTGTTTGTTTCCAGCATTTTTGCCAGTTTCTGGTAAAAAAACCCCCAAAACCTTGCCCATTCAAAAGAATGCGTTTGCTGAACTTTTTTAAATCACTGTGAAAAGTTTCAGAAAAATGAATACGGACTGGTAGGTGCCTTAATTTATGACCACAATGACTTAGGACTAGATTTCCTTTAAATTGATCAATATCTATATTCTGGAGCAATGAAAACAGTTAAGAGAAACTGGTCAAAACAAAATAAGACCCGCTATCATTTGTGGCAATGCAAGATCAAATTCATTTTTAATATTTAATTCAATAATGTTCAGAATACAGTGAAGGAAACTTCAATATCAATTCACTGACTTTGATTTTTGCTTAGAATGTTGCGTGAAGTTAGCTACTGTGAACTATAAAGCATTGTTTGTAGCTTAATGTGTTGTGGCCCTACCTAATTCTTAAGCATGGCTTAATACGATCTAATATGATTTAATGTGATGTATGAGTGAATGTTGAGTGGCGTTCATCTGTGAACATTTACATGTACCAGTTTCAGGGAAGCAGTTTCTGGTTATGCATATATGAACGGGATTAAACGCATCTGTGTGTCTTGGGAAGGGCAAGGCAATTTGGAATCACCTGTAAAAACTGTACTATCCAGCCATATGTAATAGGGCTGGGCAGTTGCTTTATTTGCAACTCTCTGGACTTTGTAGGACAGAGAACTGCAAATAAAGCATCTCTCTTCAACTCTTCAAAGTAGCCAACACTGGTTTAAGACTCGTGGCTGCTTCAATTTCTGAAGCTTCACTTTCTAAGCAACACATGAAATCCTCAAAAGGTTTGGCTGGTTCAACTAATAAAAAATAAGTGTTTGGGTAGCACTTCTTCACATTTGTGAAGCGTCTGACTTCTGGAGACTAAGACACTTATTCCAGGAAAATGTAGTCATTGTTAAACTATTGATTAATTTAAAAAGTGCTACTACTTTAGGTGCTAATTAATCCCTAATATTTTTCTTATTTCTAGCTATGTTACACCTTCTTCAAAGATATTTGATGTGCATTTAAAAATAATCTAGACTCGAGAAACAAATGTGACAGGAAGAATGAGATATTGTACATTCTGATTATGGAAATGCAAAAATAAATGAAAGATATAAATAGAATATTAGCATTAAAATGGTAAAGACACTTTTTAATGAAGTTTTAAAATGGATGCAGAATTTCTGTGACAGTATTTGCCGTTGGTCTGCAGAATTTCCTAATAATTAGGAAAGGACTGAATATTCATTTTTGGTTCTTCTGTTCTCCTTTCCAGGAGGACACTAATATTGAAAAATAAGCTTCTAGACATTATAATTACTGAAAATAATTTGATCCAGGTTTCAAGGGATTGAACTGCTTTTTAATTAAATATGATGCTACGGTAATCCAGACACTGCTGTGAAATATGAACTGCATGCAATTAACTTTCCCAACCCGATGCTTTCTCCCTAGTCATAGGTTGTTATAACTAGTTAATACTATGGATATTATGAATATAGTACATTTTAATATTAACTCTGGGATATTTCATTATACTATCTGTAGCATAATAACTACATCAAATTCTTAACAGTGATTTTCCTCTGTCTTTATTGCTATTAGTGCTGTGATACTCTTTTGTTTTTTCTTTCATACACAAAGAATTATTATTTTTTAAATTAAGGCAATAAACCTCTGTACCTGCAGAAAAAAAGGCAGAAGAATTTCTATAGGTAAATGAAGGACGACAATACATTTCTTTAAAGAATGGAATTGTGATGGATAGGATAGGATAGGATAGGATAGGATAGGATAGGATAGGATAGGATAGGATAGGATAGGATAGGATAGGATAGGAGCTGGAAGGGACCTTGGAGGTCTTCTAGTCCAGCCCCCTACTCAAGCACGAGAACCTATACCATCTCAGACAACTGACTGTTTAATCTCTTCTTAAAAACCTCCAGTGATGGAGCACCCACAATTTCTAAAGGCAAGCTGTTCCACTGGTTAGCACCCACAATTGTTCTCACGGTTAGGAAGTTTCCCCTTAATTCCAAGTTACTTCTCTCCTTGATTAGTTTCCAACCATTGTTTCTTGTCCTGTCCTCTGGCGCTTTATAAAATAATTTGACCCCCTCTTCTTTGTGACAGCCCCTCAAATACTGGAATACTGCTAGCAAGTCGCCCCTAATTCTTCTTTTCTTTAGACTAGCCAGACCCAAAACCTGCAGCCGTTCTTCAGATGGTTTAGTCTCCAGGCCTTTGATCACCTTAATTGTTCTTCTCTGGACTTTGTCCAAAGTCTCAACATCTTTTTTGTAGTATGGTGACCAAATCTGGTTGCAGCATTCCAGGTGTGGTCTTATTAGGGTTTTGTAAAGTGGCACTAATACCTCACATGATCTTAATTCTATGCCTCTGTTTATACATGATAACATTGCTCAAACCTAGTGCAAAGGGCATAAATAAAAGAGTGGGGCTTTACTTTCCAGGTTGAACACTTTTGACAACTAAGTCAAAGTGGTCAACCTGGAAAGTGAAGCCCCACTCTTTTATTTATTTGTTTGTTTGTTTTGGATGTTGCATTACATGTGCAACGAACATAAAATAGAATGAGGCTTAAATTATAAGGTCACAAACACCAAACTGACTTCTTGCCAATACGATTGATTGAATGGTCACAGCTGTACCCTTGACTTTTAGGATCCTCTCTCTGATTGCCCCTGCTAGCTAGACTGATGTTAAAGATATTATTAGAAGCCTAATTTTATCTATTTTTAACAAATAGTTATTCATGAAACTTGCTAATGTCTTTATAGGGTTTCCTGCATCACTTCAATGCACTGCACTCTATCGTCACATAATGATTAATATTAGGAAAGAGGGTTTTCCCCCCTGTATGCTATATATCTGACTACATCTTGCACTTTTTATAATGATTAAGGGATTAGATCATTTGTGGAACTGACTTTCTACAAGCACACAACTTGATGAAATTGATTGACTGGATTTATATGCCACCCTTCTCCCGAAGGACTCAGAGCAGCTCACAACAGTAAGAAACAAAAAATACAAAAGTTAAAAGAGAAATTAAAACAGAGTATCCAATAAATAAAGTTAAATGTGGGAATACCAATTCAAATTTAAGATTTAATATAAAAAGCTACAAAATCAGTATAGAGTCAACCCAGGCCCACCCGTTGGAAGAGCCAGGTCTTCAAGGCCCAGCAGAAGGTTCGGAGGTCGGGGATTATCTGGAGCTCCAACGGTAACATATTCCAGAGGGTAGGGGCTCCCACAGAGAAAGCTCTCTCCCTAGGGGTCACCAGTTGACACTGTCTAGCCGAAAGTACCCTGAGGAGGCCAACCGTGGGAGGCACCAGGCAATGGAAGGCCACCGGTGGTAGAAGGTGGTCTCGCAAGTACTCTGGTCCTATGTCACGTGGGGCTTTAAATGTGATCACCAGCACCTTGAATTGCACTCGGAAGACAACCGGGAGCCAATGCAGACCGCAAAGGAGTGATGTAACATGGGAGTACCGAGGCACCCCCATGACAACCCGTGTGGCCATATTCTGCACCAGTTGAAGTCTCCGAGTGCTCTTCAAGGGCAGCCCCATGAAAAGTGCATTGCAGTAGTCCAAACGAGAAGTGATGAGGGCATGAGCAACTGTGAGTCGCAGTAAGATACCGTGGTTAACGGTATCAAAAGCTACTGAGAGGTCAAGTAAGACCAGGACAGAGGAGTAACCCCTATCCCGGGCAAGGGGGGCACTCACTTCTGGGGGTAAAGGCAATGGCAGAGAAGGCTCTCTTCCTGGATCCTGCCAGTCAAAATCCTTTAACCTTATGTATTAACTAGAAATATCTAATAGGGAATGATACCATCCTCATTTATAAGCCTACAGCAAAATGTTTAGGGATGACTTTCAAAAATTTAGCAAATGGATTTGTAGGCTGCATCATTTACATGATACAATTAAGGTCCTGAATAAAAGATTTTGTTCTGGGAAACAGACAGAGCCAAAGTATACATTATGGGGGGGAGGGGGGGGAACAGATACCTGTAGTTTTCTTCTTTGACATCACACATTAAAGGATTTTTGCAAAGAAGTTTCACATCTGTATCTTCTTCCTTTGAAGACTGTAAATGAGGTGCAGGCTTTACTCCAGTGTGACTGGGACTGGGACATTTTCTGTTACTGTTATATATATAAAAAAGAGCAATTATTTAAAATTGTGCATTGATGCAAAACTTAAACTAGAAAATAAAGCTGAATATTACTGAGTATCTCTTATTTATTGATTAAATATAATTAGCATAAACCTGGCTATTTTTAAAAAGCATTTATAAATGCAAGATCTACGAAACTGACCTAGTATTTCATTCATTCATTCATTCATTTTGTATAGCTACCCATATCAAACCAATGACTCTGGGTGGCAAACAATCATAAAAACAATAAAAAAGTTAAAAACACAATACAAAAACAGAAATTAAATACATTTGGCAGCCAGGAGATATTATAATCCATTCATGGCGATATAAGCAGAAAATAGGGTCCTTTACACTCTCGGGATCCAGGCCCGTCCACATAGTCAGATTTTCAAGGCCTTACATATCATTTTCCATGTATTCATTCGCATCTCAAAACTATTTTATTTAAAAACAAGTGCAAATAATAAAAGAAAATTCAATCGTAATTAAGAAATGCCCGTCAACTGAATGTTAAAGCAAATAATAAATCTGGGTCCTCATTTTACCGACCTCAGAAAGATGGAAGACTGAGTCAGCCTTGAGCCGGTAAGAATCATACTGCCGACAGTCAGCAGAATTAGCCTGCAATACTGCACTCTAACCACTGCACCACCATGGGTCTGCTCTATTGATTCTCTATTTTAACACAGTGGTTCTCAACTTGTGGTCTGTGGATTCCTGCTATGTCATTACAGGGAGTTCACAAAGACTTGAAGAAATGTTATCATTTAGATCTCGAGTTAAGTGTCTTGGTGGTCCGTAGCCATGGACCATGGCCACGAAAAGTATTTAGAGGGGGAGTATGATGAAGAACTGCTGCCTTAACATATACACTTATTCTCACAAAAAGAGAAATGTGTAACCCAATTCCCCAGCTTTGTGTGCCTCTGGGTGGTTTTATTGTCTTCAATAAAACCATGCATTATAAATATAACCGTATGTATAATCGGTATATGCCATCAACAAAAGACATTTATACTTATCAGGATTGAAATCACTGCAATTTGTTCCCAATGCCCAATGGAATTTGAGGTTGTTATTCCTTGAACAGCAATTCCCCATGGTTTTTCTTTTTGAAATGTAGAAAGATTCAAACACATGTTCTGATGACATATGGGATTAAGAGGAAGATCTGCTCAAGAGGAAGAAAAAAACCGAAATCCCCTGGGAATAACTAGAGCCTTACAAGAGACCTAAAGTACTTCTCTAAATTTCAGTTTTAGAAATACATACTGATGAATCAAAAGAACTTCCTAGTTGTTCTCACAAGTACAAAATGAACTTACTTAAATAATTCACATTTTTTAAAAAAAAATATCAGTTACGACCTTTCGAGTTTGTCTCTGTATCCTGAAACAAACACCACACAAGACGACATATGTGTTTCAGGTTCAGCCATAGTAAAACAGTAAAACACATATAGTACAATAAATAGTTTGACCATAATTTCATTGACAATTACTTGATTATAGGAGAAACTGATCTTTCATTTATTTCTGACTTTCGATTCCAATGCATAGGTGGATTATTTAGAGGGGTCTCCCCACTTAAACGGTCTGACAGAGTATGCTCTTTGTTCAGGTTTATTTCAGAATATGGGCAGTTGATCACACTGAAAATTAGAGACAGAGAAGGAAAAACAGAAGATTAGACACTAAATTAGACACTTCCTAGTTGAAACAAACATCATTCTACAATTTCTCTACAATTACTTGGAATTCATTAACAGACAGAAGCATAAATGCCTTGTGTTCCTAACAGCAGCATCACTTTCTGCCAAGTATGTTGAAGCATACAATGTTTATTTTCGGGGAAGCTTGTTATGGAGCATATTAATTTGTGATGGATATTTTTAATTTAAAGACAAATATTTCCTTTATTATTAGAAATAAGAAAGCCATATTCTCAAGGGTCAATAGGTTAAGGGAATGAACAAAATATTGCAGTACTCTGAGAGGATAGCAAGAGTTATGAATAAAAATTGGTTGTTTCTGCTTTTCCTTTCTTTTTTGTTGGACCATTAATACTATTGAGTGTATATGTATACATACATAGCCAGTTCGCACCACTTCGGGAGAACCGGTTGTTAAATTTCTGAGCAGTTTGGTAAACTGGTTGTTGGAAGAATTCATTAGGGCAGAGAACCGGTTGTTAAATTAGTTGAATCATACACATGTGTGTGTGTGTGTGCACGCACACACACACACACTTGTGTATATATTGTTATAGCTTGTTATTTTAGCTAAATGTTATTACCCTGTTGTACCACATGACAAGAAAAATATATGAAACAGATGTCTTGCATTTTATAAGTTCTCCTAAGAGGAAAGAAAAGTAATTACAAATATCAGTGTAAGGATCACAGTCTATCTCAGGTTTTTCAAACTTTCAGGTTGTGGAGCTGTTCATTAAAAAAAAACCACTTTAATCTGATCAAGAGGCAAAGCTCTTAATAGAAAACTGGCAATCTTCAAGGAAATACATTTTTTTAGTCTTTCATGGAACCTCATTAACTGCTCGAGGAATCTGAAGATTCCCCAAAAGACAGTTTAAAAATCTCACATCCATCCTATTGTTCCATGAGATATTAATCTTCAGTATCTCTATTCCTCAATTTAGCTTCTTCGGATAAAAGCAGCCAGCTTTATTTTCCCCGAACTTTTGAAAAGATAACCCTGTTTATGAAATCAGCAAAGATACCATAATATTACTGAATCCAAAGATTTTACTGTTGCCTACTTGCCTTCCTTCAATATTCTTTTCTGAAGTCAGGAAATTATTAAAATGAGCAGAAGTAAGCTTATGCTCAGTGTCATAAAAGTTGGAAGCCAATTCCTTATTATAGTCTTTGTTGTTGTTGTTTTTCTCCTTTTCCTTTTCTTTTTTCTGGACTTATTCCCAGTTTAGTTTGCATTAGTTTTTACTGGGTTTATTAAACATTTCAGGAAGGTTTTTCTTGTCGATAAACTGAAGCACCTGACTTCATGAAATATGTTAATTCTTTTCCACCCAAGGTCTTTCTTCATATAAGTTTTTCCTAACATTTTATCTGCTGTTTCTTTTTCTCCAAAAGCCATTGACATTTTTCCACAAACTATCTCACATTTCACTCATTGTGACAAAATTATCTTGAGAGTCCTAACCAAATGACTATTCATTATGAAACATTAGCCACAAAAGCAGTCTAGTTTGTGTAATGTTTAGCTCATTTTTAATAGTCCATATTGAAATTAAAGGTTTAAATTAAAGCTGCGCATTCAAGAAAACCTTCATTCTCATATTAATACATTTTTGCTCATACCATTTTTCTGCGATTATTTGAAGATTTAAGCATTATGCCTTCTTTTCAAAGAAGACATATTTATTATTTCACTGACTTTCATCAGCCACAAAGAATCAATATATTTTGTCACTTTCTTAAAAGTCAGTGGATCCTTTTCATCCTGATCATTTTATGCTCAAAAGAGACGTGCCCATTTATTTAAGTTCAATAATATGAATGAGGCAGTGGTGGAATTCATTTTTTTTAAACTATGGGTTCTGTAGGCATGGCTTGGTAGGTGTGGCAGGGGAAGGATATTGCAAAATCCCCATTCCCTTCCCACTCCTGGGGGAAGGATATTGCAAAATCTTCATTCTCACCCCACTCTGGGGCCAGCCAGAGGTGGTATTTGCCGGTTCTCCGAACTACTCAAAATTTCCACTACCAGTTCTCCAGAACCTGTCAAAACCTGCTGGCACCCTGGAATGAGGACATGGAAATCACTGGTTGATAAATAGTTGCATGCAGAAAGTCAGATGTTAAATTCTTAGATTCCTAAGTCAGCAGGCCTGTGTTGCTAAAGACTCATAAAGTGGTGACTCCCTCCTTTTGACACATCATCCCTTCAGGAAATTAAACTAGCTCCCACTCTGACACTATTTCAAAAGGCCTTGAAGACTTGGGAACCCAAAGTGGGATAGATCAAGTGGATCATTTGACTGTGTGTTGTTCTGTGTGTGTGTGGGGGGGGGGGGGAGGTATTATTGTTTTTTATTTTTTTATACTGTGTTTTTCTGCTTATAAGCCGCCCAGAGTCACTGTGAGCGAGTAGGTGGCCATATAAATTTCAGGAAGGAAGGAAGGAAGGAAGGGCAAGCAACTAAATTCATGCCAAATAAAATCAGTATTGCACCACAAGTCTGGAAGGGATAAAGACTAGACTTAGGACTTTGGAAACTGCCTTTGTTCTGCTGAACTAGCTTTCTTCATGAGGTGTAAAATCAACATAATATACATGAATACAGCAACTCAGCCCAATATGTGTATGCAGTTGCATGGGATTCATGTCTATATGCACAAACATGTATGCAATCTTGAATATACATATCCTGAGACCAGGGTATGATAGACCCTGCTATAAAATAATATGCATTATGTGGTGGGCTTCAATTAGCCAAGCAGTATAAAAGTTCTATTATTTCCTTCTTCCATAGTTCCCTGCTGACCCGTGCATGTGCAATAGGTTTTCTATCTCCACTATGATGCTTAGCCTGGGATTTTCCTCACACAGTTAATATGCTATTTTTTCGATCCTTTCTATTGTATTAAAGATAAAAGTCTCATTGTGAACAAGAGAATTACGTTAATCTTATTATATATGAATTGCAGCCCTATAGGATAGAAGCAACATTTGAAATAAAGACCTTCAGTTTTGACTGCGTATACATAGGAAAGTTCTTAATGATTTTGCAATGATGCAGAATGGAAAGAAAAGTAGAATTAATTAGTTCCATCTACTATTGACTTCAATTATCTTAATCCCTGGCTATTAGCTCAATGGACTATTAGCCATCAACCACCATTTTCAATTCTGTCTATCCTTTGAAGCCAACAGTTTTTTAAAAAACAGTGAGTAAAGACAGGCTCCAAGCCTCTATATAACAAGCCTTCTATTAATGAGTGAATGTGAATTGATTTACTCCATAAATTGAGGCACAGCATTTGAACACAATGGGATTGGATATCCCCTTCAAGTAAAATATGAACGTTGGATGTTTGTGAAGAATAAGAAATTATACAATTCGCTTGACAGCAATTTTGCTAAAGAAGGGATTTTAGGATTTAAATTTAAGTAAGTACTACACAGATCGTAAGCATGCTTAATAGAATAATAGAGCTCTTAATGTTATCGCCTAGTTTCAATGCAATACAAAGCAAAAGAAACACAGTATTTCTGTATTAACTCTTTAAGAACTTTATTGAAGTGTATATGCACTGTACATTTCTAAGAGCACTAAGCAAAACTAAGAAGGACTATAAAAATGGGGAATGAATGGATTAATCCTTCCAAATAAAAATAGAGCAATAGGAACAAATGTGAGGGAAAAACATCTTAGCAACTGTAATAGAATCTTGTGCATCAGCCTTTCTCTCATACCTGTTCTTGACCCATCCAACCTCCCTGAAATGGAGACTTAATTTCTCAAAACAAAGTGAAATTTCAACATCTACATAAAATTGTTGAGAGATTTCTAGTGTATACAACATAATTTAATTTTAATGTATGCCAATTAGTGACAATAAAGTATTCTATTCTATTCTTATTCCTATTTCTATTCATTATGTTAAGAGGTCACCAATATGTTGATTACACTCGGATGGAGGACAAAAAGAAAAGAAATCAACCCACTACTATTGTAGAGATATTGATTATAGTGCTTTGTCCATTATCTGGCCGCTTTAGATTGAATGGCTTTCTTCTAAAAGGTTATATTTGCATTTTGAAAGATTCTTGCAACTTGATACACAGATTTTGATTTACTCAGATTAATAGAATATCTAGAAGTCTACCAAAAGAAGTCTTGTTATACCATGTTTCCTTGAAAATAAATTCAGGTTTTATATTAATTTTTGTTCCAAAAGACACATTAAGGTTAATTTCCCATTAGGTCTTATTTTCGGGGAAATACAGGTACTAAATGCATCTGTTTGGCTGATGGTCTTAACGGGCTTATTTTTCGGGTAGGGCTTATATTACAAGGATCCTGAAAAATCATGCTAAGGCTTATTTTCTGGTTAGGCCTTATTTTGGGGAAAACACAGAAGCTATTCACACTCTGCTAATTTACTGTTGGGGGATTCCCTTAAAACATAATACAAGAATAGGACCAAAATGAGAAATTGGGAGAGGATAATGAGAAAAATAAAAATCAATATTATAGCAGGATCCAATCTGAATCAACCACCGGAACTGGAAGTTTAATCTTCCGATCTTTCAGACTTGTAATGAAGCCCATCCACAGAGAATTTCTCTCTAGTAGAGTGTGTACTCTGGGCTATTCTGTGTGTAGTATTCATATCCACAGAATACAGAACAGTCAAGTGCCTACTCTTTTGGGAGAAATTCCCTGAAGATGGACTCCAGTACAAATCTGAAAACTCAGAAACAAATTATATAATTAAAGCCTATCTTTAATTATGTCTTTAGTTATGTCTTGCTGAAGTCTCAAGCAATGTTCAGTGAGTGTCCTTTTCCCATGTACCCTCATCAAATATGGTGAGGAAAATGGCAGTTAAAATGTTTAATAATGAGGCTTAAATGTGGAATGTCCTCCCAAGAGAAGGTAACTTGGTATCCATGATATGGCCCATTTTTTCTCCCAAATATTTTAAATTATGCAATAGAGGTAATCATTGACTTACAACTAGTTGCTTAACAACTGTTTAAGTTATGACAGACTTGAAAAATTGTACTTATGACCTGGACTTAAAGCTATTGATTGCTGTATGACTTTGTGGTCATGAGATCATATTTGAGGCACTTAGCACCTAGCTTGCAGCATCTTGCAATCACATTTTATGGGGGGTGGGGGTAGTACAGGCTTGGGGTTTGGTTTTGGGGTTTTTTTTTTGGCAAAAAACAATCATTGGATAAGTTGGATTTGGAGCAACAACCACATGACTTGTTTAACAACCATTGTAAAGATGGTTATAAAGTTTAGTCTGGTCATATGGCAACTCAACCTACAATTCAAATGATTTATGACCAAAATTCTGAGCTCAATTCAAGGATTATCTATATTCCATCTTGCATGTTGGCTCTTGTATATGCTATTGCTAACTACTGGTGGGCCCAGCCAATTGAAAATATTCTTATCTTTGTCATTTTGTCTTTGTGGATAATTTGTATGTAGTTTAATAACTTGGATAATAACTTGACAATAACTTATTAAATAATTTTAGTAACTTAGGTTACAAAATAATTGGCACGTCTACTCCATATAGCATATAATATGGAGTTCTCATAAAGAAACACAAGTTATTGAGTAATTCATTTGTATGCAAATCTGAATCCTTTTTATTACTATAGAACCCCAAGGTCCCAATTAACATTTGCATTTAAAAAGACATTCATTTTAGCCCTGTCATACTTTGTCACTGCACATTTTCATCCAGTTTAAGCATTGTGCTATCAGAAAGTGACTGATCAACCTGCTTTCAGACATTTACTTGACAACATAAATGCACCTTGTCATGAACATTTCCAAAAGTATATTTAAGTAAAAGTTTCAATAGAGATTAAAAAAAAAATAGTGGACTGAAGCCTGATGTGAATGACTATACTCATTTTATCCTGCCTCTGTAAATTCAAATGGAATTTCGATTTGAGAGTTCAGGGACAAAATGGATTTGCTCAGGGAGAGATATCAATATTATGTTAGTTCCCTGAGTGCTACTTACATTCTTATATTTCAATGCTTTTCGTATAGCAAATTTTAAATTACAAACCACAGTAGCAGAAAATACAAGTTATTACAACTATTTTTCTGGTTTAAATAAAAGCATGCTTTCAATAGTTTAGTTCCTCATTCTTAGTCATAGTAGCCATCTAGTTGCTGACAGGAAGCCCATAAGATAATAGCACCCTTTTGCTCTTATTTCCTAGAACTGATAATCAAAAAATACAATAATAAATGTAGTATGTATTTATTGACTCCCTCTATACATGCTATTTTCCACTCCATCTTAAGGAAAATATCTAAGCCCACAATTTATTAAGAGGCAAAAATGAAACTCAGTAAGCCTAATTCTTCAAAACTATTAATTTAGCCAAGTGGGTTAATTAGAATCAATATAATGCCTGGCTATTGAATGTATTTTTCTTGGTTATTGGTCTACAGGCATTCATAATTCAAATACAAATAAACATGTATTTAGCAAAAAGGTAAAATCTGTATTCTAGTCAAAATCCGTCCAAGGGGAAGGGGCAGCCCTGACAGAAAAACAAATGCAGATAAAATTTTTAAAGAGGTATTCTTTCTGATATCCCATATAGATGAGAAGATCAGAAAAACTGAAGGCTATAGAAGAGTATTAATTTTCATATTCATTATAAAATATTAAAACTGGATAAATACTTGAATTGTAATTTAGTCAAATGACAAAAGCATAATATTTACTGATCAATTTCATTACAGCTGAAACATTTTGTTGAACTTTGATTTGTAGACTTCAAATATTTGATTTATAATTTAGAGTAAAATTATGAAAAAATACTATATTGTGAGGCTACAAGATTAAACCTTTAATGCCAATACACACCGAGATTTTGATTTTCATTAAGGAATCAAACTAACAGCACCACACAAAATAAGGGCCATATTCAACAGGCAAATATACCTAACTGAATGTTAAGGAGAAATCTCTTACTAGGGAGCATCATGTTAGTTAAAACCTTATTGATTTATGGTGAGCACTCACTTAATCAGGTTTTTATATTCTGGTCACAATGAAGTCATGCAATTGAGTGAAGATCACCATAGCAATCTAAATAAATGGATACTTGACTGTCCTTTTTCTTCGCAACAACATCTTGCCTCATGGACAGCAATTAAATCAAATTCACAGTCTTATTCTAATGGGGCACCTCTTGATTTTATTTATTTATTTATTTATTTATTGAATTTCTATACCGCCCTTCTCCCAAAGGACTCAGGGCGGTGAACAGATTAAGATTTCATATACTTATAAATATATTTTATAAACAGTAAATAATAAATTTATTTATTTATTTATTTATTTATTTATTTATTTATTTATTAAATTTCTATACCGCCCTTCTCCTTCCGGACTCAGGGCGGTGAACAGCCAATTCAAAACCAATGCAATACAATAAGTTAAAACGTACTAAAATCAATATAAATTTAGGCTGAAAATTGAGTTAACTTGGTGTATCTACTAAGACCTTGGCATAGAATTTTGATGTTTATGCTAGCCCTGCTTGTTGAAATAGAAAGGTCTTCAGGGCACATCGGAAAGTGCGAAGATCTGGGATTATTCGTATTTCAGGTGGTATTTTGTTCCAAAGCGTAGGTGCCCCCGCAGAGAAGGCTCTCTCCCTTGGAACTACTAGATGACATTGTTTTAATGATGGTACTATGAGTAGGATAGTTAGATAGATAGATTGATGAGCTACTGAAGCACCAGTTCTTCATAACACATACCTGTGATGGCCCATATGCCTGGCTCTTTTTATGTGTCCAACTCCCCTGCAGCCTGCTGTAGGGCACCCTCCTTGTTCTAAAGCTTCTACTAATTCCAGTGGACCTAGACAAACAATACAAAAACCAACTTCAACATTAGCTTCATATTTACTCAAATCACAGGGGTGGACAATTAATTTTCCTATGGTAACACATGAGAAACAGCCCGTTGTGGAGGACCGTCATCCTGCCCCTCCTCCCCCAGTGAAGGGTTGGATGTGGGCCATAAAATGCCCAAATCTACACGAGAATATAAATGATGAAAAAAAAAACTTTGATCTCTTTTTAAATGCTAAAGAGAGTCCAAGTGAACATAAAATATTTGAATTACATTGCAACAATGGGACTGCCTATTCAATCAAATCATCTGAGTATATATAAAACAATGATTTCTATGACTTTGAAGAAATCCACCTGGAATTCTTGTCATGGGTTAGTAAACATGTATACATTTTCTCTTGAAAATCAGAATACCCACAAATATTAAATTCAATTATCAAGTGTTTTGCAAGATATCCACTGATTTCCATAGACTTTGCAATCACCTTATGAATGATTTAGTACACAACTTGGCTCTGTCGCAGCACATTATTTTGTCAAGGCAGAAGAAGACAGACTGGTAAATATTTATTGCATTTTTGCATTTTTATTATCTTACTAAGAGGGGGCTGAAGAGGATGTCCAGTTTTTCCACACCAGCCTGCAGGATGTATGTCTGGGTTATCTGCATCAATCCAATAGTCATAAATACTATCCCAGCCATCAAAGTGGATCTAAAACACAAAGATATAGAATGTTGAGATCCTTGTAGTTTCCGACTACTTTCCTTTTTTTATATATATAAATTTGGTTATTTATTTTTTATATTAGAGCTTTATAAAAAACAAATGACAAAAAAGCACATTGTGTTTGTACTATTTATTTATTTATTTATTTTATCAAATTTATATACCGCCCTACTCCCCGAAGGGACTCAGCCAAATAAAATACAGAACATATAAAAGTTAAAAATAGTTAAGATAAATTAAATGATTAGGCTGAAAAATTTAAAATCCAATCATATAAAACCAATCATATAAAACATTTAAAAACCCATTATAAAGGGGAGGTTTAAGCCAGACCAGCCTGATGAAATAGGAATGTTTTTAAAGCACGGCGGAAGGTACGTACCTTATGGTGGCTTTATATTTACTTTGCCAAGATAACAATTCCAGTTATATTTTAACAAACCCTTTACATTTTTAATGCATGAGTTTAAACTTTTCAGATGTTTCCAAATTCAATCTTCAATGATGTTTGGCTCCCAATGCTAAATGCAGCTCAGACCGTTTTTTTCTGAAGTCTGCCAAATGCTCATCAGAATTGGAATAGGGTATAACAAATGTCAGAAATGGTATAAGGTTTGCTATGGGGTGCTTTGGCCAAAACCCAGCAGTAAATGCCTGTTTTTGGCAAAAACATAGTAAAACATGGTAATGTGACTGCAGGATGCTGCAAATGGCTAAAAATACAGGTACCCCCCCTCCCCCCAGACCCAATCATAGGTACCTTTTGGGTAGTCAGTTGTGATTTTGAACAGTCACTAAGCAACCAGTGGTAAATTGAGGACTACTTGAAATTTCTCTTAACTAAATTGTTCCAAATTATACTCAAACTATTCCAAAGCAAAGCATCAAATGTTTAGATCCTGAAATCCCTTTACCCTAATCACTGTAATTTGTCGTTATGATTTATCCTAATCATAATACTTAGTAATTATCAGCTAAGTATATAACTCAAAAGAGATTAAATTCTGGATAAAAGTCATGATGATGTTGATTAACTTGGTAGGTCTGAAATCACAAACCATGGTTAATTTAGCAAATTAGCAAACTAAGGTGTCACTTCCTTCACGTTAGTATAACAGTGGAAACAGCTGGTACAATCACATTTGGATTAACACTGAAAACAGTTGATTCTTTCTTCAACTACTGACAGCACAAATTAACAGTGCAATTAGGAGTGAAGTGTAATGTGGTATCTCCACAGGATGCAAACCTCACAATCCATGCAAACTGACAAAGACAGAAAGAAAGTGCTTTTGTCTTGCTTATGTGTTTATTGGAGATTTAGAGTGCAAATTTATAGGGTGCCTTGTGAATGTGCGAGAGCATCATGTCTCATCACATGGTGATGAGTTAAAACTGGTGAGTAATATATCTGAGATCAGTCCACCACAAATAAAAAAAATCCATTTTCATATCTAATCATGGAAACTTAAAATTGTTATAGATTTAATCAGAATGGGGACAAATTCAATAGGATGAAGCTACGTTCCTCCTATTCAATGAAGTAAATAGAGAAACCAGAGTAATATTGTAATAACGTATTATCATTTATATCATTTCAGCAGGTAATAGATGCTCCTGTTTAAAAATCAAAAGATTTTTAAAAAAGAATATAAATTACTTTAATTCTGTGATCTTCTGTTTCAACCACAGTAGCTACTCTGATAAGCGCAGGATTCCTCTTGTCAACAGCTTCAAGTTTCATATTCTTCTGAAATCCATGAGAAAGTTTCTACAACAGAGGAAAGTACTTTTAGTTTAGTTTGTATCTATTATTTATACCACAATGTTCTATGCCGAGGATAAGATTCACTGGAAGAAGCTTCTCTGTTCTATGCGCTTCATGAGAAAGGAACCGATGATGATGATATTCTATAAAATATTAATTGACTGTATAAAATGATTATTGAGTTGATTGACAATTTGGGATCCCTTGGACTCTTAAAAAACAGGTAGTAACTCTGGCCAACAGGGCCCTGGCACTTACTCATTGTCACTCATGCATTAGTGATTTCTTAATTGGACTATAATATTGGAATATGGCCCTTGAAGGGCATTTGGATGCTACAATTGTTCCAAAATACAGTAAGTCAAGCAATTATATGTGCATTTCATGGTACCCACATAACACCTTTAGTCTAGGAGTTACACTGGTTAGCTTCTGGTTGCTACCTATCACATTTAAAAATCTGATATGATTCAAGGCTTGGGTTTTTGCAGAATCATCTTCTCCTAGCAACATCTGTCTGTCTGATAAGATTAGGATATTGTGTCCCTCTATCAAAGACTGCCATCTTCAGGGACCAAGAAATAATGCCTTCTCAGTTGTTGCCCTCTTCCATCAATGAATATCAGCTCCAACACCAAAGCAGCCACTCTCTCATGGCTTTCAGGAAATTAGTGAAAATGTTGATTGTCTATCAAACCATTGAGACTGGTTCACTGTAATTATCCCTCCCAAGTAAGAAATTATTTTATTCTTTTGAATACTTCTCCTGGTTTCATGTTAACATTTATGTAATTATAATACACATTTTTTTTAAAAAAAATCTTATTTAGATATATTGCTTTTAATCCAGTTAAAAGCCCCATAAACCAAATAAATAAAAATAAAATAAGCCAATAATAAGTATCTAGTAGTTAACAAGTCCTCTTTTTTCTTGTGTTGGTTCAGGAAGCAAAGTGGTAGAAGTAATCTTCAACTTACGACCATTCATTCAGTGACAAAAGTTATGACTATGAAAAAAGTGACTTATGACTGTTTTCCACACTTATGACTGTTGCAGAATCCCCTTGGTTACAATTGGCATGTATTTATGACAGTTGCTGTGTCCTAGGGTCATGAATTATGGTCATAATCAAGAACTACCTATCGACTGAAAATAAGCCATATTTAGGTAATGCGTTTTCTCCATTCTCCTTTCATGAAATATCATGAAAGGATAAAAAGGGAAGAAAGAAAAGTTAAGATATTGTCTTAATATCTTAAATATCCAGATATTGTCAGGTTGTTGGATCTGGCCTGAAGACCAATTACTGCTGAATTCCAAACATGGGGAAAATACTATCTAAAGTCAAAGCAACAAGGTCATAAGGTTAGATATTAATATTGATCCCAGCAGCAATAGTGGTGGTAGATAATAAGCAGAATAAGTATGAAAAAACAATAGATGTTTCTTACCACTTTAAAAGCTCTAGCAGGTGCAGGTAAAGAACTGGTTTCTTCCAAATATTTTTCCCAAGAAAAATGTTTGCCATGAGGGTAATCTAATTGATAAATAATGATACAAAATTTAAATATATCCTACACTGGATGTATTCAATTGCCATTCACTAACATCTGGAGGGATGTTATTCTGACTGCAAAGTACTCTACAAAGAGTTTTTTTTAGTGGAATCAACTTACCAAATCTGGACTGCAAAATTCTGCACAACCATTAGACAGTCCCCCAAAAATCCCTCTAGATCTACCCCTGAAACAGTTTAAGTTCCAAAAGTTGTTCCTGGAACTCTCACATCTTGAGAGATGAACACCTCTTTCACTCTTTGTTCTTGTCTTCTGGCAGCTCTGTGCATGCACACACTGGGAACGGGCTCCAGCTGTTCCTCTGCCTCGCTGTTGTCTATCTCCCTCTCTGCCTCTGACGCAGAGCCCTTGTCCAAGCTTTCCCCAGCCTCCAGGACTGGCCCAAGTTTCTCCCCAACCTCCTCACTGTCCGATTCTACTGCCAGCGGGCCACAACAGTTGTGTCGCCGGCGGGCTACAATAATTCCTGAAGGATTCCGACAGTAAAAAGGCAGCCGGGGGTGATGCGCGCAAGTGAGGTGAGTCAGTAGACGACCCCTCCCCCCCAAAATAAGACCTGGTGCCTTTTTGGGTACCAAAAAAAATATAAGACAGGGTCTTATTTTTGGGAAAATACCGGTATATTCACAGGGAAAGCCATTTCTTAGCAAAGCTCAACTGAACAAAATTTCTGTGAAGACTGTATATAAACATTAATATAAGTTTTATATTAAATGCTATAATGGGAGAAAAGTTGTTAATGCTAGTAGGCCTATTTCAAGTTTCCTGTGTTGATAAAATGTGTCCTGTTAATAGGTAACAATTTTCAATGTATCACCTTTCCAAGTGACTCACAGTATGGCAATGAATTACACCATTGATATGTGTGGGCTAAATTACAGAGTTTGTTCCTGAGAAACTACAATTAATTCACTTACAGGTTAAATATTTATAGCTTTTGTAAAGGTTGTTCGATAAGTGGATTTGCATTCTAATTTTATAACTACAAAATGTTATTCATAATTTATACGGTTTATTTCTAACTATTAGTGTTTTCCTGGTAACTTTTTCACTTTTTTCATATATCATTTGCTCATATGAACTTCTCATTCATGTAAGTTCTGCATGGAATTAAAATCTTTTTCTTTTTACTGAACCATTATCCAAAATGCATGTGAAACTAGCTTGTCCAATCGTAATATCCAATCATAAATTCTTATTTGTTTTTACCCAACTCACTCTTAAATTGAGATATTTTTAAACTTTGGCACTCTAATAATTTCTCATTAAAAATGTTAAACAAGTGAAATAAATATGTAGTTATACAGACCTGGAGGAATTACAAGTGTTTTTCTATGTTCTTTGCACCATCCAACTGGATGAATATGTGGACTAGCTGCTTCACACCTGCAGGAAAAATATTGTATTAATTGTGCACCTTTCCTAAAAATATCTTAATTGCAATTAAGATTTTTTTTCTATTATAGTTCAAGGCCAGTGGGGCACACATGAACATCTGGACTGCTTGTTAAATGGGGACACTGAATGAATTAATTATGATATTGGAATGCTTTTTCAGAGACAGAATGTAGGTACACATATTTAGGAAAGCCTGAAAAATAAAAACATTTGATTTAAGACAATCTAACAAACAAAATTATACTTCTAAAGTTTTTAATCCAGAAAGAATGCCCTGTACAGATCCTTCACACATCATTGGATACAGCTGAATATTTTTATTACTTGAAACTGATTTTACTGTTACTGAATTTATTATATTTCATAAACATCTTTTTAGACACTAGTACTGTATATACTTGAGTATAAGCCGAGTTTTGCCTGAAATTAGATCAAGCCCTACATCACTTAACCCAATGTATCAGATTAAATTGTTATTGAATTATTTTTGGTATATATACTCCCTTCTCTTGTGTAATTTAGTTATAGTGTAAAACTAGTCTATTATGTCTCAAAATAAAAGGGAGATCAACAATCCAATTAATGCCATGTAAATTCTGGAATCCCCAAAGACCTTGTATTTATTAAACAAATTTATACCCAACTCATATACAGTACTTTTAAAGTTATTGTTGATACCATATTGTTTTTGTGATCCTCTTTTCTACTTACAGAACTAGTTTACTGTTCTTCTTTGAAATCAATATTCAAAAACATTTAACCTACTGATGCCTCAATTAATGTAATTTTACTGGTATCTATTTTTATTTTGAAATTTACCAGTAGCTGCTGCATTTCCCACCCTAGGCTTATACTCGAGTCAATAAGTTTTCCCAGGTTTTTTGTGGTAAAATTAGGCAGCTTGGCTTATATTCGGGTCGGCTTATACTCAACTATATATGGTAATTATCTTAAGTATACAGAGAAGTGGAAAATGAATATTAAAATTGCATTATATTAAACGTCTTTGTCCTATAAAAAGCTGTGTCATAGGTAAGTACAAGTTAAGAAGATAGTGAAATAGTAAACTATATACAAAATACTAGTTTTAATAGTTTTTTTTACAAAAAAAGTTATTACAGTATTAGTAAACAAAAACAATGTGACTTCCGGTTGGCGCCGCGGCGATTCAGTCGAGGAAATGGCGGGGGTATACGAGCCCCGCAAAAACCCCAACTGTTGAGCCGACGATGACAGGTCTACGGACCTACCCTGTCCTGTAGGGACAGTGGGGAAGAGAGGAATCCCTTGGATGGCTGAGAGGAACGGAGAGGTTCCTTGGGCCAGAGGGAGCCCTCTGAGCCGGCGACAGGGGAGCGGCAGCCATGGCGACTGCCTCCAAGTCGGGGCCAACCAGAGAAGCATTTTGCTGGAGAAAGAAGGATGAGAAAGAGCGAAGCGTTCGGATGCTGGGTAAGCGAGACCCAACCCAGGCAGGAACAGCATTTAAACTATGGATATTTACAAGTATGCCCTCAGCCTTAATTAGCAGCTGTGGTACTTTGGGGCAAGAAGACTTGTAAAATACTTTATAAGAGGAAAAGACCCATTAAGGAACTGTTCTTATTACTAACTGATTTGGAATGATTGCCTTTCTGGAAAGTTACAAAACTTTGAAAATTGTTCTTTTTAAATGGGAATGGACTATTTTGGAAGAGAGAAAGAGGGAAGAGGCGATAAATAGGATCCTTTTAAAACAGAGGAAAAAGACAAGCAGACAGCTATACAATACACAAAGTGGAGAAATGCAATTGTGGATTGCTAGCAGCTTGGAAGAGAAACTATGTGTCTTGCTATTTTAACTGGATTACTTTGGCAACAAATAAGGAGCCTTGACTCTGGAGATATCCAATCTGTGTTATTGGAGGTTTTATTGATGGAAAGAAAGAAGAAATAAAAGGGAACAATTATAATTGAACTAATAAGCGCAGCAAGTAAAAGAAAAAGGCGTGGCACTAAAAGAAGAGATGATGATACCATATATGGAATGATACAAAAGAACTAAACTTTATAGAACTTTTAACTTTGATTATATTGAAATTGAAAAGGAACAATTTTGGACAGATTGGAAAAAGATTAAATGAAATAATAGTAGGTTGCAAGATAAGTAAAATAACAGAGTTTGATTAAATTGGAAATGTAATGTCTAATGCATATTTGAAGTCTGAATATTGATATGAGGTATTTTTCTTCTTTTTTCTTTTCCTTTGTTTTTTCTTTTTTTTTCTTTCTTTTCCTATTTTCTTCTTTCGTCTCTTTATTTTTACTTTCTCTTTTCTCCTTTTTTTGTTTCCTTTCTTACTTTTTATTTTCATTCCTTTTAAATTCGACTATATAAATACACATATTTGGTCATGAAATAAGATTATGAATGATTGAATGAAAATATGATTTTTTAAATGTTTTGAATGCTTAAATGAATTTTGACTTTTAAAATAAATATGAAGAGAGATAATTTTAAAGGAAATGTATAATCAAGGAGAAAATACATGAGAAGATATCTGTTAAAATTTATGTTGAGTTAAAAATTGTGGGAGAATGCATTGAAAAAGCAATTTACGTAATATGCTATGAATTAATGAAAATAAAACAGCTAAAAATAATAGATGTAGGGGTGGAGGAAAGCATGCTGGTAATACTAGCCAAACGAGAGGAGATTTGAAGGAGAATATGCTGGAAATCAGCCCAAATAAAACATGCTGAAAATCAGCCAAATAATGGTGGGAGGTTCGGAGGAGATTATGCTGGAAATCAGCCATAACATAATATGCTGGGAATTAGCCAACAACGGGTGGCGGTATGGAGGTGAATATGCTGGGAATCAGCCAAAATAAAGCTGAAAATCAGCCAAACAAAGTTGGAGGTATGGAAGAGAATATGCTGTAAATCAGCCAAAACAATAACATGCTGGAAATCAGCCAAACAATAGGAGGAGTTATGGAGGAGGAGATGGATTTTGAGATAAATTTGTGTAATATGTAATATGTAAAATTAAAAGGTAAATTGAAAAAGTTTAAGAGTCAAAGATTTGATGAAGGGGTCTAGAGTTTAAGAAATAGGGACAGAACTTTGATTTATAAATTGAAGTTAAAAAATAGAGCTGTAGTTAATTTGAAATTAAGATGTGTTTTGGTTTAATGTTTTGATATTGATGTTAAAAGGAGTAATGAAGGGAGCTTGGAAAAGAACCAGAAATAATTGAATTTATAAATGGGCATAACAATGAATTAAGCTTCTACTTGGAAATTAAATGGAGATGATATAATAGAATGGTTCTGATTAAGATACTAGAATTTATGTTAAATAATTTTTTATGTTTTGATTTTTAATTTTAAAAGATGTAATGGAAAATTGTAAATGGAGCTTTTTAAAATTTAAGCGATTGTACCTATTTATGACCGTATCGAGACTTCGCTCTTGAAAGAGATATATTTTATGTTTTATGTTGGAAAAAAATAAAAAATACTTTTTCAAAAAAAGGAAACAAAAACAATGCAATTTCTGCCTGTGTTTTTCTATTACCCATGCTACTGTTCATTTTTTAAATTAGGACAGTTCATAAATATTATCAACTAAATATTTTTGTTGGTTTATATTTAAAAGATACCCATCTTAAAATATACAGATCATCTTATAGCCCCATCTTGTGTTCAGAGGAGAAACTTTATAAGCCATACATGTTTTGTGTTAAAGGAAGCCGTTTTGTTAGCAATCCACTTTTTATCTCCCAAAGGTAAACAAAAAACAAAAAAACCCCACCTTGACAAAGGTTTTCCTTTTTCTTTTTGCCTCTCTTTGACTTATGGGAGATATTGCCTTAGAAGTAAAATGCATATTTGTTGAATGTTCTGTAGGCTGCAACCAAGTGGGAAAGCTCATTTCACTTGCAGCCAGGAAAGAAATAGTGTAAGTTGGAACAGGACAAATGACTCTTGATTTTGGAGTTCTATATATTCACAACCAGGAATGTAGTTAAATGCAATATTGACCAGTTATTTTTTTTTATTTGCATCCAAATCACCCCAAAACAGTCTGAGAGAGAGAATTGTGGCAAAATAAAAGGAATTTGAGTGGATACACTGCGAGAAAGGTTAAATGATCTCTCTTTTACCTCTTCCTAAATCTGAAGGTATCTGCAGCTGCTTTCCAGAAGAAAAAGTACTTGTAGATAGGGAGAAGAATGTGAAGAAGAGGATAGGAAGGCTATTCACAAATAGCAATTTAAGCAGTAATGGCACAAGATGAATATTTTCTGTGGAGTTCATTTCATGGTGCCTTCGCAGCTTTTAAAGAGCAAGCTTTACTGTCATAATGGGCTTCTGTTAAAGAAAGAAGTGTGGCCCTATTTACCTTAGATTTTAATTGGACAATTTCTGTCCTCATTTTATGAAGGGTGCTGGGATTAATCTTTAAATTATAGGCTGGTTGTTTGTAATTTTTGAATTACAATATAGTTTTCCAGGGGGTCATAGACTTTGCCCTTTCAAAGCTTTGCCTTGGAAGCAACTGAAAAATGTTCTCCAGCTGTCACAATATAATATTAAGGACTTTTAAGACTCTGCTAACCCATGAGTTACCAGGTGCCTCTTTTATAAATTAAAGCCATTTCATGGAGTGAATCAATGGGAAAGCAATTCCCTTGGCAAATCCATTCAAATTTACCACTGCAATCACTGTACATACAGATAGTCCTCAATTTATTACTACAACTGAGCCAAAAATTGTGTTGTTAAGTAAGAAATTTGTTATGTGAGTTTTGCCTCATTTTATGGCTTTTCTTATTTATTTATTGTATTTATTGGTTCAATTTATATGCCACCCTTCTCTGGAGACTCAGGGCGGCTTACAAATGTGTTAAGCAATAGCCTTCATACTTTTGTATATACCTGCTTAGTAGGGCTTTCGCCTCCCCCTAAGCGGTGTTCTTTTTTATACAAAGTCAGTTTATTGCCCCCACAATCCGGGTCCTCATTTTACCTACCTCGAAAGGATGGAAGGCTGAGTCAACCTTGAGCCTGGTGATATTCGAACTTGCAGTAATTGCAGGCAGCTGGTGCTATTTAACAGCATTTTAGTCTGCTGTGCCACCAAGGCTCTTCCAAATTTGTTAAGTGAATCATTGCAGTAGTTAAATTAACGACATGATTATTAATTGAATCTGGCTTCCTCCACTGACTTTGCTTGTCAGAAGGTTGCAAAAGAGGATTGCATGACTCCCAGACACTGCAACTGTGAGTCAGTTGTCAAGCATCCAAATGTAAATCACATGACCTTGGGGATACTACAACTGTCGTAAATGTGAAAAAATATTATAAGTCATTTTTGTCAGTGATGCTGTCATCTTGAATGGCCATTAACTGAACTGTTGTAAGTTGAGGACTACCTGTAACGTGATTGGGGTTCCTAGCAGTTCCTTGTGTCCTGAAAAGGCTCTTCCTAGAATTCTTACTGGATGGTGTATGCAGGAGATGGAAGTAAAGAAGGAAACGATCTGAATTGAGGCAGAAACAACTCTTAGTTGTTGTCTACCCATCAACCATGACCTGGATGACTGAGAATCTCTACAGACTGTCTACCCATCAGGTTCAAAAAGTGCCCTTGTCTCTCAACCCTTTTCGCTTAACAATGCACCAGGTTTCATCAGCAGACTGCAAAAGGTTAACAGCTTCATTATTTGTGTGTTTCTGCCTTTCCACATCCGCTTTTTAACCCTAGAAGGACCACATAAAAGTTTTCAAAAACTTTCAAGTATATTTTCTTGTATTCTGGCCTGTATTTTTTTCCAACTTTCAGATTATTTTCTTCCTGACTTTCACATTTATTACACCTTTATTCTTTACACTGCTACCAACACCTACATCGCTTTAAGGGGGTCTGTAACATATAAAATTATTCTAGAAGAGAAGTGATTTTTTAAAAACTAATCATCCTAATTAAATAGAAAAATGACAATATAAGACAATATAATGGGTGGGGGGGAAGAAAACTTCTCTAAAATTCTATCATCAAAACACTCATACCAGTAGTCATAGCTTTCATCCCAGTTGTCAAAATGAACCAGGAAACGGTTGTCCACCATGTCAGTTACTGTAGCAACGCATATGAAAGCAGGATTCTTTTTGTCTACTGCTTCAAGCTTCATCCCTACTCGAAATCCTGATGGGATCACAGTCTAATCAAAGAGAGGTTCAAAAATAATGTTGTGTAGAAGGTCGGCTATTGAACCACATAAAGCAAGACAACACAAAGCAAATGTAAGACAGAAAGCCGCAAATCAATAAAAAGACAAACATCAAACATAACACTGCAAATTAATTTTTTCAAAAAGCATCTACATCAGGGATCCCAAATCCCTGGACCGTGGCCCACTATTGGGCCATGAGCCATTTGGAATTGGGCCGCGGAAGTGTACACATCCACATCTGCGCGAGTGAATGCTCCATTTGTGCGTGCTTGCCCGCCACTCATGTATAATCATCCCTTCTTCTCCCCCCCACCCCCACCATCAGTCCACAAAGCTAGAAAGGTTGGGGAACTCTGTTCTACATCTTCAATTTCTTCTGATTTTGCATAATCTTGATTTTTTTTTTAAAAAAGTTCTAAATTAGCTATTTTATTTTATTATTTTATTTTATTGACTGCCTATCTTTCTACATGGTATACTGTTAAAACTGTGTAACCTTTCTTAGACTTTTCAAAATAAAATTGTCTTTCCTAGTTTGTTATGAAATGAAACATAGTCATTACATTCCCACAGGGGACCTAAATCCAGACTCCTATGAATTCTGCTGATCTTTATCTAGAGCCAAACTGGCTTGATTGTTAGTAGATCAGATTCTTGTGTACAGGTAGAATGAAATAAATGTTTTGTGCTTTGAACTCTATTCCTGTTTCTGGCTTTTTGCACCTGACAGTGACTATGTAATCACTCAGACAAATTAGGACTTATGTGAAGTCAATGAGGTGTGTGACCAGTGGTGGGATTCAGCCGGTTCAGGCGAATCGGTAGTTAAATTGCTGGCTGGTCCCGCCCCTTTCAGGAGTCCCACATGCCCCATTTTGGCTTCCAGGTTAGTGCAGAGAGGTCTACTAGGCCCAAAATGGGGCACGCAAGGGTGTGGCGCCTTCCTGTGGCCTGCTTTTGCTCCCAGGAGGCTGCAGGGGTACCTACTAGGCCCAAAATAGGGCACCCGTTTTTGCTCCCAGGAGTCTGCAGGGAGGCCTACTAGGCCCAAAACGGGGTGTGAGGGGGAGGACGCTGCACCCCCTCCCTCACACCCCGTTTTTTGCTCCCAGGGGAGTGCAGGAGGCCAAGTGCTACTTGTCACACCCCCGGCCATGTCCACTATGGCCACGCCCACCCAGCCATTAGGGCTGAGAGAACTGGTTGTTGAATTATTTGAATCCCACCACTGTGTGTGACCATGTCTTAAAGATGTCTGTATCATATAATGTATATCACATTGTCTTGGGAATAAGATAAACTCTTATTTCCTAAATCAAATAGTTAGATTATTTTTTAAAAAATGAATTCAGACTTCTTTTATTTCTGTCTCATCCATTTTGTAATCCCCTACATCATCTTCTTTTATAATTAATTTACTTGGATATTGAAAGAGGGGACAGTGGGTGTCAGCCAGTCAAAAAAGGATGTCGGAAAAACCTCATGTAAATCTTACAAGATCACATTAATTCTTACTCAGGCTTGATATAAATTCAATTATTATTTTAATAATTATTAAATTTATCCACCTAGCCACTTTCATACTAGAACTCACAATCTCTGTTTTTTAACTTGGAACCTTACATCAAACTGGCAAATTCTGGACTTTTCTCTTTTTTTCTTTCTTTTCTTTGCTTTGTAATCGTTCTTCTTAGATTTCATATTCTTTTTAAAACGTTAATAAAATTTACATTTATAGTACAAAAGGCATGCAAAGCAGAATTTAATGGCTGCCTTCCTCTACCCATATAGGAAAATACTATTCTAATGCTTTTTAAAAATGTTTTAAATGAAAATTTAAAGCTTTTAAAACACACTTTCAAGTAATTAAATTAATATCAATTGGCACAGAAAAAGGATGTAGAAAATTAAAAAAAAAACCTCCTGAAGATAAGTAAATACATAGGCAGTGTACATGTAAAGATTTATTATATAATTTTACTATAAGAAGTTGGTTAATTACATTGATAAAATCCATTACATTTTCAACTAGATTGGGCACATCAATATATTACACAAATGCTAATGTGAACACAGATAAATATAAGGAAAAAACTTACTGTGTTTTGGTTTTCAAACAAGGATTTAGGAGCAGCTTGAGCCTTACATTTCTTCAGATATGCAGGCCAATTAAATTCATCTTCTTTATATCCTGGAAACCATAAAGAAGAATAAAACAAATATTCTTTTAGTTTGAAGTGCACTTACTTTAATTGCAGCTGTTTCTGTCAGTATCACCATTCAGTGTCTGCCAAACTGTCCATTTCAAGAACAAACTGAAAACATTTAACTTTTAAAAGCCCCTTGAGAATATAATTATAGGCACCATATAATTTAAAACAAGACCAGTCGGTAATATCTTTTCTCCTGAAAACTCCAAAAGCACCAGTTTGTCTTCAGAAATCACACATATATCTTTTCTAACAGAGGTGAGGTACAAATGCAGTATTTGCAGATAATAAGCACTGAAAGTCTGTCTAGTTCTTGTAACTAAGTCCAGCATTTTATCATTTTGTGAAGTGAAAATAGCAAAAGTTTACAATCATGGTATAAACCAGTGGTGGGTTGTCCCCGGTTCGCACCGGTTCTGTAGAACCGGTAATAAAACCAGCGGGAGGCTCTGTCCACCGACCCTCATGTCATCAAAACGCTTCTGTGCATGCGCAGAAGAGCGTGAGCGCACGTGAGCAAAGCAAGCACACACACGCAGCACCGCTGTGAACCGGTAGTAAAGGTAAGTAGAACCCACCCCTGGTATAAATGTACAATATGAACTATATTTGATGGTTTCATTGTAACTATGTCTACATAGGCAAAAAAATAAATAAATGAAAAACTGTGTGCCAAGAAAACTTAATTAGTGCAAAATTGAACACTGAAACAAAGCATGGCTTAAGCATTACATGTAAAGAAACCTATGATATCCAAACCATTTTTAAAGATCAAAAGCTTTGGCTGTTACCAAATGCCCCTCTATTTTTCTGGTTTTGATTTTGTGGTCTGTCCCAGAGAAACATGTTTTGCATCGAGATAAATAAAGAAGTATCTTCTACCAGAATGGAAGTGTGGACCAAATGTATTCAAAGTTGAAGTTGCCCTTTTATTAAAGATGACATTGCATCTTATATGCTTATTTCCCTCAATTAAATCCAAGCTTTTTTTGGATATTACTTGCAAAAATTAAATTTTGCACCAAAACATCTCCAATGGAAGTGATGTACAAAGAACCAATTGCTTACCCCTGACTGTGGTTTTTAAAATGAATTCTACGGGTGTTATGCCTATGCTGCAGCCTTCTCTAGAACCTTCTACAGCTATAAAAACGTTGGTGGAAATCTGCACAGAGACATCTGTGTTCCCATCCAATACTGGGTTTAGGAATATCCATGAATGTAAGCACCTGCAGAAAGGATGGTTCAAGCATGCTGTGAATGCAGAGTATTTTTTAGGGATGGCAGTTACAGATAAGCAACTGTACAGCAAACCTTACTTGGAACTGATGCCAATGCCTCACTCTCCAACCTGGATGGATAACAGTGACTCCATAAACATTAACAAGCAAGAGGGTTGCCAGTTAATCACTAGTGTCCTTAATCCAGTAATCAAATTGCTAAGAGGAAATAGAAATCTTTCTTTTTCCCAAAGAGTAAAAAAAATAACTACAAAGTTGTGTGGGAAGTTACTGTGAGTACACAAAAAGCCAAGACGTGACAAACAGAAGTGAAAAGAACAATTCAATTCCAACTTCAGTATAGAATAAGAGAGAAAGAGAATAGTTTCACTGAGGCAAAAGTCAGATGCTACTTTAGGGAGCAAGATGAGGTCACAAGGCAGGCCTACCTTCTTGAGATAAAACATAGGATCTATACAAAGAGAAGAATGCCACCAAAAAAAAAAAAACCCTGTGTGTTTGTGTGTGTTATATATACAGAATTTGTATGTATACAGATACACACAAATATTTATCTGTTAAAATGAAAGCAATACCAAGCAGGAACAGGGGATTATATCAATATTAGAAATACACCTCAGAAAATGTCTCTTGCAGTGGCACAAAAAAATAGAATTGCTATCAATGCTAGAATTGGGTGCTAAAAATTGAAGAGAGTCATTCTACGATAAAGCATTCATTTATGAGTCTTTTATTATCACAGTTTAGAAGATCCATCACAACATGAATCAGAAAAGGAAAAAAAATGTTAGGTAATTCTCAAATTACAAAGCACAGCAGTATTCCTTTGGTTGTTGATGTTGAACACACCATAATGATACTCTTCGACTCAACCTGTAAGATCTGGTTGCAAAGAATTGGATTCAAAAGCTTAGAAGATGTTCAGAATAGTGAAAAAAATTGGGCAGCTAATATAGAGATGACTCTTGGCAATTCTGTGGCCAAAATATTACAATGGTACAGTTCACTGACCAATCTGTGGTGACTATTTGGGACGAAAATGAAGGTGAATCCCTGAGTGAGGTTGGACATCACATCTTTGAGATATATGGAAACAAAATACTTCTATTAATGAAATAATGCCAAGATATTCTGCAGAACAATTATTTGGAATTTCTGAACCAAGCTTTAACCAAGCTTGTCTAAAGACTATTATTCTCCCTAAGTTTGTGCAGTATGTGCAGTGCCCAACCAGAGGGAAGATGACTTTAGACCCTATGTACTCAAACTTAAAACAGGCATACAGAGCAATTCCCCTCCCTGGGCATGTCCAACCATCTCTCTCTGCTGTTATGCCCAAAGTATGTTCCCTCTTAGGAAAAGAACACAGCCAGTCATGAAAACTGTTAAAATCTGGCCAGAGGGTGAACTCAATCAGTTACAGGATTGCTTTGAAAGCACTGAGTGGAGCATATTTTAACACCTAGAATACACTGATATTGTATTCTCATATATCAAAACATGCCCAGATAATGTAACAGTGAACAAGTGCATCAGACTCTATGGGAATTGTAAACCCTGGATGTCAGCAGAGGTACGGATACTTCTGAGAGCCCAGAATGCCATCTTTAAGGCACGTGACAGAGATAAATACAATGAGGCCAGGGCAAATCTGCAGAGAGGCATCAAGGTAGCTAAACAAAAATATAAACGAAAGGTGGAGAACCATCTAGCAGACAACAACCTGAGGCAGGTGTGGCAGGGACTGCAGCACCTAACCAACTATAAGGGCAATGCGATGAAGACAGTCAACTCCAATGCCTCGTTGGTAGATGAGTTGAACACCTTCTTCGCCTGCTATGTCAAGAGACATGACCTTGTAGCCCCAGCCTGCTGGCCCTCCAACTCCCAGCCACTCACCCTGCATGTGAGAGCTGTAGTGAATCCCAATAAAACTGCAGGTCCAGATGGGGTGCTGGGGATAGTGCTAAAAACCTGTGCTGACCAACTATTAGAGGTCCTAACAAGGATTTTTAACATCTCCCTGCAAAATGCCAGTGTTCCATCATGTCTGAAAGCAGCCACTATCATTCCAGAACTTGAAGAAAACAGCAATAAATAGCATGAAGGATTACAGGCCCATTGCACTAACGTCTGTAGTGATGAAGTGGTTTGAGGAACTGGTTCTTCAACACCTCAGGTCATGCCTTCCATCAAACTTCGATCAATAACAATTTGCCTACAGAGGAAATAGGTCGACAGGCGATGCCATTGCTACTGCCCTACATTCTGTAGTGAGTCATCTAGAGAAACCTGGAAACTACATCAGAATGCTTTTCATAGACTACATCTTGGCTTTTAACACCATTTTGCCAGGCATTATCTTCGAAAAGTTGACTGACTTGAATTTCCCCTCTCTCACCTGTGCTTGGATTAAAAACTTTCTGATGGACCGTTCACAAACAGTGAGGGCTGGGTCTTTCACATCCTCCTCCCTGAAGCTCAACACTGGCTGTCCTTAGGGCTGTTTGCTCAGTGCCTACCTGTACTCGTTGTACACATAAAACTGCATATCTTCTGATCCATCTAACTTGGTAATAAAGTATGCAGATGATACCATCGCACTGGGTCTTATTACAGGATGAAATGAATTAGCATATAGAGAAGAAGTCCAGAAGTTATCCACATGGTGCTCAGAAAACAACTTGCATCTAAACACCAGCAAGACAAAAGAGATGGTACTAGACTTCTGGAAGCAAAGAGAGGAACCTGTCCTACAACCACTCTACATCAAGGGGGGGGGCGTGTGGAGAGGGTCTCCTCTTTCAAATTCCTGGGAATCTACCTTAGCCAAGATCTTACGTGGAAGAATAACATATTCCAGGTGGTCAACTCAATAGACTCAATAGAGACTCCATTTCTTTAGGGTCTTGAAAAAAATCACGTGAACAACAATTGATGACTTCCTTTTACTGGTCTACAATAGCAAGCGTCCTCACATATTGTATTACTGTAGGGTATGCTGGCTTGACAGTTGCAGACAGAAAAGCATTACAGTGGGTGATGAGCACAGCACAAAAAATAATGGGCTGCCCCCTGACCTCACTGGATGAAATTGCCTTAGCAGAGTGAGGAAAATCTTCAAGGATGATTCACATCCTGGTCAGCACTTCTTTACTCTCCTACCATCGGCCAGGAGATATAGGAGCATAGCCAGCTGAATGAATAGGCTGAAAAATAGCTTTTATCCATGGGCCATCAGACTTCTGAACACAACATAACAGCACAATTAGGTTTAATGATAGATTTGCAGGGCCAGCGCAATGTGCAACATGTTCATACCAGTGTAATATAATATAATGTTATATACATATGTGTATATGGGAATGTGTGCTAGTTATTACTTATTTGGGTTTAGGGTTTCTTTTTCTTTTTTTATTGAGTTATTAAGATGTATTCCATGTTACGGGGGTGGGGGCTGCACCAAGGGAGGCTTACTCTATCTCATTGTACACATATTGTGCATTGATTATAAAGGTTTGATTTGAACTGGACGCAATTGTTTACTTTTGAAGTGAACAAAAAGTTTGAAGATCTAAAACAGATCCTATTACTCCATATTTCTCAAGATGAAGTAATACCGAAAATAAAAGTCTTTTTCTCTTTCCTTTGAAGGAGATTGATTCGACTTCAAATACCTTTCTGCTAATTGTCCTGCTGGGTGGGAAGCACATAAATATTTGTAAGGAAAATAATCATTAACCTGGTGATATAACCAGATTTTATTTTGATCAGTGTTCACGTATTTATGATGGAATATGGATGGACTCAGAGAAGAGAAAAGAGATAAATGTGATCAAAGTTCCCCTGAATCTCATCAACTGATCAGAAAAATTCCACTCCATGTAACACAGAGAGGTCTCTTATTCTACCCTCTGAGGTTGGTTCGAGACCTTCGGGATCAGAAAGCTTACATAAGAGTAGACAGAGGTATTGTAAGAAAAAGGATACACTGATCTAACTAACTGGGGCACTATGGGCCCAAGAACAGCCAAAGACATTGATAAAGGTGATTTCAACCCATTTATCTTTCTGAACAGTATTTCTTTTGTGTCCTGGCACCTTTAGCTTTTCAGTCTTCTTATCCTGTGCTGTAGAGACATCTATGGATTGCCTAAGCAAAGGTGGACAAAGACTCTTTTTGGTAACTTTTGAATGTTCTGAGAAGTTGATTCCAGAATTTTGTCTGTAAGCATGTGCAGCAGGGCAATACTTTCTCCAAAATCTCATCTGCTACGAGGGTAGATTCAGGGTAGGCACAAATCAGAATCTGATGCACATTGACAATAATGAAGATACAATGCTTTCAACTATATATTTCTTTTTTCTTCTTCCTTCTAAGGAAGAGGAGAAATATATTTAAGTTTATACCTTTTTGGAACTACCGATATCCTCATCAAGCATCTAATGTTAAACTGATGTAGTTATTAAAACTTCACCATGAAGCTTTCTTTTGAGAGTACTGTGTAATTCATTTGTTAGCTGTTCAATCATTAAAGCATTGGTCAAAGGATGGTTTCTGCCTTTGAACATAAAAAATATACAGTCGACATTTTCAGATCCTGGAATTTAAATTTTTCAGAATTCACTTATATTTTATAATGTAAGAAAACATGAAAAGTACGTACCACTTTTTTTTTACTATAGCCAGTATACAATTTTACTTGTAGATTCCTAAGTCTCTCACTATAAAAGTGTACCTATGATGCCTTAACACAATAAAAAAAGTTCATAAATTGTTTATGGATAACATAGTACCTTTTGGTGGATGAAGTTTATGCCCAGTTTTCTCACACCACCCAACAGGGTGAATATCTGAAGAATCAGCATTCAGCCAAAAATCATAACAATCTGGGTATTCATCAAAATGAAGTCTAATTCTATAGCCACAAATCTAAAATCAGAGTATATAAAAATATACATATGAGTAGAAGTGCATCTCCTCATGGGCCTTAAGAGTGAATTATTGAATAGGGGAACAATTCTCAAACAAACTTTAGATTGCATAATCATTCAGAAGTTGAATCATACATTTAATAAAAGATGTACTGGTTACGAATTTAGATAAATTTAGAAACTTAGAATAATTAAAAGGCTTTACATAAATGCCAGAAAATACGACTTTGCAACAAAGCTCTTCTTACATTCTTATTTATAGCTTATAATTCTGTTACCTGGCTCTAAATGATGGGATGCCTCACTGCCTGCTATAACTTGTTTTTAATACTGATAAATGTATAGATAATATTGCTAAAATCAAGTTTCTTGTTTTATCATTGTGGCACTCACCTCTGCTATTGTAAGCACACAGTACATTGACTGATGCTCAGGATCCACTCCTTCTAGTTTCATTCCAACTTTGAATCCATTTTTGTTGTATGGGAAGGACTGGTACTAGAAGTAAAATGTCAAGTTTTATTTAGCATAAGTATTTCTAAAATACGCCAAGATAGGTATCTTATTTTTCTCTGCTAAGAAGAAAATCCAGATCTTCCACATTGATACCAGCTAATGAAACTTTTTCCCTCACCTCCATTAAAAAAAAAAAGCAACTACACGGACTAGATCAAAATCTTCAGGATAAAGTACATTATGCATTTCCTAAGTAATAAATATATTAATATTTCCGGATTAATGGCTCTGCATTTCTCATCTTTTACATTCCTGCTGGGTGAGTTGTATTTTGAACTTAGGTTAAGTAATTATGTCATCATATGCTTCATTATGCAATACAATATTGCATATATGTCTGCATGACCTTTAAGAATGTTTTTTTTTTTACTGTGTCAGTTATGCCTTTTAGTTTCTAATTGATTTTAGAGTTTGTGCCTTAAGCAGAGATAGTAAATACAAGGATGAGTAGAGCTGTGTTTCCTTATCTCTCTCTGCAGCAAAGCCCAGGAATTGCTTGCTGGAATAACAATGAAAAGATTTCGTGTAAGCCATATATATAAGTAAGCTGCCTTTCAAAAGATTCAACTCTACGTTTTCATACAATGAAAGATACTCATGTCTTCCTTTCTGTTATCATTTTCTTTAACCATTGTAAAATAATTCCACTGGCACCTCCTATTAATGTATACACATTGTCAAATTGTCTGTAATCAACATTCTCTTTAAGACTTATGTAACCTAGTAGTTCTTATTCTTGGTTCATCTGGGTACAAAAAAACTCTAATGACTGCCAGTAGTAACCTGCTAGCTTTGAAAAATAAATGACTCTTTGAATCCTCTCTAGTGATTGGTATTTATTGCCGAGGTTTTTCTACCACAGTGCTAAAACTAATTTTAAAACTAAGATTTTGACAAATTTCTTATATGAAGTTAAATAAATGCTGAAATAAAGTGTGAAAAGTATCTGCTTCTTCCACAATGATTTTTCTACTTATCCAATGAAGATATAACCATGCAAAAATCAATTTACTTTAAAGAATAATTTTACAAGCAGAATTTTGCATTACTGTTTATACTAAAACGAGTGTAAGAAAGAATGGACTTGCAAGTTTCCAACAGGTGTTATTGTTTCGCTCTTTGAAACTGATTGACATACAGTAAAACAAGTCAATGGTCCAGGCAAAAGAAATCACAATTAAGAAGCAATGTGTGTCTGTGGGTAGGGGCAGGGGAGATGCCACAAGATTATATACAATTTTCTATTAATCCTTTTCTAGAAAGCCAAGTCTCACCACTCCTTTTTGTCTACTTTAATGACTATTACTAACCACATTAACTGTAGTTAATTAGGATTACTTCCATAAAATTATTGATGTACAGTTACCTCAAATGAAGCTTCTCACCAGAGGTTTCTAGTAATCAAGGCTGTAACCAGTGATCCTGTCAAAATACACAGGATCCACATGCATTCAACTTAAACTATTGCTATTGCTATTGTTGTAGAGTCCTTCTTGTAATTCTTACTAAATTTGCTCCATAATAAATTACTATTTTCCCAGATCCAAAATTGTATGTATAAATAACAGCATCTATATATACATTAGAAGAATACCAGGAATGGATACAGCATGTAGGCAGAGAAATGTTGCATATAAAGAGTACTGTTTTTGTATGCCAAAATGATATAATCTAGAATTCTTTAACTGCCTGTAAAAATATGAGATTTCTGTTTATTGTTTCTCTAACACAATCCTTATTTTAGTCTATACAAAAATATTCTACATAATGTCCATTTAAAAAGTCATTAACTTTTAATGACTTTTATCTAACTATTACAACTATTGAAATGTTTCTTTTCTATTCAGGATTGTTCACAGTTTGTGGTCCAATTTTTTTTATATACATAGTTTAGATATATAAGCCACTCCTCCAACTCATTACTGACTCTTAGCTGCATGCATTTTAAAAAAACCCACACAATTGCTAAAATAAAGCAAAAGGGAATAAACATAATGGGTGAACCAAAAAAACCTATTAAAAAAGGAACAATGTATTCCAAATGGACATAGCTAACTTATCTCAGAATTTGGGGTAGGGAAAACAGGTTAGAAACTTATCTTCACCAGTGTACAAACCAAAACCAAGCACAAATGCATACACCTAGCTTCTAACTTCAGGCTGCCAGCAGTAATAATACCAATGAATTCTTATTGCAATGTTTTGGAATTGGGCATTTAGTAGCATACAGAAATAATTTTAAATACATCGATCAGTTCAAAAATATAAAGAAGTATGAAATAACAATTCAAACATTATGCATAATAGTTTTAAACGAAGGCAACAGCTTATTTAGCTAAATCAGCATCAACATTTAAAGCCTGCTGGGGAAAAAAAATAGGTTTTCAGCTGCTGTTAAAAAATGTTTAGAAGTGTTAAATACAATACAACTAGAACTCCAGAACTATGGTGTCACTATGAAAACCTGCCCACTTATATGTGCGGTACCTATAACAAAACAACACCTGGAATGATCTCCTCTACATCAGTTATTACATATAAACATAGTAACATCTGTGAACTGCCTTTTGGGAACTAACATAACCTTATCAGTCATGTCAAAATTTTAAGTTCGCCTTTATTTAAGACAATTATCTAGCAAAGTATATAGTCCTCAAACCAATTAATTAGGATTTTACAGGAGAGCTTACCTCTTTAAAAATCTTAGGAGGTGCTGCTGTAGCTTTTTCTTCTTCCAAATATGAAGACCAACTCCATGCTTTCTTTCCCTTTGACATTAAAGCTGAAATTAGAAATCAAACAATTAGAAAATTAAATCTATTCTCAGAAGACATTTGTAAGCTGCTATCCGCATGTTTTGCTTACGAACTCCTGAAAAGCAACTTATCACCAAGTGATTCTCTTCCTTGCCTCATTCATAGATAATAATTATCTTGGTGAAAAATCTTGTATTACTGTTGGGTAAATATGGTAACATCATCCTATATACTTCAAAACTAGTAAAGTAATGTTACCAAACAGGTAATCATAAAATTATGACATGCCTAATAAATCTATATTTTGAGGAACCCTGCCTTGGAGTTTTGATTTCCTATGGGCTGTTACTTGGAACCCTGACCACCTTGATTTTCAGTAGTTCATTTAGTGACCATTCAAAGTTACAATGGCACTAAAAAAGTGACTTATGCAGTTTTCACTCACCTTTGTAGCATCCCGATGATCATGTGATCAAAATTCAGACGTTTGGCAACTGACTCACAGTAATGACCTTCATTGTGTTCCCAGGTCATGTGATCAACTTTTGCAACCTTTTGACAAACAAAATCAATGGGGATGCCATATCCACTTAACAACCCTGTTACTAACTTGTCAGCTGTGGTGATTCACTTAATAACTGCGTAAGAAAGGTCTTAAAATGGGGGAAAACTCACTTAACAAGTGTCAAACAACAGAAATTTTGGGCTCAATTGTGGTTGTAAGTCCAGGTGAACACAACAGCTTGCTGTTAATTAAGACAGCAGGGATAGTAGATGATTACCGTCAAAGTGAAAATTATAGATCAGTTTACAGGTAACTAATACTGCCTAATCTTATTATTTTCCTTAAAGAAGCATATTCTCTCTTTTAGGAAACTGACTCCACAGTAATAGCATTTTACTACTTAGTTAATATTTTGGATTTGTCACTTTTTAAAATATGCAACACTTAACTTTCTACAGGGTCCCAAAAATTAGTTGAACAATTTCACCTATGTGGAATAGAAATCCCCATCAGTGTTCAGGAAAGAGAATAATCTTAATTTCATTTATACTTTTACTTTAAACTTTCCTATGGAATGGGAAACATTAAAGACAGAATATTTGAAGCTTTTAATAAAACAATAAAATGTAAGCACTTGAAGGGCGATGCTGTTCAATTTTTGCTTTTACAAAATACTGAATGTTTTGCTATGTACAGCATAGTTATTATAATAAAGTGGTATCATTGACTAAATATAATAGTATATTCTTTTAATTAATTAATTTAATATTTGTATAGCCATTTATCCCACTTTAATGACTCTGGGCAGCATACCTAATTAAGAATGTATAAAAACGGATTGAAAACAATCAATTTAAATTAAAATAAAAACAAAATAAATCAAATTTTAAAAAGCAATGACGTAAAACAGAGTGAATCCATTAACTGTCATATAACCATCTAACAGCCTCTACTGTATCATAGCATCACTAAGCTAGTTGATAAAGCTATGTTGGAAGGCAGGGTTGAACAACTATGACAACTTTTACGACTTGTGGACTTCAACTCCCAGAATTTCTAAGCCATCAGGGGAGTTGAAGTCCACAGGTCATAAAGTTACCATAGTTGCCCTCCCCTGTTTTAAGAGCTTTCTGGAAAACTAACAGAATTGGGTTCAACCTCACCTCAGGGGCGAGGTGGGGGGGGGGGGAAATGATGTCCCAGAAGGTGAGGGCTATGTCAATTTTATCAACCAAACATACAGTGGGAATGTTCACTATGGCATTATGAAAAATCAATGACCAGAATATATTTGCAAACAGTATAAATATGTAAAATTCACAGATTCATATAATATGGTTGCTCACTTCTGATTGTACACTTAATCAATCCATTTACCTCAAGACATATTTTAAGTCTGAAGGAAAACTGAGGAACTGAAGGAAAACTTTATTCTGCTAAAGTATTATAAATCAACTTACTCTGTTTTAAAATTGCCACCTCTCGTTTTCTTTTCCGTGTGGCTCTTTGAGATACTCTCAGTATTCTTCCTTCAGAGTTCTCTTCCTAAATTGCAAAATTAAATATTGCGACTGGCATAATTATCATTTATAATTATCAAACAAAGAAGTTCCTGTTCTGACAGTATTTTGAATATTTAAATATGAATTCAGTTCATGTAAAAATCAATGGAGAATGAAGTTTCAGCCTGCAGAGTGGTGTTAGATTAAACTAGGAAGATAGTATTATGAACAACTTAAGTACACCTGAAACCAGATGTACGAATAAAATTCAATTTTGATTTGCAATATTAACAGTGAACTACAATACAGGACTTTTCTAATTATTCTCTCAATACAAAAGAGAAGAATAGCAACAGGCTCTCTGTAAGACGCTTTAAGAAAATGACTACACTGTAGACCAGATACTGTATACTGTATAGTTTACTATTCTCATTCTATCTACATGAAAATAAATGCAACAGTCAGAAGAGTGGTATATATTTCTTTAACACCAGCCCAATCCCAACTCCAACATCCAGTTGGGCAAGCATTCACAACATTTGTCAATAACAAAATAAAATGACTGTTTGTCTATCAATCAAATGATTGGAATGCCATAATATTGCTGAATTTTACAAGATTTCAATATTCTTATATTTTATAAGATTTCTAATAAAAAATCAAGTTCATAAAATTCAGGGAAGGGGAGTTATTTGAGACTGCTGAAATATCACATAGTCCAGAAATCTCATGAGACTGGGGCAAATCAGTTAAATTTAGATTTAAATGTACTACTCCATTTATGGTTGTTCAATCAACCACTGAACAAATTATGATTGGCAACAGGCTTAAAGTGCACAAGTTTTACAAGCAGGAACTATGAACAGTACTAAAATTACAAGAAATGGTCTAATCTAGAACTGAAAAATACTAACTGTTTCTTTATCTTTTTCTTCAATAACCTCTCCTTTGGGTGGCAGTTTGCTTTTTCTCTTTTGAATGCCCTTAGAATAGTCTTCGTCACTGCATTCTGACACATCTTTTTCCTCCTTTGATTCCCTAGAATGATAATTAAATTGCATTAATTATCACAAGGAAAAAGTTATGATTCACAAAACAAGACTTTGCATCTTTCAAAACTTTCCTTTCCCATTTCTCCTCAAAGCGCATACTTTAAAAGGGCATTTTAAAAGAAAAGAAATAGCAAATTTGAACGCTGTCAGGTGGAATAATAGAAAGACTGCAATCCATTGAAAGATTGAAGAGATTATTATGTTAAGGCAGTAAAATAAATTTCTCAAATGAGCACAGTAAAAGCAACGGTGCAATAATTATTTGCATTAGTGATAAATTGAACTACACTATTACTAACAGAGAAGAAAACAGAAAATATGCAGTCTTTCCCTTTTTAAGTTAATGCATGGTCCTGAACAAAAATACATGACTTTCCTGCCATAAATTCCAATATACTGGATTGCATCTAAATAGAACTTTTATAAAATCAAAGTGAATAATGCAAACTTTTTTGATCATATGGTCATATACTAAGTAAAATTCTATGAATAAATACTGGTGCTGCAATCTTTAACTAGAAGTCAAACTTGCTGGGTTTTATTTTTTAATAGATATGTATCAGAACTGTTCAAATTCTTATAGCACTCAGGAATGTGAATGAAGCAGCTATCTTTGACAGCCATGTGTTTTTCTTTTGCAGGTTTACTTCAGCTGCTTTTTTAAAGACTGCTTCTGAATATCTTATGCTTCTGTTCTCTTTCAAAGAATGTGACTGCCCTAAAGATCCAAGGCTGCATCCTGTTGACACTTAGCTATGAATTATACGGAATGGTAATCAAACACATGACTATTCTGGCAGATTTATATTATGCTCACAAACCAACAGTGGTAATTACCGAGAAAAATATGGCTGAGATGTATAAGGTCAATACTGTTTCAAGCTCTTGGGGATTCTTTCATTTATCAACTTATTTAAATAATTGCAAAAAGCATTTGCCTTGTTTTGTATAACTGAATAGGGATCAATAATGCGGTATCAAAAACTCTACCCTGTGTACAGTATCCCCAAATGGCATTATAGAAGTTACATAGAAGCATTCTTAATAAATGTATGTTTGAATTCTTGTGAGATCACCTTTGTTCTAACCCTGGAATTTGTTAAGGGTGGATGGTTTCACCTGCAACCACTATACAGGACTGCATGATGGCACCTTCCTCTAATATCCCCGTACTTTTTCTCCTTTGCTTCACAAACCCAGCAGTAATTAGCAACAATAATACAACATAATTCCATTTTTAAAAAATCAACTGACAGCTCAGCAAGTATTTTTATCCAGTGTTCCCTTAGGCGACAACAGAATTTGTACTTGCCATGATATTGTGTTGTATGTATTATATTAACTCTTACTTGTTTTTAAACAGATGGGCACATTTTTGGCTGCAAGTTCTTTCTCCAGCTACAAACTCCACTGATGTTCCAGACTGAAAACAATTTTCACAAAAATGAAGCCCATCTGCCTTTGCAGTTTCCTTCAATTTTGGTGGCCCTTCTGTTTTTTCTGAGAATGCTACACAGAAGAAAGAAAGCAGTGAATTCTCAGGATAACATACAGGTGGGGGAAAAAAAGATATTAATGAATTATGTCAAACAAAATGACCAAGAGTTTTATCTGGGAAACACATCTAGCACATGTCTGCCATTCCTTAAAGCAGCTATATCTTTACCCATGATTGTGTGGCTGCTTTTGCAGCTGTAGAACAATCTATAGACAGAAAACATATTTGGCTGATGTGTTACAACTTTCATGTTGCAAAGCATCTTTTTGTTTTTGAGTTCAACCTCTTGCGCCTCTTTAATACTGATATACATTTATCAGTTGATTATAGGCTTCCCACAAGCTATCAGTGCTGACACTTTAGGAAAATCTTACAGGCTTCATCTAAACCATTTATTCAACAACAAGCTTATTTCTCTGAGTGATGGTGAACAATTCAATAAAAATTTCAATACAGTGTGCATTTGCTGTAAAAGTCAACTGTGTGTCAAGGATAATAAGAATTCGTACTGGAAATAGAGAAGCCAATATCATAAAAGCATTGTTTTGGTTTTTGTATAGTTTAAATTTTTTAATCTGTATATTTTTAATAGTTCCAAAGTCATTTTACAGTGGAGATGAGTAGCATAAAACTTTAATATATAAAAAAACAGATTAATAAATAAATAAAGATCTTATATAAATCAATGTTGCAGCCACATCTAGATTATAGTGTGTAGTTTTGGTTACCACATGTTAAAAATAGTGGAACTAGAGAAAGTTCAGAGGAAAGGAACTACTGGTAAGTTGATCAAAGGACTGCATCTTACAAGGAACTGTTGCGAGTTTGGGGGGCGCTTATTTTAGAAAGAAAGCCAACAAAAGAGTACACTGAATAAAGTGTACAAAACTGTACATGATATGGATAAGGAGAAGCTGTTTTTTCCTTCCCAAAATATTAGACGCAGATGTTAATGAAACTGAATCTTGGAAGAATCCAGCAAGACAAAACAAAGTATTTTTACACCATCAATAATTAAACTTTGGAATTTGGAGCTATGAGATATAATAGCAGCTACCAACTTAGCTGGATGCAAAAAAGAGTTGACCAAATTCACGGAATAATTCTTTCTTGTGTTACTGGTTGGCCACTGAGAAGACAGATGGATGAATGACATAAATTGACCAACAGTCCAATCCAGCAAGACACTTCTTAAGTTCTTACTAGCCAACATTTAAATTACTACTTACATCAAGTGGTTTGCAAGCTTAAGAACTTTGGAAAAAATATTCTATGAAACAGATTTCAATATATAAAAGCTATTGGACTGGATCCCAGATGAGCAAAATTCTGCTCACTGGAACTCACAGGAGAAATAAGGACAAGTGATTTTTGATGAATTTGCCATTTTCCTGCAGAGATGCTCCAGAGAACTGTGGAGCAGCATGACAGCCGCAAGGCAACAAGAGAATTCACAAATTAAATCTCCTTTAGACTTTCTCTGTTGGTAAGATTTTGCTGAACCTGGTCTCTTTCATAAATGAAAGATAAGCTCCTTCTGGAAGCATAAGTCTGTAAATATCCAGCATTTAGAGCAGGAATGGGCAATGTTCTCATTATTGGGGAATCAAGTATAAAATTTGGGGGAGAGTGAAACCATAGTGAACAGGGAAATGTGTGGGCAGAGCTTAAGTCAACTACAGCAATTTGTCTTTTTTCTTAAATTGAGTTAAGGCCACTTTGGGTCTTACAATATCATTTCCAGGGCTTCCCACACAGCCTTATACATCCCTAAGGCTAGAAACTGTTCGGCCCAGAACACAATTTAATTCAGCAGCAGATCTTTTCTGAAATATTCAGAATCCTATCACCTAGTTCTTAATTGGTTCTTATTAGTTTTCCATGGGCTTAAGAAGAAGATGATTGTGTTTTAGCTTCACCACAGACAAATATATAGGAACCACAAAAACTTTAAACAATCTATGGAACTGCCTTCTCTGATCCTTTTATCTGGTGCCACTTTTATTTTTAGTTCAGTCTTCGGATTATGGCTTAACTGTTTCAAGAGACAAAATGTGATTCTGTGAGCTAAGAGATGGTGTTGTATATTACAAGAAAGCAGAAGCTGCAACCTTCTGCTAAGCAGTAACTTTTTTTTTCTTTTAATATAAATCCTGTTGATTTAGCGCCAATGTTTATGTGAATGTTTTAACTGCATTTAACATGACTATTGTTTCCAGGCCATGAGAGCAAGCACTTGATCAAGATTGGGGCCCATGTAGCAGACAAACAGATCTAATCCTTTCTTTCCCTTATGGCAATTCTAGGGAAGGTAGAACAGCATGGGTTTTTTAAGGAAGAATGCTTTGATTATGCCAAATCAGGGCTGTCTTAACAGCATCATGGGCCCTGGGCAAAGCAGTGTACTGGGGCCCTACAACAACTACTTACAGGAATAAAAATGTAAATGGTCGATAAAATTAAACATATATTTTCATGTTTGTATTAATAAAAAATGGAGTAAAATGTAATAAATATGTTGCTGTATTTATACGATACAAGGTGCATTGAAGGGTTAACACACAGAGATTAGTATGGGAACCCTATGCTTGTGGGGCCCACGGGCAAGTGCCCATCAGGCCCACGCATTAAGACAGCCCTGCGCCAAATGCGTATCTCTGGTCTCAAGCTTCACTTCCCCCTTCCCCCCCACCCATTACTTGCTACCCCAAACTGTTTTAAAAGTGGGAAATTACACTAACATCGTGATTCATTCTTTGAAACAAATTTTAGAGTATTTGTAAAACAATTCTGCTCAGATGCCACCTCTTACAACAAAAATTATAACCTTGCTTACGACAGCTAGACACACTGATATCCATATGAAATTGTGATGCCAAGAAACAAAATTAAAATAACTGTACTGACCTTCTTGGACAGTTGGCACCATCCAAGTTGTGGTAGCTGTAGCCTTCTTAACACTTTCCATCTCTGTTACATCAGTGATTACTTCTAGAGCTCCAAATTCATTCACACAAAACTGATTTTAAAATGTGAAAAAAATAATACGAAAAGTTTTAGTATCAATTATAATTTGTATTTTTTACACAAACACACACACACACACAAAGTGATATTTATTCTTTATCATATGGCTCCTTAATTATCTCATTACTTATTTTAATTGCCAATGGGTTTGATTTTAAACAATAAAATAAGAAGTAGCTTTTATATTGCTACATATACAGCCAGTCTTTGATTTATAGCCATTTTTACCAACCAGTCAAATTTCAATGGCATATAAGTCTAAGTGCTATTGCTATTGCTATGGGACCCCAGAATGCTACAACTATTGTAAATATGTACCAGTTGCCAAGTGTCTGAATTTTGAACATGTGACCATAAGGAAATTTCAAATTTCAATGGCACTGAAAACAGTGACTTACAACTGATTCTCTGTTACTTCTATTTCTGCATCCTTATGGTCACATGTTCAAAATTCAGACACTTGGCAACTGGTACATATTTACAATGGTTGTAGCATTCTGGGGTCCCATAGCAATAGCAATAGCAATAGCACTTAGACTTATATGCCACTTCGTAGTGCTTTTACAGCCCTCTCTAAGCGATTTACAGTCAACATATTGCCCCAACAATCTAGGACCTCATTTTACCCACTTCGGAAGGATGGAAGGCTGAGTCAACCTTGAGCTAGTGAGATTTGATTGCCATTTGCAATTTACAAGCTGTCTTCCGGCAAGCAAAATTAATGGGGGTACTGACTGATTCACTTACGCTGCTGTACCCCATTCGGGATCTAATTTATACATTATCTTCTGAATTTTAAAAATAACATTCTCACCCACCTGAATTGAAATAATAGGCAAAGCCTGCTTATCCCTGAGTGCATCTGTCTCAGTGAATGTATTCCTGAGCTGTTTTCTATTTATTCTTTAAACATTTATTTCAATTTTAGACTGAACAAGGACCAGAATTCTCAGGATAGCACGCATATCAAAGATGAAAGTGTTGGGGAAAATTACAGAAAGTGTGAACATAAAATAAACAAAGCTATATAATTAAATGGGAGTAAAATTAAGGAAGGCTATTGAAAGAAAAAAACAGTAGAATGCCAGTACCATCTAGTGGTCATGTATAATTCCATTGAAAATACCTTTGAAAATGAACTTTCTGAATGGGACTGAATGGTATTATGCAGTTTCGTTTTTCAACAACAAAAAGTGCAACAATTTTTTAAGATACTGTACCAGCACTTTTTCAAAGACAAGTGCATATTGTAAACTCCTGTCTCTGCTACCTTTTCCTTTCCCTTTTGTTTCCCCTGCAGTGAATTTTTGATTATAAAAACCCTAGAGCAGGAATGTCAAACTCAAAGCCCAGGGGCCAGATCCGGCCTGGTGGGGGGTGCTTAGATCTGGCCTGCAGGGCTGCCCTGGAAAGGGAGCTCGGGAGGTGCCCACAGGTGCTCCCAACATGAGTGACATTGAATTAGCTATGCCCACTCTGGCCCCCTTAGGTCAAACACCACCCGGATGAAGCCCTCAGTGACATCAAGTTTGATATCCCTGCCTTAGAGCTAGAGGCTATTTTCTGCTCTGTAAATACATACTAACACTTTTATGTAGTTCAAGAATGAACGGTATTCATAAAGTTTGAAAATCTTTTATGTGCTATTCACTCATGTTACACATAATATCAACATCGTAGATATAAAAATTGGTTTGGTATTAGCGTCATTTCAGCCAATGCTAGAGTACATAAACATTTTTGATATTATGTTTCTTCACTATTGTGCCAAATTTTATTGCTTTCCTGATAAATTTTTACTTGCATTAAGTTTATGCTCTTAAGAGAGATCCAAATGAAATTAAATATGTGTTTCTAGGGATATGGAAAGCAGACCCACTCCATTTCAGTGTTTCATAAGGAGAAGTCTTGCTTTGTGTGTTGCAAAGCATGGATAAGAGGCTAGTCATCCTCAAACTGGTGCCTTTACCTGCTTCTGTTCACGTTCAAAAATCACTTTGAAAGTGGACTCTCAAAGCAAGGCATATCTGTGACAACTGCACTTAACATGCAGGTGGTTAAAAATGGAAATAGCAGCAGCTGGGAGAGTGGATTAGGACAGCTGCAGAAATAGATGGGAGAATTTAATTATTTTCTCTCCTGCTGTGATCCTGAAGAGGATCCATCTTCCGATATTTGCTTTGAGGGGCAGAATCCTCTGGGGCTCAGCATTCTAAGGGCATTGTTTTTTGCAGCTGGTTCCTGTTTACTACCTTAGGTTCTACATGTAATCAAAATAGCACCTCTATCTCTGGCACCCCTGCATCACACAATGACAATGGGAACTGCATGTAAATGGAATACAGATTCCAAGTAAGAAAATGGAATAATTTAAGGCACTTTCAGATTGTTGCAAACCAGATTTGATAAAAGATTTATTCCTGGCTAGCTCTATTTGGCCATTAGGTTCTGGCACACATCATTTCTGAATGTATTCCCAGGCTCAGCTATATCTATTTTCAGAATGCTTTTTAAAATAGATGCATTCACTTGTTTAGTTAGCAATAACAATGTACTAGGCATACTTGTAACGTCACTTTGAAAACAGGGCATTGAAAAACACACAAGTACAATTATTTTTTAAAAAACAGTGTTCCACATATTGCTACTTTACCAGGAAGCAATTTTAAATTATTGCAGCTTGTCCAATTTGATTGGAGCACTTGAATCCAAAGGTGATTGTATGTACTCATCAGAGTGATTCAGAAAAGCAGGGTCCTTCACTTTTCTATATGCCCTTCAGTTTGGAAGATATCAACTTTTAAGTTCTCTACACAGTTCACAGCGATTCTAATATGCTGAAGTGTTTCTGATTTGAACATACTGCTTTGCCTGACAAATGGAAAAGTCCCAAGCCTTGAAACTCCATGGCAGATGAAAGTTACTTATTGCATTAAATGCCAGACTGCTGCAGCATTTTTATTTCATTTTGTCTGAACGTTTTAGTAAACAAGTTTGGATGTTGAAATATTTTGTAACATACAATGTTTGAAACAAATCTGAATAATGAATGAAAGACCAATTTTCTTGCAGGCAGTCAAAAATGTAAAAAATGGCTCATGTATGAAATTGCTTTCTATAAATAATCTACCCTTTTATACTAAAAATAAGAAAAACAATAGTGCAGTGTGAATTGCTTTACATAATTCAAGAGACCTGTATTTTAATGTACTACTAATAAATATTTTTTCTGGAGTGACCCTCTGTTTGATTTCTCTTCTTTTGAGGTTAGAAAGAAGTTGCATATACCAACTAGGATTGTTGTTGGTGTGATTCTAAGCCTTCTCACTTAATACAAATCTTAATTCACTATTTCAGTTATCAAAAGCAATCTGTTCTGGATCAAGTTAAGGATTTAAAGTTCATAGAATTGCCTTAAGATCCTCTCAAAACTACAGAAGAAAGTGTAATTTTAAAAAAATATTAGAATGTGCAGAAATGGATACATTAAAGCTTAAAATTAAGGAGAAGGAAGAAACAGAATATTTTTAAACATGGGATTCATTTTATCAATGGCTAACTAACAGAAACAGAAGTTAGAATTTTAAAAGCTTAAGAGAATGATTAATTATATAAGGAAGGTTTATTGAAATGGATAAGCAAATATTATGTGACTGTTATGAAGATTGTTACTATTATTACTATTTCTCAAAATTAACTGTACTCAGACAACACAATGTTCATGTAGACATTGAATTTTTTATGTTTATAAAAAATGTATAAATAAAATATCAAAATAAAAGAGCCTCTAGCTTTGACAGAAAGCTTTAAAAAAAAAAAGATCCTCTCCAAACTATTCATTTTTAAAGTGCCAGCCTGAAAACCGCCCTGGCATTTTGCAATGTGGGGCAATCCAAATAAAATTGATCCACTTCCTTGAGTACCTAAGTAATGATACCTCTTCCTTGAGTACCTAAGTAATGATACCTTTACCGCTGAACAAGGGGTAACATCTTTCATCTAATATCATTACTAATACGACTGCCACAAACTATTGTTATTCGAAAGCAGGAGAGTTTCTTCCATATCTTCCTAGTTAAAGAAACCTGACCAACTATAACAGAGGCGTTGTGCATGATTAGTACAGTATGAGTAAAGTACAAAGTGTATTTAGGTGGGAAGAAGAAGTTGAATACAAATTCTGGAGCCAGAGAAGAATGAGCAATGACAAACTGTAGGTGCTGTAGAAAAATCAAAAAATTCAAATGCTTAAGTAAGATACTTTCTATGCATTGGATGTGTGGGAGGCGTGTTGAGAAAAAAAATGTGCATTTGGCCTACATTTAGACTTGGTCACGTTTTAAAACAATTCGGAGAAATAATAAATTAATAACAAAATCTTCTGGCAATATAGCTGCATTGATCCCTTTTCCAAAGGAAACCCAAGTCATTTTAGTTAGAAAGCCCCTTTCCAAAATATAAGCAAGCAGATAGGAGGAAGAAGTCATTTCCTCAGCACAAGGAAAACAACAAAGAACAGAAAGTTAAAATCTGTCTTTAAAATGTGCCCTTTCTGAACAGGAAGAAGCTGGTGAGCCCAAGCTTTTTTCTCAAACACACACCAAGATCTTACTTAAAAGAATAAAACATAGATGTGAAACATCCTCTCTTTATTTGTTCAGAAATTCAGAATGACTAATGCTAAACTTAAGTTTCAGCCTAGAAAGAAGAGAAAGAAGAGATGGAAGGAGAGAAGACGAAAGCACCAGAGGCAAAACAGCATGATCCTTGAAAACTTAATAGGACACATTTCATTTCCCTCAATTAAACATTCTGAACGCTGAGCATGGAAATGTTGTACAGCAGTCTAGAAGTAGAATTAGAGCTGAGGAGACAATTTGGAATCAAATCTCCATCCAGTTATTCACTGGAATTGTTTTAAGCACTATATCTTTGTGTATACTCCCAAATAAATATGAAACAAATGTATTTCTTTATTACTATTTGTGATCAAATGATACATTTGACAAGTTACTCTTTTTGCAGTGTTTACTGGAGATGATTCTTTATATCAGCATACAGAGATGTGACTTCTAGGGTTTAGCCTTCAATTAACGATAATTTGTTCAGCAACCATTAGAAATTATGATGGCACTAAATGAGATGTATGGCCAATCCTCAATGTTGCAGACACATGACTCAATGTTGCAGTCATGTGACTGTGATTCAAGTCCTTAGCAACTGGCTTTCAATTTCAAGGGTTGCAAGTGTCCCACGGTCACATGATCACCATCTGCAATCTTTACTGCCATCTTCCAATGAACAAAATCAGTTAGAAAGCTGGCAGGAGACTGCAAATAACAATCCCGTGACATCACAACTGGTGACCATGGAGGATTCACCTAATAACTGCAACTGGAACTGCCAGAATTGCTGTCAAAAGTCAGCAGTCATGTGACATTTTGTTTTACAACCACGTCATTTTACAATCCCATTTATCATCATTTTCCCAATGAGTACCTGTTCAGTATTTTTATTCATAGAACAGTTCCTTAATCCATGAAATAATGGATTAAATGAATGCCTTTATGGTTTGGTTGAAGCTTGCATATAATTGCAATTCAATCTTACAAAATCATGCTCATGTTACTGGGCCAGCAAAATTTCTATGAGGTGGTTTATACATGCACAGATGTGCACTTTCCAATGTATATTTTATTATAGGAATTGATTAGAAAGATACAATTTTGACTTTATTTTAACATACTAGAAATGCTTCTAAAGCATAAAACGGAGAAATCAAAGAGAGGAATATTCATTTTTGTATCAAAAGTACTAGCACAATTATCTAATTAGAGGAAGCAGAAAGAACAACCTGGAGCCAGTACAAAATCAAAATCATCTTCAATCACTGGAAGAAAGGGAGAAAATTCACACACAAAGAAGCTATCAAAAATTTTCAAAACAGTATCTTCCAGATTTTAACCTCCTTTTTATTGAAGTGCTGATTAATTTCACACAAATTTCTGTGATATGATTGAAAGATGATGCTGTTGATTAAAAGACCTTAATTAATCTCATATAACGCTTTCTAAACAAAGAGCACTTAAAGCAGCCAAATTATATAAAATAAATGGCAAGAAGGAAGGGATTGCTCATTGGCAATTTGCCTCAATTCAACCAGTTTTCAATATTCTTAACTAATATGTATAGAAATTTCATAAAAGTTTTTTTTAAAAAAAAGAATCCATACTATCTTTCAGATCAGCTACAAGGGTCAGGAATTAGGAATTTGTGCAGCTTTTGTATTGTCCAATGGATGAGAATGTTTGCCTTGTTTCTATTCCATATTATGCAACATCTTAATAAAACTCCAGGAAGCAAACTCAACTATATAAGCTGAAAATCATTCACAGTTGAGAAACTGTGATGATTTGAAAGAATAAGAAATGGTGTTCGATTTGTTTTGAACGTGACATTCTTACAGGGAGTCCTTAACTTACAACCACAGAATTTCCATTGCTAAGCAAGACAGTTATTAAATGAGTCGTCACGCCCAATTTTATGACTTTTGCCATAGTTATTTAGCAAATCACTGCAATTGTTAAGTGAATCAGATGGTTATGACGCAAATCCAGCTTTCCGCATTTGACTTTGCTTGTCGGAAACAGACTGGGAAAGTTGCAAATGGAGATCATATGAGTCCAGGATGCTGCAGCTGTTCTAAATACATGCCAGTTGCCAGAATTTTTATCATGTCATGTAGAGATGCTGGGACAGTTGTAGTTGTATGGGGATATTCCAACTATCAAATGAGTTTCTTTCCAAAGCTTGTTACTTTTATCACTTTGAAATTAAGATGCTAAAGTTAGGACTTAAGTTTAATATGCTCCTCTTGTTTTTACTAGATGATTTTTTTGCTTCTTTTATATTATGCAGTTCCCTTTACAGTTTACTGTTACGTAATATTTTACAATTAAAAGTAACATACTTTTTTGTTCTCTAATTAAAATAATCACACCTTTTAATATAACATTGTACATCTCTCTGTTCACATCTCTGCAATTACAGTACCTTCAAATCACTTCCTGGCAAGGTACCAATTCCATCCTTCCAGTCCATTACACTAAATACATCAAAATCTTGCCCATTTCCACTACAAGCTGGTTCATTCATGGTGGATTCCCTGTAAAATAAACGAGGAAGGTTATATCTCTAATTCAATTTCATATTTTTTTATCTAAAAACTGTATTATCAGATTTTTTTTAAAAAAATCATCTGTTCGATATTATTTAATAACAAGTTTTACATGATTCCAAAATTCACAAAAACCCTATAGAAGCCAGGAAAATGTCAGCGTTTCGAACTTCTCAGTTGACTAGGATTCTTCACCATCTTGGATAGTAATCCAATTGAGTTCCTGGGAAAAGTCTGTGTTCACAGCGACTGTCAAAACATACATACTTACTTAGAAGTAAGCCCCACTGAATTTAATGGAAATTATCCAAAAGTTAAATTTACCTATCACTGCTAGAATAAAGACACTAACATTATAGTAATAATAACCTTTATTGTCACTCCACAACATATGTATGAGATTGTTGGAGCTCCCTCAGTGCACACTCCCCCAACACAATACAACTCACAGTGGAGATAGAAAATCCCTAACCCAATAAATCATATCCATGTGTATATTTTCAAGATATAAAAAACTACCTTGAGCATTACGCAAAATGATTCATATACAACAATTAAAATTCATTTCCAACTTTACTGATATAAAAACTGCTAATTTATTAAGGAATCTGATTTTTTTTTAAGCCGGAAACCAAGTACTACAAATAGCAATAGCAATAGCATTTAGACTTATATTTTACTTTACAGTGCTTTACAGCCCACTCTGAGCAGTTTCCAGAGCCATCATATAGCCGCCAACAATCTAAAGTCCTCATTTTACCGATCTTGGAAAGGTGGAAGGTTGAGTCAACCTTCAGCCAGTCAAGATCGAACTCCTGGCAGGGAACAGTGAATTAGCCTGCAATACTGCATTCTAACCACTGTACCACCACGGCTCACTATAAGAAACAACTTAATAAAACACATAAAGAATTGTAAAGCCTAGTGGACCAAGCTATTGTTATTATTTTTTAATTATAATTTTATTAAACATTTCAATTAAAAAGAAAAAATGCAAACTAAGAAAAAGAATAAAAAGAAAAAATAGAAAGTGCCAAAAATTAAGAAATATAAAGAACAGAAAAGAAAGAAAAAGAAAGAAATTCTCCCTTTATCACAAATATAAACATTTTAGTAACTTATCACTTTATCTTAAAGTAAAAAAGATTCTACAGTGTATATACAAACCAGGTGATATCTTAAAAATTAAAAGGGATATACAAATAACAAACCTAAAGAGTGATCTAGATAACTTTCCAAAATTGGGTTTCCAATAGAGACTAGTTATAGTTTTGAAGAGTTTTGTGAGAAAGCATATAGAAAAAATAAAAACAAGTCAACTTCGAGGACGTTAAAGATCAAAATTATAAAAAAGTAAAACAAAGGAATATAAAGCAGTTATTTGATCAAGCTTGAAATAGATACGTTATCTCTGGTAACTGTTAATGGACTTTGGCTCATCAGGACTGAACAACCAGGTTTTAAGGATTTCTTTATAGATAAGGGATGAAATATAGTAAGAAGAGATCTCCTTTTCTATATCATAGTTATAAACTGTCATTTACTTTCAAATCAGTTTCAGTCTTGTCCAGTAAAACTTTTTCTTCCATAACTTTTTTTAAAACACTGTTGGTTTCAATGTCAAATACTCTTGAAATTAACTTCTGGATTCATTATTTCCAATCTCACAATACATCCAATGTTGAAGAATTTTGCTCCATTCTGTTTTAGTAAGCCAAATTTAAATATTCTCGTCCTTTATTGTAATCTTTACTTATCATTAGTTCCCCTGCATGCATCTAACTTTGAAAGTTCCATCTTTTTTTTAAGAATTCAAAACAATAGCTTTTTCCCCATGAGAAGCATTCATATAATTAATTGAAAAGTTTTACTTCAAATCCATGTCAATTTAGTCCATTTGTAATTTTTCAAAATTGATCGCTCTTTTGTAGTTTACTCCAAAAAAGTTTATTTAAAAAAAAGAATTTTTTTAAAGTCCTTAAACTTATATTTAAAGTTTCTTTCTCTAAGAATTAAAGGAAACTCATTCAAGGCTATAACTCTTCTCATTTCAAAGGTTCCTAAAATCTGAAAAGCAGTTAACAATTTCATAAAGTTATTAGAATAGAAGTACGAAAATCCTAGGTCCATAAAGGCACAGGCCTTGGTTTGGACCAAGATAACCTTCTCTTATCTCTCAGAGGTCTGAACCTTCTGAAGACCACTGCTCTATGGACTCCTCATAAGGAACACTTTTGTGCGAACCCAAGTCATCTCCCCGACTGTAAAAATATTCTGAAGAGCTGGTCCACTCGCCAGCACTTCATTTTGTCATAATCATTGGCTCCGTTCTCTCTTCGTTTTGCTGTTTCTTCCTCAGAAGTCCTGAACCTACCTAATATTATTTGAGGATATTTTTTAAACGATAGAAACATTTATCCTGGCATTTGATGCCTTCTAATAACACTGCTACAATAATAGCTTTATAGTCTTTACAAAGTTTAAATTTTTAAATTGCCTTATGAGTTTTATTGCAAACACAGTATTTTAATGCACATAAAGCTGGCAGATGCTTGGCATGAGAACTGCTATAAAAATATTTAAAAGAATTTTTAAAAAAACATCATCAATCCTAGCCAATATTCTTAATTCCAAAATCTCCATTTTAACTTTTGCCTCGTAAGTAGAGGATACTAATTATTCAACTGCTTAATTTATAATTTCAAATGCTGTAAGAACAGGAGACATAAATATAGATTTAATCTATTTTATTTTTATTTCAGTCAGATCCAAAAGATATAGATTTAGATATAATGAACTGAGATACAATAATGCTTACTTGTAAGAAAGATTTCACCAAGAATTGAACAGGACATATCCTTTATCTATGAACCCATCATTATGATGAATTCATTGGTTTCAACAAGTACGAAAATATAGTTTTTTAAAAATCTAGGATAGAGTTTCAAAACTGAAGATACTTATGATAATTACATAAACCAAATTAAATTATGTTTATTGATGTTTACAATCCAAATCATAGTCAAATATTTATTCTGTTGTATGATCACAAAAGCAATGATCTTGAGAACTTCAGCGTGCCATGATTTCAAACATTTAAAATTAAAACTAACTCTAAATTATAGAACTTGTCATAATTAATTATATGATTGACCAGATTTACCTTCATGAAGCAATTTGCCAAAAAAAAGAAAAGAAAAAAAAAGCTACCACCCTTCAAAACAATATCAACTGGCTCTTACAGTAGGGAAAGTAACGACACTTGCAGGAAAATAAACCTTAACATATAGAGAAAAAAAAGCTGCATCAGATCAAAATACTGTCAGTCTAAGATTCTGTTTTCAAAATGTTTGTTATCTCACGTACAGGTGCATGTATAACACTAGTTTTAGACTAACAACCCAAAAGAAACTGACAAGAATATTCCACATAAAATTAACATCTATAATATTAAGAGATTATTACATTTTGATCCCACCAACCATCCATCTACAATCTCTCTCTCTCACACACACAAACTTATCTAATACAGTATTCCTCCCACCTATTTTCCCTAGAATTATAAACATATATACATTAAAATATTGTTCCAAAAAGATATCAATAATTCACAAGAACGAATCATGTAAGTTAATGACCTCTCACATTCTTTTCATTGCCAACCGACAAAATATGACATCCAGCCAAACTATTAACCCACAAAAGCTAGCTCTCCCAATCACTTATCTGTGATTGGTGTTTTAGGTCTATATCATAATGGCTAATACAGTGCATAGAAACAGTTTGACCTAATAGTCTGGATCAATATCATAAGTGAATGTGAATAAGCATTAGTTCCTGCCTTGAAAATCTGTGGTACCCTAATTCCCTTCCCTTTTGGGCCCAGGTTTTAAGATAAGAAACTCACTCTGTATAATTACAGATATAAACAGCAGAAGGTGAATCTATATATATGTGCATCCAACCCAGTTGTGTTCTAACAAATGCCTACTGTAAAATATTTTTTTTAAAAAAAATCATTCTTCAGTTTAGTATCATTTCGGTATATATTATATATAATAGCAATAAAGTATCAATAGCACTTAGACTTATATACTGCCCCTTAGTGCTTTACAGCACTCTTGGGGCAGTTTATAATATTGGCATATTGCCCCCAACAATCTGGGTTCTCATTTTACTGATCTTGGAAAGATGGAAGGATGAGTCAACTTTCAGCCTCATCCGGTTCAAACTTCAGGCTGCGGGGCAGAGTCAAGCTACAATACTACATTCTAACCACTACACCATCAGGGCTCATAATAACTTCCTGCAACACTTTAAGTCCAGTAGTTCCAAATCAACATCCCTTAAAAATTATGCAAGTTGTTTTCATTGTGAATGAGATAATAGTGTCACTGTTCCTAGCCATCAGAGATGCTCTCTATCACCTACATCCTCCCCCCCACTTTTTTAAGGTACAAAGGCATACCTCAAATCAAACGTGCTTAAATACAATAATCAAACACGTACCATATTAGGTCGACAGTGCCTTTTGATGTTCTTCAAAATTTCAATATAAAATAATAAGTACCAAGGGAAGTAGGTCATGGGACATACTTGCTGTCCATGGGACATAATGGTGCCCCCAATGAATCATATGGCCTACCTAAACTATCCATGTTGGTTCCATTTTGATTTTTAATTGTACTTTCGTTTTATTCTTACATTGTGGTGTGGGAGTCAACTGAATTTTGCGACGTGCTAAATAGTTGCCAAGCTTCATTCCAAAAACATATGGATAAAACACTGAGTAAATGAAAGAAATATCTGTAAGGGACACATATTCTAAAATATTACACCTACAGAAATGTTAAAGATAATAAATTACATAATTTGGCTGCTGTCATATGCTCAGATGAGTGTCCAGATACAGTAAATAATATGTATCCCACAAATATAAAATAATGAAATAGATTTGTCAACCGAAGCATTTGCTCTTTAAAGATCATGCACCAAATTGGCATTTCTTGCTAAGATATTTCAGTTGCATTAATTATGGATGCAAATGATTACAGTAAACAAGTTACTTGTGTCCTGAACAGGTGAGCTAAGCATGATTGCCAATGCAGAATTCTGGTGCCATTTGTTTGGAAGTATCCAGAGAACAAAGAGAAATTCCGTATCAATTAACAATGAAGTGGGAATTCTGGGACTCATAGCCCAATGCGTCTTCCCCAATGTGTAAGGTTGTTTTAATATGCCAACTTCAAAAACTCAGTATGAAAAGAATGAGATTCCCAAGTGAGATACGGCAATATAGTGTTATTACGAAGGAATAGGGTTCCAATGACTGAAAAGCCATCCTCATTAGCCAAGGTCTCATCAATTTCAGCCAGTGCTATTATGTCTCTGAGTTTAAATAGTTAAACATAATGTTTAAATACTTAAACATTAAGTATTTAAGCTTAAAGAAAAAGATCATCTGAAACAGATCTCAGTGGTGTGAATCAGAAGGCTCTAATTATGGCACACTGGACTTAGCCATTATCTTCAAGATCAAGGCAGAAAAGTGGAGAGACAGTGCCAGCCTTATGTATGAAAGCAAATCTTGCTTACTAGATAATACGTCTTTGATACGGTCAAGTATTAATTAATACTTGCTACACTGAATAGGTGAAGAATTTTATTAGCACCACCAGCTAAAGGATTCCTTGGCTAAAACTGTATTTAATCTATTCCTTAACTGTCTTGAACAGGGGTATCAAACTCAATTTCATTGAGGGCCGCATTAGGGTTGTGTTTGACCTCAGGGGGCTGGGTGGGCATGGCCAGGGTTGACGTGGCAACCTCAATGTCACTTGTGTCAGAGGGGATCTGGTGGCCTGGGCAGGGCTGGAGGAATCCAGTCTCCAGAGGAGGAAGGCGAGACCATGGAGAGCGCCAAACCCTTGTCCTCCAGAGGAGCATCCCTATCCTTCTCAGGCCATCCGGAGGACCTGGATGGTGCTGCAGGGTGTCCAGAGCCCTAGGCAGCAGAGGACAAGCACCCAGCCTGGCCCTCAAGCTCCCAGAACACCGGGACCCCTCAGTTCCAAGCTCCATTTTTGGCTGCGACGGCCTCCTGCAGCAATCTGCCAGCAAAAACGGAGCTTGGGAAGGTGGTGCGCGGCCCTCCTGAGCTCCATTTTTGCTGGCAGGGGCACTGCGGGCTGGTCCTTCATTGTTTCCAGGGTGGCCCCGCAGGCCAGATCTAAGCACCTAGCGGGTCAGATTGGGCCCTGGGCCTTGAGTTTGGCACCCCTGGACTTGAAGGTTCCCAGGCCTGTCACAGAATAAAAGCAATGTAAGTAAATAATGTAAGTCAATAAAAATGTATTAATAAAAACATCAGTAAGCAGCTGAATTAAAAGGTCAAGCCAAAGTATATTCTCCAAAGGGCCAATATACTGTAGAATCTGGATCTGATCCAAGGCCATGAACTGATTGAGATGAAAGCCATTTGCTCACCACTATTTTATTTTGCCTAAAGATAGGATTGGAAGGTAAGCTTAAGAAGACAAGTAAAACAAGAGTGATAGTTATTCTTCAAAATATTTGAGAACCAGATGATGAAAGGCTTTATAGGTAGTCCTTGATTTACAACCATTTGTTTAGTGACTGTTCAAAATTACAACAGCACTGAAAACAGTGACTTAACACCAGTTTTCATACTTACGACCACTGCAGCATCCCTGTGGTCACATGATCAAAATTCGGATGCTTGGCAACAGACATTATTTATGATGGCTGCAGAATCCCAGGATCATGTGGTCACCATATGTAACCTTCTCATCGACTTCCGATAAGCAAAGCCAATGGGGGAAGCCAGATTCACTTAAGAACCACATGATTCACTTGTGGCAAAAAGGGTCATAAAATGGGGCACAGCTCACTTAACAACCATCTTGCTTAGCAGTGCAAATGTTGAGTTTCATTGTGGTTGTACATCGAAGACAACCTGTATAGGATTACACCAATAACCTGAATTAAGTCTAGAACTATGTTGGTTATCTGCCCTGTGTATAACAAAAATCAGTCAAACGTATTTGTGAGATGTTATTCACATAAGAGGAGTCATAGCAATATTTGCACTTAGTCACAATTTCACACAGCTTTCCAGTGCAATTCCACATACAAGTATGTATGTGTATGTACACATACAAAAAAAATGCGTTGCCGTGGCACAATTTTATCACCAAGAAATGACTGGGCTTGAACTGAAAACAAAGATATAAAATTAACTAATTGCTCTAGCAACCTGTTCATCAAAAGAACCATTGAGTTAAAAACCACTTCCATACAAGTAAATTATGTGTTATCCAGTCAGTGTTGACTGTTAGCAACCACCCAAATACAGGTAATCTTCAACTTATAACAGTTCATTTAGTGACCATTTGAACTTTACAACGGCACTGAAAAAAGTAAGTTATGACCATTTTCCCACACTTATGACTGTCGCAATATCCCCATGGTTACCTGACCAAAATTCAGACACTTGACTACTGTGACTCATAGTTACGACGACTGCACTGTTCTGGGGTCATGTGATCACCTTTTGCTACTTTCTGACAAGGTAAGTCAATGGGGAAACCAGATTCACTTAACAACGCTGATACTAACTTAACTACAGAAACTCACTTAATAACTGTGACAAGAAAGGTTGTAAAATAGGGCAAACCTCACTTAACTGTCTCTTAGCAACAAAAATTTAGGGCTCCACTGTGGTTATAAATCAAGGGCTACCTGTACATAGATTTTCTCCATGACAATCCACTAATCCAATTCTTCAGATTTTCAAACTGTGTATCCATCACCATTGTAACCGAGTTCATTTATTTTACTGCTGATTGTCCTCTTCTCTTTCCTTCCAATTTTCCAAGCATTAGAGCCTTATTAGGTCTTAGATGTTAGCTTAATGTGTCTGAAGTAGAATAATTTGAGCCCGGTCATTTTTGCCTCAAGTGACAACTGGCACATGACAAGTTCGTGATCTGTTCCACTATCAGAAGATACTTATATTATAATATAATTGATTGAATAATTAAACATTTGGACAAAAATAATCTGGTTTTCTCATTGTTACAGAAATTCAGCAAAAAAAAACTGCAAGCAACAAGGCTGTAGAAATAATATCTTGGTTGTATGCACTCTGATTCTAACGGTGTAGGAGCTCAAATCCAATTGTGTTTCTCAGGGCTAAAATGGTAATTTATAGGAGGAGCTAACTTTAATCCTCCATGGCCCAATTACCTTCTTTAGGCTTAATTGCAAGTCCAACTGCCCACTTCATGGTCACGTTGGCCAGGCTCAAATCCAGTCTGTTACAGAGATACAGCTTTTCTGATTGCTCAGAAAAGTGTCCTATCATAAAGAAAAGCTTGCCAGAAGGATGAAAGCTCAGAGCTGGACTCCCAACTGCTAATTTCCCTTGAATGATCTCAACTTTAGATGGGAAAAAAAACCTCATATCTTTTATTTTTCCTTCCCTTACAGGCTGGTTCAAAAGTCAAGTTTTTATACTGTCTGCCTAGTCCACAGGTAATTATACAAAAACCTCCCAGTATTGATTGTCTTGCAGACTTCTCGTAGAATTATTCCTTTCTTCTTAATTCAAGATAATCAGCAATAAATAGAGTTTTAATTCAATCAACCTTTCAACCATAGGCTTTTGTCCTTCATTTTATCACTACAGGGGTGGAGAGGGGACCAGAATTATGGAATGAAATCAAATAAATTGATAAGTATGGATGTGAAAAAGAGACTGCCAAAGAAAAGAACAGAAAACTAGATTTCAGGAATAAAGGGTGGACACTGCTAATAAGAAAAGGTCCAAGCCAAGAAAGATAAAGATATCAGAAATTTCAGAGAGTTATTGGAAGAGGCAACATGCAGCATTACAATGGCATCTATAAAAACATCAAGGATGGAAATAGATGTGAGGCGGGTGAGGGAGTCTTCCAAACTATCTCTGATCTCAGAAGGAATTCTAACTTCAAATTGTATGCTATAGGATAGGACAGATAGTTACTGATTCAAAGAAGGCAAAGCAAAAGTGTAACAAATACACTTGACATTCTGTACAATACAAATATCTATCTCCCAAATACTTTTAGCAGATAATCTCTGCAGTATTTACAATAACCTCTAGTACTAGAAAATGAAGTTTGATCAGTCAGATAATTAGTACTGTCATAAGACTACAGGAATTGACAGAGTAGAAATTTGTGGCAAGTCACAAAAGAAGAATCTGTAAAATTCTATTCAAACTATGGAAGGAAATCTATAGAACAATATAACAGCTAAAAGATCTGAAGACATCTGAAGGCACCAATATAAAAGATAGATTTAAAAGCGTGTGCAGACTGTCAAACAATATTCCTTAGTGTCACATGTTAGTAAAGTAATGCTCAGGATCATTCAATGCAGATTAAAGTCCTACATGGGAAGGGAAATGCCAGATGTTCAAGCTGGCTTTAGAAAAGGCAAGGAATAAGAGACATGATTGCTGATTCAGACTGGGATAACTCAGAAAGCTAAAGAATTCAATAAAAGAAAAAGAAAAAATAAGTCAATTATGTGCTTCACTGATTATAGAAAGGCCTTTGTGTCAACCATGTCAAGCTCTAGAATGTGTATAGATGTGTATCTGTGTGTGTGTATGGGAGTCCCAGAACATCTCATTATCATTGTGTAAAACCCTATATGTAGAATAGGAAGCCTGACTCCAGATGGAAAATGGCAATATGGCCTGGCTCCAGGTCAGAAAAGGAGTGAGACAAGGCTATGAGTTCTCCCCTTGTTTATTCAACCTGCTGGAGGCTGGACTCAAAAAAGAAGAGCATGACTTAACATTAAACTGTACTATGCTCATAGCTGTAAAAGAACTGCCGGATCTAGTATGAAAGTCAAGGAGCAAAGTGAAAACATGGGCCTAAAATCAAATAGTAAAAAGATCAAACTAATAGAGAACAGGTATAAGCAGCCAGAACTGATGATGAAGTATAGATAGCTCCTGCTTTTTCAGGCTGACTATCAACAGTCAAAGACCCAGCAGTCAAGAAATAAGCCTGAGATGTTCAATGAAGGCCTTGAAAAAGAGACACCATGATGATGTAGAAAGTAAAGAAAATGATCCTTCACAAAGGGCATATCTACCATAATATCTGGAAATTATTGCCATAACACTTGGTAATGTCTATTAACTTGATTGCTTGAAAAAAAAGATAGAAATAGAATAACAGAGTTGGAAGGTACCTTGGAGATCTCCTAGTCCAACTCTTGCTTAGGCAGGAAACCCTACACCACTTCAGACAAATGGTTATCCAATCTCTTCTTAAAAACTTCCAGTGTTGGAGCATTCACAACTTCTGGAGGCAAGTTGTTCCACTGATTAATTATTCTAACTGTCAGGAAATTTCTCCTTAGTTCTAAGTTGCTTCTGTCCTTGATTAGTTTCCACCCATTGCTTCTTGTCCTGCCTTCAGGTGCTTCGGAGAATAGCTTGACTCCCACTTCTTTGTGGCAGCCCCTGAGATATTGGAACACTGCTATCATGTCTCCCCTGGTCCTTCTTCTCATTAAACTAGACATACCCAGTTCCTGCAACCGTTCTTGATCTTCAATCTTCAAACCATTCGATCCTGATCTAATGGAATGAAGCAAAAAGCTCAAGTCCATAACAATCTGAAGAGAGAAGGAAACAACTCTAACAAAACCTCCTCCGTTTCGTAGCACTGCAGGGATTGGGGGGGGGGGGGGAAATAAAGCACAAGCAGAGATTTTGTTACTATTGGCAATATAATAAAGTACTTTTAACCATGCTTTGGAGTTACTTTTTTGATGTGATATACTGTACACAGTGGAGCTGACCTAGGTCTATACCTATAAAGATTAGAACTGTGCAGGCAGCGGTTTTGCCTGGGACACTCTATGAAAGTTGGACTTTGAAGAAACAGTATTGATGTTTTGGAACTGCGGTGAAGTCAACAAAACAAACAGATGAATCATTAAACAAATCAACCCAGGGTTCTGACTTGAGGCACAAATGAACAGGCTCAAATTATCATATTTGGACACATTAGGCAGAGACCTAACTTTTTTGTCTCTCTCTAAAGCTGGGAAAGGCAGAATGAACATGAACAAGAGGGCAAGCAAGAGAACTCAATTACAGCAGCAATGCATACACTGTTGGAAAGTTAGAAAGACCAGATTGGGAACAATCATCCTGGAGAAAAGGGATCTACCAGTACATTGTCACAGAAGTTGATGGCGCATAGTCGTAATTAGTTTAATTATTTTTGGCTATCTATTTTAGGCAAGCACTTACAACTATTTGTTTAGCAATAAGATGAATGTCATTCAGTGGTACATGTAATCCTCGATTTACGACCACAACTGAGCCCAAAATTTCTGTTGTTGAGACATTTGTTAAGCGAGTTTTGACCCATTTTATGACCTTTCCTGTCACAGTTGTTAAGTGAATAATTGCAGTTGATCAGTTAATAACTCAGTAGTTAAGCGAATCAGGCTTCCCCATTGACTTTGCTTGTTAGAAGGTCGCAAAAGAGGATCACGTGACTCCGAGATACAGCATCAGTTCCAAGTATGAACCAGTTGCCAAGCATCTAAATTTTAATCACATGATCATGGGGATGCTACAAAGGTTGTAACTGTGAGAAATGGTCATAAGTCACTTGTTTCAGCGCCACTGTAACTTTGAACGGTCATTAAATGAACTGTTGTAACTGGAGGACCTATACCTGTATTTACTTTCAAAGCAGTCTGCACAGAATCACGCTGTACACACAATCCAAAACTTTTGGTCTTAGATAGTCAATGAGAAGCTATCACTCACAGATGTAACTCTTTCACCTGAAAGCATGTCAACAGTGCAAGCTGCCCCATTTTATTCTGGAATACTTCCACTCCTCAGAACCTTCAGTATATTTGGCTTTGGTGTGTTTTATTTCAACCATAAATGCCATTAATTTTCTTTTCACTGTATCCTGCATGCCTAAGGCTTGTGTTAGGTAATCAAGGAACCCCTCTGAGTTGTTGACAAGAGTATTGGCTTATCTCTTCTCTTTCCTTTGTTTATATATATTGTTAAGATAAGGAGGGGGGGGAGATGAATGGATTTGCTTATAGCACACTATGGATAACTAACAATAATCAAATCAGAAATTATCTACGGATTCATAAAAACATTTTGATAGCACTTATACTATAGCAGAAAATTTGTCTGATTCTGAAGCTGAACGAAGGTCTCCACTGCAATAACAATTTCAGTTCAGCAAGCCAGCTAATATACAATCCAATTCATCCTAGCGCAAAAATACAATAACTAGATAGTCCCTCAAGCTATGGACAGGAGTTCAGGACAGTATGTAACAGCAATCACAAGACTAAAAATTCACATTTGGAAAAAGAAAAAAACAAAGGATCCTCAATGAAAATTCAAGATTTTTTTTTCATAGATCATCTATTATGCTATGGAATCACACTGTTATGTATAGAATCCTTCAGTCAGTTATCCCATTCTGCTACATTGGTCTGGTATTCAGCATAAATCTTATAAATTCATTCTAAAGACAGTTTATTTGGAAATAAATTGATAAATTTATTCTAGCATTAATATTATTTTGTTCTTAAACATCTAATTTACCCAATTACTAAGGCACTTACAGATTTGTTCTACAGCCGATTAGCTTGTTCTTCAATTTTTAAATGAGATAGTATTGCTTAACCTTTGAACATTAATCAATACATATGTTTTGCACTATTCAGACTATTCTGAGAGGGTAAAATAAGCAATGTGTAGAAAGAAATACATTCTTATTATCAATCAGAAAACTGTTTTTGTCAACATGCATCAGGAGAAGCCTGTTCATTTCAATTCAAGAACAGCTCAAGGCCAAGCTCTTAAATAAAACATAATAAACACTATCTTGCATTCAAGTAATCTCGTTTCCAAAACTGATCGCAACTTAATATACTGTTGAAATGTACTGTTTGAATCAGAGTGATTCAATGAAACAAATTTTAAAATAACAACTATGCCATGAAACTTCCTAATACATACATCGGACTATGTGAAAAAGCTATCCCAATTTAATTTATTTAATTGATTTAGTAATGAGCTAAATGGAGAGTAAATGAAGTCATACTACTTGTCAGGGACTAGCAATATTCCCAAGAGTTGTCAAGAGTTACAATGAGCTAAAATGCATCTCATGGAAATAGAGGAAGGAAATCTCCCTATATTGTATCACCCCCATGAGAATATACCATCCTTACAATTGAAAGGCTATCTCTCCCAATTAAGAATGAATAGGTGAAAAATGAGATTACTAACTCTGGATAATTAGCTGCTTATAGCATTGTTTGGCTTAGAGCAGCATATAAATTTAAATAAATAAATGCATCTGGAGAAATTTGTTAAAAAAGGCCTTCTAATAACCAAATTTGAAATGTTCAAATGTTTTATATTAATTTATTAGATTATTTATGACTTGTCCTTTTTCACCAAAAAGCTCCCAAGACAATATTCAGTTTAAAGGTGTTTAAAATATCGTCTCAAAAAACAACAGCAAAAAAATAATCATTATCAAAGAGTAGAACTAATCATATCTGAAATCACTGAACACTGAAAAAAGAGGAAATTCTTCAGCATACACATAAAACCAAACAAAAATGAGGCAATCTATACTCTTTACAGACATAATTCCACAAACTAATTGCAGCCATTGAAAAGGTCTTCTTCTATGTCCCCACTAACTTGATTTCTGCACAGTGAAACATACAATAGAATGTGAACCAAAATATAAACTAGTCATGTTCATATAATTGGTTGCAATAGAAATTATATATTGATAGTAACTGCACTTTATGTAACTCATCAACCGCAGCCTCACAAAAGATTACAGTATTGTGCCATGGACCCCTATATTGCTAATATCAATCCTTGTCAGCCTTAATTTTCTTCATCAACTTCTGCACCAACCATGGCATTGGTAGACACAACAATCATTCCTTCCTTCCCAAAGCATGAACTAAGTAGAACCCTTCCAACTAAAGCAAAACGTTCCTTCAATCTCTATTTGGTCTATCAATGGAAAAACTAGTCCCACCTGAACTCACCTTCAATAGTGCACTCAGCATGTTCAAGATTTCAGCGGTCAACAGAGCCCTGGTTGGAAGAAGGCTAGACCTAGGTATGATCAGCTACAGTGACATGAACCAAGTGACCTCTTCAATCAGCTTTAAAAAGATGCTAAAAGCATAAAGGCCAGAATCCCATAATGGCCAAGGGGCTGAGCAGCAGGTGTGTAGTGCCATCTCCTGGGAATATTCATTCAGTGGCCCCATTTTCCACTATCCCATCAGATTTTTCGCATGTACAATTACTGCAAATGCCCAAATAGAATGAAACAAACTCTGTTTAGTAAAACGAACAACTGGAAAGATGGTGAATAATATTATAGGAAGAACAGAGACTATGATTCTGGCATTTTACAACAATCTCAAAAAAAGTTCTTCATTTTAACATCATCTAAACAGCTAGCTTTAATCAACCAGTTGAGTAAAGTCAGTATCCTCAGTATATTCAGGCTTTGTATTATGTCAAAGATAGCTGAATGGTGCTTGAAGGTACTAAGTAGTTACTAGGGAAATGGCCTGAGAACAGCTTCTTCGCATTGTATCCATAGAATAGGCCTTGAAAAGAGTTACAATCCACACATGATTAGATTTGTCACAAATATTCCATCAATTTTTTAAATTTTCTACCTTACAGAATTTCATTGCCTAAGCTTTTTGCCAAACCAGCTTTTATTTTTAGCATTTCTACCAATGCCACTTTCAAACTATACAGAAGACATAACTTTATCTTACTTCCAACTTTTATAAGGAAATCTAAGTTTCAATTGATAAATAACTTTGTGCATTTGCAATGAACATTTTATAATATTGCCTAAATTTATATTAATGAACAAAACAAAACTGCTTTAGGGGTGTCTTCTATCACTATTAGCATTAGAAACAACGGTGAAATTGACCAGTACTAACAAGGAACCTAAATAGGGAATAGAAGCTGGTAGGTACAATTGTATCTAACTGCAAGATAAATTTACCTGTTAAGCCTTTAGCAGCTGCAAGTTTTTAAATAACAATCACTCTTCCTTACTTTTAATACTTGAAATACAAAACAGAAACTGTGGAAACAAGAGTTAGGAAGAGAAGATAAAGACATGCTTTTCAAACTGTTTGCCTACTTCTCTGCCGGTTCATACCCAGCGAAAAACAGTCTTGAGGATTAAATTTGAACTTTGCTCCCCAAGGTGAATGCCTACGTCTGACCAGTAGGGGTCCCTCCTTGGCTAGTTTTGAACTACATTTTTGCTGCACTTGAAACTTTCCTGAAGAAATATTGCGATCAGCCCGTCAGATCCTCCCCCCCCCCCGACTTTTTCTAAAATTAAGAGCGGCTGGGGGAGGGAGAAAGTCGAAAAAGTGTCGTCTTTTGCCTGCATCTTCCCCAAGTGTCTTCCCCCCCCTCCTCCCCTGCACAAGCCTACCTTCAGGCTGCAGCGGGATTTGTCTTCTTTCCCTCCCCACCGAGTCTGCCTCTTTTCTCTCCTTAGAAATGAAAAGTAGCTCGGATCAGCTCGCCCTGGGACGCCCGAAATAACTTTTTACGATCGGCCTCACTCCCATCTTCAGGGAAATACCCGAAGGGGAGGCGCGATTGTTGCACGGCGGCCGAAAAGTGGGGCGGGGGGGAGAGGGAAGGTGTACGCGGGGCAGGAGCGAGAGGAGAAAACCGGGCGCTGGACTGAGGAAGTTGCATAATGAAAGGCTCTTGTTTGTTAATCGAGTCCCGTTTTTCTTACGGCGGCTGCGACGGAAACCGGGAAGGGGAGGCTGCCGAGAGCAAGCTGAAGAAGCCTTTTGTCCCCTCCTCATTTTGGAAACACCCTTCCACGTTCCCCACATCCTTGCGGGGATGTCCCTCTTCGACTCCAAAGAGAAAAAAGGGGGTCAAGGCTCCCCCCCTCCCCCAACTTGATCCAGGCTTCTCCTGGGCGGACTCCAAATTCCCACTCCTGGAGAGGGGAGACGGCTCGCACTCCCGGGTCTCCTTAGTCCGGCCCCAAACCTGAGGCCGGGAAAAGAGGGCGGACAGAGGGGTCTTCCCTCTGGGGACCGCTGGCTCCTTTCAAACTTTTCCCGTCACCCTCCCCCTTCCTCTTGCCATATAAGCGACTAGGAAGAAAACAGAAGGGGCCGCAGGAGCGCCCACGCATAAAGACGCACGCATTTCTGTATTTTCTCCCTCCTTGCGCGCCCCAGATCGGGCCCGGGTTCTTTCAAACCCTCGCAGCGAGCTTCAGAAGGAAAGCCCCCCACCCCACCCCACCTTCGCCCACCCCCCTCCCCGCCACGAGCGGCGAACAAGTGTGCAACGCGAGTCCCCAGCTCCCGTTTCATTCATAGGCTTCCCAGGAAGCGCAGACGCTTTTAAAGGAGAGGCGGGCAAGCAAAGTTGGAGAGCGCGAGGGGCACCCAGGTGCGAGTGGCAAGCGGAATTCACACGAGGCATCTTCTCGCTGCCTCGAAAATTACGCAGCGATCCGCCGTATCTTTCACCGGCCGGGTTTTGTGTGTGTGTGTGTGTGTGTGTGTGTGTATTTGCTGACAACCTTCGAATTGCACTCTTCTCCCTCGGAAAGAGCCATACTCCCCACCACACGCACACACACACACACACACGTTTACACTTAGCGAAAGACATGCACAGGAATCAAGAGGCTTTCTCTCCCCCCCCCCCACGCCCGCTCCGCGCGCACCCTCGCGCGCGCTCCCTCACTACAAACTGCTAGGCGCGTCTCTCTCTGCGCGTGTGGTGTGTGCGTGCGTGTGCAAAGTTTGCCCAAAATGGCGGAATTGGGGAGCTCGGTATTATATTTCTATAGCCCGAGACACGCGCACACGGGTGCACCGCCACGCGCGCACTCCAACGCCACAAAGTCCATAAGCTGCACAAGGGAGACAAGGAAGCGAAATTACCCCCAATTCGCGAACAAATCCTCCCTTCCGAAGCTGCTGGCGGCGGCGGCTGCTACGCGCTGATCGGAACAGGCCTTTTTTTTTTCCCTCCCCCTTCCCTCCCTTCTGCAAAAGGAGACACAACACATGCTACACATTCAACCGGTATATCCCACGGCAAGCCGAACCTGGGTGCTTCCTTCCCAAGCCATTATCCTCTCTCTCCCGAGGGATCCCCTGAAACAAAACGGAGTGAGCGCTGGGATGCAGGATCCCCGTCCATCCCCTCTCGCCCGACACCCCAAATCTTTGTGGCGGCACCCCTTTTTCTTTCCTCCCCCCTCCCCGGCATTCCTGGGGAAGTGTCAAGAATTCCCTGGCCCCGGCTCACCAGCGGTAGGGCAGGACGCCGCAAATCGCTCACCCACCCCTCCACATCAATATGTGGGCGACTGTGGATTGCCCGATTCCTTATTTCCCGGCCACTTCTGCCCCCTTCCGCTCCCGATGCCCGTCAAGAATTCGGGTGGGGGAAAAAGCAGAGCCCGGGCGGGGAAGGAGGGGGGGGGCGCAAAAGGCGAAGGCACCCTCTTCCTTCGCTCGCTCTTTTGTTCCTCTTTCACGCACTTAGGATTTTAGGAAAGATCCCCCCCCCTCCCCGCGACCCACCCACCCACTCCTCGGCCACTTCAGAGTCATCTGGCCACTTTCCCCAGATTACTTCCATTTCCTTCGCTTGATGTGTTGAAGGGAGAGGAGCCTTCCCTCCCAATTCCTTAAATAAGAATAAGAATAAGAATTTAAAAAAAACCCGCCCGCCCCCCTTTTGCCCGTTTCATGAGGGAGGTAGAGGAGGTGCGCTTGCCTTCCTTTATCTCCTTCTCCCTCTCTCTCTCTCAACTTTCATCCCCAGCGAAGGAACGGAAGCAATTTTTTAAAGCCATCCTGAGCATTGTGCAATTGCAGTTAATGGGTTAGCAATCGGATCCGAACCAGCCGCTTCCTTACCCCCCCAAATCCTCTCTCTCTCTCTTTATTTTTTTTCTCCGTCTCTCGAGTAGTCCTGACAAATATGGTCCAGGGCTGCGGGCGCAAGTGAGCATGCGCCCGTAGAGTCAGGGCTGGGGAAAGGGGAAACTGCTGCTGCCGCCGCTGTTGCTGCTGCTGCTGCCGCCGCCGCCGCCGCCGCCGCCGCCGTGGCTTTTCTTCCCTTCGCTTTTATGTCTCAGACTCTGGGAAAGGCAGGCAGGCAGGCGGGCGATAGCCGTAATCTTGGGTGGTTTTTTGTTTTCCCCCTCACCGCGTCGCCGATCTGATCCGCCAAGATCACCATCTTCAAAGGTGCGTCGGGAGCAATAGCGGTAGAATGGAAACCCGTGGAAGAGCAAACAAGAGGGAAAACGTCGGAGGGGCAGGCAGCCTTGAACTCCCTCTCTTCGACTTGAGCGGTGGATTGCATTATTTATTTATTTGTTTTGCTTGTATTGATTGGAGACCTTCCACCCCCTCCCCCCCCCCCAAAAAAGAGGAAGAAAAGCAAACAGTCCCATAAAGTTAGAAAGAAAAAAGCAAGAAAACAAAAACCAGACAAATTTTTTAAAAAGGGACCACGTATTCATGGACTCCTACATAAAAAGTAAATAAATGGTACCATATTTTATTACACTCTATTTGCTTCTTAGATTTTTTTTTATCCTGTCTTTATTACTTTATAATTGAGTCAAGGCCGCAAATGAACATAATATTCCCTATTTTTCCCCCAAAGGACAACTCAAACGCGTATGAATGACATTGACTCTACAGTCCATTGTGTACTTGGGTTCATGTCTTTCCTGGGTTGAAGAATAATTGTTTTATCTATGAATTCAGCATGGAGAATCCACTTTTTTTTTGTTCAGATGTCAGTTTTCATGCAATAAGATCTAAACATATGAAAAGGTTAAAGGTTAAAACCTTGTTTCAAAGGTTATACATGTAATAACTTCCTCCCAAAATGGAACTCTAATAGGACACTACCAAGATGTTTAAAAGAAACATCAATTTCACTGCATCTTCAAAGAACACTTTCCTCGTGTCTTTTTTACATAGGCAGTGCCCAATAAATTCAAAACACTTTTTTTGTTAAGTAAGAGACATTCTAAGATCTTCAATTCTTCCTATTAAAATTAACTGTTCTCATTGTCTAGAGTCTAGACAAAACAGAATCTTTAACTCTTTATTCCATTTTGCCATTACACTTTTCATATGAAAACGATTGGATGCCAACAGAATTTTATAAAGAGTAATTTGTACGAAATGTTGTGCCATTGGATTTCATCATCAATTGAGGTAAATTAGGGTTGAAAATGACATATGTCCAAACTGGGATAGAAATATCAGGTAGTACTCAACTTACCATCACAATGAAGCCCAGAAGTTATGTTGCTAAGTGAGAAATGTGTTAAGTAAGTTTTGCCCCATTTTATGACTTTTCTTGCCACAGTTAGTAAGTGAATCACTACAGTTGTTAAATTAGTAACACGGTTGTTAAGTGAATCTGGCTTTCCCATTGATTTTGCTTGTCAGGCGGTCATAAAAGGGGATCTCGTGACCCCAGGACACTGCAACCGTCATAAATATGAACCAGTTGTCAAGTGTCTGAATGTAAATCACTGACCATGGGGATGCTGCAATGGTCATAAGTGTGAAAAATAGTCATAAATCACTTTTTTCCAGTGCCGTTGTAACTTCAAATGGTCACTAAATGAACTGTTGTAAATCAACGACGAGGTGTAGTAGATGTACAATTACTATACTGTGCTATACCAGGCAAATAATATTTGTCCTTTATAATGGAAAAGGATAAAAAAAACATCTTCACCTACTATTTGATCTAAAGTATAAATCCTACTTTCCATCTAAATTTTCCATGTAATAAGTTATTTATTAGATCTGAAATCTGAATTACTCCGTAGCATCAAAGAAAAAAGGATCAAAACACTGTTTCCTAGAAATAATGGGTGGAGTTTTAATAGCATGATTTATTTCTAGACACAGTAGAATCAGAGTTATTATTAATCTTCTCATCAAAGATTATATCAGTGCAGACTGTCACTACTGTGTTTTGATTTAAAAAGCATAAACAGAAATGCCAGAATGATGAAAGTATGAAAAACTATATATATATAATACGTTTATTGTACGTTTAAATGTTTGTCACTAAGAAATATATTTAACACATTGCCAAATTATGTGAATGTGTGCACACAAACTCATATTTAAATTATTGTAAAAAATTTAAAAATCTATTCATTTTAGTACATGATGCCACATATTAATAACCTTCGCAAAAAGGCATACAGTAGTCTTGACTCATGACCGTAATTGAGCCCAAAATTTCCATTGCTAAACAAGACAGTTGTTAAGTCAATTTTGCCCCATTTTATGAGCTTTCTTGCCACAGTTGTTAAGTGAATCACTAGAGTTAAGTTAGAAATACTTTTGTTGAGTGAATCTGACTTCCCCATTGACTTTGCTGATCAGAAGGTCGCAAAAGGTGATCACGTAACCTCGGAACACTGCAACCGTCATAAATATGAGTCAGTTGCCAAATTTTGATCCAAATTTTGATCACATGACCATAGGGATGCTGCAATGGTTGTAAGTATGAAAAACAGTCATAAGTCAACTTTTTTCACAGACACTGTAACTTCAGTCACTAAACTAATAGTTATAAATCAAAGTCTACCTGTACTTAGTACTATATGTAAAAATCCCTAAAACGTACATTGCTTCAAATTCATTCCCCAGACTCCTTTAACTGGGTTGATACAAGATATGATGAACTGGCTGGGGGCGGGGGGGGCGAGTGAGGATGGTTCTGTGTGAGTGGCGGGCAAGTACGCGTACAAGTACAGCTCCATTTGTGCAAGTGGTGGGCGCATGCATCCACCTTGCACTTGCCCACCACTTCCGCCAGTGGTGGGTTGCCCCCAATTCGGAGTTGGGTTGCCCCCGATTCTGCCAGTGGTGGGTTTCTCCCTATAGAACTGGTAGTAAAACTGGCGGGAGGCTCTGCCTTCTGACCCCAACGTCATCAGAAGCAATCTGAACATGCGTGCACACAAAAGATACATGCGCGCGATCCCATTGTGACTGGTAGTAAAGGTAAATAGAACCCACCCCTGACTTCCGCGGTCTGTTTCCGAACAGCTCAAGGCTGGTAGTGGGCTGTGGTCTGGAATTGGGGACCCCTGTGTTAGAAAGTGCTTTAAAACCTTATGTAAATCCAGCCATTTGGTCTATGAAGAAACTTGGTCATTCATGGTCTACTAATTCTGGACATACATCCTATTCCTTCCCAGATTTTTTTGGAAGCAAGAATTTTACTGTTGAGGAACTTAGCTGAATACTAACAACAAACATATTAAACAGAACACCTAGGAAAAATTGCTTTTTTTGTATAAAACTCTAATGGAAACAAAAAATCATAAATGAGCAATTAATTATGAGAGGGATATTAGAATAATGAAATTTTGATTACAACAGCTGGAATATTTTTCTGAATCTCACTGCACACTCAGTCACCATTCTCACCTTTCTAATTTTGAACCTCATAACAAGATTTAGCCCTCTGCCTTTAAAGCCACCGAATTCAACCTATATATTAGAGCCTTGATAGTGCAGCGGACTAAGTGCTGTTTTGTAGCACTTAGCTGCCAGCTGCCTGCAATTAGTGCGAGTTCAAATGTCACCAGGCTCAAGGTTGACTTAGCCTTCCATCCTTCTGAGGTAGGTAAATTGAGGCCCCGGATTGTGGGGGCAATAAGCTGACTTATGGGGGGCCAAAAGCTCTAATAAGCAGGTATATACAAAAGAATGAAGGCAATAAATAAATAAATAAATAAATATTTGTAATCTTTTGGCTACCATATGGGATGACTATTTTGTTGGTGCAACCTGATACCACGCATGCACGAAACACAGAATAATACTTCTGTAAGAAGGATATAATCATAATTCTTGTTTTTAAAATCAGTTAGTTCTTGTGTAACATGTAATAAAGCACAACGATCATTCTTGCCAAGATACGGTTATAGGCCCAGCCAAAAGGCCAAGCTGAAATGTGTTCTATCTTTTTAAATTCAAATCTTGAAAAGTATGTAGGCACTCCATGGCATCTCAAACACTGGTCATATGGCAGTCTGATGAATTAAGTGCTGATCACATGAAGTCAGAGTGGATTGATTTTGTTGTTTTTGTTGTTTCTTCATAAAGTTAGTTCTGTAACAAGGCTAGATAGATTATTTGCTTCAGGCCTTCTCTGCCAGTACAGACTCAAAACACAACTCTGAGGCTATGAACTAAAGTAAATATGCTAGTCAAAATGGATGTTATTTGAGCAAGATAAAGAAAAAAGTAGCTTTTAACAACACTAGGGAATATTTTGTTACAGGATTGCCAATCCAACTTCACCATTTATCTCACACATGTACTTGGATATAAATGAAAGTCCCAAAATGCTGACAATATTGAATCTTAGCCATGTTTTGTCTACCTCTTTATAAATGTTTTAAAGCAGCATGGGAACATGCAGTCATTTTTAGAAATATACATTCATCGTTTGTTTATTTTATCTCTCCTCTATAGAAAATTTGATAAAATGTGAAGAATTTGCAAGGGAAAAGAAGAAGAGCAAGGCTAGCAGTGTCAGTGATGTTGGCCGTTCAGCAGCCTGACTTTACTGCAGAATGCTAATGCTTGTCAGAGGTCTTTGTCTTTTTAGGTTAGGAAAAGAGCTTTTATATGCTGAATGCTGCAGGTGGACCTTATACTACCCCTTTAACCCTGGTTTATTGAACACATTACAATTATTTTTTGTAAGCCACTAAGATGGCTTGTTTTTCAAAAGGGGGTTAAAAAAAATCTCAAGATGGCAGCCACGACCATGCCACAATTGTCATGCATGTAAAACATGCAGAGTTTCATTCACATGGTTGTGGTTGCCATTTTGAGGGGTTTTTTTATTTTCTCCATGGACACTGCTATAAGCACCTTTAGGCAGGATATACAGTTAATATGAATAAATATTTTAAATAAATCAATGCCTTCAGACAACATTCTAAATCATAAGTAACGTTTTAATAGCTGTTATGTAATGGCAAGCTTCACTCTGCAAGACATAACAACTACATTGCATTATGGTATGGCATGAATATACATACCAGGCCTTAAAGTTAGGTATAACACATTATTATATGAAATGTTTCTTTTGTCAAGATACAGAATCTGAAATAAACTGGATAAAATGACCTTCAGAGTATTTTGTTTCTATACTACCAGATTTAACAAAAATGACTTCCATCAATTTACAGCTTAAAACGACAAAGCAGTTAAAATTATAAAAGCCAATAAAAACTAAACAGAAAGCAATAAACCAGGAGAATCCAAAGATGTCTCTCCAATGTCGCCTTCACATAAATGAGATGTATAATACTGTTTTATACTGACAGGTTTGTTTAATCAGTTTTGTGAGTAAGTCATAATTGATTGGGTTTACACATAAAAGCAAGCAATAATGAGATAGTGCTCGGTTTGGCTTAGGATGTTGTATGAACGGAGCTAACTATGGGGTTTTTTTTAATAAACCAACAATCAAATAAATCTTGACTTAAAATATCATGTGAGCACAGTTGAAATTATAAGGCATGGTTTTCTAATTACAAAGGCTGGGATCCTACAACATACTAAGTCAAAACCAACAAAATCATATTATAACTTACCATATGGGTGAGGGGGCAGTGCAAGTAACATCATGCATATTAAAATCTCAAGAAAATGATGCCAATTACTAAACCCACATTAATTATACAATAGCACAGGGGTGTCAAACTCGATTTCATTGAGGGCCAGATAAGGGTTGTGTTTGACCTTGGGGGGCTGGAGTGGGCTTCGCCAGGGTGGGCATTGCCAGCTCACATCACTCATGTGATCAAATGCCACTTTTGCTAGTAGTTTGTTTTACTAGCACTCTGCCAGCGAAAACAGAGTCTGGGAGGGCCGAGTGCATCCCTCAAGAGCTCTGTTTTGCTGGCAGAGTGCTGCAGGAGCTGTTGCAGCTGAAAACGGATAATGCAGCCCTGCTAAACTCCATTTTTGCTAGCAGAGGCACTGCGGGCTAGTCCACTGTTTCCAGGGCAGCCCCGCAGGCAAGATCTAAGCACTCCAAGGGCTGGATCTGGCCCACAGGCCTTGAGTTTGACACCCCTGCAATAGCATGATGATGTGCTAGGACATCTCCATGGCTTGTAAGAGATACTTACGTTTAGCATAGAATGTGAATCCAGTTTCTATTTCAGAAAATGCAGTTTTATGAATGCATCTTCGTCAAGGTAACAGAATGAAAAGAAAGCTTCACAATGAATAGCAGGGAGATTTGAAATACATGTAATGGAAAAGATCAGGAATGGTAGACAAACCTTTCGAAAAAGCATGATTCTCATTTCTTTTTCATCAGGAAACTGCTTGGTTGCTTATGAGGAATTCCATGCTCTCTTACTACAAAATTTGGAAACCAATAAGCAAACGCTCTTCTGCAATCCACAACTAGTTGCAAACACTGGCACTTCATAACTAGGTAATCACAAAAACATAATAGAGTTAATAGTGAGATGATTTTTTTCTACTACTCAGCAAACTTGGTTGTGGTTAAATTTAAGAACCCCTTTCTCTAATCTCACCAACCTACATGAACTGCTGAAATAAAGTCCATACTTTATTTAAAGAGTTTCAAAGTGGCACAGTTCTGATAAAGGTGAAAAATGTGGTTATGCCAATGAAGCATATTCTTCTTTCAGTAAAAGGGACTAATATTTGACAGAGTGGGAATCATGAATGCTGACAAAAAACTGAAACTAGAAACTGAATAGAAATGGATAGAAATATGTAATAGGAATTGTTTTTATGCCTTTATAGAAGTTGACATGACACAACTGATGAAGATATTCCATTTTTCCCAACCTTTTTTATCTCACTTCCATGCACTGGCACTATCAAAGATGTCCCGATTGTGTTCAGCTCTATTTAAGATCTAAAGAGATTGGATAACCATTTGCCTAAAATGGTATAGGGTTTTCTGCCTAAGCAGGGGGTTGGACTAGAAGACCTCCAAGGTCCCTTCCAATTCTGCTATTCTTGTCTTGTCTTGTCTTGTCTTGTCTTGTCTTGTCTTGTCTTGTCTAGTCTAGTCTAGTCTAGTCTAGTCTAGTCTAGTCTAGTCTAGTCTAGTCTAGTCTAAATCCAAAAGTATCTTTCACAGTAAAGGATAAGAAAAGAGTGAATCAAATTGGCCTACTGGTAAATGCTTTGAGACAATATCCTCTTTAAGGTCCTCCCAACTGCTATAGAGAAGTCTCAGAGACTGGTTCTTTTCTCACATTCTTCTACTAGGAAAAAAACAGGTATGGGAATCAACAACTTTACAGCTGTTTGCCCATTTCTACCAGTTTCTACCTCTCCCCCCACCCTCATCCCCTAGCCACAGACACTCACAATAAAAATAGCCATGGAAATGAGATGCCTAGAGAGGATCCATTTTTGTAGGTCCTATCTAGGTCATTTTCTCTCCTCCTGGCAGGCAGAGAAGTTAGCACCTCCCTCCCCCAGCAATATGGACAATTTAGCTGACCACATGGAAATACTGTAGCTCTCTCTGGTTACTTGTCTGAGACCTTTGGCTAGACAGAAGTGAATTCATGATACTATCGCTCCACATCCGCACCTCAATTAAAGATGTCAAATAACTAAACAGAGCAGCCCTTTGAAGAAAGGAACAAATACCTTATGGTGTTTTCTTGTTATATACAACTTAGAGGTTGCCTGACTCCAAACATTATACTTATTATTTTTTAAAAATCAAGAAATCATAAACTAGAAAAATAGACCATATATAATATCTAAAAGAAAACTAGCTACATATATATAGTTCCTTAATCCTGTTGCTTACATAAAACACAAAACCCCATCAATTTCAGCAATTTATTTCTGTATTATTTATTTGTGTTAGAAGCACATTATTAAATATTATGTGTAAAGTATAAATACAAACATAAAATTTAAAATTTAAAGTATAAAAGCCTAAAGTAGTGCTTGCCCAGAAGTGTGCAACTTTGATTGCATTCTGTTGTGTGGTCATAAGGTCCTCAAGGGGTCAGGTGTACAGGTGTGTAGTAGTCTGTCTGCAGGCCTGCACATTCACAGTAGGCAGAAGTCACCAAGAAACCCCATTTATTCAAGATATCTCTTGATCTTGCTGTATCTATCCAGTCTATTTAGTGATTGCCAAACTTCCCAGTTTTCTTCATGGCCAGGTGCCAGCTCCTTTGCAGGATTCAGCCAGTATTGATCTTTTGTAGCTTTCTATAAGTTCACCCTACTTTTAAATTTATCAAATTCTTCCTGTGATCTAAGGAAGCTTTTCTTTTATTTTAATCTCTGGGGAGCTGGTTGGAATTGTAGAGGGTATGTCTTCAGCAATCAACACCTAGATAAGCATGGATTAATTCCAAACAAACAATCAAGCAAAAAACAATACCCTGATTAAGAAATCACCAAGGAGAAAACCGCATCCCACTACCACTGGTTGGGAAAACTACTGTGAATATACATGTGTATAGGTATATAGGTATACATTTCTATATTTATTCTATAGATATATAGTGTGGTGGAATCTGGTGCTTAGTTATGGAAGGGAGGAGCAAAGAGACACATCAGCCTTGAATCATTGCTATGCAGGAAGAGACATAGAAAGGATCCTCCCTAATTCTTCACATCACTTATCAGATATTTATACAGAATGTGATTTAGTCTGGCAAGATTCTGTCTATTAAGAAACTACTTTGTACAATTCTTCATGTCACTTTTAGTTTCCCTGCCTAGCATATATGTACCTAAACAGAGAACAAATCCCACTCCTACCACACTGATGATGTTGCCTAGTTGGTAATGAATCATCTGCAAGCAAACAAGCTCAGAGAGCACCAAGGACTTCACAGTCTAATATATATGTTTACTATTTCCAATGTAGATATTTTATTTAAAATGTGGATTTAAAGTGACCGAATATTTGCTGCATGGAAACTGAAGGAAATAGAAAGTATTTTCAGGTTCAGTCTGTGACAAAAGAATAATAATCCAAGAGGCAGAAAACTCTCTGGGCTCAATATCTTCTAAAAAGACAACATAGTAAATGAAAATGTTCACACTGTACATACATAGCTTCTCTATACAATTGTGGGCCAGATTATGAGGCCACCATCAAACCATTTGATTTTACTGATTTTACCAATCAGTAAAATTACACATCAGACCTCCAGAGTATGCACTTTAAGATGGGGAATCATTATATTCTGAATGATTGGCTTTTATTTTTATAATTATTTGGCTATCGAAGCATTTCATTCATTAGAGCTGTGTTTCTGGCAACTTTTAAGATATGAAGATTTCAGCTCCCAGAATTTCCCAGCCAGCATTGTCCATATCAGGGGTGAAATCCAATTTTTTTTTACTACCGGTTCTGTGGGCGTGGCTTGGTGGGTGTGGCTTGGTGGTCATGGCAAGGGAAGGATACTGCAAAATCTCCATTCCTGCCTCACTCCAGGAGAAGGATATTGCAATATCCCCATTCCCTCCCCACTGTAGGGCCAGCCAGAGGTGATATTTGTTGGTTCTCTGAACTATTCAAAATTTCCGATACCTGTTCTCCAAACTGCTCAAAATTTCCACTACCGGTTCTCCAGAACCTGTCAGAACCTGCTGGATTTCACCCCTGGTCCATGTATCTTAAAGTAGCCAACTTTGAGAAACACCGCATTAGAAGCAGATAGCTGATATCTGAACAAGATGTGACAGGCAAATTCATACTCAACTCCTGCAACTCAACTACATCTGCTACTTTCAAATATGATACATTAAAGAATATCTTCCTTAGTTCAGGATTGAACTAAGATTCAGCTACTACAGCAGTTGCTTTTGTGAAATGAGAGAGAAAGCAACATTTTGTTTTTTGTCTCAGTCAGAAATATTTTGAAACAGCCTTGAAAATGTATTTTTAGGAAAGCTTGGTTTTTCTGTATAGATTTTGCTACTTTAAGAACCAAGCTCCTTAGACTTGTAAGTGGGCGTTTCACATTTATTTCAAGAGGTGTCCTTTCAATGTTCATACAGTCAGAGTTGGGGGGAAATTCAGATTTGAAATTGCACTGTATGATAAACACTCTTAGAAACACTGCCATTGTGCTGGGGAAAAAATGGGAAGACCAAATGATTCAGTTAACTGTGTAACATCACAACTTCAGATATTGTTCAAGCATTTTGCACTGTGGCTTTTTACCTTCAGTTTTACTAGCAGTCTGTGCAATTTTTCCCACTTAGGTCCAAGTAGAATCTAAATGGATGGCTTATACAGCTCTTAATCTCTTCAATTTTATCCAGCCATGCTTCCCTCTAACCACCTAAGATTCTTAATGTCTTCTCAATAAATGCCCTTCTATTCAGTAAATATCCTTTCAAATGCTAAATGAAAGCTTCTTGTTTGTGCTTCAGTCCTTTTTTTTATTTCTTCCCTTGATCAGGTGAGAATTAGAGAATGAATGAGAAATAGCCTCTCATTTGCCACCTGCAAATTGTCTCATCCAGATTTTCTTCCTAGCAGGGAGGCAAAATTAATCATTTCCTCTCACTGTTTTCCTTTAAAATAGTTATTTACTGTTTTTATGACATTATTTTGCCATTAAAAAGAAGGAAAGGAAAATAAGTCAGTAATTAAAGCAGCTGCCACCACCACAACTGCCACTGACATTGTGACAATAAAAAGACTTTTCAGGGGCAAATCACCACTAATTCACCTTACTAGGATCAGCAGCAAATAATGCATGGGCTGCGAACTTGAAAATAAGAAGTGTTTGATTTGAAATCACAGTGACATGAGCCTTGAAAATCTCAGCACAGGTTGCAGCTGCAGCTGTATCTTATCACAAAAAGATTGCTACAAATGAAGACTGAAACAACAAAGGAAAAATATTTAGAGAAATGAAACTGCAAGAGAGTAACAATAAGATTGTGTGGATTCTGCATAAAAGGGAAGGAACAGATGAAAAAAAGACGATTTCCAAAGGGGAAAAAATATAGGGACACTCTAGCATGGAACTGTATGTTAATACAATGGAACCATCTCAGTATCTTTTATATGGGGTCCTTTTTAAACATGGTCTGGAAACTACACTTGATCCAGAACAGGACTATCAGATTAACCAGATGTGGGTATTTTATCTATTTTAGCATATTATCAGATCTGATCTGCAATAATCCATCTGATCATTAGATCGTATGAAAGACATGGATGAGGAAGGAGTTATCTATCTCTAGTAGTCATCCGGGAATTCTACAACTCTAGTTGATAATTGTAGTATTACTCCTGCACGTTTTCAGATGCACTAGTTCAGAAATCTGATCAGCTTGAAATCAGGTTTCAAGAAACATGTCTTCTGCCCTATCATAACTTCCTGAATGGTAAGAGTTTTGTCAGGGTTTCTATTCTAGCTGTGCTTGCTGAAGGAACTGAGTGAGAAACAACTTCAGAGAGACCTTTTCAGTAGTAGACCAGATATGAGTAAGACTTCCCAAAAACTTTTTGTCTAGATCAGGGGTGTCAAACTCAATTTCATTGAGGGCCACATCAGGGTTGTATTTGACCGGGGGGGGGGGGACAGGGTGTGTGTGGCCAGGGTGGGCGTGACCAGCTCAATGTCACTTATATTGGGGGCGTCTGTGGTGGCCTGACACTCTGCCAGTAAAAACAGGCGAGCTCAGTTTTCAGTGGCAGAAGCACAGTGGGTCGGTCCTTTGCTGTTTTCAGGGCAACCCCACGGCCAGATTTAAGCATCATAAATCATGACTGCCTGTGTGCCTGCAAGAGATCCAGCCCACCTTAAATGCCTTTCTTATCTCCCACTCATTTCTTTTGACCATTAGTTGGTCCGATTCTTGTAGACAGCTTGCAATAAATTTTTATACTCATTCGAACTGCCTGAATTTCCTGATTTCCAAGGCGCTTGACAGCTTTTTTGAAAACTAGGTGAAGAGTTGACTGTCACTGAAACTTTTTGAATAATTCATATATTCTGGGCCTCTCAGTTTTTATATGTATGTATGTATGTATGTATGTATGCATGCATGTATAGGATACTTTATGGCTTTGTTTAGGTGGGGTGGAATTGGTACTTTTTGTTGTTTGACACAGTGTTATAATCTATCGTAGACTGAACTCAAATTGTCTTTACTAATAAAGTAAATTATCCAGGGAACTTTTTAATATAAATAATATAGTGACATACAAAAATTATTTGTCTCCCCCCCTCCATAAAAATATGCAAGTTGAGGGCAAGATGTGCCAGACTGATGAAAACCAGTCTCTTTTTTAAATGCATCACAACATCTGACGCTTATCCAAAAGTGGTGGATTTTTCAGCATTATACCATAATGCTGCTTTTATCATCCGGAAGATTTTATATGTAAGTAGCCAATAAATAAAATATATCACTTGTCTTTTCACATTAGAACTATTGAAGCTCAAGGCTATAGCATTGACTCAAAAGTATACAACAATAGTTGTATGGGGTCTTAATAGAGGGAACAGTGCTTGCCAAGGCTGCATGTTTCAAGAACTTATCATCCATTATAAGAAATGGATGATAACTTATAACTTTATTAACAAAGATTAACTTGGAGCATGTTTCAAAATTGATTGTAATTAATATCGCAAGTTGGATCCATATATTACTGCAGTACAAGTTATTCCTGAGCTGTAGTTTTTACATAAATCCATAGGTTTGGTATCAGAATTGCCTAAAGATGCAAATTGTATTCTAAGAGTCTTTTCATAAAGGGTCTGATCATTGCTTGTTCCGTCAGTTGGGATCCTAGTTATTCCATCCACTTATTTCAGAAGTGAAGGGGATTTTTTTTCTTTACCAAATATTTCTTTGTCCCTATCAGCTAGAAAGGGAGAGAACAGTCCACCTATGCTTTCAGGATAATTAATTAATATAGCCTAACATGGATGAAAAACCAATCATTTGCTTCAAGTCGATCATCACAAGTGACTTTTACAATATATGAATGTGAAGTTTTGCTTTCACTATTCTGTTCAGCCTCAATTACTTTCATTTCGCAGCATTCAAAATATCATTAAACTTCTTCTTTGTCATATTCACACACATTTTGTTAAAAAAAAATTCACAGGCATTTTAATTAGTAAGCATAGTAAGAATGTTCAGAGTCCTGGCAAACATTTTTCTACAGAACTGCTGATTATGTAGTTTTCTCAGTTTCAGAAATTAGTACGTACATCATGTTTTAATGTGCACACAGTCAAGCCTGTTTTATTCAGTATTAATAATTTATTATGAACACGAGTTTACTTCAATAGCTAGTGATAATGTAAGTGTTTTTATACTCTGGATCCTAATTAGTTCAAAGACAACAGCCACAATTTATCATCAAATTAGCATGTATATCTCTCTTATATCCTTTTTCTCAATCTTTCTCAAAGCAATATAATGTTCCTTCCAGTTTAATTTTGTAACAAAAACATTAGGATAGTCTAAAAGACGAAAAATATTAGAAATAGGAGTTAATTATGAACCCCTACAGTTACACTCTAGTGCAGGACTTCTCAAAGGTTGTGGGATAATATCTTCTTAAAAGGATAAAAGAATGTGTGCAAACTCCCCCAACCTTCTCCAAACTAAACTAATGATTTTATTGGGATTAGGTCTAAACAAAATAAAATACACACTTTACTTTTAATAATTATATTTAATCAGTTTCAGATAACAATAATATCATCTTATTATTTTGGCATGAACTTGTTTCGACATATGGATGTTTTTGGTCTGTTTGGCTTCATATTGTCAATGGACAGTGATTTGCTGTTGATGTTGTTTTGACAAATAACGCACTAAGGTTGTTTTTCTTCTGTGGCAAAAACACTTGTGGAATAAAAAGATAAATGATTTTATTCCTATTGCTTTGACTTAGCTGTAGCTTTATCATCACTATTGATGATACTTGCCCTATTTTTCTTTTACTACCTAACAAAACCTTTTCCATTTAAAACTAGAAATAAAAAAAAATGGATGGAAATACTGAGCTTCAATTATATAGACATCTCTATACTCTTCAAAAGACTATGGATATACTTCTTTTTTTTAAGTTTTTTATTTTAAACAACATTAAAACACATTAAAAATCAAACATACATACAACAGGAAATAATACAATAAAGCAAAATGTCACTTTTTCTCTTTTTTTTTCAGCTACATACAGTGGTCTATTCTTTCTATACCTCAATATTTACAGATATTTTAGTATTAACTTATTTGACGTTCATTTTCTACATTTTATCATTTCCTCTTTACTAACAAAAGATCATACTCATTTTTCCCCTCCTTTCTTCATTCATTTAACTTATCTCCTTATATTTCAACCATTCATACCATCTACTCCAAACCTTATAATATTTTGATTCTTCTTTCCCCTTAATTTCCTTACTTAATTTATCTAATTCTGCACATTCCAGAATTTTTTTAATTAAATCCTCTTCTATTGGTAATACTTCCTTCCTCCAATATTGTGCATATACAATACGTGCTGCTGTCAATATATGCGATATAAGATACTGTATTTCTTTAGGATAATTGTCTACTGAAATTCCTAACAAAAACTGTTCAGGTTTTCCCTCTATTGGATTTTAAGTTATTTCTACTAGACTATGGATATACTTCTGCATGCTACAGCAGAAGAGATACTTAAAGCACACAAATAACATTGCATTAATGTGGGTAGCTATAGTCATTTTATTAAGAAAGGCTGGTAGGTGGAAAACCAATACTTTAGTTTAGCAATACTTAAAAGTCCAATTTCTATTACCATGCCTGAGGCAATATACCCCTCTGTGGGGTCATAACCTAAAGTTTTAAAACCCCTACTTATTAACAAATAAATGGGGAAGTGAAACAGTACTCTCTTTCTTCTAAACCAAATGTCACAGGAAAACCATATCACTGAATTAAAAACTCCATACATTTGGCCAGACACAGTTGGGATCAGGCCAACTCGAGCAACGACATGGCTGTATGACGTTAGCTTCAATGTACAGTACATAGTGTTGAAAATAGCAGTCAGGCATTTTGCTTTCTTCCAACGAAACTTTATTTGAGACATTTTAACCCATTTTTCCATAAACCGATCTCAAAGAAGGAAACCATTAACAATAAATTAAATACAATTAAAATATAAATAATTCAATAAAGAGCCTCTAAAATACCATGCTTGAGGCCGTGAATTGCTTAAAAGCTATGATGCAGGAGAATACCAAACTTCTTCAGAAATACAGTAGGGTAGTATAACTGAATACTCGGGACCGGATGGGTTTTAAGGAGGAATCAAAACATAACTCACTAGGCAGGAAATGTCTCAGAGAGGTGGATTGCACCAAGACTTGCACCGAGAATATGCGAGTCAAATTCTTGCATAGCAGGTGCATTGGCAGATGCAGCATTTTCAAGAGAAGTCACCAGTAAATCTTTGTTAATGGGTAAGAACGTGCAGAAGGAGGACTCCTTTTGTTGTCCAAGTCAGTGGTGTGTTTCTACTGGTTCTACCCGGTTTGGGCAAATCAGTAGCGGTGTCAGCAGGAGGCTCTGCCCACCCGCCCGGACATCACGGATGCTTTGCGCATGCGCAGAAGATTCTGCGCATGCAAGTGCTCACATTTACAAACCGGTAGCAAAGGTAAGTGAATCCCACTACTGGTCCAAGTGGTTAATTCTTTACAATTTTGTATGTTATTGTAAGTATTCTGAACAAAACTAGGGAGCAAATCACCAGCCGGAACAATGTCTTTAGAATAGGCACTGTATGTGCTTGCTACAGACTGCTCTCTTTAAAACTTTGCATTGCATTTTACATTGGATACCATTCTCATGTTAACTCGTATACAGCACACAGCAATAAACCAGGATGAAGACTTCCACTGTAGAAATCACTGAGAGCAATTTATATAGCTGATGAACAGCCTTACCTAGAAAAAGGCCATTTAAGCTTCCATCAATAGAGTTACTCCACATAAAACTACTGATTTTTCAAAGAGAATACAATCCTCAATTTTACCTTCCCAATTATTGAAAAAAAGAAGGTGGAAAAGTCCAATTGATCAAGTCTCAGGTTCAATTTATTGTCCCCATCACAGTGTCCAGGAATGCATAAAATGTTCCTATTCAGATGATATTAAAAAAAAAATAGGTGGGAAATCTTCAACATACTGCTGAAATCTCCTTCAGCAATGTCATCTGGATATGACAACTTTGGGAACAAAATGGAATCTAATTGCCATGGGGTTCGGGCACAATCACCTTGCATTATCCTCTGAATACTGTGATATAGGTAGAAACAGAAGCATTGTGAAAATCATGCCTTTTGCAGTGCTGGTCTAGGTAACAATTGTAGTCATGACCATCAAAAGTCATCAAGAGATTAAGGAAAATCAATATGGTCATATTCTTTCTCCCTCCCTAAAAAGGTCATAAGAGTGACTGGTTTTATTCCAAAACCAAGCCTTAACTCAGGTTAAACCCAAAGAACTTCTTTTTATCAAATATGTTTCAGCTGTGCCTTCCTCTTCATCAGTAACCTTCAAAATAAGAGAAACCAGAATTAGGTATTAAAAAAATATGGAATTGAACATTAATATCATTCATTCAAGTAAAGAAGAATAAATAAAGAAAAGAATAAGTAAAGAACTTTTAAAATCAGGAATCCTGATCTTATATCTACACAAATTTAATTGATAATTTAATTTATTGACTACTATTCCAGAAATTAATTGACCATGGCTGCAATTTTAAATTCAGTGGGGATTTATTCCTGAGCAGACACATAGGCAAGCACACGCTATGCCTTTTTAAAAATTGAGCAATACACAATTTTACAAATTCTGTGACCAGAATACATTTGCAGAAAATTCTAAGAATCAATCATCAGTTTTCTCATAGCCACCACAATAGGGCTTGCAGAAAACACATAACATTCACTAATGAATGTTTGTAGATGTATCCCCCATCAGAGCATAGTAACGACAATCCTTCTTTATTGCATCAATATTGATTTAAATGGTTTGCATATGCATGTTAAGATTGAACATATTTCCTATTAACTGAAGCTATTGCAAAGGGCCATCTTAATGCTTGTGCTATCCAGTTTTATTACTCTGAATGAGAATGATTAATGCATTATAAACTGGCCAGGATTCCTAAGTAGTTGATGTTCTGGAACTGCTCTGGAGTTTGGTGTCCATCAGTTAGTAATATCATCTCCTCCAGATTCTTTTTCTTCAACCCTTTAAGCCACTTTTTCAGTGAGTCATTCCTGTAATTGTACCATTTACTGATGCGTTGACTTCTTACAGGGCTATAGCTATTTTGCTCTCGATTGCTTTTAAAACATCCATTCATGGATGGAAAGCACTAGACTATCCCGATAAGAATACTAAGGATTTTTCTCACATTGCCAAATGCTGAATACTTTAAAGGACATTGATTCAGATATCCTAACTAACAACATATACACAAAAGTAACAACCGTATCCTTCAATTCCTGCATTAAATTCTCAATATAGGTAATCCTCGACATACGACCACAGTTGGGACCAGAACGCCCATTGCTAACCAAGATGGCTGTTAAGTCAGTCACACCAACTTTACAACCCTTTTTGCCACAGTCGCTTAGTGCATCGTTGCAGTTGTTAAGGGAATCATGCTGTCGTTAAGCGAATCCAGCGAATCCATGGACTTTGCTGATCAGAGGCCATCTGGGAAGGTCACAAATGGTGAGCCCATGACCTCAGGAGGCTGCAACTGTCGGAAATATATGCCAAGTGCCCAAATTTGGAGATGCTGCGATAATCATGAGGACAATCATAAGTCACTTTTTTTTCCCAATGCCGTTGTAACTTGAACAATTGTAAATGAAAGGTTGTAAGTTGAGGACTACCTGTAGTTTATAAAAAAAAGATTATAACTGTTGGATAATACTTTTATTAGGCTCAAAAATCAGACAGAGTGTGTGCAGCCTTTCATACTCTCAAGAACTCCTCTTCATGTAAATTGTGATAAAGAGAGTACAAGATTCGTGTTCTGAAATAGACTGGATGATGGGTCATAGGTTCTGAGTTTGTTATTGTAAACAATCTCAACAACAGTAGTCTTAGCTCTCATATGAAGCTGATTTCTTGATCTGGTTGTCTATCTAGTGGAGCTGATACAATTGAAGGATGGGTGACCTGCAAGGTAGAGAGAAAGAGATTGATAATCGTTTTTTTCTTTGCTGCTTCATAGTGCAAGTCTTCTTGTGTGTGTCAACCAGTGGTGGGATTCAATTTTTTTTACTAGCGGTTCTGTGGGCGTGGCTTGGTGGGCGTGGCAGGGGAAGGATACTGCAAAATCCCCATTCCCTTCCCTACTTCTTTGGGGAAATCTCCATTTCCACCCCACTCCAGGGGAAGGATACTGCAAAATGCCCATTCCTTCCCCACCCCACCCCACCAACCTGCTTTCCAGCTCCGTTCTCCTGTGCAGGGCAACAAAAGAAGATCCAGCCGATCAGCTGGGACTTGGGAGGCAGCGAATAGATTGGGGGCGGGGCCAGCCAGAGGTGGTATTTGCCATTTCTCTGAACTACTCAAAGTTTCTGCTTCTGTTTCTCCAGAACCTGTCAGAACGGGCTGAATACCACTTCTGGTGTCAACTATTGTTCAGGCTGTAATTAAACATGGGTGCAGCCCTCTTTTGGCATAGCACTAAGCATCTTTTAGAGAGTTGAAGACATTCATCTTGGCCTTCTGCATAGGTTTCCTAGGTAAGTCTTTTTCCTGCTGAGTATTTATTTTCAGCTTTACAGAATAAGCAAAAGGGATAAATGAAAGTCAGCCTTTAGAGGAAGACTTTGGACAGTCATGTCTAATATTCCATCTATGATGTTCTGGATCAAACCAGAAAAGAAGAAGTTACCTAAGAGCTATGGAGAAGACCCTGGTGAAGATAGAAAAGAAAAATCTGGCTCCTTTGAGAAACAAAACCTGAGTTGCATCTATTCCCGTTATCAGCAAACAGTCACTCTCTCAAATCCTTGTTGTGGCATCACATATCTCCACATCAAAGCCTAGTTTTCTTTAGTAGCAATTTTATTAATACTAATCATTTCCTAACAGAAGTATGATACAAAAAGAATTCATCAGTTAAGATAGCTAGAGTAAGCGTATAGTATGAAATTAGACTGCTGCCTTTGGGAATTAATTTCAGGCTCTATAGTATAATGAAAGAACATTAGAAACAAGAAGGTGATGGCAGTGAGTGATTAGGAATAAAAGTAGCACGGAGAAGAATAAAATATTGCAAGAATGGACAAACCTTGAAATAATAAAAATAAACATGGCCATTGTAAAACATGCTATCGAAAGAACCAACAATCTGTTTCGAACCAATAATGTGTTCCTTGGCAACAGAACCAGCTGGCATCACCCAACCATCATTCCTAGGTTAGTCCCAAAGGTGCTTTTCCAGGAGGCAACTGGACTTCATTTTTTCTTTTGATTCTCATCCAGGAAACTTCCTCAGCTGAGACAAGATACTGGGGAATCCTGTCAGAGCTGAAGAAGCTTCTTGGATAAGAAGTGAAACGTCTTCAAAAGAAAAAAAAACAGAAAGTCCAGTTGCCTCCTGAAAAAGCACCTTTGGGACAACCATGACCAGGATGACTGAGAATCTCTACAGATTCCTAGTTTAGATTGACTTCTTCTGCCTTGCAGGATAATTCATCTTAGAAAACAGCATGTCTAGTTTTACAAACATTAGTTCAGAGCTTTTTAAAACTACACTAAATGCATATTTAAAACCCAATCTAGCCCTTGTTCAGAAGGGCGCAGCCATCTGAAGCCATACCTACAGGGAATCCATAAAATGGCTGATCAGCACATTTTAATGCTGTCTGATTAATGTTAAGAGCTTGACATGGGTTGATGCCTCAAAAGTCAAGAGTCAGGTGTGGGTTTCTGTTGCATGTCAAAATGGCTACAGGGATAATGGCCAGTGAAGAAAAGGCATGCTCCAGCAGTATCAAGTGACCAGTTGGAGCTGGGCAGATCCCAGTTCTGAGTTCATGATTACCAGCATCAGCAGTGGAGCATTGTAGATTGTATCAATGATAAGATCTGTCCTGTGGAAGAAAGGGAAAACACTTCTTTAAAACTGGAACTGCTTTAAAGCTGCTTTAAGCTACTTCTGCAGCTATCTGTTGAATGGGACAAAGACAACATCCTGAGACCATGTCCTTTAGAAATATTTAACAGGGCATCTTCACGCTGCAGACAGCACAGTGACTCAGTGATAAGATGCCGGGCTTGTTGGCTGGAAAGCCAGCAGCCCAGGTTCGAGACCTGAGTTCCACACAACAGGGTGAGTTCCCATCCTTGCTCCAGCTTCTGCCAACCTAGCAGTTTGAAAGCCTACAAATGCAAGAAGATAAATAGGTACCACGTCGGTGGGAAGGTAACAGCGCCTATGGCCCACCACATGGCCATAGAAATACCTTCAGACAGCACGGGCTCAATGGCCTTGAAATGGTAATGAATACCACCGCTATAGTCGGCAACAACTAGTGGAGTAAAATCCGCAGGCAGTCCTTTTCCTTGGTTTTTCTTTTTTTAACTTCGTGCTGCAGTTAGTAGGACATGTGAATAGGTCTGTGATGTAGCAAGTCTTTTTCTTTTATAGCTGTCATAGTTTATAGTTCTTTCATTTTGCTACCTTTCGTCTTTGTTATCTGTCTTCTTTTTCTAACCTGCTTTCTTAATTCTTCCTTTCGCAGTTATATTTCTAAAGAATATTATATTCCTTTTTTTGATTCTATTGGAGCTGGACCACAGCAGATCTATTTTCCATTTCTATTCTTCCTAATTCCTGTAATGATTAAAACCAACACACACACACACACACACACACACACACTCATTGCTGCCTATGGGTTTGCATTTCCAATTCCCAAGTTATTTTGGAAACCTTATTTTAGTTACCACTACCCATTTGGAGTTTTTGTAAAATCTTAAAAATATATCCCAGCAGTTGCAGACATTTTTTTATGAGTTGGAAGAAAGGCTAATTTAAAAACTCCCTGATGTATCTCTTTTTCCTAGAGTTTCCTTGTAAGGGATTATAGGCAGCCACTGTTCCCTTGATGTGGAGAATTCTTAGCTATTTTATCCAAAGCTTTTCCCTTGAACCTAACTCTAATTAAAAGAAGGAAGGCAATTTGGATTTTTCTGCCCAAATCTTGACAAATTTTGTACTGTACCAGTCCTGAAACTTAAGTAGTAGTTATGTAATCATGCAGTTTTGTAAACAAGGAAGTTTTAAATGAGAAATTTCCTTCTAAAGCCAATAAAGCAGATCTATAGGTATAATAGGAGTATATTGCAAAAAGAGGAAATAGGGGAAACAAAGAAAGTCAGAAAAATAATAATAGTCACAGAAACAAGATCCAAATTAAATCAATACGTATAATCAGCTAAATAAGCTATTTTTTACCTCCTTGAATAACAACATGCAAGCTCGTGGCAAGAGGTTTAAGGCACCAATAACAGGATAACAGAGAATGCAACAACAACAAAATTAAGCTAGAACAGAAAGCAAGATGGATAGTTAATGGTTTTAATAATCATTTTATTATCAATTTTAATACTGTGTTTTAATTATTTTGTTGTCTTTTTTTGCTTTTGTTTAGTGTAGAAAGGCAGAGTATAAATTAAAATGAATGAATACATAAACTCAAAGAAGAAGTTAGTTATTTGGGCCTTATCCTGAAAAGAAGCACAATGAACATCAAAATTCATCTAATATGGAAGGTAACAGCCAAAGGTAACAATCGTCTCCAAAAACTAGAGGCAAAGCATGTCATGTCTCACAGTTTTTCAGATTTATAGCCTGTTAGTAGACATCATAATTCCTCTCAGACATTTGAAAGAAAAAATTGTAAATTGCCCCAAGACCATAATATTAGCTAAATATTTGAAGTAAAGAAAGCTACCCTCACACAAGGAGTAAGGGGAAAATACTCTGATGCAAACAGAGCAACAGTGCTAAAGGTCAATAGATCCTACAGGGTGAGAAGGGTTGTATTGACAAAAAAAAAAAAAAAAAAACTTCCTGTGGATTATCTGACTTGAGAACTGACACTGCACAACGAACATATTCTCAAACCAAGAAACTTTTACCATTGTTTCTCATTGACAAGAGTTAAAATACAGATTGGGAAGACTGAGAAAGGGAAAAGCATATAATAAAACAGACTACAGGTAGTCCGTGACTTAACAAGAGTTTGTTTAATAACTGCAGCACTGCAAAAAGTGACCTATAACCCTTTTCACACTTAATGTCCATCGCAGCATCTCCATGGTCATGTGATCAAAATTCAGATTCTTGGCAACTGACTCATATGGATGACGGTTGCAGTGTCCTGGCTTTGTGTAATCCTGTTTTGCAAACTTCTGACAAGCAAAGTCAACAGGGAAGCCAGACTCACTTAACAACCATGTTACTAACTTAACAACTGCAGTGATTCACTTAACAACCATGGCAAAAGGAAGGTCGTAAAATGGGGCAAAATTCACTTAACAAATATCTCAGTTAGCAACAAAAATTTTGGGCTCAATTGTGGTAGTAAGTTGAGGACTACCTGTATCAAAATTCTAAACAAATTAGTTGATGCAATACGAACAACATAATATGACAAAATGCTAACAATCCAGCAAAATAGTAGATGGATGATCTACAATAGGGGTGTCAAACTCAAAGCCCAGGGGCCAGATCTAGCCCACAGGGTGCTTAGATTTGGCTGGCGAGCCCATCCTGGAAACAGTGAAGGACCGGCCCATGGTGCCTCTGCCAGCAAAAACAAAGCTCGGGCGGGCCACACGTGGCCTCCCTGAGCTCCATTTTCACTGGCAGAGGGCTTCAGGAGGCATCGCAGCCAAAAACGGAATCTTGATTAGTGATGTTGAGTTGTCCATACCCCACCCCCACCCCCCAGCCATGCCCCCAGCCACGGCCCCCCAGCTTCCGAGGTCAAACACAACCCTGATGTGGCCCTCAATGAAAGCGAGTTTGACACCCCTGGTCTTCACACAAAGATCAAGTTCTCCCATAACATTGGATTTTTGGATTCAGAAAGGAAGACTGATAGTTGAATATGGACTGATCCTAGAAAGAAAAAAGGATAGCACTGAACTTCTTGAGCATTCCATAATCTGATGGATTATGGAATGCTGATACAAAACAATATAAACCCAGCTTCTCGGTTAAAGGCTAATAGTAAGCAGACCTGGAATATATCATTTTGAAGAAGGTGGCTCCCTGGGTCATTATTTGAACAATGAACAACTGAGAAAACCTAATTAATTAGATGTAACATAATATGCATATGATTATTAAATTAACTTATTTGACTAAATTGAAACCATATTAGGATATGAATCTCATATTCGAAAAATAAATATGCAACATGGCATTGTTTCTTCATCCTCACACAGAAGAAACAGAGAACACCGCAAGTCAATCAATGCATTCCCACCAGTTGATCAATAAGAAGAGTGCAAAACAAAATAAAATTCAATCAGTGCCCTGCTCCAGGCCACTGCAAGTCTTGGAACAACAAAAATCCCTTCCCTTCCTTTCTCTTCACCACCCCCATGCAAACTGATAATAAAAGAAATTGCTATCCATCCTACGTTTCTAAAAACATGTACGAAATGCATTCAGTGATTCTAAAGTATGAATGAATACTTCAAGCCAAGATTTAGTTGAATAAAAATAGCTACTGTTTTAAAATGGGACACTTTTATGATCTATTTGTTTGTAAATCATACATAAACTTTATGATTGGGTGACCTGGTCCTATTAAAAACATAAATAGAATGGAGCTTTCAGAAGAAAATTGTATTTTGGGGGCAAAGAGTAAAACCCCTTGCTTTAAGGTTTCCATGTGGGTTTGGCAAATGCAAAGAAATAATTTTGATTTAAATTGCCTAAGAACAAGGAGATGAATTCCTTAAAGATTAACAAATGTAAGGTGACATAAGCGTTTAAGCACTACAATCCACTTGGCCCGATAAAGTCATCACTAGTCCTTAAAGTTGTATTTATGCCTCAATATAGCTGTTACTCTTTAAAATACTAGAGACCATTTGTTGCTTTTCTGCAAAGGATTAATAAGGCTTCTTCCACTGTATTTCAGTAAATAACAGCAATAATCCCAACATGTAAATTTATTGTAAATAAATATTAATGAGAAATGGATGTCATTGGGTTGAACAGATACATTGAATTCCTTTTCCCACATACAACTTCTCAGGTGACACACACATCCCACCCGATTTGTTTCCATGGATATAAGCAGTGGTGAGATTCAGCCAGTTCGCACCACTTCGGGAGAATCAGTTGTTAACTTTCTGAGCAGTTTGGTGAACTGGTTGTTGAAAGAAATCATTAGGGCAGAGAACCAGTTGTTAAATTATTTGAATTCCGCCACTGGATATAAGAATCTTTTGGATGAGATTTGGGAAACATAGGATACATGGAAGATGGAAAAGGAAGTTTCTGCTACAAAAAAACAGAAACTTAGTTGAATAATATTGAATTTATCCCTCTGGTGAAATATTTTTGATTGTTAAAAAATAAAGCATAGCTATATAGCAATAGCAAAAGCACTTAAAGTTATCTGTCGCTTCATAGAGCTTTTTACAGCGCTGTCTTAGCGGATTACAGAGTCAGCTTATTGCCCCCAACAATCTGGGTCCTCATTTTACCCACCTTGCTGAGCCAACCTTGAGCCGATAGGACTTGAACTGCTGAACTGCTGGCAATCAGCAGTCAGCAGAAATAGCCTGCAGTACTGTACTCTAATCATTGCGCCACCACGTCTCTTTTCTGCTTTATTTCCATAGTCACTATTTATTTATTTATTGGAATAGTTATCAATATCAGGTTGCCTATAATAAAATTCGGATTTGTAATGATGTACAATTTGCTAAATATGTATTATAGGATCCAGTGCTTGATTAATTTTATGGTTTAGCTGACTCTTGTTTTTATCACACGTTTAGTGTCAGGACTCCATGGTGGCGGCATTAAACAGAGTAAATTCTCCACTATAGTATATACAATCTACTGTCAAAAGAGGTGAGGTTTTTTTGTAATTGTTTTTTGCTGACAAAATTGTTGTCCCAGGGAAACTGGTGTTCTCCATGACACCAAATATAGATATTTTTGCATTATTCTGTTCAGAATAGTTGATGCTCTGGAACAGATTCCAAATCAAGCATGTTGCCCATTTCAAGCTGAGTTCCTTTTACACAGTTCTTACAGAGCACATTCCCTTAAAGGAATATATAGTCATAAATCATTTGGTTCCGGATCTTTTACTGCCTTTCCGCTTCCACCTATATGTCCCTTCTATTCCCACTACAGGAATTGATAAGGATCTGCAATTAGCTTGCTTTCTTTTTACCTCTGTCCTATGAAAATTGTCCCTTTATCCTGACAGCCTACAGTCTGGAAGTCAGCCTCTCATGTCTACTGAGACGTTTCTAACAGTGTCTCAATGTTTAACTTATCTCTATGACTTTTATTTTTAAGTGGGTCATTTCTGCTTTAAAGCTGTACCGCTGCTGGCTTTTTTTTTTTTTTATGTACAGCTTTTGCTTTTGTCTTTATCATGCTTATTGATATTGTATTTGCAAGCCCGTGAACAATTTTCAGAAAAGTAGGGCATGAGTGTTTGATTAACCCCATAAATATACTTCTAGGGATTTTTCAAAATATTATTTTGTTAATGATGTGACTTGGGATGGAGTGTATTGGAATTCTCAGAAAAAGCTCTTTATCTAGTCTGTCACCAACTAAAAGCATATTTGACAAGACCTGAAGAGAAGGCCTTTTCATTGGTTGCTCTTAGGCTCTGGGTGGCTTTGACTAGGAAGGCATAAAATCAACGGTAAAATCTGATTGGATCTATCCAGATTGCGTGAACCAGTAGCGCTGGCGGCGGGAGGCTCCGCCCACTCACTGGAATGTCATTACATCCTGGTTTTGATCCTCTGTGCATGTGCAGAAGAGGTATGTGCAAGCATAGCGAGCTCACGCACATGCTCACATTCCCGAACTGATAGCGAAAGTAAGTGCATTTCATTGCTGCTTAAAATAGCCCTGAATTTGATAAATTGCCAAAGCCAACTCATTGCAGCCAACTCACTACAGCCAACTTGCCATGGCCAACTTGCCACTGGTCAACTGGCTGCAGGACAATTTAACAATTAAATTTAATTATTCAAAATAAGTAAAAAGTATTTTAATTTTTGTCATTGACATTTCATTCAATCCCTCCTTTTGCGTCCTTTCTTTTTGATCCGATTCCACCTTTTCTTTGATATTAGTGTAACTCTTGTCCCACAGCAAATTGTCCCATGGTTAGTTGGTCATGGCAAGTTGTCCTGCGGCAAGTTGGCTGTAACAAGTTGGCCATGGTGAATTGTCATAGACTCAAGATAGACCTATCTCTACTAAACTCATTTCCTAAGTAAAGATTTTCCCCCCAGAGATCGTCTTTGTTTATAAGCAGACTTGTAACCATACTGAAGTTGGTTTTAACTGACTTTCTATGTTGTTTTTTCTGTAATGTAATCTACCTCCATATAGAAAGTATTGTTGACTAAACTTTCACCTTCCATGATTTTATACTTTAATTGGATTGTTATAGTTTATTACTCCGTTTTAATTGCATCACTGTTACTGGATGCTTTATACTATTTTTATTGGAAAGCTGAGGTAGAAATCAGTGATGGGTTTCAAAAATTTTCACTAGCGATTTGGTGCATGTGGCTAGGTGGAGGGCAAGTGACTGAGTGGGTGTGGCCAACTGGACATCACTCATGCCCATGCCCATTCAGTCACATGACATCCCCACCTAGCCATGCCTAAGCTTTGTGTCTGCAGTAGCTGGCAGCAGGCCACCAAAAAGTACCAGAGGTCACCGAAAAAGCTGCTGCCGTTGCCGCCATATTCTTCACGCTTGCGCATCCCATTGGACTTGCAAGGCAATGGATGCACGTGCATGAAGAACATGACGATGACGAACATGGCGGGCAGGGCGAGCGAGCAGTGACTGGGGGACTGGTTCGGGGGCATGGCCAGCCGGCCATCGCTACCAGTTCAGTGACCTTGGCCAAATTTCTGCCAACGGTTCAAGCGAACCAGTGCAAACCGGCTGAATAACACCTCAGGTAGAAATGTATATTTCAGTTTTACATATGGGTGTATAAACACACGTATGACTAAATCTGCAGTCCTATTCCTACTGACATTACAGTAATTCGCATTCAATGTAAAAGGAGTGACTTCTGAGTAGGCACGAATGGGATTATTCTATAAAACTGCATTTTTTTACATAATCCCAAGTCACATCATTAACAAAATAATGTTTAATAAGGAGTAAATCACTCTAAAAATATTGAAATTATTTCTCCATAAGAATTTTTCTCTCCACTGTGTGAACCTTATGGATATTGATAGTTTCATATTCCTATTTGAGTTTCATTCTTCAATGGTCTGTGTTACATAGTTTGCTCTGCAGAGCTTTAGATTGTGGATTGTAGACACAAACATTAATAAGCACCCCCTCCGGAGGCCATTTTTCACAGTAAAATATGCTGGGCCAGCTCACTCAATACCCATCAAGCTAATCACTTGGAGCCCAGAGATTGGGAATTCTGGAAGCCCAAGATAGCTGACACAGTTCAAATAATGGATTGATCCTGGCATTGCTCTGGAAACATATGCACTATTGCTATATTGCAGAATTATAAAAGAAGTGAAGTTGGATGCCATGATGTGACTATAAAAAATAACCATCTTTATTATTATTATTATTATTTTACAGCACACAGCTCCAAGATCCCATCTTTTGAACTGCATCAAAGGTGTGATGTGTGCCATTATTTATTGTCTGTTTTCGGGGATATATTTTATCATGTAGCTGACCAAACAACAGCGTACCTTATTTTACTCATTTCATCTGTAATAGATTCTATTCAACTCTCACCACCAATAATTGTATGTGCATTGAGTCCATCCCTGAGCAAGTCAGTGGGAAATTTTTCAAAATCACATAAAGATAAAGGTAAAGAGGGGGGAGGGAAGAGGGAGGGGAAGGGGGGGTAAGGGGGGGTGGGAACTGGGGTGGGGGGAGAAAAATATTATTCTTTGTTTGTAAAACTTTTCAATAAAAAAAAAAGATAAAGGTAAAGGTTCCCCTCGCACATATATGCTAGTCATTCCCGACTTGAGGGGGCGGTGCTTATCTCCGTTTCTAAGCTGAAGAGCCTGCACTGTCCAAAGACATCTCCGTGGTCATGTGGTTGGCATGACTAAATGCCAAAGGTGCACGGAATGCTGTCCCTATTTTTCTACTTGCATTTTTTATCTGCTTTTGAACTGCTAGATTGGCAGAAGCTGGGACAAGTAATGGGAGCTCACCCCATTACGCGGCACTAGGGATTCAAACCACTGAACTGCTGACCTTTCGATCAACAAGCTCAGCATCTTAGCCATTGAGCCACTGCATCCCTCAAAATCACATAATGCAAGGTAATTCACATGCCTGAAAGATGGCTTCCTTACAAATAGTTTTTGAATATTAACCAATATTCAGTACGATCAATTCCAGTCAGGATTAAAAAAACTAAATATATTAAAAGAGGTGAACTGGAATATTTAAGGTTATCTATACATTTATACAGTACTAAACCATGGACATAATGTATTTAAGGCAAAACATCAATGATCTCATTAACCATGATCGGGATCCCCCTTCAGCTTTATTGTTATTATTAATCATAGTTCTATGCCACCCACTCTCCGAGGACTCTGGGCGGTTTACAACAATCGACAGTATACTAAATAGCATATTGCCCCGAACAATCTGGGTCCTCATTTTACCCACCTCAGAAGGATGGAAGGCTGAGTCAACCTTGAGCCGGTGAGATTTGATCCGCTGATCTGCTGAACTGGCAATCAGCTGAAGCAGCTGCAATACAGCACTCAAACCACTGTGCCACCTCGGCTGTAAAGCTTTCCTTTGCTTTACAGATCTGCAAAGGTCGTAAATGCAAATATTGGTCATAAAGTTACTTTTTCATCACCTTCGTAACTGCAAATGGATACCAAATGAGGCAGCTGCTAAAAGAGGACAATCTATCTACTTTGAGATAGACTATAATAACAGAATCTTGAAAGTCTGATTGGACTTTACTGTCTGCCCCCCTTACCACCCACTGAATCAGGCAGTAAGTCACTTCTGAATGTTATCTTGCTTCCCAGGCCTTAAGAAATATTTCAGCCCTTTTTCTTTATATAACAGTTCTTGACTTTTTCTATCAAGGTGTCCTCCCTTACTCTCTATACCGGAGTTCGTCACACAACATGCCCATGGTGTGGATAAATTTGCATTGGCATGAATTGGTGTTTTTATTCCAGAGCCCGGTACTATACTTCCTCTTGATGTATGGCTGAAACTAAGTGAAGTTCTTTCTTAATCAAGATCTCAGCTGGTTGTGGGTTTATAAGACATTTGAAATTGTACCTGGTTTTAACAGCTTTATTTTAAAGATGTGGAAAGATAATTAGTTACTCTGTGGAGGATTAGCCAGGGGTGGGTTCTACTTATCTTTACTACTGGTTCGGAACGGGATCTCGCACCCGATTGCCAATGATGTTATCCAGGGCGGTGGGCGGGGCCTCCCACTGGTTTTACTACCGGTTCTTGCGAACTGGTCTGAACCGGGGGTAACCCATCACTATGCTTAGCTTGCTTCTCTGACAGATCTGATATACATCTGACAATGGCTTAAGAAATTGACTGAATTAATAGTAGTTTTTGAAGTTAAACCTAGTTTAAAACAAAACTGCAAAACGAAGAAGATTATATATAAATAGTGATTATCAAAGCGATAAATTATAGGCTTAGTTTCTAAAAAACAGAGGATGGAAAAAATTTATGACCTTGGTTGCACAGTAGGGGTGGATAAACTGCAGGCCTCTATATTTAGCTAACCTAAAACTCCCAGAATCCTTCAGTATTGGCCAAGCTGGTTGAAGGTATGGAGAATTGTAATTCCAAAATAGCAGGAAGACCGCAGTTTTCACACCCATGGCACACTGGTACTTGTGCTGTCTCAATTTTGAGAGGTGGATGGTGTTGATAAGGAAAATATGAGAAAAGGGAGAAAGATTAAGCAGATCAGGCATTTGGAAAATTGTACAATATGATATTCCCCATCCCCATCCCCATCCCCATCCCCTCGCCATAGCTCTGTTAAAAACGTAGGTTGATAATCCTATTCACTAATCTTCCGTATTATATCTAATTTATCCCCAGGTTACAGATATGTTTCCTATCTACTTTCACTAAGTTATCTAAAGATGTTTCCATGCTGGTGCTTCTAAACATACTACATTTCTTTTCTTTTCTTTTTCTTTCTATGAGTCGTGTAGGGAATTGCCATTTATTTTCTACACTTTAAAGACTATGTTTTCATTTTGTGGGATGCATTTCATATTTTGCACTGAATACCCCAGATATAATTCATACCTGGGGAATATTTTGGATATGACTCTGCTGCAGGGAATTGTGGCTCTTGCAGAATAAGTTTATTTATTTCAAGAGGTGTTTGCTGATATGGAGAGAAATATATAGACTTTCAGATACATGGAAGAAATGCCCCTTCTCCATGTTAATAGCTTTTCTGCTGTCAAGAAAACTAAATGTCTTGTGGAAAATGAGCATAATATAAAATGAGAAACACGGAAGTGATTCTTTAGAAGGAATTTATTCCTTGGACAATGAACAGATGTTGCTAACTTTTCTCCCAATTTAGCCACTAAACAAGAAGTAATTCATGATAATTAAGGATAGCAAAAGATCATGGGCTGTAAAGAAACATACATGCCAAGGACATTTGGCAAGAAATTTTAATCTCCTTTCCATTTTGACTTATTTTAAAGTAGAATACTGAGGAGAAGAAAAAGATTTTAAATAAATGGAAATGTAAAGGACCTCCAGACCCCATCTGGGAACTGGAATAATTGTTGCTAAAAAAAAAAAAAAAGACCATGAGCGTATAAGAAACATGGATTGCCTTCAGATGACTAACTTTTAATGTTCATGATTGATGTCCTTCTGCCGAAAGCTATTAGTTCAATTTCATTGAACTGTCACCTCTTTTACAGAAAGAAAGACAGACATGGAAGGAAGGAAGGAAGGAAGGAAGGGAGGGAGGAAGGAAGGGCTCTGATCTTGTTCCTGGGATCTCTTAGAGCTACTGTCCCAGCTTAGGAGTTACAGCCCTGAGTGTTCTACCATCACTGGGACCACTTTGGCCTTTACTTTCCACATCCTCTCTAGTTTCTCCTTCCGCCACTGATATATCTCCAGGTTCTCATACTCCTTCTTCCTGATGTTGCTATCCTTTGACTTATATCTATCAGCACCGCTGTTTTGGGACCTTGTCTACTACCACAGTGTCTGGTTGTGTGGCCAGTACCTGTCTGTCCTTCTGACTCTTGAAGCCTCACAGGATCTTAACCTTGTTATTTTCCGCAGCCTTCTGCAACATCTTTCATCTGAATTTTGGGAATTCTAGCTCACATACTGGGCAGACACTCCTATACACAGTGCTAGCTATTTAGTGGTGCCATTCAGTGAATGCTATTCCTGTCTGGTTCTTACACCCTGGCACTATGTCTCTGAGGCCTCTCTGCACAATTTGCACCTGGGGTCTTGTCAAGTGTGGTTAGACTCCTGCTTCTATGGATCTGGTGCTTAGTGCTTGTTCTTGTGCTGCTCTGATCAGTGCCACAATGCTGTCTTTAAGTCCAATCCCTTCCAGCCATGGTAGATTTTCCCAATGTCAGCCTCTTCAGCTATCTGTTACTGGTACATCCCATGCATATTCATATTTTGTCATAGCAATTCATTTACTTGCTCTTCCTCCCATGTCAGCAGCTGCCTCGGGTTTTCTTTCAGAAACTCATTTTTGGGTGCCACCTTGCTGATATATTCCTAAATGTTCTGGGTTTCATCCAAGGCAGTGGCTCTGACACTCACCAGACCCTGCCTGCCCTTTTTCCACTTGGTCTACAGCCTGTAGGTGTTGGACTTGAAGTGAAAACTTCAGTATGTTGTGAGTAGCTTCCAGGTCTTCACATTGGCAGCTTCCATGTCCTCCTTTGGCCAGCTGACGATACTGGCAGGATATTTGATGACTGGCAGGATATACATGTTGATGGCTGGATCTTGTTCTTCTCACTGAGCTGGCTTTTCAGGGGGTGTCTTATTCTTTGGTGGTATCCTTTGTTGGTACGTACTTAGATGTTATTGTCTTCCTTGCTTCCTCATAATGTTCCTATGTGACTGTGGAATACCATGGTACTTGTAGCTGGTCTGTATGTCTGCTATGTGGTCTGCTGGTGGTTCTGTCCCTTCGGTTTTAAATGCCTTCCCTCTCTTGACGATCTTGAATATCTTGAATTACATCCCAATGCCCTCACTGTAGAGCTTTGTAAGATGGATCAGCAAGTCAATATCTTGTTTACTTTTAGCATACAGCTTGATATCTTCAGAATCAAGGAGTTGGCTGATAGTAGTTCCAGTCTTGAACTTGTATCCATTTCCAGTCCTTGTGATTATCTGATTGATGGGTCGAATCCTTTGCAGAAGAGGCAGGGGGAAAATGCATCACCTGTTATATACCACATTTCCTGGCCACTTGTGTGAACTCTTTTGAGTTGACTTCCAGCATTGTCTTTCACTTTCACTCTCACTGAGTTCTTCAGAAAGTTCCTTAGTGTCCTGTTGAGTTTGTATCCTGCCGGGGATTCAAAATTGTGTGTGGCACTGAGTCACAGGCTTTTCTGTAATCAGATTAATTGCTCAAATTAATTTGGCTACACCTTGAGTCTTGAGTGACTACTCTATCTAGGAACAACTGATGTTTTGAGCCTCTGGTATGGATCCCAAAGCCCTTCTGAACTGTGCTTATGTACTAGTTCATATGGTTCAGTAGCTTGGCGATTAAGATGCCAGGTAGGATTTTCCATATTGTAGGGAGATAGACAGTAGTGGGTTCCACTCACCTTTGCTACCAGTTCGGAAGTGTGAGCGGGCGTGGGCATGCACTCACTTTGCTCGCACGTGGCACTTCTGTGCATGCGCCTAGTGTCCATGATGATGTCTGGGGGGGGCACAGCCTCCCACCGCCGCCACTACCGGTTCGCCCAAAGTGGGGAGAACCACTGGAGATAGGTTTATTGGTTATGAGTTGGACAGTGCTGTTCCTTTTGGGTATTTTTTTTTTTGGTCATGATCAGCATTATCCTTCTTTATGTTAGCCAATCTGGGTGGGAGCCTGCTGCTGGTTCATCTGTGTTGCTAGACATTCATACACAACTGTTAGTTTCTTTAGGCTCCCATCCAGACCAAGTGCTGCCCAGCTATTCATGTTCTTGACCCACTGTTTGATTTCTGATACTGCGTTGATGACTAGGTCCTGTTCTGAGGGGTTGCTGTGGTAAGCTTTCAGGTCCCACAGCCACTTTACACTGGTATTATATGTCTTGTCTTTCTTCCAGATGTTCTTCCATGCAGATGTTTCCTGCTTAAATACACTTTTGTTTTGTTTTCGGTTTTTCTAATAGGATTTTTGGGATTGGAAGTCATCTACCAGTAAAATGAGCATGACACATATATCTTCTTTGACGTAGTCTTAGCTTTCTTTGATTAAATGTCAATGTCGCTGCGGTGTTACTATTATTGATATGTATTTATTAGCCAGGCTTTCCTTATACTGTTAGAGAAATTGGACTTTGCTAACTCAAAGATTTTAATGTTTGAGAAGCTATTCCAGGTGAATACCAGATATATTCTCTTTTCTGTTTGAGAAGGACAATTAAAGTAGTTAATGACACAGAAAAGATATAAAAATAACAGGAAATTATTTGACATACTTAAATACTTAAATATTAAAGTTCTCATAAACTCACTCACTGGTCAGTTATGTAGTTCAAGTAATAAACACAGGGTTCATTGTCTGAATTTCCATGGATTTAATGTAGTTGGTTTATTAAATGTGTAACAATAACAACAACCACCAAGTGACAGTCAGGCTGACTCTGTTACATGAACTTTAAACACCACTCCTTGTTCAGCTGCATGATTCCATCTATCTTGAGTGATGATGAATGAAGCATTTACTGTACAGTATACATAGATTTTCCTGTTTTGATGTTTTCCTGTTGACCTAACAGTCCTCAACTCATAACAGTGCATTTGGTGTCCATTCAAAGTTACGACGACACTGAAAATATAAGTAACCAATGACCGTTTTTTACACTTACAAATGTTGCAGCATCTCCATACTCACATGGTCAAAATTTTAATGCTTGGCATCTCGCATGTATTTATGATAGTTGCAGTGTCCTGAACGGTCATCCCATCCTCTTTTTGGGACCTTCTGCCGAGCAAAATCAGTGAGGAAGCTGGATTCACATAACAACTATGGCAAGAAAGATAGTCCACTAATGCCTAGCAATAAAAATGTTGGGGTCAATTGCGGTTGTAAATTGACGGTAAACTGTATTGTTATGTAAACTAGCCTGCTCCAACCTGGACTTTTTCTAGTTATTTTGGAGTTGAATCCCTGACCAGCCAGCAAGACCAGTAGTCGCTGCACTCAGGAGGACAGAGCATACCTAAAATATCTGAAGGCCCAAATTTTAAAAGCCTGAACAATTCTATGTAACATATTCTAAGGATTTTCATCTGGTAATTCTGTATTCATTTTTTAGAGTGTGGTCAAAGGAGATAGCCAAAGGAAAATGTATTAACCAACAGATCCAAGGGTGATCTAAATGACTTTATTTATAGATCAGGGGTGTCAAACTTGATTTCATTGAGGGCCGCATCAAGGTTGTGTTTAACTTCAGGGGCCGGGTGGGCATGACCAGGGTGGGTGTGGCCAACTCGACATCACTTATATCAGGGGTGGCTGTATCAGCCCAAGTGCTCTGTCAGCAAAAATGGGCTCCCGAGCTCCATTTTCGGCTGTGGTGGCCTCCTGCAACCCTCTGCCAGTGAAAATGGAGCTCCATTTCGCTGTGAGAGGCACCGCATGTCAGTCCTTCGCTGTTTCCAGGGCAGCCCCACAGGTCAGATCTAAGCACCCCGCAGGCAAGATCCAGCCCCGCGGGCCTTGAGTTTGACACCCCTGTTATAGATAAAAGGTCCAAATGCAACAAATGACTTTGTATGAATCGGTTAGTAGTGAAGCTGACTAGAAGATAGAGTGGAAGTCATCCTGCACTTCAGGGAGCTATCAGGATCTTAAAGGAGATATAATCACTGGATGCTGTATTTACAGTAAAGGCAGAATTAAAATGAATCTGGTTTTATTGGTATGAAAGTTCTGATTTTTATGTATGTACACTAAAAATGCATTAATAAGGGTCTTGCATGCTTGTTTTTTTGCAGAGTAAATGGCTATAACTTTACCACAGCTATGACCCATACCTGGAGTTGCACAAGGATATTTTGCAAAAACTAAAATCTGTGTGTGTCTCTCTCTCTCCTTGTGTGTGTGTGTGTGTGTATACACATAAACACATACACCCACACTCACACACATCTGCAGCATTGTATTAGTGAGGTGGTAACAAGGCATTTACATTGTAATAATTATAAATTATAAAACAACAACCATTATGTTTGTCTAAAATCTATTTTAAATGCTAGGCTGTAACTCAGTGTAATAAAAAGGCTCATTTAAAGAGAAACATCATCTAGATGAACTAAGAGCTTTTCATATGCTAGGGCTTGAAAACCAAATCCATTTTAGTGGGTCAAATTCTTTCTGAGATTGACTTCATATTGTAAAAATATTTTGAGAGAAATGGTGATGCAATGTTTCTTTTGCCCTTCCTACACAAACTATTCTTGCTTGGTTGTATGAGACTTATATCTGTTAGTGTGCCCTCTTGTGGCAAACCTTTTAAAGACAAATTTTAATTTGATTACAGTAGTAATATTTTTCAGTTGAATCTGATTCTTAACTCTTCGTGTAACCGCATAATGACAAATTTAACTTGCATTTTCATCTCAGCATTTAAATTTCTTCTGAGATTTCTTTGGATTCAAGCTGTTCTGTTTTCTCTAAAGCTTTCCTCTTTGATCTTTTTATATACTTTCCACACTACAAGGTTTATCCTGCTACACTGTTAATTTCTGAAGAACTCATCGAATAATCACAATTCAATATGCAAATTATATGATTTTGGGGGAAATGCACAAGTGCACAACAGCTAGTACCCTCAAGGTACGGCCACAATGGTGCCCAAAATTTATTTTGCTAAGTGAAACATTTGCTACCTGAGTTTGCCTCATTTTACAACTTTTCCTGCCACAGTTGTTAAATGAATCATTGCATTTGTTAGGTTAGTAAATATGGTTGTTAAGTAAACTTGGATTTCCCACTGATGTTGCTTGTCAGAACGTTGCAGAAACTGATCACATGATCCTACGACACTGCAGCTGTTGTAAGTATGAACCAGTTGCCAAGCATCTGAATTTTTATCATGTTACCATGGGGATGCTGCAATAGTCATAATAATAATAATAACTTTATTTTCATTATACGTGTATACACAGTATACCCATACAACGAAATTCACTTAACACCCAAAGACCAGGTCCAACACACATAACAATCCCCAAACACACTCCCACCCACCACAATTCACCACCCCTAAACCACCCCAAAATCCACACAACAGACCAAGTAATGCTGTCCAACAGCTCACTGATGGTGGCCCTTTATTTCATTGTTGCGTGCAATTATAGCTCTGGGATAAAAATGATTCAGAAAACGTGTGGTCCAAGTTTTAATTGTTCTGTATCTTCTGCCAGAAGGCAACAGTCCAAAAAGATTGTAAGCAGGATGGGAAGAGTCTCTGAGAATGTTATGCAACTTCCTCAAACAGTGAGATTCGAAGATGTCATCCAGGGCTAGTAACTGGAGCCCGATGATATTCTGGGCAGTTTTAATTATTCTCTGTAGAGGTTTTTTTGTCCACTAGAGAGCTGCTCCCATACCATGCAAGAATGCCGTATGTCGGGACATTCTCAGTGATGCTGCAATAGTAGGACAGAAGTAGATGCTGAGATAGATTTATCTTCCTGAGCATTCTCAGGAAGTACAGCCGCTTCTGTGCCTTCTTCACAAGCATGTTAACATTCATAGTCCATGAGAGGTCCTTCGAGATATAAGGGCCCAGTGTGCAAAATGGTCTTAAGTCACTTTTTTCAGTGCTGTTGTAACTTTGAATGGTCACCAAATTGTTGTAAGTTGAGGACTAACTGTATCCAATTTCATTGGGAAATCAACAGCTACACTATCAAAGAAAGTAATGGGTTTGCAGTAAATCACTTGCAGATTATTATCTATATATACTTACCATACTTCTCCAGACTGATTCAGATTCCCAGATGGAGCATTCCTCCATTTGTTGCCCTGTATACAATTCATTGCAACTACAACTGTCAGGATTTCAGCCAGCATGACCCATAGCTGGAGTAGCACAAGGACATCCTAATATATCCGCAGGGTACAGCATTGAAGAAGGCTGTCCTTCTCTCCTTCGTTTCATTCCTCAGCCCTAATTTTGTCTTTGGTCTTGAAAAGGTTCCGAGTTGGCTTTGATAACCTATGTGATAGCTTCTAATAAAATCTGGGTACAGTCTTCAAACCTACTAATTACAGGGGATCAGATGTGACTTGCTAATTTAGAAATGTCAATGTAAAACAAATAAAACTCTAAACCAAACTCCAATTTTCTCCAAATTTTCTTAGAAGTAGCATTCTTGCTATTATAACCTATTTCAAGATTGTCCTAATTGTCCTTCCTACCTTCCAATAATAAATCATTTGGTTAGAGGAAACTATCTCTTAGAAAAACATCTGGCCAACTACCTCTTAGAAGAACATCTGGCCAAGGAATCTATCTGCAGGCATCTTAAATTTCAAATATTATTCACCATAGGAAGTATAGGAATGGTCTACTATGTAAATGATAAAACCACAAAGGGAATTATTTTTTTGGTGTACACCGGTTTCTCATACTCACAGCCCACAAGCTACATATGGAAGGCAATCCATATCATTTTCTACAATTTCGCCCTAACAATTTGTAGGCACTGAAGATACTGCCCAGAAAGGCCAGGTTGCTGCATATATTGAGTCAGTGCCACAGCTGGCCATAGTAAGTATTCTAAGAAGAGAAGGTGGCTTGATGACAGCGACCTCACAACAAAACTTGATCTGCCAGAAACAGAGGGAGTTGCTGGCTTGGCTTGGCTGGGCTAAGCAATGGGTCACTGTATCCCTTCCACCAAGCATCACTGCTCCAAGGGAACCCCTCTTTGAGACAGTGCTAGATTTTTAAGCAGTGGTAGTGATTAGGGGAGCCTGGAGAAGATGGGCTGAGACAGTGGTGGGTTTCTTATTTTTTTACTACTGGTTCTGTGGGTATGGCTTGGTGGGTGTGGCATGCCATGGTGGGCATGGTTTGGCAGGCTTGGCAGGGGAAGGATACTGTAAAATCTCCATTCCCACCCCACTCCAGGGGAAGGATCCTGCAAAATCCCTATTTCCTCCTGATCAGCTGGGACTTGGGAGACAGAGAATAGATGTGTGCGGGGCCAGTCAGAATTTTTACTACCGGTTCTCCGAACTACTTAAAATTTCCACTACCGATTCTCCAGAACTGGTTAGAACCTACTGAAACCCACTTCTGGACTGAGCGGCTGGGGTTGACACCTCCCCTCCTCCAAGATTCTGTCTATTAAGTAAGCAGTGGGAAACTCAACAAGCAAGCAAACAAATATGCATGATCTATCTTCAAGGTAAAGGAAGGAAGGAAGAAAGGGATGAGTTTGACAAACAAGGAAAGGGAATAAGAAGGAGACTGAACAAAAAATCAGGTTCTATGCTCAGCAAAGGGGAGAGGGGAGGGAGAAGGGAAGGGGGGGAAAAGGAAAACATTTGTAGTGGGATGGATTTCCTAGATTAGATCATCCTGGATTTCCCCTCATCAGGGGGAAAATGACATGGTTCTTGTTCACAATTTGTTTCCCAAGTAGCTCTATTTCCCATTTTTTAAATGTACTGAGTGTATCTTTAAGAGTACATTGTGATATTTTTCATTCCTTCCTCTTTGACTCGCTAGAGACTTTTGTTTCAATGAAGGTAAAGGCTTCAGGTTTTGTTATGTTTTTCCCCCTAGTCTTAATCCTCTGAATCTTTGAATTTGAGGTCCCTGGATAGCAGATTCACCACAGATATCAAACCTGAAAGTCATCAGAAAGCAACAAAGATAACGGTTTAGGCCTTTTAATTCAGTTTCAGGAACAGAAAGACTATGCTCTTCCTCTTGAAGATTTTGCATCAAAATCAATAGCATCTTTTCAAAACAGTCAAGTTTTGGATTTTATCCAAACACAGCTGAATTTGTTCTGCCTGTCTAAGCTTTCTTGGGAGTTCGTTGCATGATTATTAATACTAAAGACTTGAAAGGCAATTGATTTCAACCAATATGGAAAGCATTCCAAATAGCAGGCAGCAGCTAACAAAACTGGACCTCTATTAAGACAATCTGACAAAGTTTAAGAAGACAAGATGGGGGGGGATGGAAATCACACACCTGAAGCATAATTGGGCTGGAGAAGAGGAGGGGGGGAGGAAGGAAGAAGGAGAAGGAGAAGGAGGGAGGAGGAGGAGATCTTTTTGTCGTGATTACTAATATCTATATGATCAGTTGGAAATTATCCCAATAGCTGAGTCAACCCACATTTTTACAACCCAAAACTTAGTCCCAATAGCTGAGTCAACCCACATTTTTACAACCCAAAACTGAGTCCCAATAGCTGAATCAACCCAAATTTTTACAACCCAAAACTGAGTCCCAATAGCTGAATCAACCCAAATTTTTACAATCCAAAACTTTTAGTACTCCTAATTTTATCTGGGGGATGACTATTTTCCAGCACGTGCTGGAAAATGGTCATCCCCCAAATAAAATTAGGAGTACTAAAAGTTTGGGGTTGTAAAAATTTTTCAGTTATAAATTTTAGAGATTGTGATATTAAAAAACCAATGAAAATAAAGGTAGTAAGGAAATGGGAAAGGGAAAGAAGTGAGTAAAAAAAAAAAGTATGGAATAAAGAGGAAGGAGGAACATGCATGGGCTTCCAATTTTTCAGCCTCAAAATAAAATTACAGCCGGAACATTTTTATTTTAAGTACTTAATTAGTATTAGCCATTTCTGTAACAACAAACTAATCTATTCACTCGATAAACCCAAAGTCAATTTTATTTCCTGCCTTGGACACAAAAACCTAGCAGCGGTTTTCAGATAGAAATAAAAATAGTTATATTATTTTATGTCATTAAAACAATTATTTTTGCCACCTCTGTTAGCTCCATCCATTTTGCCACCCATTCTTCCACTGTGTGTATCCTTTGAGGGGGTGGGTGGAGATTGCAAAAAAAATCTGGACAAGTAACAGTTCACAGCTAAGATGCACAAAGAACTCTCTTTTTGCTGCCCTCTGGTGGCTGTCTAATTTTTGTAGCTCTGATTTGTTGGCCTTGTTAAAAGTTGATGAGATTTGTCTTGCAATAGGCACCAACAGGGAGAAAATGAGTAATTTTTACCATCCTCCAAGAAGGAAAAGAAAAAGAAACTGTAGCCACTTTTGTTTCATATGTTCTGGAGGCCTAACAATGTAAATAACTTCTTCACCATTTTTTTTTTGCATAATGGCAACAAATAGAATTGAAACTTAATTGTGAGTTTAAAAGTAAACATGCTTATTTACTAGTCATTGTTAGGTGGTCTCCCTTCTTCTCTCTCTCTCTCTCTCTCTCTCTTGAAACAATTTGGGTACAAATCGCATGCCAGAGCAAAACATTTACAGTACAAACACAATGCTACAATTAAGTTGGGGGGGGGGGGGAATACATGCTATCACAATGTTGGAGGAATTGCTATTCTAACAAGGGCTCAGTTTTGGCAAGGAGGAAGGAAAATCCACAACTGAAAAATAAAATACAGAATGCCTTAAAATAACACATTTGACACACATTCACAGCCTGCCTGAAAATTGCACTACTGCCCACTAATGGTTGTCTCCAGGACAATTTGTTTACACCAACTCTCTACCTCCCTTAAAGCTCATTGGTCAAGCAGCTCCTCATTACTAGCATAACATTCACTTTCTTTTCTCTCTTTTGCAGTTAACTGCTTGTTTGCTTGGCTGCCAAGTCTTTCTCAATGTTGCAATACCTGCTTATTTTTATTTTTTGTTTAAAAAAAAGGCATTTAGCCATACAATGGCCAGTGATTGCTAGCACGATATTACCAAATCTAATTCAGGAAAGTTTCTCTGAATGAAAATATTTAGATTAGGTCACACTTTCCAGGTTGCTTCTCAGGATGGTTTTCTTCTTTCTTCTTCTTTTGCTGCAGGCTGTGGGAGGAAAAATAGTGAAAATAAAACAGAGAGGTCAGTTCAAGTCAGCTGTGCTGAATTAAAAGAAATAATTCTATAAGTCCTCCCCTCCCCCCCCTCACCTCCCACACATGGGATCTCTGGTTCCGTTTCTATTTAGGAAGGAAATCAAAGGGTTAGCTTGACTTCTGGGAAAGTAAAGAAATATTTTATTTAAATGGTTAACCCAGATTTCTACTGCTTGTTCAGGAATAGAAGGTGAATTTTTGATGTTGTTGTTAGTTGCAAAGTTGTGTCCGACCCATCATGATCCCATGGACAACGTTCCTCCAGGCCTTCCTGTCCTCTATCATCCTCTGGAGTCCATTTAAGCTCATGCCTACTGCTTCAGTGACTCCATCCAGCCATCTCATTCTCTGTCATCCCATTCTTCTTTTGCCTTCAATCTTTCCCAGCATTAGGCTCTTCTCCGGTGAGTCCTTCCTTCTCATTAAAAGGTGAATTAAGCTTATTTAAAAAAAAAACCAGAGCCCTTTGAAGATTATTCATTCAAAGGTATGACATGTAACCATTTGGTAAAGATGCAATAAAATTGATGGGAGAATAAATGCTGAGAAAAGAGGTGATTATTTTTTTGGTGGGGTTACATCCACTATCTCCTGTAGCCCTCTGGTCTGCATGCTATTAAGCAATAAAATGCAAGTGCTTTCCCAGAACAATCCCTAAAAATTACCAATGCATATACAACATTGTCATTCTATCAGGACTAATATCTCTAAAGTTAAGAGTAACTATTAACAACTGTATGACATGTACTGGATGCACAACAGAATAATAATGTGGTTGTAAGGAAAATAAAAGGAGTTTATTGAGAAATTAAATGGGTTTGCTGCCTTGAATTGTTTATAAAATAACAAAGGTGGGATATAAATAAAGTAAATATAAATAAGAATTCATAGGAATGCATTATATTACATTAATGCCAGAATATTCATGACTGGGAAGACATGGTAACAAGGTCAGCCAATGAATAGGCATAGCAACTAAGTCAGCCAATTGGGAGGTGAGACAGACTGGAGCCAGGGCGTGTCTTAGTCTGCAGCTTTTGATTCTGTGCATAAAAGAGAAACTGAAACCAGTGTCTGTGCATGCTGTCTGCTGAGCTGAAATGAAACTGTGAACCTGCTGTTGGTATTGTAAACTTACTTCATGTATTATTATTGTGTATATAAAGAAGTTAACGAATCCTGCTGCCTCAGTTTATCTGTGTGTGCTTCTGGATTTGATTTTTTCAAGAAATTCTGACAATTAAAACCAATCAGATCCATATACAGTAGAACATTTCCTGGAATTCCTTGCTAAATTATGGTGTTCCCAGACTTCCTTTTTGAACTGAATTTCCCACAAAAATATAATTTCTATTGGTGAATAGTTCATTGGAAAGGTGCCCTGAAATATTACATTGGCTTCTGACCATTCCAAATCCAATACAAAATTACTGAAGCAAAGATGTCATAACAATGGCTGTGGTTTCCTACTTAACAATAATAATTGTGCTTTTTGGAAAAAAAGAAACAAACAAGTGGGGGAGGGGAGAGGAATGGGGTAACCATAATTTCCTTCCTTTTCAAACAGCAAAGCGCTGTTCTCCATCAGTGCTTCCTGTTTGTTATTTCATATGTGTGTATGTGAGTGTGTGTGTGTGTTTATATGCACACATGTACATATATGCACACATATACATACATGCATGCACACAGACAGAAACCAATTCTTGTATGCTTCAGCTATGGTTTGGTCTCTCCAAATACATGAGAATACTCAGCTAGTGTGGGAGTTAATTTAATACATCTAGTCTGAGAAAAGCTGATACAGAGAATATCCGTATTAGCTATCTATCCTCTACTTAAAAGAGAGGTGGCAAAAAATAACTAGCTGAGGTTTTGCCAAGGTCTTTCTAGTCAACTTACTGTAAATACTGCCAGAGAGATGAATCAAAGTCCTTCACATAATACACATACCACAGTTATACATGTACAAAGACAGACACACACACACATACATGTACATGTACACACACACACATCTTTAGTTAGATTTTTTTTTTAAAAAAAAAACCTTCTGGTGACTGTCTGGGTTCCTTGTAGTTTTCTTGGCAAGATTTTTCAGAAGATGCTTGCTATTTACTGCTTCCTACAACTGAGAGAAAGGGACTGGTCCAAGGTCACCCACCAGGCTTCATGCTCAAGGCAGGAATATAATTCTCAGACTCCTTGTTTCTAGCCTAACCACACCATCAAACTGGCTCATATATATTAATATATTTATTCATTCACACACACATCAGTGGTGGGTTCCTCCCGGTTCTGCCCGGTTCCGCTGAGCCGGTAGCAGTGACGATGTGACATCACTGAACCAGTTCTGTCCCCCCACCCCCCTCCACCCCCCCTGCATTATCCTTACCTTTTATTTGGCTTCACCCCCAATCTATTGCTGCCTCTGAGTCCCAGCTATCGGCTAGAGGGGAAAAAAACTGTTTAAACTCTTGCCGTGGGGCTTCAAAGGGCCGCCCTACAGCTGATCAGTGTTAAAAGAAAACAAATTAGTAGACCAGTGCCTGCAAAAATAAATGGGTAGACCGGTGCCTGCAAAAATAAATGGGTAGACCAGTGCCTCCAAAAAACAAATGGGTAGACAGGTACAGCTCTGTAAACAGTTAAAAGCCTGATAGACCAGTACCTCTGCTAAATCCTAAAGAATTGTCACATGATCATCAAGCCACACCCACAAACTAAGCCACGCCCACAGAACCGGTGGTAAAAAAAATTAGAACCCACCCCTGACACACATATACATAAATGTATTTTATGATTTGGAAAAGTAAAATCGAATAAGCGGTCTACATTCTGTGACCTAATACCGGAGAGAAACGAACAATTGAGAATATAGATTACCTACATTTTTTAAAACAGCAAAGTGATTTGAGAACTGCTTTAACTCATCATATCCAAAAGCTGCTGGGCCATCCCAGGAGGAGTTAAAGGACAGTTGGGTTGGACTTGAGCAGCTTAGAGCCAGCTCACAGATGGCTTTTGCCCCAGTTCACTTTAATCTGATAATGCCATTTGGCTCATCCAATATTGGAAAAAAATATATAGCGGCCTTCTTTCAGCTAATAGTGTAGTTCCAGTTCTTACCTGCCCCGCTGTCCTTTCCTTTTCCTCATTATGTCTACATGGCTTTCAAGTTTAAAACTGCTGAGACAAAGGTAAAGAAAATCAAGCTGGCAATGAACTCAAGGACTCTGCGGTAGCATTATTGTCTCTGACATATGGCAGGTATTTGGAAGAACAATAGCCTTAATTCCAATAAGCTGTTTTGTTAGCCTTGTCAGTCTTTCAAAGTAAAAATGAGTTGCAGCTAGTAGGGAGAACTATTTATGGGTCTGGTCAACCATTAGTGTTCCATCAAAGAGGATTTGCTTAATATGTAAAGTGAGAGCCATGGAAAGGTGATTTAGAAATGTTTTAACAACCTAGATACACATTTCTGTAGTATCACCAGCTAACATTTTATTCTGACCAGAGTCTGCATAAATCCTTTCAAGCTTCCTCTGCTGGAATAGCCTTGATTATTTCAGGAGAAACATTTCCAGAATAAGAAATCTGAGAACTGCGACCTTCAGATTATAAGCATTCATATGTGTGTGTGTGTGTGTGTGTGTGTGTGTTTCTGAAAAGGCTCAGGACACTTGAAAGAGCAGGGGGAGAGAAAGAAATGTTGTACGCAGGTTAAAGGGGGCTCTTGGATCACATTCAAACCAGAGCATTTGGCATCTGGAGAAACAGATTGTCAATATACAGTTATAACCAGTTTGTACTTTTAGTCTTCTACATTTTATGAAACTGTTTCTTAAAGGAAACTTCTGCTGCATTTCTGGGCTGTGAATGCCAGTTGCTTCAGTCCCCACAATTCTGAGCTTAAAGAGTTCTTCTCTCCAAGATAATGAGAACCTCCTATGATATTCCCTCATTATTTTACACTATTTTCTACCCAAAAGGGGTGCAAACTGTGTAAAATAGAAGGAGAGGCAATGGCTCAGTTCACAGATTGTTGATAGTTTATTGAGGAAAGTGGCATTGGCTGGGTTCCCACAACATGGTAGGCCAAACCAAGCATATCATATGATGTGTTGAATTATCAAGGTCATAATAGCATATTATTAGATGTTGTAGTATGGTACAATAATTACTAGAGTGACTTTAGCCGAGTTCTCCAGTCAGTTGTACACTTATCCATTCATCTTTTGGTCCAAGCGGTTCATTTATTCACTTTAGTGTTTGTCTACTACAGTGTTCGTGTAACCTCTTAGTAGGACAACCAGCTTATGTTACTTTGCCAAAAGCTGAGAAGAGTCTCACCCAGGGGTGCTATTCAGCAGGTTCTGACATTTTCTGGAGAACCGGTAGCGGAAATTTTGAGTAGTTTGGAGAACTGGCAAATACCACCTCTGCCTGGCCCCAGAATGGGGAGGGAATGGAGATTTTGCAGTATCCTTCCCCTGGAGTAGGGTGGGAATGGAGATTTTACAGTATCCTTCTCCTGTAACGCTCACCAAGCCACACCCACAGAACCGGTAGTAAAAAAATTTGAATTCCACCATTGATCTCACCCCACTTCTTTTCTTCATCAGAAAGCAGGATGTTTCCAGTTCTTGAAGCAAGAGGATAGGTTGATCCCCTGATGTTTTTTCCATATTTCCATACTGGTCTCTCCACACATCATCCTTAGTGAAGCATGCAAACCAACATCTGCATTTCCTGCATCGGATGAGGAGAACACATCTTTCTCCACTTTTTAGAGAGGCATGATTGAGAGTGTTTTAACAAACTGCATCATTGTTTGGTTTGCAGTGCCTCAGAGAGAAAGTCCATTCAGAGAGTGGTAAGGACAGCCGAGAAGATTCTAGAAAGCTCGCTTCCTGTCACTCAGGATACTGCTTATACAGTAAGCGCTATGTGCTTAGGGCTCAAAGCATGGTTAGAGACTCCACACACCTACTTCACGGTCTGTTTCTGTTGCTCCCCTCTGGGAGGAGGTTTCGAAGTATTTCTAGCAGAACTATCAGATTCTGTAACAGTTTTGTTCCCTATGCCATCCGTCTGGCAAATTCACAAGATTTGTTTTTCTCGCCATGTACATGATACATCCAAATTAGACTGTAAAATTAAGTGGCATATTTATTCCTTGTCCAATCCTAACCTTAATCAGCTCTTTATTAATTGTATTTCATGGAGGAGGGGTGCTATTTCACAAAAATTCACACATTTGTTTTTCATTTTAGAGGCTGGATTAACACGAAGTGAAAGAACCCCTGCCTCATGACTTTGGTTTAGCTAATATTTCTTTGCTTGATATGCTGTCATTTATTTATTTATTTTTTGGTAATGTTTCTTGTTAGCTGCTATGAATGGAATACAAGAGCTCAAATAGAATTTATGTGAAGGAGTAATCATAAAACTATAGCTTGCTATTAGGGCACCTTTAGGTTAAAAACTATGTATCCCTTTGGGTCAATATTATATAAACTTGATTTAACAGACCATTTGGTTACTAGTGCTAACTGTCCATTGACTATACTTATAGCATTTGCATCAGTGGTGGGTTGCTCCTGGTTCTGTCCGGTTCTTTAGAACCGGTAGTAAAAGTGGCAGGAGGCTCCACCCACCCACCCAGATGTCATAAATGATGATCTGCGCATGCACAGAAGTGCTAACTCCCATTGTGAACCACTAGTAAAGGTAAATTGAACCCACCCCTGATTTGCATTGATTTATGTCATTTTGTAAATTGATCCAAATAATGTAAATTATATAATCTTGCATATTTAGATCAGAATACAAATTATATATATTGATCGAAATAACCTGAATCTAAAAGACTCACCTGAACTATTTCAGATATAACCAACTTAATCTGTTATTTCAGAGGATGTCCAGGTGCAAATGCAGGTAATTCTCACTTATCAACTGCCTTGTTTAAGGGCCAAAGTAGATAATGACTGAAAAAGGCAACATCTTTGCAACCAATCCTCACACTTAAGTCCAAGGCAGCATTCTCTAGTCACACAATTACTATTTGCAAGTTTCACAACTGACTTTCGAGAAGCAGAATTATGGCAGTCATATGATGTCTCACTAACAACCACAGTGAGACATCAGTCTTACCAACAGAAATGAACTGTTGGTCATAAGGCCAAGGTGGTGGGATGATTTCTCACTTAGTGACCGTAGTGCTAAGCAACAGAGTTGCCAGTCCCAGTTGTGGTTGCTAGGCAAGGGCTATCTCTATTCTCTCTTAAAGCCTTGTTAATAGGCTTTCATTAAATTGAGATTTTTAGGTAACTTCATTTTTTTTTCTTTTTACATTCAGCAAATATAAGGTGCATCTTCTTATATTTTTCCACATGGCGAGCAATATAAGACATTCCCCTCCCCCAGATCTTTTGCAGGTATTAGTCTTAAAAAACACCTGCTTAGTAGTTCCTTACTGTCCCCTCATTTTTTCTTTTGCTAAAAAGAAAAACCCAGAACTTCCCATTTGTGATTCTTCTTTAATAACAGCACAGAGGATTTTTTTTTGCCTTACATGAATTGCACCTGTTTCATTTGTCTTCCCAGAGCTGACCTTGTCATAGGAATATTCTCAGATTCTGTCAATGTCACTTTCCATTTGAACGGCATTCACTAGGATACCAGCAGAGATGGTATTCAGCAAGTTCTGACCAGTTCTGGAGAACCGGTAGCGGAAATTTTGAGTAGTTCGGAGAACCGGTAAATACCACCTCTAACTGGCCCCGCCCCCATCTATTCCCTGCCTCCCGAGTCCCAGCTGATTGGGAGGAAATGGGGATTTTGCTGTATCCTTCCACTGGAGGGGGGAGGGAGTGGAGATTTTACAGTATCCTTCCCCTTCCACACCCATCAGGCCATGCCATGCCCACCAAGTCGCGTCCACAGTACCAGTAGTAAAAAATGTTGAATCCCACCACTGGATACCAGAGTTCAAGAAATGGCAACTCTCTAGGTCTGGAACGCCCTGGCCTTCTTTTTGGCAGTTAAAGTTTTAAGCACCATCCTTTCTTCATTGTATTTCTATTTTTCCCTTTTTGGATTTTGTTTTTTTTTGGGGGGGGGGGTCGTTTGTAAAAAAACAAAACAGCAAGACCAAAATTAAAAATTGCAGAACCTAGAAGGAACCTGCTCATTTTCAGTTATATGTTCAACTCTGTGTGTTCCCATCAATTTTTCCATTACTGCTACATAATAATTTTTACAGAAGTTCCAGTGAACCATTTTGGTGACTGTGTTATTATTATTAAACCTAAGAAGAGGAGAGGTGCTACATTTGTGAATATAGAAGTTCTAATGCATCTTTTTGCTTTTAAATCTGAAATGCAGCACAGCATTAATATATACATGAATGTTCTATCCATGTGCTCATAGGTCTCTGTCTATAAGTATGCATCAATATGCAGGCACACATTTTTATTATTTCTTTTGTTCCTTCTTCCATTGCTTCTTCCTTTCCCTAGTTCATTTTTATTTTTAAGTTGCAATTTGCATTGTTTTGTTTTCTCATTTAAAAAGTCACTAAAAGCAAGAGTGGAAAAGAAAAAAAAAGAGAAAAATTCATGGTTTCTAAGACATGACAAAGGTAAAAAGAATTGTTTTTATATTATGTATTTATTTGTCACATTTGTATTCCTGCTCATCTCACACAGTGACTCTAAATTCGGGGAGTAACTAAACAACATAAATGCCACGTTCAATTCTTTTATTCAAAACAGCTCTTTTATAGAAGAAGGTAATACGTTTAAAAAGGCATTGTTAACATGGTTTCCTGGTAGGGATCTATGGTGGGTTAAATGTGACTTAAGAAAGCTTTGAACTGATAAAGGAAGCAGTAATTTTTTTTTAAAAAAACAAGAATAGTTCTGTTGCTTGATGAAAGTTTCTTTGAAAATGGTAAAATTAACTAGACAAACACTGGGGAAAGTTGATTGCTTATTATTAAGGAAAATAGGTAAATGATGGGTTATTATTATTATTATTATAAAATAAGATGGGAAGGGTAATATGAGCCAGATTGTATGATTGCAACCACATAGAGATAATTGGGATGAAAGTATTAAGAACAGAAAAAAAGCAAAAGAAAGGGAAAAAGAGAAAAGCTTGCCCTTTACTTTCACCCTAGTAATAGATACACTTTCACTTTTGAGCCATCACTATTACAATGCCAATCACAACAGCAGCAGCAAAGGTAGAAGATGGAAGGAGAGGTTCACCGGAATAACTTATAGACAAGGGCATTGGGCCAAACTCATTGCAGGAAATGTTTGAGGAATTTGGCAAGAAGATGACTGAAACAGTTGCCAATAGTTTGGATGCTTTTAAAAGGGGAATAGAAGAAGGATTTGCAGAGATTAAAAAAAAGATATGAAAGAACTACGGCACTAAAAAAAAAGATGGAAGACTGAAGAATTGAGAAGATTGAAGATTCTGTAGGACAAGTGACTGAAGATATAAAACAAATGAATGACAAAGTGGGAATATTGGAAAGCAAGACAGAAGTTATAAACAGAGATATGAAGAAAAAATTGGATAACTTGGCATTACAGGAACTGAAAGAAAATATATTTTAAGGATGGAAGGCTAAGTCAACCTTGAGTCCCATCAAGATTGAACTCGAAACATTTGCCTGCAATACTGCATTCTAACCACTGTGCCACCAGGGTACCTCAAAAGAGAGAAAAAATTATTTGAAAAAGTTAGAACAAGATGTGATTTGTCTATAAGAAACACATATTTAAAAAAAGATTTAAATTTTCTGAGTCGTAAAAAATTTGGGTGGAGAATTTATTTCATCAGAAATGGAGTTGTTTCGTATGTAAATTGTCAACTAGATCCAAAACCTATACTGAAAGATAATTATGGCAGATACGTTGGGGTAGAAGTTAACTTGCAGTGGACTATGATAGGGGTGGGTTCTAAATTTTTTTACTACCAGTTCTGTGGGCGTGGCTTATTTTGTGGGCATGGCTTGATGGTCATGTGACAGTTAGTTAGGACTTAGCAGAGGTACTGGTCTACCAAGCTTTTAACTGCTTGCAGAGATGTACCGATCTAACCATTTATTTTTTGCAGGCACTGGTCTACCCATTTATTTTTGCAGGCACTGATCTACTCATGTATTTTTGCAGGTACCAGTCTACTCATTTGTTTTCTTTTAACACTAATCAGCTGTAGGGCAGCCCTTTGAAGCTCTGCGGCAAGAGTTTAAACAGTGTTTTTCCCTCTAGCCATCAGCTGGGACTCAGGAGGCAGCAATAGATTGGGGGTGGGGCCAAATAAAAGTAAGAATAATGCAGGGGATGGGGGGGCACAGTGGGTGGGAGGGCGCAGAGGAGCAGAACCATTTTGGTGACATCATACCGTCACCGCTACCAGCTTGGGAGAACCGGGCCAAACCGGGAGGAACCCACCAGTGGACTACGACTTTGATACTGGGAAGATAAAACAGCATTTTCTAAAGGATTTGTGGATTAGGCAAATTATCAAGGTTTTGTTTTTACTTAATTAAGCTTGTTGATGTATGGAGATATAAAAACGGTGACTTGAAAGAATATTTTTTTTTTTGAAAGTCATAGTCCTTTTTCAAAAATAGATATTATTTGGAACTCTAAGATTTTGGCTACTAGTGTTCATAAAGTAGAAATATTACCAAAGACTTTCTCAGACACAACCCAGTGACTTTTAAAATGAAAAATGACTCTTTCAGATGAAGATGCAATGAAATGTTGTTGCAAAAGAAAGCAGTTGCGGAGGATTTTAAAAAGTAGCTAAAATATTTTTTTGAGAATGATCTTAATAAAGGCACAGAACTAAGAACAAGCATAACTTTTATGAGATGATATTTCATAAATGTAACAGTGGATTTAAAAAAGAAAAGACAAGAGAAAACACAAGTCATTTTGCATGAGAGAAAAAAAGGAAGTGTTAAGAAGTCCCAAGAGAGGCTAAATATTACCAACCAAAATAAGATTCTTCAGAGACTATTATTTATTTTAACTGTGAGAGAGATGGAAATGAAGATGAATTCTACAAAAGAAAGAAATGTTGGATCTGCAAACAAACAAGGAAAACTGTTGGCATTTAAGTTGCAAAAGGAAAAAGAAACGAAGGCGATATTAAAGTTACAAGTAGGAAATGCTATAATAAAGATAATGCAAATATGGGAAAAATGTTTCACCTGTATTGTTCTATTTTATAAAAAGGCTAAGAAACATCTTTGGGAGAAGTGGATGAATATTTACATAAACAGAATTTACTGAAGATTACAGAGAATCAAACAAATTTTGAATGAAGTTACAACAATAAGGGAACATTATGAAGCTATTAAAAAGACTAAAACAGAAAAGTCACCTGATCCAGAGAGTTTGTTGGCTCCTTATTATAAACAAACACCTCCATGGATCTCAGCACAAGAAGCATTTTTTAGAAGAAAAACAACAAAGGGATGGGGTTAACTTACCAGGCATTATTAAAGAATCATTAAAGGGAATATAAAATTAAATCAAGAGAGCAGCTAATGACAGAAAAATATAGTTGTCAATATAGGTAGTCCTCAGCTTACGACCACAATTGAGCCCAAAATTTATGTTGGTAAATGAGAAATTTGTTAAGTGAGTTTTGTCCCATTTTTACAACTTTTCTTGCCACATTTGTTAAGTGAATCACTGCTGTTGTTAAATTAGTAACACGGTTGTTAAGTGAATCTAGTTTCCGCATTGACTTTGCTTGTCAGAAGGTCGCAAAAGGTGATCACCTGACCCTGGGACTCTGCAACCATCATAAATATGAGTCAGTTGTCAAGCATCTGAATGTAAATCACATGATCATGGCGATGCCGCAATGGTCATAAATGCAAAAAATGGTTTTTTCAGTGCTGTTGTAACTTTGAATGGTCACTAAGGGAACTGTTGTAAGTCGAGGACTACATGTAGTTTTTCCATTTACAGCTATCAAAAATATTTAAAATGGAATAAGAAAACTTATGGTACGGGAACAAAGTAAGGCAGAATCTGAAGTTTGATTGTGTCTATGAGGTACATGGACCTATAAGGAATATGGGATTTTTAAAATGTAGAAGCTTTGTTGAAATTTAAAATGGAAGATTAGGTTAAAGATTGTATGATAAAGTAGGATAAGAATTTTGGTTATAATATATAGATGAGTCAATGGGAAAATATGTGGTTAAAAGGGTTGAAATTTACGATATGTTACGATCTTAAGATAATTTTTATAAAATTATTTATCTTTGGTATTATTTATCATTGGTATCTGATATCAGAGAAGTTACCTAGAATATATAAATGGATTCCAAATGTATGTGGGAAATGTGAATAACACAAAGGGGCATTGTATCATGCTTGGTAAAATATTTTGGATTCAAATACACACAGTGATGGGATTCAAGTAATTTAACAACCGGTTCTGTGCCCTAATGATTTCTTCCAACAACCAGTATGCCAAACTGCTCAGAAAGTTAACAACCAGTTCTCCCGAAGTGGTGCAAATTGGCTGAATCCCACCCAGGGCCGGATTTTCCTATAGGCTAACTAGACTTCAGCCTAGGGCCTCAAGATACATGAGATTATCTCTCATGTAATTTACAAACTTAAAAATGGGAGGTGAAAGGGCCTCATAAGTGGAATAGCCTAGGGCCTCTTTTCATCTAAATCCGGCCCTGATCCCACCACTGAATACACTGATACAGAGAATTTTAAAAATGAATATTCAATAGTGGCCAGAACTTTTCTTTTTAGGAGTAATAGATACACAGTTAGGAAAAAAAAGTAATGGAAGATTATTTCATGATTAGTATGGTGAGATTATTACGGTATATATACAAAGATGGAAAGATTCGGCACTACCAACCATGGGGGAATGGTTGGTTAAACTGACTTAAATTTCTCCATGGCTAAATTTACTTCTTCGATCAGAGAAAGATTGTGATTGACATTCATCAATGACTGGAAACTCCTGATAGACTTTTTGCATAAAAAAGAAAATGATTTTATGACTTTTGATGATTAACTTCATTGGTGGAGTTATAGAAAGAAGGGAATTACAATATAATCTTAGATATAGAGATTTTATTAGAATTGTAGTTATAACTCTGGGGAGGAAGATCAGAAGCTTTTACCTCATATTTCTTTTTATGTTTTCTGCTCTTTTCTTTACTTTTCATTTCTTTTTTTTCTATTTACTTTTTCTTTGTCTCTTCTATTACTTTTTTCTCTTTCACATTTACTTATCTTTTTCTTTTAATGTACTTCTTACATTTGTAATTTTTTTTAAATAAAAACTATTTTAAAAAACATTTTTTAAAAAGAAAAGGCTAAGATAAATAATAAATGGTGACTTGATTTATCTTTTTTTCCCATTTTTCATTTATTTATTTATTTATTGAAAAACAGTGCCTTGTCAGGATAACATTTACAAATAGTGCAAAACCAAAGAAAAATTAATAGTAAATCTTAACACACAAACTAATAATGATCATAATAATATAGTACCAGTAATTATAATAGTATAAATTTCTTCCTACATTAGCTTATTTACATTTTTATCTCTTACTATATAGTTTTATACATCTTTGTTTTCCATACTAACAATTATTAACGTTCATATTCTTACTTTCTCTCATTTCTATCTCTTGTCTCTATCCATTTGTAAGATTTATTCCATGTCCAATAATGTTCTGAGTCTTCTTTATCTTTAATTTTTAAAGTTGACCTGATTTATCTTATGCTTCACTGTATAAACCCATGGTTTATGTTGATTTTTTTCAGCAATAGCAATTTCACATTTTTAAAAATGCCACAGACTTGTTTTTAAAAAATCTGTTTAGCTTTGATAGCTAACAACAGGAAACAATATACAGTAATATAAATCTGTTTGGAATTTAGACAAGAAATGATCAGAAAGATTCAGCGTGAAGGATTGTGGGATGATATTTCTCTATTTAAAAAAAAAACTTTGTATCAAACAGAATTACAGTACTTTGTGCCCATCTCTTTACAATCCTGCCAACAACATTACGAATGAATATAGTGCAATTTTAATAGGATGGAGGAGGCTTATAGATTATCTTCAGGGTCAGTTCAGATGACTTGCTGGAATAGAGTTCCAATGGTATTTTTTTCTTGTTTTTCACTTCTTTCTCAATTTTTTTTTAATCCTCTATCAATTGATGCTTTGTAATTAGGTGATATATTGTTCAGAGGTGCAGTGGCCTTGCAATTAAGAAACAATGTTTTTCGACTGGAAGGTTGGCAGTTTGAGACCCAAACTCCACGTGACAGGATAAGCTCCTGTTCCTGCTCCAGCTCCTGCCAACCTAGCAGTTTGAAAGCATGCAAATAAATAGGTTTCATTTCAGTGGGAAGGTAACAGCGTTCTGTGTGCCCCAGCTTATAGTCATGCTGACCACAAGACCACGGAAGCATCTTCGGACAATGCTGGCTCCCTCAGCTTGGAAATGGAGATAAGCACACACCAGGGGTGGGTTCTACTTACCTTTACCACTGGTTCGTAATGGGAGCACATATGCGAGCAAAGCATGAACGCGCGCCTTGCTTCTGCGCATGCACAGATCACTATGATGACATCTGGGGTGGTGGGCGGGGCCTCCCGCTGGTTTTACTACCAGTTCTTGAAAACCGGTCTGAACTGGAGGCAACCCACCACTGGCGCGCGCACACACACACCGAGTAGGATATAACTGATCAGGGAACTCTTTACCTTTACTTTTTAAAAGTATATTGTTCAGTTTTCTTTCACTCAGTATTGTAATATTATTGGCCCTACGGCATTTGGCCAAAGTGTTAAGTGATCCGACCTCTAGGAAATATAGTAGTATATATATATATATTTTTTTAATTTGATTTATATGCCGCCCTTCTCCGGAGACTCAGGGCGGCTTACAATGTGTTAAGCAATAGCCTTCATACTTTTGTATATTTATATTTATACAAAGTCAGCTTATTGCCCCCACAAACTGGGTCCTCAATTTACCCACCTTAGAAAGGATGGAAGGCTGAGTCGACCTTGAGCCTGGCTAGGATTGAACTCAGAGAAATTACAGGCAGCTGGTGTTAATTGCTGCCTTTAGTAGGAGGCATTAGCCCTCTACGCTACACAGGCTCCTATTGATTAGTGTTTTCAGCTGTCCATTTGTCTTGCTATTTTGATATGTATTTTTTATGATTTTTCAAATATATTTCTGCCTAGAGATATCCTGAATTGGGTGATTAGACAAGCTAAGAAAAAAATGTGATATAAAAGTTATCACTAGGCTTAGACTCAGACCGTAACAACAGAAAAGTGACATTCCTTTACAACCTACCTCGTATCTATTTCCACCTTTCTCCACATTATAACCTGATATATTATAGATGATTCAGCTTTGCTGTACATCAGGAAAACTAGTCTCTAGTCTGGGAGAAGTAGATGCAACCCTTGTTCCTTGCTTGCCCTTGTCCAAGAATAATATTCTGCTACTGATCTTGTGGGCAAGAAATTCACCATCTGTAAAAAGCCCTGGTAGAATATTTATGAGAAATTAATTCAGCCAGTGGGAAAACATTTCAGTCTCCCACAGTGCTCTGGACTAAATCAGATGTACAGACCTTGCTATTCACACATTTTCTAGCTTGGCTAAAAAAGAGATAGCTTTATTGCTACTAGTTATTTTAGAGTGAAGTGAAATAGAAGCCTGATTCCCCCACCTCCATTTTGCCTCCCCACAAGCCTTACAAATAACTCGAATCTAAGAAAATACACAGAAGTAACATTTTCTTATTTTATTTCCCTGGCTATTTCTCTTCTACTTTTAGAAGGACCAATGGTGCTTCTGAATGATTTAGGATAAGAAGAAAAGGGTGCCTCTCCAGGCTATAGGTCACAGTCAAACTCAATCACGTCATGTGACATATCGTGATATATCATGGCGTTTTTTTTCCTTTGCAGAGCCAGGATGGGCGTGGCCTGCATGTGATGCATCTTGCCCATGGACCACCAGTTTAACAGGCCTGCTATAGGTAGTCATCGACTTACAACACTCCGCTTAGTGACTGTTCAAAATTCCAATGGCACGGAAAAAAATGACTTATGACCATTTTTCACACTGACGACCATCGCAGTATTCCATGGTCATGTCATTTACATTCGGATGCTTGCCAACTGATTCATATTTATGACGGTTGCAGTGTCCCAGGACACCTTTTGTGACCTTCCAATGAGCAAAGTCAATGAGGATGCCAGATTCACTTAACAACCGTGTTATTACTTAACAACTGCAGTGATTAACTTACCAACTGTGGCAAGAGAAGTTATAAAATGGGGCAAAACTCACTTAACACATTCTTCACTTAGCAACATAAATTTTGGGGTCAGTTGTGGTCGTAAGTCAAGGTCTACCTGTATTTGAGGCAGGAGAGGTGGTAAAAGGAAGAGTGGCGAGAGGCTTCACTTCTATTTTCCTTTATTACCTTAGGATCCCAGCTAATAATTCCTTTATAATGTTGACTAGTCTATACTTTGCCAAATCCAAAGATGACAAAACTTCAATTTTATTTTCTTGGGTAAGCTTTTCTTATTATTCATATGCCTGAAGAGACATCTAATTGCACATTCAGCCATTCTGAAAAATATATTTAGCAGTAAATCATGGCTTTATTACCTCTAGGGCAGTCTACTGCAATGATCTTTACATGGGGCTGTCTTTCACAACTATGCAAAAAGTGCAATAGGTATAAAATACTGTTGCTTGCCTGCTTGTGGGGGAGAATTATTGCAGCCAGATGACACCAGCTTGTAGGTGCTGCATTGGCTTTTGAATATTCAAAATGCTAGTTGTAACACTCCCCCCCCTCCCTTTCATTCAATTCTGGCCAATTTTCAGAGACTGCTAGGACCAGTCCTAGCAAAGGACTGGTTCTAGCAGCAAAGTTTTTGTTAGCAAAGTTTTTCAGAAGTCCTAGATCTGACAGAGATTGTGATGATCTAGGATGGAGACGGTCATAGTTCCCTCCATGCGTGAAGTTGCTGAAGGAGATGAAGGAAGCAATTTTTCATACTGCTACTCCATTTCTGTAGAATAAACTCCCCCACCCTTGAAATTTGGATGATTCCCATTCCAATTGCATTTTGGAAAGTTTAGAGACAAGCTTGGAGATAACCTTTCAGGACAGAATTACACGTTTGATCTCTAGAAGGTGTTACCTCTGGATTGGTTTTTAGTTTATTACGTTATGGGTCATTTTTATGATTTGGTGGAGTAAACCATGGGGAGTTGTTTTAAAATATGGCAAAGTATAAAAACAGTCAAATACGTAAAGAAATCCCTTGATGCCAATATAATGACATGCAAGCAATTGTATTACCATGCAAATGCTATTTTATACTTCGATCTAAGTGTCTGATGCTCTTATGTAAATGATAGTATTTATATAATGATGTTATAATGCAGGTGTTACAATTTTCCTCCCATGGATGCTCCTGATCTTAGATTTCATGCAATTAGTACCTAAAGAAGTATACCTGAATACATACACACACAACACACACACACTGAGGGAGAGGGAGAAGGAGAAGGAGTGGGAGTGGGAGACAGAGAGGGAGAGGGAGAGGGAGAAAGAGAGCATTCTCACACAAACTGTGATTTTTTTTTAGTGATTTGGAACAAAAGTTGGTTAAGAAAGCACATTAATTTAATTTTATTATTTATTTACAGATTATTTTGCTCAATCTGCTAAAATGTGTGCTAATATTCTACCTTGTGTATTACATAGTCCTGTGCTTTTGTTTCACAGCATTCAGGTAAGAAGACTTTAAGTACCTTTTTAAATGCAGAAATGTGTGAAATTATGTGAGGGGGGTTGACTTTGGCTTCATTTGTTTTGAATAGAACATTTAAACATATATGCATCAGTAGTGGGTTTCAAAATTTTTTACTACTGGTTCTGAGGGTGTGGCTTGGTGATCGTGGCATGGTTTGATGGGTGTGGCTTGGTGGGCGTGGCAGGGGAAGTAGTGCTGAGTTCCTCCTGGTTCAGCCTGGTTCCACTGAGTCAGTAGCAGTGACGATATGACATCACCAAACCAGTTCTGCCTCCCTGCCCCCCACCACCCCTGCATTATTCTTACCTTTTATTTGGCCCCACCCCCAATCTATTGGTGCCTCCTGAGTCCCAGCTATCAGCTAGAGGGAAAAAAACCTGTTTAAACTCTTGCTGTGGAGCTTCAAAGGATCTCCCTACAGCTGATCAATGTTAAAAGAAAACAAATGAGTAGACTGGTAAAGCTCTGCAAGCAGTTAAAAGCCTGGTAGACCAGTACCTCTTCTAAATCCTAAAGAACTGTCACATGATCACCAAGCCACGCCTACAAAATAAGCCACGCCCACAGAACCGGTAGTAAAAAAATTTAGAACCCACCTCTGAGGGGAAGGATACTGTAAAATCTCCATTTCCACCCCACTCCAGAAGACGGTTACTGCAAAATCCCCATTTCTTTCCGATCAGCTGGGTCTCAGGAGGCAGAGAATAGATGAGGGCAGGGCCAGTCAGAGATGGTATTTACCAGTTTTCTGAACTACTCAAAATTTCTGCTACCGGTTCTCCAGAACTGGTCAGAACCTGCTGAAACCCACCTCTTATATGCATATATGTATATTTATGCTTAGTAATTGAATTTGGTATGAAAAAGATGTTAGGTAAGCTACATTCAATAATGCAATGTGACCTTATCTAATATTTGTTATCCAGCATATATGAGAGTCTCTATATTTGGGGAGACATGGGTAGAAGAAAAATGTTTTGTTCAGATATTCCCGAAGGGATTTTTTTTGTTGACATGCTTTGTTGACATTCTGCATATATTCACAGAATTCAGATGTTGGATGGATTTGCACCTTTTGATTTTAAGACAAAGCCTTCATGGTTTAACCCCTATTATTTAGGTAAGTTTTCTTCTTTTCTATCTGTGACCTTGAAACAACTAGAAGGCCATTTTCTATCAAAATACTTCAAGCAGTTGATTTAAATTTAAATGCAAACACTGTATACAAATTATCCTGCCATTAACTCCTTAAAAATTCTTCCAAGTTTCCGTACATCAGTCATCTTAGACTGATGTAGTATGGAATCTTGGAAGAAATTTTAAGGAGTTAATGGCGGGATAATTTGTATACAGTGTTTGCATTTATGAATATCAATAGATTCACTTTATATATTGAGAAAAGACACATGGTTTCAAAATAAATTTAGTGTGTGAGGGGTGATGTATTAACTAGATGGTTTAACCTGCAGTGGATATCTCAAGTGAGTCTGGAGGAGGCAACAGTATCAGATCTCTTCCTGTTCCTTCTAATTTGGGAGATATATACTACTAGATAACTTTATGACATTTTTACTATTTTTATTTCCCAGCCCTTCCAAATTCTTTTGGAAAATAACCATCTTTACTCATATTGATCTAAGAACACAGAGAATAGACCAGGAATACCATGAACTCATGACTATTCTCTCTAGTCTAGATGATAATAAGGAGAAGACAAAACTTGTCCTCTGGGAGCTGGTATTTTTTGGATGCTTGATTTCTGCAGGGCAAAGTCCAAGATTGCATTGGAGGAGTTGGGAATCAGAGATCAGTTTACAAAGCTGATCTGTAAATCTTGATATTTCTTGAAATCAGTGGGAGATTGTGGCAATCAAAATGCTTTTTATCACCTTACCATGGCATCTTCCACTCAGATAAAAACACCCAAGTGGCCTGGTTAATAATACAGTAATTCTAACCATAATGAGTGAATTCATATTATGCAAAATAAATAAATAAATAAATCTCAACAACGCCATGTAGGACCTTCATGTTATATCTGCACCAGCCCAATATTTATTTGCTCCATTAATACCCAATTGCCAATAGGGTGTTCTGCTGAGGAAAATATATTTCATCAGGAAAAAAAGGCCACAGGCTTGTCTAATAGGAATGAAAGTAATTATCCCAATAGATGAATTATTGAAATGGCATCTCCTCAGGTCACCCTTTATGGTAACTCACAGTACATTAAAAAAATGTTAACATTGGTACAAGGCTTCTACAGATGATCGCTAGCCAGATTGAAAGTTTTCCCTTATGTGCCTGATGATAAAATTAGTTACAGCGGTCATCGGTTGTGGCCTTGACATGCTCCATCAACATTCATGAAAATGCAACTTTCACTACTGAGCAGTTGCATTCTGCTTAGTCACTAATTTCCCAGTGAATTATCCCTCAGGTCACATTACCCACACTAATAGCCACTCCATCAGACCTTACCTTTGCATTGTTCAGAGTATTCCAGATCCTTTCTTAATCGCTATTGCAGATTGCAACAATTTCTACTTTTCCTGTTAGACCTCACATCAGAGCTGGGCAGTAAATTTCAGCTTTTCTCATACTTAATACCAAATAAAACTCCTGGTGTGACTTGACACAAGACTCTCAGACATGGCCTGGGTAGTTTAAAACCTTTATTGCTGACCAGAGTAAAGCCTTAACACAGTGATTGCCCACTGTGGAGCAAAGGAGTCTTTAGGTCAGTACTTCAGAACTTAAACTCATGGCTGTTTCCTCACAGTTTTCAGAATGAGTAGACATTTGGCCATTCTCTAGGGATAGCCTTGGGAGGCAGCTAAGATTACTTTACATAACAATTCTGTTTACCCTGAGGACTTCTGGTTCCTGCCATATTGGCCTTTACATTTCCAATGAATAAAATTGCCTCCTAATGTTGGTCCCAAAGTTCTAGATTCCAGATTTGTAAGCCAATAATTAAGTTGATTTATAATTATAGCTGTCAACTAGCTTGAGTTTTTTCAGTCTGGGTATGATGAAAAGAGACTTGACAACTGAAATGATGAGTATAGACAATCTATGAAAAGTTCAGCTTCAATCTAATAATAGTTTTAAAAAGGTGTTTCTTACTTTTCATGACTATAAAACAAAATTAATTTAATGTGTCAGTATGATCAGAAGCAAAGAATAATGCCACAAGGTTTATTACTTTTAAACTCTCATGATTTTAAGCTCTTCAAGAATTTTACCGATTTAAGTAATGTCTCATATATCTTCCTGACATTATTCTTATGACATCCTCAATAAAATGTACACCATGACAATAAAATGGAGCAAAGGTGTCAAGATGTTATTCCAGGATAAGTTTTTAGGGAAAACCATTAATTAATTCTAAAATATCTCTCTCTCTCTCTCTCTCTCTCTCTCTCTCTCTCCACCTCCTTCCCCCCACTCTCCTTTTTGATCTTATTGGAAACTTTGTTTTTTAATTTGGTAAAATTGAATAACATTTGTTTGTTTTCTTGATTTAAAAAAATTGAGGTATTTGGGAATTGGCAGAGAGAGTTGTCTTCCTTTTCCTTTTGTCCCTTCAATTCTTGGAAATTAAAGGAACAAATCATTAGCTGGAGTATTGTGCTCTCTACTTCTTCCTTTTTCCTAGCCTCAGAAGTGCTGTGGTTACAGCTGTGTGAAAAGAGACTATTCCCTGGGCTTATCTATGGGATTGCAGTACAGCAATTAGAGTAATGACCAGAAGAACTGTTGAAAGTTGGAAGAATAAATTAGAGATACAATTCTTAGTATCTTACAGAAATCAAAGTAGTATTGCTCTTCAATCCACAGATCTTCCTGATTACCGAGAACAGCTATGATTAAATGGATGTTTTAAAAAACCCTAGGCTTTCTATTAAAATTCAGAAAACCTGCTTTCACTCTGTTGAACTAAAATGGATATTGGTACTGATTTTGGGTGATGCAGAATCAGCTGTTTGGAGAATAAGGTGAACTGTTTCACGTCTCCATGTGAAGAACCAAGCACAATGACAACCAACCACTCAAGAGAATATTTGAATCTGTGCATTTTTAATTTAATCTTCTTCATCATCATACTGTTAATCTATGTAATAATGTATTCTTAAATTACTTGAGTATGTAATAGAAGTCCGATCATGATAGCAAGACTAACTATATACATTAAATTCTTTTGGAAAGCTAGCAGCATTGTAAAAATTGTGACACTTTTCTATCTTTATAAAAATGAGGATTTAACAAGTTAATAATGTTTTGGTAACTGCCATGACATCTATAGAGCCGGGTGGCACAGTGGTTAGAATGCAGTACTGAAGGCTACTTCCGCTGACTGCCGGCTGCCAGCAATTTGGCAGTTCGAGTCTCAGCTTTCCATCCTTCCAAAATCAGTAAAATGAGAACCCAGATTGTTGGGGGCAATATGTTGATTCTGTAAACCACTTAGAGAGGGCTGTAAAGCACTGTGAAGTGGTATATAAGTCTAAGTGCTATTGCTATAGGCAAGAAATTGTTCCTACACTATCAGCTATGTAGTTTTTTGTGTATTGGGTAATGTGTACACTGGTCCAAACACACTTCAAAAAGTGATCCTGTGGGACAGGATTGTCTTATTCCATATCATATCTCCTTTCATAAAAACTGAACTTCCTAAATGTTTGGTTTAAAATTGAACTTGATCCCACTTGCTATTTTCCCACATAGTAGGGATAGTTTAGGAGTGGCAGTCTTGTGAACATGTGGCAGGATGGAAATGTTCTGGCATACTATACATATATTGCTTCCTGTTCCATCAACTCCCCCTAGCAATAGCAGTAGCACTTAGACTTATATATCACTTCATAGTGCTTTGGAGTCCTCTCTGAGCAATTTAAAGAGTCAGCAACAATTTGGGTCCTAATTTTTCCAACCTCAGAAGGATGGGGGGCTGAGTCAACCTTGGACCGGTCAGAATCAAACTGCTGGCAGTCCATAGTATTTGCCTGCAACACTGCATACTAACCACTATGCCACCATGCCGCCATATATCTCTTAATCAGTTTTCCAGTCAGCAGATTAAACTGAAAACCCCAAAAAGCAATAGTAAGTGTAGTTATATAGTTTATACTTTAAATAGAAGGCACAGAAAAAATAAATTCAGTCTAAAATTATGTATCCGTATCACAGTTTATGAAAAACACAAATTCATCTCCAAGGATTTTGTGTTGGCCATCAGCCATGCAAAGATGCAAAGATTACAGTCTGAGGATAACATACCATTGCCAGCCTGCTCCTATCTTTAACAGCAATCTGATATTTGGAAATTAAGCAGACTTAGAATTAGAAAGCATGGAACAAAAGATCCCATTTATTGTTTTAATGCATATCTCTGTGTTTCTAGTTATTATAATATCAATGGAAATAGCCTATGTCATCTCTGGCCTGCTCTTTGCCTTGCTGGTAGAAGAATGGGTTTGGGATTATGCCATTACTATTACAATCATTCACATCACAGTAACTTCAGCAGGTAGGTAATGTTTAATGTTTAATTTAAGGTTTATTAAATAACATTACTTCAGAAAAACAATAGCCGATGATTTTTGAAAGCAGTTTTATAGATACACAGTCACATAACCACAATGGTGGCTTTTGTTATGTATTGAATATATATATAGTTGTGTTAAACTCTGTTAAAGTGAATCTAACCTTTAGATGACCCTAACTGTTAACTCCAAGTGTTTTGAAGAGAAACTTAGAACATTCATATTTGGGTGGGCTTTTTCAAGTACTATGATTGGTTAAGACCCTATGGGTCTACAGCAGCGGTGAAATCCAAAATTTTTCCCTACCGGTTCTATGGGTGTGGCTTGGTGGGCGTGGCAGGGAATGATATTGCAAAATCTCCCCACTCCAGGGGAAGGACAATGCAAAATCTCCATTTCTACACCATTCTAGGGCCAGCCAGAGGTGGTATTTGCCGGTTCTCTGAACTACTCAAAATTTCCGCTACCAGTTCTCCAGAACCTGTTAGAATCTGCTGGATTTCACCCCTGGCCTAGAGTATAAATTGCAGGCATTTGCCTGCTGTTCCTCAGTTCCAGTTTGAGTCAATAAATGTTATTGTAACACAACTATATATATTCAATACATAACAGCTTTATCTCGCCTCAGATTCTTCTTACTGAAGACATAAAGTAGGTTAAAAGAAACAAACAATGCTGACAGCTCTAACAAACTACAATATGTTGGATTGCAGCTGTTATTATCTTTAGCCAATAAAGCCCATTGCTCTGCTGTGGCAAATTACTTGAGTTGATTAGAGGAAGGATATATCAGAATCATCCATGCTTTCAGGCCAGGGCTTTTTCTTTATATATGTGTATATTTCCTTAATATACACATTCACATTCCTACTATACATAATTATGTGATTTTCATTTTTTTTGTAACTCAAAACATGAATCGCTTTTCAGTTTTTCTTTGCTGAAGGAGAAAAGAAGCAACATTCTGGCTGAAATGTACTGTACATGGAAATTATATAAGTGTTGCTTTAAAATTGGACTGTAAGTAATAGCAAATGTTGAATTAATGCATCCTGGATGTATGTCACCAAGTTGGCAGGATGTGGGTGACACTATGTTAACTTGCAAGGTAATTTCTAGGTTATAGTTTGCACAGAATAGGGTAAAAATTGGTTTTGGTTGTACTTGTGACATACTGGCCAAAACCCCCAGAAAAACTGACCAATATCTTTATCATTAGCAGGGAATGCTGAATAGGCAGATTTGATGCTGCATAACCTAGTCTATAGCTTCTCTATGTTACTTAACAACTTTCAGGTAATCCTTGGACTTCCGGTGGCGCCTCCATTGTTGTCGGCAGTTGCTTTATGACTGCCGGCCTCGCCGCGCGTGAAAGAGCCACCTCACAGCTGGCAGGCGGCTCCTAAACCCCGCTCTTCAGTCGGAAGAGTGGGGAGAGCTACTGGGGGTGTGGTAGAGCCCCCTGAATTGCCCTCAGGACTTTTTTTGTGTCTTGGAGAGGGCTCAGGATGATGGCTCCCTATTCACCCCCGGGGAAGCTCCGCACTGCGAGGGATCTCTGCTGCTTCTAGCAGCAGAGCCAGATGTTGTGAGCAACACCACAGACTGATTGAAAGCTATAAAAAAAAAGCAAGCTGGTGAAACCTGGAGGAAAAATGCAAGTATTGTTTTTTATTAATTCTTAGAAATGAGAAGAGGAAGAAGAAGAGTGATTGGAGAAAATGTTTTGAAAATGGCGACTGGCTTTGCTTGGAAAATGCTTGAGAAAATGGAGAGTGGAAAGTGAAAGTAAGAGTTTAGCCAGTGCCGAAGTATTTTTAAAAGAAACATCCTAGCAGGGAAAAGGAAACAAATTGATTTAAACAAGACCTTTCTGGGTTTTTTTTTTCTGAGAAAAGTTAGAACTTTTTTGGAAGTATGACTCCTAAACAAAAGGCAAGGGGGGGGGCTCCCTCACAAGTCAGACAAAGGAAAAAGTAGAAATGATTCCAAAGCACTTGCAGGGAACTGCAAATGAGGACTTAAAAGACTTTATAACTAGGTCTTTAGGAAGTATTGTTGAGAAGATAGAAAACTCACAGAAGAATCTTGAAGAGCTGGTACAGGGAGAATATGAAGAACTGAACCAAACTATTTTCAAAGTAGTTGCTGCCTTTACAAGTGCGGTGGTGAGAATAGAGAAGAAGATGGCTGAAATTAGTAGAAAGTTTGACTCCAAAGTGAAAGATTTACAGGAAAAATTAGATGAAGCTGATGCCAAAAATCAGGAAACCCAGAATGATGTGATGATGCTTCAATTTAAAGCTATGGAGTCTGCTTTGAGATTAAGAGGTATAAGAGAATAACAGAGAAAATTTGAGAATACTTTGTGCTAAGGCATTAGCTGCTTTTTTAAATTTGGAAGTTGACCAAATTCTTGGCTGTATTCAAAAAGTCTACAGGGTTAATTCATGTGTTGCCAGACAGAAGAACCTACCCAGAGATGTTGTTGTCTATTTCACTGATAGAAGATTAAGAAATGATATTTTACAAAAATCTTATTCAGCTACTTTAAGGGTAGAAGGTCTACAAATCAGGGTCTATAAAGAGTTACCATCTAGGATTTTGAGATACAGAAAAATTTTTGGATTTTTGGTGAAGAAATTGCACAGAAGAAAGATTCCATTTAGATGGGACATACCAGTTGGTGTAATTTTGAGTTATCAAGATGTGAGATATTGTTTAAATACCGTTGAAAAAGCTGAACATTTTTATAATAACATTCTTAAGGGAGCCCCCATACTTTTATCTTCTGCTATGTTGTCATCTATGGAAGAAGATAAGCAAGATAAAGAGTCTGAAAGAGAGGTTGAGGAACAATGTCTGCAGATGGAATTACAAAATCAAAATAAGCAAAGTGTGTTAGAAGGAAAAGGAGAGTTAGGTGGTTTTCTAGATGATTGTATTATGGAATATCCAGATTTGAAAACAAAGCATTCCAGAGATTCAAGAGAAGTGGTACCGGGCCTTGAACTGTTGAAGCAAGATGAAAAACAAATATTTTTGAGACAGCAGAGGCCCAGTATTCCACAAGTGGAAAAGTATGAGGAGGAGAAGCGACAGAAATTACAAGTCAAGGAAGGAAAGAAATTGAAAACCACTGAAACTGAACTGCAGCCGAAAATGTGTCTTTCGATGGAACCGCATGGTGAATCCTAAAGGTTAATTCTGAATAGATGGAATCTATTACATAAAGGATTATTTGAAATAGTTTGGAAGATAACTATTGTTATATTTAATTTTCATATGATATTGGACTTAAAATGTGTTACAAACTTATCCTAATTTGGATTTGACATCTTGAGAAAGTTAAACAGATCACTGCAAAAGAAGCAGAGGATCTGTGATTACCCTATTATAATTTTATTGGAATTAATTATCTAGATGAGGAGCTTGAAGATGAAAACATCTTGGAAACCCGAAGGAAAGAGGCGGAAAGGTTGGCAGGATTTGAAAGAGTTTTAAAGGAACATCTAGGAGTGCAGCTTGTATAAGCTGCATTTGTTTTTTTTTTTCTTTTAACAGATACATCAGGAGTCAGGTTGATTGATCTACCTAGACGTTTACAAGATACCTTCGTGTTTGGATTTTACAAATACTAAGTCACTCGGGGGGATTTATATATAAAGAGATGTTTGTTGCTGATGGGGGCAGCTTGAATAAGAATAAGAACTAGTTTATACATATTGTCTCAGAAGATAGTTGTTCAACTTTAATCAAGATTAAGATGAAGAGAAGATGAAAATCTGGTTATTGAGATAGAAAATCTATTTGACAAAGTCACTTGGGGGGACTTTTATATGGAGAAATGTTTTTTGCTGATGGAGGCAGCAGGAATACGAAGCTTATTAGAGCTATGTTGGATAAACTTCAATCAAGATCAAGAGAAGATTGAAACATGGATTATTGAGATAGAAAATTTTTGGATATAATTGTATAATTATAATTATATATGTATAATCATATATGATATTTTATTAGAATAGAGAAATGTTTTATGTTTTTGTTTAATAGCTAATGGGTCTAGTTGGGATAAAATTAGTTGATATGGATATGGAGGTGAGTTATTATATTTTATTATTAGGGGATTGATTTTGGTATATAATTAGTAATATTAATATCAATGGATTAGAGAAAGGTATGATTTTTTAAAATTGGGATTAAATATTATAAGTATGGTACTGATTGATAATCTGTTTTTTAGTTGATGGGTGTAGCTGGGACAAAATTATTTGATATGGATATGGATATGGATATGGATGTGATTTATTATATTTTATTATTAGGGGGATTGATTTTAGTATATAATTAGTAATGCTAATATTAATGGATTAGAGAAAGGTATGATTTTTTAAAATTGGGTTTAAATATAAGTATGGTATTGATTGATAAATGTATATTAATATTGATTAATGAGGTTAATCTTATTGTTATTAGTTTTTTTATTATTATAATATAGTTAATTTTAAGAACATTTTATTACTTATAGGTTTATTTGTTATATTATTTTGTTATATGTACTTGTTTTTTTTTCTCTTTTTTTAACTTGTAGTGGAAGTCAAGGGGGGGATGGGGGGAAATGGGGTGGGGGTGGGGGGAGGCAGGGGGGAGGGGGGGTTTGGGGGGAGAAAAAATGGAAAAATTTTGTATGTAAAACTTTTTCAATTAAAAAAAAAAACAACTTTCAGGTAATCCTTGATTTATGATGGCAATTGGGACTGGAATTTTAACCGATAAGTGATGTGGTCAAAAGGCATGTCTGCATTGCTCAACAATGACAATCCCTACAGTCATGGTTGTCCTTCTTAATCTAATGCCATGATTACTAGGTGAGGCAACTTCCTGATGACTTTCCCATTGAGGGAATTCATGGGTACTGGGCAGAGCTGGGTTTCAGCAGGTTCTGACAAGTTCTGGAGAACCAGTAGCAGAAATCTTGAGTAGTTCAGAGAACCAGTAGTAAAAATTCTGACTGGCCCCACCCCCATCTATTTTCTGCCACCCAAATCCCAGCTGATTGGGAGGAAGTGGGGATTTTGCAATAACCTTCCCCTGGAGTAGGGTATGAATGGAGATTTTACAGTATCCTTCCCCTACCACGCCCACCAAACCACGCCCACCAAGCCATGCCATGCCCACCAAGCCACACCAGAGAGCCGGTAATAACAAATTTTGAAACCCACCACTGGTGCGGGGGTGGGGGGAGGATAACTCAGTGATTTGTGACCTTCCCTGCTAGCTTCCCCATTGACTTCCTGGGGAAGCTGACAAGAAAATTGCAAATAGTGATCACATGATCACACAGCACCACAAATGATCATAAGTGCAAGTTGGTTGTCAAGCACCAAATGGCAATCATGTGGCCACAGAGTTGATGGGATGGCAGGAACTCTGAGGATTGGTTGTAACCACAATTTGTGCAGCATGGTTGTAAGTTCAAACAGTCGCTGAAAAAATGGTTATAGGTTGAAGACACCCTGTATATAAAAGTCTTGATTTGGCAAAGCCATAATATGTGGTGGAGGTCACTGGGTACTTTCCATGGCTGATCTAGATGATTATGACTTGGAATAAGAGTGAATAGCAGTCAGCATGAATTAACAAGAGAAAAATAGTTATATTCTGAGGCTATGCAATTAAGAGAAATGAGAAGAATGTAACAGACCTGAATGACGGCAAATAATTTTGGAGAGAAGAGTTGATGAATACATGCAAAGAAGTGAAGGTATAAGTTTAATTATGAAAAAAGGGGCTAAACTGTAGTGAGAAAGTATGAATTGGTTGTTGTGGGTGCATATGAAATAGGAATTTATTGGTTGATTATAATTGCATGCCCTTATCCAGGGGCTACTGATTCCAGGGATAAAATGGAATGGAATGGAGAAAGTGCTCAATGTTTTGAATGAATACAATCTGGAGTAAAAGATTCTTCCATTAGGTGACATGAATATATGTGGGGATATGCAAGAGATGCTGCATGGGTCAAGAAAGGCATGCGGTGGGAAGGTAGTTGGCAAAGTTTAGAGGAACACATGGGATGGTGACACCAGCTGGGAATAATGCAAGGTGATCCTTCCTTCCTTCCTTCCTTCCTTCCTTCCTTCCTTCCTTCCTTCCTTCCTTCCTTCCTTCCTTCCTTCCTTCCTTCCTTCCCCCCTCCCATCCCATCCCATCCCATCAGCTAAGTAAATGGCTGCTGCTAGGTGGAGAGAGAGAGAGAGTGAAAGATTGTGAGACTGGCTGGGAAATTGTCATGGAATTTTGAAAATGAAGATTATGTGACTGCAGCAGCAGCCCAGCAACAGCCAGTAGCACTGAAGCAGCCACAAGTGTCCCAATTTTCATTCTCTAGGGAGTCATGACTCCTGGATTTTGAACAGATTTTGTAAGTTATCCCATTTTGAGTTAGCTTGGTTCAACAATTGTTGCCCTGTTATGCTTCGTTTCACCCATTTAAAGGTCACAGATTGAAAAGTCCATTGAGATAATTTGGATACAAGGTTATTCTTGTGAACCAGCACAGAAGTTTTGTTAATTCTGAAAGATCTGAAATGTATCCCTTCCCTCAGCACATCTCAGAATGCAGTTGATTAACATTTAATAAGGGTTGAAATCTAGACCAAAAGTGCAGCCGCCACCAAGCATACTTTGGGTGTAAATTCCCACTGAACAATTCTTTAGAAGGAAAGGAGAATGAGGAGACATCTAGTATCCCCAACACCTGGTTCAGAGAGGGTAATAGATGCCTAATAAGCACATAGTACCTTGATACATAACATTCTCATCTGCACCAGAACATGCTTTTTAAAATATAGTTTCTAAACTGTGATAATTAACAGCAATGTAGTCTATTGGGTTTTTTTATTTCAATTCTTTCCTAAAATTGACTTATAAGCCCAATCGTGTTATATTCATTAAGGTTATTTTTTTCTTTCCAAAGATGATGTTTGATGTTGATGTTTCTCCTAATTTCATGTAGATCATAATTTTTCATTTTACAGTAATGGCTGAATTTCCACTGATGTTGCACTGGTGGGCAGCTTTAGGTATGTTTAAACAATTATGATTTTATCATTCCAAACAGTAAATCTATAATTTTGATAGTTAGGAAGCATCACTCTACTAAAACATATCATTTAAAAAGAAATAGGGAAACAACTTGTCAATTCATACATCTTCACCTATCTCTTTGTTTGCAACTGTAATCTTCAGCATGATTATTCAATCATAAATCACACAAATATATATTTATATAAAATATATTTGACATTTTATTGAATGCTAGAGCTTTGAGAATTTAAATTACATAGAAAAACAGACATACAGTACGTGTCCGGTATAAATAATACTAATGAAAAAAATGTGCTTTTCAACATCAGAATGGAAATTCTAGACTTTCATATTTGTGTTACAATATTGGATGCAAATGCATATGTCACAATACAAATTTGATTACTTTTGGTTAATGGCTGAATGAGAAATCACCACCAAACCAAAGGCACATGGAAATTTTAAAAATGTATAATATAATTTTATATTAATTTGTATATTATTGACAAGAAAATTACATGTTCATAGAGTCTTCAGGAACTGAGCTTAGTCAATGGGAAATATTAACTTTTTATTTTTGTTTTATTTATTTATCTATCAAATTTCTATACCAACCATGATTCTGGAAAGTGTACAAGTAAAGCAATAAAACCATATAAAATCTGTGGTTAAAAACAAAAATAAAACAGAGTTAAAAAGAACAATTGCAAAGTTAAAAGGCAGAGGAAAAGCCTTCAAACCACCAGTTCTCCCCAAGGTAGCATGACACTCCTAGACATATGTAAGTGGGGAAGTTTTGAACTTGATCCTGTGTTGTTTATCCTAAAGTCAGTACAAAATTTTAAAAAAAGACTTCGGAATAACTGCAGATAAATTATCTAAACACATAAAGATTCTGTATAAACAGTTACAAGTTTCCCACTTTGAAGTAGTGAGAGTTTTGTCCAGCTAAGATGTTGAGTGTTCTCAGGAAAAAAAATACTAAATCCAAACATCAGATACTTCATGTTCGTAATTTTTCTTCCTGAACCTGAAAAGAAAGAGAAAAAAAAAACCTCCTTAAAAACAGAAAACAGCAACAGCCTAAGTAAGAAACGTATTTCTTTCCATTACAACAAACTGATGCCTATATGCATTACTAATACTATGTACACTAATATAGTTTTTTTCTTTCTTTCTATATAGGTTCTGGCCTCATTTTAATGATTTGCAGTGGTCAATGTTTGGCTTTTTACCTGTTCAAGGACAATTTTATTTATCCTGTTCTTGATGATTTCTGAAATATTTTGTTCAGTGTCTCCATTATCTTTTTAACAAAACATGCTTGTATCAGCATGCAATCTTTTGAAGAGCAGAATCAGAAACACTTCCATTACCTATTATTATTGGTGCTATTCAGATTTTTGTTTTGATATTCTGTAAATGTTCAACTTATTTTATTTCTAGCTTAATAAATTTTTTTCTTAATAAAAGTTGGAAAGAAATAGAAAGAATATTTAAAGATAGTCCTGCTCGAGCACATAACAATGAATTTAATCTGTGATTAATTAATTAATTAATTTGTTTATATCCCATCATTATTATTTGTATAAATAACTCAAAGCAGTGAATATACCTAATACTGATTCCTCCTCCTATTTTCCACTGAGCCACAACTCTATGAGGAGAGTTGGGCTGAGAGAGAATGACTGGCCCAAAGTCACCCAGCTGGCTTTTATACCTAAGGGGGGAATAGAACTCAAAATTTCTCAGTTTTTAGTCTAGGGCAGGGCTGTCAAACTCCCAGCCCACAGGCTGGATGCGTCACGTGCTGGCCACGCCCATGCCTGGTTTAGCAAAAGGGAAACAGTCCCAATACGTCAGGTGATGCCGCCATGATGACATGAGTTTGATAGCCTTAGTCTAGGGCCTTAACCACTTGACCAAATTAATTGATAGATTACTATGAATGTTCTTACCATATTTTGGGGAAAACATGTTCTGTGAATGTGCGTGGGTGTGGGTGTGTGGGTGAGTGAGTGGGTGTAGGAAATTAATATTGACAAAGTCACATTAGAATGTGTTAGGGGTGTGGCCATGTTCTAAAGTAAAGATTTTACAATGGTGTAGATCTTTACCACAGCCATTAAAATATATATTAATATAAATTCAGATGTTGTGGTTCCTTTATTAATACGGTAGGTCTCTGCATCCTACTATATAAGTAATAATTAATAAAACTGTGATGATATCTCAGATATTATTTATTTACTTACTTACTTTACTTACTTACTTTATCCCACTTTTATTTTTTTTGTAATAATTCAAGGTGGTAAACATACATAATACTCAGTAACAGTAACAGAATTGGAAGGGACCTTGGAGGTCATCTAGTCCAACCTCCTCCTCACGCAGGAGACCTGTACTAGGGATTCGAACCACCAAATTGCCGACCTTTCTGATCGACAAGCTCAGTGTCTTAGCCACTAAGCCACCTAGTCAGACACTACTCTTTCCTCCTCATAATTTCCCAGTGGGTTGTGGAAAGAGGGAGAGAGGGAGAGAGACTGGCTCAAGTCAACCAACTGATTTACATGCTTATGGCAAGACTAGAACTCACAGTTTCCCAGTTTCTAACCTGGTATCTTAAGCACTAGATCAAAAACTATAGTTCGGGTATAAACCACATGCTCTGCATTTAAAACTTTCACATCCAATCTCTTTTATTCATATTTTAAAAGAATTAAATAAAAAAATAAAGGAATGAATTATTAGAAATTGAAAAAAAACTCTACCTAAGCTATTGGAGATCAGTGCTAAACAGAATATATTGGACATTGAAGACATTTAACCTGGGAAAAGAAAACACCACATTCTACAGATTTTGAAAAATCTTGTGGAAACAGGCACAATCTAGCCAAATAAGCAATTTATTACATTGTTAAAGCAATCAATATTATTCACAGTTTATTTTTCCCATTAGTGAATCCAAAGCAATTATGCATTTATATTTATAGTGTTATTCACTTTTTCCTATCCTTATGGGGGCACTTCAAGTAACTTATAAAATCTAAGAGTGATCAAAATAGCAGTAAGAATTCACAATAATTATACCATAAAACATGCAATAGGCATTACATTAATTGGAAAAAGCACCTGCTCCCAAATGTATAACAAAATCGGGAATGAGAAAAGTGTTTTCCAGAACTGGAAGAATTTCGTAACAACAATAGATAAGCAACTATTATTGTCCACATATGGCAGGGGTGTCAAACTCAACGCCCGGGTGCTTAGATCTGAGCCCACCCTGGAAACAGTGAAGGACTGGCCCATGGTGCCTCTGCCAGTGAAAACAGAGCTCAGGAGGGCCATGCACAGCTCACCCAGTTTCTGTTTTTGAGATGCGTGGCCTCCCTGACCTCCATTTTCGCTGGCAGCAGGCTGCAGGAGGCCATCGCGGCCAAAAACAAAGTCTTGATGAGCGACGGGGAGCTGGTCACGCCCACCCTGGCCATGCCCCTTGTCACGCCTCCCCCAGCCATCCAAGGTCAGACACAACCCTGATGTGGCCCTCAATGAAATTGAGTTTGACACCCCTGGCATATGGGTTGCAATGCAGAAAGCTATAAAGAAGTAACTTTGGCTGGATGTAGGTGTGCAAAAGAAACCAAGGCTGTTGCACATTTAAATACAAAGGGAAATCCCTCAGGCATTTTTGGCATGGAAAGCTAAATCTGAATTTTGCTTTCTAAGGAATAATTAAAGGAATAAGGAGGCAGGGTGTTTGAGTCATTGTTGACTCTTTAATCAATTCCTGCAGTTTTTCCTGGCAAGATTTTAGAAATAATTTGCCATTGCTATGCAAGATGGGACTAGAACTCACAATTTCCTGATTTCTAGCCTGATGCCTTAACAACTACAGCAAACTGGCTCTCAGTTAAAGGAATACAAGATCTCTTATCTATGACCTATACCAGGGGTGTCAAACTCATGGCCCATGGGTCAGATGTGTCATGCGCAGGCCACCCCCAACTCTGGTTTAGCGAAGAGGAAAAAAGTCATGATACGTCACATGACGACAACATGACGATGTGAGTTTGACACCCCTAACTTATATTATTCAAAGGGCAAACTTTAAAAAAAACATAGAAATTCAAACAAATAAGTATAAGTATCAAACTTTTATTATATAGACAAATATAAGTAGCTATAGTTCAGTGGACCACAATTCATTTAATAGATAAATGGTTCACAAACACACAGACAGAAGGAAGGAAGGAAGGAAGGAAGGAAGGAAGGAAGGAAGGAAGGAAGGAAGAGAAAGGAAGAAATAAAAGATTTTAGATAGTCAAAGAATGCTTGCAAACAGTATGAAAGATATTATTCAGAATCATTTTTAAAACTGATATAATTCTTCATCCGATGTGTTTGACACAGGTCAATTTATAACCTTTTAAAACTTGCTTTTTAAATAATAAATGCCCCACTGGATAATCAAAATGTCTCAATTTTATTATACACAGAAATCCGGCCTTTTAAAAACCATTCAATTTAACTGTAGAGCACTTCTTAATAATACGTTAAAGGCCCAATAAAATACAGGAATTAAATATGTATCTGAACTTTTCCTTACACACACACACACACACACACACACACACACATCCAGGTAAACATAGAATCCTATCTATTCGTTCCCTGAAAATAAAATGGGTCAGTAATTTAATTACAAAAGACTTTGACCTTAAAAACAACCCATCTAATTATAGTTGTAGTTAGAAGAATCCATTGACCTTGAGGTCAACCTATCTGCCTGCGGCAGAGTGCTGTTAGGATTAATGAAGATATGATGTTTATTACTTTGAGCTCTTAATTAATGCGTGTAGAACTTTCGTACTTTGGGATATGTATCTGGACTGCAAAGTCCCAGATGACCATTAGCCTGTATGATATCTTGCCATTTGAAATGAAAGAACATGACAATATCTATCCGTGGATATTTTTTTCGCTACTCTTTGGGCTGCTTATTGCGCTGCAGTACCTTATAAAATATGTCTTTCCTTAAAGTAGAGCAATATTAGCCAACTCACTACAGTACTGATCTGAGTAATGGTTCCTCTTGGTGGACTGTGGCAACTTCTCCCAGTGACAATTCTCTTTTCCATCTCCACATTTACAGGGTAAGAATTTTGTTTATGGGATTATGAATATGATTTGTTGGAAGCTTTTAGAATTGTTTCCTTCATAAAACTTCTAGAGCTGCAAATATCCAGATAATCAATAGGTGGCAACAGATACAGGAAAGTCTAATTCTTTGGCTCCATCTGATGGTCATCTGAATTTTACAATCCAGATCTGATTGTTTCAAAGCTAAGGCAGAGATTTTCTATAAAATCATACAGGAAAAAAATTCAGATTGAATTTATGTATAATATAGGATTGCACCATTGGTGCTAAACAGGAACAGAAGACACGAAACTATGTACATAACTATGTACATAATTCCAATTATTTGTTTCACAGTTTAAATATGTATGTAGTTTGATAGACCTTTAATTGATTAGACTATTGCTCAGATTAATCTACGAGTTAAGCAGATACTTATTTTTAGCAAGAGCATCTTTATTTTTTAATCAGCAGCTTCACTAGCATTGTTGTGTAGACTGAGAGCTGATATTGCTTTCAAATTCCAATTTTACCATGAGAAGTGTAAATACTGTACTTTAGCTAATTTGCAACCAATGATTTAATACATTAACAGCTAGGGACTATAGAAGCAGTCACAAGGATCATCTAGTCCAATCATCGCCAACATATAGGAAAATCAATTAAACTATTTTTGAGAGGTGGCATGCAAACTTTTCTTCATTGTTGTTACTGGATATGTAAATGTAATAACACCTTAAAAGTTGTACTTAAGAACAAACGTGGAAGTGAAAAAGTATAAATTTTTATCAACATCAATAAGAATGTTTCAAGTCAAGTTACAAAGGGACAAGAGAATTCTTGAATGGACCATTCTCATAAAATACATGTACTCTCTATGATCATGGAACAATCATTAAAAAGCACACCTTGACAGATGAATGATGAATGATAATTCAACTTTGATGAATGATCATGACAAGTTCTGGGGTGCTGAGATAACCCAGCAATCCAGTTGAGGTAGTCCAGCATTTCTGGAGAGCTGGAGAGAAGTCCAAAGTTCCATCTTTTCTCCAACAACATTCATCTTTAAACAAGAAGAGATTCTGTACGGAAGATCTGAAAGATTAAGAAAGAGAATATGAAATGCTCATGCTGCTAAAATAAAGTTTTTAAATGTACAAGAACTCTCCAATCTTATTAGGTGGTATTCACTGAGCTTGGTCTGGTGCTGTATAAAAGATTCCTAATTCTGTAACAGAGAATAAAACTCTTTGGAAATCTTTTAGAAACTGTGTATGTGTTCATATGTTTTAACACTAAAAATATATTTTATTTTGGATCTAATTTTCCTTATTAAAAATAACCTTATATTAAAACATATATTAGAATTTTTAAAACCAAAATTCAAGTACACATGGAGCTTGGTTCTTTCTCGGTATAAATAGTTATTTCAAGAAGAGGGATTAGATTTAAGACCTTGTATAATCATGATTAATTATCAGTTCCACAGTAAAGCCTTGTTAAATACAAAAGGCTAATTTGACACATGTTTACCATGGCCCTTTAAAGACTCTTCCAATGTTTAGGGATTTATATATGTGTGTTCATAGAAAGGCCCTACTTCTTTCTTTCCTCTCTTTCCGGTGTGGGATCAAGAGAGGCTCTAGGACTTCCATGAACTTTATTATTAGGGTTTGGCATAAATTCTCTAAAAGTCACTCCACTCAGCACTGGAGAAAATACTCGATGGTCAGCAGTTAAAAATGTGAGAAGTAAAAATAAGAATCAGCATCTGTGAGAAAGGCATACTATATGGAATGGGAAATGCTCTGCTCCAGAGCATTGTGTCCAATGACAAACTGTTCTAATGCCACATTCTCCATTCCCTAGCTATCAAAGTGTTGTGCGGTTACACTGTATCACAATAGAAGCTTCCATAGAAGCATGTCAGTTGCTAGTGTTAAAGATCTTTACATCACTAATATAGCTCTATTACAGTATGGACAGCACCATTAGAGATAGTATTACATAAGTCTATGCAAACTGTTTCTCTGTTCTCTGGGATTCTGTTACTAATTCCAATTATTACAACTGTCAGTCTAAAATAAAGTTATATTTATATTTGTTGCAATAACCTAGAATATAAATCTAATCAATCATAGGCATTAGACAGAACATGGTAGATGAGCCAGGCAAATTATTTGCTCTGGGAATTCTGATATTATTTTGGGTAGCAAGTACCATTTTATTAAAAATTGATTTGAAACAATATAGAATAGAATAGAATTGTTTATTGGCCAAATGTGATTGGACACACAAGGAATTTGTCTTTGGTACATATGCTCTTAGTGTACATAAAAGGACAAGATACATTCATCAAGAATCATAAGGTATTTCTTATAAATAAGAAATAAATAAATTAAATAAATTAAATAATTATTTAAATAAATTAAATAAATACATTAAATAAGGAATTTCTTATTATAACTAACAAACCATGCATATTTATAGTATACATAAGTACATATAATTTCTCCATTTTTCTGTAGATTATGCAATACTATTTCATTTCTACCTTTCTGCATTCAAGCATAAGTCTTTCATGTATTAGTGTAATCTGTATTAATAAAAATGACAATTTATGCAGAAATAAGAAAAACAGTAGTTGAAAGAATTTATTAGACTTTCAATAATATACTAATTCAACAATTGGCTTGAGAAATATCACGGCCTGTCATAGATTCCTGTTATGAATAGATAACTTCCAGGTATCCTTAGCGAAATATTACATATAGTATTAATAGTAACCTAATTTACAGCAAATTATGCTATGAAATTAAAGTATCATTAGCCAAAGTGCTTGTTTAGTGTTTTCATTTCAGACTGAAAACCTACTTGTATATAATTATCCATATGGCCAGCTATTAGCTAAATCTTTAAGGTTTACCCTTTCTCTTTGTTAACTAATTACAGCTATTTCTCTTTGTTATCTTTTTATTTTTCATCAGAAGTTTTTTAAAAAAATCTTTAATACAGCTAGAAGTGTGTGACAGTAAAGAATAGAGATTCTGGTGCCTTCTGACATCTACATAACTCTTTATGGGATAAATCTGAATTTCCTTGGGAGTAGCATTTCATGTTTAGCTTCTACTTCACCTACAAAGAATAATCCATAATTATGGACAAAGTGTATGAATGAATTCATATAGATAGCAATTTCTCCACGTTTCCTTTTGGGTTCACAGTTCCATGCAAATGAGTGAAGATAGCACCATGCAAACTGAAAGTTGTTTGTGGCAGAGAAAGGTACACAATAGGAACATCAGTCCGTTACACAGCAACAAATGGCACAAAAACTATATTTGAAAAAAATCCAGATAGCATTAATGTATACACATAGGAGGTGCACTGAATTCACATAAAAAGGTAAAGGTAGAGGTTTCCTCTGTCCAGTTGTGTCTGATTCTAGGGGTGGTGCTCACCAATGTTTCCTCACCAAGGGAATCAGCATAATCCAAAAACATTTCAGAAGTTTATGTGGCCTGCGTGATTATGTCGCAAGGCACATAGAATTTTGTTACCTTCTAAGTGGTACCTATTTATGTACTTGCATTTGCATGCTTTCAAACTGCTGAGTGGGCAGGTGCTGGGACAAGTAAAAGGAGCTCACCTCCTCCTGCGGTGCTTGGGTCTTGAACTGGGCTATCAGCTTTCCAGCCGACGAGCTCAGTTTAATTAGCCATGGCACCCCATATACATTCTTCAGAGCTGAAGAAGCTTCTTGGATGAGAAGTGAAACATCTTCAAAGAAAAAATCAGAAAGTCCAGTTTCGTCTTGGGGAAAAAAAGAAAGAAAAAAAGTACCTTTGGGACAATCATGATCTGGATGATTGAGAATCTCCATAGATATTGTTCAAAATATAAATTCTAAGGCTATGAGCAGGACCGAGACTTTTATTAATGGAATCCCTTGCAAAAGACAAAAATACGATTGTCAGAAGAAGACTTGCTGGTTGGAAGTCCTATGCAGATCTCCTTGGATCAAATCCAAAACTTTTCCAAAAGGCCCACACCGGCTCTCAAATAGTTTAACCATGTTCCATGTAAGATTGTTTCACTTTTGCCTATGCTTTGATCTGGCGAAGAGTTTGGGATGGATTAGCCTTTGCACACCTTCCAAACCATATCATACAATATCATATGGTGCCACCCTGGAGACTTCAGCAACAAGCCAAATTCACATCCCCTTAAAAGTCTGTAGAGATTCTTAGTCATCCATAGGTCTTGGTTGTCCCAAAGGTGCTTTTTCAGGAGGCAACTGGACTTTGTTTTTTTTCTTTAAAGACGTTTCACTTCTCATCCAAGAAACTTCTTCAACACTGACTTCCGTTCCACACCTTCCAAGTCAGAGCTGAAGAAGCTTCTTGGATGAGAAGTGAAATGTCTTCAAAGAAAAAACCAGAAAGTCCAGTTGCCTCCTGAAAAAGCACCTGGTGTGTGTGTGTGTCACATGCTGTTTCTTCTTTGGCATGCTGGCCCTTCTCCTAGGGCAGTCCATACTCGGCGGTTCAACCCACCGCTTTGATCCCCCCCACCCCAATTTGGCGCCCCTGCACTCTTAAGGTATCACAGTTAATTTTGCTTAATTGGTAGAATTGGGTTTATTTTAGGCCCATCAAGTAAACTCTTGGAATACTGCATTCAGTTTTGGTCGCCATGATGTGGAGACTCTAGAAAGAGTGCAGAGAAGAGTAACAAAGATGATTAGGGGACTGGAGGCTAAAACCTATGAAGAACGGTTGCAGGAACTAAGTATGCCTAGTCTGATGAAAAGAAGGACTAGGGGAGACATAATAGCAGTGTTCCAATATCTCACAAAGAAGAGGGAGTCAATCTATTCTCCAAAGCACCTGAGGGCAGGACAAGAAGCAATGGGTGGAAACTAATCAAGGAGAGAAGCAACTTAGAACTAAGGAGAAATTTCCTGACAGTTCGAACAATTAATCAGTGGAACAACTTCCCTCCAGAAGCTGTGAATGCTCCAACACTGGAAGTTTTTAAGATGTTGGATAACCATTTGTCTGAAGTGGTTTCCTGCCTAAGCAAGGGGTTGGACTAGAAGACCTCCAAGGTCCCTTCCAACTCCGTTTTTCTATTCTATTCTATTCTATTCTATTCTATTCTATTCTATTCTATTCTATTCTATTCTATTCTATTCTATTCTTTCACGTCAGTGGTTAGAAGAAAAAAGCTACATCAGGTGAGTTTGGGCACGGTCGCCCCAGAAATAAATCTCGCCTCCCTTCCAGCCTCCCACTGGGGCTCGAGTCGAAATGATCCCGCCGGCATGACTGGGCGACCGCAGGCGCGCTCTGCCGCCCTCTGGGAGAGCCGGAGTGACGGGAGGGCGCGTGAGGCAACGACGGGCGGAGGAAACCCGCCAGAATCGCAGCTGAGCGCCTGCCTGCCTGCTCGCTCCTCTCATCCCGGTTGGCATTAGCGGCGGCCGCAGGAGGACCGAGAGTTGCTCGGCTTTGCCCGGGCAGGGGAGGCGGCAGAGTCAAGCAGCCCCAGCAGCCTACTTTGGTTTTTCTTGCGCCTGTTTCTCCGAGGGCGCCAGAAGACGCCAAAAGTCAAGGAAAGCGTTGGAGATCTCTATAGAGTCGGGAAGCTCAGCCAGATTCCTCGTACTCCCCTTGGATCCCTGAGGTGGGGAATCCCGCCTAGATGGTTACCGTGGTGACCAAGCTCGTGCATTATCTGCACCTCAGGTAAGGAGTCACGTAGGCGGCCAGCGGCTGCTGCCCTTCGGCTGGAGCCCCTTTCTATAACTACCTTCCCACGTTTTATTGCTGTTTCCCGGGCACACCCATCCCTCCTGTTCCTAGGCCCCACAATCTTTCTTTCTGGCAAACTTTTTTCCCCCTTCTGATAACAGTATAATACCCGCGCTATTTGCAATTAACTCAGGAAAACTCTTCAATACTGTGAACTTCAGTCTACAGTACTTTAGCAACATCACACATGCAGACTATCCCTTCCGTCGCTAAGGACCAAATATTGATTTGAGACTGGGGAGCTGTGATCAGGAGGCTAGCACTTAAAAAAGAAAGCAAAGATGTCAGCGCCTTCCTGAATGGATGAATGCATGTCAATAAAATCAGCACTGCAGCAGAGAGAGAGAGAGAGAGAGAGAGGCTTAATTTCTTACCTTCCACTGCTTTCCTGATGAAAAATAAACATGTTCGCTCAATTAAAGTTGTGGGTTTTTTTGGAAGAACACAAGTATCAGATGGATACCATGTTTGATTGAAATCTTTTTGGGTGGCAATTTAGTACCAACCCATAATAAATCTTAGGGGGTTACTAGTAAACACATTCTGGGGACCCATATCCTTAAATGGGACATTGCTTTTGTTTTCCAATTATACATTCTGCATAAGGGTACTCACAAGGGAATACACACACACACACACACACACACACACACACAGAGAGAGAGAGAGAGAGAGAGTAAATGCAACCTAGAAAATCAAGACTTTTTCATATAAAAAGAAATGTAACATATTGTTTTGTTACAGAAATACAACATGAGGATAATTTTTCACACTGACTCATTAAGTAAGGATGATTCCAAAGCTAGGATATTATATTGGCATACATGCAATATTTTCTTTTAAACAACCCCAGCAGTTTCAATATTGTTGTATTCTCTGTTAATTTGCTTGCCTAAAGCTCTACCATCTAGAACAGCATGAATATTCAGAAAAGGAAAGAATATATTTCAAATCATTGATATTTCCACAATTCTGAGAATTCACACCCCTTTGTACTGAATCCCCCATATAGCTTGGCTAGTTTTCGGAACTAATTACAGCAAATTTGTAGTGTCAATTTCACCAGTGGCAATAAATGCGATCTTTAAACTTTGACAGTGATAAGAGTGTTAGCTATGTTCCAAAGATCTGGATTTTAAACTTTTCTTCCTTTAATGTTATCATGTCACATCATAAACTGTTTTGCAAAATCGACTTAGTTTCAACAGGCCTGACTTTTGGGAAATACCTATTGAAACCCAGCTATCCATTCAGAATGAGTTATGTAGCCCGGGTCAGTCCCAATTTAGCTATCTGCAGAAGTTTTAACTCTGTATCTCAGGGGAATAACTCAGCTTGTGAAAAAGTGAGTAAGGTCTCAATATCTTTTCTGTATTTCATAAGTTATAAATGTTTGAAGTATCATGTTACCATTTCCCATGTTGAATATTGTCAACACTGTTTAGGCTATAAAGATCCAAAATATAAAGTATATGTGTAGTTAGGTTACAAACACTAAGTTGTTTCCTTATGGCTGGTTCTGGTACTACATTAGTTACATATAGATGTTTTAACATTAACATCAAATATTCCACAAACATAGGTAATATTGTAAGCTGAGATATCCCATTTATTTAAACTATTCTTATTAGTTAGCTCTATGTTTGCAATCTTGTCATGATAGCATAAATCCAGGAATATTTGCCTTACTAATAGTATATAAAATATTTAGTTCTACCACTTATTTTGCCTTAATGTCTCTTTATTCAGTGTATTCCTATTGCCTCTTACAAAAACTCAACATTTCTGTCCCAATTCCCACCAACCCACCTTTAAATTTCTCCAAGTTTCTTCTTTGTATTATGCCACAGGCCCTATTCTCACAATCTTCCAAGATTATTCTATGTTGTTATAGAATAGATATCGATGACTTAATATTCACATACCAATTCCCTTAATTAATGCTTTGCTTATACATCCTGTTACCCAATTTCTCTACTAGAACACATCAAGTACAAGTAGATCCAAACATTCAAAAAGTATTTCACACATAAAAAAATCACTTAGGGGAAGAAGTACAAAAGCTTGGATTGAAAAATAAATTATTTTTGATTTAAATTTTTTCATTAATTGAATATGAAGCTTATTGCCATTGATTTTTTTAAAAAATATGTCACCATAGGCATTCCTCAGCAGAAGACTGGTTCAGACAATACTTGTTTCCCTTCGTTGTTTTCTCTAAATGAAGGATTCTTGACTATAGGTACCAACCAATAAAAAAATAGAACCTAATTACATTAATTTCATTTATTGTTAATTTGTGATTATCTGAACTCCCAAAAGTAAAAAAATGCATTTAGTGCACATTAAGCCTAATTAGTACTCTGTTTTAATATGTTCATATCTGATTATTTTCCTGAATGTAGAATAGTAACTAGATTTGTGTATGTGTAGGTTTATAGCTATATATATGTATATGTGTGTGTGTGTGTGCACATACACACACAGCATGCACAAGTACACACACATTATAGTTGGTAGCCAGATATCAGGCTCCTAATCACTTTTTAAGACATGTTTTCTATTGTTATACAAACTGTGATTCACAAAATAATATTTAATAGTTCAGATAACTACTATAGAATTTGTTATACCATTGCTGCTTGTAGAGGGTAAGCAGTGTGAGTTTTTTCCTAGCAAAAACAATCCAGAATTTTATAGTGTTTTAAAGATATGTGTCTGTGTGTGAGAGAAGGCGGGGGGGGGGGGGAGGGAGGGAGAGGTATGAATGTATATTTCATTTATTAATCAATGTTATGTAGCCACCCACTTCACTGAAGGTGACTCTGGGAACTGCACAATAAATGACTGCACATATAAAATCCCACAAAGACAAAAAAATATTCTAACAATCACATTAATTTTAAGGCTTTTAAGCTGTCCTTTGTATGTTCTGCATTTCCAGTTCCTAAAGCTGTTAAGCAGCATGAATTATGAGTCTATCCCAAAATATCTTTTATTCACTATTGCAACTGTGAGCCATTGGGTTATCTGAAATGCTTCTCACTTTGATGTCCTCTGGTTTTCTCTAAAAGCAAATTGGAAATACTATACCATAAAACAGATGGAAAAAAGCCAATACATATTTTACACAGTACCAGATATGTTGTAGCTGTAACTAATTAGACTATGCTATATATTAGTTTTCTAATGGCTAATTACACTTGGGATGTAAAGATTTTTATCTTTTCCTTAAATAAGGTCATGTGACTGAACTGCCGAACTCACACTAGAAACAGGCAGAAAAACACTGGTAGACTTAAATAGGGCTAACAAATCTGAAGGATTTTATAAAAGAAGCAATGGGGTACATTATACAGACAATGTGGAATTTTTTACATAGTCCTGTAATCTGGTCTTTCCTAACCTAGCATTCACTAGATGCAATTTGAGATTGCAGTGTTTAAAATTCCTAGTCAACATGGCTCAATTTGTTGCTTAAACTTGATTATGTGTATATTTTCCTACTATGAAGATAATATTCAAGCCCATATAACAGACCATGGTGATGATCATTGCTTATCTTCAAAAATAAAAGATGATCTTGTACATAGATAATCTAGGTAGTGACAGGAAAAAAAAGAGTATAGTAAAATGTAACTATATTTTTAAGTTTATTTGACACAGAATTAGAAAGGAAGATTTCCTATGAACCTCTTTTTATTCTAATACTCAGGGTGGTTTGCAACAATAAAAAATCAATATAAAACTTAATAAAATTAATGCAGTTAAAATTGACACTGGTTAAACTTAATTATTAAAATGATTAACAATAAAATTGGTGGAAGAGATGCATTTACCCATCTTCCTAAATACTTTAAAATTGAGAGAATAAATTCTTGGAATGATTGGATCGGTAGTAATAGTATAAATTATGGTAATGAATGTATTAAAGTCATGTTTATTAGTCATATTTAATACATTCTATCATGTTTAGATTGAATTTCCAGAAAATAAAAACATCTCTGTTCACTTTTTTGTCACACTTTTCTATGTTTATTGTGGTTTAGTGATTCCATTCTGAATATATTTTTATTCTGTGCTATTTATAGTCATCCTCAATATATTTTATTAATTTAATTAATAAGTAGCTGAGAAATCATTTTAACATGACGTTGAATAAACTGTAATAATCTAGCTCATACATCATTCTAAGGCAAAAACCATGATTTACAATCCACAATAGTTGGGTCAAGTGATAAGGCAAAATGAAACAAAACATATTATGAACCCAGATAATTAATAGAAATATAAGATTATTTTAGATTATTCTACTTGCAAGGAATCTCATCAGAGGAAAAAAAGAGAGTGGAAGAGAAGTACCAACACACACACAACTTTATTTGGAGTTTTATATTGCTTTCTAGGAGGTTGTAATTGCCAGCAAATATATTTGGGTGTTTATATCAATGGCAAATTCTTTAGTCTCAAGAACATTCTCCTTATGTGGGCCTTCATAATTTCATAGCAGATACTGAGAACCTCAAAATCAGATTTACTCATCTAATTAACCGGTAACAATAAACATCAAGTAAATGATTAGATATGAGCCACTCTATAGTTTCTGGGGAAAGCATCTCAATGCCTTATTCATAACATCATTGCAGTTTATATTTTGATTTACATGCAACCTTTGTAATACCAGTTAGCTTGGCTAATTATGCATGTTAAATCAACAGGAGAAGGCTAAATATGTGCTTGCCAAAATTCTAACAATATTGAAATGCAAATTGGGTATAAATGAAAATAAAAGCATTTTTATATTTTTAATATACATTTGTGCTGAATACAATTAAAATATGTTTACATATAATTAAATAAATTCACCAAGAATGTGAAAGGATACTTGCGAACAATAAACAAAGGAGACAGAAACGGACAGAACAGAAAGCAAATGACTAATGCAAGAAACAATAAACAAACAAAACAAAACAAAGACAGAGCAATTTAAATATTTTTTTAAAACACACACACACACACACGCACACACACACACAACAGGATATTGGCTGCTATTGTTACCAAAGATACTAATATAGCAAGTTATTGTTCTATTCAGGAAAGAGATGTAATACAAACTACAGTACTACATATTCCATACTCATTTGTCTCCAGATTAGTAGAGAAGATCTGAAATAAAACAACAAACGAACAGTTCAATGGTGTAAAGCAAGTTAGACCTTCATGGAAGACATGGGGGATCAATGGCTAAGCCTTGATGGCAATGTGACTGTGTTGAAACACTAGTGGCTTTCCTTGTGCATTGGTTGGCCACTGTAAGAAGAGATTGAAAGATTAGGTGAACCAGAGGTATGATCCAGCAAGGCCCTGCTCGTGTTCTTATGCTCTATGCAGGGTTATCAAACTGGCAGCCCGCGGGTCGGATGGCTCATGAGCAGGCAATTCCCATCCTGGCTCCGCAAATGCAAAAACAGTCACAAAACATCTCAATACATCAAGTGATGCAATTGAGTTTGTCACCTGTGCTCTACAGCATGTACATGAAGTCCTGAACTTGTCAATATAGAAAAACTAGGAGAGTATGGCTGAGGCATTTTTTTTTTCGTGTTGGAAATCCAAGTTCTTGAGTACTGTAAAAAAAAAAAAAGATTACATTCCTCTTCAAATTCACCCTTGTCATTTTCTCAGTCACAATATGGAAATGCTTTGCTTTGTCTTCTTCCAAGGACTTTTTTTTTTTTTTTGGTCCTCAGACTTTCTTGGAGCTCTGAGATTTCTTGATGGTCCAGTCCAATTAATAACTAGATGTTAGTGTGCTCAGTATTTTGGAACCAGCAAAATTCTGATCCTAGCTGAGCACAAACATTTAAATTACTTGCATGAGATTTCAATAAACATAATGCCAATAATAGCAGAGGGTTGGTCTTCATGTTTGAATCTACTCTGGAACAATGAAGCAGTAGTTCATAGTGGTGGTTCCTTTGTGATGTATAGAAAATATGTGGAAGATAAAACAACTGGAATCCATTTCACTCTGAATGGCATTAGTTCTAGATTTAAATGTGACATGTACATTTTCTGTTAAATATATAGATGGTAGTTTGCCCTACCAGCTGGGGTAGGGATGTGGTTTTCTTGTTGGTAGTTCTTTGATTAGGGTATTGTTTTCTACTTGATTGTATATAAACTACTATATATAAACAGGCTGAAGTGCAAACCCCACCCTTATTCACACTGATGAGGTTGCCCAATTGGTTAATAAAATGTCTGTAAACAAACAAGTAAATTTAGAGATTACGAAGGCCACCACACTTCAACCCTGAGCTGCAAATATTCACTTCTCTTGGAACAGAAGTAACAGTGTAGAAATGTAATATCTGTGCATCTGTTTCTTAATGAGCAAATAGGCAGCAACAAGAGAAAGTGCAACAAGAGAAAATTAAAAAGTGAATCAGACGGATGAAAAGAGTCCTTACCTTAATGTGTTTGCTGACAAATGACCAATATATCAGGTTTCCAGGATTCTGTAACCTTTTCTTTAAAAATGAAATAAAATCTTGAGATCCAGTTTTTTGGTTGTGATCAGCTGTTAGGGCCCTGACTCTGAACTTCTCCCAATGCTTTATGAAGCAACAGCTCTGTTGCACTGCTTATGTACCCTCCACAACTTCCTCTGTGTTTCTTCCGTCTTTTGCAAGCACCAGAGAAAGCTAACAGGAGGTTGTAAGATGATGTGAAAATCTCACTGAGGCAAATCAACTCAATATTAAGCCGTTAAAACCAAGTTTTAAAGTTACATTTGCTGTACCAGTGGTCATACTCTTCTAATCTTTGGAGAAAGAGCTAACACCCAAATTTGAAAAGTTATGAATTATTGTTTAGTCAATTTTATGAATGGTCTCAGAACTTTTTCCTTGTCTTCACTAGAAGCTCCAATCTTCTACTGATAGAAGATTTGAAAAAAATAAAGTCAACAGTTCTGAAGAACATCAAAAATTCCTGGATGAAATGTCTTACATTTTGACTCCTATTGATGCTAGGAGTAGGAATAATGGCAGAAGATTGGGGAAGTTTATGATTCAAAACATGGAATATTCTAGCTTGCTTATCCCTGTCATAGTAGTTCTTTGGATGTCTATTTAGGAATTTGATTTTGTACCTTAGTGATTCCTCTAAAATGTGGCCCCTAGAGAACTCCAAATTCTGATGCCAAGTTGTAAGTTTTGATATAAATTAAATGTTTGTCGTGCCACTTTCCATTTTTTCATAGAATCCAACCCCTGGCATGTCACTCAAAGATCAAATGTGGCCCTTTACTCAGGAAAAATTAGGCACCCCTAGGCTAGTGGAAAATTACTCATAACCCACAGGGCTCATTTTGTGGGATTTTGCTGCCTAATTTGTCTCCCATGAGATTTAAATACCTGGAGATAGTCCAGACTCCAGGAGTTTGCAAGGACATGTCTTTGGTATGCTAATTATCCTTTTCCATCTGATTCAGGTGAGGCAATCAAAGGGCATATTGGCAGCTGGAAGCAATCTTTATAAAATAGAGGCAATTAGAGTGTACCTTCTCTGCAGAGAGAGAATATTACTATTTGTTTCAGGTGGCTCTGCATTTTGATTAAAGCTCAGACTAGCAACCTTATTTTATTGAGGGCCATAACAGACTAATCTGTTGGTAGTTACATTATTGCATGCGTGTGGTGTTTGTATGCATTTGTATGAGAATGGCCATTTTTCTGTTTCTGATATTTTTTTCTCTGGTTTTTTTCTGAACACCTTTTATCTCTCTCCTGCCAGAGAGCAAGCTGGTAAGGAAGTGACAGAGCATTTTTTTTAACTAGAGCTGTCTTGGTCTCTTGCAAAGGACTTTCGAAATGAGCCTGAGACAGCTTCCAAGGTTCCAGATTTCTGCTCTAAAGGACCAATGTCTCCATGTGGAGAGGCTGCTAGATCAGATTTGTGTATAAAACATTAGTAAGGGCCTACATTCTGTGACATGAATAGTAAAATAACAAAGAATACAGATTAGATAGATCTATGTAAAGTGTGTCTTTATCTATTGAATACATACAACAAACATGAATGAATGTAGCACAAATGGTGAATCACTGCTTAGCAACCAAAGCAATCTTTTTTCCCCTTTTCTAACCAACTGTTTAATTGTTGATGAATGGAGGAAACCATTATCTCCTGGTTATTAAATGTCTCCTGTCATTGTCAGGGAACAATGAAGTTTTCAATTCCAAGACATTTCAGCTTCATTAACATTCATTTCATTTAAATTCAGATTCAAATTCAAGAATGTTTACAGTGGAAAAACCAAATTTACTAAAATTTATATAACACTGAAAGTGCAACAGGGCTTCCTTTAATTTTTAGACGGGCATGTGACTCAAAATGCTTTACAATATTAGATTCTAAGATTTAGTGACTACAAAATCATATGAATCATATCTTTAAACCAAATCTGTCTCTTCAATGAAGGAAGAGGCTGGCTTGTTCTATACGGTTTAGGAAAGTAAAGGTAAAAGGAGCTTTATTTGAAGTATCACAGAATACATACTGTGAAAACATACATACATACATATTTTCTAAATATCTCTTCCAGGGGGTAGCATAACAATGTTGTAGGTAGTTTTATACCTAATTTTTATAATTGGCACTTATTAAATTTCTATGAAGATTCTCAATGATCCAGGTCATGGTTGTCCCAAAGGTGCTTTTTTCCCGCTCAAAAGGCAACTGGACTTTCTTGGTTGGTTGCTTTGAAAATGTTTCGCTTATCAGCCAAGAAGCTTCTTTAGTTGATGAACTGAAGAAGCTTCTTGGTTGAGAAATGAAACATTTTTAAAGGAAAAAACCAAGGGAATGCAATTGCCTTTTGAGAGAAAAAAAGCACTTTTGGGACCTTTCCTAAATTAGCCTAGTTAGTACTGAGTGTATTGATTGATACTTACATTTTCTAAATTAGAACACTTAACAGATTAGCTTTGTTGTAGCAGACAAAATCATTCTACTGAACTTTGATTCAGTGGAATTCCAGAGTCACCCCAAATAACTTGAGCTTACAAAAACAATGTTTGAATAGGTTGAACTGCAGCATCATTCAAATAAAAATATGATTATGTATAGCCTGGCTTCACATGACAGATGGGATAGTTAATAGTTCATGTGTGTTGTGTGAAGTTAGACAACTGGATTAATTTAGTAAGCCACAGTTCAGTAAACAATGGATGAACGTGTTGTGAGATCACAACAACTGGGACATAACATTTCAGAAGCATGAATATGCTTAATCAGAGGCACAAATGAGACTAAAATCTAAACCGACAATTTGTGAAAATATAGCTGTCAAAAAACAAAATCAATGCTCAGGGTCAAACTAGATATGATGTGAACTACATGAACTGAGCTTTCTGTTTGTGTTAAACCTAATCCTTTAAGGAGAATTAAGAATTTAAGTAATTTAAATTCTTAAACTTAAATTGTCTGCAAGTAATTATTTAGTTTTTATTAACAAAAAAGTAAAGAACTGGTGCTATGACACTGTACGTGCCTGGCTAATTTACCACAAAGAATTTATCATTAATTACTGTAAAACAATTAAAAAGCATGCATGTGTAAAACCTATCATTCTATAAACAGAATGTACTGGAAAACTCTTGACTTTTTTGTTTCTCTGTAAGTCCACAAACATCCAAGCATTCAAGTAAGGTGAAATAGGAGGTATGAAGATTAACGAAGTCCTCCTTTGAGGGAGGTGGGCAGTTTAGAAATGTAACAAATAAACAAATCTTCCAGAAAGCAAGGGAGCACCCCCAGAATGCTATGATTGGCACAACCTTAAAAAGAAACAATATATTCTAGAATTCTCCAGAATGGTAGATTTTACAAATCTATATAAAAAATGTGGGATTCAATTTGTGATAATAATTACTGTACAAAAAAACCTGCAGACTTCTGGGATTTGTCATCAGCCAAGCTGAATAGGAAAACACACACACACACACACACACACACACACACACACACACACACACACACACACACGAGGAAGGGGCAGAAAAGAAATATGGCAGACATTGGAGCTATATTTTTACCAGCAGATATTTTAGATGGACATTGAGCAACCAATACAGAGTAGCTTTGGTTATGATAAAAGTTCTATCAGAACTCATCTTGATGAATTCTCCATTTTGAACAATATATTTATATAAATGTACATTAATTTAGTAAGGTTGAAAAACTAGCTAGTCTTATGGGAGGCTACCATACTTTGGTTTTATTTATTTACATCATGACTAATAACCCTGGGTGTATTAAATTTATGGCAGACTATTGGAAATAACATTGTTGCAAAACAATATATTGCAGAATGTAAACATCTTCCCTGGCTACAACCACCATGAATGCTTTTGGGACTAAGAGACCTTTCTCTCATTTGAACATGGTAGTTAATGGTCAAATAACTCAGAAAATGATAACATAATGAGCTCTCTAGTGGAGGATTTTATTTTTAAAAAGAGCCTATGTGTGCAGTTTCTGATCTAGAATGGGACTTTGGGAGATGTTATCTTTATCTGTTTGGCTCATGCAATGTCCTTACATGTACCTGGCTCTTAGCACACATTTTTGCAGCTCCTTATGGTCAAGAAGCAGGAATGCAGTGTTTCTATTTACGATATCCAAGCATATATCCTTAATTCCACTAATCTTATTAGCAATAGTTATAAAAGCAACCACCAGAGAGCACCACCATCCTCTTTAAAAAGCAAATTGAAGGACAAAGGGTCAAGTTAAAACCAGTGTGCTATTTAAATAGAATATATTTATATTAGTGTAAATGATTTGGGCTGCAATTCTGTGCATACTAAGGGCTAGCTCCACTTAAATCAATTGGCTTTACCTTTAGATAGCTGAATTAGCAATGCATACTGTAGCGTAGTTATATATCTCCAAGTCCTTTTAAGTGTAAACAGAATTCAGCTCTACGGTACTTATTCCTATGTAGCCATAATCCTATAATCCAGTGATATGAAATACAGAGCAATGAAACAAGTAATAAGTATACAAAAATAGTTCTGTATGCAAGAAGAAACAAATATACACATTAGCAGAAATAATTATAATAGGAAAACAAAGCAGTCATGCCTCATATAATTGGCAGCCTTTAATAATGACATGTTGCAGTATATTGTTTTATTGGTGAATAATCTTGTAATACCTAACATGTAATAAACTACTGAACTATTGAAAGAATCTTTTATAAATAGAAAATGGATTATTTTTTCCTCCACCAAATTCTCTAATAATATATTAGGTACTCTCAGGGGAGGAACAGTCTGCCTGTACTTTAAAGCTACTTATTCCAGCTTTTTTCATCATAATCCTTTCTTTAACACAGCTATTAACATTTTACACATACCCACAGAAATACAAAGAGCAAGGGTTTAAAACAGTGAATATGTAGACTTGCATAACTTTCCAGTTATCAAAGTATACTATTATATTATTGTTGTGTTTTAATAATCAAGCGGTAAATGGCATTACCAAACAATATTCTTAAATAAATATTAAATAATTTGCAGTATCCCCACAAGTATGAATAGTTAGTATGTATCATTTTAAACATCAGATTTTAAGATTATTTAATATCAAGAAAAACTCTATATATAAAAAAATCAGATACAAAAAGAAAATATGCTTACATGTGATAAATTTAATTAAGTAAAATATGTCAGGAAGACTTTCTGAAGACTGCAGAACTATATTTTATTTACTTTGTGTAACTTTATCAATTAATTAGCTTTATGTTCAATGCCTGTCCCTAGAATTTTAATGTGAAATCTTATAGCTGCCTTTCCTATTTATACCACCAGAAGCTTTAAAATGCATATTTTTTTTTATAATAAGGTGTTATTAGTTTTGGTAATAAATATTATGCCTTTAGTTTGGATTCAGACATTTTTATGTCAAATACTTAGCTTGCATGTGGAATTCTCCATTTCCCCCCCTATGGTGGTGGCTCCATTCACATAACTTTATATCATAGGTTTCCCAGACCTTTGAGAATTGTGGAAAACTTAAAATTGGGAGACAAAAACCGGTATTTAGGTCTATATTAGCAGAGGTGCCTTAGGCTCATGCTAAGGGGTTTGGGCAGCAAGTACTTAATGAGCAAAAATGAAATGGAATCTGTAATACTGGTGCTTTAAAGAAGTTCTGTATACAATATGTATACCTGAAGCCATTTGATAATAATTGCAAATTAGCCACAGCTACAGAATTCATTCAGAGGGAATGGTTGGTTTTGCCACCAGTCCAGGTGGTAGTATTTTCTGTACTCTGCTAAGCTTAAAGCAGCCTTTACGTTTATTCAATTTTAGTTTATTGAATTTATATGCTAGACTCATGTAAATTTTGTGCAATAAGAGGCTCCATTTATATATTGTTTATTAGAATTAGAGCAGGGGTGTCAAACTTATAGCGTCACGGCGGCATCACGTGACATAGCGAGACTATTTTCCTCTTCGCTAAACTGGGTGTGGCCATGGCCAGCAAGTGATGCATCTGGCCCATGGGCCGGGAGTTTGACAGCCCTGAATTAGAGAGTGCCTGACAACATAGAAAACTATCCTGGGCACACTGTGTAGACAACACAGAGGAAGACAACAACAAAGGTCAGCTGGGTGAACCAGTGAAGCACAGGGTGGTGGAGGCAGCTGGCACATTGTGCTGTGGCATTAGAGTGCTTGGCTGTGGCAGCACTGGGGATGAAGTAGAGGCCTGGGATTGGGGGTGGCTGGCTGAGACTGCTGAAAGACCTGGGCCTTTATTTCAGCACCAGTACCAATTGCTGGTACCATAGCAGAGGAGTGCTACTGTGTAATGGGGCCAAAAGGGCATCCTTTCTACCCATCCTTTCCCCAGATGGATGGGGAAAATAGGTAAGTGGGGGGAGTTCAAGATTACTTTACTGAAGCTCAGGGCCAGGAGACATTAAGAGGAGAATGGCTTGGATTGGGATCATCCTCACCTAATGATTGGTGGGATTCAGTTACAAATGGCAACAAGGACTGCTGGGATTTCCATTGCTAAGCAATGCAATAACGTGATGTTTCACTTTATAATGGCATAGTTTAGCAATGGAAATTCTAGCCTTATTTTCACTGCTGAGAATTATCACTGCTGAGAATTACTGTAAGTATCATTCACAAGTTCAGAACTGTACAAAATGGATGATTCTATTTATTGTGGAAGTTGTGGTGGTGCAGTGGTTAGAATGCGGTATTGCAGGCTAACACTGCCCACAGCCTGGAGTTTGATCCTGACAAGATTGACTTAGCCTTCCATCCTTCTGAGGTCAGTAAAATGAGGACCCAGATTGTTGGGGGCAGTATGCTGACATTTGTAAACTGCTCAGATACTGCTATAAAGCACTATGGAGCAATATATGTGTAAGTGCTAGTGCTATTCCTTAGCAGACAAATTGTTTATTGTAATTTTTGAAAATGTTAGAGAAACGAAAATATTTTAAATTCACTTAATGGCCTATCAACAAGTCCTGTGAATTTAGGGTTTAGTGTTGAAAGGGTGAAGCTATTTATAGAGTTATAAGCAAATGGGTTAGGTGGTGAAGCCTAAAAAGCCTTTTCCTTACAAACATGGTATCTCAGCACAACTGCATTTGAAGGCTTTTCCAAGCTGAATTGATGTAAACCTAAATTGCCTGCCATACATGAGATTTGTGGCAGAAAATCTGGGCAATGGGAAAGAAAATGGCACAGAGGCAAGATGGCCTCACTTTCACATGGGCTTCTCCTGTATCAGAAACATGGAAGAGGAAAAATCCACTCATTTTATGAAGGTTGCAACAATCCTCCCCATTTTTTTTTCTTTTAGCACTGCTTTGCAGCTATCATTGCATAATGGGAAGCAGTATGTCTGGGAACAAACACATAGGATATGTAGATGACCAGACTGAGCCTGAGGGAGGAGTCAAACATGTCATCAGTCATGAATCCCTTCATGGCCACAAGAAACCTATGTCCAGCCCACTGTGAATTCTTTATTTACCACCAAATTGCTTTAACGGTTAGTAGTTCAGATTCTTGTAGAGAGCTTAAGCTTGCAATAATTCTTTATATTCATTTGTCTGGATGTCTCTGGCATTTGACAGGATAATTGCTATTTAGTGGGCCTCAGTAGCAAGGTGCAGATTTGTACTGAATTTTCTAGGGAAATTTAACATAGAAGCAAGATCACAGATAATTCTTTTTCTGTGTACAAATGACAAGGCTCTATTTCAATATGTTCAAATTCTTTTCCTTTTGCTAGATATGGGATCAAACCACCTGAATTGCAGTGACTGACACAAATACCTTTACCTTGTGAACAGTTCTGACTTTAAATATGCTTGCAGTTCAGTTTAAGCCCTTCATGGCATCATGGGCAGGTTATTTGAGGAAACCTCACTCTCCAATGATCTCAACATCAGGTGTGGCAGGAAGGTAATGCTCCAGCTCCTGTCAATTAGGAAATCCCATCTTGTAAGACTCAGTAATGAAATGGCACTTGTCACTCAAGGTCACTTGTCACTCAAGGTCAGTTTGGACCTGCTAGCCTTTTGGAAAGCCCTTAAGAATTGTCTGCTTTCCTGGTTTGGAGGTTGAGAAATTAGGTGAACCCATAATATTATATTGGTTTCCTCCATTGCCATTTTATGTTCTTTTGTTCATGATGCTTATAATTTTAATATTATGTATTGGTATTTTATATGTTAGCCATCCAAAGTCATGTTTGCAAGATGGACCGACCATACATCAATTTAAATAAATAATAGATGACTTCTATAAGGTGGGAATGCTGATTTATTCATTTACTTCAATATCAGATGAAGTGGAAAAAGTTAAATCTTAACTCAATCAATTTACAGTTCAGGATTTTTTTTCTATATGAAGTTTTTTTCCTGAAAGATCAAATGTGAAATCAACTTAACCAGCTATATTTGTGAAATGAAAATAGCTAGTCCTTGACTTACAACCATATGTTTAGTAATTGTTAGAAATTACAATGGCAATAAAAAAGCGATTTATGACCATTTTTCATACTTATGACCCTTTGAACACATGACCAACCCCCTGGTCATGTGTTCGAAATTTAGATGCTTGGTGACTTCTGGTTTGGTGTCATGGCGAGACAGTCGGGAAAATAGCAGGCTCTGATGAGTGCCTCGAAAACTCCGGCTGCTGAACAGCTGCCGATGGATCTTCGGACTAGAACCGTCCTGTGGGGACGGGGAAGAAAGAGGGGCACCTCAGACGACCAAGAGGAACAGGCAAGTTCCTCGGACGTCAGAGGGAAGCCTCTGTGAGTCGGCGGCAGGGGGGCGACAACCATGGTGGCTGCCACGAAGCTGGGACAACCGGGCTAAGAGATGTGCAGGAGGAAAGTGGATTGAAACAGAGCTTTTTGTAGACGGATGAGTGACAACCAACCCAGACTTGTAACAATATTTAGAGCAATATTTTTAACCATAAGACCCCTAGCCATAAAACAGCGGCTGTACAACAAAGGGGTTATGGAAAATTTAAAATGAAACCTTAAAGAGACAAAGACCTGACAAACAACTAATTTTTGAATAGAATCAACTGAAAAAACTGAATTTTGAGACATGGAGAAAAGACTGGATAGAGTTTTAAAATTTGAGCTGGACCTTAAAAAAGAAGGTTTGATATTTTTAAAATTAAAAGAAGAACAGTAATCAAGTTGGACTATTATATAATTGAATTAAAATGGATACTTGCATGACTAATAGAAATTATGGATTGTAGAGAGATATCTTCTGGTTCAAAAAGGAACATTGTAACTTGTCTTTTGTTATGGAAAATTATGTATTCTACAGATAATAGCCATGGGATTTTGTGGAGGAGGTTTTTCTGCTTGTCTGCAGGCAGCTTGACTTTGATGAAAAGAAAGGGAAACTATAACGGAACTCTCATAATTGGAATAATAACAACTTAAAAAACTGGTGCAGGAATAAGAGAAGGATTTGGCGCAGGAACAAGAGAAGGAAGAACTTGATACATTTTATCCAGAATAAAAGTAAGAAAAAGAACTAAAATAATTCATGGAGGAAAAAATTTGAAGACTTTGAAAATGAAATGAAATACATGCTAGCAGGCGAGAACATGAAGAAATAAGGCATACACGGCTGGAAAAAGGAAAAGAAGATTAAAACAATATGATTAAAAATGGAAAAACAATCTATAGGTGGATAGTAACAATAAAAAGGAGGTTTTTATAGATAAACATGGATGAATAGGAATATGAGAAGAATATGTAATAGATATATAAAATTGAAATATTGATGGGAATTAGAATATAAGAGAAATAAATTATGTTAAAAGAGATTCATAAATGCATACAAAGATGTGTTTGAAGTAAGAACTATGTCTCAATGTTAAAATTGTCATAAAAAAGATAATGATAATATGATTAACTGGGAATAAGTAATGTATAGATGGATGGTAACAATAAAAAGATGATTATACTGGGATTAACAGTAAAATTAAGATGATTATGCTGGGATTAACAGCAAAAATAAAACTGATTACGCTGGGTTTAACAGCAAAAAACAAAATTGATTATGCTGGGTATGATAGCAAAAACAATGAGGATTATGCTAGGATTAACAGTAAAAATGAAATGATTATGCTGGGTTAAACAGTAAAAATAAAGATGAATATGATGGGATTAGCAGTAAAAGATGATGATTAAAATGAAGATGAAGATGAACTGTTGGGATAAACAGTTAAAATAAAGATGATTGTGCTAGGATTAGCGGCAAAAATAAGATGATTATGTTGGGATTAATAATTAAAACTAGGATGATAATGTTGGGATAAACAGCAATGAAGATGATTATATTGGGAGCAACAGTTAAAATATTGTTTAAAGGTTTATAATAATTGTAATGATTTATATTTTTAAAATACATTCATCAGAAAAGAAAAATGAAATGATTTTTGGTTAGGATTTAATTTAAAGATTTAAGTAATGGGTGTTTTGGGATAACAACATTGTTAAATAGACAAAATTTAGGGAACCAATTGAGTAAAATATTAAGTTGTGTTAATTGAAAATTAAGATTTGTTAGTGATTTGTACCAATTTATGACCGGATCAATGCTTCATTTTGAAAAGATATATTTTATGCTTATGTTTTAAAAAATAAAAAAAAATTCAAAAAAAAATTCAGATGCTTGGCAACTGATTTATATTTATGACGGTTGCAGTGTCCCGGGGCTATGTGATCATTTTTTGCAATCTTCTGACAAGCAAAGTCAATGGGGAAGCCAGATTCACTTAACAACTGTGTTACTAACTTAACAACTGCAGTGATTCACTTAACAACTGTGGCAAGAAATGTCATAAAATGGGGTAAAGCTCACTTGCTTAGCTACATAAATTTTGGGCTCAATTGTGGTGTAGGTTGAGGAATATCTGTAGTGCAAAAATTGGCCATTTTCTGAGAAACAGCAGAAGACCAATGTGATAACAAAGTGCACAATTCATTCAGCTTGCTCACGTTGCTTAAAATAGGCACCATGTGGATGACACAATGACTTTACAATAAGAGCAGTGCATGAGTACATGACCTCCAATGTTGACTTCATCTTTGCAAGGGCTGATGTAATGAGAATAAATTACAATATCTGTCCTTTAATACACCGGCCCCTAATCTTTTGAGCGCCAGGGACCGGTTCCATAGAGGGTGATTTGGTGGTTTCGCACGCTGCCTGGATTCCACATGTGCACAGATGGAGCTTTGCTTGCTTGTGCGGTTTGGTTCCTGGTGGGCCACAGACCGGTCCATGGCCCGGGGGTTAGGGATCCCTGCTTTTAAGTGATAAACATAGGTAGATTGTGCCAGCATAAAAGCTCTGTTTGTTCATAGATATGCACTTAAAAGAAAATGTGCAAAAGTCAGATTTTTTTTCTACAGCTATCAAGCAAAGCAGAAATGGTGAATTAAACAATGGGACTCTCACTGAGGCTGAAATCAAATCCGTCTCCAGATATAAAACTGCCTTTCATACACAGGATTGCAAAGATAACCCTTAGGAATTTTGATTGAACCACCTCAGATAGAGTTATTTCTGCAAATGTGTACCTGGGCTCATGGCAGCCAAGCCATTTGATATAAGCCACAAATGCATCTCAGTTACAGGTGACTGCTAAAGTGAATAAAATGAAGAATGACAGGAAAATATATAGAACAATTTTGATATTAAAACAAAATAAGTCTCCAATTTCCCACTTTGTTTTCTTACTCTGATAATACTGGATTGCTAGTCAGCACAAATCTGTAGAGCTGAGAGAAAAGACAAGCTATATCTCACTGATAAAAGAAGAAAAGAAGCATAACAGCAGGCTATAAATTTTCCCCAGGAATACTTCTCTTTCAATCTCTGTGAGTCATTTCTTTTCTACTGCTCTGAGTTTTGAGAAGGATGTCTTGTACAAAGCCTTCAAGTACATGATCTTACATAGCAGAAGAGGAAGGAAGGAAAAGAAAGAAAAGAAAAAAAGAAAAAGAAAAAAAAGAATGAAAGAGAAAAAGAAAAAAGAATGAAAGAGAAAGAAAAAGAAAAAAGATTGAAAGAGAAAGAAAGAAAAAGAAAAAAGAAAGATAGAAAGAAAAAGAAAGAAAGAAAAAGATCTGCCTTCTGGGCTTTCTTTCTGAGTGCCTCAGCAGAGAGAAGTATGAATAAAAGATGATGTACTGTATTTTACCGTTGCGGGGGAAGACAACTTGGCTCAGCCGCCCCGCTCACCTGCTGAAATCCTTAAATTACAGCGAGGCAAGCGCGGGCGGGGAGAGGGGCCAGGAGAATTCCCGCGAACACTACTCTGGTGAATGGTAGAGGCTCATTGGAGGAAGGCAGCTAATCTCACTCCTCCCCTTTTCCTGGCCGAAACGCCGGCCTTCGAGGGGGAGGACCCGAGAGAGCAGGAACTTCACGGAGCGCCTCTGTCTTTTTTCATGTCGGCGGCAGAACCATTATGCTCTCGCTCCCATCATGAGCCGCTGGTCTACTTCCCAAGGAGTCGTCCTAACAGGGTATCATCCCAGCAGCAGTAGCCGCCGACGCCGCTGCCTCCAGGACGGCCAAGAGGCGCCGGGAGCCGATGCCGAGGAAAATGCCGAGGCGAACCCCTTAAGGTAAAGGGCTCCCACGCTATCTCCCTTGAAAAGGGGAAGACTGCTAGCTGGGCGTCCGGGTGGCGTAAGACCCGGGGCTCGCCTACCTGTTGACGTAGGCGGGCTGCTCGGAGCCAGGTACGACGGACTTAGCCGCGGTGTGCCATGAATCATATGACCAAAGTTTAAATGTCAGAAAAAAGTTGGAAGAGCAACCTTGAGGGGTGGTGCTGCTGGACCCTGTAGGCGAGCGTGCAACAAATGTGCGTTGGGAATAGCCTCTGCTCTGTTGCTTACTAAATAATATTGCATGCAGAAGTAATTCGTAATCAGACACGCTAAACCGCCTTCTCAGATGGACTGCGGGCCGTAAAGATTTTTTGGCACCGAAAATGAGACAGCTGAGGAAGCTTTGGGTTCGCATGTGTCCTCAACAGCCGTCTTAACACATTCTTTCTCCGTTTGATAGTTAACTCCCAGGTCTGCATGTCGAGTGTTTCCAGATGTGTTTTCCCCACTTACATTACAGTAATTCTACACACCACAAAATAGTTTCCTATAACCAAGAGGATTCAGCAATATAGCGGGTGAGCAAGTATTAAGAGTGTGTGCTAGTCTACTCCCTTTCTCCCCACAGGGGAAAAAAGCAATTTCCTAGATTACATTAAAATGCAATTTAGTTGTATCAAAAAGTTAAATAAGATTCCTTTTAAAGTGCAAGCTTTATGTTTTTTTAACCAATAGCATGACTAATAGGCTGTTGCTTAAAATCCCTTTCACATAGATTTCAGAGGTGCAGTAGACTTTCCTGGTATGTGTACTTTGCTTCATACAGCTCCTCCCACTGCCACCTTATTTTTCCATAATGATCTCAGTTTTTTCTTCCTGTCTCTGAATTGATAGTGTATGAAAAATACTGATTGCATAAATTTGTTCAGAAAAAAAAAACTTGCTTCAGAGACAGATAAATTAATCCAGTTGTGGATGGAAAAAGGCTGGCATGATTTAAGTATCATTGGTGTCATCAGGACTGGGATATAATCAATTCTGTTATGGAGAGTTAATTTGTTCTCTGCGTAATATTGGTACTGTGCAATGTTCTGTATATCTTTAAGCTTCAAAAAGATGGACTTGATATGAAGTTGTTTATTCCAGTTTAGTTGTCATCTTTGAATGAGACCTGCAGAAGAGTTAGAAAAGTACAGGATCAGATCTGGATTGATAGATATGGTGGTCTGACTACAATTGACTCCAGAATTTCTGCCATGCAACATCATGGTTGTTATGATGGTCACCACGTGACCTGACTCAATTTTACAATTGTTTTTACAATGGTCATGAAGTGAATCACTAGGGCCGTTAAGCAAATCACATGGTTATGAAAGAAATCCATTGTTTTTTGCCAGAAATTGGCAAAAAAAAAAATGCTAGAAACTGGCAAAAACATAGCAAAGTGCAGCCATGTGATTGTGGGACATTGCAACCAGGCACTAGGCTAGAAAGCAGGCGACCATGAGTTTTAGTCCTGTTTAGGCACAAATAACAGGGTGCCTTGTGCTTCTCTCAGTCCCAGGAAGGAAGCAGTGGCAAACCACTTCTGAAAACACCTTGCCAAGAAAATTGCAGGGACTTGTCCAGGTAGTCACCAGAAGTCAACAATGATTTGAAGACATCCAAAATGAAATAATATATATAAGGCCAGAATTGTATACTTTTAAAGCTTTTTAAAGACATTTCTTACTTGAAGCTGCTCCCATATAATTTCTTCATTTTTATGGCATAAACATTTGAATGCACAAACATATTCAAATTCTCTTAGTGAGTTCACTCTTTTATGTACTAAAAATAATGTGCATAGAGTCTGTACTAATTTAAAGCTAAAATTAAGGCTTTTCCAGTCATTTCAATGACTGTCATTCCCAAAACAGAATGAACTGGGAAGACATTTACTTCAAGGATACTAAGCTATAATGGAAAAAAATCTCAAAAAATACTTAAATATTTCCATATTTTCTTTTACATTATAACTGCAGATGTATATTTAAGACTGCCTCTAAAAATAAGTGGAGACATTTGCATTAATCTTTTCAATGCCTCAATAATTTTTCAGGAAAGGAATTATTTCTTTGTGGTATGGTTTTTTCTGGTGTGTCCAACTTTTGGTTTGGAACCAGGATGGCAGTATGAAGGAAATGACTGATCTACTTGATGAAGTCAGCATTTGCATTGTTAAGGAGAAATTTAGAGCTGAGCATCCGAAATTCACAAGCCTGCCAAAGTGTAATATTCTTTAGGATAGGAAGGAAGCGAAGGATCCCAAATGTGCTCTTGAGCTGTTGCATGCTGTTTTCTTCCCACTCCAGATATAGATAATTGGCTTCCATCCCTGAAACTTATTAGTTGTGAGTTCCATCTGTCTCATCTTACAAACTTGAGTTACAGTAAAGCAAGATGTCACTTTGATATAAAAAGTTGATGAAGCTTGAACTCTATATTACAGTGATAAAAATGTGAATTTGAAGAAAGTTTGTAAAACCTACTGTCCAAAGGGCGGTCAGTCAAAATCATGGGTCAGTGTTTTGAGACATTCTTCTGTATTTGCTGTTGCTATTGTTACATTCAACCTGATTCAAAACATTTATGCAACAGAAAATGAAAACAAGCCCGGAAAGCAAAAATATATCTGATGATAGCAGTTGCAAATTATAGACTTACTCATATCCAAAGTTAAGCTCCAGAAATAAATGATGGTATTGTGGTTTGATATCCTGTGGAGTAGTGGAAGAGTTTAATATGATGTGGGTCCAGGAAAGAAGGATGTGTTGCATACTTTGTCTTTTAATGGCAAGGGACATTCTCAGGAGTTATTTGGATCTGAAAATAGTATAGATGTTTTTCTTCTTTTCCTCCTAAAACGTTAGAACTCATTTTATTTAGAAAAGGATTTTTCAATCATAAATTTCTGGGTATCTTGCCTAGTTTTGTGAGGCTAATGTTCATTCTTGTACCTGGAACAGTGCAAGTTCTCTACATTTCTTCAAGATAAACTTTTGTTTTGCAGTTGCCCTGTCCCAGACACAGGCTATTATGATTGGTCTTCCCTCTTTTCCTTTCCTGTGTTTTCTCTTCAATTTTCCCGTCTCTTGTTTTTTCTGCAAAAAAATGAATAGAAAAATGGAAGCTGTACATTACCTGTTGATTGGTAGTGCTAAGAGCTAACCATTTGGAAGTATCACTGGTCTTGGCAAAAAATAAACACAATTAGGTAGTCCATGACCCATAGTATCATTGTTTCAGAGATATTTCCTTACCAGCTTCCGCATTGCCTCCAACAATGACAGAACTGCTAAGGTACTACCTTCATTCGAAAAGTATAGCACAATCAAACATCAGCGCAGGAAATATTTTATGACATGTTGTTTTATGTTATAAGCTGTTTGTCTAAATGTTGTTTTATGTTATAAGCTGTTATGTTATGTCTAAAATGTTTTACAAAATTTGCCAAATTTCAATTCCCTAGGAAGCATGGATCAAGATTTTGGACCTATTCTATAAGTTAGCACATTTGAGATATTGTGGTTCAAAAATTGTTCTCCTAATGATGCACCATTTTGCCCAGTTAAAGGTTATGGGAACTGGAGTTTTAGCAGTGTATAGATAAAATGCTTGGAAAAATTAAAAACTTTCTCTTAATCTCCCCTCCCCTCCCCCGAAAGTTACAGTGCCTGTTCATCTTTCAGTAATGATCAGATAAGGAAGTAAAGATTACAATAAAAAAGTAATAGATATATAGCAAAAATAGAAATTATGAAGTTTTCATGCTGAAGGATTCTTAATAAGTCCTTTACAATTATAACAGGAGCATTCTCTGATTAACTTTTGCCATCATTATTTTTATTGTTATGCCTGATGAATTTAATAATACGTTACTTAGTTTAATTACTTTCAGATTTTATTATTTTAATTATTGTAGTTTATTAATGATGTTTTTAATTATTACATTACAAATTTTTAGTGGCTAGTTGTAAATCACTTTGAATCCATTTGGGTGTATAGAAAGATAAAGAAATAAATGTTGCTTAATGTGACAGTGTGGGATACAAAATCAATTTAATTTTTCTAGTTAAAACCTTTAAATCTATTTCTCTTTTCCTCTCTACTTCTCTGTCCTTCCTTTATTTAGCAGTTAACTTTAGACTGTAAGTGTCTTGGACTGGGATCTGGCATCTTGTAATTTTAAAAATCTTGTGCATGTAGATGACTTTATATAATAAAAGATACGTAAAAGTGACAGTGAAATGGTCTAATGAATGGTTTTTCAAAGTGTATTCCATGGAGCCCTAGAGAGTCTGTGAGATACCAAAGGGGAAAAAAATCTTCACGTTCAAATTTCTATTACTAGAACTTGTTTCCTTATTAATATTTTTTGCTTAAATGTGTCATAGATGGGACCCTAATTTCATGAGAAAGATTCATTGTCTTGTTATAAATATGGCTGTAGGAGAAGAGCAGGCAGAACTGGGGGGGCAGGGTAGAGTTAAATGAGTCATCAGTCTAGAGTCATTATGTTCCCACAAATGGTCTAAGGTTAAGCCAACCCCTCTTGATTTCTGTTGACCTTTATCTCATGCCAATTGAGTATTGTACTTTAGTTGAGTAGGTTCTTGCGTATAGCCTTGAGCAATAAACCTTCTGAATTGGGACTTAAAGTATGGTTCTGAATTTTTGTGCCCGATACTGGCAGCTATTATGTCTGCCCCAGCTTTTTTTCCAAAGAGGAGATACCAGCATGAGACCAAAAATCCAGGGCTCACATGAAAATGGTGTGAAGACTAAAATGAAATTCCATGGAATCTTTGGATTCAGTCTCTGATAAATGATGTAAAAGCCTCAAACAGACTTGCTGCTACTAATTGGAGGAATAAAGAGTTGAATACAGAGGACTTCCACATTGTAGAGCTGGTCTCCTTAAGAGAAATGCCTCTCCAGGGATCAGAACCCTGATGGGTCATAATTGAATTTATGCAGGAATAACTCTGGTGCTTTATATCATAAGGCAGTGTTAGAACCTGAGATTTTGCATTTCAGCCTGTCTGGCATTATATGGACCATTACTTTTTTCTGGGATGTATGAACCCTGACCACTTTTCTTTTTTATTTATTCATTTGATTTATATAACTGGCCACCTCACCTTGACATGAGACTTACAATAAAATAAATAAAATATATAATGTCAAAAATAAAAATAAAACATATGGCAGCTGGGCGGATTCAGTATGATGTTTCTTGCTTTTGGCTCCATAGACTGGTTGGAATATTACTTTGTAGAGTTTCTGTAGGAAAGGTTGATTTGCTTAAAACCTTCACTTTCTGAATATTCATTTTGGATCCCTACACTTGCATAGGGCAGAAGAGCAACTAAGGGAAAATTTACACAATGCTAGGATCATAGTATAATCTTTGAGAAGGAAACCTCCCACCTCTCTCTTAGTGAAACTTAAGAAAACTCATTGCAAAGCAGTATGATGGATTGTGGAGTGATATACTAAACAGGTTTCCCTAGGTCTTTTCTCTTACAAAGAGTGGTATCAAAACCTGTTGTTTTACATTACTGTTTGAAAAAATGCAAATGTAATATAACTTTCTGCATTCTGCATTTGCATTGAAAATGGCAAACAATACTGATTCACATTGTTTTGGAATAGATATTACTGAATATGGGAATCTATATATTTTAAAAAGCATTGTTCCCTCTTCTGAGAATCTTAAAATAGTTATCGCCAAAAGAGTTCATTTATTCCTTCTTGCAACAAAGCAAATCTGTTTCCTCTAAACAGCAATGACTTCCTCATCCTCAGGAAACAAGATACATATTTTCATAAGCATCTATGATATGGCAGGAACAGTGATAATGTAAATAACTGGAAAATGCATTCAGTCACATTCAATCATAGTAGAGAGATTACGGTATATGGAACTATTAGAATCCTATGCTTGTGTTATACAGAAGTGTGCAAGGAGACATGCAGGAAGATACCATTTTTATTCACTAAATTGATTGGTGTGTGTAATTATTAAGTGATGTCTATGGACAGATGACTCCATCTATTAGCTTAAGGCACACAACCTCTCATAATTAGAGAGTAAATAATGCATGTTTCACATCAACCAGTATAAGAATCCATATAACTTTGCATAAAAGTCATGGGATATAAGTGAGTATACTGTACCACATATGTGTATGAAAATTTTGATGTCTTTCCATTGTATCCAAACATTTTAACTATTAACATTATTTACAAAAATAGAAAAAATGTTGTAATTTTTAGTTTGTAATTCTATAGTTCCTTATAGAAACCATGTCAGAATTCTACATCTTAATCCTAAAGGAATATGGTGTGTCTAAGCAAATCAGTTTATGTATTCAAATCTGGTCTAAGTATTCAGGGAAGAGGTTTCTAAAGAAATCTATCCTTTTTGTGTTTCGTTAAACACTGATACCTGAACTTGCACTGAAACGATTTGCAAAATTCCTGAAAGAAGTGTGACTAATGAGATTAGACTTTGTTTACCACATTTAATACAAGAGAAAGGGATTATTGCTTGTTTTTATTAAGCAATTTTTGGTAGAACAAGCACATCAACAATAATAACTTCTTTCATGTCATTTGTTTTGGCTGATAAGGAGAGATATAAGAGACATGCCAATGATAAGCCTCAAGAGAAATTTCATATATAGATAGCAAACAAATCAGGAGAGTTTCTCTAATGGAGAAATCAAGAAAAATATTCAATTTCTGAGTTATTTATCTTTCAATATATGTATTATGTATATATGGATCTCTTCATTTAATAGTGTTAAGGTATTCAGTAAATTTTAGATTTGAAATTAGGTATTCACTATTTCTCCCTTGATATCCATTTGCAGTAAGTCTTATTCAATCTTGCGTTCTTCAAATATTTGACATTTTGAGAACAGCATTCCAGTACCTCTACAGGACGTCACATTGGGGGAAGGGTAATGTGTGCATATGCTGGTAGAGCAATATGCTTTTATGAACAGTAATTAATATTTTTCAGACGGTAATTTAGAATAAATTGAGCATGTCCAAAAGGATTGATTTTTTTTTTGCCCCTTGAGAAAATAGACATGCTGCAGCTGCACTTTCCCAGTGCCCCACATATGCACACTTCAAAACCACAATTAATAGTCAAATGCTTTAATCTTAATTACTGCAATATTTTCCATTATTGGTCTATGTGTTGTTGTTGTTTTTTAGTAGGATGGGGAGGAAATTGAGATCACATCCTTCAGAAGTAGAACATTTGACATTTACAGGATACTCTAACTTTTTCAGTGGTGGAAAACCAGTGCCCTACTACAGAGGCCCTGGACCCCTACTGATTCTTGATCCTTTGAGGGATACTTCTGTCAACTTGTATAGTTATTAAGCAAAAGATCTGAATGGGAAGTAATAATCCTTGATTTAGGAATGTTTTAACAGCAGTTCAGAGTTAGGATGGCCTCAGAAATAGTGATGTATGACCATTCAAGTTAATAATCATTTCACTATCTCTGCGATCACAGGATCACAATTTGGCCACTTGTCAGCAAGCTTGCATTTACAATGGTTGCAGTATCTTGTGGTCATGTAATTGAAAATTGCAACCTTCCTAGCTGAGTTTTGACAAGCAATGTCAATTGGGGAGTCTAGATTTGCTTAATGACCATGATTTTTTTGCTTAACTGTGGTAAAAATGGTAATAAAACCAGGTCTGATCATGTAACTACTCATTTCATGATTATATCATTTCACAACCAAAATTCCAATCCCAATTATGGTCATAAATTGATGACTATATAATGATCAGTCTAGTGATCCTCTCTGTTATCACAATTAAGGTAACTCCTTGATTTGGGGAACATTTATTGGTAACAGTTTGGAAATTATTAATATAACACCAAGAGTCAGTTTATAGATGGATTGATATAAGATGTAATCCAGTGATCCAAGTCCAAGTATTTCAGGCTGAACTGGATTGTCATAGTGATTCTGATTTTTGCCATGGTTTTTGCCATGAAACATAATTGAATGTCTTGTTAATGATTATCCCTGGATTGTGTGAAGCTGTGGCTGCTTTAATGATTTGAAATGACTAGTCTGGTAACAAAATGTCTGCAAGCGAGCAACCAAGCTCAGAGACCATCAAAGATTCCCCAGTTCAACACTGAACTACTGATAGTCTCTTCTATTGATTTGAAAAGAAGCCTTTTGTATGCATTCCCATACATACCAAAATGTCTCTTCTGGAAAATTTGCACAGCTTCAAGATAGTGGGTTTGTTTCTGCTGTTTTTACTGAGTTATCAGCCACTTTCAGCACTATAAATTGTGGCATTCTTCTGGACTATTCTAGCTAGAGAGAGATTGAAAAGACTAGTTTGTGGTATCTGGAGAACAGATTCTGATATTTGTCCTGAGGACTTTGTATCTTAATTTATGGCATCCCACAATATTTAATAAAGTACTGGGATAGATCATCAGGGTGATAGAGTGGGTTGGTGTTTGAATGTAAATGGCTTTGCTGCCTCTGTCTTGAAAACATGGACATAGGTATTGTCCATGTTTTAGTAAGGGCTTGGGTGAAGATAAACCGGATGAAACCAGTCCTTCAGATTTTCAAAGGGTAGATGTGGCCAGGAGTTTTTATGACCATTTGTGCCAGTTGAATCTGACAATCAGCACACAACTAATCCTGAATTGATTTACTAAATTTTGCTGCACAGGAAGGCTTTTGCTGCACAGGAATACTGCTTGCTACTGTTATATAGTAAAATTTTCACTGGTACAAAAGGGCTACATACAAGGTATTGATCATTAAATCCTTAAATTAGGCTTTAATTTAGGATACTTGAAGGATGGCCATCCCCCATATGATTTGCACACAGTTGAATTAACATATTTTCCATTTGGCAAACCAACGTTACAGATTTTTGGGGCAACAGAAATGTATGTATGGAACTCTCATTCATATTTTAGTCACATCTCAACCTTAGAGTAGCACGTGATGCTAGTAGTTTCGTTATATTGTTCAGTTATGGTTCTTTTTTAAAAAAAAATCCTCTTCTAATTCTGAGTTTTATTGCATTAAATTTTAACTATTCTAACTATTTTAACGTATTTTCCGGCGTATAAGACGACTGGGGGTATAAGACGACCCTCCTCAGAGCCATTTAAGGCTCGTCAGAGCCTTTCGGGCTGGTCTGCCTGGTTACAGGAGAATGAGACCCGGCGTATAAGACGACCCCCGACTTTTGTGAAGATTTTTGTGTGTTAGAAAGTAGTCTTATACGCAGGAAAATACAGTAATTATGACATTTCTATTGATTGTAATATTTTAATATGTTTTCATCTATTTCATATTATATTTTAAAATTTACTTCTTTGGAGATTGCAACATGGAAATCTTTATTATTTAGTACAGTTACTTAATTATTGCATAATAAGCTAATTATAAAACACATTTTGTCTGTTCTCCCCCTCCCCTGAAGTTTAAGCCCTATAGTTTATTGCTTTGTAATTCTAGTTCTAATAAAGTAATATCTCCCTTGAATCATTATCAACTCATGTTGACTTCATGAACATATCCCTATAGTCTTCTAAACCAGGGGTCTCCAACCTTGGCAACTTTAAGCCTGGCGGACTTCAACTCCCAGAATTGGAGACCCCTGTTCTAAACAACAGTACAGAAGTGTTTTGCCATGTCTTTTTTCTAGGCTGTTTCTTCAACTTTCAAATTTAGTCTGCCAGGTGTTCCTAGCAATCTTTCATCCAGGTAATCCAACCTTGCTTAGCTTTTTGAGGTCACAAAAAGTCAGTTAGATATGGAGTAATATCCCATTTTTTTCTCTCCCCCACCCCCTTCAGTTGTGTCTTTTAGACCAGATGCATTTCGGCAGAGGCTGCACCATTGATCTTTATAAGTTACTGTGGGAGCATTTTTGAGTGACATGCAGGATACAAATTGTTAGTGATTGCTATTGTTACCTTAGAGTCGGGGGATTACAAGGTCATAAAAAAGAGAGTTTTATTGTTACCTTATAACCCCACTCTTTACATGTAGTAAACTGCATATGCAGTGATGCTTTTAGTACTCACCTCTCCACCTTTGAAAGCTAGAGCAGATTTTTTGTCAGCTTTTGTTCAAGTGGATTTGTTCAGAAAGTAAAAATAGTTGAATAAGTCTTTTATTTCTTGATTAAAACACCAGTGTAAATGGATATAGCATTTGTCTATTAGGAATTTTTTTAGTACTAAAAAATACAATGTGCATTTGCATATTCAACAGATATGGTTTGCAAGAAGAGATGCAAATTGGATGCCCACATAGTAGCAGATGCAAATTCATATCATGCTTTCTACATAGTGCTTTTCTATAGTGTGTGATCACAATTTAGAGAGAGAGGGGGAGGGAGGGAGAGAAAGAGCACTCTATGAGATGATTTGTGACAATTTTTTTGTTGCCCACTTATACTAAAACATAGAGCTATTTTTGCTTTCAGGATCTAACAGTACTATTTCTTTGAGTAACTTTTAACAATTGCTTAAGGTAGTGCAAAATACCTTAGTACCAACAAGATACCTTGTACTACTGGTATCTTCGGACTAGTAATTTTTTTCCCCAGCATACAACTCAATTAGTTTCCGGTAGACTTGGCATTGATCTTTTATTAGCTTCATATAAATGGCAGTATTCATGCACTTTATTTTGCAGTATGATATTTCAGGAATGTTTATGACATGCTGTAATAAACATTCTAGTTTTATCTAGCAAATGCTGTAGCTGTACCACCTTAATTTTTAAGTGGTATTAAATTTGCTATACTGGTAGTGAAAGGGTTTCATGAGCTGCAGACAATGCACGTTTATTTATTTAAGTATAGGTATTCTTTAAAGACCTTCAAGTAAAAGAAGAAGAAAAGTGACATAATTATAATAAGCTTTGGGATATCTGTAAAAGGCTATATTAGTTAATCTTAAAAATATGCAAAAATTGCTGACAAGGATTCTGGAAAAGGACAAGAAAGCTAGTATACAAATAAATAGGCATTTGTGGAAAGATTCTTGATTCAAGTAATTTCTGAATATGATATATTTGATTATACTTTCTGGCTCTAAATTGATAACTGGATGATTTTATCTCCTGAGTATAATCCAGCTATGATCCTTAACCCAGAAACAACTTAAGTGGTATGAGGAAGAAATAAATATAGAAGTATTTATAAAAGTTGATACTCATTTTGGCTTTCAGTTTTATAAACACAAGGACTGCTAGTTCATTTATTTATGTTTAGGAAGCCTCTGAGTTCAAATTTTACAAGTCCAGTCAAGATGGCAGATAAGATAAAAACAATCTTGTATAGATATAGATGAAGCCATGCCTTAAGATACCTTGTCACTGAAGTTTCTGAACTATGTCTAAAGACATTGTGAAGGAAAATTCATTGTAGCTGTTCACCTGGAATCTCACGTATAATGCAGACATAACTGCGTTCAGTATTCTTCTGCAAGCCACCATCCCCATTTCTGCTTCCTGTTAAGTGATGAATCCATTCGTGACTGAGAAGTGAAACTCTATATAAAACCAGTTTTATTGGTTTTTCTACTCCCAGCATGTCCATCTTATCTAGGTTTCATGTTGTGTCATTATATTCATCGTCTGCCTTCAAACAAGGGTTCAAGAGTTCCCCAGCTTCTAATTCCCTAAGAGCAACAGAGGGCAACCACAGGTTAATACTGCATAGTTGGTTATGTGTAGAATTTGAAAAGAGTGCTTCACAAAATACACATATAAGCATATCAGGGGTGTCAAACTCAATTTCATTGAGGGCCGCATCAGGGCTGTGGCTGACATCAGGGAGGCCAGAGGGGCGTGGCTGACTAGCTGGGTGTGGCCAGCTTGACGCCACTCCCCAAACTGCTGGCATGTTTCTTCTTCACATTGGGTAGACTGGACCAAAGCCACGCTGGCCCAATGTTTCTTTTTAGCATTGGGTAGACTAGGGCGAAGTGATGCAGGCTGGTCCCTTAAATTTTTCAGATGGCCCTGTGGGCAGGGCCCAACCACATTGTGGGCTGGATCAGGCCCCCGGGCCTTGAGTTTGAGAACCCTGCAGTATATGTATAACTCCTCATTGTGTTAAAGAAGCTGCATTCTTCAAAAAGGTGGTTTGAAGGCTTTCCTTAGTTGTCTCCACATGTACATATTACAAAAGTAGCGATAGCACTTAGACTTACAAAAATATATTCTTGTATGCTTTATAGCACTCTTAAGTGTTTACAAAGTCAGCATATTGCCCCCAACAATCTGGGTCCTCATTTTACCGATCTCAGAAAAATAGAAGGCTGATTCAACCTTGAGTCCTGTCAGGTTCAAACTCCAGGCTGTGGGCAGAGTTAACTTGCAATACTGCATTCTAACCACTAGGCTACCAGGGATCCCAATGCTTCATTAGTGGTCTTACTGCATCAAAAGATGCTTCAGTAGTGATCCCACTGTGTTTTGCACCCTTTTTTGATAGAAGTTTTGTGCAACTATGTTACTATGACATCTGTATATGAGAGACACTTTATCCCATGATGCTGTTCAGTGTTCAACAGTTTTCTGGCCATAGCTTCTTTTGAAGCTTTTAAATCCCCGTCTGTTTCCCCTTTTTATGTATTTCAAATGACTAGGCATCTCCTGCCTATCTGATGGAAGAAATACTTGTATATCTTCAGCAGTTAAACTTGCCTCCCTTTGAAATACACTTGGAAGGATGGTACGGTGTACCCAATACCTGCTTGCTCGATGTGCTGTTGAGGGCTGTGAATGTCCAAGTGGACAGGGGGGCAGAACCGGTTCAGTTACGTCATATCGTCACCGCTACCGGCTCGGGAGAACCGGGCCAAACCGGGAGGAACCCACCACGAACTTGACTGCAGTTGGATATTATTGTGACGATACTTAGGCCATAGAAAATGTTTAAGAAAAGCTATTGAGAACAGTCCATTGTTGCTATTATTATAATAACTTGGGAGGTAAGTCCAGAATGTTTGTCCAGAAGCTTCTACCCTAAAAAGCCAAGGCATAAATGTGAAAGGATAGACCAGAAAATATGTCTCATCTGTTATATCTTAATTTGGTTCTTGAGAGAGGGCATGGAGTGCAGCAGTGTCACCAACATCAATTTCATTATCTGTATTCTACTTAATGCACATTTGCTTAAATGTGTGTACACACTACTAAGCTTTCTGCACTGAAACCATCTGTATAAAAAATATCCACACAAAGATGTAGACATGTTATAATCACTACAAAATAGTGTTCCCTTTGTTAGTGTCGTACACTTGTTTTTCATTTTGCATTTGCGCAAATGAGAGTTATGCTGTGATGCATGTGTCAAAACTGATAAAACCTGCCTTTGCTAATAGACCTCAAAGTAGATCATTACAAGTATGAAATGAACAAAGTACATTCTGTCACTTTATTGGACTAGCTATTAATTGAGATAAGTCCTTGACCGACCTTGCCATAAAATCCTTGGCTGTGTTTGAAAGGGGTTTTTTTTTTTTGGAACAAAAAAAATTGTTCCAAAAAATTTGTATTGTAGCATACAAATTGCTGAGCTTTGTCTCAAAAAGAGACAAAAACATAATATTTATAATTGCAGCATACCTTCTAAATATAGGAATTTTCTAAGAAGTACAAAAGATTGATTTAGGTTAGACCACTAAAATGAAGACATTAAGGACATTGGACTACAGAGGATGTTCCATTTCTTCAAAGAACTGTACACATAGTTCCTAATTCAGATTAGGACTGTGAGCAAAGTGGAGGAAGATCTGATTCAGGCTGGGTTTTACGAAATGTATTGGCTGTTTCTGAAACTGCACTTGGAGCTTAAGGTTACTCACACATTGTGCTGTTAAGTGCCAAGTTATTGGAGGTAAATGAATAGTGTTCTATGGATTTGAATTGTAAGTGAAAAATATCAGTTAAGGTTCCAACCGGAAGTGAAGGAATTAACAGAGGGTGAGAAATGCAAACACCTTTTGTCTGTTCAGGATTATTCTACAGTACAGGAAATCTGAACAACTATTTTGGGAGTTGTAAATAGATCCCAATAAAAGGATGTTGTTTTGGTCAAAAGAACAGCTGCATGCTTTGTCAGCATCTGAGTCATCCTCAAATGCATGTTCATTTATAGCAACAATATTATGAGGAAACTAAAATACAGAACTGTGAGGATTAAAAACTGTATGAGTATGTCATTGTTTAAAGACTTGTGAGTTAAAGTACTTGCTTTTTTCCTAAACATGAACTAGGCCTCTCTGCATCACACTTTCTAAAGTCATAACAGTGCTTTTTTGTCTTGAAGCCAAAGACCTAGTAGAAAACAAACTATTTTCAATCACTATTTTCAGTGATTAATATTCTGTATGATCAGGGATTGCCGCTTAATAGCAAAGATTTTGTTTTCTCCCAATATCTGTTATATTTTTAAGGTTATATTTATGCCCTAAACTATTAACTCATTGCCATTAAATCTCAAGAATTTCTCTGAAGGAAAATGATGTTTCCTGAGCAATAGTTACTACATTGATCTGCACAAGAAGTGGAAAACCCTTTTTAAAATGTTTTATAATTTGCTTTTATATGTCCTGTCTCAGTAGTATTACAGTACTTGGTTCAAACCTCTAAGGTAAATTGATGTTTGCAAAACATTTCTAATTAGTCTATTTATAGGTGAATCTCCAAGGAAGGTTAGGTATTTTTTTTGTCCTGGCACTTAAGTAAATAGTGCTTGCTAATAGAGTTGTTGCCATGTCACAAAAGATTCTTTAAAGTGTAACACAATACTTTAGAGTTGGGAGGGACCTTGGAGGTCTTCTAGTCCAACCCCCTGCTCAAGCAGGAAACCCTATACCATTTCAAACAAATGGTTGTCCAATTTCTTCTTAAATGAGCTGTGATGGCACAGTGGTTAGAATACAGTACTACTGCAGACTAAATCTGCTGACTACCAGCTGAATGCCAGCATTTCGATTCTCACTGGCTCAAGATTGACTCAGCTTTCCATCCTTCTGAGGTTGGTAAAATGAGGACCCAGATTGTTGGGGGCAATATGCTGACTCTGTAAACTGCTTAGAGAGGGCTGTAAAACACTGTGAAATGATGTATAAGTCTAAGTGCTGTTGCTAAAGCATACTAAAAATCTGCAGTGTTGGAGCACCCATAACTTCTGGAGTCAAGTTGTTCTACTGATAAATGGTTCTGTCAGGAAATTTCTCCTTATTTTTAGGTTATTTCTTTCCTTATTAAGTTACTCCTTGTCCTGCCCTCAGGTGCTTTGGAGACTAAGTTGACCCCTCTTCTCTGTAATAATATATATAAAGTATATATACCTGTAGTATACAGTATAGTAGGGTATAGTAGTATACATTATAGTAGGGTATAGTAGGGTATAGTAGGGTAGGGTAGGGTAGGGTAGGGTAGAGTAGAGTAGAGTAGAGTAGAGTAGAGTAGAGTAGAGTAGAGTATATATGGTAGTGTATAGAGCATAGCATAGCATAGCATAGCATAGCATAGCATAGCATAGCATAGCATAGCATAGCGACTATAAAGTAATTCTAAAATAGAATGGGCCCATCAGTTAATGGCCAGGTTGTTTGAACATCCTCACACAAATCTTGTAAACAGACCCTTGAAACCTTAGAATTATTATGAAAACACAAAGAGATAACATTTAACTTCCGCCCTATCTCATTGCCTACATGGCCATTCAAAAATAAGTACAGCTGTTAGCCCAACGCCCATGCTTTAAAAGTTGTTTATAGTCATAACAGCTTGTTGTTTTCTCCTTTGTTGTAAGGGCTGGATCTGACAAGACAGGAAGCATAGGGGGCTGAGATGGGATGGGTCATTATGAAATACTATGCAGGGGCTCTTTGCAACCAAGACTCAGAAACAAGCATCAAGAAATCCACTCCGCAAAGACAGGAGAAAAAGACCTAAGATTAAAAACCCTTGGGCTATTTTAAATAGAGGGTTTGATTCTACAGTAGCTGATCTTCATTATTAAGGTTACTTGTATCTGCCAGGAACACAGCATGTCTATCCAATGCTTTTGACTCTTCTAATGTTCGTCTGTGGGTGATGATTGAATTTCCAGAAAAAGATTTACTGCCGGCCCTGACCCATCCTGAAAACAAAGGCATCTTAAGATACTTCACCAAACAGTATTATTTACATACATAAAAATTAAAAGCACAACATCACAAATTAATGACTTTAAAATGAATTTAAAAAATATTTTAAAGTGTAGGCAAACCTCATAATAGCATAGAAAGACTTTTGAAGAGTGACAGAAAGGTCAGGGAATGTAAATTGAATTGAATTGAATACTTTATTTATCCAAGTTTAATTAGACACACAAGAATTTTTTCTCCAGTGCAGAAGCTCTCGGTGTACATGCATAGCAATAGAATAATCATAATAATAATATCAATAAGAGGAGGGAGTAAAGAAGATAAGAATAAATAATGAAACTACAGCCATACTACATGGGCAAATACACATAGACATCAGATGGCACTGTGAGAATTAGGTGTTCAGCACAGTGACAGCACAAGGGAAAAAACTGTCTATCTGTGTCTAGTTGTTTTGGCCTGCAGTGCCCTATACTGCCATCCCAAGGGAGGAGTTGAAACAGTTTATGTCCAAAATGTGAGGGGTCTGTAAATATCTTCTCAGCCCTCTTTCTGATCCACATAATATACAGGTCTTTTATGGAAGGCAGGTAGGCTGCAATTGTTCTTCCTGCAGTCTTAAACTATCCATTAATCAGACGGTTACAAAAGTACAAATGACAGACTCTATACAAACTGTATCAACAGATCCTGGGGCAATCTGAATTTCCATAACATTTTTTTGTTATGCCTTTTTAATGATGGCTTTAATGTTAGATGTCCATTTTATAATCTCCCAGGAGATTATAAAACTCAAAAACTTGGAAGGACTCTACTGCTGACACTGTGCTTTTAAATATAGTAAAAAGTGGTATAATAAAAGATCTTCTCCTAAAATCCACTCTCATCTCTACAGTTTTAAGCATGTTCAGCTCCAGATTGTTTCAACTGTACCATAGGGCCATTGTTCAACCTCCTGTCTATACACAGACTCATAACTGTCTCAAATGATACCAATGATCATTTACGTCATCTGCAAACTTCAGAACTTTAACAGTGATCTTTAGAGATACGGTCATTGATACATAGAGAGAAGAGCAATGGAGAGAGCACACGGTCCTGAGGGGCACTTTTTCTAATTGCCAGGGTACTAGCTTTACTTGTTGTTTTCCATCTGTCAGAAAGCTGATAATCCACCTAGGTATGAACAGTGAACTTAGTCAATTTAGAGCGAAGAATCTCTGGAATTATGGTATTGAATGCTGAGCTGAAGTCTACAAAAAGGATCCATGCATAGATCCCTGGGCATTCAAGATGTTGCAATGCCATACTGACAGTATCATCTGTTGACCTATTTAGGCAAACTTTAAGGGATCTAACAATGAATCTGTGATGACTTTTAGGTAGGCCAGCACTAACCTCTCAATGGTCTTCATAACTGTAGACGTCAGAGCAAGCGGCCTGTAGTCATTCAGCTCCCTGATGGAGCAGTGCTTAGTCTTATTTCATAGGATGATGGTAGTTTTGATTTGAAGCAAGAAGGGACCTAGCACATCTCCAGTGATTTATTAAAAATTGGTGTGAAGATGTGGGTTGTTCAGCACAGGATTTCAAAAATGAAGGAGTTACTCCAACTGATGCTGTTCCAATCTTGTCTATGAAATAGATAAAATGGCAAAAGCTAATCCTGGTTCAAAGCTATTAAAGGTGTTAACAATTTCAAAGGAATTGAGGCAAGGAAATGAAGTTGGCACTTCATACTGCTAACACATTACCAGAGTGTCCTGTCAGATCCAGTCTTGGCTACTTGTTTTGAAGCCCTAGATAATTATTAGATTGTCAAAATAAATTTTAGTGAAGTATTTCCATCCACTATGCTTCAGGTAACATGCCAGTCTAAGATAATTTTTATCTGCAGAGACCTCTCAAGTCAGTGATGTATTGAGAAATGTCCATAGATCATATTCTTTATTTTTAAAGGAAAAGTAATCCCTCCATAACACAATTTAAATATTCTTCTGGGTCTTGATTTGTGGATTCACAAATAGATTCAATTTTACCTGCCCACTGCTGTTCCATAATAATGATTTCTTAAACTTTCTTGAATTTTGATGAAAAAAGAGAGAAAGCTTGACTTCATCTCACATTGGTGAGATTTCACACCCAATCCTTGGATAAGCTCTGTCAGTTTTATGTAAATGTGAAACAGCAGGAGGGAGAGAGTAGATTCCTTTGGGATGTCTTGAAGTATGGTGGGGTTGAGCAGTTCTTTTTGTAAGTGAAAGCCAGGAGCTGAACTGCTGTTTAAAAGAGAAATATTTGTTGTAAAGGTCAGTGAGTTTTAAGAATCTGAGCTTTAGAGTATCGAAGAGTTCTCATGTGCTACAGTTCCCACATCAGCAGTTCTCTCTTCAGACAGACCTCATTTTTTCTATCACCTATCCATCATCTTCCATTGCTCTGTCTTCCTTTTGAGATGGGGTGTTAAAAATACTCTGCTCCTATGACATCTCCTGCAGACCTATCCACTAAATATAATTTTATCTGTTTACATATTTCACTCTCACTCTTGGAATGGGACAACTCGCCACAGCCAAATTGCCATGGCCAATTTGCCATGTTCAACTCACGACTGCCAATTCTCAAGGGCCAACTCATCACAGCCAACTTGCAGTGGTGACAACTCAATATGGCCAACTCACCATGGGACATCTCCCTGCAGGACAATTCAACAATTATTTAAAATAATTAAATATTTTAATTTTTGTCATTCGCATTTCATTTTGTCCCTTCTTTGGCATCTTTCTTTAATGATTCTATTCCACTATTTTTTTTTATGTATTACTGTAACTCTTGTCCTGCAGCAAGTTGGCTGTAGCGAATTGGCCACAGTGGGTTGACCACAGCAAGTTGGCCGTGGCAAGTTGCCGTAGGCCCTTCCACTCTTTCACACTGGTATTGACATCAAAGGAGGATCAGAAATAAGGATTTTCCATTCCACTGAAAGGAACAACTAATTAAATTGAATTATTTAATTGGTATTCTGTTAGTCTGAAAAAAAATTGCTAGGGCATGTCAGTGAATTATTAGTACTTGTAAAAGTAATTTATGTTATGGAAGCTTAACCATATTCTTATGTAGTGGTGATCATTTCAGTGTCCTTTTCACATAAAAAATTTGCTGGGTCACCATTTAACTGGATATAAACATTTTTAATGCATGTGTATCCCATGGTAAATACTTCGTTTGTGGTTACTTTTAAAAGTTTCTTGGGCTAAAATATGAAATATCAATTATCTGAATTGCATTTCATTGATTCCTTATGAGTCAGGAAATCATTTTTGATTACTAGATAGATTTTCTCCATGATGATTTATCCATAACCTGTTCTTTCAAGTCTTCCAATAGGGCACACTGCTGGAACTGAATCCATCCACCCTTATTCTGGTCATTTTCTTCTCTTTTCCTCCACCTTTCCAAGGATTAGAGCCTTTTCCAGACAGCTGGGTCTTTGCATAATATGATCAAAATAGGATAATTTGTGCCTCAAGTGAGAACTCCAAGGCTCCTATGCGCAAACTGGACAACAAATTGGATTAAACTGCAAATATAAACCTTTATGACAACAGAATAAATAAATTATGCATGTGTGTATGTGTGTACATGTTAAGTAACACTGTTAACAGTTTATTATTTTTAAATTATGTGTGCAGAACTGGCAAATTTTAATGCAGTTGACTTAGAATGTTATTTTCTTGAGTCAGTTTAATGGGAGATACAATAAACAAAGCGTGCCACAGCTTTGGACAAAAAGATAAATAGATTCACCTCAGGGCATTGAACTTGTTTTCTTTATTTTAGCTCAAGTTGTCTTGGGAGAGTTTATCCATGTTTGAAGTACATCTAAATACACTCAAAGGCCATGATGGTTAATTTCTAGAAAAACTACTGTGGGAAAATATGCTTCTTCTTCATGAAAGACAGTGGAAAGTTGATGATTAATGCTTTAAAAAACATTTTTCTTAGATTTAAAAAATGCCTCTGGTGTTCACTTAATGTTGACACATTTTTTAAAAAAGTAAAGGGCAATCTTAATATGTTACTTGTATGTCCATTGTCACCTTCTGGAATGTTTTTCATCAGTTATAGCCTTACTAAATTGTGGCTTTGTTACTGAGATTTGGGATCCTTGTCTATAGTGGAACCTGTTCAGTATATTGAATGTTTTGAAATGTTTCTGTAACTCAGATTTTGATTATTTAATGGTTTTATTATTTTTTCATATTTTATATGCTTTTATGTGTTTTAAATTGCATTTGGTGTATTGTTTTTGATTGGGTTTTAAGTGTTGTAAGCCATGGTGTCTCATGCTTGAGATTGGCAGTTCAAGTTGAAGATGTAAATACATACATACATACATACATACATACATACATACATACATACATACATACATACTATTCCCATGTGTCTCCAATTCAAGTACAAAGCAGGAATGGCTGCTTATCTTTTGAGCTTGGATAAGGTAGGCCAATGGTGCCATCTGTTGAGACTGAAGAAATGCTTAATTGCTCTCAAGAGACAACTCTCACCTCTGTGGTTTGGCATGAACTCATGGAGTCATCAGGATTGGGTTTCTTATAGATTTTGATGTCATTCTGGGCTTGTTCCACATACTTGAATATTTATTTTGGTGTGTTTGTTTTCTAGCCGGAGGTCTGGCCAATATACAATGAATCATGATAACTCTAAGAAGCCTTCAGGGAAGCTCCCTTGTGAGCATTCAGGATCTCAAGATTCACTTGATGAATTATCCATGGATGACTACTGGAAAGAACTTGAAAATATCCATGAAACAAGAAGTGGTAATCATGAAGAACATGACCTGGTTGTGGTGAAAGAACCTGATGGTAATCACACAGTTAAACTCTATGAAACTATTCCATAGATTTTGAAGGTTTGGTTTTGCACTATTTGGTTTCTGCTTCTAGTCTAGGCTTGTATAGTATAGATTTAAGATTGACAGATATTTCTAAATCTGTCTCCTAGTAATGGCTCACTGGTAATAATGTGAAAAATATGGATGTGTTACTATAGATTACTAAGGACTGTAGGGAAAGATACTTCCTTAAATAACATATAATTTAGGTGTGGAATTTATGGCGACAAGATGTGCAGATGGATTTAAAAAAGGATTATGAACAGTTATTTATTAGTTATGACACTGAAAACCAGAACAGACGTTGGAGTGGGTTTTAATTCTGGGCATTTGGTTGACCACTTCTGGAAGCAAGATGCTGTACATCATAAAGCTTTAGTTATGCCCAATAGGTTGATTCCCTATGTCTCCCATTGATGTTGAAGGGAATATGAGAGGTTCTGGTTTTTGTGATGCTTGCTAGCTATGTAATCATCTCCAGTCAAAATGTGCACATTCATCATATAAAAAGTAATAGGACTGGAGAAGATAATCGAATAAAGTACAAGTCATCTGTGCCTATTGGTTACAAGGTCTACAACAAACCAGGTTCATCTTTACTTTTGGCAATTAGCTCCTCATTAACTATTTTATTTTTCTGTCATCATAGCTTTTGGTGAGGATAGTATTACAGCAATTTGAAACGTGCTTTGGAACTAATCACAACTAATTATTGGGTGTGTGCTCAACATTACCACAATATAGACCTTGTTGCAAATAGCCATTGATGATCAAACATTGATCAGCTTTAAAAACGTTCTTTTAAAAAACCACCAAACCAAAAATATCAACAGTGTCTTAGAAATTCAGGAATATTTTTTTTAACTGTATTTAAAAAATCAATACTATAAAAAGTCTGTATGCCTGGTTTCTTCATTTATGAAATTGAAATGAATTGAATTCTAAACTGCCTGGAATGTAGTATAAAAGCTTTCACCATTCCATTGGCTGGTTCACAGTAATGTGATATAGATAATTCATGCTGTGATACTGCTGGCTTTGCTTCCAGATAATATGTGCGTTTATTGCCCATTGTATTATAGTTCAGGAGTAAGAAAGAATTTCAGCCATTATTGATACTGGATTAGGGCCAAACCATAGCTGAAGTAGCAGGAAGTTGTTGTTCCATTTTTATATAGAATGATTGTCTTGTAAAACTAGAACCTGCAATACAACTTCCACTTGTCATGCTTGAAAGAATTTTGCTTTTAGAAATGATCTAGTATTTATTTTTCAACTATTTCTAGTGTCTAAAAAAAATTCTTACTTTTAGATAACACCATTTAAAACTTAATAGTGTCACATACTTATATGTTAAATGTGCAAGATTCAGTGTTGATTTAGTGCTAAAAAAAGAAAGGAAACAATGATATATAATTATATGCCAGATAATACATTTAGCATTGTGATTTCAGTGTTGATCATATAAATCTCCTTAGAAGCATGTCAGTCAATCATGTATTTTATTATTAGGAATATTTAATTCTTAGGATTTTTCACATTGCCAAAAAAATATAAAAACTGTAATCTTGCAATAAAATATTGTACAAATACTAAATTTTTAAATTTGCTATTTTGCAATAGCAGCAAAATATTTTGCGGCAAAGCTAACAAAATAAAAGCACAAACTGCATTACAAATACTTATTTATTACTCTGTTGAAGAATTACGTCTAAATAAATTAATATTTTATTAGAATTTTTTTCCAATAAAATATTAATTGCGTTATTTCTGCTATGGAGGTCTATCCAAACATGATTTAAAAATAATAGATAAAACTTTTATTGGATGATATCTGACAAACTTAACACTGTTTATCAAAACTAAGTTCTGTTTTAGATTTGGAGATGGAGAATAATTTAAACTTGAGTTAAAATATTTTTTTTTAAAAATGAACCATTTAATTTTGTTCATTTTATCTATAAGGAAAGCTGATATGAATAAATTTGCGAAGGTAGCAGAAACACTATTGAGTAATCCTATAGTAGTTGTTCGGCAGACTAATGATTTATAGTTTTTCTCCGCAGGACTCCTTCTGTATTCAGGAAAGTATTAAAGTGTTGCCAGCTAGAAACAATAAGAAAATTATCTCCTAGAAATCACTAAGGAGCAAGGAGAGCATCAACAAAGACAATTGAATGTTGCAGTGCAATAGCCCATTTGCAGTAACAGCACTCATTAGCTTGATAACCTCTGATTAAATTGAGTTAACAAAGAGTTCCCTTAGAAAAACAAGATGTTTAGAAAGGATAAAAAATACAGATGATATATTCTGATGCAACACATTCATATTTTTTCAAGGAAATCCATGCAACAAAAAGTACAAATTTTACAAGGAATCAACAGAAAAGAGAAATGATGGTTTCAGTACAGATATTATAGTAGTTTCGCTATGTACATCTACCTTGTCCTTTCTCATGGAATTCAGTGGCCATATTCATATGTAATAGCAAAACATGTTTTGCTACATTTAATGTCCCAGGTTTGCAAGTGTTTATTTCCTCTCAAAGTATTTTAATAATTTGGGAGAAAACCAGTTTTCAATATCCAGATGTAATAACAAATGTAAGACTGTGCAAAGCAGTAACATCTAATCTGACCACACAGTTATGGAATAAACAGGGAAAAACAAAGCATGCAAATAACCTTGAGATTCAGGACTTCTCAATCATATAACTTCCATCTATGCTTGCCATGTTTATTGCGGGGAAGAGAAAATATTTGTGGGATAGCAATGAAGAATAACACAAAACAGAAACAAAATGTCTTGATATTTGAATGTTCCTTTTTACAGCTTCATTGCAATCACTAGGAATACTTTTTTTAAAAAAAAACCCTTTTACCATGTAAATCAGTCGGTCTTATCTAATTTTTGTACAGAAGTAATGAAACATGGTTCAGTTTAGGTCAAGTGTTTTCGCCTCAACATGATAGGTTTGAAATTTTTTAAGCATGATTGAAATGAATCACCAGTTGTGGCCTCTTCTTTTTTAGTACATGAAAACATTTCTACTGTACCATAGAGACTGTTTTCATTTTTCTGTTAAAAAATACAGGGTTAAATGTAATACAAACTGCATTGTACATATATGTCCTTCTTCCCTTTATTTGAGTAGAGGGTGAATTGGAAGAAGAGTGGTTAAAAGAAGCAGGTCTGTCCACCCTCTTTGGTGAAGCTGCTGGAGATTCCCATGAAAGCATGGTGGTTTTGGCTACCTTGACGAGAACTCAGGCTATAGCAGTTCAGAAGCGAGTCGATACCGTCACCCAGACAATGAGGAAGAAAAACAAACAGTACCATGTTCCTGATGTGAGAGAGATCTTCAAGCAACAAAATGAATCAATGGAAAAAGTAAGTTCCTGGTTTGGGGCTTTGATTTGGCATTTCTGAAAAAGCTTTTTAAAACAGTGCAGGATAAATGGGAAGTGAAATGCACTTTTTTTTCCATTTTAACAAAACCAACAATAGAGGACAATTCAGAAGAGCTGAAGACAAAGTCTGGATTTGCCAATAAATATATTCTTTAAAGGGTAGATTGCCTATGTAAAGATTTTCAGATTTCTGAAAATCTGCCTTTTTTTTTCCTTTTGTGAGGATTCTATACTTTGAAGTGAAATTAAGCAACTTTTCAAGGGAGCATATTTTAATGTAGGTGTAGAGGACCTGAGTTTTATTTTGATCCTTGTGTCTTTCATTTAAAGATGAATGAGAAAGGATGCAACTTTTGTTTATATGCTCCCTTGAAAAGTTGCTTAATTTTATGAATAGGCAGTTGCATTGAAATCAACTTGCATGACTCCTGCAAATCAATTTTTCTGAATTCAGAATTCCCCAGCAGTTATAAAATTAAGAAATGTGAATTAATTGCTCATATCACTATTCTACAAATAGAGAAAAATATTTTCTGTATAGAATATTTAGAATGAAAGAAAGTATACATTGTAGAGGAATACTTCCCTGCTTGGTAATGTCATTTAATTAATTCACATTTAGGAGAGACCAATACAGTGTTCAATATTTTATTGAATTGTGTACAACTATAATATTCTGTTAATTATTGAGAGCAGTATGATATAGTGATTGCGTTGTTGGACTACGACCAAGAAGACGTATTGTGTATTCAAATCTACTTATGTCCAGTGGTGGGATTCAGCCAGTTCGCACCGCTTCGGGAGAACTGGTTGTTAACTTCCTGAGCAGTTTTGAAAACTGATTGTTGGAAAAAATCATTAGGGCAGAGAACCTGTTGTTAAATTACTTGAATCCCACCGCTGCTTATGTCTAGAGGAAAGGCAACACATAAATGTACTTAAATTACAAATATTGAAGAATGGCTGATAAAATATAAGGCTACAGAGGCATATCTATAAAAGCATTACCTTTTATAAGAAGTGTACTTCAGTGCAAAAGAGGCATTATTTTTCTAATGTCCCACGAAACTTGATGCACCCTGCATCTCTATCACAAATGAATATATTGTAGACGCTTGAGATTTCAGTGTTTTAGAATAAAAATATGAAGTATTTATTTCTATTAGGAATAAAAAATAGGAAGTGGTAGATAAACTTAAAATGTAATTCCTAAAACTTGCAGACTGTTATGCAGCACATTCTCTGTTTGTTTTAAGACATATAATTGAGATCATATACAGTAATGCAGCAAGTATTGGGCATTTACATGGCAATTCTTCTTCAGTGCTATTCCTATAGTTCCTTACAGTCAGAGTTTATGGTTGGTTCATGATACTGATTCAGCCCATTTTGCTACAGTTTATTCCAATGATGGCTAACCTTTTTGCCATCATGTGCCAGGAAGGGGGGGAGGGTGCGGGGGAGGTTCATGCTTGCGCACACCCACACCCATAATTCTATGCGCCCCGCCCTGCACATGTGTGCACAACCCTCACTCCCCCCCCCCATTTCTGGCATGCAATGGCCTGGTAGGCCCGTTTTTCCTTCTCACCTGGCTCCATATTCTCTCTATGCATCTGGGGAGGGCATCTGGGAGCCTTTCCCACCCCCTCAGAGGCCCTCCGGAGGCTGAAATGGCCCATTTCCTAAGTCCCGGTTGGACAGGAAGTGATGTTTTTTTGCTGTCCCCAGCCTCCAGAACCCTCTGGAGGCAGGAAACAGCCTGTTTCCCTACTTCTGGTGGGCGCAGAAGGCCAAAAATCAGCTGGCTGGTGCGCACAAGCATGCCAGAGCTGAGCTGGCATGCACACTGATATGGCTATGTGTGCCAACTGTGGCACGCGTGCCATAGGTTCGTCATCACGGGTCTATTCCATCAAAAGAGCCTCAGAAAGCTCAACAGGCTGTTATTAACATTCAGCTGTCTGCAATTATTGCAAGTTCGAGGCTCTAGGTTGACTCAGCCTTCCATCCTTTCTAAGTTAGGTAAATTGAGGACCCAGTTTGTGGGGGCAATAAGCTGACTTTGTATAAAAAATATATAAATGTATGAAGGCTGTTGCTTAATGCATTGTAAGCCGCCCTGAGTCTCCAGAGAAGGGCAGCATATAAATCTAATTTTTTAAAAAAATTCCCCCTTGAAAATAGAGAAGCCAGGAGAACAACAAATTAGTTTCTGCATGTATTAACTGTGTGTGTACTGATTTAGTGAAACAGTGAAGGATTCCCTTTTTAGAGTAATAAATTGCATTTTCATTCTTTGATACCATCAACAATACTACTTTTTATTATGAAGTATAACTCTATGCTTATGTTATATTTGTAAATAGGAAAACAGTTTTCATGTTTTTTTTCTTTTTAAACCAATAAGAAATAAGACAACAAATGTATTATTGTGAAAACATTGCATCTAGTTAAGAGATAGATTTTTCTCTGGAGCAACAAGATCTTTTATATAAGACAAATATAAGTATATAAATATATAAGTACACAAGTAAGATTAGTAATGATAAACTGTGAAGGAATTTTGATATCCTATTGGAAATCCAATATAGATAAGATCTGGATAAAAATATGTGCCACCATTGTATTAAGCAGTTTTAACTCACATGGATTCTTTCTTTTAACAAAGAAGGCAATATTTTATTAACTATCTCTCCCGTTTAAAATCTGTCAATAGGGAAGAATTGAAAATATGTTGAAAATAAAAATAATTCCACTGTTCTACTGTTAACTTTCATATCTAGGGCACATTTGCTATTACCTGGTTTAGCATGTGAAAGCACAATGTAAAAGAAAAATCTAAAGAAAAATCCAAGCGCTCTCCTCATTTTCCACTTCAAAATGGGTATTCTGTAATGTGAATCATATGTCAAACCCGTGGGACTGCCCTGGAAACAGTGAAAGACTGGCCTACAGTGCCTCTGCCACCAGAATTTCATAACTACCCATATCCCTCATAGAAGGGCTCTTCTCATATAATAGATGTGCTTGTGTTAGTGGTTCTTATGCTATTTTTCTATTCTATTTTCCTTACCTACTAATTTCTGAATGGTTTCCCTATTGCTGTCTCATCGGAATATACAATCTAATGAGACTTCAGTTACAGGAGTTACAAATCCCATTTGAATTGTTGATTCAACTTTCAGAAAATCAAATTGATTTTAATCAAAATGATTCAATGTATTCAACTAGAATACATTTGATTTGGTTTAATGTGGTTCAGAAAGCTGGTTTGATCCATAGATCTGAGAGATTGTAGAATTAATTTTTAATTTTACTTTTGGTAAAATAGAGAGACCTATACATTGGTATGAAGAACTTATTAGTTGTACTGTATCAATCACCCCATGTATGGCAATATCCACATCTGATTTCTTTCAGATAAATGATGCTGCACTTCAATGGTTAGATGGCCAAGGCATTGGTATCTAAATATAGATCTTTTTAACATTCATATTCTACTGTTTTTAATTTATGTGACATGTTAGTAGATGTATATCCATATGCTAATTAAATAAATACATCTTATTTAGTTTGTCTTAGAAGTTGTTTTTTATTCTCTCAAATAGCAAGTAATTAATACTAACTAATTAATGCTATTTTTAAAGATATATAGCTTATAATTGATATTTAGTTTTCAGTCCTATGTATCTAATTAGCTTACTTATTTCATATATTGTAGGAATCCAATGTTGATCACCAGCCTGTAAGAGCAGAAAGGAACAAAGAAAGTTCACAAGAAGATGCCAAAGAAGGTAAATTTTTGTGTAAAATAAAATCTAGTCCACTCTACTAATAGCTGGTGAGCAACGTGACTAGTACTCTTAAGAAATCTTGTCTACATTGCATAATAAGGCAAAGGTATTTTCAGTAAAATAACAGACCATGGTTTTTAGAAGTCTGTTGACTAAAAAGAAGCTGTGGTTTACCTGATCACATTAGATCAAAAGCAAATATTGTAATATGACTTAGTGGTTCTTGGACATAGTAATAGATAAAAGATTTTACAGATATGTTAAAAATTCATAATCATATGGCCAGGGTCAGAGATTACGAAATTCTGGTTTCAAATATATATATAAGGGCCAGGTCATCTCCCCTTGTTCTACTCAAGAGTTGTAGTGCTTTCAAGATATGACTTGGCAACCTTGTTGTGTGTGTATTTCGAAGCAGAGAGTAAGCCACATACGCTTCATCCGTTCAGTGCAACTCAGAATTAGGACATTAAAATAGATTAAGGAACCATAAGAAGAAGAACAATTAAGACAGAGATAGATATACCATAATCCATAATTGCCAACCTATACTTGAGGGAAGAAAAGCAACAAAAGAAAATAGTAATGTGTCTGAACTAATTCTAAGAAATTGTATAAATCTGTGAACAGGCTTAGTGACAACAGCCATGATAGGAAATCAAGCAATGTAGTACTTTAACAGACAAACTGCAAAATTCCAAGTTCAAGAACTAAACAGTGTGTACTCCTAAGAACATTAATAAAATCTTTCTCCTCTCACTTAAGGCATCAGGCAGCCGTTTTCTGGTAAGAACTGTTTCTAGGATGGGAAGGTTGCCAAACTGCTGGGTCAGCATAAGGCTGAGAGGGGAAGATTGAAAAACACCGGTCTTCTGCCAATTAACCAGACTGTGGAATCTTAGCTTGGAAAACGACCAAGCATTTATTTAAGAATTTTGTAACATCTGGTTCTTTTTTTCCCAGTGCCTCTTCATGACTGCTTTAGAAATGGGAAGTTGTAAAAAACTATTTTCATGTGCTCCATGCTCTGCAGCCCTGCATGCAAATGGCCATTTAATATGGCATTTGGCAACTTTATTGCCTAATGGAGCACTGCCTCCAAGTTGGGACAGGACGAAAATCTGTTCCGTCTGCCGATTTATCCAGGCTTATCTTGGAACAAACTCTGGTCTACATTAGGTATTCTTCAAATAATTATCAGTTCTACTTTTCACAAAGCATTATATGAGCATCGCGTTTAATGGAATTGGAATTGGGGTTGCCTCATATATGAAAGGGAGAAAATATCTTGATGTGATATCAACCTATGGTATGACATTACTCCCAAAGGAATGTAAGGGAGAACATGACGAATATATGAGTTAAGTGCCCTCACATTTCTTGCAACGCCAACACAAATAATTATTAGTCCATCCATCCATCCAGTAGATATAAAAACAACACTTTGATGAAATAATTTAAACTTAAATAAAAGGATATAAACATAGTGTTCTTCAAAACGTGACTCCATTGGTTGAAAAGAATTGGAATGTCCAATTCTTAATTCAAAATGTCTTGTATATTTGTTAGATATTTTAAACTGTTCCTGTAGCTTTTGACAAAAAAAGGGAAGCTTAGATTCTTTAATGATATGTGGGAATGACCTTGGGAGACAAGGGCAACAGCTGCAGCCAGGGGAATGGCTAGATAAGCCTAGCTTCCAGCAGGAATTGTGGGCAGAGCAAACAGCTCAAAAGGGATCCTCCTTCGTTTCTTGGGCTGTAAAGGTGACAGGAGAGAAATGTACTTTCAGAATTGTAACGTTTTATTCATATAATCTTACAGTAAAGTAGAGCTAATGATTCTGGATGTGCTTTTTGTCTGGACTGCCTCACAATAATGACATATCCTGAGATTGAATTGTTTGGTGTTAATAACTTACCAGGTTTTTAGAAACTACTAAAGCATCAAATCGGAATTGAGCTGTCAAACCATGTTTTCATACTTCCCTTTTGGGTTGATGGTAAAGAAAATTATATTTGCAGTTGCTGAAAATATTTATAGTAATAATTAAACAACAGTTAATCAAATGTACCGTATGATACCCTTTGCACCCATTCTTTCCAGGGAAGTTTTGCCACTGATTTATAGAGTTATGCCAGAAAGTTAAGTGTTCATAAGATTCCACATCAGAATTAGCTCTAGTACCTATCAGGGACCAAATATGTCTAATACTGGTAAAGTTGGAATTAGTTATCGTAGACTTTATACCTAACAACTGCCAAAATGTAAATGGATAAGTGCAGTAACTTTCCATCATAACGCATACAGGCAATTCCAATTCCAAAAATCATTCCAATAAAATATTAATACTAAAACAGAGGTCCGGTGGTATTTCCAAAAAACTAGAAGATTAAAATGCCACCTGCCATATATAAATGTAATTTAGAAAGGGGGATTCTGAGTGTTTTCCCTTTTCCAAATAGATTTCCTCCAAATCCTATTAATTTGATCATTTTTTTTTCCTTTGGAATAAGCATAAATATTGATTATAAAACATATACAATACAACCCTAGAAGTTACATTAATTTTAATTTTACCCTACCAAATCACAGGTATCTTATACCATCTATCAAAATGTAATATAATTTGTTCCAGCACAATACACATATTAACTTGGACAAATTTTGAAACATCTAGTAATAAAATAAAACAGTAATTATAAAATCAGTAGAGACTACAAATCCCATCTATGAATACCATTCCAATGAGCCATGTGACCCTAATGAAGGTAAATTAGATTTAGCTCTAAACCAGGCTTGGGCTGTCAAACTCGCGGCCTGGGGGCCAGATGTGTCACGTGCTGGCCATGCCCACCCCTGGTTTAGTGATGGGAAAAAAAATCCTGATACGTCATGTGATGCCACCATCACGACGTGAGTTTGACACCCCTGCTCTAAACATGTATGGGATACTTGCTGAGGTTATAATATTTGAAATCAAACCATACAACCCTCACTTTTTTCCCAGTAGTTTGATCTCATTTTATGCAAATTCACTTTATATGATTTTATGGGGTTATGTAACAATAGCATAAAGTAAGGGGAGCTTGTATGTGCTTTGGATGTAGATAGGTAAGAGAAAAGAGAAATTATTTTTCCCCTTTCATCTGTAACCCCCTGCATTAGATCCACTGCTGTTTTTCTTCTGAAGTTTGTAAGTTTCTTAGAAAGTCACCTTCAGCTGTGTGCTATTTTCAAAACTATTGCCCACAGAAAAAAGATTTTTTAAAAAAAGAAATCCTCAATATATAAATATAGCTCTTTGTATATCTTCCACTTCTTAACCCCGTTAATCTGAAACTTGTTATAACTAAATTCCCCAAAGTGTGAATTCCAACCAGTTTCCCAAATACCTTTTTAAAAAATCTGTTTCCATAAGTTTAAAGGCCGTTGGAACAAAACTAGTATATCTGTAGGCCAACAGGTAGCAGGCCACATCCCCTCATTGGTTTAGAGAATGTCAAACAAAATAAAAGTTGTAGCTGCTGATTTCCAGTGATAATCAATAAGAAATATGGAGGTTTGGGCACTAAACCAGTAGGTAACCTACTAAATCAGTAGGTTTCACAATTGTACAGGTAATCCTCAATTTACAATCATTTGTTTAGAGATCAAAGTTAACAACAGGACTGAAGAAAGTGATTTATGGCTGGTCTTCAAATTTATGGCAACTGCAACATCCCAGCAGTATGGCTCAAAATTCAGGTGATTGGCAACCAGCATGTATTCACAACAGTTGCAGTGTCTCAAAATCATATGATTGCCATTTGCAACTTTCCCAGCAGGCTTCCGGCCCTTAAAGTCAAAGAGAGAAGCCAGATTTGCTACTCACTATATGATTCATTTAACAATAGCAGCGATTCACTTAAGAACCATGGCAAAAAAAATAACATTGGACACAACTCATGTAACAACTGCCTTGCTTAGCAGTGGAAATTCTCATCCCAATTGTGGTTGTAAATCAAGGCTGTATTTTGAACTGCTGAATTTCATCCAGATAACACGGTTAGGGTGTACCTTCAGGGGGGGGCAGGGGAGCAGGGAGGCTGGCTTGGGTTTTGGTTCTTCTCCTTATGGGCCATTATGCATTTTTGGGGGGGGGGGATGTTGTTTTAAAGGAACAGCTGTTCTTGACAATCACTCCCAGGTTCATAGTAAAGAATTGTACACATTACTGGAATAGCATTTGAAGTGTGTTATTGTTTTACTCGTTAAATATGATACTATCTTTGTTAGGCTAATGGAGGACATAGTGGTGTTAACCATCAGTGATTTATACTCCATTTTTCTATTCTGGCAAATATTCAAAATGTCTAACAAAATTTTGAAAATAAGAACAATATACTTTTTTTAAAAAATTCAAGACTTCGGGGGACTTTGTAGAATAGCATGGAAAGGGTCTACGTGATAGCAGAAGGTGTCAAGCAATAGTTCTGCTACCCCATTTTCTGTCTGTGGCCTTACAGGAAGAACTGGAACCACAGTTAATCAATGCCTCCTAGATTCAGTTCTACTTAGATGGTCCAGAAAAATACACCAAAAGATCCAGAAGAATCTGTCCCATTTCTCCAATTCAGTTTTGAGTTTAGGACATCATCCCAGACAACCAAAGCAATTTTAACACTACATTTTGGCAAAAGCCCAGTTGAAACGCGTCCAGATAATTAGTATCATTCAAGGGCATATAGAGCTGCAAGATCAAACCTTCTGAATCATGTTTTCCAGAGACTTTAATTGTACAGCTCTCCCAAGTGAAGACTGGAGCTCAGAAGGCTGATGCAATCTTGTGCAGACAGTCTCTGCTGAGAGTCCACACTCAAAGCCTGTTCATGCATAAAAGCTTGTTTTCCACAGGTAGCAAGCAGATAAGCAGGCAGCCAGGTGGTCAAGGACATCTTCTCTTTGTCTTACCATTTTAACTAGGTCAGCCAGATAGAAAGTTGGGTGTTCGTAGACCAGTTTAAAAGAAGAAAGTAGGATTTTTTTTTTATTTATTTGTTTGAATTGCAAAAAAACCCCAAAAAAACCCCCAACCCACAGTGGCACCCCCTCCCCCCTCACAATGTTCTCTAAAACATGTCTGTCCTTTGATAGTGGGGAAGAAGTTTACTGAGTGTCTGGGGAAGAAATTTCTGAACAATCACTGAACAATCTCAGTGACTAGATGGTACATTCTTGGATATAGGAGGGTTACAATTCCTTAAAAACTTCTTGTATATTTAATGCTTAATTTGGGTATGTGGCTCATTCAAGCAGAATTGTGTGAGTATGATTACTTGTGTTTTTTGAATATAGATATACGTATTTCAAAAGTTATAAAAATGAATCAGAGCATAGGTGAACGATAGCATTTTCAATTTGATAGCATTTCTCTATTTAAAAATAAATAGTTAGTTAGAAAAACACAGTGAAAATTCAAACACAGGTTGCAACTTACCTTGCTAGTTTTTCATAGAATGGAGCAACCTGAAATTGAGTTCATTTGAGGGCTGAGGGAAAGCCAGGCATTATGATGGATAGCCTCTAAAACAAACATGAAAGTTAGACTTGAAACATGGGGAGTTATGATATATGATAGTCCCGTGTAAACTTGTAACAGGTTGGCTCATTATTATTTGGTTGACTGACAGTTAAATCCAGTGCATCTTTTTGTTTCACTGAAAGCAGTGTGATAATTCCAAAAAAAAAAAAAAAAGGTAGAGCGCAGGGAAACAAATTCTGCTAATTTTCCTCTTCTGTGCAATTTCCAATGTTGCTTGTTTATTTGAATCTTCTCCTTTCATGAGATGGAATTTTCTATAATGTAGGCAGTCATTCAATATCACTTCATTTAATCCATTATTTAATTAGCTAAACAATGCATTCCCTAATCCCTCCATTGGATTAATATTGGTAAATCCATTATTTTCATGTATTTAACAAAAGAATCCTGTAGATAAAATTTCTCCTCTCTCCCACATTTAGAATATGGTCAACATACTGATAATTGTCCAAGAGAAGATTTGCAACCAGCTGAAACAGACATTAATTTGGAAATATCATTTTCTGAACAAGCAGTTAATCTCAAAAATAACTCTGTAAGTGACGTGTTAAAAGACAAAGAAGATGACACTCTGCTTCCTGTAAGTGTTTATGTGTTTTTGTATTTAGTTTAATGTCCTTAATTTTGTAATTTTTCCACCCATTTTTATCTATTTCTCCCCCCCCAAAAAATACATTGGACAAGTTGGATTTAAAAGAGGTAAAATGGTGTACCTTTCCTGTAGCCCAGCAGCCCCCACCAGGAACAGGTTCTGTGGAGAGAGGCTTTTCTGCAGACCGGAGGGGGTTTTGTGTGCTGCCTGCATTCCACGGATGGGGTATCAATTGTTTGCATGGCCCAGTTTCTGCCATGCCATGGCCCTGTGCTGGTCCACTGATTGGAAGTTGGGGACCCCTGCTGTAGCCCATTCATACATTATTCATGAGATGAGGCATTTTGTGAATGCCATTACTTATTAATACAAAACTTTGAATGAGGGAAGACAACATGAACAAGATTCATGGGATTATATCTAGGATATTTTTGCCGACATCTGGACACTAATGGTGGAAATGTGGCTTGAACTATATATCATCAGTGGTAGGTCCCACAGTTAACTTATTTGGTGAGAGACAAAAGTGCCATATGCAACAAATGTGGTAGTAAAATATTATAGCACAGGTACTATTTGTATTGCTGGTATTGGGCCATTAATAAAAACCAGTTGTCATGCTAAATAATTTTTAGCTTATTTTCCTTATAAAGTCATTTGTGATAGAGCTGTATTCTCCATTATTGTCACTGGTAATTTGAAGTTAAGGAACAGTTTTAGAATCATAAGTGCTGTTTAAGATCAAAATAAATGTTCTTTTTTGTGTGTGTCTTCTATGTGGAGATGTTTATTTGGAATGTGGATGGGTCAGAACAGGAGATTCCTCTTCCTTTTAACCTTTTAAACAAGTGGCTCCAGTTTCCTCTTTTAACCAAAGTTATCAGGCCCCAATATTTGTGAGTGCATGAGTTAACAATGAATTAAAGGTTTTATTTTAATAAGTGCAGAAAAGTGAATACTTGGGAAGGAAGGTAACGAAACCAAGAAAAGGAAACTTAGATCTATATTCAAGAGGTAGCAATTTTTTATCAGCAGACAATAGAATGGACGATTATGTCCCATGAGGTCATTGTTGAATCTTAGTGACCACATAGATATATTTTCTCCATAAAGAATAGGCAATAGATAAAGATAAAAATGCACAACTGTACAAAAAGCACTGAAAAGAAATAAACTATTGCTGATGCTTGCATTTTTGTTCTTCCTGCCAGCTGTATCCTACTGATTTCAATTTTCCCAGGACTTTTGGACAGAGAAAGTTTGAGCCCAGGACCAGACAGGAAATCTGTTCCCACTGTACTATCCTGTCCTTTCTACTTACAGTACATGTATCCAACTCAAGACTGGGGGAAAAAATTACATGCTTCTTTCTTCCTCAGCCTGTCATTGGAGGAGGATGGTGGTTTTAGGATTATAAAACATTTAGAGTTGCTAAACAACCTGTAGGATGCTAAATTAACCACAAATCTGCTTAAAAGATGTTAGTTTAATTGTTCCAGCTTGCATAATTAACTCTAATTAAATTACATAAATGATCAGAACAAAGAAAAGGGAAGTTTCTAATCAAAAATTTATGAAATACATGCACTACAATAACAAAACAAGTATTCTTCCCCGAAACTTGTAGCTGTCTTTAAGACAGCAGTGTTTTTAAAGTAGGATTCCCATGTTTTCCTTTCTCTGACCACGGTATATTCCCATAGCAGTTCTGAAGGGCTCCACTTTGCACCAAGACTGTATTTTCATTTAAGGAAACACAAGAAGGATTTCTGTTCAGATTGCCTAACTTCAAAGGGGCTGCCAGATAGAGAATAGGGCTGCCACTTTCAAGGCCCTCACCTATTCAAGGCAGTGCCCCAAAAGAATAAATACTTTTGCTTAAAGCCATGCTTGTTGTGCTTCCAGAAATGTAGATTTAGTTCTAGTGTTTCTTGGTTTTTTTTAAAAAAATAAAATTGTTAACACCAAGATTTCACACAACTGCATTACGTACATTTAAATAGAACTTCAGATTTCCGAAGGACAAAACGGGTACAACAAAAATTGGAGATCTTGCACCTCAGGATATGAAGAAAATCCATGCTTTGGCCCTGATTGAACTGAGTGCTCTTTTTGACATACTTGGAATTGAACTGAAGCCACAGAAGGCAGCAAAAATTAAAGTGAAAGGTGAGTTTGTTGAATTTAGCTTTTGGTTGGTTGGTTGGTTTTGCAAAATGCATGTTCGGTTGCAAATTTGGTTATTTTAAATTGTAGACATTGTCAATGGAGGGGAATAATGAGATATGGTCAATTTGGATTCCATATACACTTAGAAATAAGAACAGAGTAGAAGGTCATTGTGCAATGGCAAATAATTTCCTCACTGCCAGGAAAGCAAAGCAAACTTACCTAGTGCTCCATTCTAGAGCTCATTCAAGAGAGATATTGCTTCCCTCACCTCCCCCATCTTCGATACGCAAGGCTAAGGTGCTAGTTGGTGGAAAACCTTGGCTCAGATAAGCACATTTATATTCCACTGATTTCCACTGCAGTGTTAAATATGCTTAAATGTACTTAACCGTAGCTGGATCAGACAGAGTAGGTAAGCTGCAGTATGAAACTGAAGCTGTGCATTAAAATAATAAAACATCCTCAAGATAGAGAAGATAGTACTTTATATTTATTTTTGGCGTAAGTTCATGTTTTCTGCCTAAAACCCATTTAGATGATCCCTCTGTAATTAATCTGTAAACTGGCTCTTTATGCTCTCTCTTACCTTCCCAATCCCCCCTTCCCCAATTTTTTTATATATATATATATATATATATATATATATATATATATATATATATATATATATATATATATATATATATATATATATATATATTCATGCTTTCTTTAAACAGTTTCTAGTCTTCAGAAGCTTTGAAAGTTTCTCAGGAAGGACTTCTTGATTGCAGAGAGCAATCCCTTATGGCTGAGTTCATCAGGCAGGGATGAAATAACCGTTTGAAAGGCTTAGCACTTGGAAGTTTTAGAACAAAAATTGTATTGATGATACAGAACAACTTAAATACTGCATGAATGCATTCTGGCCTAATCTCCTTTTGTTGGACCTATGCACGCTTCTAGATTGGTTATGGTCCTGCAGGAGAGGCACGTATTTGGGTTCATGCAAGCAATGCCATCTGATGGAGTCTTGGAAGTATGCCTTCTGTGTTGTGGCATCTCTGAAACAGCACTTCTGTATGCTATCTGTATCAGCAAGTGACCTACTAAATGACTAAAACAGCCTTTTGAGAGCTGTATGCAACGAAATTTCATTTTCATGTATGCCGATTAGTGTATATTCAAAGTGACAAAGTTATTGTAAGTCTAACCTACAACCAAAATTCTGGGTTTAATTGTAGTTGTAAGTTGAGGACTATCTGTATGTCTATTCCCCCCTGTTATAATCATGTTTCCTTTTTCTAATTTATTGTACCAAGCTTCTGTTTATAATTTATATTGCCACTGTCTATTGGGTGGTCTTATATTATACATTTTAAATTATAAACAATGAAACCCATTCAGCAACAGCGCTCATAGCCTCATTGGGTTAGGCAGACCCATCACTATTAAAAGATAAAAGGTAAAGGTTTTCCCTGTCCAGTCGTGTCTGATTCTAGGAGGCGGTACTTACCTCCATTTCTTAGCTGAGAGAACCAGCATTGTCCAAAGATACTTCCATGGTCATGTGGCTAGCATGACTATATGCCGAGGCTGTTACCTTCCCCCCAAAGTGGTAGCAATAGCGCTTATATTCCACTTCAAAGTGCTTCACTGCCCTCTCTAAGCGGTTTACAGAGTCAGTATATTGCTTCCAACAATCTGGGTCCTCATTTTACCAACCTCTGAAGGATGGAAGGCTGAGTCAACCTTGAGCTTGGGAGACTCGCCACCATGGTACCTATTTAACTATTCACATTTGCATGCTTTTGAACAGCTAGGTTGGCAGGAGCTGGTGCAAGTAACGGGGAGCTCACCCCTGTCACACAGCACTCGTGTCTTGAACCCGGGCTATCAACTTTGCTTCTGATAAGCTCAGCATCTATAAACACTGAGCCATCGTGCCCCCTATTACAAGATACCAATCTATAAAAGAGGTTGTATGCATATAGGCTGCATGTATCTAGAAATGCTTACTCAATGTGGAGGTTATCATTTAAGTTCTCCAGATTTAATTTCAATTTTCAATATGTCAGAGATAAAACGGATGGTTTGAGAGAGGTTTGGATACCACAGTTTCAGAATTCAGGGCATAAGATTTCACCTCGCCTTTCCTCTAATGCCCAACATACCCAAACTTTATGTGGTGACAAAGAGGGAGGGAATCCTATTTTACCAGTGACCTGAGGCTATAGGATTGCAGCTTGAAAGAACTCTGAAATTAATTTAAAAGAGAAAATCAAAAGATAAAACCTTTTGAAGGAGAGATTATGTAACTCAAAGCAGGTTTTTTTGTAACATCTACAATGAGTTTCAGTATTTTCTAAATTTGCCTTAGACTTCTCTTTGATTTTATATCTTTTATTTAGTCTCATACATTGATATATATCTGGAGAGACAGATGGATAAAAACAACCTTTACCCATTATCAGATCAACTTGATTCAGTCTGCCTGAATGAAGTGTGTGTGTGTGTGTGTGTATTGGTGTGTACACTTCTGTGTTAGCGCTTTTTTGTGTGTGAATATTCTATCTCAATTTGAATTTCAAGGCAGTGTTCAATAATTTTTTAAACGCAAAGTTTTGTTAAAAAGAAATACAAAATTAACTTTAGAACGACAGATTAAATAGATTAAAACCAGGAACATATATCTGTTAGCTACCATGAATTGAAACATGCTACCAGTTAGTTAAGTAGTTTCCTGGGCCAAAACATGCAGGAAGTATTCAGTAGAGATGCCAGGGTAGGAACAAAATTACTAAAAGCAGCAACAAGAGATAACTAACTTCTCTGTGTACATGTGATTTTCATCTGCCTGCAGAAAATAACTCTTGTAACACATTTTAGAATGTTTTTACAATATTTCACACTTGTTATAGTGTATTCATAATCAGTAAATATAGGATTTTTTTGTTAATATGATCAGTGTTTAGCTTTGGAGATTTGTATTACTGATTTCTACCTAAGAAACTTATCTTCTCACTTATTCCTGTCTTTTGCTTATTCTGACCAAGCCAAGGTTGGTAGATGCATGAAAAAAACTTCAGAAAAATCAACAGATGGCCAGAATTGGATATAATCCTTGTTAATAGTATCAATGATAATTCAATGCATATGAATAACTTCACATATTCTCATATCTGCACAAGAAGCAATGTTGTTTATGTAGCCCATGTCTAATTCTAATTTAGGATTTTTTTTCTCTTCCTTCTTAGCCTTTTGCCTGTGTTTATGTGTGAAGCATTTTTCCTGCATATTTTCAGAAAATCATTTTGTCTTCTCTTTAACTGCATGTTTAGTGGGCTTTATTCATGAAAAATGACAATTTTATAATGGGACTTATATTGAAAATAACTTTTCAGTCTGAGCATGAAGATTAAAAGAAAATATTTTTTTAAATAAATGCTTTCATGTCACCACTTCATGAACCCCCCCTCCTCCCCTTTATTACAGAATCTGGTCTTTTTGGTGTTCCACTCTTGGTTTTGCTAGAACATGATCAAAAGAGAATTCCAGGTATTCGGACACCACTTATCTTTCAAAAAGTGAGTAGACTGAATGGTGTCCTTTCATTCTACTTCCTTGAGCTTTGGGATTGAGTCCTGAAAGATACTATATATAATAGTGATTTTAAAAAAAAAGACTAATATTTTATTACCTAGCAAAATATTTTTTTTACCAAGTAAGGCATCTTCCCTTTTTATTTTTGATGCCTTGATAAAATTCTTTCTGCTTTCTGTAGATCAGTGGGCAGGTAAAACAAATCGTTCTTACCTTCTTTTCACACAATCATCAATTAGTAATACAAATAACTTTGTCTTATCTGAGAACGATTTTCCCAGAACTTTGCAGAATAAACCAAGACATACATGCCTATTGCTTAACCTTCGTAGCACGAAAGAGTGGTGAAAAGTGGGGGATTAAATAGCAAAAGGAAATTATGGGGAAAGGGACCTTTGCCCAGCTTAGGCTACTGCATCAGTGGTGGCCCTACTTGGGCTGTGGTGTCCTGATGATGGTAACACACCTATGTGATTAGATTACTGCAGTGTACACGTATAGGACTTTACTTTAACTTTACTTTAATTTTATTTCTATACCACCCTTCTCCCGAAGGACTCAGGATGGTGTACAGCCAAGATAAAAACACAAACACAAACATTCATAAAATTACAATTTAAAATTATTACACAATTTGGCCCAATAAAATTAAAAACCCAAAATTAAAATGACAAATTTAAAATTGTTTAACTGTTTAGCCCCACCTGTTGGAACAAGGACAATTGTTGGGGGAAATTTCAGAAGTTGCAATTGGTCCAGAATGCAGCGATTAGATTGCTAAATCTCACCAACTCATCACTGCACACTGATTTTCATACCACTTGCCTGAACTACTTATTATCAGTCAACTTCCAGGCCCAATTCAAACTTGGCTGCTATTACAAAGCCATACATGGTTTAGTACCAGGATATATCATACTCTGCCTTGCCTTAGGTTTTTTGGGTATCTCAAGGGACCCATTGATAGTCCTATTTCCCTGGATTTATAGGGATCTTGGGCAAATTGGGATCTTCTATCTTGATCTCCATGTTTTGCCATATGCTTTCCCTGGAGGTGCGTATGGCAATAATACATTCCTCAAGGCAATGAAAACATTCCTGTTTCATCATGCATTTGGCAGTAGCTGATTGACTCTGCCAGGTATAAATGAAATAAAGAAGAACTTTGTGAACTGGCATCAAGTTAGATGCAATATCCAGAACTTAACATACTGTAAGCTAGGCAACACTCTAGCTGTCTCTGTGTAAATATTTTATTTTTACATGATAACATCTACCCTGGGCTAATAGCTAAAGATAAAAATTCTGTGCTCAAGCCATCATTAGCAAGAAGCCTTATGGAGCAAACCTGTTGTGCACTTGGCTAAGTGCATTTGATTGGGTTTATATGAACTGTAAATTTTCTTCTACGTGTAAAAGATTTTTCATTGATTAATATCTATGCAAACAGATCTCTCCTCCATCCCAATAAATTATTTTACCTGAGTCAGGAATGGGAAGGAGGCCAAAACAGAAAGCAGGAGATGAATTTCAGAAATCAATAAATAAAGTCCATATTCCGTGATGTGAGGTGGGCGAGGTATTAGCTGTTCTCCGAATTGATTCTGGATAAATGTCATTGAATGCACACGTGTTACAATAATAGTTGTATCTTTTTAGCCTAAAGACATCCTGTAGTTGTGGTACTGGAAAAAACAAAAACAAAAAACAGAACCTGCATGAAACAAGGGAGGCATATATGCTGAAATTGTTATGATAGTACCAATCTTTTTACTGTTTCATGATATGTCTGTTTTCTGTTTTCCATTTTTATGTTCAGCTCATTTCTCAGATAGAAGGGGGAAAGCTGGAAACAGAAGGATTGCTTCGAATACCAGGAGTTGCTGCTAGAGTAAAGGTAAAATGGCCCTTCAGCTTAGGAAAAATGGTGCTGAGTTCTCTACCAGTGTTTGGTTCTTTGTTTATATTTGATAATGTGTGCTCAGTAGCAAGCCTCAAACTCAGATGTTTAAATAAAATAGTAAGTTCTACCTATTCATTCTAAATGACATAGCAGAAGTGGATAGAAGCTATAGAGCAGATTATCTGCTTGTCGACATTTATTTTATTTCAGAACTGACTTGTTCAAAACTATAGATTTTATATGCAAATCAAGACTATACACCCATATTTACACACACACACTCAAACACACACACACACACACAAAATTATTTTATAGATGTTTCTGAATTAAATTAAGGAGAGGTGCTGAAGAAATCAGTTCCCTGTCATTTTACTCAGATGTTGTCCTCTGTATGGTTGCTTTCTCCCTGGGTACAGGACAGGGTTGGGTTCTAAATTTTTTTTACTACTGGTTTTGTGGGCATATTATTTTGTAAGCGTGGCTTGATGTTCATGTGACAATTATTTAGGATTTAGCAGAGGTACTGATCTACCAGGCTTTTAACTGCTTGCAGAGCTGTACCGATCTACCCATTTATTTTTGCAGGCACTGATATACTCATGTATTTTTGCAGGCACTGATCTACTCATTAGTCTTCTTTTAACCCTGATCAGCTCTAGGGCGGCCCTACAGCTGCGGCAAGAGTTTAAACAGTTTTTTCCCCTCTAGCCATCAGCTGTGACTCATGAGGCAGCAATAGATTGGGGGTGGGGCCAAATAAAAAGTAAGGCTAATGCAGTGGGTGGGTGGGTGGGTGGCAGGGCACGGGGGGGCAGAACCAGTTTGGTGGCGTCATATCGTCACCGCTACTGGCTCGAGAGAAACAGGCCGAACCGGGAGGAACCCACCACTGGTACAGGAAGCTTGTGCAGTTGTTTTATATTACTGCTTTTCTAATAACTCATCATCCTTTGTCATATTTTGAAACCGATTTTATTTCTGTAGCTTTTGAATATTCATAAAATATGAATTGTAAAGCAAAAGCTGCAGATTGGACAAGTAGGTTATGCAATTTAGAAATACATGCACAATCTAAGGAGGTGAAATACGGATTTTTGTTGATCTGGCAAATAGCTGAACTGAAGCAAGATATGAAATGTGCATTTTATGAAGTGGTTTGGGGGAGGATCAGCAAGTGGCTTTGAGACAACATATTAAAAAAGGAGACATCGGGGAGAAGTTGCTTCTCTTAGGCTACCCGAATTACATCCAAATCCCTTGTAAAATATTGTCAGAGGGGGATTTGATCTGGGATAAAGAAGACAGATAATATAATTGAGGTACTAGTCTTCATAACATAGAAAGGTGTTTTATATCAAGTTGGAGAATTGTTCCATCTTGTCCCAATGGACTATCTGTTTTGATAGTTAGGGCTTCGGGCAGGCATCTGTGCAAATGCCATACAGGATGGAAAGCTGCACATGTGGCCTTTGGACTAAGATCAAAAGCCTTCTGAAAGACAGCTGCTAAAAGATACAGCTGCTGCTTGGAACGAGTGTCACAAACAGAAAATGAGCTTGGGCTGAAAAAGCGAATTGGATGTCTTAGAGAAACAAAGAATGCTAGGAAAAAAGATACGAACCAGCAGTATATCCAAAGGGTGTCAAAATCTGTAATCAGGCACTTCAAAGCCTTGTCCCTGTTGTACATGCAGTTGACTTTTGATACTGATGCTGTAGATTTAAACTTCCCTTGTGTAGGTGCCATTTTCCTGGCCCCACCCATAACTTATTTGCTGGCCAGCCTTCCAGAAGGGTCTATAACAATTTGCCATAGCCAACTCGCTATGGCCAACTCACCATGGCCAACTCACCACAGCCAACTTGCCATGGGACAATTCGCTGTGGGACAAGAGTTACACTAATATCAAAGAAATGGTGGAATAGAATCATTAAAGAAAGGATGCAAAAGAAGGGATTGAATGAAATGTGAATGACAAAAATTAAAATATTTATTTATATATTTTGAATAATGAAATTGAATTGTTAGATTGTCCTGCGGCTAGTTGTTCAGCGACAAGGTTGGCCATGGCAAGTTGGCTGCAGCAAGTTGGTTGTGGCATGTTGTCCCATTCCTCTTCCAGAAGATATGTCCAAGAGAATGTGACCTGTTGATCATTCCTGTTCTAGAGTAGTACCAAAATCCATCTGCAGTCTTTTTAATTATTTGAAATTTTAAGGAAAGAATTAAAGGCATTTCCACATAATTGATTTTAAATTTTAAAACACTGCATATGTGTGTTTTGTTATTGTTAATTAAAAGAATTTTTGGACAGCCTCTTCCTCTTATAGACACTCTCACTGTGAAGAAGAAAACACATATGAACTATTTTTAAAATAAAAATCCAGTCTTTTGGTGTATATGGCATTGCACACACAAAAAGCACAAAATACATATTTTTAGAGCAATGTTTGAAAAATCCTGGGAAATATAGCTGTAAGCCTGATGTATGAGAGGGGGGGAAAGTGACACAGTTTGTTAGATTTAATGCACTACTTTTATCAGGCAGGTTGTAAACGACAATATTTTTAAATATGAAATGCTACCCTCACTATCTGCGCTTCTTTCTCCTGTGTCACTTAGAACCTTTGCCAAGAGCTAGAATCAAAGTTTTACGAAAGGACTTTCAACTGGGACAGTGTCAAGCAGCATGATGCAGCCAGCCTCCTAAAATTCTTCATCCGAGAATTGCCACAACCCTTGTTCACTGTGGAGTATCTTAAGGCTTTCCAGGATGTGCAGAGTAAGCAGGGTTGTTTTTTTGTTTGTTTGTTTGTTTACTGTTGGGAGATTACGCAGAGTCACATGCTGAGCATACAAGATAAACACGGCTCAGATCAGCCTATGAGACGCATAGATTAGGCAAACTACTGCATACACTTAATCTTTATTGACATATAGGCCTCAGATTTCTAGTTTCTAAATGTCCACTGAAAGAACAGGCTTCAAAGCCAGCAGAATCATCATTATTTGTTCCTTTTCCTCCAAAAGCCCCATATCACATCCCAAATTGTCCCCAGGTCTGTGGGGCAGATAATCAGGCAAAGTTAGGGGCTTCCAGAAGGAGGTATCATCATAAATTACCTTTCTCCTCATTCTAAGGAGTCTCTGCTGGATTAGGGAGTGTCCTTCAATCAAAACGTATTAACTGTCCCATGAAATAGCAGCAAAACAAAAACTCCTTACATGTGGAAACAGATGCGCAGAATTACCTGTATACATTAATACACCTTACTGGTTAGTATAGAGGAGTTATTATTTTCAGAATAGTCAGAGGCATTTGCAAAGTGTTTTATAATTAATTGCAATAAAAAACGTGCTACATTATAAATTCTAGGACCAGGCTTGGAAACAATACAGAACTATAGACAGTGGTGTGTTTCAAAAATTTTTACTACTGGCTCTGTGGGTGTGGCTTGGTGGGCGTGGCATGGCTTGGTGGGCATGGCAGGGGAAGGATACTGTAAAATCTCCATTCCCACCCCAGTCCAGGGGAAGGTTACTGCATTTCCTCCCGATCAGCTGGGACTTGGGAGGCAGTGAATAGATGGGGGCGGGGCCAGTCAGAATTTTTATTACTGGTTCTCCGAAGTACTCAAAAGTTCTGCTACTGGTTCTTCAGAACTGGTCAGAACCTGCTGAAACCCACCTCTGACTACAGATCCCAGCACCTCTTACCAAAATGTATGTTGGCTGAGGCTGCTGAGGGTTGTTGTAGTTATCAGGAGCTAGGGAGTCCTAAGATTTCCTTACACTTCCTGTAGGAGGCCATTTTAGGTTCCTTTCGAAAATGCTATCATGTTATTCTTGTTAGAAAAAGTTAAGGTCAGACTTTTTCACTTCTTCTCTTGGCTGCATGTACCCTTGTCAATTGCTGAGCCTTGTTCACAGTCCACAACTGATGTGATACAATTTTCCAGATACTTCAATTAACTCACTAGCATGGGAAATCTGCTGGCATTTTTTGTCTCCCTCCGGAGAAAGAGGTTCAAAGTAAGATGCAATCCACATTCCAATGAGTTCATCTTGTATTTGTGGATATTTTTTCTCATTGGAGAGAATTCTGCCCCTCCTTCCATTTAGAGCTTTCCTCACCCTAATTAGGGACAAAGCCCTTCAGTGCAGTTTTGGATAAATGGTATTCTCATACTGTTTACTGCCATGCAACTCTCTTGGGACTTTGTGGAATAACACACTTCATAATGTTTGCAAGAATACCATTTACAAAGTTTATCAAGCACTATAATAAACAGAAGGATTTTAGGCTTCCAAGTGTATTAATACTTCTATTCATTCTTTGCAACCATTTCTATACAAACCATTAGACAAATGCACACAAATTAATATGGATATATACATGGAATGTGTTGGTTGGGAAAAACAGATTTGTGGAATTTTTAGAACTCTTTGAACTTGATTATTTGCTTGTAGATGTTTCATTACCTGACTAGGTAACATCTTCAGTGCTAGAAGGGAGTTTGGTTTATGTTTATAAGCAGTAACTTGTCAAGGTCGGTGGGAGTGATATTTTCTCCTTGGTTCCTTGAATAGATTATTGTTTATTGCTTGATGGTTCAGTGTTAATCTATGCATATCTGGATGTTGATTGCTGGAGAGATGTTCTGGTGTTTTTGTTTTCTTCTTTTATTGTCTCTTTTCAATGCTGTATAAATATAGCTTATTTCTATGTGCCTGTTGATGGCTAATTTGTCTGAATGCCAAGCTTCTAGGAATTTAGCATTTTTGGATTTAGCTTAATCTAAGATGCTATTTAGTCTGTCATGTTATAAAACTAAGACTTTTCATGGTGTCTTTTGATTACTACTTAGTGTTCTTGTATACGCTCTGCTAGTCTTCTGCCTGTCTGTCCTACAAAGGGGTTGTTACAGTCCTACAGCTGTATGTTGTAGAATGAAGATGATGCCTGTTTTTAATTTTTGGGACTACTCTGTCTTTTGTTTTCTTAAGATGTTTTGAAGAACTTTAGTTAGTTATGCTACAAGTGAGGCTGTATAGTTGTAATTGTTGGTTATTTCTCAGGTGTTTTTGATGTATGGTATTGTTAAGCCCTTTTTCATGAAGTTTCATGAGTATCCATTTTGTTGGAAGATGTTGTATAGGTGGTCTGTTTCCTTCTTCTGGTTACGTCATTTCTATGTCTGTGCTCATCTAAATAATATTCTTACTCAGCTTCACTTGTGGGAGTTTGGGTTGTTACACCAAGGATTCCACAGTTCAATCCTGAGCTACATACTGTATAGTTTCTTGTATTAAAAACAGATTTCCTTCTTTCTTGTTTTTTGAGAACAAAAGTTAATTATTCTTCACAGAAGACCGGAAGCTCTAGAGACAGCATAGTCTTGGCTAATTTGAAAGAGAATGCTGATTGGCTGAGGCTCTCTGCTCTCAGCAGTTGGCTAGCTCAGAGTAAGACGAGATTTGCTAAAGATGCTTTCTGCAAATTCCAGATCCACAAAATTATATACAATATCTAATTGCTGAATCTGTTTGAAATCTATACTTTGTGGAAAAAATCATAGGTTATTTTGATAGTATGTTGAGAATGATTAGCAAATGAGGAAGCAGTGGTATGTCAGATCTTTTTATTTCTAGAGTTACAGGTTAGTTTCAGCTATAGATGCTATCTTTTTTATTGCCTTATCAGCATTTGTCATATAAGCTCTTCCAGTGAATTAAAGCGAGACACTGAGTGATTGGTATTAAGATACAGTTATTTGTTTACATTCACCTAAAAGATTTGTCAGAGTTAGAATATACATATCTGTACTATGGGAAAGGGCAAGGAGTAAGAACTTTTTAATGTTGATTTATATTTGACTGTCTGCATGACTGATTTTCAGAATTTTGTGGTTATCCTCATTGTTTGTATATGTAGATATTTTCTGTAATTGGCAAGGGCATTTACTGTGTGTATTTCACACAGGCATTTTTCAGATTTGCTTAATTTCTGTCCTGAAAGCCACCTTAGGTTATACAGTACATAAAAATATTAAGCAAAAATATATGCGGGGAAAATTTTAAGCATCCTGAACATTGCTGATAGTAACATTGCTGTTGGCTCCTACTGATAGTTTTAGCAATTGTGCAGAGTTTTGGTATTGCTGGATCAGCATCATAATTTATTTGGTAATAATTTGCACAGGAAAGACCACTGAATTTCACTGAGTATCATAAACTCCCTCCAATTCATATGCATAAATGGTAGATACATCTGGGAAGTTGTTCTCTTTTAACACATATTTTTATATCAGGAAGCATTGCCCCATGAAACAAAATAGCTAAAAGAGGTTGCCATTATTTGAGACCTAATAAATAGCTTGGTTGCTGAGTCATGAAAAACATGAATCTGGAGCTTTTGTTAACCCATTGTCATAATTTGAATCTGTCACAGCATTTCAGTGAGGTTTATTATATAATTTCATATCCAGTAATGTCATTGAGGAAAATGCAAAATCATTCCAAAATTGATATACTTGCACATTTCCTTGGCAGAGCTTCCAACCAAGAAACATCAACTGCAAGCACTGAATCTTTTGATTCTTCTTCTCCCAGAGGGAAACAGAGATACACTCAAGGTTAGGCACTTGATCTTATTTTTAAGTATCGGGATTGGTAATTGATAATTCCAGAATAAAAGTTTGCTTGTTAAATTAAAAACAATCACACGTCCTGATCAGCCAGGTCTGCTTCAGGTTGCTCAGTTGAGATCAGAATGATTTTGGAGACATAAAATTAAGATGTTCAGTTTGGAAATGGAGGTTCAGTGAACAAAAAAGAAAGTAATCTGATATCTTTTGCCTACAAAAGAAAGAATCAGGAAGAACATGATAGAACCAATTATCTTAAAAGGTGGTGATTTTTTTTCTTTCCATTCTCTTGTAGTAGAGGATAGACAACCTCATCTTAAAAGGATAGTTCCAGCATGTATTTCCTGCATTGAGTTGTGGGATGCGGTGGGGGAAGTTATATTAAAATGGCCTTGCATTCTAGTTGCCATTGTTATTTTTTCTTGTGTAATTCACCCAAGGGCTTCTCGAGGGCAACATAATAATTGGCAAGCTCATAGGCATTGCAAGACCAACATAAATAAAAATTGGACAATCTGATAGTGTGACAATTGCTGTCATTAGTTCATCCATATATTCTCTAGAATAAAAGCTTTAGTCCCTCTCTTTGCCATATTACTAAAATAGGTAAACAATTTACTTTGATGTTGGGCATCACATAGTTGCATCACCAAAGAGCGCTCGATAGATGCAGTTAGCCATCTTTTTTAAACAGGCTGTTTGAATGCAAAGATTGCTCATACAGCTATTTCTGAAATGGTGCTCTTGTTTTCAGATGCTGCTTGAATTTCTTCAAAGAGTGATCGATCATCGAGATAAAAACAAGATGAACCTAAAGAATGTTGCCATGGTTATGGCTCCAAACCTCTTCATGTTTCATGGTTTGGGTGCCAAGCCCACAGAACAAAGCGAGTTTGTTATGGCGGCTGGGACAGCAAATGTCATGCGCTTTATGATTAAATACCAGAATCTTCTTTGGACTGTAAGTTTGCTTTTGTTAAAAAGTGACTGTTACCCTGAAAGAATCATCACAGGAGCAGTGGGCCACAATTTTTTTGTCTTGGAGACAATGCAGTTCCTTTTAAAATGCTGTAAATGCTGTATTAATAATATGTGAGTTTGAGGGAAAAGATGCCTTTTGATTTATATAAAGACGAAATGAACATCCATTAAATTTAGAAACAGGTTGGTTTTCTTTGTGACCATATTAATCAACAATCCAGAAAATAACCTAGTTTTATTTAATCCAGTTAATGCATAATCTGTGTTCCCCTTGGAAACGTTTACAAAATAACTTATTATGCATTTGGGTTCTTTAATTTGATTATTCATTCTTCACACAATTCTTCCCTTTTTGTCAACTGTTTTGTTTTTCACAAGGAACTGTAACCTTATTAAGCATACTTAAGTATTTAGCATACTTTATACATGGTTCTTAATGAAAACAATCAAATTTTCCCTTCTAGAAATATACTAATGTAAAGCTATCTGAGAAAAGACAGTCAGTGTCTGAATCCTTTTGCTTATGAGATTTTTTTTTTAATTGAGTTTCATCAGGATGGGAGTAGTTGTAGTTGAGAATTAAATGTTTTTGGGAGTTGTGGTGTTGGAAGAAGTATCCTTCTGGGTTCAGCTCCAAGTGAGGAAAAAGACAACGGAAACATGGAGCCTGCTTGGAAAGATGGTTTAAAGGTGGACAGGATGACATGGTTTGACTTCCTGAACAGAAAAGGGCAGAGATGCTGGATTTTATGCCCTCTCTGAGCTTTGAACTTCCTGGGGCACAGGAAGGGTATCCTGATTGGTTGTCAGACTCCCAGGGGGTGGGGGTCTTAGCTAACCTTGCTGGCTGATGTAATCTCCCCAGGTGCCATGTGGGGAGTTTCTGTTGCTAGATGGGTCCTATTGTGTTGCAGATGATGGTCTGTTGACAAAGGTGAGGGGAGGCAGGAAGCTGCTTTGTCTTTCAAACATGTTTCTTCATTTCTCATCCAGGGAAATATATTCTGCCTTTTTAATATTTCCTAAAATATTTCATTCTTCTAGGAGAGGGGGTGGGTGCTAACTTCCTACGGTGGATTGCACAGAAATGCCATGTGCAATTGTTTAAAATACTATGGCATCTGGAACTGAGGCTGTTGGCTAGAGGAGTATGGTTTGCTATATTCCTTGCAAACTCTTTGGATATCACTCTACCAAGTATGTAGCAATTCGATACTGAAATAATATGTTTCATTTTAAAAAGAAAACTTCACTGGTGCTAAACATAGCACCAGTGCTGCTGTTCATTTTTAGTTGTTTTATTATTGGAAAGCTTCCAACAGATGTTTACTAATGTCTTAAGGGAGCAATAGTAATGTTGCAATAAAACATACTGTCTTTCTGCTTAGATTCCTACGTTTCTTGTGAACCAAGTAAGAAAGCAGAATGCTGAAAGTCAGAAAAAGGAACGAAAGGACAAAGCAATGAGGAAACTTCTGAAAAAAATGGCATATGACCGAGAAAAACATGAGAAGCAAGATAAAAGTATCAGCGATCAAAAGAGTGGCAATGATGTAAGCAAACAACTTGTAACAAAAACCCACAGTTCCTACTTAAACTGTACTCACAGGGATTAGAGCCTCCAGAACAAAGAAAGTTGTATCTCTTTGGGATATCTGGTGTATTTAACTGTAGAAGTTGCTTGTAGTAAATTGTAGGATAATTGCCTAAGAGTCTGGTTGCTCTTATTAGACGTCCCTCAATCATACCTGTGTGCTTCCTTAACATTTTTAGAGTTCAAATTGCCACCCTAATTTGAACAAAGAAGAGAAACTAATTCTTACATTTTCAGCAATTGTAGTACTGACACATTTAGAAGTCATGAAATTGGGAAATGTTGGTATAATCTGCTTGTAGTTGAAAAAAATTATATAGCTACCTGGGACACAAAAAGTCTTTTTATTTCTCAACCATCTGTTTGGGTTACAGATTAAACCATTAGCACAGTTCCAAAATAAAGCAGTGTTAAATACTTAAAATATAGTCACTGCAAACATATTGTATGTTCTAAACAAATTTTAACTTTCTTTAGCTGCCCAGTAGTCTTTAAAAATCAAAACTGTTGCTAGATTATATACTTTTTGTTGTTTGTCACCTGGATAACTTTAGATAATGATATCTATTTAAATATCAGCATACTATTAATATGATGCACAACAGAAAACAAGCCAAATATTTGGATATTATTTTTCTGAATATGGATTTTCTTTCAATTATTCTACATTTTCTAGCTGAATATTTATAATGTTAGTGGATTGGAGCCATCTTGTGGATGCATTTAGAATTGCATGGGCCTGAGGTTGTTTTTTTTTCTTCTCCCCCCTATTGAAAACAAATTAGTGTTTCTGGCCACATTCATAGTGATGGAAATAGTCGTTTTTGGTTCTGTGGATCAAGAGCAGGAGTAGATGTCTGATAGCCCCACTTACATAGCCCTTTCCTGGCCCCCCAGCAGTGGTCTTCAATTATTATTAGAAGTTTGCTTAATTGTTTCAAAAATTCTCCCAATTTAAGAGAAAAATCTAGCAGAAATCCCAACTCTCCACATCTGCATGTTCTGGTCCTACCCCCCTTGCATCATCTCTCCTTTGTTCAGCTCTTGCCTTCCTAAAACATATTAGGCAGGGGTCTTGGCAACCCAAAGTTGGCCTATCCAGGTAAGAGAAAGACACATATTGGACCATAATGTAAATTTGCATGTTTCTGTGTTGTTTGAAACTTGAAATGATTCTGTTATTGTATTCCTTACTCTTAATGCAAAGACAATTTGAAATTCCATGTGTGGTTACCTATTTTGACTTCTGTCCTCTGCATTTCTGCTATTTTGTAATAACATTTCTGTTTTCCTATACAGGTAGCTCTCAAGTTACAATCATTCATTCAGTGACTGTTCAAAGTTATGGCAGTGCTGAACAAATGGAACTTATACCCAGTTTCCAAAGTTACGACAGCTGCAGTGCCTCTGTGGTTCTGTGATCAAAATTTTGGCCCTTGGCAACCTGCCTGCACTTACAATCTTGGGAACACTTCAACGGCCCCCTACCTGCCTATCTCCCTCCCCCTCCCCTTTCTTTTTGGCCACCTCAAGCTCTGTGTTATGGCCTGCCACCTCAGCACCATCGTGCAAAGCCCCATCCACCCCATTACCCTGTGCTCTGTAGGCCCTGCTGCACCTAGCTGCCCTTTGCCTTATTTATTCTGATGCCAGTGAGGAACGCCTGGCTTGGCCCTATGGAAGAGAGTTGCTGGGGCTGTGCCAGGCCTTTTCTCTAAGGCCGTTCTTGCCACCTCCAAATAGAAGAGAAACAGGACCAGGCCTGGCACACCTCAGCTGTGGGGGAAAGATGGCTACGTTGACCAGCAGTGCTGGTAGGATGACAGGACAAGCAAGTGCAGGGTGGCAAGGGCTGGCTGGGTGACAGAGTGAACTGAGTACAGGGTAGAAGACCCAAGCAGGCTGGTAGGGCAGGCAGAGGCAGTAGAGTGCAAGATGACCAAAGGGCAGAGATGGGGAGAGATAAGCAGGTGGGGCAGCGAAGTGTAAGCAGTCCCTTATCTTACAAAGGGTGGGGCTGGAAGGGAATGATTTGGATTGGGATGGGTCCTCGTCTAACAACCTCTGGGGTTCAGTTAATGACAACAGTAGGGACTGCTGGGATTGTTGTTGCCTAGCAAGGTATCACATTGTGCTTTATAACTAATCCCTTAGCAGAATTTCCAAGTATGATATACCAGTTCCAATTACTGTTGAAACTCAAAGACTATTTTTAAACCACTAAAATACCTCGATAATACCTCCTCCAATGCTTTCTTTCACATTCTGTCACGTGGAACCAGGACGAAAGTAGTGTGTGATTCTTTAGTTATGCCCTATATCTTCGTTTGAATAAAATGCTGTATGACACAGTGGGTTTCTTTTATATTTGCTGAAAGATAACCTCTTTCTGAATATGAAATTTGAAATCAAGCACACTGTTTCATATTTTGGAAGTATTATTATACTCTACCAGAATGGCATTTGGTTAGAAAATTAAAACTTGATCCACAACTGCTTTTTAAGAGTGTAAGATTCTAAAATGAAGGGGTCCCGTCCCCCCCGCCTTCATTACAGAACAGGATCTGATTCATATAAAATCATATATAACATATATAAAAATATGTTAACTCAAATGCAGGCTCTTAATATTCTAAATTGGTGGTTAAAAATCCATCATCCTATTTGTAAACAAGTATGTTCGATTGCTCTGAAAGAGAATTTTTAAAATAGTTTGAATTTTGGTAAATTGCACTGTAGGTGAGGAAACAAGATAGCTTCTGCTTTGCACAGGACAAAATGCCAGATTTGAGCATTCAGTCTGCGCAGATTTGGAAAAAACCTTCTCAAAGCCAGCTGCAAGGTGCTGTGTTCCAATTTCATTATTGCTTTGCAGGCCGATATTCCAGAGGGAGTAATACGGGTTCAAGCACCTCATCTTTCCAAAGTTTCCATGGCAATTCAGCTGACAGGAGAGCTAAAAGCTGGCGATATCGTTGCCAGGTTCCTCAGCGAGAAAAGGTACAAGCCTGTCTGCCTTTCTCTGTCTACAAAGCCCGCCATTTTATGAACTGTTAATTTTGAATTCTACCACAGCAGGGAATGGACAGATGTAATGAATATTTTCCAGAGGATCAATGGTTGACCTTGCAAGAAGAGGGAAAAAAATCAATAAAAAGAAACTTTTTTTTTTTAACCAACAGCGATATTGTCAGTAGTTCATCTAAGGAGGCTGTTGGCACTGCCTGTGGAAGGAATCACCAAGGTATCCATTGTAGGACCTCATCTATGTTTAAAATGTTACCTGGCCGAAGAACTGTACCAATGTTACTGAGGTGTTTCTTCTACATAGCATTAATGAAAAGAGAATGCTGAGATAGAAAGGAGATTTTTTTTAACCCTTTGAGAATAATTGTGCCAATATAAAACAGATTTTGGATCAATTTTCACTTGTGACAAGTTCGTAGAGGCATTTGTATCCAAATATTCCACTGTAGAAGGAGAAGACTTTCCATTTTGCCCTGACCTGATTACTTTTAAAGGGGACTGTGAAATCCCCAATAACGCTCTGCTTTTCTCCTGGGGAATATGGGAAGGACATTGGTTCCCTCTTCTTTACATACAGTGGGATCTTTTGATCTATACTCCTTATTTTATGGAAGAGTTACTTCATCATAGGGTGTCGGGTGGCTCTCGTGAATATACAGTATTCATTTCTAGTGTCTCTTAGATCTTTAAACTGAAATATTACAAGATTCTCAAGAGTATAAATAATCGTCTGCTTGCCAGGATTTAAATATGCAGTTCCCTTGTTGGTTTTATAAAATGGAAGTGGGTGACCTGCTTCATTTCTGAAACAAGGCAGCTAAGATAGCTTTAGCATAGAATCTGGCATATGTCTATAGATGCTCCTGATCTATAGGTAGTTCTCGCTTAATTATCACAACTGGGACTGGCAACTCTATGGCTAAGTGACATGGTCATTAAGCGAGACATCATAAAACTGCGACAGATTTATAATCTCACATCGGCCATTAAATGAACCCCTAGGGTCTTTAACTGAGACATATGACTACGACTTGCAATTTTATTGCTGCCATCTCTACTGAGTCTGCTTGTTGGAAATTGGCTTATACATCTGCAAATGGCAATCACATGACAGTTGTAGACATCCATGGATTGCAAATCACGTGACTGCAGGGACCCTTCACGTAACTTCAAAGGTCATTAAACAAGGCAGTCATTAACTGAGATCTACCTGACTTGAAAGTATATAAGATCATCTGCCCATTCAGTTTCTAAAAACAATTTCAAAACATGTACTATAATGCTGGAAGTATGTAAAAAAAACCCCAAACCATGAATATGTTTGTGTTAAATAATGATATCCAGTCAAAAGGTGGCAATAAAATTTCCTGGGTATTTTTTTTCCAAAAAAAAAGGTGGTGGGGAGTGCAGAATGATTATTTCTTTGTGAATATATGGATTTTTTTTTCCAGCTGATTTTCCTCTCTTGTAATTCAAGGTTGCAAACAGCTTCTTTTCCCATAATCATTCAAGTGGGATATGTTATTGCAGTAAGTTAACAGATGGGAAAAAATAATTTTAGTGCCCTTGCAAACTCTGAGCCAGCAGGCCATTTTCTGGTGCACACAAGTAGCTTTCAGTTGGAAGTTATTTGGGATAATGGCTGATCATTTTCTTAATTTTTATTTTGCCAGTGGAGCTATACAAGGTTTGAAGAAAGAAGAGCTGTTTTTACATGAAGTAGGAGGAAATATTGGTAAGGCTGTTAACTCTACTTAGTTATGACGGTCAAATCAGGTGGTTTATTTTTCCTTACCAGATGATTTAGAATCATTGAGACAAAAGTGACGCCCTGCTCAGTGCAAGAATTCAAAATAAAGCATTCCTGATATGCTGCGATCACAATTCTACCTCAATATATTTGTGGAATCCATTCTTGTACTGGGCAATTGATTTCATTAACAAATTGTTTTTATTGTTTATTTATTTATTGGTTTGATTTATATGCCACCCTTCTCCAGAGACTCAGGGCGGCTTACAATGCGTTAAGCAATAGCCTTATACTTTTGTATATACTTGCTTTGTAGGGCTTTTGCCCCCACCCCCCAAGCGGTGTTCTTTTTTATACGAAGTCAGCTTATTGCCCCCACAATCCGGGTCCTCATTTTACCTATCTCAAAAGGATGGAAGGCTGTGTCAACCTTGAGCCTGGTGAGTTTCGAACTTGCAGTAATTGCAGGCAGCTGGCAGCTAAGTGCTACTTTAAGAGCACTTTAGTCCACTGCTCCACCAGGCTCCTGGATCCCCTCCCCTAATATTCAGGAAATTATGTGCTTTCCAGTCAATTTCTCCATGGAAATTAAACCTAGTTTAGTTTAGTTTAGTTTATTTCGGATTTATATACCGCCCTTTCTCCCAAAAAGGGACTCAGGGCGGTGAACAGCCAAAAAATTAAAATACATAAAATACAAAAGTTATAAGGAACTAAAATGAATAAATTTAAATCCTTGGCTTCTCAATTTAAAACCCCCAAATCCATAAAATTCCAATTTAAAACTCCGAATCCAAAAAAACCCTATTAAAAAACCCTTTGGGCTAGGCCGGCTTGTTGGAATAGGTAAGTCTTCAGGGCCTTATGGAAGGTGCGAAGGTCCAGGATCAATCGTATACTAGGAGGCAGCTCATTCCACAGTGTGGGTGCCCCCACAGAGAAGGCTCTCCTCCTGGGGGCCGTCAGCCGACATTGTTTGGCCAAAGGCACCCTGAGGAGGTCCTCTCTGTGTGAGCGTATTGGCCGGTGGGAGGTTATCGGTAGCAGCAGGTGGTTTTGCAAATACCCTGGCCCTATGCCATGGAGCGCTTTAAAGGGGAGAACCAACACCTTGAAGCGCACCCGGAAGACCACTGGGAGCCAATGCAGCTCGCGCAGGAGAGGTGTTTGGTGGGAGCGCCAGGTTGCTCCCATAATCGCCCGCGCGGCTGCATTCTGGACCAGCTGGAGCCTCCGAGCGCACCCCAAGGGGAGCCCCATGTAGAAAGTGTTACAGTAGTCCAGGCGAGACGTGACGAGGGCATGGGTGACTGTGCATAGGGAGTCCCGATCCAGAAAGGGGCGCAACTGGCGTATCAGGCGAACCTGATAGAAGACCGCCCTGGCCATGGCCTATCAAGAGCCATGCTAAAATCTTTTTCTTGATGGGCACCTAAACACTTAAATAATAGTACAGGTAGTCCTTGACTTACAACCACAACCAAGCCCAACATTTCTGTTGCTGAGCGAAACATTTGTTAAGTGAGTTTTTCCCCGTTTTACGACCTTTATTGCTACAATCGTTAAGTGAATCACTGCAGTTGGAACATGGCTATTAAGTGAATCTGGCTTTCCCAATGACTTTGTTTTTTCAGAAGGTCACAGCAGCTGATCACCTGACCCCGGGACACTGCAACTGTCATAAATTTGAGTCAGTTGCCAAGCGGCTGAATTTTTTATCAGGTGACTATGAAGATGCTGCAACGGTCTTAAGGGTGAAAAATGGTCAGAAGTCACATTTTTTAGTGCTGTTATAACTTCAGACGGTCACTAAATGAATGGTTGTAAATCGAGGACTACCTGTATATGATCACACAACTTTATTCTTGCCCATGATATTAGCCAAACTATGACAAGCTGTTGTAGTTTGTCACATGACCTGGTTCAGAGGTATTATTAAGGCCAAGTGTTGATTTTGTGTATCTGTAAGGACCTATTCCAAGCAAGGACCCTGAATGGATATTGCACTGTGTAAAAAATGACTTTGGTTGAATTTTATTTTCAGTTACTGTAGTATTCAGCAGGGAAGAAATGTTTATAGATTAGAATCTGCTTCCATGAGCAAATAGTTTTAGCTCAGGGACAATGGGGTAAACAGGGACCATTATGCATAGCTACCATCTGGAGAAAGCATGCATAGAGTGCAAAGGGGAGGTTCCCAGTCCACTGATTGGGGAATATTGAACATGGCACAATTGTTTTCCAAAGGTGGTTAGAAGCTGATGTAGTTATGGCAATTCTCCGGATACAGCAAAGTGACTTGTGATGAGAGCCAACAATTACTTAAATGCTTCCAATTCAGAATCGGGCAGGAATATCAGCCAGAGTTAAGCATCCCTTAAAAGTGGAATGATCGCATAAAAATGTTTCGCATATAGCATGAGATGTTGAAGTTACAGTCCATGCTGGAATCTTGCCTGATCTCATGACTTTGACAGAAATAAGTTCCGCCCTGTTCAGTGAAATTTCCTCTTAAGAAAATCATTCATTGAAACCCTTATTTGGTATTTTAAGAGTTTATATGATACCTTTCCGTGACAGGTGAACGATGCCTAGATGACGACACTTTCATGAAGTACTTATATCAGCTGAACCCAAATGCCGAATGGATTATAAAATCAAAAAATGGCTGAATCTATAAAGAAGCTTTCTGCAACACTGTGAAATTCAGATGCAGCAAAATAAAAAGACGTTGAATTCATTTGAGACTTAGATGAGTTACTCTGCTGAGGAATATCGTGCTACAGAGTCAGCCTTCTGCTTCTCTCAAGTAAAGGACAGTTATTGCAGCAACATTAACAGGAAAGGAAGCTTTCCGATCTCACTGATTTTGTTGGAAGGGACTGATCCTGCAGTTCTTGTTATAAACACCACTGTGCCTTTGGTATGGTCCACTGGATTATTACTTTCTTCAGGTCGCTCTTGATAGAGCCAGCACCAATTTTCTTAATAAAGATGTGTATTTAAATATATATATATATATAAGAAAAGTGTTTCTTCATTAGTTCAGAACATCTTCAACTCTACTTTCCTGTCACAGGAGATGGCAGTGGTGTAATATGCACTATTAGCATGAAACAGGCATTTGTTTGTTTATACTCGTTCAGTAACCTGAAACAATGTGCCCGTGCTATCTCCAGGAATATTTATTGAACATGATGTGAATGATTTGATATAACTTTCTTTACTGAGTCGTACTTCCCAAGATCAGTAATAAAAATGGCAGGAAAATGAAGAATTGCAAGAAACCGCGTCTCTTCTTTTTTCTGTACATCAAAGGTAATCCTGAGGAGTTATCTACCATCTTTTAATCCTAATGAGTTTCATTTAAAAAAAAAAACAATTACCCCACTGACGTTTGTTTAATAAGCATAAGACAAAGTAAGATGCAATATGCAGTCAAAGATCAGGTATTCACATTTTGCAATTTAGATCTGTCAATGAATATTTGGAATGCTTAAATGCTCCAAGTGCACTGGCTATTCATTTCACTCAGTTTTTCATGATCTAATGTGTGTCTTAAGAATTCTGGGATTTGTATAGGTAGTCCTCATTTAGCGGTCACAATTGGAACCTGTTAAGTCAAGTGATCACTAAGTGAAACCGTTACAATCTTACTTCAGCTTTCTGTTACTGCATAGATCTATGAAAGTTGTAAATGCATGGATTGGTCATAAAGTTGTAAATGCATGGATTTTTCATTACTGTCATAACTCTTAATGGTTACTAAATGAGGCAGTTGCTTAATGAGGACTATCTACAACGCCAACATACGTTGTGGATGCCAGATTGCAAAGACTGAAAAATGAGGATTTGTCAACAAAAATGTGGGGCACTTGTCCTATGGTCTAAGAGCTGTCTCTGAAAGCCATGGGTTCCAAGACACTCACCAAACCTCTCTGTAAGTTTTAGTTTATTGGAAATGAAAAATCATTAAGTACATTGGGACTAATTGTACTGACTATATTTAATGTAAGTTAAAATTATACTATAGTAAATAGACATTTTGGTCATTTATTTTCCTACTGTACACTCTGAAGTGTTACTCAAAGTTTTAAGTGCGACTCTGACTAGAAAACAAAACATGCTCCTTGTCCTAGAAAGATCCATAGTCAATATTATATAAGCCCAGGATATATATTTACAGTGATTCATTTAAGAAATTTTGTTTATTAAGAAGGAGGGTATTGAAGCACAATAGATAGTTAAATATTAACATGAATGCCTTTGAACTTCAAATTCTAATCTTGATACTTATAATGTATTGCTTTCCATATGTTGTTACCCATTCTAGGCAGATGAAGCTGACTGAGTGATACATAACTTAAAATATGGCTACCCTAAAGAGATTAAGAGAATTTATAAACATACATACAATATGTGTATATCCCAAGCAATGATTTACCTGCTAGAAGTGGATCTCACGTGAGGGTGTTCCACAGTTGAATACATGTCCATACAAGTTTCGTCTTTTGTTCTTCATAAAACAACAGAGCTTTATGGGTTTTTTTTTTAGAAATATAAAACAATAATTTCCCAGAGAATTTATAAAGTATGAGAAAGAATACACTTTTTTTTAATGCCTGCGTTCCTCATGATAGCATTTTTACTAATGACTTAGTCATTCTCTGGCTTCGCAAATTGAGAAAGTTGTATCTGATTTGCTATTCGGTGGCAAATAAAAGGCATATGAATTAGCAGAGAAATTTGAACTGAAATCCTTTACTGGGATTTGATAATTGTGATATTCCCTGTTAATCTAGTCTCCCACCAACTGTGTAAATCTAATTAGTAGGAAAGGTCACGTGAATATTCCAAAAAGGACAAAAATGGAATCAAAATGGCAACCAACAATAAACTTATGCTGTTTTTGCTTGCTTTCTTTGGAGAGTGAATATTTGATCAATAAAGTGGAAAGATAAAAACCTAAAGAGCCAGCATCCAGTAGCTCTTTAGATAGTCTTTCTACTCTACCCTAAGAGTATCCTCCCTCAATTGATTGGCGTAGAATGATAGGCAGGAGGCCTTGCTAACAAACCAGGGGCTGGTATGTTACTAGAATGTATTCCCTTTTTCCCCTGGCTGACTTTGGACTCTGTCTCAGCCCAACCTGCCTCAGAAGGGTGGGGGTTGTGGGAAAAAAGGACTATGAGCCATATTCACTACCTTGAATTATTTATAAAAATAATAAATGAGAAAGATCTGAATTAAATAACAAAAATATTATTATGACCCTAGATACAGTACCTAGTTTTTAGGTAGGCTCACTTATTTATTTATTTATTTATTTAAAATTTTATGTAGCTGCCTATCCTATAACAAACACCGGGCATCTCCCAATCAAAAATTAAAAACAACATTAAAACTATTAAAACTATTAAAGCCAAACATATTAAAAACAAAAACTTGGTGCCAAAACAAACTTCCGATCTGCAGTCTCCTCATCCTATTCCTAGCCCAGTGTTTAGAGACAAAGCCAGGTCTTCAATGCTTTACGGAAGGTAGGAGGAGAGAGGCCTGCTGAATTTCTGAGGGAAGGTTGTTCCACAGGGCAGGGGCGAACATGTTCCTAGCTCCCCTCAGAGGCAATATTTAGGGGAAGGGACTAGGAGTGTACCCAGCCTATGTGACCTGGTAGGATGTCCTTGGAGAAAGGTGATTCCAAAAATAATCTGGCCCTATGCATGTAGGACTTTAAAAATGCTGACCTGAAAGGAAATGCAGCTTGCTCAACAGAGGTGTTACATATAAAGAGCTGTAGTGGTCATTAGATCAGATACCCCCAGGCTTATGGTCATGGGGGATTTCAACCTGCCATCTATCGGTGAAACATCTGAGATAGCCCGGGAGTTCATGGCTTCCATGACGGCCATGGACCTGACCCAGGTAATTCAGGGCCCGACTCATATCGGTGGACACACCCTGGATCTTGTTTTTGTCTCTGGTCAGTGGTTGAGTGGTCTTGATATTGGGGATATAGGTATGGAACCCTTGTCATGGACTGACCACTCGCTCCTTCGACTCGACTTTCTGACCGCTGCACCTCACCGCAGGGAGGCGGAACCGACCAGGTGGTTCCGCCCCAGGCGCCTGATGGATCCTGATAGGTTCCAGACGGAGCTTGGGCCATTTCCTGAGACACGGACACGCGATTCGGCTGAGGACCTGGTGGCGGCCTGGGATAGGGCGGCCAGTGGGGCCTTGGACCGCATCGTGCCTTTGCGGCCTCTGACCCGGCGTCGAACTCACTTATCTCCTTGGTTTACCGAGGAGCTGAGGGAGATGAAACGCCGGAGAAGACGCCTAGAGAGCGGTTGGAGGGCCAGTCGCTCTGAATCTGACTTGACACTAGTAAGAGCTCATATTAAGACTTACTTAGTGGCGATAAAAGCGGCGAAATCCAACTATTTTGCCACTCTTATCGCGTCATCAGATAATCGCCCAGCCGCCCTGTTTAGGGTGATCCGCTCCCTCCTTCATCTGGGAGCGCGGGAGGATCCCTTACAGGGTCGTGCTGAGGACTTTGTTCAATATCTGGATGATAAAATAACTCAGATTCGGGATGATCTGGCCGCTGACTGGGTTGGTTCAGGCGGGGTGACTGAGGCAGGTCTTGAGAGTGTTATCTGGGCTGAGTTCGATCCTGTGGCTCCCGAGGACGTGGACAGGACTCTGGGGAGACTGAACGCAACCACATGTTTATTGGACCCGTGTCCCTCCTGGTTGGTGCTGGCCTCCCGGGAGGTTACACGAGGCTGGCTCCAGGAGATTATAAATGCTTCTTTGAGTGAGGGTGCCCTACCGCCTGCCTTGAAGGAGGCGGTGGTGAGGCCCCTCCTCAAGAAGCCCTCCTTGGACCCAGCTATTTTGGCTAATTACCGTCCAGTCTCCAACCTTCCCTTTTTGGCGAAGGTTGTTGAGAGTGTGGTTGCGTGGCAGCTCCCTCGGTACCTGGATGAAGCTGTCTATTTAGACCTGCTCCAGTCCGGCTTCAGGTCTGGATACAGCACCGAAACGGCATTGGTCGCGTTGGTGGATGATCTCTGGAGGGCCCGGGGTAGGGGGTACTCCTCTATCCTGGTGCTGTTAGACCTCTCAGCGGCTTTTGATACCATCGACCATGGTATCATGTTGCGCCGGTTGGAGGGACTGGGGGTGGGGGGCACCGTTTTACGGTGGTTCTCCTCCTACCTCTCTGACCGATCGCAATCAGTGTTGACAGGGGGGCAGCGGTCGACCCCGAGGCGCCTAGTGTGTGGGGTGCCGCAAGGGTCGGTCCTCTCGCCCCTCCTGTTCAACATTTATGTGAAGCCGCTGGGTGAGATCATCCGTGGTTTTGGGGTGGAGTTCCATCAGTACGCTGATGATACTCAGCTGTACATCTCCACCCCAGACCACCCCAACGATGCCGTGGAAGTGATGTCCCAGTGCCTTGAAGCCGTGCGGGTCTGGATGGGGAGAAACAGGCTTCGTCTCAACCCCTCCAAGACCGAGTGGCTGTGGCTGCCGGCGTCCCGATATAGCCAGCTGACACCATCGCTGGTTATTGGGGGCGAATCATTGGCCCCCACGGAAAGGGTGCGCAACTTGGGCGTCCTCCTGGACCCACGGCTGTCCTTGGAGGATCATACGACAGCTGTGGCCAGGGGGGCTTTCTATCAGGTTCGCCTGATACGCCAGCTGCGGCCCTTTCTAGATCGGGACTCCCTGCGCACAGTCACTCAGGCACTCGTCACCTCTCGCCTGGATTACTGCAATGCTCTCTACATGGGGCTCCCCTTGGGGTGCACCCGGAGGCTCCAACTGGTACAGAATGCGGCCGCGCGGGGAATTATGGGAGCATCGGGGCGCTCCCACGTTACACCTCTCCTGCGCGAGCTGCATTGGTTGCCGGTGGAGTTCCGGGTGCGTTTCAAGGTGTTGGTAATGACCTTTAAAGCGCTCCATGGCTTAGGACCCGGGTACTTACGGGACCGCCTTCTGCCGCCAATTGCCTCCCACCGGCCGGTTCGCTCCCACAGAGTGGGCCTCCTCAGGGTGCCGTCAGCCAGACAATGCCGGCTGGCGACCCCCAGGGGGAGAGCCTTCTCTGTGGCAGCCCCCACCCTCTGGAATGATCTTCCTCCAGAATTGAGAATTATCTCCGACCTCCGGACATTTCGTCGGGCCCTGAAGACGCATCTTTTTCAACTTGCCGGTTTAGCCTGATCCCTGCCGCATTTTTAGAATTTTTAAAATTTTAAAATTTTTAATGTTTGTAGCGTCGTCGCATTTTAATATTTATTTGGTTTTAATTCTCAGCCTAATGTATATGTGTTTTAAGTTTTAACTTTTATGTATTGAATTTTTATTTTGGCTGTTCACCGCCCGGAGTCCGTAAGGAGAAGGGCGGTATACAAATCTAATAAATAAATAAATAAATAAATAGATATTTCAAGAGCTCCCTGTTGCTGGATTAATGCCATTTTACCTATTATTTGAAAAACTCTCTTATAGCCCAAAGGTTTCTTTTTAGTTCTACTATAATCTAGATCTACAGATACATACATGAAATATACACCAAAAAGTATCAGGGCCGGTTATTCCTTTGTAGATAAATATTTTTTTTTGTATAAAATAAATTGTTTCCAATTTTTTAAAAAAAACCTTATTTGGCTCAAATGTGAGGTGTTCATCTAGCATAAACCGCATTACTGGTTTTTCTAGTTGGAAAAAGCAGTACAATTCCTTTTTTTAAAGCTACTTCATTGCTTGTTACTTCTATTTAACCTATTGTCAGTGTCACTTTTGTATTTTTAAAAGCACAAACCACAATTTTAAATAATTTCTCTTACACTTTGAGGGCCTTTGAGCACTCAAGCACTAGTTTTATCACATACCGGTACATTGTTTTCATCACCCAGGGCAAAGCTATATGTACCATCAAAGTAGTATAGTCTAATTTGGTTCCAGTTTGAGAAAGAATTGTATGCAATTCAAATGTGTATACCAGAGATATCCAACCTTGGCAACTGTAAGACTTGTTGACTTCAACTCCATGGTTGGCTGGGTGTTTCTGATATTTGAAGTTCACATATCTTAAAAGTCACCAAAGTTGGACACCGCTGGTATATATATCTAGAATCCCGATAGTTGAAAAGTTCTTGGCTCAACATTGTGCTATAGATATGGGGTGGGAGGGTGGGAATTGTAGTAGAAAACATGCATTTGTTTATACCTTATTTAATAGATTATTAAATCATCAGTTTATTTTTATATTTCTCTGTCAATTATATTCTTTAAGAATATTAAGAGGTATAGTAGTTAAGGTACTGGCTAGAAACCAGGAGTATGAATTCCAGTTTAGACATTGTAAATCATCTGGCTGACCTTGGCCAGTCACGCTCCCTCAACTCTAGATCCCAAAGATGCTTTTTCAGGAGGAACTGGACTTCCTTGTTTTTCTTTGAAGATGTTTCGCTTCTCATCCAAGAAGCTTCTTCAGCTCTGATTGGATGGTGGGGAATGGAAAGATTTATACCCCTTGCAGATAGCTGATCATTTGCATTATTTTAGAGGGTCGTGGAGACCACGTGGAGGTTTATCTGTGTCCTCAGGGCCACTGAGTAGTGCAAATGGGTGTGGAGCTTTCTTGGAACTACTGAAAGGACTATATTGTAGATGAGATAGATGATGTCATATCCCCTTCCCCCCTTTGTTGAGAGAGGGCTATTCAATTTTGACATAGTTGACCTCTTTGACCCCTCTTTCAAACCAGTGGGCCTCTCTATCCAAAATGTGGACTTTGCTGTCTTCACAAGAGTGGCCTTTGTCTTTTAAATGCAGATGGACTGCTGAATCTTGTCCTGATGGGTTTGTTCTCCTGTGTTGTGCCATACATTTATGAAATGGTTGTTTTGTTTCCCCAATGTACGTGTCTCGCTGCATTGTACTGCATATACCAGGAAGGAGGCAAGGCCAAATCACAAAATGTTGCCAAGAAAACTGCAGGGCCTAATTTAAGTAGCCATCAGAAAGTCAACACTGAAACAAAACAGGAAGAAAATTTATTATATCTACTGCTTCTAAATGATTATTTCATTTTCATTAAAAAAAAAACAACACTTGTCCAGATACTAAACTCTTCTGTTGTACTCTTTTTTTTTATCCTGATATTTTGTACTTTTTTTGCTTTCTTCTGTAGGATTTTCCTGCAGAGCTTCCATAGGTGGCAGCATTGATCTACATCTGGGTTATAAGTTATAAAAGAAGCAACACAAATTTATGAAATGGTTCAAAAAAACATAACAAAGCAAAGCAAAACTGAAGAGATTATCTAGAAATCTTGACATTAAATTGCTAAAAAAGCTTTCCATCAATTGTTGGTAAAAATGCGAGACAAAATATTGGAAAAAAAGATTTTAATGTGGTTGTTACCTATTCTGTAAGCATAAAATATTGACACACAAAAAAGATATAAAATTATGTCTGATTCAAGTTTTTTTCCTCTCTCCCTCTTTGCCCTTATATTATCTACATCTCTTTAAAAGATCCACTTCATCTAAAAAAAATATTCCTTTTCTAAAGCTGCTTTCTTTTACAGCTAAGTCTATAGCTGCCCACTTTGTGCTGATCAATTTGCTATTTTACCTATTATTATTGAGGAAAAGCAGTATACATTTATGAGCTGATTTAGAGGAAAGTATCCAACTATAGGACAACAATATGATGTGATAAAAAATTGGTTTGAAAACTAAGTTTCAAGAAAAAGTAATTCTTGATGTCGGCTACGCGGAATTAATCGTTCTGAAAAACAAAACAACAACAATAGTTTGGGAGAACAAAGTTTTACTTTAAATTTAAATTACATTCACAAGTACTAGGGACCTGTAGGGTTTATAAGGTCTAAAGTGAAGAGTTCCTAAAACCAGAAAGTTGAAGGTAGAGCTACTTGGATTTTGCATATGAACCTAATCTAATTTCCATTTCCATTCTGGGTTTTGTAGGTATCTGCAAACCCCCTTTATCAGAGACAATAGTAGTGTGGACATACAAGGATTGAAAGTAAACTGGATGTGCATGGAGAAACAAGTTAAAACAGAGTATAGGTAGCTTAAAACCGCATTTAGGATCAGAACGCTCATCGCCAAGTGATGCGGTCATTGAGTGAGTCATCAAGTGACCATTCCTGATTCTATGGCCTTTTTGTTGTGGACAGTAAGTGAATGAACACAGCTGTTAAAAAAATATGCAGTCATTAAGCAAATCCTGCTTCCCCTATTGACTTTGCTTGTCAGAAGCTGGCTGGGAAGGTCACCAATAGCAATCACATGACCCCGGGACACTGCAACCATCGTTGCTAGTTGCCATGAGCCCAAATCATTATCATGTGTCCACAGGGATGCTGCAATGGTCATAAATGCAAAGCTGGTTGTAGGTCATTTTTTTTCAGCAACCACATAACTTTGAACAGTCACTAAAAGGAAAGGTTGTAAATTGAGGACTGTATGGTATCTGAAGCAACTGCATGAACCAAAATATGACTTTCAATGATTCAAAAAGAGATGTTTTGTCCATGCTTCCACCCATTGCTAAGCATCCTTTTTCAAGGCTTTGCTTGGTTCTAATCAGTAGAACTAGGTCCTTCTGAAATATTAGATATAATTATAATGATTTTTTAAAAAAAAATATTAGAAGATCACTCTAGAGACCCCTGTTCATTTAAAGCTGGAAAACAAGTGTTGATCAAATCTTTTCCTACATTAGGATTTCTCTTGTGAGTAGCCTCTTTGGAGTCAAGAAAAGTACACAGGACATAAATAATAATATTTTATTAATGAGCAAAATGGCAGAGACTGAAACAGAGCCGTGCTCAGCTCAATTATTAGACTAGTGTGTGACTCTGCAGGATTTGTTCTCTTTTGGAACTGTGCTCAGACGTCTGTGGTTGACAGATCAGAAGCTTCCTGTGAAATGCTGATGAACTTCTAGCTAATTAAGAATTTTGGCTGGCAGCCAGCTTTATTTTTTTAAAAAAAAAACTTCCATATTTTCGTTGGTTTTCATACTTGAAAAGCATAAACAACCCGTGATTAACTGTTTGATGGCTGCAGTCGCTACCCCCCACTTCCCCAAATTCAGAGCAGTTTTCTTCTGAGACTGAGCTACTTGATGGATTTTTTAAAAATCAAAACTTGACAGTATTGTCCACTCTCAGGAAGTCTGGTAGAGAAGAACATGCCATTTTAGCCTCTTCTTGCGGGGTCTAAGCAATTTCCAGATTAAATTCCAGAATCCAGAGGTTGTTTCACTAACTGCCTGTTAACTTGCAAAGCCTTCCCGGCCTGCTCTTGAGTTGCCATACGCAGGGGGATGGGGAATCAAGCCTCGCAGCTGTATCGAGGAGTTTGCACCTCAGTCAAAACAAAGCACATTCCAGTCGGCAAATGTCAAGGCCATCTCCATGGAGATCCACAATGGCCAGAGGGACTGACTTTTGCAACCTGCAAAATTGCTTTGTTGGGGAATGTGACTGACACACCTTGGGAGAGATCCAAGGTGCGAATTAAGAGAGGTCAGAGTTGGCTCCACTTCGATTGTGCCGACATGACGCTCCTAATAAATAAGTGGATTTCTTTTGAGCCTCTGCTTGAGATTCTTGTTTTAATTAGGGCATTTGTCAGATCCCTGACACTGCCATTGTTAATATGGCTGCTTGTTTTTGGAGAATATTCACTTGGCCATGAATGTTCATTTGTGTTCTGGTTTCAGAGGTGATTTTGTTTTTTATAGGATTATGTGAGGTGATAGATTCCAGCAGAATCCTAGACATGCTAATCGAGAAGGTAGCCCTGTTGTTTTCAATGGGGTTTACAGGATTGCAACAAATTCCTAAAAGGTGTATAAGGGGCGTGCATAAGTGCACCAGCGTGCCTACCGTCCCTGTCCTAATATTCCTTTTAACTTACTCTTTTCATGTATTCAAATTATGTTTATACTGTTACCTGTTATCTTATATATGCTTGATAAATAAACTTATGATTATGATTATGAAAACCCAAGAAGCAAAATGAAATGGAGAAATTTTGCTGCAACTGAAAATACTTGGTCAGCTCTCAGGTCTTGGTCACAGAACTTCAATCTTGTTGGATGCCACTGCCAGTTTTCTCCACAGTGATCTTAACACTAAGAAGATACTTTTGTTTCTAGGTTATTACTAATCTAGTGAATTCTGTTACATGTGATTTTGCTTTGTTGCTTATAGTACTGTCTTTGGGCTAACTTGGTTTCTTTGACTGTCTTAAAACATTTACTCCTTTACTTTAGAAATAGCCCAAGGCAAGGAATCTTTTCTGGAACTGATACTGTTGCAGACGAGTTTAGATCCTGAAGAAGGAATGGATGATAGAAACCACAATCAATGCAATTGGCAAGGTTTAATTGGTTTCTCTTTCTATTGGTTTTATTTATTTATTAAATGTCTGCACCACCCATGTCACCTAAGTGATTCTGGGTGGTTTACACCAACATAATAAAGCAATAGGAACACTGGTGGGTTGCTACTGGTTTGCCCCGGATCGGGCAGACTGGTAGCGTCGGTGGTGGGAGGCTCCGCCCACCTGCCCGGACGCTTCTGTGCATGCATAGAACAGTGGTGGGTTGCCACCGGTTCGCACCGGTTCTATAGAACCAGTAGTAAAATTGGTGGGAGGCTCCGCCCACTGACCCTGATGTCATAAAAATGCTTCTGCACATGCGCAGAAGCTTCTGTGCTTGCGCGGCCCCATTGCAAACTCGTACTAAAGGTAAGTAGAACCCACCCCTGGTGTAGAAGCATCACACGCAGACGCAAGCGCCCCCGCGCCCATGAGTGAACCGGTAGCACCGGGATTTGAAACCTACTACTGAATAGGAACATACGAATAAAAACACAGATTAAAAATAATTAAGAACAAAGTTAAAACCTAGAGATAAAAGTGGAATTTAAAGTTAAAATTCTTTTTCTGGTACTGCTTAAGTTGTTCTTGGGGGAATACAGTCGGGCAAAAAAGTATTTAGTTAGCCACCAATTGTGCAAGTTCTCCCACTTAAAAAGATGAGAGAGGCCTGTAATTGATATCATAGGTAGACCTCAACTATGAGAGACAAAATGAGAAAACAAATCCAGACAATCACATTGTCTGATTTGGAAAGAATTTATTTGCAAATTATGGTGGAAAATAAGTATTTGGTCAAGATCAAAAGTTCATCTCAATACTTTGCTATATATCCTTTGTTGGCAATGACAGAGGTCAAACGTCTGTAAGTCTTCACAAGGTTGGCACACACTGTTGCTGGTATGTTGGCCCATTCCTCCATGCAGATCTCCTCTAGAGCAGTGATGTTTTGGGGCTATCGCTGAGCAACACGGACTTTCAACTCCTTCCAAAGGTTTTCTGTGGGGTTGAGATCTGGAGACTGGCTAGGCCACTCCAGGACCTTGAAATGCTTCTTACGAAGCCACTCCTTTTTGCCCGGGCAGTGTGTTTGGGATCATTGTCATGCTGAAAGACCCAGCCACATTTCATCTTCAATGCCCTTGCTGATGGAAGGAGGTTTGCACTCAAAATCTCATGATACATGGCCCCATTCATTCTTTCCTGTACACAGATCAGTCGTCCTGGTCCCTTTGCAGAGAAAGAGCCCCAAAGCATGCTGTTGCCACCCCCATGCTTCACAGTAGGTATGGTGTTCTTTGGATGCAACTCAGCACTCTCTCTCCTCCAAACATGACGAGTTGTGTTTCTACCAAACAGTTCTACTTTGGTTTCATCTGACCATATGACATTCTCCCAATCCTCTTCTGGATCATCCAAATATTCTCTAGCAAACTTCAGATGGGCCCAGACATGTACTGGTTTAAGCAAGGGGACACGTCTGGCACTGCAGGATCTGAGTCCCTGGAGGTGTAGTGTGTTACTGATGGTAGCCTTTGTTACGTTGGTCCCAGCTTTCTGCAGATTATTCACTAGGTCCCTCCGTGTAGTTCTGGGATTTTTGCTCACTGTTCTTGTGATCATTTTGTTCCCACGGGGTGAGATTTTGCGTGGAGCCCCAGATCGAGGGAGATTATCAGTGGTCTTGTATGTCTTCCATTTTCTAATTATTGCTCCCACAGTTGATTTCCTCACACCAAGCTGCTTGCTTATTGCAGATTCAGTCTTCCCAGCCTGGTGCAGATCTACAATTTTGTTTCTGGTGTCCTTCGACAGCTCTTTGGTCTTCACCATAGTGGAGTTTAGAGTGTGTCTGTTTGAGGTTGTAGACAGGTGTCTTTTATACTGATAACAAGTTCAAACAGCTGCCATTAATACAGGTAATGAGTGGAGGATAGAGGAGCCTCTTAAAGAAGAAGTTACAAGTCTGTGAGAGCCAGAAATCTTGCTTGTTTGTAGGTGACCAAATACTTATTTTCCACCATAATTTGCAAATAAATTCTTTCCAAATCAGACAATGTGATTGTCTGGATTTGTTTTCTCATTTTGTCTCTCATAGTTGAGGTCTCCCTATGATGACAATTACAGGCTTCTCTCATCTTTTTATGTGGGAGAACTTGCACAATTGGTGGCTGACTAAATACTTTTTTGCCCCACTGTAAATCAGGAAATAACTGCATAGTTTAGGCATCAACAAAAGAAGATTGAGAATTGGTTGTATCGTTCAGTATCTAGCAGGAACTGGGTGCCAAATTAAGACAGAAGCAGGAAATAATAATCTAACTGGGATTATAGTAGAAAGCTCTTTACAGGTTTTGTGGCTTTATGGAAAAAACAAGGGAGAGAAAAGCAGTCTTGGTGCCTAATTAAAATCCCAGTTCATTTAATGTCCAGAGGATATGGCTGCCTTTACAGGACCAGCCAAACTTCCCAGGCAGATGGGGGAGGCAGATGGGGGAGGCAGCAGCCAGATGTTTTCCTCTTCTTTTATATATATTGGTGTGCATTTGAAATATGAAACACTAAAGTATATATTTTCCCGGGTGGGGAGAGGGGACAGTTGGCAAGAGATAGTGATGTAAATCAACTTTCCCACTGATGGGTTTTATGAGCATATTTTTGCATGTTATTTATTTAGCAAATTTATATTGCTGTCCATCTTAACTCTAGGTAGAGAACAAATAACAGAGTCAAAAATGTATTTTTTAAAAAAGCAGTGAAACAATATCAATTTGAAAATGATCGAGCCACTTGATAAATACATGACAATATCTATTCTATAGTGTTAACATCTTGTTTCCAGCACCTGGAATAAAAATCAGGCCCACGAGGTCATCCAGAAAGCCAGAAGAACTAGGGCCAGATTATTTCATAGGTCAGATGCTGTATCAAAGAAGATTATTGCAACACGCTGTACATGGGGCTAACCTTGAAAAGTGTTCAGAGACTACTGTTGGTCCAGAACGCAGCCACGCGAGTTATAGTGGGTGCACCTAGATACACCCACATTACACCAATTCTCCACAAGCTGCACTGGCTCCCTATCAGTCTCCAGGCACAATTCAAGGTGTTGGTTATTACTTTTAAAGCCCTACATGGCTCAGGGTCAGGCTATCTTCAAAGATCGCCTTCTACCACATAGCTCCCAGCGACCGGTAAGATCCCACAGAGTCGGTCTCCTCCGGGTCCCGTCAGCTAAGCAATGTCAGTTGGTGGGCCCATGGGGGAGGGCCTTCTCTGTGGCTGTCCCGGCTCTCTGGAACCAATTACCTCCTGAAGTCCAGACCACCCCACCCTATTGGCCTTCCGCAAAGCGGTGAAGACCTGGCTCTTCCGACAGGCCTGGAGCCATTGATCTCGTTATAGTGATCTTGCGAGACCTGGCCACAAATTGAAGTGTATGTTTTAACATTTTAATGTTTTAATGTCTTCTTTTAACTGTTGTATGGAATATTGTTGCATTGTTTTACTCTCTGTTGCAAGCTGCCCTGAGTCCCTTGGAAGTGGGGCGGCATAGAAACGCAACAAAATAATAATAATAATACTTCTTCTTTATCTTCTTGGCCCCACTAAATGACCTTGTTTTACACAAGGGATCCAGGCTGTTCTTTCCTATCTAACAAATGTGGTGGAATGTGGAAATATCATTAGAAATAGATAGTCCTGTAAGTAATCTGGTCCTTTGTCGTGCAGAACTTTAAAGGTGACAATTGCACCTGGCATTGCACCCACAGAATCTTACTGGAAGGTTCTTGTAGCGGTGGGAGGGGGGCTTATGAGATATTGTGCTGCTCTATTATGGTTCGAGTGCAGCTTCCAAATGCAGCCCTATGAAGAGCACATTGCAATAGTCCAACCAAGAAGTGACTAAGGCCTGAGTGACTGCAAGCAATGCCTCTCGATCTAGTGCAAAATATAAATTTGCACAAAGGCCTTTTGAGCTACAGCTGCCACCGACTCCTTTAGCCAAAACTATGTCTCCAGGTGAGCTCCCAAGTTTCCCACCAGCTCCAGAGGACTGCTACCTTATTCAAAACTAATGATGGAACATCCCCAGATCTGCCTCCCTAAATCTTCAGTCTTAACAACGTTAAAACTCTTCCTGCTCTTTCTCATCTACATCCTCACAGCCCTAAATCATTGAGAATGAACCTTGACATAGGTTCAATAGTCTGGAGCAAAGATGTAAAACTGAGTATTATCAGCACTCTGCTTATGCTTAACCTTCTGTTAATGAATGACCTCACCCAGCAGCTTCATGTAGATATTAAACAGAAGTTGGGAAAGAAGCATGTGTGAAATACACTCAAAATAAAGGGTTTTAGAGCTAGATACCACCTACCTTTCAATGCTGTCTTAAAAGTCCTCAGAGGAAAGAAGAGAATGACTGTAAAACGGTGGCCTTCTCACTTCCAATCACTAAAGCCTAGTAGGATACCATGATTGACAGTATTGAAAGTCTAGGAGAGAGGTGATAGGTACACTACTCCTGTCCAAAGATACCAGAGGTCATTAATAGGTGTGGTTAATGCTTTCTTAGTACTATAACTCAGCCTGAAAGTTGACTGAAAAGGGTCTAAATCAACTATTTTTTTCAGGGCCTTTTGGAGCTGCAAACCTATCAGCTACTCAATATCCCAAAGGTGCTTTTTCCAAAGGCAATTGGACTTCCTTGGTTTTTCCTTGAAGACATTTTGCTTTTCATCCAAGCAGCTTCTTCAGTTCAGCTTCTTCATCCAAGCAGCTTCTTCAGTTCATCCAAAGGCAATTGGACTTCCTTGGTTTTTCCTTGAAGACATTTTGCTTTTCATCCAAGAAGCTTCTTCAGAACTGAAGAAGCTTCTTGGATGAAAAGCAAAATGTCTTCAAGGAAAAACCAAGAAAGCCCAGTTGCCTTAGGAAAAAAGCACCTTTGGGACAACCATGACCTGGATGGCTGAGAATCTCCATAGACATTTGCCTACTCAATAATCTTTCTTTTTTAAGAGACCTTAACAAAATTGTTCAGTTCTGTTGGGTCAAGCAATGGTTTTTAAACAGTTGAATAACTGTTCCTTCTTTCAAAGAAGCTAAACAGAGGTGTCAGGAGTCGGCCCACGGGATGCTTAGATCTGGCTGGCAGGGCCACTCTGGCCTGCGGGGCCATCCTGGAAACAGTGAAGCACTGGCCCGCAGTGCCTCTACCAGTGAAAATGGAGCTCAGGAGGGCAACAGGTGGCCAACCTAGGCTCCGTTTTCAGCTGTGACGGTCTCCTGCAGCCCTCTGCCAGCAAAAACAAAGCTTGGGGGCACCGCATATGCCCCCTCCCCCAAGCTCCATTTTCACTGGCAGAGGACTGCAGGAGGTGCTCATGGCTGAAAATGGGGGTCAGGAACTCATTTTCACTGGCAGAGCACTTGGGTCACCATAGGCGCCCTCGACATGAATGATGTCATGCTGGCCACACACACCCTAGCCATACCCACCTGAGTCCCCTGAGATCAACCATAACCCTGATGTGACCCTCAGTGAAATCGAGTTTGACACCTCTGAGCTAGAGCATCCCCTTAATCAAAGAAATATTCTCTTCTGTTTTGTTCCAATGATATGTCTCTTGGGAAGCCAGTCAGGAGAGAGATAGATGTAGAACATAGGGGGCAAAACTCAATGTTGCAATTTTAGGGCCCAACCCCTGCCAGATAATCAAGCAAAGCTATAACCCAATCCATTCCATTGGAGCTGCACAGCCACAATCAATTCCAAGCAAACCAGATGACTTTATCAAATAGATATCTAGAATAGCCTTTATAGTAAGACCTTATAGTCCTTAAAGCAGGGGTGTCAAGCTGGCGGCCTCTGGGCCACATGCATTACACACAGGCACACCTACCCTAACTCTGCAAATGGGAAAAACATAGCAAATGTCACATGACAGCAATGTGATGCCATGAGTTTGACACCCATGCCTTATAGTCTTCAGTGGTTCCCCAGTCTCTCCTTACTCAGGAGGAATGAAGATACCTAGGAGCAGGATCACAGATACAATAAGAGCAGAGAAATAAGCAAAGAAGAGCATGCAACTTTCTAGAAATTTATCAGTCCATTTGCTTTCTACCTTGACAAGTTTCTATAGTATAACATACAACAAATTTTATCAGCTCTTGTGTTTTACTTTGATTGAAGTGTCTCAGCTTTATTTATTTATTTATTTATTTATTTATTTATTTATTTATTTATTTATCATTTGTATTTCACATTTCTGATGTGCATAATATAACACAGAAATATAAAACAGCATCTAAAAAAATTAAAATGTTAGAGTTAAAAGTATATATACTTTTATGAATACTGCATTTTCTTCGCTTTGCGCATTATATATTATTCCATTAATTGAAAACCATCATCAAGCATAACCATGTCTCACCTGGTCTTTGCAATTTTGTAAAGCATAAGAGAATCCTTGATCCTACTGTATATTTCAGAAGATAGATCCTTGTGGTTAATGTAATAAGTTCAACCTTTCCGTTCTGATCAAGGCCAATTGCCTATTCTATTTTCCCTATGAGCAAAGTCAGGTGGATACTAGTGAAGGATGTTCATATTTATGTTGAATATTTAGAGAGGTGAGTAGGGTTCATCTCCAAGACGCTGTGCCTATTTTTTTAATCTTCCCCTTAAGTTATGTATGGAATGGAATTCTAGGTGGGAAACATCTCTCTGTAGCTAGAGAGGTGCTAAAGGGCATCCTTCTCTGTTTCATACTTATTCAAGGAGCTGATCCATGAGATCAGGTACATCAAAAGAAGGAGAATATAAAAATTCAAGATGGTGCCATCATGATGGAGTGATTAAGCATTCTACCCAATACACGGCAAAAAGGGACAAGGCTGTGACCATGCATTGTGGATGACATGTTGGCATTTTTCACCCTTCCTATTTATATCTCTGTATGACACTGAGGAGGCTTAGGCCAGTGAACCAAGAATAGAGACCCCTGTCATCTGTCATTGATTTTGCCAAAGAGTAATCCATTTAAGCAAAGTGAACAATTTTGATTGGCTTGAGGTCACACAAGCTATGCATGATAAGTCAGGGGATACACCCCAAAAGCAGAGAGAACCAGGATTGAATTCCAGGAGTACTAAGGGTTGAAATGGATGCCTGAAACATCTGAAAGGCTTAGAGAATCAGCATTACCAGTTACACCTTCAATCTTACCAAAAATACAAAGAAGAGGGTCAATTGTTCAATTCATTCTTGGGGGCTCTGTGGGCTCTTCAAGGTACTGGTGGGAACATCCCCCAGGCTGTACATTTGTTTTCTTAATTTAAATGAAACAGAACTTCATTGTTGAGCTATCCAAGGAGCCTGGATAGCTCAACAGACTAAAAGCCTGTTATTAACATTCAGCTGTCTGCGATTATTGCATGTTCAAATCTCCCCAGGCTCAAGGCTGACTCAGCCTTCCACCCTTTCTAAGGTAGGTAAATTGAGGACCCAGTTTGTGGGGGCAATAAGCTGACTTTGTATAAAATATACAAAACTATGAAGGCTATTGCTTAACGCATTGTAAGCTGCCCTGAGTCTCTGGAGAAGAGCGGCATATAAATCTAATTAAAAAAATAATAATAAAAAATTGTGGGGATAATTAAGGACTTCTAGATCTCCTCAGTAGTATTTGAATTCAGTTCAGCTTCCCTATGCATACCCAGAAGAAGAAAAAAAAGACATAGCTACATCATTAAAATGGCATGTGTATTATTATTTTTTATTAATAATATTACTTTTTAATTGCAAATTATTTTTATTTGGAGCTAACTTGTGTTTGCGGAAAAGGAAAATATATACATTCTTGTTGTTCTGCTAGCAGCAATTTTATATACACCTTTATGCTCCTTGAACAAAGTACAGATTACCAGATGCAATATACAATTCTAGTGCCTTATTCTGAAGTATCCATGGTGAGTGCTCCCTTTCTTGCATCCAGGAGAACTTTGGGGCGGGGGGAGTCTCTTAAATTGATTTATGTAGGCAAAGCAGACCATCTGGAAAGCATCTGGCTTCAGCCAAGTTATTATCTCTAATGCTGAACTTGTAAAATATTCCTCCTCAATACTATAGAATAGAGTAGATGCTAATAAAGGGGGCTAGTGAAAAAGTGGCCAATGCTTATGGAGGTCAAACTTTCATAGGCACAATGGAGCATAGGAACTCTGGGCCTTCCCAAGACCCAGAGAGCTAGCTACATTTCTTATACTTGAGTAGTGGAATGGGGGAAAACCAGTGGTGAAATCCAAATTTTTTTACTACCAGTTATGTGGGCATGGCTTGGGCATGTGTGGCTTGGTGGGTGTGGCAGGGGAAGGATATTGCAAAATCCCCATTCCCTCCCCACACCTGGGGGAAGGATACTGCAAAATCTCCATTCCCACCCCACTCTGGGACCAGCCAGAGATGGTATTTGCCGGTTCTCCAAACTGCTCAAAATTTCCACTACCGATTCTCCAGAACCTGTCAGAACCTGCTGGATTTCATCCCCAGGGGAAAACTGAGGATTTTTAAAGGCATTCCTGACATTTGTGAAATGCGATTTTTGTAATTTATGTAGCTAGAAATTTTTGTAATTTATATAGCTAGAAGTTTAACATGGAAGTTCAGTGGCTTGTTGGAAAAAAAAATATTACAAGTGACATCAGTTCAGAAAAGAGATTTTTAAGAAACCTTTTTATTTAATTCTGATTGCAAAACTTCGTAGAAGGTGTAAGCACCTTTTAATTGGCTGACCTGAGTACCTCCCTCAGCTTGTATTAAAATGATTAGGAAATAGCTTGGTGAGCATTCGTAAATTAAAATCATTTAATTGAAGCTGTGGCCTAAAACTAAAGCAATTGAAGCAGATGGGAGCACCTTAGGATGACCAGAAAGGACAACCTCCCACTGGTTATAAAGACCGTACGTGCTTAAAAATAAAGTTAGCCTTTTGTATGGAAGTATACGAAGAGGCACAAGGCATTCAGCAAGATAATTGGGGTGCCTCGTATTGGTGTTCACAGATGGTCAATTAGCATCTGAAACCTGAAAGAGAATCTACACAAAATGTCTTCAGAGTAGCAGTTCTGAAAAACTAGTTGGGCGATGGGCTTTCAAATGGGGCGTGTTTGTATCATCTTGCAAGAACAAAGTTCTATGGATCCTGATTCCATCTAGTGGTGTAAGCATACTAATGAGGAATGGCTCTCCAGGACTTCAAAAAGGACTTTGAATCCTGGGCCTCTTTGGAGAACAAGTGCTCCAGCATGAAGGCTTTTCATCAGCATTTAGAAATAAGGACATTAATAAATATACAGTAGTAACTGTTGCACATCAAATATTTTTTTAGTCCAGGTGAAAAGAAAGAAGCCAACTTTATCCTTCTGGGGCTCTGGATTTTCAACCATAATAAGAGCTGTGAAAACAGCAATACATACTGTATATAAAATAATTACTTTTCCACATCAACTGGCATTACTCCAGTCATGTTCTTAAAACAATATAGATTGAACGGAATCGCTGATAAGAAACGGCAAAGAAGCAATTTAGAATTACAATAATAAAATGGATGCTAGTTGCTCCAGTCTATTCACCATGAATTACCTTCAATATATCTGGCATGTCTGAATTTCTAGTGTAGTTTCCTTGTAATTACCTAGTTGCCTTGAAGGGACAGTAGTTCCTCTATCAGCCTTTTAAATTAAGTCCAGGGAAGTTGAGAGAAATGCTTATTTAGGCAAAGGAAGAACACCAGCAAAATGAAAATAGAGGCAAAAGCACATTAAATATCAAAGAAATGATGTCACAAACTTAGTACTCCATCTCTTTGTGAAATCTGCAAAGCAATTCTTCTGAAATAATTTCTTGCAGTAAGAAAGGCTATTCTTTCCTCTGTGATGATTGCAAATGTTTTTTTTTTAATGAAATCCAACCAGCAGCTGTTCTAATTTGTTGCTGCATAAGGCCATAGCTTACATTACCTTTTCTGCCCGTCTTTGGAAAATAAGAAAAATGTAGCCGAAGGACACCAATGAGCTCTTCCTAATGTCATAGCAAATATTATAAAGAAATGCAGCTTGATGGACTTGTGTTTACCTGGTATTATGTGTTTTGAATTTTTGATTGGCTTTTCCTAGTGCATTAGCTCAGGTGTCCATTTTGTTCCTCCAAAGCAGATTTGGAGAAATGTTGTAAAAAAGAAGAACTTTTCAGGACTTCACAGTTGTTCCTCCCAGCTATCCCAGAGCTATTGGTGTCCTTCCTGCACTAATTTTTGTGGTGGTGTTGGATAATAACTGTTAACAGTGTTTCAATATCTCAGGGGCTGCCACAAAGAATAGAATAGAGTAGAGTAGAGTAGAGTAGAGTAGAGTAGAGTAGAGTAGAGTAGAGTAGAATAGAATAGAATAGAATAGAATAGAATAGAATAGAATAGAATAGAATAGAATAGAATAGAATAGAATTCTTTATTGGGCAAGTGTGATTGGACACACACAAGGAATTTGTCTTTGGTGCATATGCTCTCAGTGTACCTAAAAAGACAAGATACACTCGTCAAGAATCACAAGGCAAAACACCCAGTGACGGTCATACAGTACAATAAGCAATCAAATCATACTAGGAAAAAAATCAATATCAACACAAGTCACAAGGATATAAGCACCAAAGTTACAGTCATGTAGTCACAAGTGGGAGGAACGACGAGAAGACCAATAACAACAGTAATGCAGCCTTAGTGAATAGTTTGACAGTTTGAGGGAATTGTTTAGCAGAGTGATGGTGTTTGGGAAAAAACAGTTCTTGTGTCTAGTTGTCTTGGTGTGCAATGCTCTATAGCGCTGTTTTGAGGGTAGGAGTTGAAACAATTTATGTCCTGAATGCGAGGGGTCTATAAATATTTTCACAGCCCTCTTTTTGACTCGTGCAGTATATAAGTCCTAAGTGGAAGACAGGTTGGTAGTAATTGTTTTTTTTCTGCAATTCTAATTATCCTCTGAAGTCTGTGTCTGTCTTGTTGGGTTACAGAACCAAACCAGACAGTTATAGAGGTGCAGATGACAGACTCAATAGTTCCTCTGTAGAACTGTATCAGCAGCTCCTTGGGCAGTTTGAAGAGGGAGTCAAGCTATTCTCCAAAGCACCTGAAGGTAGGACAAAAAGCAATGGGTGGAAACTAATCAAGGAGAGAAGCAACTTAGAACTAAGGAGAAATTTCCTGACAGTTAGAACAATTAATCAGTGGAACAACTTGCCTCCAGAAGTTGTGAATGCTCCAACACTGGAAGTTTTAAAGAAGATTTTGGATAGCCATTTGTCTGAAGTGGTGTAGAGTTTCTTGCCTAAGCAGGGGATTGGACTAGAAGACCTCCAAGGTTCCTTCCAACTCTTCTATTCTATTCTATTCTATTCTATTCTATTCTATTCTATTCTATTCTATTCTATTCTATTCTATTCTATTCTATTCTATTCTAATACAATCAAAGCAGAAAATGATTACTAAATGCAAGAACAATACTATTCGATGAATTACATTTTAATTAGATTGCATCCACTTCATGCTGCCCATGTTCCCAGCAGGCTCCTAGAAGGCTACATAAAAATATCTTGCAATAGTGATCTCAAGAAGTTGAGAATTTTATGCCACGTAAAGCCACAACTTAGAGAGGCTATTTCCCACTTTTCTTCTTCTGAGGTTTAAATAAGATTAAAGCTGATGTGTTTAGATTCTGAAAATATTTACAGTAACCATTTTCTGTGGAGAGGTATTTTGGTCTTTTTGTTCCCTTTTTGCTTTGTTGATTATTATTTTTTTTTTTGCACAATGAACAACCAAGCTCAGAGAGAACCAAGCACCCCTCAGAAGTTAGTGTTTTTATGTGTGTGTTATAATCTGGCCCTGTTCCTAGCATTTTACTGGGATTCAATGACACTTTTCATTTCTAAAGCTGCTATATTTTTCCTGTGAGGGCATCCACTGTTTTTCTTAGCAGCAAAAATCCCTTAAAAAGGAAAGACAGATTAAGCCCACAATGTCATTTGAATAATAGTGCCAGAAATCATCCTTTCATCAGTTATGCCTAAAGTGAAAATATCAGAATCTTCACATGTGTATGTCTGCTGATGTTTGTATTTAGAAGGAGTGAATTAATTAGCATGGAAGAAGTGTTTTGAAGATAAAACACATTTTGTAAAGACTAAGCATTAATTTTGTCACAGCCTTGTAATCACCTCCAGATGCTCCACAAATTAGTTCCCTAATAAGACTTTAATGGTGCTCATTTATCTTTTCCATATCAGGTGTGGGTCACACTTGTTAAAACAGCTTCTTTCTCTTAGGTAAGGAGTATTTCCATAAGCAGTGTTTAAATTGCTTTTAAGTTTTTGTGTGCTGATCATGTCAACGTCCGTTCATTCTTCATTCCAAAGAGGAGAGTATAATCAACGTAAGTAAACATTCCTGACCGTGTTGGTTTTACATTCATCTTACAAACTACTTGAGTTAAGCAATTTATGCTATAGGCACGAATACATTAAGACCGCTTTCCCCAATCTCCTCGTTTCCCAATGAAGTGGAGCTTTTGGAAATCCCAGATAGCATAATTACTATACGTTGTTTGGAATTGGGATTGGAAATTGCTGCCTTAAATAACAAATGTAATGTAATGCCTTTAGATTATACAATAATTAATCCATTGGTAAGCAAAGGTGATTGATACTTGTATCATGATACTTAATATATAATAGCTAGCATGGTAATTGTAGTCTGTTCTAAGTTGAATAAAAATCATCAGTGAGCCATGTGTATTAAAATAACGTGATATTTGGATACATGAGTTGAAATACAGTCTCATGAAATGACACCTCAGTTTTATTTTCCATTTCCTGAGTGTATCTGCAGTCTAATATCCAGGTCTGGACCCCAAATATTTAAGATATAGAAACAAAGATAGATTCAAACGGGAGTGGGGTCCAATAGAAAAGTAAGATGGTAGCATGGAACCCAAGTTCCTTGAAGGAAGTTTGAAGGAAAAGTACATTTTCTTTAAAGGATGCTGTCATGTGACAAGCTTGGAAAAGAAAAGGCTATGTAGTCTGGAACATGAGAGCATATTAGAGCATATTAGCATGAGAGATTAGAATTGTTATGTATTGAAATGAATAGTTGAAGTTCTCACTCAGGTCCCCTGTTGAAGCGGGAAAATACTTGGTTGACTGGCTGACAGCTTCCTATAAAATGAACGCTGTCAGCCAGGGAGTTGAGCTGTTAGCGTATGAACTCAATGAGCTTCGCCTCCATTCTTCACCCAGAATCTAACAAGAATTGTTAGGTAGAAGAGGGAAGATGTTTTATTTAATCCCAGAAAATGGATTACACTACATGGTCTTAAGTTATAGCAAAGTAGTCTCACCTGAATGTTAGGAAAAATATTAGCATTGGAATAATTAACTTGAAATGGTAGTAGATGGTCTCTTATTATAGGTCTTCAGAAGTTGGACAATTTCCTGGTGGGGATATTTTCTACCAAAGCAGGAAGAAGTACCAGATGTCCAGTAATAGTTTCTGCAACTCTATAATGTTGACATTTCACTTGAATGCTGTCTAACTAAGAGAAGATAAAGCTGCTTGATAGGTCTTAGATTTTGCGCCATTGTTTTGTATATAAATTATCCATCCCTCTAGAAATCATGCTTTGAAATGTTCTTTGACAAATACATGGATCTTGATTTATTGGTTTGAAGGTTCAGGTCTTCTTTATCATCAACAAGTGAATACTGAAAGCTGAAAGATACTAAGTCACATGTGGTCTAATTAAGAGATCCCACACACCCACTTTGTGGCCTGTTTCTGTTGCTTGAAGTATTTCTAGCAGGATTACCAGATTCTGTAACAGTTTTGTTCCCTATGCCATCCATCTGGTAAACTTGAAAGATTTGTTTTTCTCGCCATGTACTTGTATACATCCAAACTACGGTAGACTCAGGTGTGAAATGCTACTGGTTCGGACCAGTTCAGCCAAATCGGTAGCAATGGCAGCGGCTGGTTTGGAGAACCGATAGCAACAGTAGTGCGAGGTTCCGCCCACCTGCCTGGTCGTCGTTACTTCCTGGTTTTAACCTCTGTGTACGTGCAGAAGGGTTTGCGCATGTGCAGAGGGTCCATGCATGGCATGTGCACTTTCGAACCGGTAGGGAAGGTAAGTAGATTTCACCCCTGGGTAGACTGTTGTCTCTGTTATATATATGAGTATATGCAAAAAAATAATAATTGTTGCTTATGTAGTATATATTGGAGGTGGTGAGCCTTTGAGAGCTATATGCAATGAGATTTCATTTTAATATATGTCAATTAGTGTACATTGAAAGTGACAATAAAATTATTCTAAGTCTAAGAGAATAGGTGAAGGTCAAATGTCTTTTGAAGCTAGGCTCTTTAACAGTTAAAATGAAAACATATAATTAAGCTGTTCACAACTTTTTTTAAAATTAGACAAGTGGATTTCCATCTGCTTTACACTGTCGGCTTATTGAAGCCACTTTAATATTTTCATGTCAAGTGAAGAGGTATTTGTTTTAAAGTGATTGTTCCAGCATGACAAATCAATGATCCTCTGCAAGCAATAAGCCAGCTAGTGAGCAGGACTGTCATAAAGCATGTGCTGGTACAAGTGTTTCAGAGTTTTTATCACTTCCCACAGAAGCAGGAAGTGACAGGGTGGCACAGATCTTTAAAACCGGCTACGGCTGACTTAACCTAAGTACTAACAAGGCTATTTAAACGTAACAATCTGTTCTAGTTCCATTCCATTAGAGTAGAAAATGAGATTTGGGTACTCTTTGTTTGGTGAAATAACTTTATCCCACTGTGCTATCATCATACAAGCTTCAGCCAGCAACTGATCTTGAGTTGGTTATCTACCTTGAGAGTTTGTAGCCATGTCCTGCACTGCCAGTCAACGCTGAGATTTGCAGATAATGGCTTTGTTGCAGGAAAGCAGTTATTTAATCAGCTGGTACTTGTGCAGTTGGATAGCTTGCTGAATTGGAAGTCGATCAGTATGAGCTAAAGTAGCTTAAATATGAAGAAAAGTCATTGAGTGAACTCTACTGGCTTTCCAGTGATGGAACTCTCTTCATTTTTCCTACAGCTTTACATGTGCTCATTGGGGCAGATTGGATGGCCATTTTCACCTCTAAAGGGATAATGAGGTTACTATAGGAAACAAGAAGGATGAAGTTTTGCAATCTGGAAAAACAAATCTATTTGGGTGAAGCTTTCATTCAATACTCCTAACCTTCAATGAAACTTGGAAGATGGAAAGAAGGACATCTGCAATTGAAACATTGCTTTAAATCTTGTGTTTCCTTTGTCCAGCTGCATTCCTACATTCCCTAAAGCTGATATGTCAATACATTTTTAAACAGAAATAGTTAACGCAATAGCTGATAACCTTCACTGTGAATAGTAATTTCTTGCCTTGTAGGATATTGTGGGGAAAAGTTACCACAGCACTATGTAAGTCACTTGCTTGCCAAGTTACCACATCTTATTGAAGGAAGGGATGAATCTATGAATTTGGCTTTCTTTCAAATTATAACCAAACAGGATATGGTAATTTGAAAAACTAGGTCCTTCTTTGCTCTTTTCCCTGCCTCGTTCCCACTTGCTATGATTTAGCAAGTGGGAACGAGGCAGGGGAAAGAGCAAAGAAGGACAGTGAGAAACATAAGATGACTGAGAAAGGAGGATGAACCTTTTGTTCTATTAATATGGTGCTCTTACTGTTCTCTAAATTTTGCTGTTATAAATTTACCCAATTTCTGGAACTCAAAGAAGCCCAAGAGCTGCCACAGGCAGTCCTGGATGCACTGTTGAGAGACAGGCCTAGTGCTTTCTCACGTTACTTGAAATAAATAAAACCAAGCTGGGATTAGGTGAAGGCAATGCAGCTCCTAGAAATATACCATCTGGTTCTCTTTTGGCTTAATGGGGCTGATAAACAGGGCACCACAGCAGACTCTGGTTTTCTCAGTGAAGATGAAGAGAACATCTCTATGAAATAGTAACACTTCAAAACGTTGCAAGTGTGTATGTGTATGTGTGTAAGTCCCCCCACGTGTGTGTGTGTGTGTGTGTGTGTGAGAGAGAGAGAGAGAGAGAGGGCGGGAGGGAAGGAGGGAGGGAGGGAGGGAGGGAGGGGGAGAGAGAGAGAGAACATGCAAAAGTCACTATTAAACTGAAAAGTTGAAGTTCCATGAAGCACCATAATGGCTATAAATTTTTGACCATCTGCTTAACTGTACTGTGTCAAAGCAAAATTTCAGTGGTAAATTTCAGCATGACTCATCGCCCAGAGTAGAGGTGTTGCAGCTCACTTGGATTGAGTAGCTTTGTTTATTTAATTCAAATTTGTTATAGCCATCCAATTCTAATGGACACCTGGTGATACATGAAACACTGTCACTGAATTTAAGCAGTAACTGAGAGTAAGCTCCTATGCAAATATTACACATATAAATTAGAACTATACGGACTAAGTTAAATATGGCTTGTTATTTATGATCCTATATATTGTACAAACATGGTAGACATGGGTATAAATCATTGGTGCAACTCTAACAGCAACAAGAGAAAAATACTTGATTAAAAAATTGCCTATTATTGGTGAATGGTGTTACTGCAATAATTCCATCAATATTCAACTGAAAAAAATGGGAGGGTCAATGGTATCCTTGACTATTCTTTTTTTTCTTTTTCTTCTTCTTAATGACTACTAGAAATAGATGTTCTATTAAGAAAGGACATTTAGCTGTTATTTGGGTTTTTTAAATCCTGTCTTTTATTTATTTATAAATCCCTCTCCCTCTCCCCTTCCATCTATCATCTCTATCATCTCTTTCTATCATCTCTGTATCATCTATCATATCTATCTATCCATCCCTCCATTTCTATTATCTATCTACCTATCATATATCCATCCATATCTATCTATATCTATCTATCTATCTATCTATCTATCTATCTATCTATCTATCTATCTATCTATCTATCTATCTATTTATCTATCATCCAGTAGTGGGATTCAAGTAATTTAACAGCCGGTTCTCTGCCCTAATGATTTCTTCCAACAACCAGTTTGCCAAACTGCTCAGAAAGTTAACAACTGATTCTCCCGAAGTGGTGTGAACTGGCTGAATTCCACCACTGCTATCATCTATCTATCTATCTACCCTGTTTCCCCCAAAATAAGACAAGATAATAAGCCCAATCGGGCTTTTGAACACATGGCAATAAGAGTAAGCACTTATTTCAGGGTTAAAAAAAACATGACAGGGTCTTATTTTCGGGGAAACATGGTATCTATCTATCTATCTATCATCTATCTATCTATCTATCTATCTATCTATCTATCTATCTATCTATCTATCTATCTAATATTGGTAAAATTAGTTAAAATTCTGCCTCCTATCATCCCCACAATGACCCTGTGAGGTGGGCTGGGCTGAGACAGAATGACTGGCCAGCTTTCATGGCTAAGAACTGACCTTGCTGAGTCAGTGATGCTACCTGAGGCTTACCAGAGATGCCTTTAAGCAAGGCAAACAATTTGAAACGTTCAGTTTACTTCTGGGCAGCTTTTTGAAATAAGCTGTGGATTTCTAACCAATTATTGCATTCTTTTCAGATTGATCATCAAACTTCAAAAAGGGTCCAGACAGCAGACTTGCTTCAAAATTGTTTCAAAGAACAAAACTATTAATTTAAAATCAAGATGTATAGAGCATAATATTTAATAAACTGTACAGAATGCACGGTTATTATTATTCTGTTTTCCTCAATATCATATAGTAGTCCATTGGGGGAAAAGTATGATCATGCCACACATTTTAAATATTTTTTAAAAAAGAAACACTGCTGTGGAAACATTATATTAGGTATTTAGTCCAATGTGCATTTGATATTTATATTAAACATTTGATTAGGCAAAGAACGCTGCCATCACTATTTCTCCAAGAAAATGGAGCCCTTCATATTATGGAAAAATATATATTATACAAACATATAGAAAATACTAGCGAAGTGCATGGGCATTAACATTCAGAAGCTTTAATAATATAGATTTTAAATGCTTAAGACCTCCTTTCCTGTTGATTTGGAACAGCAGTTCAAATCAACCACTTGAGCTCTTTGCCTTTAATCTTTCTTTGACGATGGAGATGTTTTATTATGGTTTTAGGGCTTTGTGCAATTCTTGTATGCTGTCAAATGTCTATACAATTTGATTTTTTAATCTGTAGATAAAATCAATGTTCAAAGGAGATGTTTAAGTATGCCCAATTTGAAGGAGAGAACAGTTTCCGACATGATGCTAAAAACAGGAGGAGCAGAATTAAAAGTGCCTCAGTATGCCACATTCTCCTATATAGTACCCAAAATGTAATTTATACACAAGTGTCCAATCCAGGTAGTCCTCGATTTATGGCCATAATTGAGGCCATAATTTTTGTGGCTAAGTGAGACATTTTTAAAGTCAATTTTTCCCTATATTATGACCTTTATTGCTGTAGTTGTTAAGCGAAACACTGTAGTTGTTAAGTTACTAATATGGTAGTTAAGTGAATCTGGCTTCCCCACTGATTTTGCTTGTCAGAAAGTCAGAAAAGGTGATCACATGACCCCAGGACACTACAACCATCATAAATATGAGTCAGTTGCCAAGCGGATGAATTTTGGTCATGTGACCATGAGGATGCTTCAACGGTCGTAAGTGTGAAAAACGGTCCTAAGTCATTTTTTTTCAGTGCTGCTGTAACTTTGAATGGTCACTAAATGAACTGTTGTAAGTCAAGGGCTACCTGTACAAAGCTTCAGGAACTCCAGGCACAAATACAGCATGAATATTTATTGTGTATGAACACAATACATAATGTGCTCATAAAATATATTTGGCAAGTGAATCTTTAATACATCTACACGTTAGGGATTCTCACTGCTCTTCCCTTTAATTGAAATATCTTAGTCCTTTCCATAAAAAGCAAACACTATATTTATATCCCAAAGGTGCTTTTTCAGGAGGCAACTGGACTTTGTTTTTTCTTTCGAAGTCGTTTCGCTTCTCATCCAAGAATCTTCTTCAGCTCTGACAGGATAGTTTTTTTTTATTTGCTTTATATGCCGCCTTTCTCCGGAGACTCAGGGCAGCTTACAATGAGTTAAGCAATAGCCTTCATACTTTTGTATATTTTATACAAAGTCAGCTTAAACTGGGTTCTTAATTTACCTACCTTAGAAAGGATGGAAGGCTACGGAAATGTGTTCTTTTTTTTGTATCTATGTCCCATAAATATGAGTGCCACCCTTTCTGCAAGTCGTGACCTTCTAACGCTAAAATTCTCTTATTTTCCAAAGTGGCCCACTCCCTTATCCATACTAACTTGGCGGCCCTAAAATATGTTTCCCAATCCGGGAGGCCAAATCCTCCCATATTTCTTTTCCCCTGTAGCACTTTAAGTGAAATCCTCCCATATAAATTCCCTAATGTTTTTATTTAATTCTAAGAAATTTTTTTTATCCAAATTCACTGGTATATTTTGGTATAAGAATAAAATTTTGGGGGGGATGTTCATTTTGATCGCGGCTATCTTACCTATAAGTGACAATTTGATTTTCTTCCATTTGTTCAAATCTTGTTTTATTTTTTGAAGTAGGGGGGTAACTTACAGTGAATTTACAGTAATTGCAGACAGCTGGTGTTTAATTACAATGCTTTAGTCTGCTGAGCTATCTAGGCTCCTAGAAAGTTGGGAATGGAAGGATTTATATTCTAAAAGGATGCATATTACCAGCTGTCTGCAAGGAATGTAAATCCTTCTGTTCCCCATTATCCTGTCAGAGCTGAAGAAACTTCTTGGATGAGAAGTGAAACCAGTGGTAGGTTTCTACCGGTTGCCACAACCCGGTTGTGGCGGCGGCGGGAGGTTCCGCCCACCCGCCTGGATGTCATCATGGATGTTCTGCCCATGCGCAGAAGGTTCTGCGCATGCGCAGAAGTGTAGTGTGCACATTCCCAGTTCTGAACCAGTAGCAAAGGTAAGAGGAACCCACTACTGAGTGAAATGTCATTGAAAGAAAAAACAAGATTTTCAGGTGTCTCCTGAAAAAGCACCTTTGGGACAACCATGACCTGGATGACTGAGAATCTCTATAGACTTTTAATTAAATTTATATGTGGATGATATGTTCATTCTTACATATCACAATAATGATTGTGATGTGATGATGTAACTACTTTCATTATGGTTTATCCTAGAGTCAAAGACATTATAGGATGAAAGATGAAATTGCATTGCTAGCCACATCCTGCTCACAGATATGGGGGGGGGGGGGGGGGAGAAAATCTGGCAGTGCTATCCAAAGCTGCAAAGAAATTTTCAGAAAATCCTGTGTAAGGCTGTTGAGTCCCACTAAAACCAAGTAAGGCTAAAAGGTGAGACTCAAAATTACACACAACTACCAACATAAACTGTACAATTTCATTCTATAATGCTCCATTTGGGTTGAAAGTAAGGGGGGAAAAATGGACACATCACACATACGTAACTTGCTGCTTTATTCATTTTAAGGGATTTTTCCCCCCCTGTTTCATATTGCTTTTAGACGTACACCCTGAAATGGCAGTATTGGAATATATCACAGGCATATTTGTAAAAGAATCTTTTTGTTAGCATTACTGCTCAGATTCCTATTGCAATTTGATGATTTTTCTCTTTAATTCCCAGGGCAGGACAGAGGTTGCACTCCCTTTATTTCCAAGGCCTTGCTGAAGTTAATCTCCAGTGGTTTAGCTGTCCCTTTGATGAGTTTCAGAGACCTAATGCAGCCTTTGAATCGAATGTTAGTGGTCAGGCCAAACTGCTTCAATCCATCTGGGAGGGGAGAGATAAAGAAAAGAAAGTAGGATCTTTCAGATCTTGAGGTTTTTTTCTTTTTTTAAAGAAATCTTTTTCTGTAAGTAGATAACTGTGTAAACTGGTACCAAATGTCTTTCTATACACACACACACACACACACACACACACACACGTGTGTGTGTGTGTGTATGTATGTCTTTGGTTATTCGGGTCTTTTCCCGCGTAGAATTGGATGTGTCTTGGCGACATTTCGACGAAGTCTCATTCATCATCTTCAGGCTGGTGTTCTCGGCTTCGTGCTTCCAGGAGCAATGCTGGAAGCACATTGCTTCCAATGCAATGCTCCTGGAAGCACGAAGTCGAGAACACCAGCCTGAAGATGACGAATGAGACTTCGTCGAAACGTCGCCAAGACACATCCAATTCTACGCGGGAGAACACCCGAACAACCAAAGACCTACATATAAACACTCGCAAAAACCTAAGAAAACACACACACACACACACACACACACACACACACACACACACATATATATATATATACTCATATGCAGAGATGTTAGTTGTAGATATATGGTACAGAAACAATTGTCATAGAACAGGGGTGTCAAACTCGATTTCATTGAGGGCCACATCAGGGTTGTGTTTGACCTCAGAGGGCTGGGGTGGGCATGGCCAGCTCATCATTGGTGTCGTGGGCACCTGTGGTGCCTGAGTGCTCTGCCAGTGAAAACAGGCTCCTGAGCTCTGTTTTTGCCTGCGACTGCCTCTTGCAACCCTCTGCCAGCGAAAACAGAACTCGGGAGGGCTGCCCGCAGCTGTTGTGAACTCCATTTTTGCTGGAAGAGGCACTGTGGGCCGGTCCTTCACTGTTTCCAGGGCAGCCCCGCGGGACAGTTCTAAGCACCCCATGGGCTGGATCTGGCCCCCGGGCTTTGAGTTTGACGCCTCTGTCATAGAATAATAAAACTTATATTACAGCAATTTTAAAAAAATATATTTTTAATAACTGAATAACATCAAAACCATACTTTCAGATTGTACTTTACCCCTAGAAAATCAGAATAGAATAGAATAATAGAAAAAAGAATAGAATAATAAAAAAAGAATAGAAAAAAATAGAATAGAAAAAAGAATAGAAAAAATAGAATAGAAAAAATATAGAATAGAAAAAATATAGAATAGAATAGAATAGAATAGAATAGAATAGAATAGAATAGAATAGAATAGAATAGACTAGAATAGGGAAGGGAAGGAAAAGAAAGGGAAAAGGGAAAAGAGGAGGGGAGAAGAGAAGAGAAGAGAGCAGAGGAGGGGAGGGGAGGGGAGAGGAGAGGAGAGGAGAGGAGAGGAGAGGAGAGGAGAGGAGAGGAGAAGAGAAGAGAAGAGAAGAGAAAAGAAGAGAAGAGAAGAGAAATCTTAATTGGCCAAATGTGATTGGACACATTTATCTCTGGTGCACAGGCACAAGTTATTCATAGGCACAAGTTACTCAGCTATTTACTAGTTTTTGCTATGCCATGGGGTAATCACCACTTATCACAACATGTTATGATTTTAATCCCATCCAGGGCACACTAATCGAGGTGATAATGATATGTAATAACTTTTCTGTTCAATATGAGCAAAATGATGAAACATAAAATGAGCAAGCAAATAACCGGGCAAATAAATGGGAACCTTAGATGCAAAACACAGTTCAAAAGTTGAATTTGGAACAGAAATGCTTAAAAATAAAAGTTTTTTTTCCCATGATGCTTGCAAACACTACATTTTCAACATGCGTTGCAGTTGCTGTTGTCTATTTAGCACCACTCTGTCTAGATCATGTGCATTTGTATAATTTCTTGGTTTCAAAAATTTTACTTTATGAAACACTGAATAGAATTTCATACAATGGATTCCATTGGGGTTTGGTGGCTGTAATAAAAGTAATAAATAATAATGAAGAATAGTAACTGCAGCATTGGCCTGCTTTATTTACTCACCAGGATATCCCCCAACAAAGATAGGATCATTTGTCTCTGCTGAAGTGGAAGCTGCATTAGGACTGATCCCTTCCACATGCTGATCATCCACTGTCAGCATTAAACGATGCTTTATCTTGTGTGCCACAACTCTATGCCACTGCCCATCACACAAACTCCCTGGTATAGCAGGTTCATAAATGGCCGAAAACCGACCGGCACCGTTATCGACATGGAACATCACCTATGTGAGAAATTACACAAACGAACAAACAAACGAACAAACAAACAAACAAACAAACAAACAAACAATTTAGTCAAACAATTTAGCCACATAACTTGGAAGAGACCGTGATACCATGTGTAGGCCTGGCTTTCCCATTCAACATATTGAGACTTAATTATCCTTTTCAGCAAAAGCTGCGATTAAATTCTTAACCAATGTAAATGAATAAATATTCTGAATTCAAGGATCCACTTGAAATTAATTTATAACTGAGAAGCAATTTTTGCAAGAAAGCACAAATTATGGATCATACTGTTTGTCAATTGATTGCTGCCAAAATCTAAAATGGATAATAGACCCACAACAGTGCTACAGCAAGAGGGCTTGATTATTTCAATGTTTGTACAAGCTGGCTATTTGTATTCAAGCAGCATTTATTTTAGAAATAATTTAGCAGAACCAAAATGAGATTTTGGAAAGGGAAGCAGAAGTTTAATTAGAAGGGATTTTGCAAGACTGTTCTAACAAATGCAGATTAAGTTCATAATAATACTTTAACTGTGAAAATGTTATGGAATACGCCCCCTCCCCCAATTTAAATTTGTAGTAGTTTGTTAGACTGTACTCTGTATTGCAAATCAACTGTATTGCAAAGATCACTGGCTACAGGGAGCATCCATTTCATGCTTAAAAAGAAAACAGTGTTCAAGATACTGATGTGGAACAATGGATGAGTAACATGGCTCAGTATTCTTTGACAGAGTCGCTTTAGGGCTGCTAAGAAACAACATTTAATTAGATTCTTTCCTAACAGTTCAATACTCACATTTTCATTTACCAACTCAATGCCAAGGCCATCCATTTTTTGACTGCTGATTCCCAATAGAACCCCATTTGTCCGTGTTGTACGAAATTCAAATTCCACCTGTAAATCTAGTCCCACTTTATATGCTCCAACTAAGGAATAAGGAAAGAAAAGCAGTAAGTAAGAATAATGCAAGATAATTTTTCTACACTGTACGGAGATGCAGGTACCACTGCACTAAGGACAACATTTGTATTTCACAGTTACTTTATATACCAAATGGCTTTGGGGAACGATAGTACGGCATATGATACATTTCTTCACCTGTTGACACCGTGTGTAACAGTCACATTTCTTAATCAGATTGGCAGATATGTATCTATTGCTACCTGTACATACAGAGAGCTATTTCAAATAGCATCTCATAGTGTCAAGATTTGTAATTAATCTATTCCGAATCTTATTATAAATCAGAACTGAACAATCTTGTATAGATATTAAACATGATGATTATTACCATCACTCTAATATGTTATTATGCCTCAAGGGCAACATTCTTGTCATTAAAGAATTTCAAATTCAACAAGCCTCAGAAGATGAAACTGTTCTTCTGTGTCTGTTCTACACTTTTGAGTTGTTATTCTCTGTTATCATTCCTCCCTTGGCAACTATCTAAACAGAAGGGCCTAACCAGGATTTTAAAAATGTTCATGTAGCAATAAAGAATATTTGTCACTCAGGGTTGAAATGAGGAATTCTTGGTGCTCTCTATGCTTGGTTGTTTTGAGGCAGACTTTTCATTAACTAAACTATGCAACATAATCATATTACCTAGTTTGGATAATGAAATATCTGCAAGAAACTAAGCTCAAAAAACACCAAGGATCCTCAAGTGTTCATTTAAGAGCAGATTTTAAGATGGTATTACCTGTTTTAGCAAATCCGGTCCCTGCAAAGTAGGTTCCTTCCTCTGGATTGACAAAGCATCTTCCAACATTGTAGATGGAGGTAGGATTATTCAGATCAATGGGAGCTTCTGACATTTGAAAGTTTCGCATACATCCATCAATGCTGTAGACAATCTGTAGTCAGGGTAAAAATACTTAAGAAAATTAGTTGCCTTTCTAAAATACTTTATTCTTACAACATCCATTTTTTTAATCTATTGTTTTCAACTTTATGACAGGAATTATCCTACTTATAGGACTATTAAAATGTATTTCTGATACATTTGTTTTCCGATATCGAGTTGCCTTTTTAAAAGATGTAGTGAAGATAATACCCAAAATGGTTGGATGCTTATCAAATTATATTGGAAGTATAAAATATTAGTTTGTTTCAAAATGGTTCTTTTTCTTATCTTTATATATTTCTTATATGTATTTTCATTTTCCAAAAGTTACCTTGTTGTTAGCATTTGTACCTCTATGAGATCAGATCATGTTTATAGTAAAAACTGATGCAACCCCATGCTGTCTACCACTCTCAAACTCTTGAGCCAATCCTGAAAGATACCATGATTGATGGTATCGAAGGCTGTTGATTGATTAAAACCAGAGAACCAGAATGGATACCTCACCATCAACCTAATTTTGTCAGAAATTGGTTACGACATGATCTATGCCATCTCAGTACTCACTATATATCCAACCTGACTGTAAAATGCTTCATTAACTTCTCAGCCACACTTCCCTCAAAATGGAAGGTTGGATATAGATGAAAATGGTTCAGTACTGTTAGATTCAGGGATGGTTTATTGATGAGATGGATAACCACCTCAATGCACATAAGGATGCACCACGTGAATCCAACCATACAGTATGTTGTCATTCAGGAAACCTTATCTAAACAGTGGGGCATGGATCTAATACACAAGTGACTGCACTTACAGCTACAGGTATCCTGCCACTTCCTTAGAATGCACAGGCTAAGTTCTTCTCACATATCTTAAAGACCAAGTTTTGGTAAATTCCACCAGATTCACATAGCTGGAATTCAATTTAGAGAGGATTTGAAGGGCTTTATCCAATGTCCATTAAATACCTTGAATGTTTCTTGTAATCATCCTGCAAGAAGGACCAGGTCCCCTTGAACAGGTTCATCAGCCAGCAATCTATAGATAAGTGCTGAAAAATAATCCTTTCACTCTTCTTGCTATAAGGTAATTCATAATAAAAGTTCTGCCTACTGTTCACTTGGATTTGCCATTAGTCTTTCTCTGTTAGCATTTTCTTTTGTTCCCCCAACCCCCCCCCCTTTTTTTTTTTTACTGTTTTCTCTACAATAAACCCTTTCTTCTTGTTTGGTCATACTTTCATTAGCAGAACAATTTGTTACTAAGCAATTTCTCCTACAAAGGTTCCTGCTACTCTGGAATAGCAGTAAATTACAGTATGAATTCACTATACATATAAGGTTTTATTTGATTTATATTGTACAAAGCAATTACATCCCTATTCATGTAAAAATGGTTTTGGAAGAGTAGTAAAAAAATTGCAATCAAGAGTTTGGTGAACATTAGAAAAATAAGTGATAGAGGAATGATGTTTAATGAAAATGTATAGGAAAATGTATTAATGTGGAACACCTGGTGTCAGGTAACTAAGTTTTGATTAAAAGTTATGGCTAATCATTCTCAGCTGATTTCTTTGAAAGAGTTTTAGGATGTCTGTTTGTTGTAGCCACATCTTACCTATGTTGAAGGACCTCTAGATGGTTTATACAGATCTTTTCCCCATCTCCAATGTTATTCTATCAATTTATGAAATAGATTGAGCTGGGTAATAGTGATTAGTCCAAAGTGTGTTTCAGGGCTGAGTAAAGCCCAACACTAAGAACAGTGATTTTATAAAAGGAAGACCAGAATGTAGGGATACATGAATTTTCTATATCCAAAACATTAACCTGTGGTTGCCATACACACTGGGATTAAGCCCCACTGAGCTTGCTTCCAGATAGGAATGCATAGTACACTACTGTTAATACACTTTTATGAACAGTGGTTGAGGTCTACAGTACCATTTGTCCCACAGTTTTTAGGACTGCTGCAGTAATTATATTACATCGTATCTAGGTTGAAGAGAACCAACCTAGAAATAAGAAAAATTTTCCTGATAGTTAGAACAATTAATCAGTGGAAGAGTTTGCTTTCAGAAGTTGTGGGTAGTCCCTCACTGGAAAGTTTTAAGAAGAGATTGGACAACCACTTGTCTGAAATGGTATAGGGCAGTGATGGGGAACCTTTTCGGCACTGAGTGCAAAACACTAGCATGCGCGTGCATGCTAGAAACTGGAAGAGCAGCTGCCCAGTGCGCATGCATTTGCCGGGAAGATGATCTTTTGCTTTCCAGAGCGTGCATGCGCACCAGCCAGCTGGTCTTTGTGCATGCATGTGTACCAGAAACCGGAAGACCAGGTGCTTTGTGCACATGCACATGCCGGAAACCAGAAGATCATCTTCCCAGCAGGCACATGCGCCCCGGGCAGCTGTTCTTCTGGTTTCTCCTGCATGCATGAAGACCAGCTGGCTTGCACTCCAGAACCTGGAAGAGCAAGAAGCAATGGCTCGTGTGCCCAGAGGGATGGCTCTGCGTGCCACTTCCAGCACATGTGCCATAGGTTCGCCATCACGGGTCTAGGTTCCCCTGTTTGAGCAGGAGATTGGACTAGAAGACCTCCAAAGTCCCTTCCAACTCTGTTAATCTGTTCCGTTTTCTGTTCAAAGACAAGCTGCACTGGTAATATAAAAATGCACCATAGGATCTGCTTTTCAGTGACACAACACAATGACATTTAGATTAACCGTTACAAAGACTTAGTCTCCCTAAATGACATGATGGTTTTCTATAAAAAGGGCATTGCTAGTGTAGAAAAAAGCCAGATCAGTGAAAAGAAAGGCAAATGCAGATTATTTGCATGGAACAAGGCCCATGTTCTTTCAAAGACAATGAATTCCAAAAACCGCCTTACTTTTAGACTTGTGCACAATAAATAACTCTATTTTGTCAGTGAAAAGAGTCATTCTTTACTTACCGGACCAATTCTTCTTGTTGTATAGTTAATTGGCAATCCCCCAACATACAGCATCCCGACAACATCCAAAATATCAGCTTTCTTTGGGCTAGTGGTCCTATTTGTAGCTCCGTCAACTGACAGGATCCCTTCCTGTTTGCTTCGGAATATTTTTATCTGGAAAAAGATAGAAGGGCAACTCATTATTATTAATAGTTATACTACAACAATCAAAGTCTTTGTTAGAGGTACTGATGTTGCATAATTTTGGGCTCCCATTTTTTGGAGAACCTGAAGATGGAGAAACTTAAAGGTAAAAGTTCCACTCGCACATATGTGCTAGTCATTCCAGACTCTAGGGGGCAGTGTTCAGCTCCGTTTCAAAGCCAAAGAGCCAGCGCTGTCCGAAGACATCTCCGTGGTCATGTGGCTGGCATGACTCAATGCCAAAGGTGCACAGAACGCTGTTACCTTCCCACCAAAGGTGTTCCCTATTTTTCTACTTGCATTTTTTATGTTCTTTCGAACCGCTAGGTTGGCAGAAGCAGGGACAAGTAACGGGAGCTCACCCTGTTACGCGGCACTAGAGATTCGAACCACTGAACTGTCGACCTTTCGATTGACAAGCTCAGCATCTTAGCCATGTAGCCCTCGTAATTAAGAACATGGCACACTGCTGCTCTATCCATTACTTCTAGAATTCACTACAAGAGGGGGTGAGGGTGATAATCTATAAATGAATGTATCCTTTACCTACAGTATTCAAGCATTGTTAAGTCATATAATACCTTATGCCACTGGCCGTCATTGATTTTGTTGGGAATCATAGTGCTTGTGTTCCCATGCCCAAGGTCATAACTGAAATAAGGAAAACCATTTTTTATCTGGATAGTGGCAAAATCAGCATGATTGATCCGAGCCATGTAGAAAAGCAGCCCGTTTTCGGCCTTTGTTCTGATTTCAAGTTCAATTGTGAGTCTGCACATTTGGAAAAGGAAGGAAACAGAAAGGGAGGAAAAAAATTACTGTTTTACCTTTTTTTTTTTCTTGTACAGCTAGTGCTACCATCTGCAAACGTCTGTATATGTGAAATAGAACCAAGATGTCCATATTCCATTTCTAAATTTTCTAAGTTATATAAATGTAATATTCATGGATTTGGTAACAGATGTTATTTATGATTTGAAAGTATCTTCTTTTGGGGATTGAAAAAAAAAAGAATATATGTTCTGCGGTACACAGAACACAGTTCTTCTTAAGAATCAACTGTCAGAGCTTAGTTTTCAAATTACTGGAAGAATATGCATGAATCCTGAGCACATCCATATGAAATAATTCTGGAAAATCCTATCATTATCAGTTGAAAGGAAGCCACTAGAGAAAGCAAACCCAAACCCCAAACCCTATTAATGCACAAGATGACACTCATTATAAAACAAGAACTAATAAATATATAAAGTGGGTAATAGAGTACATGGAATCTATCTAATATCATTCCTTCCTTACTGTTCTTCCATCATGCCAAATTTAGTCTCCCTAAATTCTGTTATTGGAAAAGTTATTCTGCTAAAAAACAGAATCTCAACCCTTTTTATACAATTTATTTCCAACCTTATGTTGGATTGGAAAAAAAATGAACCCTCTTATCATGAAAAAATAATACCTATCAGTTAAATCAATTTGTCTCTTCCCTTCCCTTCCCTTCCCTTCCCTTCCCTTCCCTTCCCCCCTTTTTTTGGAAATCTAGGCTTTAAAACCCATCCTAAATTTGGAAAGTGATTTTTAACTCTAAAATTAAATCCTTTTGAAGTAGACAGTATAATAACTGAACTAAGTTCATTTTATGAAGGCTTGAAAGAAAACGGGCTCGCCCATCTTCAATGCTTTGAATCGTGGCTGTCTTGTTTTAAAACATCCACAATTTAGCAAATGTTACTACCAGAAATAATTTCTTTTTATTTCAGAAGGGACTTACTATTTAAAGAAACTTATAAGTTTGCCTATTTCACATAGTGATCCTAAATGGTTCATTCTGACTACTAAAAAGAAGAATGACAACAGAACAATCCTTCCGATCAAGTGCCACACTAACTAAACTTTTAACCTTCTGACTAAACCCTCCAGCTTAGCCTGAGGCCCATGGTAAGAGTCAGGTCTTCATGGCCTTCCAGAAAGGCCAAAAAGGTAGCCCCTTCAAATCTATGGTGGGAAACTATTAACTTACTTGTTCTTAACTTTTGTGTCATCAAATGCAACTGCAATATGGCTATTTCTTGAGAGGCCAAATTGCTTGCCCCCTTCCAAGGCAATGGGTTCCACATCAGCAGCACAATGTTCCTACAAAACAAAGCAAATCATCCTCATAATCTTTTCTTCTGTATGCACCAGCAATTTGGAACAACCATTTAAGGAAAGCATACCATTTAAGGAAAGCAATTGGGGTGAAATGCTACCGGTTCAGACCGGTTTGGCTGAACCGGTAGCAATGGCGGTACAAGGCTCTGCCCACCCGCCTGGTTAAAACCAGGAAGTAACCTGTTTTTTACCCTCTGCACATGCGCAGAAGGGTTTGCACATGCGCAGAGGGTCCACGCGCACACGTCCGAACCGGTAGGGAAGGTAAATAGATTTCACCCCTGAAAGCAATCAATATTTTGCCTGAAGAGCAAATCATTTTATTATTGTAAAACATCAAATTCCTTTCTCCTCTTTCCTAATGCTTGTGTTTTGGCATAAATGCTCACCCAACAATTGCATCTATATCAATAGTAGACACTGCATCCCATTTACAACTGAAAATCCACTACTTTTCCACTGCTATTCGATTGAAATCATAATCACAGTACTAGTTCTATGCAAAAGCTGGATGTAGCTATTGTAGGTTTGTGAATCCAGATGCTGGACATAAGTCTTTTCTGAGGTCCAAATAAATCACACACTTATGTTGCCTGGTGGAATAAAACAAATAGTACAGCATTTGCTGTTGCAGGATCAAGTTGGATCCTGCAACAAGTTGGATTGTAATGGAACAATCCAACAGCAATCATTTTGTCTCTTGTTAAGATGATGGATCAAATATATAGTATGGATCTTACTTACCACTGCAGAAAATTACTGAGTTGGAAGGAGAGAAAATTGATATGCAATCACTTTAGCATATAATGTCATATTTCAATCAAGCTGAGATTTCTAGAAGCACACCTGTGGATTTAAAATCTGCAAAATGTTTATGCTAAATGTATATATAGTGAGTGCACCATTATAATAATATCCTGCAGAATTGAAAATAGCTTTTTAATAGCTTTCCTGGAATCTCAAGGATCTTCATTTTTATGGAAAAAGTTGGTCCAAATAATTATGGTTAAAAATTACCTGAATACTATATTTTTGCTAATTCAATAGAAGGAGAAAAAGAAGAAGAATATGTAGGGCCGTAATAGAGTGGAAAAAAGAGAAAAGAGTATGTGGATCTTGTATATGTGGGATTCCTTGTAAATAAGTTCCTTTAAACTATTTGTTTTATAATAATGGCCTTTTAATGCTAGCTGAAAAAGGCAGACATAAATATGAGTGACATCTATTTTCAATTTCTATTGGATGCACTATAAAAAAATCAAACAAAATGATACGAAATGAACAATAATGCTTCGGGACAGAATAGATTTTGAGTTCCTAAAATAACTATTTTTTACATATTTAGTTATGTTAGAAATATCCTTTGATTTGTCTCCATCCAAATCAAAGCATTTCTTACCGCAAAAGACATTTAAGACACCATGAATATAAATATAGGGGAAAAAACATAAAACATATATTTTAAAATAACATTCTCTTGATGTTTCGGTAACAATTTGCCCATGCAAAGAAATCTTAACAGAGGCCAAAAACAGGTTTTAAAATGGTTTATAAGAAGAAGCATACTCTTCTTACTCCATCCCAGTGCAATTAAAGGAGAAAAACAGAGAGAATAGGATGTTAAAGCACTTCCAGACAAAGTATTTGTGATGCCTGAGACTCAAACAAGGAAACCCTACCCATCCAGATTCCTTGCCAATTTCCTGCTTTGCTAGATCTTTCTGAGCTAGCATCATGCTTACAATAGCAACACTCTAAACATGACACGTGCATTGCTGTATGTTCCGGTTTTGGGATACTATTGAGTAAGAAAGCCAAATCAGGAAGAGATGTCTGAAAGAGCTCAGTTACAAATGTGTGAGAATAGTCCTTCAGCAAATGGTAACTGACAAGGGAGATAGAGAACACTGCCCTCCCTGTTCAGTCATTGCCTACTTGAGATTTAATGTACTTTTTATGAAATGTGGGTGGATGATAATGACAAATCTCACTCATCCAGCATAGCCACATACGTGCATCATGGAACATTTTAAGGAACTGTTTAATTAAGTTTTTCAGCTGAAACCTTGAGCTGATGTTTCCAGGGCAACAGAAACCAGTGCCTTTAGTAGAAGTATTGACTGAAATGGAATTACTGTCAGACCATCTCACACTTTTGTGCACAAAAACTGCATCACCAGTGATGGAAGGAGAAGAGAGGGAAGCCATTTAGTCACCGAAACCCCACTGCAGTTCATCAAGCATTGTTAAGAGAAAAGGAGGGGAAAGGCAGGGCCACACTAGGAGATACCGTCAGGTGAGAGTCAGCTGAACTACTGGCGCTCTTCACTTCAGCCGTAAGCAATTCCTGAGAAGCAGTAAACAATGTGAGGCAGAAGCAAACAATTGACGTTCCTAGGTAACGGTGTTTGTAGCAAGCAGTAAGCCTTTGTGGCAATCTAATGTCTAAAACCGCCAAACTCATTACTCTGTCCATTATTTTCAAAACCAATTTCTTCCTTTAAATTGAAGACAAAGGCCCTGCTCTAAGTACAAAGGAAGGGGGAAAAATGTGCATTTGCCTGCATGAAGCTCGCCCATCAAGTACATGAAATACAAATCAAGCAATTCAGTCCAAATCATTTCATATTAGAAGCATTTGCAGTAAAAGCACCTGCATGGGATGAAGCCAAAATGACTAAGCTTCTAAAGCAATACAGTGGAAAACAAGCAGAAATAATTATCCTTGACATCCATGGCTCTGATGTTACAATACTGCGGATTCTTAGGTTGGTGAGTTATCAGATGAAATAATAAAGTTAGCCAATATGTGGGACACATGGACAAACTCCCAGTTGCAAGTTATTCAAATTGGAAACAGTTTTAGAAGAATAACTGTTTTAGATATCAAGGAATCTTTTGCAGCACCTTAAAAGCTAATACAGGTAGTCCTCGACCTACAGCCATTCTTTTAATGGTTGTTCAAAGTTATGACAGCAGTGAAAAAAGTGACATGTCCAGTCCTCACACTTAAGACCATCGCCCTTGGCAACCAGCATGTATTTACAATGGTTGTAGCCTTCTGGAGTCTCATGATTGCCATTGGTGATCTCAGGAGGCTTCTGACAAGCAAAGTCAACGGAGAAGACAGTTTCTCTTAAGGATCATATGATTCATTTAATGACTTCAGTGATCCACTTAATGTAGCATAAAATCGGTCATGATTCTCTGCTTAGTGACAGAAGTTCCAGTCCCGATTGTGATTGTAAGTGGAGGACCACCTGTACACATTCTGCTAGAGCTTAAAATAGATAAGAATTGTTTTCCTGGATCAGGCCTTGATTGATCTAGTCACATAGTAGCCACATGGACCCATCTGGGCTGGGGGCAATAGCTTCTTTTTGCTGTCCCTTTCTAGCAAGCAGGATTTAAGTAGAGCTGCTTTTGATTCAGCAGATAGTGAGAAGGCATCATATTAGTAGCTATTAATACCCTGCTCCTCCATGAATTGTCCTGGTTCACTTCAAAATTGGCCGTCCTTACTAGCTAGTGGCAGTAGTTTAATTATCCGACTTTGCTATGTAAAAAAAAAAAGTATTTCCTTTTGTAGGTTGTGAACCTATTTAGTTTCAATGGATGAACTCTAGTACTGAGAAAGAAGAAGAAGAAAAAATCACTTTCTCTATGCCATTCATGAATTTATATATTTTTATCATGTTTCTCTTGATCAATATTGGAAGCCAAAGAGAGGGAGAAAAAAGCTGCCTATCCCTCTAATCACTTTGGAGAACTTTTTTGGTCCCTTTTGCAGCTCTGTGTTTAAGTTGTGTTGACCCTGGCTGTACATAGAGTAGGGATGAAATGCTCCCAGTTCGGACCGGCTTGGGCCAGTAGGTAGCGATGGTGGCGGGCAGTTCGGAGAACAGGTAGCAAAAATCCCTGCCCCCCCCCATGCCCAGCTGAGCCGCGTGATCATCAGAGCCTTTTTTTTCTTTGAAATGGCTCTAATGAGCCAAGCTCTAACGAGCCAAGCTCTGACGATCGTAGCTGAGTTGCCTGCCAATCAGGCAACTCAGCTTGGATTGCCAGAGCCATTTCAAAGAAAAAAAGTTTTTTCTTTTAAAATGGCTCTGACGATCCAAGCTCTGTTGATCCCAGTTGCCGATCAGGCAACTCAGCTGGGATCGTCAGAGCCTTTTGAAAGCATTTTTAACATGGTTTTACATGTAAACATGGTTTTAAAAGTAAAAAAAAAAAAATTGGCCACGCCCACTCAGTCACATTACTTCCCACCAAGCCACGCCCACAGAACCTGTAGTAACAAATTTTAGATTTCACCCCTGACATAGAGTTGTACATGTTAGTCTAATTATGGACTAATTATAGTCTCATCAAAAATTCTGATGCTGACAATTCAATTTTCTGTTTCCTTCTTAATGATTCCAAGCATGGGATTTACTTTTTAATAGCATCTTCAGAATGTGTTCACATTTTTGTGATACTGTCCACTGTGACTTTAAGATCTTTTACAGGATCCCACTAATGTTTAGATGAAATTTACATTTTGGGGGCTATAATGTAACATTATACGCTTGTTTTCATAACTTGATGCTTGTTTGCAATTTTTATTTCAATAGCAGGAGTATTTCATACTTATACCCATGTTTAAGAATACCAAGTAGTTTTTTCTAACGAAGCTAAGAAAAAGTTGGCCAAAACACCATCAAACTGGTATCACATGAGCTCTTATGGATACATTGATATTTGTTTCTTAGTCATTGTGGTGGAGATTGTCCTAGTTTAACATAAAGCCTTTCTGTATATATTAAACTATTTTCTTTAATGTTTATTTAAGAGACCCATGGCCAGAATTCATCAATGGCACTAAAGCACCTTATATAGAAATAACGAGCAATTCAAAGAATGGGACAAAAATAATTATTGAGATTCAACTTACAAAACTGCCTTATATGAAAGTATTATTCATTGATTCATCAAGCAGGGTGCTTTACGAAATGAAATGAAAGCAAAAATAGAAGCTGGGGGTCTTTTCTATAGAAAGTAAATGTTCCACTTTCCAAAAAAGCTTGATAACCTTATGAAATCATTTTCTTTTACAATTTAAGAGGGAACCACACCAGCAGATCGACTGACGCAGAGTGTTTGTGAATCTGTAGAACTGTAACAATTTTCTTTTATGTTTACTTCCTGTTTTTGTGGACAATAAAGCTATTATAATATATATTGGCAATTTGCCCTTTTATTATTGGAAAAATAATTATTTATTTATTTATTTTATTTTGCTTATATGCCGCCGTATCTCCAATGGACTCAGGACAGCTCACAACAATAAAATCCACAAAACCATTGAACGGAGTTAAAATACTAGAGGGTGGGCGCACCCACAGAGAAGGGTCTGCCCCTGGGAGCCACCAGCTGACACTGCCTAGCCAATGGCACCCTGAGCAGGCCTCTCTATGGGTGCAAACCAGGCGATGGGATGTTGTTGCTGGCTGCAGGTGGTCCGCCAAATATCCTGGGCCTAAGCCATGTAGGGCTTTATAGGTCATCACCAGCACCTTGAATCTCACCCGGAGGGCAACCGGCAACTAATGCAAGTTGCGCAGGAGAGGTGTAACATGGGAGTACCGTGCCGCTGCATTTTGTACCACCTGAAGCCTCCGAGTGGTCCTCAAGGGCAGCCCGATGTAGAGACTGTTACAGTAGTCAATACGTGAGGTGAGTAGCGCATGAGTAACTGTGCATAGGGCATCTCGGTCCAAGTAGGGGCGCAACTGGTGCACCAGACGGATCTGGGCATATGCCCCCCTGGTCATGGTCATTATATGATCTTCTAGATTCAACCGTGAGTCCAGGAGGACACCCAAGTTGCATGCCCTGTCTACAGGGGGTAAAACTTCATCCCCTATAGCCAACGATGGAACTTCTCCTATGAACCGAGATGCCAGTATCCACAGCCACTTGGTCTTGGCAGGGTTGAATTGAAGTCTGTTCCTTCCCATCCAGACCCGTACCGCTTCCAGGCACCGGGCCATCACGTCGAGGGTATCACTCGGTTGGTTCGGGGTGGATATAAAGAGATGAGTAGCATCAGAATATTGATGGTACCTCACCCCGAAACCACGGATGATCTCTCCCAGTGGTTTCATATAGATGTTGAACAAAAGGGGCAAGAGAACCGACCCCTGGGGCACCCCATAAGTGAGGGGCCTCAAAGCCGATCTCTGCCCCCCTGCAACACTTCTTGCGTTCAACCTGAGAGGTAGAAGGAGAACCACCGTAAAACAGTGCCTCCCACTCCCAACCCCTCGGGGCGACGCAGCAAGATACTGTGGTCGATGGTATTGAAAGCTGCCGAAAGATCTAATAGGACCAGAACAGAGGAATAACCTCTGTCCCAAGCCCTCCAGAGATCATCCATCAGCACTGTCTCCATACTGTACCCAGGCCTGAAACCCGATTGGTACGGGTCGAGGTAATCCGCTTCATCCAGGGCCAGTGGGAGCTGACGCACCACTACACTCTCAACAACCTTCGCTAGAAAGCGGAGGTTGGAGACTGGACAAAAATGACTTAAAACAGCTGGATCCAAGGCTGGCTTCTTGAGGAGGGGCCTTACCACCGCCTCCTTCAAGGTGATCGGGAAGCTTCCCTCCCTCAAAGAAGCCATTATCACCGCCTGGATCCAGCCGCGTGTCACTTCCCGAGCTGAATAAACCAGCCAGGAGGGACACAGGTCCAGCACGCAAGTGGCCGCACTCAGCTTCCCCATGATCCTGTCCACTTCCTCTGGGATAACTGAATCGAACTCTTCCCAAAGCACAGGACTCACTGCCTCCTTACCGTCTGACTCTGTCCAATCAGAGTCCAAGCCGTCCCAAATCTGAGTGATCTTATCCAAGAGGTGCTGACTAAACTCCTCGGCTCGTCCCCGCAGAGGATCTTCCCTCACCTTCTAGTTCAAGAGGGAGCGGGACACCCTGAACAGGGCAGCCAGGCGATTTTCTGCGGACGCGAGGACATCAGTGAAGTAGCAACGCTTTGCCATCGCCAGCTCCACAAGGTAGGCCCGTGTGGCTAACCTTAGCTGGGACTGGTCAGATTTGGAACGACTGGCTCTCCAACGACTCTCTAGGCCTCGCCTACGTCACTTCATCCCTCGGAGCTCTCAGTAAACCAAGGCGCCAACCAGGGTCTGCGACGTGTCAGAGACCACAAAGGAACGACCTGGTCAAGGGCCCTGGCAGCAGCTTCATCCAGGCATCTACCAGGGTCATGGCCAGGGCATGGGAGAGAGAGGGAGGCATCATCCCAAGCTCTATCTGGAACCTCTCCGGGTCCATCAGGTGCCTGGGGCGGAACCAGGTGGTTGGTTCTGCATCCCAGCGAGGAGGGGTGGCATAATGGAAACCTAACTGAAGGAGATAGTGATCGGCCCATGACAGGGGATAAATGGAAGACAATCCCCCACCCAACTCCACCCGCCACTGCTCCGAGACAAAAACAAGACCGGGCATGTGGCCCCCCTCATGTTTGCTTTAAAAAAAGTTTTTGCTAAGCATTACCAATGGAATCTTGTTATTATTATTATTTACCTTGAATAGCTATTATGTCTATCTACCTAGAGCTTGGCTGAGATTTGTTTAATACAAAGCTGCAAAGGAAATATTCAAGAAGAAAAAAAAATAACTTAAAAACTCATGTTCCAAGCTTACGGCAGTTTTCTTTAAAAATGGGTTAGACATGGTTTAATAATGATATCAGTAAAGTGACCATTGCTACCACCAGCAAAATAATATTGAAGTTATTAATATTATTGATAACTTCATTATTGAATAAAAGAAGATATCAATACCTGTATGCAAATTTTAGCTCAATTTGTTTGTACCAGCAACACGTTACAAAAGTACAGTATACCTTTTAAAAATCAAATGCAATATAGAATAGAATAGAATAGAATAGAATAGAATAGAATAGAATAGAATAGAATAGAATAGAATAGAATAGAATAGAACAGAACAGAACAGAATAGAATAGAATAGAATAGAATAGAATTCTTTATTGGCCAAGTGTGACTGGACACACAAGGAATTTGTCTCGGTGCATATGCTCTCAGTGTACATAAAATAAAAGTGTACATAAAATTAAAATATAACTATATATATATATATATAGTCTATGTGTTACCTTCAGGCTATTTTATGAGAATTAATACATTATGCTGCTTTATGTTGCCTATTCAAGATCAATCACATATATCTACCACCCATCATTATTAAATCTGAATAACTAACCCTTAACTGTAGTTAGAGTGCTTTAGAGCTACATGCCATGTACGAATCAAGTCTGCCAAAAGGACACACTATATTTTGCCATGTACATTGTGTTGTTTTTAGCTTTCTGTTACTTCCTTCTTTCATTGAAGCAATTCTCCTGCTGTAATTCAACATGTGGATTCAGAATCTCCTTAAAATCTCTTCTAAAAAACAAAAACAACCAGGAGGCTTCTGAGCAAGTATAGATAAGATTTGTGCATAAATGGCTTTCTGCTTGTGCATCCTATTTTATATGATACAGTGATTGTATTGGACAAGGAGGGAGATTGGCCTGGTTCTCCGCTGTGGTTTCTATATAAGAGTAGCTGATAAAAGCAGCAAACAAATGCCAGGCTTTTGTCACAGTGACAGAGAGCAATGGTTGAGATGTTGACATACTGATCTGTACTGTAATCAGTTCTATTTTTTGAAAATAGGAAAAGAGAAGAGATTAAATAATAGGATTCCAACTTTCTCCCCTTTAGATGACAGGTTCATACATAAACTATTTCATAGGAAGCTAAAAAATTGCTTGTCTGGTAGATAGAGTCATTGATCTCCATCCATTTTTTTTTAATTGCACAGATGTTCATCTTGCAAATACAACAGGGCCAAAGTTACTGTTGTGATGGAAGCTTCAGCAGAAACTTCAAAGTAATAGGATATAAAAAACAGTATCAAAAAAGGCATTTCTTGGGAAACCCCCGTCGTCATTATCTAACTTGAGATACCTACAATGAATTATAATGGGAAATAATGAAAGAAAGATCTAAAGGAACTCTGAATAAGACTCCTTAATATTAAATACATATTATAATCCTAAAAATAATGGAAATTTACATACTGAAATTATAGTTTATATTAGGCCTTGTGCTTATGACAAATGTCTATCATCATCAATCATCATCCCAATTCCACTGATCATGCATTACAACTGATGATGTCAAATTTTCTTCTTCAGATTCAAGCCCTACTCAAGGGTTTAGGAATAGTCAAGATAGTATTTCAATATGTATGAAGTGCTCACTTGTACTGTGGTTTATAGTTGGGCTGTCATAATTGGTTCAGAATTTAAGCAGTCCAAACTGTAAGTCCTTGTGGTACTTATACCTTGTCCCTAATGTCAACCATTCTCAGATTTTTGCAAACCTTATTTTGCAGTCTTTTCCAATTATCTGCCTTTAAAATTATTGTCTCTTGGAATAGCTACATTAATTAACCAAACATTTTTTTTTCATTGATAATAATGTCTGGTATGCTGGCTGTCAATCCGTCAGGATTCTAAAATCTCTTAAAAGTTTTGCTCTGCCATGTGCAACACCTTCTATTTCACGTTTCAAATAGTTTTTATGGAGTGTGAGCTGCACAGTGTTCATCAATGCCAGCGTAATATCACCCGAATCTGAACATGTCCTCTTTTGTAATCAACTTCTGTAATATTGCTGCATCCCATTATCATATGGTCAAATGTTTCATCCTTATCCTGGCATAACCAGCATTTACTACTCAAACTGAGTCTTTTCTATTTTCTTTTTTCTTTTCTATTTCTATTTAATGTTGTCTGTGCGTAGGGCTTCTTCTTGGGAAACAAAAAGGTTTCCTGTTGCTTTTTCTTTAAAAAAATAAATAAAATGTTTTTAAGCCATTGTTATCGTCTGATTTTTCTTTCAGTATCTTTCAAAAAATGCCCATGGAGTGCTTTCATTTTTCATTTTTCTAATCTAATTTCAAACAGTTGCATGTCATGTTTTGATTTTGTTTGATTTCTGCCATCTGAGACTCCTTCTTTTCCTATTTATTTTAATAAGCTACATGCTATTCTTTTAAAAGAAAGAGGAAAAGATATAAAAATGTATTTCTGGGTAGAATCCGCTTAATTCATTGCATGAATATTTTGGAACCTGTATAATGGTGAAGCTACCAGCTTAGAAAACAGGAGACTAAGTTTTAGCCCCACCTTCGGCATCACAGCTGCCTGAGTGACTTTGGTTTTCTCTCTCTCTCCTCCCTCTCTCTCCCTCCCCTCCCTCATTCCCTCTCTCTCTCTCCTTCCTTCCTCCTTCCCTCCCACCTCACGGGGTTGTTGTTGTGGGGAAAAATAGGAGAAGGAAGTAGTATTGTGCATGTTCGCTGCCCTATGTTATTAAAATAAAATAAAGACAGGATAAAAAAATATAACTTTAAAACATGAACTGTGAATCAATAAATTTAAGATATCATATAATTAAAATAGTATAGCGCATAATTAAAAATTTATAACACTCTAAGCCATTTCATATCCTTTTTATGATCAAAATACAACTCTACTACACTTTAAAGATACAACTGGAGTCAAGAAGAGGAAGAAAGATGAAAGATAATAAACAATACACAAAGATAATTCTGTAAATGGTATTACTTGAAAGCTGCACAGTCACTTTGTAAGGGAAATGTGCGGCATAAAAATTTAATTAATTAAATAAATAAATATTTTTTCACTGAAATCCCTACTGTTTCATCTTTATTTTATTTATTTAGATATCAAACTTCTTAATCATCTTTAAACATCTTTATTAATTATATTCAAATTCTGCATCCATTTAATCATACAGACTTTAACTCAGATTGTGAGTTGTAGAAGAACGCTGTATAATTAAGAGATTTAAGTATCTTAATTTGTCCTGTTGACAATTAAATTTTGAAATCTGTCAAGCTGCTTTCTCTCCATTAAGCAGATTTCTGAGTACCCTGGTTCATGTAAAAAATAAGCATTCAATAAGAAAGTAAAAGGAGAAAAATATAGACTTATTTTTTTCCTATATTTATCCCAGAGTTTCTCTGCATGTATGCAAAAATGTTAGGTATGCCGTCTATTTCTTTTGATAGCTGCAATGAAAAGATCCCATTCTAAATTGTCATAGGCTTTTTCAGCATCAAGAAAAAAGGGCTAGTTTTTGTTCCTTCTGATTTATATTAATAACATTTAGAATATAACTAATATTATCTTTCATATGCCCCTTTGGTATAAAGCCTATTTCACCAGGCTGTATCAATTCAATTAAAAAGCCATTTAACCCCTCAACAAGGATTGCCATGAAGAGATAATAATTCACATTCAATAACAAAAAATGTGAAAAACTGTTAATGTTGCACATAGTACAACTGTGCGGCATACTAGTCTCATAAATATAAAAAAAAAACCACCCACAATAATGTCACAGAAATACTTACAGGAAAAGGTGGGAGAGGAGGAGGAGGAGGAGAAGTTGTACTTGCTTTCCTTTCTTCCTTCTTTGGTTCAGGATGACTTGTCTCTGGAGTTTGATCTTCATCCTCCCTTTCATGATGTGGTCCTAAATCAGGACATTGTCCTATATCTGCATTTTCAAAGGCTACTGATTGGGCGAAATCCATTGGACTATGGAAACACAACAGAACCAGAATGCCTTATTCAATATCATCTCATTTAACCTTATATTAGTTAAATGAACAATTCAGTGTGGATTGTAACTAATTTATGTGGAACCAGGGCAGGGGTGAAATGCTCCCGGTTTGGACCGGATTGCCCAATCCGGTAGCGATGGCGGTGGGTGGTTCGGAGAACCGGTAGCAAAAATCCCTGCGTGCCCCCCCTCCCCCACATGCCCAGCTAAGCCACACAATCATCAGAGGCTTTTTTTTTTATTTTTAAAAGCATTTTTTCTACAAACTCTTCCAACGAAAAAATGCTCTTAAAAGTAAAAAAAAAAAAAAAAAGCCTCTGATGATCGCACGGCTTAGCTGGGATCATCAGAGGCTTTCCAAAGCATTTTTTTTTTTTGCAACCTCTTGGCTGAAGGGGTGGTAAAAAAAATGCTTTGAAAAGTCCCTGACGATCATGGAAAAAAAGGGAAAAAAGTCAGAAATGTTTTGATGTATCTTCTCCAAGGGATGCTGATCCCTTCCTTGAGGGACAAAAGAAAGCCAAGTCTTCTCTTTTCCTAGGACAGGAATGAGCATCCTTTTGATGACTGACAGCTACTATTGACAAAAGGATGATGAGAATAGACAGGGACCAGGATTTTTCTCTTCAATTTATTTTAGCAGAACACCAGAGGGCAGGACAAAGAACAATGGATGGAAACTACGGCAATAAAGGAGAGAAGCAACCTGGAATTGAGGAGAAACTTCCTAACAGTGAGGACAATTAACCAGTGGAACAGCTTGCTTTTAGAAGTTGTAGGTGCTTCATCACTGGAGGTTTTTAAGAAGAGACTGAACAGTCACTTGCCTGAAATGGAATAGGAGCTCCTGCTTAAGCAGGAGCTGGACTAGAAGACCTCCAAGGTCCCTTTAAGCTCCGATTCGAGGTTGGAAGTGGTTCTTGAAGTGCGCTTCAAGGTTTTGGTTAACACCTTCAGTGCGCTCTATGGCTTACGACCAGGGTATTTACGGGACCGCCTTCTGCCACCAATAGCCTCTCACTGACCAGCTCGCTCCCATAGAGAGGGGCTCCTCAGGGTGCCATTGACCAAACAATGTTGACTGGCGGCCCCCAGGGGGCACCCGCCATTTGGAACAAGCTCCTCCCAGAGATAAGGAGGCTTCAGGACTTACGCACCTTCCGCCGCGCCCAAAAACGTTTTTATTCCAACAGGATGGTTTGGCCTAAGTCTCCCCTTTTAAATTGGGTTTTAAAATGTTTTATATAATTGGATGTTTTAAATTTCTTTTCTAAGCCCAAATTATTTAATTCTGTATTAAATAACTTTTAACTTTTATATGTTATTGTATTTTATTTTGGCTGTTCACCGCCCTGAGTCCCTTTTGGGAGTAGGGCGGTATATAAATTCAAATATAAATCAATCAATCAATCAATCAATCTTCCCTTCATGTAAAATATGGGAAGTCACAAATATTTAAGAGTGATATGTTTCTGGAACAACATTACCATATACTTACACAGCATTGACAACCAGGTTCCATATACAGCCATCAAAGGCAGGTATGTTTTTAATTGGGGGTGTGTGAAATTCAGGTGGAGTTCCTCCCACAAAAAGCCTTTTAATGGAGATAGGCTGATCTGCTGGGAGTCGCTGGGACTGTCTTCTGTCCTCATCTACTTGAATGGCAAACAGCCTGCAGAATTATGAAAAGCCCACCATTAGCATATCACCCTGAATAAGATACAACACTGCAATGATGGCCTTAAAAAAGATGGAAGTTTTGGTACAGTGAAGAAGAAGGATATGAATTCAATTTTTCCCTTTTGACCACCAAATCATGACTATATGGAATTATACTGTTTGATCTTGTCTTCCCGTTGATTTATAGAGTCCTTGAATCTGAGAGCTGACAAATTTAATTGATCCAGGCTCTCAGTACACAGAATACCAGAATATAATAATTTAACAATATGTTAGCATATTTAAACTTTAATTTCCCTGCAGTATTGCAAATTTTCTTCCTATCCTGGTTTACCATAGGAACAATATTTAACCAGTAACAAGTTACTAATGGATATATCCAAAACATATACAGAATACTAATTTTCCTTAGATTTATTTCATCTCCAGCTCAACAAAGATGACAATCACTGTTAAATTCTCTCCATCCCCCTCCTCCTCTGAATTCTTTATTTTTTAAAGATGTATTGTTTCTTCAACAATGGCTTAAATGCAGGGGTGAAATGCTCCCGGTTTGGACCGGATCGCCTAATCTGGTAGCAATGGTGGCAGGTGGTTCGGAGAACCGGTAGCTAAAACCCCTACTCCTCCCATGCTCAGCTGAGCCATGCAATCATCAGAGGCTTTTTTTTTTTTTACTTTTAAAAGCATTTTTTCTAAAACTTCTTCGGCTGAAGAGGTTGTAGAAAAAATGATTTTAAAAGTTAAAAAAAAAAGCCTCTGATGATCGTGTGGCTCAGCTGGGATCGTCAGAGCCTTTTAAAAGCATTTTTTTTACAACCTCTTCAGTCGATGAGATTGTAGAAAAAATGCTTTAAATTTTTTTTTTTTTTAAAGTTGGCTATGCCCACCCAGTCACATTACTCCCACCAAGCCATGCTCACAGAACTGGCAGTAACAAATTTTACATTTCACCTTGAATGGAATTAATGTTAACACCTGTTGAGATAGGTAAAAACATTTCTAGAAAACTTATAGATGTAACATTTCTGAAATCACTAATGCCAAAAGAGAGTAATGGAATTCAATTTCAAAATATGTAAATAAATATATTCATAGTAAATAATGAGCATGGAAGTAGTCTGGTCCATTTTACGTGAACTTTAAGACCTTACCAATTCCTAATTTTACAATTCAACAAAATTGCTGGACACAACAAAGGGAACACATTCGTTTTTGTTTTTTTTTTTTAGCAAGGGTGAAAATAGATCCTCAAACCAAACATAATAGTAACTGAGCACTGAAAGGGTTTTTTCCAGTCAGAAGCTTAGAACAGTTTTCTTTCAACCTTTTACACTATGATTATGTACACTAAGCCACTAGTTTTCAGAATAGGCATTGGGATAAAGCATTCACTTTTTTTCCTCCCTTCCAAATGGGTGGTCCCATGCCAGATAATAGAATAATAAAAGCCTATTGTTCTTGTTAGACATTATTAACAGGCACTAAGAGACAATCTTTATAGCAAAGCTAGAAATATGTATAATGACTTATTAACATAGTTGCTGGTTAAATCTCTAATAATTTATATAGCACTTTGCTATTGTTGAAAATGCTTATCCATAGGAAGAGAAGACCAGCACACAAAGAAAGAACCTCACTTGTCAATGCTATCACATAATTATCCTGGAATGGACAGCAATTAGTTCATAATTATATGGGCAATTAGCTTTCCAAAGAGTTTTCAAAAATGCACTGTACTTATAATAAAATAAAGCCTATGTGATAATTAGCAGATGGAATGATTAGTGTGATAAATTATCTCTTTCCAGTTTTACAACAATCCAGTTTGTAAAAATCTGATGTTTGCTGTACATGTTGTTTGGATAAAGGCTTCTTTAAAGAATGAGCTTAGGATGTATTTCTATCCACTAGAAAAAAAATAGTATGAAGAAGTATTAACGACAAACTGTCCTTGTAAGTAAATGTATCAACATAGTCTTGTTTCAATTTACATTGCTAAACTAAATGATGTATTGTTTGGGATTTTAAATTAGTGTTATTGTAGTACTATCAGCATATCCTTATTTCCTTATTATCCATGAAATATTAAGAACATCTTTAGCAACTGGGAATTTAATAAAATTCATGATTGTTGCCAGTACCGATGATAACATTTTCATGGAAGATATACTGACAGAGATTAGATGGATGGATGGATAGATAGATAGATAGATAGATAGATAGATAGATAGGTAGGTAGGTAGGTAGGTAGGTAGGTAGGTAGGTAGGTAGGTAGATAGATGGATGATAGGTAGGAGAAAGAGGAAGAGAGTCTGAATAGCCACTCCTTAGACTTTCCCAGGGCATATCTGTTAGATTGACAGTATTAAGGGCTCAGTATCTCATGATTCTGTCTGTTGTATAAGCAAATAAAGAACTGAACTCTGGCTGACTTGTTCTACATCCTTCTTGGGCTTAGCCTGATGCTGGGTCTGAGAAGGAAGCTTTTGTGAAAAGTCAAAAGCTTTTCAAATCTATTGCTGGCTTTAGCCGTTTTATGGATATTTAGTGATCTGGCAATCAATTTTGTCTTTTTTCTTCTTCAGCTGGGTATTTCCTGTGTTTATTATACTGTATTCATTTCATTAACGTTGAGTACAAAAGGGAATGGACTTGTTGACAGATGACCAGAGTATCTTGTCTTAACATATGGTAGATTTTTGAAACTGCCGAGGTGCAATGCACTGAAATAACACTCTCCTTGGGGGGGAAAAATGGTGGCAAGGTTATTTGTTTCCTTCCGAAACTTACAGTCATTGCTGACAGATTTTTTTAAGGTTACAGAGAACTCAGGTATATAGGCAGTGAGAAACCACTCAGGTATATAGGCAGTGAGAAAGTTTAAAAACTTTCTCAGAGCTTTTTAAGATCACTCGGAGACAGAAGAGCTTAACTATATATCATACATGCAGTGAAAAACCAGTTTAAAAAACTTTCTCAAAGCAAAAGATCATAACATATATCCTGTTATGATCAAAGGAAGCTTCTAATCTGCGTAAGGTCATAATGTATTCCTCTTCTTTCTTTAAGCCACCATCACTTATTTTCATGTGGCTTATGTATATCCTAATTTGGTTGCAAAAAGAATTGTAGCCAGCATTACCAACCTTCTATGAAGGGGCTCATTGCTCTATAAATCTAATTTGGAAATCGTTGCATATAATGCCTCTGTGAGGTTATCTGATTGAGCCTGGAGGAAAAAAAAATCCCATAATGGTAGCAAAGAGAACTTTTTCTAGTTCTATGCTAACTTTAAGTAGCAATTTGGATTTTTGCAGCCCAGATGTCTCAGCCCTAACTTCTTGCTTCCCCATTGAACAACAATTGAAAGGAAAACAGAAGAAATGAAAGGCAAAATAATTGCCATAATTCAGTACTGCATTTGTATCAATATCTTTTTCTTGAGACACTTTCTTCCCTTCAGTTTGAGGGCATATCAATCATGGCTTTGATACCTGTCTCAGAAAACCATGAGCCCATTTTTTTTTTCTGGCTTGGCAATCCAAACTCTCTTACTCTTTGTTTCAATAATGTTTTATAAATAGCATATAAATATATAGAAGTTATATTTCTGGTCAGTTAGGCCCTGCTGATACTTTGACTTCTTACTGGAAGCTGTTCTTTGATATTAGCTCATGATCCAATTCCTTGGCGGCATTTACAAAAGGTGTCAAAGCCATTTAGATTAAAGAAAACCTGAAGCAGCCTACTCTAAAACCCAGAGTGGGATTCAGCCTGTTTGGACCAGTTCAAGTGAACTGGTAGCTCCGACGATCAGCTGAGAGAGAACCAGTTTCTCCGATGATCAGCTGGGACCACCCACCTATAGAGACCTATATTTCCTTTGTTTGAAGCCCAGCTGATAGGCGTGGCAGAGGGGATTGCCGCACCTCAGTTGTTATACTCACCAGGGCTGCAGTAGAAGGTAAGTTTTAGAGCTGTTTTCAAATGCACTGTGCGTGCATGGAGCGAGTGTTTGGCGTGAAGCGAAGCGCACGCTCAGCGAACCGGTTGTTACACCAGTTGAATCCCACCACTGTCTAAAGCAGGGGTCTCCAACCTTGGCAGCTTTAAGACTTGTGGATTTCAACTCCCAGCAAAGCTGGCTGAGGAATTCTGGAAGTTGAAGTCCACAAGTGTTAAATTTCCCAAGTTGGAAATCTTTGGTCTAAAGTATAACCTGGGGAGCAATAAAGACACCATTGTCAGAAGATGAGTTTTAAATGAAAACAACACACAGCGATTTCATTCTTCTCTCTTAAATTTTCAGGCACTTGACAGAAAAACAGAGATATCATGCAGAACCCCTAATTTCTGATTTATTACCCTCCAAGTCTCTCCAACCAAAGCGAGTGTTCTTTGCCATCATGAAACTCGCCAGACTCGGGTTTCACAACGATCCTGCGTGGATCTCTTACTCCAGTAGAAATATGTACTTCAAGTCGACCTCCATTCAGGAATACAGCATAATACACCTGTGAGGAACCACAAGCATTTAAGCAGAAAGCCTTTATTCCTACTTTTTATGTTTTTATAATCATTTTCTCCAAGACAACACAGACTCCTTCTCTGGTAATTCAGAAAAGGACACACCCATTACTGTATTAGTCAGATGGCGTGGAAGTTTAATAATTTTTTGTTATTAAATCTGGAGAACCTGACTAGTTTTAGCTACCAGCAATGATTTGAAGATATGGTGGACTTCTAATCTGTATTATTGTACTGATACCATCAAACAGGGGAGGGAATATGTGTGTATCATCTGCATGCATCACTGAAAACCAGAGTTTGAATTGTACTCTTTCCATAGCTTCTAAAAGTGTTATTAAGATTTCCCTAAACAGCTCTTTACTTTTTACTCTTTACTCTTTACTCTTACCTAAATCATACACTAAAGGAGCAGAATGTGGTGTGTGTGTGTATACATATCGTGTTTCTCCAAAAATAAGACCCTGTCTTATATTTTTTGAACCCTGGTCTTATTGCCATGTGCTCAAAAGCCCGAGGGCTTATTATCAGGGGATGTCTTATTTTGGGGGAAACAGGGGGTACCCTACTACTGTAGTCACATACTGAATTAAGAATGCTTTTAGCTTTGGTAAGAGATGGATACTGTAGAGCAGGAGTGTCGACCTCACATCGGCAGGGCATCGTTATGTGATGTATCATGATTGTTTTCCCCTCTGCTAAACCAGACGTGGGTGTGGCCAGCGCACGATGCATCTGGCCTGCGGGTCATGAGTTGCAACAGTAACAAGAGTTGGAAGGGACCTTGGAGATCATCTAGTTCAACCCCCTGCTCACACAGGAGGCCTGTACATGGGATTCAAACCGCCAAACCGCCAACCTTTCTGATTGACAAAGCTCATTGTCTTAGACACTGAGCCACCTAGTCAGGCTTAGAGTTTGACAGCCCTGCTGTAGAGAGTAGAATGCTTGTATCATCTGGTTACTGTTTTTTGTCTTTTGTTGTGTCAATTTTCAGTTTAAAATGTATATGAATTTGCCCTCCACAAAATATATTGTTATAATTACTTTATCCTGAAATAATGAGTCTACCATGTATTTCATTCCAATATGATTATTTTTTAAAAGCCAAGATTGCATTCTGAACTTCAGGGAAGTGCAAAAACCAAGTGGTAATTCAATTCCATTCGAGAAGTACAGACAAAATTGGTTGTTTGAAATGAAAACGGAATTACTTTTTCAAGTGTCCTACTTTAAGCTTGTTGTCTCATTCTTTTATTTCCCCATTACTTTCAGTGTAAAAAGCACAAGAGTATTTATAAATGTTGATATCTACATAACATAGTTAACTGTAATAAAGGAATCATTTAAACAGAATAGATGCAAATATCTCATACAACATTTTGGAGGGCCTCTTTCCCTTGTGCTGGTTCCTCCTCTTAGACTAAAATATACCAATATTACAAGGTGGAGTTAGTTTTTATTTGTTTTTTTGGTACTTCATGACTATTGCCTGGACTAGTCAATTAGCACTTTGGCAAGATTTTTGGAAGTGCAGAATAGAACAGAATAACAGAGTTGGAAGGGAGGTATTCCAGTCCACCCCCCTGCTAAAGCAGGAGATCTTATATCATTTCAGACAAATGTTTGTCCAGTCTCTTCTTAGAAACCTCCAGTGATGGATCAGCCACAATTTCTGAAGGCAAGCCATCCCACTGGTTAACTGTTCTCACTGTTAGGAAATTACTCCTTAGTTCTAGGTTGATTCTCTCCTTGATTAGTTTCCATCCATTGCTTCTTGTCTTGCCTTCTGGTGCTTTGGAAAATAGGTTGACCCCCTCTTCTTTATGGCAGCCCCTCAAATATTGGAACACTGCTATCATGCCACCCCTAGTCCTTCATTCCACTAGACTAGGCATACCAAATTCCTGCAACAATTCCTGTTTTATCTCTGGGCCCCCAATCGTCTTTATGGTTCTCTGCACTCTTTCCAGAATCTCCACATCTTTTTTATATTGTGGTGACCAAAATATGTAATGTAATGTAATATTCCAAGAGTGTGTTCTTCTCAAAAAATTGTAAAGTGATACTAACACTTCACATGGTTTTGATACTATCCTTCTGTTAATGCAGCCTAGGACTATGCTGGCTTTTTTTGGCAGCTGCAGCACGCTGCTGACTCATAGTTAAGTAAGTGTCCACTAGGATTCCAAGATTCCTCTCACAGTTATTGCTATTGAGCCAAGTTTCACCTAATCTACACCTGTACATTGGGTTTTCTTGCCTAAGTGTAGAACCTTGCTTTACTCTTCATTGAATTTCATTCATCCCCATAATTAAAATTCACCCTTGCTTCCTTTCTACAGCTCAGAGAAAGTGATTGGTCAAAGGCACTCAGTTGGCTTCATCCCTTCATTGGCAGCAAGAGAAGTCACAATTTTTTGATTTCTAGCTTCATGATTTTTATCATAGCAGCATCAAACTTTTCTCTTCCCTCTTCTCTCCTTTCCTCTCCTCCCCTCCTATTCTAAATATAAACCCTGTATCATTTGAAAAATTAAGCTGATTAAATATTCTTTAATTTATACCTTTCTTTCTATCCTGTGAATTAAAATAATTTTAAAATAATACAATAAAGATGAAAAATTTACTTGTTTTAAAGCTGTCAAAAGAAGAACTGAATGAATTTTCTTGAGACTGCATTCCATTTTAGGATTGTTGTACCCTGGAATAATTCAGTTCAAAAATCTGAGCGTATACCTGCCAATGATTTGCTCGTAAGAGACAATCAAACAATCCCTTTATCATTCCGTACCTGCCCTGTTTGTCTGCGTTTCCTTCTTGGAGGTACATATATTTCATTAGTACCAAAGAGTATGATACCAGATTCATTTTTAGTACTGAAAGACAGGTGAATTTCTGTTCCCACTTCAAGAGAGACTGGCGGCATCTCCACAAAGCCAGGTTTAGGGAAGCTGACTGTGTAGATATTCTATAAGAAAGAAGGAATTGAATAAAAAAAATGCTTGTAACAGCAGATCATAATAAATGGTGCAACAGTTTACATTTCAAAGTGCTATACAAGCACTTCTCCATCTGTTAAATTATTCAGCATTTGAAAACATTTGTTAGGCTTAGATTCAGCCTGAAATAATTTTTTATGTGAAGCTTCTTCCAGTATCCTATTAGTTTTGGTCGTGGATATCTAGGATTGGCAGATGGCTGCCAAAAATGTGCTATACCTTTGAAGTCCTCGGTACAGAGAACTATTAAGTAGTTGGGCATTCCCTTGATGTTCCTCTTCTTAGCTTGTCAATTACCCTCCTCTCCTTCCCCCCTTTTCTAGAAACAAGAATCAGGTATGCCACAGGAAAGTAAATGCAGAACTAGTGAAAGATGTGACAGGGGAAAGCTTCAGTAAGGAATTTCAAGGCACAAATGGATGGCTGGATGGCAGCCTTGATAACCAGTATTATAAAAATTGTCCTATTAACTACCTAATAGAAGAGGACTCAAGGATGGTATGATATCAGATGGTTCCTCTCAAAACTCCTAGTAAATTAATTCCAAACTTGGGATGCTAAAATTTAAAAATGTATAAGGACTGTTGTATGGTAATGGTCTGAAGAACCCAACAGAGATAAGATGATGGTGGAGGAACCCTTACATGGCAGAACAACACAGAGGCATCTGAGGTTGGTTTTATGTGCTGGTGGCAGGGGTGGGTTCTAAATTTTTTACTACTGGTTCTGTGGGCGTGGCTTATTTTGTGGGCATGGCTTGATGGTCATGTGACAATTCTTTAGGATTTAGCAAAGGTACTGGTCTACCAGGCTTTTAACTGCTTGCAGAGCTGTACTGGTCTACTCATTTATTTTTGCAGGCACTGGTCTACCCATTTATTATTGCAGACACTGGTCTACTCATGTATTTTTGCAGGCATTGGTCTACCCATTTATTTTTGCAGGCACCAGTCTATTCATTTGTTTTTGGAGGCACCAGTCTACCACCAAACTGCCTTTTACCACTGATCAGCTGTAGGACGGCCCTTTGAAGCCCCGCGGCAAGAGTTTAAACAGTTTTTTTTTCCTTATAGCCATCAGCTGGGACTCAGGAGGCAGCAATAGATTGGGGCCAAATAAAAGGTAAGAATAACACGGTGATGGGGGTGGGGGGGGCAGAACCGGTTCAGTGATGTCATATCGTCATTGCTACTGGCTCGGCAGAACTGGGCCAAACCGGGAGGAACCCACCACTGGTTGGTGGATATGAAAAGTGATTGTCCTTGAGATATCCAGGTCCCTAGTTGCCATATACAGGTAGTCACTAAGTGATGTGATCATTAAGTGAACCATCACATGACAGGACCTGATATTAAGACCATTTTACTATGGTTGTTAATGAATTGTGTGGTTGTTAAGCAATTCACATGGTCTTTAAGTGAATCAATCATTAAGTGAATTTGGTTTCCTCATTTGAGGAAGATGGCTGGGAAGATCACAGACTGCAATCAAATGACCATAAAATACTGCAAGCGTCATAATTGCAAACTAATTGCCAAATGCCCAAATTGCAATCGGATGTCTGCAAGGATGATGAAATGGTCATAAATTTGAGAAAGAATGGTAAGTCACTTTTTTCTAAAACAACTTGTCATTTCAAATTAAATTAAAAGCACAGTTGAAAATTAAGGAATACCTGTAATGAAACTTTGGTTTAATCGATTGGATGCAATTGGAAATCTATGTTCAAATTTTACCACTGAAATAATGGTAGTAAACAATGTAATTCAACAGAAATCTGCATTATAACTTAACCGTTTATGCTATTGGTGTAATTGATTGTCTATGCTATTCATCTTTGATGCTATTTTTGTAGATTATACACACATAGATTTAATTTTCTCCCTCCCCTTCAAAGTCAGGCCAGTTGTATTTAAGCTTGTTCACTTGTCACTGGTTTATTAGCATCATTATTATTACTGTGTTTCCCCAAAAATAAGATCCTGTCTTATATTTTTTTGAACCCCGAAATAAATGCTTGGCCTTATATTTGGGGAGGTCTTATTATTTTGGGGCACATGGAGCAAGACGGGTTCTTCTTGCCATCTTACCTGATTTCCAGCTCTGTCTCCCTAACCCTAACCAGATGAAACGGTGGGGACCTGCTGTGCATGTGTTTAAATATTTTCGGGAGGGCTTATTTTCAGGGGGGCTTATTTTAGCGCATGCGCTCAAAAGTACAATTGGGCTTATTGTCAGGAGATGTCTTATTTTCAGGGAAACAGGGTATTATTATTATTAGCATTTCAGCTTGTTAACTGAGCTCAACTCATCAATAAACTATTCATGGTTTGATTCGTGATTTAACTATTTTTCACGCTGGTAGATATTAAAGTGCTTTATTTCACTTTATTTAAGTACCTAGTGTTATATGACTTCGGCTTAGTTTGTCCAATATACTACTGTAGAATATATTTAAGAATTGTCCTTAGCAACTCTGCTTGAGATGTCCATATATATTGTCTTAAGTTCCTTAGTGCAAGTAGAGTAACATATAAATAACCCTCCTATATAGTAATGTTTGCTATAGTGGAAATCTCTCATATAATTAATACAATAAATAGATAGAAATTTGTGAAAGGAGAAGGAGAAATTTATACAAAAATTTACCGAAGGGCAAGTTTTTCCTTTTTAATTAGTTCAGTGCAAGTTATAACTTAATCATTTGCTAATGTAAACCAGTAGTTTTAACTTGTTCAAGGAGAACATAGAGAGTCCAAAAACTAACCTGCAAAGTGCACCCTCTGGTTATGCCAAGATAGTCAGGACTACTTAAAAGATTATATGGTGTCCGGGAAATTTCAATATCTTTGAGACAGCCTGCATATTTCTTTGTATTTACTTCTGGTCTGTCAATATAAAGAAAAAATAGAGTTATTTTCAAGAAACATTCCAGGACATAAACACAAAACCATATTAATATGATTTTCATATTGGTCCAATTCAAAGAACTCACTATTTCCTTAAAGACCAACACATTCATGATAAATAAAATTTCATGGGCTTATGAACCACTGAACTCACAAATTCCTACTATAATACACATGGACAAAATTCTTTCTGCAAAGAATTGCTACTCTTCTAGAATATAATGGCTACAGGATTAAATTAAATTCTTGTACAATGTCTTATGTGCTGTAAGCATCTAAGGAACAATATTATTAAACCTATCCCTTGATGATGATGTTTTAGGGATTTCTAGTTTCTAAAACAACTACAAACTGGACTAAAGAAACAAATAGCAGAAATGCCAACCAGAATGATGATAATGACTAAAATACAGATAGTCCCAAGTAGTCCTCAGGTTATGTCCATTTCTTCAGTGACTTTTAGAAATTACAATGGTGCTGAAAAAATGAACTTACAACTGGTCCTCAAAGTTCTAGCTGTCACAGCAATCCCATGGTCACATGATCAAATTTGGGTGTTTGGAGACTGGCCCATGTTTATGACACACACCCACCCCTCTGACCTTCATCATCTTCACCTGTCTCCCTTCTGCTATGCTGACTGATGCTAGTTGTCCTCAAGCCATTTGATAAAGAGACTCTGTTGACCATGCTGTGCTGGTCCATGCTTCAGCCTGTCCCTTGGCTACCTTGATGTGTGTGAGAAGCTTTGGGCAAATAGCTGCCCAGAATCACCACCAGTTACCTCAGCCATATGTGGAGGAGGCATCACAGAAATGTCCCTGACTTGTTGCTGGTGGGAGGATTTCCTAGGCATCAGTGGCATGCAAATAGTCTTCGACTGTCCTCCTGCCCATAGCCTACCAACTTGTTTATTTAGGACTCCTGCCTCTTCTCTCAATACAATCCTTTGAAGTCCTCACTTAATGATCTTAGGTGTTAGGACCATACAGATGATATGGACAATGGCAATAAGGACTGATGAAATTGGCGTCACTAAGCAACGCAGTCATGTGACATTACACTTTAGGATTGGATCACTTAACAATGGAAGTTATAGTCCCAATTGCTATCATAGCCTAATGATTACCTATAATCAGAGTTAATTATGATCAGAATTACATTTACTGTATGTTCATTAAGTTATACAGTACATACAGTATATTTTTGCCTCTCATATTCTAAAATGCTCATGTTTATTTTTGTAATACTAGAATTTCCAGTTAAAGATATTCTAACAATTTATTTGCCTGACATGTAATCTACTTAAAGGCATCACAGTTATTGTGCAATTTTTGAAAGTTTTAATGTTTAAATTTGATTTGTACTATATTTGCTCACAAGCCATAAATGTAAATTAAAATGCATTCTTGCATATGTATCTTGAAATCTTGAACGGAAGACTCCAACTTCAAAGATTTGCAAATAACAACCGCAACACATTGCAATAATCCAAGGACCAAATAATGCTGACTTTTTATCAATGTTTACCATGTTCATGTTACCATTCCACTAGTCAGGAAAAACTATTTCATGAATAGATTGGCACTGAATTTTGTACAGAAGATAGGCTACAGAAAACGGAGATATCCTGAGCTAAGTGGCTATCTTATGCACTTACCAACTTACCATCCAAGTGAAAGATGCTTGTGAAAATAAGAAATTAATATCTGGCATTAGATATGAAACACAATCATTCACAATTCGTATATGTACAGAATTGTAATACACTCTAATTTAACAACTTAAATGTTCATAAACAGCACTTTTAAAATTTTGCTTCGTTGTTGGTAGGCTGAATTGCGCTGAAGCCATCTCAGCAAAGCGTAGCATCCATCTTTCAAAAATCGGCAATACTCAGACGTTTAGATTAAAAAAGAAGGAACTATCTCCATTCTATTCTATTTTGCCAACCGAAGTTAATGTAAGACTTGGGTAATTTGCATGCTGTTTATTCTCGTTTCCCTGTGGACACCAGCAGAGCTAGAGAAGCAGATCTGGTAATAATAAATACAATTTAAATTTAACTTAGTGTCAAACATTATTCTCCCACATGAATTTTTCTCTGCTTCTTAAAAGTCTATTGCATTTTTATATCAACTTTACTTCCCTCTAGACAAAATATTTCTTGAGCTGTATGATGCCCAGTTTCAGAAATTTGTTTTGAAGTGATTTGATCAAATTTCTCAATGAATCATTGTTCTGAATGAAGTTATCAAATCCAATTGGGAACTCCAAATCAACTCACAAAAAATCCACATTGGTCCAGATTAGAAAATCTACTTGAACCAATTTGAAATGTTGAAATGACTCCAAAATTGATTTTATGGTTCATTTTTAGGTAGAGGCCATGATATTCTTTAATTACTTATTTAAAAGAACAGAGCACGGTTTACAGAGATTGGTAAGAAGAAAATCTCTGTCCTCAGGCTTATCACATGAATTTAAATTCTAATTTTAGCATACATCAGTATAAAGGAAGTATTGGAAAATTTTTTGAAGTCTTGTTTTGAAGCAATGAAAAAAAAATGAAGTTAATTAAAAATGCCATAAATGACTGGCAGGCAAGGCTTTGGCTTCTAGAATCAATGGAAACAAATCTGAATGTTATTACCAGGACTGCTATCCAGAACCTTTAGCTACTAAGGCCGTCTTCTGTAACCCATGAGGCACAGAGGAAAACAGCAGAGGAATGAGAATGATCAGCTTTATATCTGCCTTACAATTGCAATAGCATTAGCACTTAGACTTATATACCGCTTCATAGTGCTTTTCAGCCCTCTCTAAGTGGTTTACAGGTCAGCATGATGCCCCCAACAATCTGGGTCCTCAGTTTACCGACCTCGGAAGGATGGAAGGCTGAGTCCACCCTGAGCCTGGTGGGATTGGAACTGCCGAATTGCAGCTAGCAGTCAGCTGAAGTAGCCTGCAGTGCTGCACTCTAACCACTACGCCACCTCGGCTCAAGCATACAAAGAGATCTTGTTGTCTTCTGTTCAAAACAAATTGCTGGATCATTTGGATTTTTATCCAGCTCAATCCCAAAGGACACTTCCTTAACATACACAGAAAAAGAGATGTCCTTGAAAGAGACATTCCTCTAGCCTTTATGGAAATGTAAGACTTTAGTTCTTCTAGACTGGCAATTTCCAGAAGCACTGGATTGCGGCTCACATCAAGGGAATTGCTGTCTCAACCTTCTCAAATACATCAGCTTGAAAAGTCCAGGTTAGATAGCGATTTTTTAAAAAAAATCTATCCATGTTTTCAAATTCTCAGTCCTGCAACTAAATTGGATCATTAATCTGACCCTCGCTGAGTTGCAACATGGACTGCTTTTTAAAGCTGGTATTATTATAACTCATATCTAGACTTTTTCTTTCCTTAGGATCCTAATTAATTTAAAGGGAATAAGGGGGGGGGGGAACGGATGAAAACAAAACCAAAAAAAGAAATCCAGCACAGCAAGACGTAAACCGCTGTGTGAAGACTCTAGCTAAGTGTCTGTTGCTGCGATTGTGCGCAGCATGAGGTAGGTCTCCGTTAAGCACTTGGGGATAGCTTGATGTGCTGCAGCAGGATCGGTTGCCAACTGAGCAAGCCCTGGAGCAGCAGCTGGAATAAAGACATACACAAATTGCTTTTGCTTTGCCACTGGCTGCAAGCGGCACTTAACCCATGCAAAGCTTACAGCATGCAAGCATTGATTTAAATGTTATGTCTTTTACCTTGATTTCATACTAGATAAAAAAAAAAACCAGAAAAAAATAAAAAAAGGGGGAAGAAAGAAAAAAAAACATTTTTGTTATTATTTTTGACAATTTTTTTTGTAACGATACAACTTTTTTAGATAGATTCAAATATAGTCTTAGGGAGTCGAGATATTTCTTTTAAATAATTTCCCATGTATCATCGTTGTGCGAGTAGGGAACTACATGCCCAGGCAAAGCAAAAGTTCAGGCAGGACTCAGCTAAACTGGTTTTCTTTTTTTCTCAGCTTGATATAAGTTTTCTCAGCTTGATATAAGTAAATATTGGGGCACTTTCTAGAGTTGCAGCTTCTGATAGTATTTTTGCACAGCTTCAGCTGGAATAGCTGTAGCAATGGCACTTAGACTTATATTCTGCTTCACAGTGCTTTACAGCCCTCTCTAAGAGTCAGTATATAGCCCCCAACAACCTGGCTTCTCATTTTACCTACCTTGGAAGGATGGAAGGCTGAGTCAATCTTGAGCCAATAAGACTCGAACTGCCAAACTGCTGGCAGCAGAAGTAGCCTGCAGTATTGCATTCTAACCACTGCGCCACCACTATGAGGATCTGCTACAGTGATTCATACCCACATTACCATTCAGGTAGGATGCAATGTGTTTTACTTGAAATTGTCTTTAAAAATCACTTCGATGCCACCTTCAGAATGAAGTAGACCACGTGTTAACTAGTATTTGTCTTTGAGAACATTTGTGATCAGAAACCTGCACTGACTGTCAGTTAGTTTGCAGGTTCAATTAAAATTGTCGTTTTTGACATATTTGACCATTCTTGCTTGGCATTGGGGTTATGTACAGCTCCAATCAAAATTGGCCAAGAGAGAGATTGCTTCTACTATTTCATTTTGGAGAACTAATGGGAGCTGAGGCCAGGAACTGCTGCTTCTTAGAGGTAGCACCAATCTCTAGAATAGTCTTCCAGTGGATTTCAGACTGGCCATCTCCCCCACTTCCCCAGTTTCATCCAGAAAAATGTATTCTGGGGAGCATTGTAATCATATTTGGTTTTATTTGTTGGTGTTGTTTGATTGGTATTTAGCTTTCATATTTCTACCATTGTTTTTCTTTATATTGTTTTAACCATCACAAATAGTTCATTTGTGGTGAGGATGGTGGGAGGGAGAGATAAAGAGAAAGAGAGGGGGGAGTGTGTTTTGGGCAAAATAGTGGCACAACTTCACTGCTAAGATTAAGGTAGGGTTAAGCTACTGTCAATGATTCTCAAATTTTTCTTCACCACGGATCCCCTTTAAGTACCTTTTGTGCTCATGGAACATGGCCATGAAACCCCAAGATTTAACTCAAGATTTAAATCATAATATTTCTTCAAGACTTCATGGACCCCCTGTAGCATTATGGCTCCCCAGGGTTCATGGACCACAAATTGAGAACCACTGGAGTATGTGATTGGTGTGTGAGGCTGGAGAAGAAAGTGAACAGCTTTCAAAGGTCAGAGAGCATCAAGGACCCCTCACATCCCTTTAATTCCTATGCCATCTTTACTAATGAAGGGGGGAGACATTCAATTCTGTAGCTGAGAAGAGAAGACTAAGGGGAAGTGTAAGAACCACATTGAATAGAAAGCCAAATGAAAGACCTTTAGTCATCTTTTACAGTTTGATTCTCCTAAAGGAACAGATTATAAGAATGGACTATTTTATCAGCTGGCATCTTGGAAAGCTATGGAGACCCTTCATTCCAAGATCTGCAGAGCCAGGCAAAATTTTGGGGATGGAAAGTCACATTAAAAACATTATTATTGTATATTGCAGAAGTCAGGGAGCTCCATTTGACAGGATGCTGGTGAAAGCGGGAAAATCTGGGATTTTCAGTCCATTGTATTCCCTTTCAGAGACTTTCTGTTTTCATTTCATAAAGGTGTGTGTTAAGCCTGTTAACACTTATTTTGCTTAATTTCCTGTTGAAAAAATGGGCAGGAAATCATTTTTTCAACAGATTTTCTGTGGAACTTAAGAGCTTAAACATATGGCCAATTAGAAGCAAATGGAAACAATAATAAATAACTGCATTGTTAGTTCCATTGAACAACACAGAAGGTTATCTGAATTTGCTGCTCTTCATTCCAGATCTCTGTCTACAAGGGTAAGAGGATTTTATGTCTATTATGATTAATGTGTAATGGTGAAGTTGCTATAACTAAAATATCTGGATTGTACAGTATTTGAACCTTTATTTCATTTATTTTTCTATAAACGTCCAGATAGGTTCCATAGTTTATGTGTTAACAGTTAAAGATCTAACAAATTCCAATACCTATATATCTTCCTACAGAATCAGAACTGAAAGCCTACAAAATGTGTTGTATACAAATAATTTACAACTAGCCAGGAATTTCATATATTGAATTGTAATGTAAATTAATAAAAAAAATCCATTACAGGAATCATCAAAATATGGTCAAGTTATATTATATGTTCTTTCTCAACTTCTTGATGCATGATTCCCAGGAAAAAACTAAGGTTCAAAATTGTTAGGTTGAGAAGAATAGGAATATGACAGTTTCTTTATATACACAGATGCCTTTTTTGTTAGCACCGGTTCCAGAGTCATGTTTTTATTTGTTAAAAGTTTATTTTATGGCTCAATATTTTGAGTACAAAATACTTACTTAATAACTAATTCCCAAAACACTGTCAAATAATTTACCAGGACTGTATTACTCTTCTTCTTCTCTTCCTTACTAGTATCTTTCTCTTCCCACTTATTACTATAACCATGTTGCTTGTATCTTTCAATTATATTGTTTTTATTTGTTTCTTAGTATGATTTGATAACTTATTAATAACTTGACTCTCACTAACTGTTATCTTTTTATTTTTGATGAATGTTTTTTATTCTCCTTATGTACACTGAGAGCGTATACATCAAAGGCAAGTTCCTGGTGTGTCCAATCACACTTGGCCAATAAAGAATTCTGTTCTGTTCTGTTCTGTTCTGTTCTGTTCTACTCTACTCTACTCTACTCTATTCTACTCTACTCTACAATATAAGGAAGAAAAATAAACTAATAAATGCCTCTACTGAAAGGTGAGCCTGGAGATTCCTTCTCTCTCTTAAGCCCTCACTATGTGGGAGGGTGGGCAGGCAGGCTGGAGAGGGGATCAACAATTTAGGAACCTGCATGCTTTTTCAATGGAGACAATAACAGGAAAAAGGAGGGGGAGGGGGAAAAGTATCTATATGGCTGTCTTTATAGACCTTTCAAAAACTCTCACCCTCCCTGTTGACAAGCCTGATCCTTTATAAATAAAAGGAGCCTATGATTCCCTAATGAAAAGTGTGCAGAAAGCAATAGCCATATTGACCTGGAAACTGGCCAGGGATGGAACCTAGTGCTAGGGAGGCCATATCTCATCATTTTGCAGTACATTATGAGATTTCTCATAATGTACTGGGAAATAAAGTCTTGTTCAATGAATGAGGCAGATTTTGCTATTGAATCTTTATAATCATCTGTATTTTAAATCACAGTACCTTAGGTTTCTTCTCAGCGATGGCAATCCACCAAAATAAATGGGCTCATCAGCTTTCAGATTGAGGCCAAAATGCTTTCCTGGAGAAACCGCCGGTATGATTTCTTCATTGTTAGAATCTATGTCTACAATTGATATATTCGCTGGGGAAATACAAAGAAAAATGTTAATGTGTGGGTATATAGTTGGAAATATTTCAAATATTTCTCCTCTCTTTATCCAAACGGTACCTGTGATTTGTACCATTTAACTGTATTTTCAATATACAGATAATCCCTGACCTATGACTTGGATTGAGATCACAATTTCTGCTGCTAAATAAAGTGGTTGTTAAATGAGCTGGGCCTGTGATTTTATGACTCTTTTTGCCACAGTTAAGCAAATCATTGAAGTTGTTAAGTGAATCACATAATCATTAAGTGAATTCAGCTTCCCCCACTGATTTTATTTCTTGGAAGCCAGCTGGAAATGGAAGCACATCCTTACAAATTCATACCAAGATATGGTCTAATCCCAAAAAGACAAGAATATTGAAGTAGAACACTCTGCAAACAAGCAGAGAAATAAAAGTATATGAGAAAAATGCCTGAAGGTTTTTAATAATTAAATATACAATTTATAGCAATTTTATTTCATCCTCAGAATTCCATTGTGTTTAATGATGTGTTAACTTCAGCTACAAATAAAACATGCAAAAAGCTCCCTCCAAATTGATCAAGATTATGATGAGTGGAGGATTTGCTTGTACATATGGCATTTCTAACGCACTCCACCCACTGCTGTTTTCTTAGAAGTAAGTGCTCACTCTCTACAGACCATCCAACTCCACTTAATAGCAGGGGATTTGCAATTGAATGCCTCCATACCTTCCTATTCCTGATTTTGCGTCCTTTTAAATGTTATTTTAATACATTTTTAATGTCACATGATTTGGTATTTCTAGGTAGAATGGGATAGGTGGTAAATCTATTTAGATTTAGATAATGATCTGCCATTTGAATTGATGGATGGAATTTTCTTTCTCTCTCCTTCTGTCCCTTAAACTCTGCTCTAGCGATTTGAGGATTTGAGTTGCAAAAGATTGGGGGAGGGACTATGAGAAATTCAAAGATCATAGAATTATACAGTTGGAAGGGAACTTGGAGGTCCCCTAAATGAAGAGCACAGCGGAAATTCCTGCATCACTTTACGTGTAGCCCAATATCATGAAAAAAATGTATTGAAACATTTATCTTATATAAAAAGTTAGCGCAGAATAGTGAAGATATATGAACATAAAGAGATGCTTCAGAAAACAATTAACTTGGCTTTATTTCTCAGAATAAATGTGATTAATTGGAGTTGTTCTATGGTTTTATAAAATTCAGTCTTAATTTAGAGATAAAACTAGACAAGTTTTAATTTGTTAAAAAACATTCTCCCTGATTCCAGGTCTTAGCAAACAATATTAACAGATGGAAAAGAATGATATTTTTCTTCTGTTACTCAGCAGCGTGTGAAAGTCTTTTGAAAATGTTCATTTATCATATGGAAATTCTGTTCAGTTTGCTTGAATTCCTACATTTTCTCTGAAATATTAGGTGGAATTCAGTAGCAAGTATAGTTACAATATACATTTAAGATATCCTTTCTATCCAAAGAAAGTCTTTTCTTCCAGCAATACAAGAGTTGGTGGCACTTAGCAAAATGAAACTAGTTTGCATTATGAGCAAAGAGATAACACCAGCAGCATTTAAGTCAGTGCCTTTTAAAGTCATTTTAAGAAATGCAAAATATGAAAGACACCATAAAATGTAAAACTGACTTCCACTCAAAAGAAATAGTGTAGATTCGTTTTATGAACTTTAAAAAAACATCAGGGCACTGCATGAAAAATACATTTTTCACTTGGAATACATTTCTGAGTGTAATTTAGGTAGCTGCGAGGTAGAATTATGCCTAGAAAATTAAGCTACCTCATTCAAAACAAAATCATAAGGGACCCATTTGACACTGCAATCAGTCACTACTAACCTGAGCCATGTATAATTGAAAGCAAAAGAAGTTGCCAAATCATTTTCTTCTACAACTTTTTAAACCTACAATTTTATACATCATCTTCTCTGTGATTAGGTGGTTAGCCGTGTTGGATAAGATAATTAGGATGCTTCTGTTATCCCTGCAAGAACTCACCTTGTTTGAGAATTCTTGACAAGGTGAATGATTTCCATTTCCCATCATTGTGGCTCTGGTTACCGACAACTGAGGCTGTTCCTGAGCCTAGATCATAGCTGACTTTAATATGCCCATCACTGAGTTCTATGCTCATGAAATCCTTCTGTTAGTGAGAAGCATAAATTACAAATGTTGATTTAGCAATTGCATGATACTGTAAATCCCACTTTTTATTTTTATCTATCCATCTTAGATTGAAGTGACTGTTCCTTCCATTATCTCCAGTCCTCAACCATTTATGCAAGATTTGCTTGCCCCCAATCTCCCCTTTTAAAAAAGTTTATATGGTTCAAAAAAGAAATTGTCATTTAGATTCATTTAAGGAACCCATTGTGCAAACAGTAGGAACAATTCCTTCCAATCTAAAAGATAAATACCTCTCTGTACAAGACTTCAAATTACTGTTTTTATTGGAAAAAGATAATCTGTGTGCGCGCGCACTGTACAGACAAAGAAAGACACATTTTATAGTTCCAAGTAAGGAAATGCAGTAATTTAAAAAAGAATTACTGTGTTTCAATCACATATCTACATCCCAATATCACTTATATGAAAGCATGATGTTCATTTCAAGAAAATATAATAATGAATGATGACGAACAAAATCTGACTGCAGTGTTCATGTGCCTTGTTAGGTGGGAGCATGCAGATGACCTTGGTTATTTTAGAAGTTAAACAGGGTCAACTCTCGAATCCCTCAGCTTTAGAGATTCTGGAAGAGGTCATAGGTCAGTGGCAAGCCACTCTATGACCCTGCAGAGGCAATAGTACAGATGCCTGGAATCAATCTAAGGATGCCTTAACTGAATGGAGGCAGTTAGAGTCTAGGTCTTATTCCTAGAAGAAACAAACTTTTAGAGATAATAAACCCATGATGAATTTTCATCCGGACATGTTTCATTAAGGAATTATGGGATAACTTCAGCAGTAATGTCCCACATAGTAAAAAAACCCTCAGCATCTTCCTCCCAAAAAATGGGGAAAAAAAGAAGAGAATTCATGTCTAGCTTCTCTAGCTCAGAAAAGGTGATTCTTTGGGACATATCTATAGTCTTATATAGACTGCTTGCCTTCTTTTATATATATATATTGATTTAGTAAATTTAGTATTTGTCCATAAAGCTAAAAAAATAATTACAAATGTATAAAAGAAGCTTGATTTTAGTCATCTATCAAATTAAATATTTTTACATTTCATAACCTGGACTTTCGCAGGAATATACATTTTAATATATAAGATTTCGAGTAGCTTTTGTGGCAAAGAGAAATTAGATTGGTTGGAGGGATCAATATTTACAAGAACACCTCATTCTATGCAAGTTTCATATATACTAAACATTTTTGCAAATTGAAAACCAGCATAGTAAATGTCACAGGCAACTCACAATTTAATTTTATCTTCTTCAAGCCACAAATTTAAATTTTCCTAAAATCTACTACAGTCAGTCTGCTACACGGAGAAGAGGGTAACAGAAAATCAAAGAAGGGGAACCAGAGAAAAATAAAAACATGAGCAACCACACCCAGTTTTCGCTTTGGTTCACCAATCCCTAACATATCTCCAACTAAATGCATTGCTTCTGGGAAAGACAGCCCTCACTGAAAAAAGAAGAAAAAGTGCCAATCACTCCATTGATAGATATGTGTGTCACATTTTGAATATTAAGGGTGCAGGGATATACTGAAATCTATGGTTATGAATCTGTCCTGAAACAGTGTTTCTCATGTAGTATTTGCTGTTAAAAGAAAATAACCCCCCCTATGTTTTCTAAGATACGTGGTGATTCAGTGGCTAAGACACTGAGCTTGTCGATTGAAAGGTCAGCAGTTCAGCGGTTCAAATTCCTAGTACTGCGTAATTGGTGAGCTCCCGTTACTTGTCCCAGCTTCTGCCAACCTAACAGTTCGAAAGCACATAAAAAATGCAAGTAGAAAAATAGGGACCACCTTTGGTGGGAAGGTAACAGCGTTCCGTGTGCCTTTGGCATTGAACCATGCCAGCCACATGACCATGGAGAAGTCTTCGGACAGCGCTGGCTCTTCGGCTTTGAAACGGAGATGAGCACCGCTCCCTAGAGTTGGGAACGACTAACACATATGTGCGAGGGGAACCTTTACCTTTACATTTATGTCACCTAACACCACCAAAGTCAATGTTAAAGTAAGTAGATAAATTCCAGTGAATGTTTACATTACGTAATGCCCATCTGTAACTGATAAGGAAATGCTGACATCTACTGTATATATTACAAGTGATTCTTTGGCAATGCAACTTAAAAGTTACATTAGGAATAATAAGAGCAGTCATATTAATGATCTGTATTATATTGTTAGTATTATACAAGTTGTTGTACTAAGTCCTCATAAATTATCTTACTTTATCTATAAACAGTCATAAAACTCAGTGTTCATTGTAAAATTCATCCACAGGGGAACTGACATATATTTAAGTTCTCTTTATAGGAACTTGCAGATGCCATAACGTTAACAACACAAGTCTAAGAAGCATAGTTTTACCAAGTCTAGAGTAGCAAGATACATCAGGAGAGCTGTAGAAGAAAATGTCTTGAATTTGAACATGACCATGGAGATATTGGGGTTCCATCTTATAGGACGGCTCACGGTAGCATAACCTTCTCCATCAAACTGAACAGTTCCCTCACCATCTGCCACCTGGGGGCTGTGGTGTGAAGAAACACAAAATAATCAAATTTGAAAACTGTTAGATATCAGAAGTCTGTAAATCATCTAACAGCTGATTGAAAATCATCATTTCAGTTAGAATTATTGAGACAAAGATGAGTCTATCTGAATCATTCATTCATTTTTTAAAAAAAATATTTTTATTTTTAAACAAACAATTCATCATTAATTAATCAGTGTAATATCATTCATTCATTGATTGGTCTAGATGATTTGAATAAAACACTGAATAATTTTAGCAAGTAAATTTTATTCAATCATCAATTTAATTTGATGTAGTATATGAAGTGCATGAACCAAAAACCTATCAATTTATTGATTTGAAGAAATGCAATTTAATTTCCTGCATTCAGGGAATCCGATAGCTAAATGAAGTAGAAATACAAAGCTCTGAATCAACATTTCACACAACTCATATATGGTATGAGTCCTTGCTGATATACATATTATATGTTATATTTGCAATCCACATGCTGACATCCACAAGATGATAAATGTAGACATATATGTTATAATGTCATCACACAAATGACATATATTTGCAAGATCTGTCATGCTGTCATTAGGTACCTGCATAATTTGCATGATGTTATGATGCAAATACCACCATTCTAATATCGTCATGTATTGATACTGTTTCTGCAGTATGTATTTGTTTTATATATATGGATATAACTGAAGAAATGCCCTTAGACATGCAAAGATTAACTTTGTATGCATGTAAATGTTTAGTTCCTATATATTTTCAGTCATTGTTTTACCATGTATATGTATTGGGGAGGGGATGGTGAATATTGTGAGCTATGCCATACATTTTTCATTTTTCAGAGTGGTTTTAATAATGATTGGGGTTTCAAAAGGATGATCCGTATGATAAAGAAACCAAATTATGGCCTTTCAAAGTGTCATTTCTATATAAAAAGAAGTACCAATTTAGAACAAAAGTTTGTGAGATCCTTATCTACAAGAAAGAAAGAAGGAGGGAGGGAGGGAGGGAGGGAGGGAGGGAGGAAGAAAGGAAGAACTTTAAATTCTTGCAGTCACATTGCCATCTTATATTTGATATATATTCAGAGAAGTGATTAATGAACTAGTTATCCATTTTCATGATGATAATGGTCAAAATTATACTGTAATGTTTGACAAAAATTAGAATATAATCAATAATTTAAGTGGATCATTTAGGCTTTAAAAACATGAACATATTTTTTAAAAAATAATTACAATAAACAATATTATGGAGAAAAAAACTTACCTGACAGCACAGCCTTTACACTCTCCTTCAATGTCTCTGAAATTCCATAGTCCTATTGGTTTGCTGTCTAAATAGGTTTCTCCCATGCATCCTGTGAATGTAGTGACTCTCACAGCATCAGATTTCTGGAAAATAGAAAATACACCAGCTAAGTATTGAATCCTTTATTAATAAACTATATTACAATTTGTAACAAAAGCTGGTAGTAGTCCATAGCCTGTCTTTTGAGGTTTGTTCCCATATACTGCCTAATTTTCAACAGAAGTAGAAGATTGTTGTTGTTAAGTTGCGTCCGACCCATCGCGACCCCATGGACAATGTTCCTCCAGGCCTTCCTGTCCTCTACCAACCTCAGGAGTCCATTTAAGCTCATGCCGACTGCTTCAATGACTCCATCCAGCCACCTCATTCTCCGTCGTCCCTTTCTTCTTTTGCCTTCAATCTTTCCCAGCGTTAGGCTCTTCTCCAGTGAGTGCTTCCTTCTCATTAGCTTGCCAAAGTATTGGCCAGCGTGACTCAATGAAGCTATGAGCTATGTCATGCAGGGCCACCCAAGACAGACAGGTCATAGCCGACAAAAGGTGATCCATTGGAGGAGAAAATGGCAACTGTCTCCAGTATCTTTGCCATGAAAATCCCATGAACAGTACCAAAAGGCAAAAAAAAAAGTAGAAGCTATTAAGACAAAAATGATTGACATGGACAGGGAAACATCCCTTCTGTGTCACAGCATCTGCCTTCTGGAATGAGGTTATCCCTGAGATCCAGGTGGCTTCAATCCTGCTGGCATTCCTGAGGACCTTAAAAACCTGATTCATCTCTCATGGTGTGGAATGGATGAGAGCTTACAGATGCAGAAAGTTTACAGAACTGTTGTAACTCGAGGGCTACCTGTATAAATTTCTTGGGCCTTCCATTCACCCACAACCTTTATGAACAAATTGCTTACTGATACAGATGATTACTGATGTAGATAAATGGTAATTATAAATAAATATAAGAGTTTCACTGAAACTCTTATATTTCGTGTATGAGAAGTTCTAATGTAACATTTTAAAATTTTTGCTTCTTTTTTTTAGTTCATCAAATAACTAAAGGCATTTTTGTTTTAAAAAATGAGAACGATCTTAAAATCACTCAGCAAGAGGATGCTTTAGAGGTATTAGGATTAGTCTCAGTTTTTTAAATAGCCTTTTAATTTTGGTTTTGTAGAATCGTAATTATCACAAGTTAGCAGTATAAGCACACAAACACAGCAGTTTGAAGAACAGTTTTGTTCTTCAAACTAGTTTTGTTCAGCAAACAGTAATTGCTGAATTGCTGAAAGAGAATTGTTCTCACCGGAAGTTGTCCTTTTCAAAAGTACCTAATTATCTTTTATGTCTCATTTCATCAATATCATTTTACTTCCAGATATTTAGCAACTTGAGACATCTAAGCACCTGGTACTTTTCATGAGGAATTATGAATATTAAAAATATTAATCTAAGAACATCTGGAGAACAGAAGCTTGACTTTCAGGCATGGCATGAAATCTGAAAAACTTCCAGATTCACTGTGAATATGGCAAACTTGGCATTACAATATAATCAACTCACATTGAAAAGAACTTTTAAAAAGAAAAAGTGGTTGAGAGAAGCAAGTTCAGAAAAGAAAGTATTTTTTGAATGTTAAATCAATCTACTATGTTGGGCTCTTAAAAAGAAAAAGGTAAATATGGTTGTAATTGTTGGTCACGCTTTAAACAGATGTTTAGACTGAATTTGGCATTTCTATCCAAATAGCAAGTCCTTCCCAAGGTCCTAAAATAGGTAGCTGTTGTTGGTTTTATTACTGTTTTTGTTTGATTTCTTTTGAGTTAGCATTGGCTCCTGGAAACTACCTGGAAAGGTCCCTTATCACCTACCCATAATTAACATTAATCTGAACTGCCATGGCCATAATGGACATTCTTCTTCAAGGCATTTTATTTATTTATTTATTTATTTATTTATTTATTTATTTATTTATTTATTTATTATTTATTTATTTATTTATTTATTTATTTATTTATTTATTGAATTTCTATACCGCCCTTCTCCCAAAGGACTCAGGGCGGTGAACAGATTAAGATTTCATATACATATAAATATATTTTATAAACAGTAAATAATAAATTAAGTCAACCTGGTGTATCTACTAAGACCTTGGCATAGAATTTTGATGTTTATGCTAGCCCTGCTTGTTGAAATAGAAAGGTCTTCAGGGCACGTCGGAAAGTGCGAAGATCTGGGATTATTCGTATTCCAGGTGGTATTTTGTTCCAAAGGGTAGGTGCCCCCACAGAGAAGGCCCTCTCCCTTGGAACCACCAGACGACATTGTTTTAATGATGGTACCATGAGTAGGCCTACTCTGTATATAAATAAATTAATGGACTAGGTTGGTTGGAATTCTTGCTATGTATATATTTACTAATTGTTATTGCTAATTAACCCCCCCCCCCCGTTTACTATTTTATGTTCTACTTTGATTGTATATTTGTTATTTTGTTTTTATGGTGGGAACTACCCTGAATATTTTGGGGTTGTGGGATCTCTAAGTTGAATAATGAATGAATTAAATATGTAATTATGAATCCCAAAACCACGGTATAATTTCTGAAGGTATTTTCCCACAAATTTATGCATCATTTTAACTCAAATGATAACACTTATTCAAAGTGTATGCATATATAATATTGAAATACATGAATGAAATTATCTGTGAATTATGCATCTATTTATAGCACTAAGGTAGGCTAGAAAACACTAGGATTTAAACTACTAGAAAAGTATCAAATGAGAAGAAAGAGTTAACAAAGCATATAGAAAATTACTCGAGATTGAGGCAGATGCCAATAATAATAATAATAATAATGATGATAATGATAATAATAATTTTTTAAAAATGATTTAAGAGGAGTGAAGCCAAATTGGATTTAAAAAAGAGTTTAGGATCCAAGCTGGATCTCTTCATCCATCCATCTATCCATCTCAGTACAAGGTTTATAAAAAATGTATATGTAATTATAAATGAATTTAATGAATGTATATATTATGGAAACAGCATTTAAATAGAAGATGGGAAACTGAGGTCTTTGCAAAACTTTATCTTGTTTTAGGGTTAAATAAAATCTGTAATTCTTTTAATTCATATGCTAAAGAATGTTTCAAGCCCAGAATCTGTCTAGCTGGTTTCAGATTAAATTACAGTTTATTTTACAAATCTGATTGATTAGATGCAGCCAGAGCTGTTTGGAAGACTGAAGCAGGTTTTAAAGGCTCATTTTATCATATGGGTGTCTCTCAGGGGTGGGTTTCATTTACCTTTGCTACTGGTTCGCTCACGCATGCACCACTTCTGCATATGCACAGAAGCTTCTGTGCATGTGCAGAGCGATTTGATGATGTCCACATGGGTTAGGGACCCTAATCCTAACCCTAACGGTTCCCCTGAACCGGGGCAAACCGGTAGCAACCCACCATTATAGGGCCATGCAAAATGAAGTAATTATCAGGGATTTTACTTCAGAATCTATTGCAGGTATGAGTTCAGCTGTGTACTTTGTGTAACCCTATCCTATTTGGACAATAGTATAGGATTCAACAATCAAATATCTGGTTTTTACCACTTCTCTTTTTTATATGGAGGGAGGGAGGGAGGAAACTTTACGTTGATACCCTTCAACCAGCGGTCCTTGTTCAGTGAAAATATGACTATATGGATTTCAAAATCTGGTGGTTAAGGCACTGTAACAGACTGAGAAGATTCATTTAGTCTGTAGAGAAAAAGGGAGATGACCTGGACAGAAATATGCAAAATCTGCTGCCTAGGCCGAGGGCTGAAGAATGCTTGGAAAGTCCCGGGGTGGAAAATAATATTCAGAAGCAATACAGGCAAATGCTTCCCTGATTCACTGGAGTGTAAGGAGGAGGGAATGTACAATATATAGCCTATCTCAAACAAGTATAGATCTCTTAATGTGGAGTTGATTTTCTGGTCTGGACTACCTAGTGGGACTGAGGTTGCCCATCCTGTCATGGAAGCTTATGCAATCATTTTGGGCCCTTCACTTTTTTCACATGATGTAATCAGCAACTTCAAACTTTGAGCACCCAAGAGAATACTGGAGGTGAGATGGCCACATTTACAAACATCTCCAGCAGCTTCCTCCCTCCCTCCTTTTCTCCCTCCTTCCCAGACCTTTCTATCTTCATTTGTGCTGCTTCTGATGCTTGCCTGCTGACCTGATATCATGTCTGAGAAAAATGGCCAATAAGTTTCATAGGAATACACATGGGCACATATATTTTACTTGAATAAGACATAGGAAGTTGGAGCAATTTCACCCACAATGCCTCACTGTAAAAGAAGGTTAAATAATATTATTTCAGGCAGATCATCTGAAGGCCCAAAGCCATTTTCCAATGGTCAGGTACAAATAAAACCAACAGAGAACTCACGAGTCTCTCATTTTCTAATTAGCCTAGAAGGAGCTAATGATTAGAGTAAATTAGCCACCAAATCAAATCTTTCCTAGTGCCTATGTCATATTGCATATGCAAATTTGGTTGTGAATTTTGACTGATGTCGGATACAAATGACATTAGTGTTTAACACTGCTGAGTTCCAGTTTCTACTTGTTCTTATATTATGGTTCTGAACAGGGATCTGAGAGAAAAACCTCATTTCAATTAGTAATATAGCCTCAGTCTGGGATTTGAAAGTAGTTCCTATTGTGCTTTAGCAACAGCAATAGCACTTAGATGTCTATACTGCTCCATAGTGCTTTACAGCACTCTCTGAGTGGTTTAGAGTCAGCATATTGCCCCCCAATAATCTGGATCCTCATTTTACTGATCTCGGAAGGATGGAAGGCTGAGTCAACCTTGAGCTGGCCAGGCAATACTGGATTCTACAGCAGAAGTCTGTATCACCACAGCAAAAGTCAAGAATTTAGAAAAAAACCCAGATTGTGCACAGGGTGTGTTTGTGGCAGTGCAACCCCATCCAACAGCAAAGATGCTTTAGGCTCTGATTTTCTATGGGCTAGTATTAATACAGTGTTATTTGATCCTTTAATGATTATATAGCTTTGCAAAATGTGTCAAATTCCAATTAATATTGGAACCATTCTGTGGATCTTTTCAGCTGCAATAAAAGTCCATAAATAAATAATTGTATCTAAAGTAGGAAATGTGCTTTGTATCCAGTGTAATACAGGTCATTGTTGTGTTTGCTGGTGGCACATTAAGGGAACCTGTGTCTTTTATTGCACCATAGGTAGGCACAATTTTGTGAAAAGTTCAGAAGATTTTAATGGGATAATAGTTGCTGACACTACTTGGGTACATATGAAAATAAGAGTAGGTAATGCAGATCTAAGTACTGTCATTATTGTGACATTTATTTTACTGGCAATTAATTAGACTGCAGTCTAGAAGCCACTTCCTGCACAACTGTCTGAAATCCCACAAAAGACAATGAATTAAGACTGCTCCTTCTCAAGCAAATACTTCAAATAAAACAAAGGAGGGCATATATGGTTAGATTGACCATTAAGCGGAGAGTCACACATTACCTTTATTTTCTCAGTTAAACCTCCAACAAATAGCATGGCGTTTGCATCCACATCTAAAATTGTGTAACCAGGTGGAGAAATTCCACTGAAAATGCTTGGAATGATGGTAGCTTTGGGACCGTCTAATGCCTGTACTGAAATTGTGCCATTTCTTCCAGTCCTGTAAGAGAAAAAACATGGGGGTGAGTTTCACTACTCATCAACTAACATTCACTTTCATGTAAATACAAGCATTCTCTCCAACCTATGAAGATATTTACATTTTGTGAATTTATGTATTCAAGTTTTAAATTATTAGGATATACTATGGATTCTGATGGTTAGGGAAAGACTTCACACAAAGAGTAAGCCAACAGGAATGGATTCCTACTGACTAGGTGCCTGATAACATGTAATCCCAGTGGCAAGAAGTTATGAGATTTATTATTTTAATCTGAGAAGAAAAATTCCTCTATGGAAACACAGAATTCTGTGGACTGCAATTTCAATCCACCACATCTGTTGTCTGAAAGTCCACGCCATACAAATGGCGAGGACAATTTCTTTATTTATATTAGCTTCTACAGTTTACAAGGTTTTTCATCTCTAAATCTAAAATGCAGCTATTTTTAAAAGATAAAAGTTACAATTCCTTTATCTGGAGCAGATGCCGCCTCAGAAAATAAAAGAAACTGAAAAATAACAAACATCAATTTATTCTATAGACTCCAATGAGTTTATGCATAAAAAATATTTTATATTTTATGAACAGGCATATTCATCTTTTTCTTTCTTTGCACTTCCTCAATGCTCCCCCACGCCACTTCTGAATCTGAAGCACGCCAGACTTCCAAGGCTCAACTCTTCATTTGTTTATTCCTTTGTCTGTTCTTTTCATGACAGACATGCTTTTGCACTCTGAATAAGTTCAATGAATTTATTATGGCAGTATAATAAGCCAAATCATGAATGGCACTTCAACAGACCGAGACCAAAGTACTTCAGTTTTGAGTTTCCAACAGAACAAGAACCATTCCATTGAAACATGTCAAATGACGTAGTTTAATCAGCATGCAGATCAAAACACACATTTGAAAGGGCTCAAACTTCAATCAAACGGATTAGGATTCAAACCCTAATATCAAAGAATGATTTGGAAGCAGGATTTTTTCTGATATGGTCTCAATGCTCCTATAAAAGTTAGTAATGTGAAGAGCTGATGCATTGGAAAAGGCTGTGAGTCTTGCCTGAGACCACTATTCCAAAATTGCAGGCATTCACAGACCTGCCTGCCATGATTTTGTTCTATGCCACAGTTCTCATGAGCACTGCATACACATGCGCACATAAAGCTGCAACAAAATCTGATAAGAATGGTAGATGGGGGAAACTTGAAATGATCTTAAGACAGATCATTCCGAAGATTGCAATTTAGGGATTGCTCCCACAACCCATGTTACTCAAATGTTGCTATTTCTAGGTCCATTTCCTAATGAGTAGGAGAAACACACCATCCCAATTAGTTTTATTCACAAAGTACTTTTGTCACAGCCACCTTGGCAAAATAATAGGTAAGCATGACGGGTCACTGCTTTATTTATTTGGACAATAATATGCCGCTAAGGAAAGGTATACATATTCTGATGTTTAAAAGATCAGTAGGGCTTTAAAAATATTTCTTGTATTTATAAGGTTTATATTCTGCTTGTTCACTCATACAACATTTTTTTTTTAAAAAAAAATCAAAAACAGTGCATACAAAAATAAATAAATTAAAAGCTAATACAACATTCTCAATATTGCAAAAGCACCGGCAGAAGCTTCTCCACTTAGTAAGGCTATATTTTGGCAGGATCTTTGAAGACAAAAGGGAGAAAGGTAGGCAGCAGGTATCACAGAGACATCTCACCTGGGGTTTTTTTTTCCTTCCCAAATGATCATAACTATTGACTGCACTTTGAGAAGGATCCTTCAAATTGCTTTATTTTCAAATTTTATATTTGATCGTGCATTATATTGTATTAGATTCTAAAAATGCAATAGGATGGATCCCAGAAGAACTACTTTCAAAAGAATTTTTATTTTATTTTATTTATTTATTTGTCAAGAGCATATTAAGTAATTTATATAATTATAAGCATGAATTGAATACATAAAATAGATACAAGGAGAGAAAACATTAGGACAGGGATGCTAGGCACACTGGTGCTCTTTTGCACGCTCCTTATAGACTTCTTAGGAATGGGGTGAGGTCAACAGTAGACAGCCTTAGGTTAAAATTTTGGAGGTTTTGGGATGAAACCACGAAGTCAGGTAGTGTATTCCAGGCATTGACCTGGAATATTTGCATGAGTGTGATGCCATTTTGAAAATGTTATCTTTTTACTAGGCTCTTTTGGAATCTGGAGCATGGGATCACCATCTGAGAGTGATACAATTAGTATGGAAGATCTTAGAAACTTGCCTTGATGCTTCAATTCGGTACCAAACTCCGTCATCAATTGTGAGATCTGGATAGTCCGCACGCCCAACCCCAGATCCCACGTCCCATAAGAAATCCACTTTTCCTTTACGCATTTCTATGGCCAAGAAGTCAGTCTAAAATGAGGAAAGGATCTTTTCAACAAAATGAACATAGCATAATAATAGTGTTTACTACCTCTGAGACAATCTGGTAAAATAATGCAAAGTGTTATTTAGTAAAATAGTGAAAAGGAAGCAATTAAGTGCAATAAATGGTTATATACTACCACGAAGTGATAATTATTTTTAATGACATTTTTTTCTGATAATATTCCTTTATCATGTTCTATATGTAATATTTATGAACTGAAACATTATCTTTTCCATTAGTAATGGCTGTCAATTACTGTCTTGCATAATCCATAATATCCTGTATAATTTACATATTCAAAAATATTTAAATATATTTTTTAAAAAATATAGGTAACGCAAAGAGGAAACATTATAGAAACAGGAGATTCAATAACCTCCAGTTCTCTTTATCATAATTTCATACCTTTGTGTCATCATATCTGCTTCCCAGGGATACTTCGCACATATTTTATTTTTAATTTATTTTACTGATTTTACAATAGTATATAATATGAATGTGGGGTTTTTTTGGCTGAAACTTCTTTTTGAATCAGTTGTTCAGGGGCTTTTTTTTCTCATAGGCTTTAGAACAAAAGAGAACTATTTAATTTTTTTTTGACACAGTTTTTATAAAGTTAATTAATCTATCAGTTATATTATTTCCTTAAAACTTTACAAGTTACACTCTCTACTGAAAGTTCTTTTGATCTTTATTTATCTTCCCTGTGCATTTATTTATTTGTCTTCCTGGTGGTCTTCCGGGTGCGATTCAAGGTGTTAGTTATCACCTTTAAAGCGCTCCATGGCTTAGGACCTGGGTACTTACAAGACCGCCTTTTGCCACCAATAGCCTCTCACCGACCAGTTCGTTCTCACAGGGAGGGACTACTCAGGGTACCGTCAGTCAAATTGTGCCGACTGGTGACTCCCAGGGGGAGGGCCTTCTCTGTAAGTGCTCCAACCGTTTGGAATGAACTGCCCCCTGATATACGAAATATCCCTAATCTCCATGCTTTCCGCTGTGCCCTCAAGACCCTGATGTTCAATCAGGCGGGGCTAAACATGTTAACTGGGAATGATTAAAATATTATCTAATTCTGGGTTTTATTTAATTTGGGCTAAACTATGTTATATTTTTAATTATCAATTTTATGATGCTTATCTAGCTTTTATTTTTTCTTGACTGTGCACTGCCTTGAGTCCTGCAGGAGAAAGGCAGTATAGAAATATAATTAATTAATAAATAAATAAATAAATAAATAAATAAATAAATAAATAAATAAATAAATTTAGTTCCTTTGGAGTATCTCCATTTGGATGAGTGTCATATGATTCTCTTCTCCCCCTACCCTAGCTTCCTCTTTCAAATTATTTTCATTATTGCATAGCTGATGCTAGAAATACCAGCATTTAAAAAATATTATTTATCACTGTTGTAGTAAAATAAAACTGGTCCGGGTCCTATCCATATCAATTTTATCATTGGTGACTCACTCCAAGGAAGGCACCCCATATTAGATTAACTGAGCCTAGTTTAGGGTTCAGCAATAGGAACATTACTGACCAGTTTCCTACACAAGTGGTGACAGTGCACTAATTTGAGCCAAGAGGTTCTGCTAATAACAATACTTGCTTTTGCTGTTCCTTGGGAAAACGTGAACATGATGATATGTGATGAAGTGACTTATGGGAAATGGCAACAGTAACGATGGCTAGCTCAATGAATATCAGATGGTGCTCCAGCTATATTGCCAGAATTAATATCAATATACAATCAGATGGTAACATTAAAAAAAAAACCTAATGCGGACTTACGTATCTATTACTTCCAAGATAAAAAAGTAGATTATCAGGAACAGTTGTCTTTACGTTGAGAATAACAGTGTTGTACAGTCCTTTTTTAATTTCTGGTCTGTATGTTCGAATACAGTTTCCTCCTGAAGCCACGGATACTTTAATCTTCAATTAGCAATTAAAGGCAAAAGAAAAAGAAAGAGATCCATTTTTAATATTTTCAGTTTCACTCATGAAAATAAATTGATATGAATTTTCTAGAGATCTGGCTTTAGAATATAAAGTACTAGCAGTTTTATGTAGTATTCTCTAAGGATGTTACAATCCATTATTTTAGCACACCAGAATATCTAACAATGTACAAAGTCCTGTTTTGACAACTCAGTTGCTGAATAATTCACAAGTAAACTGCCTAATCAAGTCAAATGTATGAGTTACTATATTTGGGACTTGTACATATACCATATTATTTTAAATAAATTATTTCCTATTGTTTTGGGTCTGCATTATGAAAGCCTTTTGTATATTGTGCTTCTATTGTCAACTGTTGATAGATGTGTCCCACAGGATCTTTTAATTTTTAAAACTAATTATCTATAGTCACTAAGAGTTCACTTAGTGCGTACTGTAATATTATTATCATTATTTTTAAAAGCAATGGCATTTCTGTATATATATATATATATATATATATATATATATATATATATATATATATATATATATATATGACTCAATAAAGACCCAGTCGATTTACTTTATTGAGTTTACAGAATTACTTTCCCAAAACAAACAAGGAAGTTCAACATTCCATTTGATTGCTAAAGTTTATTATCTGAAACTCTGAAAGAACACCATACTAACCAGGCAAATGTACATGCTATCGCTACAGATTTCATTATTTGAAAATAGATAATTCTAGGATTATAAAAAAGATGTATTTATAACTCTGATGAAAGGTTGTGCAAATATACTCAAAAATTGTAATGGATTACAACTTTGCAGCAGTGAAAGTATTTGAATGTCACAGTGATGCTATGAGTTACACTGTAGGGACTGTATACTTCCAGAAGATCCATCTATGATGGACAAGTAATAGACAAGGGAACAGACCAGTGGTGGGTTGCTCCTGGTTCTGTCTGGTTCTTTAGAACAGGTAGTAAAAGCGGTGGGAGGTTCCGCCCACCTGGCCAGACAGCATAATTGATGATCTGCGCATGCGCAGAAGCACATGTGCACGCTCCAGTTGTGAACCGGTAGTAAAGATAAGTAGAACCCACCCCTGGAACAGACTAAATACTGTATGATTCCTCAGAGAAGAAAATGGGAACGCACTCCAGTATTTCACCAAAGGAACATTCACAATCAGGGCAATGTTGCAAAGATAGGTATACCACTGCTCTGCCAGGACTATGAACCAAGGCATAGTGGATGTGGCCAGATCAGCTATGTCAAAACTGAACATCTGTCCAACTAAACAGTAAATTCAAGACAAAAGCAAGAAGAGACAAGGAGTCATATAAAATTAGCAATCCAAATAGATTAAGAATATAATTTGAAAGGGGAAACAAGATATTTATTTAAGAAAATTGGAGAAGGCAAGTGAAGCTTTTATACAAAAATAAGCATAAGATATAAAGAAATCAAAGATTTGGGAATAAAGATTCAATGAAGAAACAGCACAAATATATGTAAGAATAAATTACTGATAAGCAAGGTTTCATCACTGTACTACCAGACATTTTGAAAACTGAAGTTAAATGGGCCCTAGAAAATCACTTGCAGTTTCTAATCAGGTAAGACAAACACCCTGGAGTCCAAGGATCTGGAGGCGACCCATTTACATTGCAATAGCCAAAAAAAAAATATAAAGTTCACATCTCAAAATTTTGCAGTCCAGACTTTTGATAGGGTGGACCACAAGAAATAGCAGATACCTTTCAAATATGGTCATACTAGGTCATCTCTTCTTTTCGTTGAAGAATTTATATAACAACTACAAGCGATAATGTTAATAAAATACAGAGCAATTAAATATATGTCAAATATACAATGAAAAATATTTCACTAGAAGAATCAATACAAATGGGAGAAACATAAAATCCTTGGCTATGTTGACGATACCACTGTGATAACTAGAAGATTTTTAAAAATATCTCGTTGAATTTAAAAGAAGAGAAGGCAAAAGCTAGTTTGCAGATTGTTCCATACAAATAACAAATAACAAAAAATAAAACATAAAAACATGAAACAAAAACAAAACCTCATGCAGAACAATTAAGATTAAAGCAACAGATAATGCCAACTCAATGCACCTGAGCATAGAAGAAGGCAAGGTAATAGTATTTTTATTTTCATAGGCACAAAAATTCACAGTGATAGTGACCGTAATAAAAAATGGAATAAAGAGATATTTGCTACTTGGATGAGAGTGTAGATAAAATATAGTACAAGAGATAGTACAATAAATGTTAGTACAAGATAGTACAAGAAATGTTCATATTATAAAAGCAATGGTTTCCTTGTTTTAACGAATGGCTGAGAAAGTTAGATCCTAAAAAATGCTGAATGAAGAAAAGTTAATCCCTTTGATATATGGACCTGGAGAAAACAGTTAAGAATGCCTTGGGTTGCGAAGACAACAAATAATTCAGTGCTATGGGAAGTAAAATCAGACTTCTTATTGGAAACATTAATAATGATGCTAAAGCTTAAATACTTCAGATACATAATACAAAGGAAAGAGTTGTTAGAGAAGATCTTAAAGCTTGGAAAAACATCCTAATAGAAAAAAAGAGCCTTAGAGAAGACAAGGTGGTTATATACTACCACTACTAACAGCACTAGCAGGATTTTAGAAGAACTCAGAAAAGCATACTACAGCCTTTGGATCATAAGGTGATCACTCTTTGATTGAACACTCATGATTCCATGGACTGAGCTAGTTTATACAGGTAGTCCTTGACATAGGATCACAATTGAGCCCAAAATTTATGTCGTTAAATGAGACATTTGTTAAGTGAGTTTTGCACCATTTTATGACCTTTCTTGCCTCACTTATTGAGTGAATCACTACAGTTGATAAGTCAGTAACCTAGTTGTTAAGTGAATCTGGCTTCCCCCTTGACTTTCTTGTGCGAAGGTTGCAAAAGGTGATCACATGAAATTGGGTGAAATCCAATTTTTTTTACTATGGTTCTGTGGGCGTTGCTTGGTGGGTGTAGTGTAGCTTGGTGGGCATGGCAGGGGAAGGATACTGCAAAATCTCCATTCCCTCCCCACTCCTAGGGGAAAGATATTGCAAAATCTCCATTCCCACCCCACTCTAGAGCCAACCAGAGGTGGTATTTGCCAATTCTTTGAACTACTCAAACTTTCTGCTACCGGTTTTCTGAACTGCTCAAAATTTCCGCTACCGGTTTTCCAGAACCTGTCAGCACCTGCTGGATTTCACCCCTGCTTGGGACACAGCAACCATCATAAATATGAATCAGTTGCCAGGCATCTGAATTCTGACCCCATGATCATGGAGATGCTGCAAAGGCTATTACTGTAAAAAACAGTCACAAATCACTTTTTTTCAGTGCCGTTGTAACTTTGAATGGACACTAAATGAACTGTTGTAAATCAAGGATTACCTGTAATTTGTGGCTCCTCCTACATTTCTTGCTCCTGCACAATGAGCAGCTCCAACTTGTGTTTTACACTACAACCCTTTCTGGAGCAGAATCTTCTACTTATTATGATTCATGCTTTGGTCATCTCTTGTTTGGACTACTCTAACATGTTGTACTTGGAATTGTCCCTGAAGACGACTCAGAGACTTCTGGTCCAGAATAAAGTATTTCAGACAGTAACAGATATAGGCAAAACTACTACTACTACTACTACTACACTACTACTACTACTGCTACTCTGAGAACTGCACCTGCAACTAGTTTGTTTTAAGAAGTAATTCAGGATTCTGATTAACAGTTTTAATTTTTTTTAGGGATCAGGACCTGGATATCCTTAGTATTGCCTTCTTCTAGTGGTTTCTACTGTACATTATGTTTGAGAAGAGAAGATTCTCTATGGACCTCTAATGATTGCCATCTACAGGGACCCTGGAGAAGGACTATTCAGTCCATGCACCCTTTCTCTGAATTTCTCTACAAATTAGATCCCATACCCTTGGAGTATTCATAAAGCTAGGAAGACGTTTTCCAGTGTATCTTCAAGGTCTAATATGCTTCTTTTGAAAGGGGAAAGTCTAAATGTTAACATTGTCTGCAGTTATTTTGGATTTTTCATGAATGTGTATCTGTCTATTTTAACACAATTATTGCAGTGAATGATAAGAAGGTCTCTGAATGTCTTTCACAATCTATTATCACTGAAACAGTTTATAGGCATAGTAAGTAAACAAATAAATCAAAGAAGCCAATTAAAACGTTAGTAGTTGTCCAATGTAAGGATCATATTAGCAAATATGACAACATGCAAACTGAAATGTATCTCACCAGATTTATTCTGCAGTAAGAGTTGTCATTATGTGAGAAGAAATAACTGTTACCTATGATAGTTTATATTCATTATTTGTTTTAGGGATATAAGGGAGCAGTAGATACAGAATATTCAGACCAGAACAGTAAAGCAAAAAACACAAAATAAAACCAAAGTAACCCCGAAGGAAATACATTACACTTAAATGTGTAAGCTTAGAAGGTTAGTTACCTACATTAAAAAATAGCCCAAAAAGATTCATATGTTTTAAAAGCCTTTGAATGGTACAAATATCACTGAGACAGAATAGCTATTAAAGGATGATCAATGTGGATTTTTCTATCTTCATCCATAAAAATACAGAGATGCCTACTCCAAGGCATGAATAATGTTAGGAATGTAACTTTAAAATATATAGATGGAAATTATTGTGGAGGTAAATGATTGCCTCTATTTTATATGAAGGGCTATTTATCAAGTAAATATGTGTTTTCTCATTATTATGACACATACTTTCCTTTTTATATTTTTCCCGGAGGAACATAAAGGCTTTGACTTGAACATATTCATCTTCAGAGATCCTTTTTTTAGGTTCTTGTAGGTCAGAAGGAAAATAGACTTAGCATTACCAGTTAAAATGTGTTTCAAATGTAATTGCATTTTGAAGACAGACTTGGGACTCAATAATAAAACTAGAAAGTGATATTCTAAACCCACGTACATAATGGGAAAAAAATGGGACTGCAATCTCCTAATATTCTTGGTTAGTCTGCAAGATGTTGTCAATTTTACTTTCAAAGCAGCAGTGCTTCCTGATTACCAACTGTACGCATTCAGAATATAGTAGGGACTGTATTGGGTGGAAATGATTCATTAAATATTTGATCAGTTAGTTTCTGTTCAAATATTCATAATTTCTATTAATATTTATGTAGGAGGTTATAATTTATCGATACACATTAATTCCAATTGTTGAGATGAGGATGAAATCATACTGTTACAGTTGCTCTTACTTTCAGAGCAATGTTAGGTGAGAAGATTGATTTGAAAACCTGAGATGAAACTGATGTGGATATTTTTGGACAACCTTGGGATTTTTAATTTATTGTGACTGAGTAAACAGATTAGTAAACAGTAAGAAGTTGGGGGGAGAATGTGCCAGACATAATCTGGCAAACCAACTTCTCCTGTAGCCACCAAAAGTACGGTTCGTTTCTTGGAAGTTTTTATTTTTTCAAAGAAATAAACTAAGCTCTTAAGAAAGTCTTACAGAATTGGCTTGCTTCCTGGCTTGATTTATGAGGTCCTTAATGTGAGAGATGTTCTTCCCCAGGTTATCTTGAAGTTGTTTGATTGGTTTCAATTTATCCATCAACCGATCTGCTTCTTTGCCCAGATTTTTAACAGTGTCATCTGCATCAGCAACTTTATGTGAAAAAACAAAACAAAACAAAACAGAACAGATTAAATTTTGGATCCAAGCACCATTAATAAAAACCAAGAGCGCTCTGGGGCAGTGATTTATAAATTAAAAATGAACTCTTCCCTTGACTCTCTCTTCTCAGAAATTTGCATCATGGGTAATTTATTAAAACATCTCATTATACCTGAAATAAAAAACTGTAGGTTGATTTTGCACTCTAGCCAATGATACAAAATGTTTTCTTACTTCATACGGCCTTTTGGATTCTATTGTTAAAGTAGTTTCCTGATCTGGATGGATCCTTGGGAAATGATGGTTTATATTAGCCATGATACAAATTTTAAAATAAGAATGTCAGGAGTGAAAGGAAGGATGTTACATTAATTTCTAAATTCATGAACTATGTTTAAAACCTAGGTTGCTGTGCTCAAAGCAATCTGCAGTAATCATATTAAAGATGGGAAATAATTGCCATTTTAATTTTAATTTTATAACTTGCTTTAAAGGCAAAATAGTAGCAAAGCAGCAAGAGTTAGAAAAGTGCTCCGGGGAGCTAAGATTTTAGGGCTTATATTCTTGCATTGCAGAACACGTTTTGAATTAAAATAGTAGAGTATTTGGCAATTAATAAATGAAGTGTTTCATATCTCAAAACATATTTTTCCAGATACCCTAAATTTGCAAAATTTGAATAAACATGATAACAGGAACTTCAGAGCATGGTTCAGCATAAACAAAACAAAACAATATAATGTCCATAGATGGTTTCATATATTATATGTATAATGGGCCCCATGTGTAGATTAGGTAGAAGATTAATATCTCTGCATATCATAAAAAATACAAGATACTAAATCTTACTAAAAACTGTTCTTATCGATCTCTACCTGCATTGGTCTGAAACCATGTTCAGGGCATGGTAATCTAGAAAAAGGAGCAACACATGGATGGGCCTGGCAATCTTGGAGATATATATAATCCCAACCAATCATTTACTGTATATGAGGCAGTTAGGATTTCTGGCTTGTTAGATAAAAAAATCTAATTGGCTTTCAAAGTCCACAGTTATTGATGAGACATCCTTCTGCAGTGTCTCATCAATATCTGGTATTCCTGTTTGCTTTTACATGGAAAGATGCATAATAGTGAGTACACTAATTATGTATTTGAATATGAAACATCTTCTATAGTCCATCCTGAGTCTACTGCTTAACAATTAGAAAGCTCTAAGCTCCAACAAAATGCAGCAAAAGTGGTTGTATGTGCATGGGAATATACTGAATTCACTCTACTCAAAATTTGTTTTTTTTCTGTTTAGATGATTACTCAAACTGAAAGTATTATAAGAGCCGAGGTGGCACAGTGGTTAAGAGTACAGCACTGCAGGCTATTTCACTGACTGCTAGGTGCAGTTCAACAGTTCAAATCTCACCAGCTCAAAGTTGACCCAGTCTGCCATCCTTCCGAGGTCGATAATTGAGGACCAAGGGGGCAATAGGCTGACTCCGTAAACTGCTTAGAGAGGGCTGTAAAAGCACTATGAAGTGGTATATAAGTCTAAGTGCTATTGCTATTGCTATTATGTTTAATTAATTAAAATTCGATAGCTAGAGACAATGGTTGCTGTGGTATTCAGTGTGAATGTGGAGCACTCACACTGAAGAATCCCGGTTTTTTTATCTGAAGAAGTGTCTGGACACTCTTCTTCAAGATGCAAAAGAAAACTAGGGAATAATGACAAATGTAACAAGTTTTCAACACACTGGGAAGTGTACAGTTTGATCAATTTGCATGTTAGAATATGTAGACCTTTTAAAATGAAAGCTTCCAAGACCCTCTGTTTATCTGTTGAGCTTTTGAATGGAAACATTTCTTAATTTTTAAAATGTGATTGATAGATATATATGACTATCTAATAACAGAGCTAGGGTTCATTCCTTTTTCATAGCAAAGCTGCTTGGATAAATTAGTGTCATTGCTGGAACACAACAGCTATTATTAGACAATGCCTAACATAATAACCATGCAAATATATTTTTAAAAAGAATAAAGTGCATGAAGTTAAAACCTTATACGTACTGATTCCTGTAGGCAAGTTTTGAAGCATTTTTTTTGAAAAGGAAAAGAAAGAATTTTTAAGTGAATTAAAAAAACAACAGTATAAAACAAATTGGTGACTGAACAAATGAATCTGGATGTGGGCACAGCTTTCTTGGCTGGATTATGCTGATTTGAAGTAAGGGGGATATTTTCTGTTAGGACTTTTAGAACATGGTAACTAGCTGATCTATAGATAATTAAAACTTGGTTAATGAATATAAAAAGCAGGCTGTGAGAATGGTTTTTATTTCATATTACCATGTATCAGTGAATGGTAACATTTCCTCATGTCATAATTATGGTGCTTTTCCTCTCTTCTCCACCTTTCTTTTGGGTTAGGTACATCCCTATTTCTCTGACTTGAAGTTCTCCTTTCTCATGTTGGTATGGTACGATTTCAGGTTCTGATTTAAAAGTAACTATGAGGTAAAGGTTGAATGCTAATGGAAGCCAGTTCAGAAAGAAGAATGAAGGGAACATTTAAGTGAGAAAGGGGAGAAACAAGAGGGAAGCATCAAGACAACTTGCAAGGAAATCCTGATCTCTTTACTCCAGTTGAAATGGCAAGTGCTGCTCAGGAAAATACATACCTTCAAATCAGTGGTGGAATTCAATTTTTTTTTTACTACCAGTTCTATGGGTGTGGCTGGTGGGTATGGCAGGGGAAGGATACTGCAAAATCCCCAATCCCACCCCACTTCTGGGGAAGGTTACTGCAAAATCCCCACTCCTTCCCCACTCCAGGGGAAGGATACTGCAAAATCTCCATTCCCTCCCCATTCCCTCCCCATAACCGAGCCTGTGTAGCGTAGGGGGCTAATGCCTCCTACTAAAGGCAGCAATTAACACCAGCTGCCTGTAATTTCTGTGAGTTCAATCCTAGCCAGGCTCAAGGTCGACTCAGCCTTCCATCCTTTCTAAGGTGGGTAAATTGAGGACCCAGTTTGTGGGGGCAATAAGCTGACTTTGTATAAATATACAAAAGTATGAAGGCTATTGCTTAACGCATTGTAAGCCGCCCTGAGTCTCCAGAGAAGGGCGGCATATAAATCAAATTAAAAATAAAAAAAAAAATAATAAAAAATTCCTGGGGGGAAGGATATTGCAAAATCTCCATTCCCACCTCATTCCAGGGGAAGGTTACTGCAAAATCCTGATTCCTTCCCCACTCTGGGGCCAGCCAGAGGTGATATTTGCTGGTTCTCCGAACTACTCAAAATGTCCGCTACCAGTTTTCCAAAACCTGTCAGAACCTGCTGAATTTCACCCCTGCTTAAAATGTGATTAGGAACATGCAGGGATGAAGAGATTCTAGTCATTCAAGATCTATCTGACATTTTATTTCCGCCCTCCCTCAAATTGTCCAAATGGTGTGAGACTCAAATAGTAGCTCAAGCAGAGTTGGACACTTTTGAATATGCGTTCAGCCCAGAAACTCAAGTAGACTAAAGCTCAAAAGTCTTTTAGAACAACAATCATCAAGTATTCTTTTTCTTTTCTAATTAAGACTTACTGGTATTGCTAGACTACTGAGAATCTGAAGCCCCTGTCAGTCTGGTCAATTGACTCTAAATTAGATTGTGTCCATGATTGCTGTAAGCCGACAGCTAAATTTAGCTGAATTGTAATAGCAAACTATCTTCAGGAACACCATTCCTGAATTTTCTAGAAGATATTTCTAATTCACATAACTGAGCAGTAAAAATCTTTAAACGTATAATAATATTGCTCTCTATTTGAAAAAGGAACAATAGATTTGTGGGGATATAACAAAGCAATTTGTTTTGCAGTTGTTACTATAAAAAATCAACAATCCTAAACCCTTTTTCCTCTAGCCTTATGGATACCTCTATCTTTTCCCTTTACATTTTTTTTTCTGGTGAAATTAATATATATATTCCCTATAAATAATATTTTCCTGCATATTGCAAAGATGACCAGATCTGAAATGTTTTCTGGGTGTGTCCTAAAGGTGATCCACTCACTGAGGCAATATAAAGGGTTTCTAGTAAAAATGGTTGTTCATCTGCTGCAGGTCACATAGGATCAGTTTGATGTAGTGATTAAGGAATCAGGCTAGAAACTGGGAGAACATGAGTTCTAATCCCACCTTGGGCATGTGACTTTCTCTAGCCCTAGGAAGAAGGCAATGGCAAATCTGAAAAATCCTGCCAAGAAAACTGCAAGGACTTGTCCAGGCAGCCTCCGAGAATCAGAGACAATGGAAAAAATAAAAAACAAGTCATATAGCTATGTTAGAGACAATTTTTTCTGACTTCTACCAGTAATATAGTACTTTTCAGTGAATATAATAAGTAAAGGTTTGGCATAAAATATGTTCCTAACATACCCATGTTACCCAAGAGATTATAATACATCTTCTACAACCAAAAGACAGCTTTATTACAGCATTTTCATTCAATGATTAACTTATATACCTACCTGATATGTTCATACTACAAATGCTTACCATTATTTCTACTGTCCTGGGAATGATCTTTCAAGGACATTTTTATTGCTAAGAGTTGAAGCTGGTTTTTTTTTTTAATACCAAAAGCAATGTATTAAGAAGGCAGAAGGCAATGGAAAACATGCTTCTAATTAAGTGGTATTTGAAGTATACAAAATAATGAAGGAATTATGTATGGAATATCACCAGGAAGGTCTAATTTTTAAAGCACAGGATTATCACCATTCTTCTCTACATAATATACATACATAAACCTTACCAACCTTAGTAGCTGTTGAAAAGCACATAACATCATAATTTAAATCAGGGGAAGGAACAACCCTTTCATTTCAGAAGATTAGAAAAAAGGAAAGAAATCAAAGTACATAGGCATAATAAGGTCTTACTATTTTTAGTAGGATCTTTCAACATAGCGTTTGTTTTGGCTGCATCATCTGCAACTTTTCTGTATTTGTCTTTTAATCCAAGGAGGTTTTGATTGAGATCTCTGATTTTAGCCAGTACCTCATTTGCAGTATCATTAGCTTGCTTGGCTTTGTCTTTAACTACTTGTACTTTGGCTGCTGTATCTGTAAACAGGAGGAGAGACATAGAACCATGCAACATATTTTTTTTAATTTGATTTTTATACCACCTTTATTATTTTTTTTAATAAATAACTCCAACAGCGGACATACCTATTTATCACATCTTATACATAGTACTTATATTTATTGATTTATTTATTAAATTTCTTAATAGCCCATATCCCTTGTAGAGGGATTATTTGAGTTGTGTTAGATCCTACTGCAAGACAAAACCTTTTTTCGTTGTTTCTGAAAGGGTAAATCTTTATTTTTTAAAAATTTAAACATAAACTCTATTTATTTTCACTTATTCCAAGACAAAAATAAACCATGTAACCTCTCTGAAGTAACAAGAGTGACAGCATTGTTAGTGCTGTAACAATGACATCAGTAAATGTGCCCATAACATAACATCACATGAAATATGAGCAAAACAGAAAATACAACTCAAACATACAGTAACTGAACTATTGTCTGAATTGTTTATGGAATCTAAATTTACATAGGGAAAAAAGAGGGGCTTATTCTTTCATGTTTGTAATATCCTTACTTTTTGTTGATCTCCTGCAAACCATTGTATATACTGCACTGGCAAAGATAGGTTCACAGTTTCTTGTGAGTAGGCTTAATTAACTTTCTTTCAAACCAAAGAAGTCCTAATCCAGCAAAATATGTCATAATGAAGATATCAGGCTGGTCTGTATACAATTTGGTTCCCTCTGATGCACAATGTGCTTTAGCTCCTAGGCAAATAGCACAATGAACTATGATGTCATGCCTATTTACTTCATATAATTAAAACACTGGCAGCAGATCTTGGCTTCCATTTGCTGCTGTAAGTAACAAATCTCACATTCAATTCCAGCTGCTTTCTGTACAGATTGCTTATGTTTCTTCAGAAATGATGTTCTTTGCTCAACTTGATCTTTTTCGCTCTGAATATTTGCTCCTTTCTTAGCATTTTTACTACAATAGCAAGGAGAGGCACTTTGGGAAAATGAACTAAAATGATAGATTGGTTGGCAGAATGTTGTCTTTCTTTGCTTTTAAAAGAAAAAAGAAGGACTTCTAAGAATGAGAAGAAAGTGAATGCTCTTGCTAAACCAAAAAGGAAAAAAAAAGAAAAGAATATCAAGTAGTTTTCCTTCTTTGGCAAGCAATATACTAACATATCTCAAATAACCAAAACAGACAAGAGAACTTATGGGACAGAGTAGAAACTAGAAAGCATAATATATACACATATTTTTCAAAAGTGGAAGATCAAAACCAGAAATATATTGAGCTGAAACTGTCCTCATACTGACACATCTTATTAGAGCTGAGCTGTTGTGCTATGATGATAATTCTAACAATGCCACTTCCACTGTGTTTGGATGTGCCAGAATGGTATCCCTGGTTTGGAAGCATTGGATAAAGTTCAGCAATCAGGAGGGGAGCAGACAGCAGTGACAGCAGCAGCTCAGTGTTGTGATCAACAAGTGACATCATTGAGAAAGACCCTGGCAGACAGAATAAGAAGTGGAGGAACCTGAGCAAATTTTCCAGGGGTCTTGGAGGATTTTATCTGGCACCACTATGTATTATTAAAGAGACATACATCTGCCTGCACTTAGTGTCTATATTATGAAAATATTTTGATTGGTAAACACATGATATAGATACACTTCTTACATTAATGTCATTGGAAGGAAGGAAGGAAGAAAGGAAGGAAGGAAGGAAGGAAGGAAGGAAGGAAGGAAGGAAGAAAAGACAATATAAATACAAGTAGGTTGTGATAATTTAGTTCAGCCCCCACTTACCATTTGGAATTGCTGATAGCTTTTCCAGGGTGTCATTCAGAGCTTTCAAGAGAGCTGAGTTTCTTGCCCCTGCAACTTGCAACTTATTCTGCATTCCTTTTAGATTATCCTCATTTTCTGTTAAGGAGTACACAAATCAAATGGTTATATTAATGTAATTCATTATAAGTTTAATATATCTTGAAAGGAATTCAGGGTTACATAGGAGCTCTCTCAATTTAGTATCATAATAATTTTATGAGCGAGCTTAGGCTAAGAAATTATAACTGACCATAAAGAGCTATCATCGGATTTTTGGACTATTTATGGCTTAGAAGCATCAAGCACTCAAATAACTACAGATTGAATATTTATCATGATTTATTCATTTGAAATCAGCTGGTTAACTATTGCATTCAGCCTGATGGTGCTTGGAGTGCAGATCATTGGCACAGGCTGATAATAGAAATTTTATTAATTTCTCCGCCCCCTCCTCCGCACCAAGATAGGCTTTGTTGTATTATTTTTTTTTCTTTTCAACATTGCAAGCCTCCCAGAGTCACCTTGTGGTTGAGAGGGGCCAATAAATTTAATAATAAATAAATAATAAAGATGAAAATATCAATTGTGCATGCTTACATTGGTATTGACTAATTAAAGCAGATATGCCTTTTCTTCAAGCTCAGACAAAGCATGAAGAAAGCAACAACTACTTTAAAGAGAATAAGTGCACCTCCTATAAACCATTTTCAAAGTATGATTAATAACAACTGTAGTTTTTGAACTTTAAGTCAAGTTTTCCATAAAGTTGAAAATCTCAGATTCCTGATGTTACTGATTTATAATTAAGGACAACTGGAATCTATTTAATGTGATGCAGAAATTTTCCACATTGCACATTGGGAAAACTTACTGGACAACCCCTGAAGGATCTTTAAAACATATTATCCATTGGCGATATGACTGTCCAGTAACTTCCGAATTCTCAGAATCTGGTTTGTATAATATATGGCTCTGTGTATACATATTTGCAAATGTGTGCGCATTTGCAAATGTGTATGAAAATGAAAAAGCATCGAAAAGATCAAAGCAACATCCCAAATAAGTTTTACCCATTTAATTATAGGAGTCCTGGTGGCGCAATGGTTAGAATGCAGTATTGCAGGTAAATTCTGCCCATAATTAGGAATTCAATTCTGACTGAATCAACTTTGATTCAGCCTTCCATCCATCTAAGGTTGGTAAAATGAGCACCCAGACTGTTGGGGGCAATATGCTGATTTTGTAAACTGCTCAGAGTGTGTGTAAAGTACTATGGAGCAGTATATAAGTCCAAGTGCTGTTGCTATTGTATTCCCATTACCTTATTGCCTTTTCGCAAGAATCTCTACCCATCCAACCAGGTTGAGTAGAATAGGCAGCTGCAGACCCATCAGCCAAAGTGTCAACACTGAAGCAAACCTGGCTGAGGCCATCTTTGAGGCTTTTGGGTAGTACATTCATCTTTATTGTTGCAATTCTCCCCATAAAGGAGAGTTGCAAACTTTCCCACCTGCCTAGATGCATTTTGATTTGATCAATTAATTTATTGTGATTGTCTCTTTTGAGTGTAATACATCTTGCAGTCATTTGAATTCCTAGATATCTCACTTTTGTTGTTGTGAGTGATAACTGGGGTTTTGTTGTCAAAACAAAAAGTTTTCCTGTAGGAACCAAGGACATTCCAACAGGTTGCTGGACAGAGGAGTGAAGTAACTAAGCAACCGGCCAGCACCTCTATTGGACAATGTGACTGGTGATTTGGGGGAACGGGGAAACATTTACTTTTTAATAAGGTGAAAACCGAGGGAACTTTCAGAGTCGGTTTTCACTAGTTGTGCCAATATGATGTATCCAATAAATTGTTCTTTGAGGAATCTACCTGTCTTGGAGTTCTGCTTTCTATGGTGCATTACTTGGAAAGTTGGCAGTGTCAATTGGCAGGGACCGGAATATGAACTTTTTCAGCAGTGGCCCCTGTTCTGTGGAACATCCTCCCTTTGGAGATTAGAATGGCTCCAACCCTGTTAGCCTTTCATTAACATCCTAAAAACCTGGCTACACCTGTGCCTGGAGTGTTGAGCATGGCAAGGGTCCCGTTTCCTGACTGTATTGCTAACTGGCCAAGTATCTCTGCTGCTCTGTTTATTTATTTTGGATGTTTATATTGTTTTTATTATTTTAAAATGTGTTTAGTATTTTGATTGTAATATATATTTTTGAATTGTAAGCCACCCAAAGTCATTAACTGAGACGGTCAGCCATATAAATTAATTGAATGATTGAATGACTGACTGAATGACTAACTTGATAGAAAATAACAGCAACTGAACAAAGTACCATTGAAACAAATGAAGTATGATGAAAACAAAACCAAACAAAAATCTTTAAACTGGAGACAAACTAACAGTTCATTATTTTCTCTCATCGGTGCACAAGCACAATTACGTTTTAGAAGAAAACTCATCTTTACATAAAAGAATAAACTAAATAGCAATTTAAACAGAAATTATGGCCCAAATCACAGGGTCAGTAATTGCATATTCAATATCATACTGGGGGAATATGATTCAATGTATTTTGCAAATCATTTTGTGTGACAATGGTGTATCTAAAGATGTCATTTTTTCTAAAAACGATTATGTTAACACTGTCAAAATGTATGCTCCAATTTAGATTTGTGGGCATTGTCAATACATATATCAGGAATATAGTTTAGCAAAGAAAATGTGGATTAGCTGCAGATCAATGAGGAAAAAATTGAGGCAAGGACATCTTTTTTGTACAATTATTTTTTCCTTAGAAATAAAATAAATGAACTAATGGCTAAATCTGGGAATGGACCATTAGTCTTGCTAAAGGTGGCAAATATGAAAGAATCCAAACATAGGGAAGTTAATGAGCAATATCCAAATAAGAAATGTATTATTGTATTTTAATTGGACTATAAAATGGTTTTTAGTACAATGATAGGCACAATAGCTTTGTCAAATGCATATTGGAAAGAATCTCATTTCTGCAAAATTTATTTCATAGGAAAGAGACTATGTAGAATACCTCTTTAATGAAGAAAAATAGTTATTTCCATAGCTTGAGCCAGAATGATCAAATGAATTTTCATACCAGCTATTCTAGGTGTATTAATTGATTGCATTGTGTTAATCGATAGCCTTCTACTCTTACTTCTACCTCCTTTCTGGTATGTCCATGGGAAATCTTATCCTCTTTTCTCTCTAGGAATAGTGTCAGCCTTGCCCCAGTTGGCTCTCTAGGAAAGAAAGACGCTTGATTCCATTAGAAGGTTACAAGGCTCTTTTACTAGAGACAATTGAGTGCAGCAAAAACAAGGCCAGATCTGAAGAAAACCCCTGCAAATTGCTATGTTGTTCCAAATCCTTAGCCACCCCCCTCTCCTTTGACCAGTTCATCAATACTCAACAGGATGGTAGCTCGATTTTTGAGAACAGGACACTTTGAGAACCAGTTTACATTCTGTTTCCAGGTCCTGGGCACCCAAAAGTCCTTGAAGTGGACCAGGTGAAACTGGTTCACACCTCTACTTCCTGTCCATGGTGATTTCCCCCTGCCTTTCTCCCCTTACAACAGGCCCCTTCCCCCATTTCAAGATTATGGCAAACTGCAGCAACAGCGATGGGGAGAGTAGCCTGACAGATATAAAGAGTTTATAAAGCAGTTTATATACAACCATTATGTACAACCTTCTTTACCTATAAATATCTGCTCTAAAGACGGAAGTACAGAGACATTTCCAATGTACAGGGAATCCTTCACTTACCACCACAATTGAACCCAAAATTTATGTTGCTAAGCGAGACAGTTGCTAAGTGAATTTTGCCCTGTTTTATAACCTTTCTTGCCACAGTGATTAAGTGAATCACTTCAGTTGTTAATTTAATAACATGGTTGTTAAGTGAATCTGGCTTCCCCATTGACTTGTTTGCAAGAGGTTGCAAAAGGTGATCACATGACCTTAGGACACGGCAACTGTCAAATATACTGCCAAGCATCCAGATTTTGATCATGTGATAATGGGGATGTTGCAATGGTTGTAAGTTTGAAAAACAGTTGTAAGTCATTTTCTTCAGTGCCGTTGTAACTTTGAATGGTCAATAAATGAATGGTTGTAAGTCAAAGATTACATATATTCATAGTATGGTTTTTAACAAATTAACACTTTCTTGCATAACAAAATAAGAAATTTTAAATCTTGTTCTAAAAATATTTTCAAGATAAGATAAATCTTGTTCTAAAATACTTTTTAAATTTATTTACGATCCTTCAGGCATTTTTTCCCTGCAAATATATGGCACTTATATTGTGCTTTTAACATAATTTCCATTTAATAGATGGATAGATTCAGTAGTTTTAGTAATTTTGTAGCCAAATGTTTTATAAATTCACTATTTCTCTCTGGGGTGAATTCCCCAAGTTATATCAATTATTTCATTTCTGTATTTTAGAACCGCTCTGCTTTAAAACCTGCTTTTAGACCCATTAAACCAGGCTATTTTTATGAGTTTTAATAAGCTTAATCTCTGTGGATCTCTTAAATGCCAACATTCTCAATCCATCTGTTTAATATTTTTTCATTTAATATCTCAAATGCATTTTAATTGTTTCCTGAAAATTAGAAAGAAAAAGGCAAAATAAATTTCCTGAGATAACCTCATACAAAATGGAGGATAAAGCTCCGAAAATTATCATTTTTTTAAAAAAAGTCTACACTGTGTTTTTTAATTGAAAAACATTCTGAAATGCCACATCTTGAAATTCCCAGCAATGAAATTAACCCTCAGAGCAATCTTCTAAACTTTAAGCCTTATCCTATAGAATAGCAAAACAAACAAACAAACAAATCAGTCTGTTTTCCTTGTATTTATTCTAACAGCTAATATGGATCATCCTTCTTTTTCTATTTAGTAAAATTGGATGGATAAAGATCTTGCTGGCCACCGACACCCACACACTTTATGGTCTGTTTCTGTTACTCCCCTCTGGGAGAAGGTATTTCTACCTCCTTCCGTCAAAGTATTTCTAGCAGGACTACCAGATTCTGTAACAGCTTTCTTCCTTATGCTATCTGCCTGGTAAACTCTCAAGTTTTGTTTCTGTTGCCATGCACATGTATACGTCCGAAGTAGACTGTGCTTTTCTCCATGTCATAGAATATTGTGGGCATCATTCATTCATTCATTCATTTTGTCATGTTTATGTAGTGTATATTGAAGGTGGTGACCCTTTGAGAGCTGTATGCAATTAAATTTTATTTTAATGTATGCCAATTAGTGTACATTCAAAGTGAGAATACAGTTATTATTCTATTCTATTCTATTCTATTCTATTCTATTCTATTCTATTCTATTCTATTCTATTCTATTCTATTCTATTCTCTGTGGAAAGATTATGATCTAGTGAAGGAATCCCACTGATTGTAACAAAAAGAGGCAATGTCTTTTCTGCAATCAATTCCCTTTCCAGCATTCTAACAGTTGAGTCAAAACAACAGATATGAAGTCAGTAAGAAACTATTAATTATAGACAAAGGGAATAACAAAAGCAATATAGTAAACTAAGTTATGTGTCAGCTCATTTACCAGAATGAATGAAGTTTGCATAAAGGCAGATGGTTTTCAATACACCTAAAGGCAAGACTTGCTGGGAAATTAACATTTTTTGTGAAACTTTTCAAGACTGTACTTTGTACATATCTTTGTCAAACTGAAGAACTGCTTTGAATAATATCAATATGGGGAGAAAATCTGAGGGGAGAATAGAAATGTACGAAGGGTAGAGTATCCCTTCTTTACTGAAAAATAAAATAAAATAAAATACGCTTTTGAACTTTTACACCATGGGGAATATGTCATTTTGTTGTTTCTAATATTAGCTGGCAACAAAAATAATAATAATATATTATACTACAAATCTCATTAAGAAAGAAGAAGCTTTCAAAAGCAGTATCTGCATGGAGGTAGAATTTCTAGTCTTCCTGACTTGCCCTAGAAATGGTTGATCATTCTGAAATAGTATGAAATGCTGTGGGTCCCTCTTCTCTAAAGGAAATTATAAAGGTCACAGGCAAAGCCTTTGTAGATATTGCTTTCAAAAATATGGGAAAAACTTTTCCAGTGCTTTTACTTCTCCTACCTAACCATAGGAACCCTTAAGGACTTTCCTGTCACACAGTTAAATAGGTGCACAAGTATGCATATATGTTTGTGTTGGCTGCATGCATATGTATACAGATGAACTTAATATTTCTCTTGTGCCAGTTTCTAAGTCAAAAATGTCTCTAGATGCTGTTTGTCCTTCAGGGCAAAAATAAAAGTACAGATTTTCTGAAAGGAAATAAAGAGAGGCACGCTAGGTAAATGAATGCTGATAGAATCACTAAAATTCATCCTGATAATACATTAGGAAGAGTTGAGAAGATGAAGTCTTTTTCTCAGCGTAATGAAGAATTCCATTCTTGAGCCAAGAATATATGTAGTGGGATACTGCTCAGATTCTGCAGATTCATTAAAAAAAAAAAAAAGAAGCCAGAAAGGAACCCAGCTTAGTTAGTAGTTTGAAAAATCTTCTTTATTCTTCTATACCACTGACATCATACACCAAGAAAAGGGCCTGACCCTTTCCACTGCTTTACTGGCTGCCATCTGGTTCCCCATCATCTCTGCATCCTAAATTCCAGTACCATAGTGCCATCTACTGATAGCCAAATAATTTGCAATTTTTAAAAAAATTATTGCACAATGCCCATTTCTTGTCCTCAGGCAGCTTGCTGGAAGATATGTACTCTTGGTATAAAACAAATCACTTTCTAATCAACATAGTAGTGCTGGCACTGCTGAAGTATTATTATCAGTTCCAAAGTATCACATTCGGAGTTTGAAGGGATTTACTCTCACATTATATGCAGCGTTGTAGGTTCATTTAAACCAGGGGTGGGCAACTTTACAACCAGTGGACTTCAACTCCCAGAATTCCGGGGCCGGCCTCAGAAATTCTGGGAGTTGAAGTCCACCGGTCGTAAAATTGCCATAGTTGCTCACCCCTGTTTTAAACAGAAAGTATAGCATGCTAAGAAGACAGAAATGAAGGAAGCACTCTTATTAATTTTACATAAGACTAGCTCCATATAATACATTGAAAATGAGTTTCCAAAATTAGAGGAAAATAATGAAAATCATGATTTTCTAAGACTATCATGCACAGCAGGCAGCGTCTCCAATTCCTTTGTCTAATGAGCAGATCAAAGTTTCACGGTTAATATGACAATTCTTCAGAAAATTCTCAAAAAACACGGCTCTTTTAAGACTTACCAATCAAAATGAAATAATAACTTCTATCTCAGTGGCCAGCATTTTTGGGTCTCTATTTTGCAATTAATCTTCCTTACAGAGAAAAGCGTTGTAACTCCACAGACCATATATCTTAAAAACAGTATATTTGATTCAATTTTCTTGCTCTGTAATTGATTCCTAGCATATATTCTGACACAGAGCAAAACCAGGGACAGAAGCTTTCCATCAGATTGAGAAATACATACAAGGGCAAAATGTTAGCAGTAGAATTTACTTCCCTACCCAGTCACTCCTCCCTTCAAATTTCTACCATCACCAAGGGAGGAAAGAAAATAGTAAATCTCTAGTTCAACTGCTACCGTCGGACATTTTGCTCTGTAAGGACTCTTTCAGCACTTTTTGGTGTTAACGTGTGGCAGACTCCTGATTAACTATCATGTGATACCTAATATAATTGGTTACAATTCAAATAGATGCCATAGCAAAAACATTCCCATTACTGCCACAAGTCAGGCCTGAGTCCTGGAGAATTATTTAAATACCCTGTTTCCCCCCAAATAAGACATCCCCTATAATAAGCCCAATTGGGCTTTTGAGAGCATGGCAATAAGGCCAAGCGCTTATTTCAGAGTTCAAAAAAAATATAAGACAGGGTTTTATTTTCGGGGAAACACGGTAGAATTTAGGTTTTCGTTATTTTAACGAGACGACTATCTGAAGTTGAAAGAGATAAATTAATCATCATTTCTCCTTCTAGAATAATGAAAGATTAGAAGGAAAAAATATTTTATTCAAAATCTTTCAATTCTGAACTTCCTTCCTGAACTGTGGGAAATTCTGTGACAACTGTATTCTATCTATCTATTTGTTAATCAAATTTAGATAGCTTTGTATAGTATTCTATATGCTTTTTCTATTCCAGAAATGCCAAGCCCATTTAGAGTCTTTACAATGTGTGTTGTAGATAACTCTCTTTTTTCTTCTGGGGCCATGCAAAAGAACCTAGTAAATAACCAGTAACCCAAAAGACCAGCAGCCCCATAAGAAAAGAAAAAAAGCAAAAGCAGGAGTCACCTACAACGTATAGTGTAAAGACTGCGACAGCCACTATATATAGGACAACAGGCAGAAGACTAGCAGAATGCATCCATGAATATCAATCAGCAATCAGAATGATGGAAATTCGTTAATTTTACAACATATTGTAACCATAGATTGAACCATAGTTTCAACTGGGAAACTGTGACCATCCTAGACCAAGTGAAATCCAAAACCACTGGAGAATTCCTGGAAGCCTGACATTCTGACAAATTGGCCATCAATGGAATCACAGACATAAACAACATCTACATATTGTGCAAAAGAGACAATCAACAAGCCAAAAAGGGAACAAGACCCAACCACCTCCCCACTAGCAATCAACACACAGATGAGCATAGATTAAGACCAAGATTAACATCAGTCCAACAATCAAGAAGTAAAGAATACCCCAATTAAGGAATTGCCAAATTAGATAGCAGTAAACGACCCAACCAAAGAACTCCCATGACCCTTCCCACCAACATTGATAGGGCAAGCCACTAGAACATAAACTGAGAGCAAACCCATTCCTTACTAGTATTGATAATGTTACCTAGTATGGGTAATTAAATGTCTGCAACAACCAAGCTCAGAGAACATCAAGGACTCCTCATTTCAACCTTGAGATACAACTATTTTTCTTTATTGATGAACACATACCTTTAACATCATTTGCCTGTTTGTTGGCATCATTAAGAACCCTGAAGCTTTTTTGTAAAGCATTCTTGGCAGCATCCTTTAATGAGCCTTCTGGACCAGATGCCTATAAAGAAAAGTAACAGAAACAACTACTTGCCATAGCTGAAAAGATTCCAGGAAAAAGAATCAAGAGAAATTGACTGCTTTATTTAAAAAAAGCAGTGCAACATAGTTGAAGAATTATGATGATCGAAAACATCACAAATTTGCTTTGAACTGTTATGTTAGATTGCTGTAATATATCATGCTTGTTTTGTTATTTTGGTTTCATTGTAAAAACAGAGTCTTCTCTGTCCTTTCATCCCCAGGAAACAGAAAATAGACTTTTACTGGGAAAACAAACTCAAAGTAATGCTTATAATTGTATAAAATCTCTCTCCCTCTCTCTCTCTCTTTCTCTCTCATCTACATTGATATATATCTTTAGTTGACTGCTCACTAAAACATGTATAAGATCTCCTAAAATTGTGGGGGAGGGGAGCCATTCTACTACAATCATTTCCAACAGGAAAAGTTGTTTTATGGGTGACTCAGAATTAAATAAATTGAGACCCCAAAGTCACTCACACTTTTCCAAATTATTTGATGTAGCCTCCAGAGCTTCTCTACTTATTACCATCAAATTGTAATTATAATAAATATGACAGCATAGTGAATTATTAAACTCATGTGAAGTAAATCACATTATCTTAAAATTAGCTAATTTAAATGTACTTATATTTAAATTAAATTAAATCAAAACTACTTTCTGTCCTTGTCCCACCTCTTTTGGAAGTATGTATGGATTACACTAGATTAGCCCTTATGAATGGGAAGACAGGTCATTGGCAAATTAAGGAGAAAGAACTGTAATGTGAACAAACTGATACTATAATGGAATATCACTGCTAAATTGACCTATGTCCTAAGTAAAAGTGATTCTACTCCTAGATCAGTGATGGCGAACCTAAGGCACGCATGCTGGAAGTGGCATGCCGAACCATCTTTCTGGACATGCCAGCCATCACCTGTTGCTCATCTGGGTTCCGGTACGCATATTACGCCAGAAGACCAGGTGACCGATGCGCATGTGCACATTGGAAACCAGAAGCTCAGCATCCCCCCGCATGCATGTGTGCAAGGAAACTGCTCTTCCAATTTCCGGCACTCCCTCATATGCACACCAGGGAGCCGCTCTTCCGGTTTACTGTGCTATCCCATGCGCGTGTGCACTCCTGTTTTGGCTCTCGTTGCCAAAAAGGTTCGCCAACACTGTCCTAGATGGTATTTAGTAAGTACCCAACTTCTCTTAAAGGAGTAGCGCAAGATTCATGCTAAATGTCTTCAAGTAACCATTGCTGCTCACTGTCTTATAATTTGTCTATAGAATCATAAAGCACCTGGATTATATAGAAAATTGGATTATAGTAGATTTTTTTTCTTTTATCCAGATCATAGTCAGGTTTGAGCTTTAGGAATGCGTTGAAAAAGGGTCTACAGAATGATGCTCAGTCTTGACAAAATATTTAAACTGGTGGTGGTGGACAGGATAAGATATATATTATATAGATATAGTAAAATTATTGTCCTTTTATAGTAAAAGGTAACACTTAAAAGATATTTCCATTGTTAAAAACTATCCATGTCAACAATTAGTTTCTGTTTCATGAATTAACCAAACTGTTCTTGAAGAGAGAATTACTGCCAAATTCAGCAATAGAGATTCTTGCTGCATAAGATTACATTTCTTCTATTTTCTCTCCTCTATGATCTAGAAGAGGCACTTTGATTAGTGTAGCAATCATAGTGTAGTGTAGATGTAGCAAGAGGCTACATGCAAAGCTGAATATTATTACTAATAAATAAGTGTGAATGCTTAACTGGCTAATAAAAAGTTCATTAGACATAATGAAATTGTTAAGACACCCAATTTGCAATACAAAAAGTGAAAAGTGAGTGCAGTCAGAACTAAATAATTGAATTTGGCTTGAGTCTTGAGCAGGACTTTATGGCTGTGTTACATGTAGTGTAAAATGGTTTCCACAAGGTTGAATAGATCAGTAGAAGCTGATAATAATAGATAACTGATTTATCTTGAGGCGTGTGACATTTTACACCACTAAATAAAAAGTTATTATTGAACTATCTACCTTATTGAATTATCTGATTGACATAAAAAGAAAAACAGATGATAGCAAGCATGGGATGAACATTCTAGAGAATTGGGATTAAACAGATGAATTATCCATGAAAAAAAATGTGAAATTTGGGTATGGAATGATGTGAAATGGATTTACTGTAATGCATATTATATTGTGAATTTGCCAATAAAGGTAATATCACAGCAATAGGAGGAGAAAGGTGTGTTGGCTATGTTTGCCTCCTTAAGTTATTTGTACAAATAATAAAGGTGGGATATACATACATACATACATACATACATACATACATACATACATACATACATATCATAAATAATGTGAAAGGAGCCAAAAACAAAGGGAAAAGAGTATAAATAAGAATGATTTACTATGATAGTAAATATATATTAGGGTATAAATCTAACTTAGTTATGGCCGTAAAGAAAACAGTTTAAAGAGAAAAGCCCTATAAATTGATTAATCTGGTTACAAAGACTCTTCAAAGCAGTGGTGGGTTGCTATAGAACCAGTAGTAAAACCCTGCCCACTGACCCTGGCGTCATGAAAACGCTTCTGTGCTTGTGCAGAAGAGCATGCGTGCGCGCTCACTTTGCTCGCGCAGCCCCATTACAAACCAGTAGTAAAGGTAAGTAGTAAAGGCACCCCTGCTTCAAAGGCTTCAAAATAATTTGCAAAGTCCTTCTCTTGATCCACCATCAGAGACTTCCTTCGCATATCAGTTGGAGACAGAATCTGTACAACTAATCTGGCTAGTGAGATGAGATTTAATAAGCTAAATAATAATAACAGTAGTTTGATTATACTTTACTAATGCTTAGTATACTGTAGCTGTTGGTTTAGTAATAAATTTATTTTAATGTGTTAAGCATAAACCGGTTCTGGATGGTGATGGTTATGCCTGATAAAGCTATTTTATAGAATACCTGCAAGAAATAACTCAAATGTTTTCAGTAAAACAGTAGAATCTATTTTATTTCGAAGAGTTTGTTGTGTGTAGAGTAACTAGGTTTAATTTATCAAGATGATTTGGGCCATTGCTTAAGATTTCTTGATAGATGTTTATTAGCAGTTGTATTAAACTTTGTAATACACTAACCCAGGGGTCAGCAATCTGCAGCTCTGGAGCTGCATGTGGCTCTTTCATCCCTCTGCTGAGGCTCCCTGTTGCCTCTCGGCTCCATAATTGATAGGGCTTTCGGTTAGGACAGGTAGAGGAGAAAAGACACCTCGCTAGGAGGAGACTCTATGGTGGGGAAACTGGACTTCCAGTCGGCTCCAGAATTGAATGAGAGGCTTCTAGTTAGGACCTTTGTAGCTCTTTGAGTGTTTAAGGTCGCCGACTTCTGCACTAACCTATATCAATGAGCATGATAATAGTATATGATAAATAATGGCTGAGATATAGAAGGACAATGCTAGTATCAAAGCACTGGAGAAGATTATTTGAGAAAGTGGCTTCCATTTAGATCCAAGAGTTTTTCCCTTACCAGTTGTATGGCTTCATTGGCACGAGCTTTAGCATCTTTAGAAATTGCATCCGCTTCATCAATATGCTCCTTGATATTGCTATAGGCCTTAAAAGCTATTGTTGCATTGAAGGAGAGGTTTTTAGCTTCATCAAGGATTCTGTTAGAAAAAACATATACATTCAACTTATCAAAACTCAAGGGGGAATTTCAGATGCTAATTCTAGACCCGTGATAGAGAACCTATGGCACGCATGCCATAGTAGCGCAGCTGTTGCCCTAGTCCAGCTCCACCGCACATATGAGCGCACCTCCTGCCGACCAGCAGGTCTTCGCATCTCTGCCATGTGTGGGTGGCAGGGTCTTCCCCAATCTCCGCAGGTTCCCCTCCCAGCACATCCTACCTTTCTCCTCCATTTCTGCCACCCGTGCCTTCCCCAATTTCTGCAGATTCCCCCAGTGCGCCCTACCTTTCTACTCCATTTCTGCCACTCCCACCAATCTGGAAGCCAAAACAGGGCTCAGGGGCACCGCGCGAGCCCCCCCCCCCGTGCCCCATTTTGGCCATGGAAAGCCCCCTGCACCAACCTGGAAGCCAAAACAGGGTGTGGGGGGGGCGCATGTGCAGGGTGCATACATGGTGGGCGCTCAAATTGCATTTTGGGGATTGGGGCACATGCACATGCATTTGCACGCACACGCTTGCGTGTTGGGCACTCAGCACCAAAAAGGTTAACCATCACTGTTGAAGACCCATATGTATTCATGTCTTTTTGCACATAGGTATTCCCTACAGGACTCGGGCAGATTTTCTTTTGTGTAGACATGCACAGATTTTCAATTTACAGGTTGCTTCTAGCCAGGAAAAAAAAAAAAAAAACACCAACAAAACAAACCTGACATGATTGAAATTAGGCCACAGAACAAGAATACTGCAATGTCACAACATGAAACAGTCATCTAAGGCTAAGGATCATTGATTATACACTGCAGAGTTCAAAGGATTTAATTTTGTTAGAAATTCTTTCCCCTCTTATTTTTTTTTTTTTCTATTTATCAAGAACTAAAGTCAGTCTATTTCTTTGGGAAGATTAGGACATTGCCATCTTGCCTTGAGAAAGCTTACGGCAATCATGATAATGGATTTTCAGGATACCTGTTTAATTAAACATTAAAAAGGAGAAGGTGTTTCCTCTATTTTCCTAGCTACCAAATTCTAGAGTCAATGAAAGTGAAATAACAATCTTGTCAACTTACCCATCCAAAATAGCAGATGAATCATTCAACTGGGCAGCATGGGCTTCTGCCTGCAGTACCTTTTCTGGAAGCTTCTTATTTTTGATATTTCCAGACAGATTATCTATTTTATCCTTAAGCTCAACTGAAAGTGGGCCTATTTCATTCTTAATATTATCTATGTTCTAAGAAACAGAAAAAAAGAAGCATGTTTAAGTAACCGAGCTTTTAAGCGCTGAAATTATAGCCCTTTGTAACAAGATTATTTTCCTATTATAATGAAATGAATCAATGAGCTTTATCCTCCAGTAGAAGAATGTTGACACCTATAGTTTACATTTCTAGTTTTAAGATTCTACTTGCTTGGTCTCAAAGCTGAACTGAACTTTTACAGTCCTCTTGACTACACAAACTTAACTAATCAGATCTTATCAGAATATACAGTGGGATTTGTTAATTAATACAAAACTGTTATTTCATCAGCACTCTCACCTCAGTCACATTCGAAATGATATTTCTTGGATTTTATTTGCTTAAAGGCATAATGAAAAGTAATTTACCCAATTAGTTATGAGAGGAACCCATTAGCGAAAAAGCACATTTCATTATGCCATCAACTTATGCCTTCAGCTAAAGCATGCTGTGAAATACATTATAATTGATAAAACTGGTCTTCATGAATTTTCCAGAACCAATTCTCTATGCATAGTATTTGTTTCTGATTAGAATCAGAAAGACAAACCAATCTAACAATGGAACTGTGAGAACACAGGCTGCCCTCTTTTAAGGCAGGAGACATCTGCAAGATTGAAAGCTTTCATCAAAATATAATGAGACAAACACAACATTGTGAGAACAGGGCAAAACAAAGAGGTTGCCTGGACGTGTTTGTTCCATACTTAAAAGCAAGTCAGAAAAGGCCCTTAATGAGGAATAGCATATATAATGAATATGATTAGAACATCTTCTCTCTCCAGGAAATAAAATGAATTGATTTTTAGGGTAGATACAAAGGCTACTGTCCTGTCCCGTCTAAGAACAAGATAGAGCAATCCAGACAAAATTCACTTATTTACATATTCACACCATACAGACAGAATCTTGCCAGACTTAACCTATACTACTCTAAACCACTAGTGAAATGCAGCCGGTTCTATCCGGCTTGGGCAAACTGGATGCTGGTGGCAGGAGGCTTCGCACACCTGCCTGGATGTCATCATGTTAACTTTAAGTGTTGTACCTTATGATTCTTGATGAATGTATCTTTTATGTACACTGAGAGCATATGCACCAAGACAAATTCCTTGGCCAATAAAAAAAAATCTATTCTATGTCCCGTTTTTGATGCTCTGCACATGTGCAAAAGGCCCTGCGCATACACAGAGGTGTCGTGTGCGAGCGCTCCCATTTGCGAACTGGTAGTGAAGGTAAGTGGATTTCACCCCTGCTCTAAACCTAATGGATATACTCTGGAAGATTTTAGGGAATGGGTTTCCTAAATCTCTTCTTCCTTCTCCAAGCCAATTTTAGGCTTTGTCTCTTCTCTCATCCTCCCCCTTGGTTGTGTTTCCTCCTTTCTGGGAAACTGCCATTTCACTACAGTCCATCTCCCTGTCTGTTGGCAAATCTTTATGAAGTGGCCATGCATTTCCTCCCCTCCCCCTGAAATTGCACTTAGAATGCGTTTGGCACTTTGAAAATCTAACTTGACCTAGTAACATTATTTCCATCTGATAAAAAGAGTAGTTGCCTTCATGGTCCCACACTTAAATGCAAGTCCGAAAAGGCCCATAGTGAGGAATAGCATACACAATTGAATGTGATTAGAACATCTTCTCTCTCTAGGAAATAAAATGAATGGACTTTTAGGGTGGGTACAAAGGCTACTCTCAGGTTCAGTCTGCATTCTTGTCTCACTCGCATCTCAAGTACTCTTGGGATAGTATAGCAGAATTATACACCCATGGAACCAAATGACTGGAAGAGAGCATCATGAGCAATCACTTAAATGCTTAAGGCCAAATTAAAACATCCATAGGTGTCTACATGGAAGGAAAAGCGGGGGAAATGTTAACATATATCATGAAACCAGCCACAGGACTTACATACTTGCGTTTGATGCAGGTACAAAAGTTGAGTCTTGCCTTGTGATATTGTGAAACATACTTTTCTTCATTGAAATTTGTAGCAGATAACCATTGAAGAGTCCCAAACGTTTTTCCAATCAATGAAGGGAAGTTCATTGCTTCCCTAAACAATTGGTTAGTGACATTATCTTCAGCTTCCTTCCTCTACAACAGTGTTTCTCAACCTTGGTAGCTTGAAGGTGGGTGGACTTCAACTCCCAGAATCCCCCAGCCAGCTGGCTGGGGGATTCTGGGAGTTGAAGTCCACCCACCTTCAAGCTACCAAGGTTGAGAAACACTGTTCTACAAGGAAAATGCTTCCCTTTCCCAAGCATCTCAGAAGTAACAGTTGAATTACAAAATCTAATATGCAAAGGTCATTTTTGACCGATTTTATTTTTGGTATTGAGCACCTCACATATTCAGGAAATGAAAGCCATCAGATTATTTTTTCACTACTTCATTAAAAAAGACAAACATGCGATTTGCAAAAATATATGCTACCGTAATTAATTACTCATATTCAAATATAAAGGAATCCTGCCATTCAATCATGTCATTTTAACCTTTGGAAGAGATTTTTGTTTCCATTTCTCCTTTAATGTAACATTTAGCTTGGCCATAGCCTCTGTATCTCTATTACTTAGTCTATCTGAAAATACAAATTATATATATTTTTTATTTTCTGCTGATTCTCTTTTATGTTGCACTGCATTGTAGCCTCCGCCCTTAAAACATATATCACATTTTACCTCCACAGCCAAATTGATTCCATTTGCAAGTTCATTAGTTTCACCAAGGATGTCATTTCCTTCTCTTAGAGTATTTTCAGTTTCCTGCCGTCCATTTTCTATAGCCTGCTTCTTTTTCTATATGAAAAATATAGAAACACTTGTGATTTTACATATTAATAAACATCACATTCCCATGATGATAATGATGGTGAAGATATAGGTTAGTGTATGTATATATACACTGTGTTTCCCCAAAAATAAGCCCTCCTCGGATAATAAGCCCTCCCCACAAATGAGCCCTCCCTGAAAATATTTAAATGCATGCACAGCCAGTCCCCACCATTTCCTCTGGTAGGGTTAGGGAGGCAGAGCTGAAAATCAGGTAAGACGGCAAGAGGATCCCCATCTTGTTCCATGTGCCCCAAAATAATAAGACCTCCCCGAAAATAAGGCCAAGCTATTATTTTTGGGTTTCTTAAAAATAAGGGTCTCATTTTCGGGGAAACACGGTATATCTGTATATATATTCCTTGTATGTGTACACACACACACACACACAAACACACATTCCTTGCGTGTCCAATCACACTTGGCCAATAAAGAATTCAATTCAATTCAGTTCAGTTCAGTTCAGTTAGTACAGTTCTCCTTCTATTCTATTCTACACACACACACACACACACACACACACACAACACTTATATCCAATTTACTAGTAAAAGCATTGTTTTGCATTTTGTTCATATGACAAGATTTACATTTTAATTCTCATAGGTGGGGTACTTTTAGCTACGTCAACAAGTTGCTTAAATAAATCATCACTTGCATGCCTTCCCTGAGCTTTGCTGCACTCAAGCTGTACTTCCCCAGCATATCCTCCCCGACCCAGCAGCAGCTACCCCAAGCCCCATAGCATAGCTACAAACATGCTATGCTTCCCTGGTTGCTTGTGCATCTATTTATCTGCCTGCCAACCTGCTGGCAAGCCATCTGGAATTTGGCAGATTCCTTATTAACTTTGGTGCTGGAAACATGCAGAAAGTTGCAAGGAAGTGCTCATATAATGACCCATGAATCTCACTTAATAATGGGCAACTGTAGAAATGCCATTGCTAAGTGGTGCAGTCATGTGATGTTGGGTTCTACAACCACATCACAGTGATGGAAATTCCAATCCCAATTGCTATTATAACTCAAAGACTATCTGTACATTATCTGCAACTTCCAAAAAAAGCTGCATTTTCCGAGGAATTGTGCACTTGTCCCGCACTACTACCATACATCCTCATCAACCTTGAAAAGAGGTGTTGGTTTAAGAAGTAATAAACAAGTGTTAAATCTGCATGGACCAATGCAACTTTTTGTCATTAAATCCTTAACCAGTCCTTATATGAAAATAAAGAAACGTGTGTCTCCAAGTTATACTTTATCATAAAATATATAACTATATAATTTTGGGAAAGTTTACCATGTTGTAGAAGATTAAACTGAGGGATGAAATTAAAAAATAAAATTTCAAGTCTCCAGAAGTCAAGCTTGACTTGAAGGAGACTCAACTTTTACAAATGGCATCAACAGGGACAAAGGTGGATCTTTTCAATGGTTATTCTCCTTCTCTGGAACAACCTTCCCATTGAAGTCCAACTAACCCCCAACCCTAAGCTTCAATGTGGTCATGAAAATCCCTGTGTTTTTGCTGACCTTGGCAGCTGATATGTGATGAGGTTGTCACCTCTTACTGTGGAACATTTTATTTAATTGAACTTCCATTATGCCCTAGTTCATTAGGAATGTTGTTATTTGTTATGCTGATTGCTATTCTATTCTTATTTATACATCTTTTTAATGGTTGTGAGATATGGAAGCTATTTAGAGAGGGAAGCAGCATTAAAAACCCAGAAAATTAAAAAAAAAAGACCTTCTACAATGTTTCCTATTACAAAAACACTTTATCAGAAAGTGATAAAGATGCTAAAGGAAATTTACTTGCCAAACACAGAGGTATTTTCCTTACAGCCTATAGATTGACAAAGCAGATGTCTATGGATGCTGATCTCATTTCATGGTCCCATTTCTGAACCTTGTCCATTTATTTTTAGCAGCCCCTACTGGGTGGGTCAAGATCAATAAAGCCTTACAGACATTTTACTCTGAGCAATTAATTTCCAGAGGAAGATCTCTGCCTGGCCTTTCCTGCTTCTTCTCTTGTTTTTTGACTAACCTTGATAACAACTCAGCTTTGACCATGCCTCTGCCATATTCCTCTGATTTTTGACTAAATATTGTAAGTGGTCCATTCTGGGATCTCTAGAAATTGGACACTACTATCTTTGGACTGATTTGCATTTAATTAGGTATGAATACAGTACTGGACAATTTGAAAGTGACTTAGAAGAACTGCTTTGGATATAATTCAGGCTTCCAAGCTACTTTAAGACATGCATTATAGATACATTTTTTAAATGTTTCAATTTATTCAAGCAGTAATATCTTTTTTCACATTGAGGCTGAAGCCAGAAAGAAAAACAGCATGCTTTAATAAAAAGCAGAGAACTGGTTTGTTTGTACAAAATCTAAAGTAATTCTTCCAAATAATTTCTAAACAGTGTTAAGCCTTAATCGCCCAAAGCTTAATATAGTTCTTTAAGACGAAGGAAAAAAAGAAATTCCTGCAGATTTTATACATACAAGTCAAAAACCCCTAAAATCCCCTAAACAACAAAAGTGTATCTTCATGATTTGAAACATGACGTCATGACATTTGATAAAAAGTATTCCAGAAATCTAAGTGATATTTTTTGTGTGCTTTGATTGGAATCACATAAACTCAAATTTTTTAAAAAAATGTTTCTACACATTTGTGTGCTATGTGTATGTATGCATTCAATTTGTAACCAAAATCAGCCCCCATAGACAAATTATAGTATAAATTACATTCAGACTGGTTGCTATTTTCCTTTAAACACTTCCACATTTGATATATATGACCTTTGAACATTCCCAAGTACAACAACATTTTCTCTGAAAAAATTAATTAAATATATTGTGATTGGCCTATGATCCTAACCCTTGGCACACCTCTCTCTCAGTCTCTCTCTCTCTCTCTCTCTGTATGTATGTATGTATGGGTGTCTGCAGTGGTGAGATTCAAGTAATTTAACAACCGGTTCTCTGCCTAATGGTTTCTTCCAAAAACCAGTTTGCCAAACTGCTCAGAAAGTTAACAACCGGTTCTTCCGAAGTGGTGCGAACTGGCTGAATCCCACCACTGGGTGAAGGTAACAATAGTATTTTCTTCTTCCTCCTTTAAGAGCTGACTGAAAAGCAATACTATCCTTTAGACTGTTAGTCCATGTAGCTTTGAAGCATATTTATGGAAACTGCTACCATTGGATTAATATTTGCCTTCAGGCAAAACATGAGTGAGACATAAACAAGAAACTGAGCACATTTATCTTCATTTGAGGTTGACTTTGCTCTTACTGTCATGGCTAAGCATTTGTTAATGTACAGTATAATGTGCTTTCAAGTCATGGCAATTAAATTCAAATCAAGGAAAATCATTTACATCACTTAACTACAAAAGATATATGATGGCTTGATTTATAATATGAATTTGCATATACTGCACCCATTTTAATTCCTTACTTGAGAGCACGAGAGAAAAGAAAATGTAGCCATACTAATATTGAAGATTAACCGTCTCTCTCTGTGTGCATGTGAATAGAATATCAACATAGAATGTGAAGTAATGGCTACTCAGGGCTCCAAGGAGTTTAGTTTATTTGAATTACTATACATTATATATGTATTATATATTAACCATGAATTAGTCACTAGAGTTTCTTTCAATTTTCTTCATATTTCAATAACAATCTTGCTGCTGTAACTTACTTCAAATAGTAATTTAAATAATATATCAAAGATTTCACCAAGTTATAGCCATCATATTTTGACTTTATTTTTAACTGGAAAATAAAGCTCATCACCTCTGATTGATTATACATGGAAAAAAAGTCTGTAAAAGGGACTTTATGACCAAACACCCACCTCTACTGCCGTCAAGTTTCTTTGGTTGATTGCTGATAATCTGTCTGCTTCCCGAATTTTATTAGTTGCTTCTCTTAACAGGTTCAGAGCATCATCAATTTTATCATGGTAGTCTGCCAGTTTCTCTTTGACTTCATTTTTCAGGTCCTCGGTTTTCTTCTTTGGCTCTACAAATAGCTTGTTCATGTTCTTCAAGAGGTCTTCTGCTGACCTACAACCATACCATAAACAATGTTGAATAATAGATCTCGCATTCTTTTCATTTTGTCTCCTTCTGATAGGTGTTTAAAAATGGACTCAGTTTATGCAGCTATCCATTAGGACATGTTTCATTCATGATATTGCTTTGCAATGCTTATGGGTTTTAGCAGGTACTAAACAGCTTCTTAGCCTGTCTCTTGCTGACAGATTCAGGCATAACATCATTAATAGTTCAAGGTAGAAATATATGCATTGGATTTAATTGGATCTTGAATTGGGTGGTGAATCAGGCTGATACAGAAAAAAAGTTGTAAATATCAAGCTCAAAGTAGAGATCTTTAGAAGTAGACTAATCTCAACCTCTGAGCTCCTTATGGTGATTCACAGAAGCAGAAAGTCATTTCACCTGCAAAACTCTGCATTTCTGCTGAAATTCCCAGACTGACAGATCTAGTTTCTATTTTCAGTGGCCAACTTCACCAGGGACTCTCTAAATCCAGTTCTTTTATCTATGTGGATTTTAAAAAGGAGCCTTTCATAGAGGTGACCAAAGCTGTTGCTTCCTCAACCTTCATGGTTCCAAAATGTATTCCAAAACTCACTTTTGAGGTAATAGTTGTAAATATAACATAATTCAGGGATAAAAATAACTCTAAGAAAACTCTGGTTATGTTTTTCTAAATTAATAAAGCTGTACAAAATAGATAGAATCTGGGGATATTAAGGCCTCAATGCCATTGATCCAGGAGAGAAAGGGAGGGAAGGAGGACGGGGGGAAGAGAGAGAGAGAGAGAGAGAGGGAGGGAGGGAGAGAGAGAGAGAATTTTTTCTCTCTTTCTGTATTAATTTGTATACTAATAGTAGAATAACAGAGTTGGAAGGTACCTGGGAAGCCTTCTAGTCCAACCAGCTCCTGCCCAAGCAGGAGACTCTACACTATCCCAGAAAAGTGACTGTCCAGTCTCTACATAAAAGTCTGCCAGGAAGGAGCACTCACAACTTCTGAAGGCAAGTCGTTCCACTGCTATTTGTTCTTACTATTAGGAATTTTTTCCTTAATTCCGGGTTGCTTTTAACTCCTTGATTAGTTTCCATCCATTGTTTCTTGTCTTGCCTTCTGGTGCTTTGGAAAATAAATTGATCCCCTCTTCTGTGTGGCAGCCCCTCAGATATTGGAACATTGCACCACAGATATTCTCACATTCTTTTCACTAGATTAAACCTACCCAATTCCTGCAACTATTTTTCAAATGTTTTAGTCTCCAGTCCCATAATGTCTGTGTGCCATCTGCCTGCCTGCCTGCCTATCATCTCTCTCTCTCTCTCTCTCTCTCTCTCTCTCTCTCTCACACACACACACACACACACACACACACACACAGAGACACAATAATATATATTACTGATAAGTGATTATAGCTATTCTCAAACAGACATAACACTTTTTTTGTTATTCTAATTTCTGTTCTTTATTTGAAGTCTTAAACTGCCACTGAAATTTCAATTTCCCCTAAATCTGAAAGGAAATTTGATTACAGACACAATAAGATCAACTATTATTTCATTTATATTTTCCCCTTTACCACTTACTCTAATTCATCTTGAGCTACTGCCTTTTGCACTTCCAATTTTCTCTTCCTAAGTTCTGCCATCATTTTGTCAACTTCACTTTGTAATTCTTGAAAGCTTTTGTCAAGTGCCTTGTCTGGGATCCCAAGTGTCTCATTCAGTTTTAAAGCAGCATCATTTACACCTGCAGAAAGATGGCAAATTATGAATGTCAACAAAATGCAAGTAGATAATGTTTAGCATATTCATTTGATTTTATTTCATTTATGGAAATGTTCCTGTGATATTCCTCATGTATGGGAATGGAATTATGTCCCATTACTCCAATAATAAATAAAGAGATAGCAGGATTGGACATCATATATGGGGCCATAACCTATTTATACAACCCAAGTCAATCAGAATAGACATAGAAGGGACCTTGGAAATCTTCTAGTCCAGCCACCTGCTCAAGCAAGAGATCTATACTATTTCAGACAATATTACATAATGTATGCAAGCATTGGTGCGCTGCAATTTTTTAAAAAAACACCTTAATGACTGGCTGGGTGGGCATGGCTGGGTGGGTGTGGCCAACTCGATGTCACTTACTTTGAAGGGGGTATCGCCTCGCCTGCTCTGTCATGACCGTGGGGATGCTGCAACGGTCGTAAATGTGAAAAATGGTCATGTCACTTTTTTCAGTGCCTTTGTAACTTTGAATGGTCACTAAATGAACTGTTGTAAGTCAAGGATTACATGTACAAATATACAAAAAGCTTCTTTGCTTACAAAAAGCTGCCATAAATACCAGTCATTAGATTAGAAATGGGGGAATACACACTGAAGATCAATGAGTCACAGCTGTGATGGAAACCTAAACCATTCTGTCTGAATAACTTCCTTTTCTTCAGCAATACCTGCAACCCGGATTTACAAATCAGGCAGGTTGCCAGAGCACCTTGAGGAATTAAAACAGTTAAAATACAAGGATAACTATCAGCAGCGAAGTTACTCTTGCTCATAAACTGAAAGCTCTCCAGAAAGTGGGTGGACATATTTGGGCTACAAAATGCAGAGCTAAAGAGACAAATTAACAAATTAACATCTTGAGTGAGGGCTAATCCTATTCTACCTTTGTTCGAAACTTGCTGCAGGGAATTTTTGCCTATGAATATCTGTCTCTTTATCTCTTAAGTGCTGACATCTTCTGTGGGCTATTAAGGAAGGTGGAGGCTACTTTCTCCCTCTAAGAAAACATGATTTTCCATTTCTCATTCAGGGAAATATATTCTTTCTTTTTAATATTTCTCAAAATATTTCATTCTTCTAGGAGAGGGGTGGATGCTAACTTTCTATAGTTGGTGCCATGTTACTATGCTGCCATATTATCATGAGAGAAAACTAAAACAAATTGGAAGGAGGATCTACTTATTATCAGTGAGCAACCATGTGTCTTGCCCACTTTCTGGAAACCAAGAAAGTCCAATAGCCTTTTGAAAAAAGCACCTTTGGGACAAACCTGGATGACTGAAGAATCCCCATAGACAAGAGACTCCTTTGCTCAGTGAACTGACAAAGCACAGTTTCCCACCCAGGAGAACCAATCATTAGATCCATTTGCACCACTTAAAAATACCAGCTGCTCTGTCTCATCTCACAAGATATCCTTAGGTAATCATCCAGATTTAAGGAAAGATCACATGCCTCCAGAAAGGCAGTAAAAAAAAAAAAAAAAGCAGACAATGCCAAGCCTGCATCCTGCCTCTCAGCCATTTCTTCTATGGCTATGCCAATCCTTCTGTAAATAGCTGTTCCAGCCGTGTTGGAAGTAAACTCCAAAAAGCTTAAAACAACCCTTTAACAATCTTCAAGAAAGTCAAGCCTCAGGAATAAAAGTACCATAAAAAACAGGGGAATGTGGGGGAGGCACACTGTGGAGAAGCTCAATCTATAGACATAAATTCTGGGCGTAAGGTTTACAATGTAACAAGCTTAATCCGGAGGCAGTTTCTGAAAACACTTTAAGCATCAGGGCAATTAATAAGGATTAGGCTAGAAATACAGGCATACCAGAACATTGCCTTCCTGCTTCCCTTGCAGGATTAGCCCTGCAAAGTGGGAAAAGATTTCTTCCAACAACCGGTTCTCTGAACTGCTCAGAAAATTAACATCCAGTTCGGGAGAACGGGTGCGAATCGGTAGCAGCCCACCTCTGTGTGAAAGGTACTTTACTCAACATTGCTGGAAAAGAATCACACCTCAGTTCTATGAATGATATCAAGTTTACAATAAAAATTATATCTGTCTGGTCTTCTTTATTTAGTATGTTTTATAATCCCTAAATATTGCTTAACACCTTCTAATTACTATTCCCAATTGCACTCTGAAGTTCATGGAATCAAATTCCTTTTAGGGATATAATTTTCTGAGTCTCAAGATGCATGTATATCTATCCATTTGCAAGCAGATGTTCGTTCCCAGCAAGAAATAGTGTATTTTTAAAGCCATTTTGAGAAATTAAAAATGTACTCTTAATGCACCTTGTAGAGTACTAAAACTACATGGCGGTTTTTTTCTTCTCCCCTTAAATGAAAATTTCACTGAGTTGAAAATAAACAACAGCAAAGCAGAAATTACCCATTAGTTATTTAATCATAATAGCTATTCTTCTAAACTAAAAACGTTCCTGAAGGAGAATATTTAATTTCTGCTGTTCTGTGGTCGTAATTGCCAATTTACCAACAAAGTATCCTCCTCAGATTGCAAGAAGCCTGCAATTATTTGACGATAGTTCCTGTAGTTTAACACAAAAGTCCAGTATTTTAATCAACCAATCCTCTGTTTTATAAAACTCTTGTTCAATGTCTTATATAATTATTCTTAAAAATGTGCTGCTTTCCTTTCCTTGAGACACCATTGGCATTTTCCCTTTCTTACCTTCTGCAGCCTGGAGGGTGACTTTGATGAGCTGTCCAAGCGACTTCGCTCTCTCATTAGTTGTCTTAGCATCCTGTCCAGTTTGTTCCCCATCTGCTGTCACCTTGGTCGCCTGGCAATACAGATTAAAGAAAAGTGTAATTAATGAACATGACAAGGAGATACTCCATCTGTCTGAATACACTTGGAAACCTTTCCTCAAGCAAAAGAGATCAATGAATTATTGATCAGATGTACTGGAAGTGACACATACTCTTCCCAAGTACACAATTACATTTTATAACCACTTCTATCATTAAGGGGCCACCACAGGCTCAATTTTTCATTTCTTGGAGCACACGCTGGAAAGAATAGGACACAAAGGAATTCTGAATTTTAAAAAAAGGGGTTATTCCCACCCTTAAATATGTAAGATTCTACATCTGATGAAAAAATTGGTGTCCCAATTGAAATAATGGATCTCTTAGGATTTTATTAGGCACTTCAGTCCTATTGATTTTAGTGTTACATGACACTTAGTTACTGTAAAAACACTTAAGCAGCACTTCTGTGTGTAGTTTTAATGAACAATTCATAATTTGTTTACATGACTACACTGTATAAGATGACCAGGCTGAGCCTGAGGGTGGGGTCAAACACATCATCAGTTTGGAGTCTCTACGCTCCCATAAGAGACTGAGGCCCCACTTGAAGTGCATTGACTCTTATTTGGTACAAATTTCCTTGACCATTAGCAGTTCATATTCTTGTATGGTAAAAATTTCCTTGTCAAATCATGTCTAGGTAGTCTAGGTAACAGTGCTCATCTCCATTTCTTGACAGAGGGATGAGGAAGACAGCATTGTCCAAAGACATTTTCCATGGTCATATGGCCAGCACGGCCATACACCAAAGGCGCACTGAATTCTGCCATATAGGTAGCATGAAAGAAACTTATAGTACTTTTGAACTCTATCCTGGATCTAGGAAACCTCACTGGCCGGCTTCACATTATTAATGTGGCCCTTTGTTTATTGAATAAACCATATACTGCTGGCTTCACATAATATATTAGATCCAAACTGAACACCTTTTGCCTTAATATAATGTATAAATACAGTGATATAGAAATGAGCCCAATATATTTTATGGGACCTAATTCCTGGTGCATGGAATCCATTATAAGCTATTATAGTCATAGATCGGTAAATTATCATTTAGTTACATTATAAATTTACTAACTCAAATCGATTATTAAAATATTTTTAAAGATTTTTTTTACTACAATGAATTTAACAAAAAAGATTAAAAATAATATAAAATAATATAGGTTGTTTTTGGAAATGCAAATAGGGTACCACATCTGGACCAAAACTATCTGAGCATTAACCAGTAACAAAGAGAGACAAAAACTCTTATCTCCTTTCTAGTGACTGTGTGGATTTAAATCTTCAAATAGTATATTTTTAATATTTTCTGTCTCTTCCAAACAAATGTTGCCATATAGGGAGATAATATATTGAAGGAAGAACTAAAATTTTATTCTCCGAAGATCCATTCACTGTATCAAAATTGGTTTCTATTTTTATCTTGTGTATCATTTACCATCATTATTTTTTTCCACTTCCTAAAGTTTTTTTCAGCCAAGGAATTGGACAGTTGAACCACACTTCATCTTTAGATACTGATCCTGCTGATTTTGTCAACTTAATAGCATTTTTTTCTTTCCTTAATCCATTATTTTCCTCTCTAATTTTTCTAAATGCTTCCTAATGAAGAGATCAGGGATATTTTCAATATTTGGACATTTTTGAACACACAGAATAAACATATTGTCCAATATGGATTTTGAGTTTGTCCAGCAAATATCCAAATTTCATCAATGTGGAGTTAGTTCAGTTTTTCTTTTTTTAAGCACTAGGTGGCAGACTTTCTATGGATATATAATCCTCTACCTGGTAACTAATGAAAATTCCAGTTTCTGTAAATTTGTAGTTTTTAACTAATGAAAAGAATAACCAACAGCAGAGGTGTCATCTCAGGAGGATTTTACTTCCAGAAAACAAAGGTTTTAATAACAGACTTTTCACCCCTCTTTTCTAAATGAAGTTTGCTTGATAAGATCTAAATCACAGCTGAGATTTGATTTTGATGCAGGATTTTTTCTCTTGCTGCATGCCTCTGTTGGGTTACAAATTAAAATTTATTATTTCTTTGCACTTCCTTTTTAAAGAAATGGCATTACAAATTGAAAAACTTAAAACATGCTAAACATAAGCCCCCTTTCTACGTTTCATTTTGGTACTTTATGATTAACAAAAACATATAGAAGAGTGCATATTGCCATCGTTTATTTTAATTTGCTGACTGTTGACAGAAATTTTGTCCAGAGAGATATAAAAATAGCCAATACCTTCATTATAAAAGGAAGGCTCAAGGAAAAAAAAAACATATTAATTTTAAAAACCAGTGTAACCTGGCACAGTAGCCTAGCATTTCCACAATCCTGGCCCTATCCCCATGCGATCCAACTTCTAAAGCAGCCATGCAAAAACTCCAGCTGCTTTAATTATTTGAAATCTGGTCTTTTGCATTCCAAAGCACATCTTTTGAAAGAGATGCATAGTCCTAAGGGTTTCATTCCGTAGTAAATATTCTAGGAAGGAAATACACTTTGAGTACTTTCTTTTTCGATTATGCTATTACAAGGAGAAATACCAGAGCCAAGTGCATTTCAGCACTGGGCCATTCCACATAGGGCTTTTGAGCTGCCCACAAAATCTACTTTGGAGTTATGTGGTCCAGTTCAGACCGGTTCGTAAAAAGCAGTAATAAAACCGGCGGGAGGCTCCGCCCACTGACCCGGATGTCATCATAGGTGATCTACGCATGCACGAAGCGCATGCGCACATGCGGGCACAATGCAGACCGGTAGTAAAGGTAAGTAGAACCCACCCCTGATGTGGTCCCACATCATTGTCAGCATTCAGCCATTGTACACATTAATTTCTAGCTCAACTATCTGGGATTTCCAGCCTCTTGGTGGGAATTTTAGACAAACCCTATTTCCCATCTCTTGGGTTTCAGATGACATAATTTTTTTTTTCATGGCTCTTGAAGAAGGAAGTTTCAATGAATTCACAAATCCTCCTGCAACAACTCATTTTTTAATAAATAGTCAAACAAATTCATATCGCTCGCTTTAAAACACAGCAAAAGTTGAGGTGAGCTGATTTGGCCAGTGAGAAACTGAAATGAAATTGATAAGAATCTACCTTTTGTACCTTGAACCGTGGTGGCACAATGGTTAGAATGCAGTAGTGCAGGCTACTTCTGTTGGCTGCCGGCTGCCAGCAGTTTGGCAGTTCAAGTCCCACCAGCTCAAGGTTGACTCAGCCTTCCATCGTTTTGAGGTTGGTAAAATTAGGACCCAGATTGTTGGGGGCAATATGCTGATATGTGAAGTGGTATATAAGTCTAATACAAGTCTAAGTCTACTATTGTTATTGCTATGGCTTCTCTTTGCCCCATATTGTATTTGAATGGTGTAGAGATGAATTTATGTGTTTGTAATTTATTTCTTTTCTTTTTGTGGAGAACTGGGGATGAAGAGGTTTTTTTAGTTGCTCTATGACTATTTATTTCTCTCTTACCTTCTCCATCGACAACTTTGGCTATTTTTACATGCCAGCAGGCTGTAATCATTGGTTGGAATGTTCTTGCCTGCAACCTACAACCATGGGTTCAGCAAATGGGAAATGTGTTTGGTTGGAAAATAAACTGTATTTTAATTTATTTATTTCATCCAAGTTGCTTCTCCACACAGAAAGAATTCAGGAAACCAGGCTGTAAACAACTAGCTAAAACTTCATCACTATCAGAGAAGAAACCACAGACCTTTCTTCAAAGAAAGGCTCGGAGAAATAAATCACAGAATATAGAATATGCCCTAATGTGCTGAGATATCAGATATGCTGGTTCTGTTGAAAAGAGTTCACTTTCTGAGATCCCTGTACCTATAGATATTTCATCTCAATAAACAAATAAAACTGTGAGAACCGTGCTTGGAATAGAGTGAGTTTTGAATCAGGCAGATGCCAAATAGCCTTATCCCTTTTTGCGACAACTAGAGAATTATAAGTTGGTACCTTTGCATCTTATTCCTTTGAGCAATTGTTCAGTTATATGTTTGTATTTGATTTGCAAGCAAGACAAATGTACAGAGTATATTTTGGAAATGTGGATTCTATTTTGGAAATGTGGATTGCTGCTCTAATGGGGTGCTGATCAAATTATTACGTTTTATACTTTTGTATTGGTGAGCTGGGACTAGAGGTGGGTTTCAGCAGGTTCTGACCAGTTCTGGAGAACCGGTAGCGGAAATTTTGAGTAGTTCGGAGAACTGGTAGTAAAAGTTCTGACTGGCCCCGCCCCCATCTATTTTCTGCCTCCCAAGTCCTAGCTGATCAGGAGGAAATGGGGATTTTGCAGTATCCTTCCCCCAGAGTGGGGTGGGAATGGAGATTTTACAGTATCCTTACCCTGCTACAAGTCACCGAGCCATACCCACAGAACCGGTAGTGAAAATTTTTGAAACCCACCACTGGCTGGGACAGAACACTGATAAAGTGACAATATTCCAACACACTCCCACAGAGAGGGACTCCTCAGGGTGCCGTCGGTCAAACAATGTCGACTGGCAACCCCCAGGGGGAGATCCTTCTCTGTGGGGGCACCCGCCCTCTGGAATGAACTGCCTCTGGGATACGTATGATCCCTGACTTGCGTACCTTTCGCCATACCCTTAAACTTTACTATTCCAACAGGCTGAGCTGGCTTAATAAGAAATTGGATTGGGTGTTTTAATTTTTGAGTTTTTAATTCTGGGGCCAAAATATTTAATTAGTTTTTAAACTGCTTTTAAATTTTGTATTCTATGTTGTTTTATTGTGGCTGTACACTGCTCTGAGTCCTTCGGGAGAAGGGTGGTATAAAAATTTAATAAATAAATAAATAAATATTCTCTTCCTTTTGAAGTTTGATTTCATATCTTGCTTTATTCTGGTTTGAATGGATGGATTAGTAGATAGACATGGTGCTGGTTAATTCATCAATGTTTTTAATTTTATAAATGTTTTCTTCTGAGATGTAGAACAGCTTCCAATGCTACTACCAGAAGTCTTTGTTAAATTATCTCTAGCCTAGGGTTTCTCAAGTAGGTGGCACACAAATGCTGGTAATGAATTCATCAATTAATCCATTAAAAAGTATCATATCATCCATGTCCCATGTGTTTCTTGCATACAGACATTACAAAGAAAGTACAGATGGAATCCTGGCAGCTATGTGGCTCCAGTAAGCTGAGACAAAGTCATGAGATCCCATTATTTTAAATGAATTCAGAATTCATTTATTTGATATTTGCTTGTCAAACTCACCCTTGTCAGCAATTCATCCATTTCTATCACAAGAGTATTTAAATTCTTCTGTGCCAAATTAAGAAGCCTTTCTGGTGCTTGCTGAGGTGACAATAAATGCTGAGGAGGAAAAAAAAGAACATTTACATTGTGGGTATAATACTATTAGTAGAAAAATGTATGCTTTCCATCCTGGTGAATGAAGCTCCATCTTAATCTCAATTACTGTAATGGTGTATATGAAAATAATTTATCTGAATATCTTTATGCAGAAGAAAAAGCATACATGCATATGGCTAAATTTACCACTATTAAATATGTAAAGTGCCTGCTTAAAGATATTACATGTTAGAAAGGTTATGTAGGAGATGGCCAGGCTAAGCCTGAGGGAGAGGTCAAATCAGTCATAAATCCCTGCACACCCACAAGAGATCTAAGTCCAGCCCACCTTGCATTTCCCTTGAAACTTAGTAGCTCAGATTCTTGTAGAGAGTTTAAGCTTGCACTAAATCTTAGTACTCATCTGAACTGCCTGAATCTCCTGATTTCCCTGGTGCTTGACAGGTTGTTTTATGTTAGAAATTCTCTCTCTCTCTCTCAGTGTGTATGTATATGTGTGTATATAATATATACATATACATATATACATACATACATACATACATACACACACACACACACACACACACACACAAATATATATATATATATATATATATATATATATATATATATATATATATATATATATATATATATTCAATATATATATATATATATAAATCACCACAGACCAAATAAAGTGTACAGTCACCATGGGCTTTACTGCTTAACTGTTTAACTGTAGCAGGAAACAAGAAACTCTACTTAAAACAAAAGAACATAAAGTATAAAGTATATACACCATAAATCCAAACTTGTAAACAATGCCCTCTACTTGCTGAATACTGCTGTAGTTGTTGCAGAAAAATATATTCCAACAATGAATCCCAACTTTTTCAATACCTCTATGCTTCATTTATATTGTTATTTTCTTCAATCAGCAAAATGGAATAATCAATTTATTATGATAATGGCTAAAGCAATTAAACCATTAACCCATGTTTTGCTAAAATCTAAGCACAATAATAAATGCTGATTAAAATAATGCTTCTATGTGAGATCCAAACCACGTTGATGGACTGGATTATACCTTTAATTCGTGGGTTGTGTTTTCAAAAGAATAAAGCATTTTATATGGTGGATAAAGTGGTCCGCTAAGATTAACTTGTAGAGTCATCTGATTTAATTGATCCAAGTCATGAAGAAGGACACCAGTGCACTCATCATCGCAAGCTATGGGAAGAGAGGATTTAAAAAAAAATATTTATGCTTGTTCAACATCTAAGGCAAATACTTCTTATTTCAACTGAAAAATGTTTTATAGTATAGCATAAAATTCTCCAAAATATAAGGCCACTAACATTCAGTAACTGGTTTCTAAAAATTCATGGAGCAATAAAAGGTGGAGAAACAAAAGATGACTAGTAGATTCGATAAATGGATATTAAATTGTCCAGATCTAGTGAGAAGGCCAATGTGACATAAAATACTCTTTAGATAAGAGCTCAATATACAATTTTTAGAATAATAAACACAATATACATTTCACAACCTAGAGACTTTAAAATCTTATTTAGTTTAGGTGAGGAGGACTATCTGAAGGATAGAAGGGCAAAGGGCAAGCGAAGATTTGAACAAATTAATTTAATAGCTACTTAAGACCCATTTCAATTATACATCAGTATTAATAGCAGAGATTTAAATTAGAGAGTAATGGTTAGAAATAGTGGTAAAGCCATTGAAACAATGCCAGTCAAAGAAGAGATAATTATAGGAGCATTTTAAGGAAGTATATTGGTAATATTTGACACTCAAGGCAGGGAATTATGCACAAGACTGCAGAAACTTGATGTATAGAACGAGGAACAGGGTAATTTAGGGAATACGTAGTAAGTGAATAGTGCATATTTCAACATACATTTCCAGATGGAAAGATCTTATTAAATTGCAATGTGATTCCACCTTCCTCTCCTTAGCAATGTTTTTGGGTAAGAAAAAGGAAAGGAGGAAAACACAAAAGGCGATGAAGTGTGATCCTCAAAATCCAATGAAGCAGGGTAATTGAACAATTATTATTTTTTAATTGATAAGTATCCACAAAAAACTATCTAGATAAGCTAACCCGCCATTCTAACATCACCAGATCCTTTTGGTCTTCAGAGGACAAAAATCCAACCCTACATTCTCAAGTGGTTAAATTTTAATAATATGCTAAGTTAAAGCTAAAGAAACTATGTCATGAAACCTGGTTTATGAACTAGGCTAGTGTGTAAAGATTGCAAGAAACAAGCTAATAAGATCCTGGTTTATATCCTTGTTTATGATTTATTTAAATTAATCAGCATCTCTTTGTTTTTGTGGTGATTTATCTATTTATCGATCCACTTAGTTTTTAATGGGCTGAACTACTTTGACAATATTTGGACATACAACGAATAACTGTGTTTTAAGTCGCAGTTTTAAACAACGAATAACTGTGTTTTAAAGCTATTGTAAACAGCTAGCCTTCTGGGTATGTGTATGATTTCTTCAAGTAGGAATCCCATTCTACATAGAAAGATTATTATTCTGCCTAATGGTTAAACAGGAAATTATATTTTCCTTACTTTGAATATATCACTTATGTGAATTGGGCAGTGCAGAAATTTAATAAATAAGTAAAAAATAAATTTAAAATGTTAAATGAAATAAGAATTGCCTATGATTCAATGCTTGGTTAGTTCTCAATTCCTCACTCTGATGTGCTAAGAAATCGTGTCCATTAAAATGAAATGATAAGCTTTTTAAACAAAGAAAAAAAACATACATGATCATCAAAGAAGTCTTTTTCCAGATATTCTTCCCTCTCTGGTGATTCAGATTTCATATTTATAGATGACTGCCTAAGGCTTTGTCCTTGTCTGCAATTTACCACAGTATGTTAATAACTCAAGGCTATTCTTACTTTGCACCCAACTGATTCATGAAAGAGCTTTAATTTGAAACTAAGGGCTCTTCCCCATGGTTCATTTGCAATGTTCTCCATCCATCTGTGGGCCAGCAAAAAAACTAAGTCTCCTCATTGCCCATCCAAATTGCTCCTGTTCTGGCTTGCCGCATCTTCACTTCCCATAACAGGCAAGGCCATCTTCTTCTCTGATTGGGTTAGGAAGGCAGCAGGTAAAACAAAAGGAGTTTCAATTAATCCACTAATACAGGGATTAATGTATTGCTGAATAGCAGAGATGTAATGATTTTATTTAATCATCATCTGAAGCATGTCACTGGCCCAGAAAGAAAATACAGGTAGTCCTTGACTTATGACTGACCTGTTTGAGGTTATGATGGACTCCTCAAAAGGTATTTACGACCTGGCTCTGAAGTTATGACAGCTCTACCCCGCCCCCTCCCCCAAATGGTCACAAGATGGCATTTCAGGTGCTTGGCAACTAGCATTTGTGGTTGTGTACAGCATACCATAGTCATGTAACCACAATTTATGATATTTTTGCCGAAAACTGACATTTACTTCTGGTTTTCTGCAAAAAATGTCCCCTAGTGAAAAATGGGCTCACTTAACTGTGGCACTCACTTAATGACTTCTGCAGAAAAGGTTATAAAATAAGAGTCAGTCGCATGATAACCCACTTTACAGCTGTCACGACTTATGAACATAAGGAGCAAGCTCCGTTAAGGTTGCAAGTTGAGGACTATCTGTATTAAACATATCAGTATTCAAATGAATACTGAGCATAGTAGAAGATCAGTAATTCTACATTTCTTGATGATACAGAAGGGAAAAAAGCTTTATCTAAAAAAAGTAAGGATGAATAGATTATAGTCATTCTCATGGCTCCCTAGGCCTTACCACAAATTACAAGGGTGCAACTTCCATTTGTTAGACTGTTACTTTCATCCTTACATGTACAGTTCAAGTTTGAAAAGTTGCATGTTCCCTTTCTAGTAGGGGAATGACATCTAAAAGCATCTTGACATAAACCGTTATATCCTAAGCAACTGTTTGCTTGCATGCGTGCTTGTGTACATTTGCATGCCCACGTTCCTTACCCAGTTAGAGATGTATTCCTACAAGTCAACATTTGATGAACTTTTATCCCATCTTGTGCTATTTTATATCCAATTAAATTTAGGACAGATTTTTCTCCTTTTAAAAACAGGTATGTGTTGCTTCGGTCAGTGCAGAAAAGTACATTTCAACTGCAGAACTAGATAAAACAGCAAAGCAAATCACTAGAGGAGAGACAAATTGATTTAATGAAACAAGAAGGCAACTGGGGATTGTACAAGGAAGCACTGAGAAGTTACTTTTCAGTTATTTCCTTTCCTTTTCTTTTTTTGCCTTGCACACCATGCTCTCCATTACTGATTTGTTGCTTGTTGCTACATCATAATTGTAAGCAAAAAGGCAATATTTTCTACTTTATGTATGCATATCTGAAAAATCTGTTAGTGATCTAAATTTTCTTATGTTCTCTTTATCACACAAAGAGAAAGTATGTTTCCATGTCTAACATAAGGATTTACATCAAGTTGTGAATTTTACATAACATCTACTTGGTGGTCAAATGGTGCAATTTTGTTAGGTAGATGTCCAGGGACTATTAATCAAATAAATAGCAGAAAGGTCCAGATTTTGAAAAAATTCAAAAAGGAATAATTTGTTGTACTAAGTTAGCAAATAGCAACATACAATTAGATTTCCTGGTGTTACTTTTTTTTCTATTTAAGCTCAAGGCAGTAGACAATAAATACTATAAAAAGGGATGCAAATGAAAACCAACTTAATTCAGCATGATAAAAAACCTGAATTGCTTATAAAGACATGAAAATACTCGAAATTAACAAATAACTGTTTCCTGTTATATGGTCTATAAACATTTAGCATGAATTAATATCTCTGGTTTGAAAATTGAATTGAAAAGAGGAGACACATTATTGTCCCTTCTTTAATAAAAGAGACAAGGTGCAGTTACTCAAAGACTGGATTAAACTGGAGCAATGGAAATGTTACAAAATGATAATTATATAATTTATACATGACTAAATATCACCACAGTTTAGTCTATAAAACTGTCAGTAAGAATTAGTGTTCACTGCTAACAAATACAGCATTATAGCCAAGATGATTACAGTTATTCATGGAGAAAAGCAAAAACTATGCAGCATTTCAGCAAGGCATTAATTGGAAGCACACTGGATGAAATTAAGTATTTCCTAAGCAGATGATTGCTTGAGAACTTTTCTCTCTTCCTCAAATTCCCCAAAGTTTGCTTTGAAGAAGGTTTTGAGGTCTTGCAGAAGGATTCAAAAACAATACAAGAGTTGCCCCCCCTCCCACCTTTAGGGTTGGAGCACATTTTGTTGGTGGGAAATTTGTTAACTGAAAACAAAGAACAATTCAAGCCTACCTTAAAGGTGAACTTTCTTGAGCTAAAGCAGGGGTATCAAACTCGATTTCAATGAGGGCGGCATGAGGATTGTGTTTGACCTTGGGGGCCAGGGTGGATGTGGACAGGTTGGGCGTGGACAGCTCAACATCTCTGGTATCAGGGATACGTGTGATGGCCCAAGCGCTCTGCCAATGAAAATGGGCTCCTGAGCCATGTTTTTGGCTGCGATGGCTTCTTGCAACTCTCTGCCAGCGGAAACAGAGCTCGAGAAGGCCTCCTGCAGCCCTCATGAGGATCATTTCAATTGCAACAACCTCCTGCAACTCTCTGCCAGTGAAAGGGAGGGCGTGTTTTCGCTGGCAGAGGCATCACCGGCCTGTAGGCCTTGAGTTTGACAACCCTGAGCTAAAGCATGCTTGAAGTATTGAAGACTATTGAGGCATTACAGTACATGCCTTTGAGAGCTCAGGAATATCATAATTGTTTCTTTTGGTAGATTTGGATAAATTGTTGGTATGTTGGATTGTCTGCCTATCCTATCCTATCCTATCCTATCCTATCCTATCCTATCCTATCCTATCCTATCCTATCCTATCCTATCCTATCCTATCCATCCATTCATCCATCCATCATCTATTTAATCTTAAAATATCATGTATGCATCTATGTTACAGAAGCTAACACAACATCATGAGTTTAAATGTAGTAGAAAGCTAACAATCACCCTTCTGTTTAAAAACTTGCAAGTAGCTTGTCTATATAATCAATGTATTTGACTTGAGAGAACTGTTCACCTGTGAAGCAGGTGGAATATAAGGGTGGCAAGGAAGAGAAGCCTTGATTAGCTACCTTAGCAAAATAAATTTTCTCCTTCTTTGACTAATGATTACAGGTATTCTAATTTACAGTTTTGTTTACTTTTAATAATGCATGCAATATTTTCTCTCACATACACATGCACTTGATTCTGGAAATCAGAGTTTTTAAAGATGATCTTTTAGTGTTAGTAGTAGACATGCCTGATAGAGGTAGTCTTTAACTAAGAATCACTTGTTCAGCGACCATTTACCAGTTACAATAGCACAAATCTTTTTTACAAAAGTGAACTAGAACTCTTCTTCACAATTATAACCATTGCAGCATCCCAATCTTCATGTGATCAAAATTTGGGCATCTGGAAACTGGTATGTATTTACAATGGCTGCAGCATCCTAGGGTCATGTGATCATCCCAGGGGGACAGCTTTCTCTGTGGGGGCACCTGCCCTCTGGAATGAACTGCCCCCAGGGATACGTGTGATTCCCGTTCTGTCGTGCCCTTAAGACTCTGCTATTCCAACAGGCTGGATTGGCTTAATAACAAATTGGATGGGGTATTTTAAATTTGTGGGTTTTTAACTGAAGGGCCAAAATATGTAATTTGTTTTAAATTGCTTTTAAATTTTGTATCTTATGCTGTTTTAGTATGGTTGTACACTGCCCTATGTCCTTCGGGAGAAGGGCGGTATAAAATTTTTAATAATAATAATAATAATATGTGACCTTCCCAGCTAGTTTTCAACAACCAAAATAAATGGTGTAAGCCAAATTCATTTAAAAACTGTGGTGATCTGGTTAATAGTCATGGCCAAAAAGGTCATAAAACTGGGCATGACTCACTTAACAACTGACTTGCTTAGCAACAGAAATTCTGGTTCCAAATGTGTTTGTAAGATGAGGACTACCTGTACTCCAAAATTTGCCTAATTCTGATCTGTACACATTTTCATGACTGAAACCACCATTTTTTTTGTGGAAAATATTCCGGAATTTTAATCTGGAGTCTACTGAAGAGTCCTTAGGGCCTTAACTGCTTTTTATTGCTTTTAAAAATGTTATATTAACTGCTTTGAAACCAGTTAAAACTATTCCGTATTGTAATATGAGTATCTATAATATATATAAAAAATTACACTATACACTAAAGATCTAAACACTATTTAGATCTTTACCCATTCTAAAAATTTAATCTCTGCCTATTTTATCTACCTTTACAGCAGCCTTGATGTGAAAATATGGTTTACCTTTTCCACAAGGAGTTCGCTTTCTAGTTATGATTAAGTTTTCCCAGGTATTATTTCAAGCAAATATTTGCTTAATTAGGAAGCATGTTAGCTGATTAAGAATATTTTATATGTCAAAAAAGGGAATTAAATTCACTTATGACTGATCATTTTCTTGCCTATCCAATATATTTTAATCTCATTTTGATAGGCTCAAGTGTAGAAATTAAACATGAATTTAATAATGTGCTAAGGACTAAAAGCAGGAACAGTGTATCATTTCACAGCCACAAGAATGTATGCAATACTAAAAGAAAAGCAATGTATAAGAAGTGGGAAAAGAAACTATCAATAGTGTCATTGCTGAACTGGAGTAAGTAACTTTGAGAAAAAAGTTTGGAAGAACTTTCTTTGGGAAGAAATATTATCTGACTTTAAGTAAATGCAATCCCTCCCCCCTCCCCCCTGCCCCCCCCACCTCCTACCAGAACAATAAAACATAGCTAATCATTTGCTTGATGTTAAGGAGTGCACATAAACATTAAATAGTGCAAACTATCTGTCAAAGAATTTGAGAACAGGATGGGAAAGGCTGAAAAGGGGATTATGGTTTGTTTAATATTAAATAAAATTAAAATTGCCAAAAAAATTTCAAGTTTACCAAATTTCACATTTTCATTTGAAACCTTGAATGATACTTTTTAAGATTTGATAATCTTATGAGTCCATTAGAAATGTAATTTTTATTATTATTTTTGACATTCATAGAATCTTAGATTATCAGTGATTTAGGGAACCATTAAACAAAGGAGACCAGTTGAATACAACAAAGCTCATATATGTTCAAACCAATGGTGGAATTCAAATTTTTTTACTACCAGTTCTGTGGGCGTGGCTTGGTGGACGTGGTGTGACTTGGTGGACGTGGCAGGGGAAGGATACTGCAAAATCTCCACTCCCAGCCCACTGCAGGGGAAGGATGCTGCAAAATCCCCATCCCTTCCCACTCCTAGGGGAAGGATATTACAAAATCTCTATTCCTTTGCCACTCCTGGGGGAAAGATATTGCAAAATCTCCATTCCCACCCCACTCTGGGGCCAGCCAGAGGTGGTAATTGCCGGTTTTCTGAACTACTCAAAATTTCCGCTACCGGTTCTCCAGAACCTGTCAGAACTTGCTGAATAGCACCCCTGGTTCAAACCACATCAGGAGTCTGTTGCATTGTAACAATTTATCTCAGAAGGATTTTACACTTGAAGAATAAATCAAGCTATCAAATTTCCAGACCTACTGTTAATAAACATTAATGTACATACAAACACATGCTACGCCTTCACGAGCATGCCAGGGTTCACATCCTGCACACTTCCAGCCAGTAGATCCAGGCTTGCACACACATTGTCCAGTGAGAGGGTCACAAGGAACAGGCAGCGAACCATGTGGGTGACACTCACATTCTTGACAAGATCCACCAGGAATTTTTGGGTTCCCAGTGTATCCAGGAGAACATCTAAAGATTGAAAAATGTAATAAAAAAAAACCTTTAGAATTCCAGGGCAAATGGTTTTCTATGAATGAATCAAGATATACCCTGTTTCCCCCAAATTAAGACATCCCCTGATAATAAGTCCAATCAGGCTTTTGAGTGCATGGAAATAAGGCCAAGCGCTTATTTCAGGGTTCAAAAATATATATATATAAGACAGGGTCTTATTTTCGGGGAAACACGATACTTATGATTAATTCTGTTGTTTGCAATTTTACACATCTGTATTATACACAATATTAAACAAAAGTGTTCTTTGAATATAGAAATGTAAACTAAAATTGATGCAGTTTTTCTACATTATCCTGAGGAATAATTGTATTTCAAAATTCATGTACATACTTCGGAATAGAGGAGTACTTTTACTCAGTGGTGGGATTCAAGTAATCTAACAACCGGTTCTCTGCCCTAATGATTTCTTCCAACAACCAGTTTGCCAAATTGCTCAGAAAGTTAACAACTGGTTCTTCCGAAGTAGTGCGAACTGGGTGAATCCCACCACTGCTTTTACTCCTTATTTAGCAGCACATGATGAAAGCCAATCTAGCATATACACCAACCATTCCATAGTTTATGTTTAATGCATTTTGCAGCCAGCTTTTTCACATTCTTAATATCCATTTGCTTGATTTTCTCCTTGAAATTACTATTCAACAAGTATTATGTTGTTCAATCAATATAATTTCGATTTTTTTTCCTCTACAAGGACGATTATTGTTTCTCTTCTACGAATTTTCTTCTATTGCTATTGTCTTGTTTATTTATAATATGTTAAATATTTAGTTTAACTGTCCACACCACTGAGAAACTGTGCTTTATAAACAATATGCAAAATGGACATGCTGGCTTTTGCATTGCTTAGTTATGGGGGAGAGTGCTTTCTATTGTTTAATAGAAAGTTATGACGGAAGTATCAGAAAAACACCATGAAGTCTTCACCTAATCAGATAGCTCTGCCCACTGAAATATGTATTACATCCTAGAAATCAAATGGCTCATTAAATCATGAAATGATTGCTAATGTCTTGCACATAATTTATCACTTTAGAGTTACAGCATCAATTATGAGATTAAAACCATATTCCTTTCATTATAATTGCTAATGGATAAAAGTTTGTGAATATCTTTCAATTAGACTAACATAGACACACACCTCTAGTATGTCTGTGTTAATATTTGCACCTCTGCTGGTTCCAGAAGTGGCCTGTTGCATACTTACCCTCCCTGATCTAATGTTTCCTCTATTTGTATCGATTTTATGTATTCAATTCATGCTTATACTTATATATATTACCTAATATGTTCTTGACAAATAAATAAAATACATAAAAATAAAACAAATTTTGATTTTTAAAAAAATATCTCACCTTACCTTTCACAGTACTGTCCTTCATATCCAGGTGGGCAAGCTGTACATCGGTAATCGTTAACTCCTTCAACAATACACGAGGGACTGAAACTTGTATAAAAAAATAACACAGTTAACTCTTTCCTTTACTGAAGACATATTAGCTTCAAAGAAGAGCTTCACACGTACTTTAAACCTCTGCTTCTCTAAGTCATGTTATCAATTTAAATAGTTTTATTTCTAAAATAGCAATAGCAATAGCATTTAGACTTATATACCAGTTTACAGTCCTTTACAGCCCTCTCTAAGTAGTTTACAGAGTCAGCATGTCGCCCCCAACAATCTGGGTCCTCATTTTACTCACCTTGGAAGGATGGAAGGCAAAGTCAGTCTTGAGCCTGGTGAGATTTGAGTCAGCAGAAGTAGTCTGCAGTACTGCACTCTAACCACTGCACCACCGTGGCCCAATAACTTAAATATAGGCAGATATCACATAACCTGCGTCATGCGGAAGCCTTATAATGCTTCTAGAAGTACAATCTACGTGATTTTAGAAAGTAAAGAACCATGAAACTAGGAGAAGATCTTAAATCTATTTGTGTATTGTTTTGGAAGATATAATTTGAAAGGGAGTACATCCAACTTTATTTATTTACATTTATTATAACTTTGAATGGCATGAAAGTTCAAAGAGTTTCAATAGATAAGCACATATGAAGCTGCAATTTTCTTGTCACAGCTTAGCATAGCATTTTTTTTGACTTTCACTTTTAAAACCCATGGCGTCTTATTTAATATAAATATTTTCTCAAATATTAACATACTATATTTCCATAAAAATGATTTCAAATTAATATCAATATGCACAGACATTCAGCAAACAATATCTATGATCAAGTCACACTATAGTCAAAGTATATTTTAGGAAATTAAAAAAAACATAAATGATCATTGTTAATTATTATTATTATTATTGTTATTATTATTATTATTAAATTAATTTCTATACTGCCCTTCTCCCGAAGGACTCAGATGACGTTTATAGAATGGATCTCTTCTAGTTAGGCTAACACAGACAAGTTTGATATATGCTTATTTTCTATTCCATTATGGAAGCTATGGAAGATCACCATGAAAGTGTTTTGAATATCTTTTGGGTTGGTCTGAGTAACTTTCTCTCAGATCAACCTAACTTACAGCATTGGTATTGCAAGAAACCTTAAATAGAGAAGAGTTATGTATATGGTATGTAGTTATTACTTCCTCATCTAACTATATTATGTATATAATAATTCATATTATGTAAACTCTAAGAAGGAAGAGGGAGGAGTATATAAATTTAATAATAGTAATATAATGTCATTCTCCCTGGAAGTATCAGTCCTCAGTTATGTATTTTACTGTCCATGGTAGTAAAAATATTGCATTTCCTTTAAAATGCTATGGAGAGGTCCACCATTTTTCCTTGAATGGTAATAGTTTTAAATATCATTTCCTAATGTATAATATTTGTTAGGAATTCTTAAATTCTAGATCAACAGTTAATTACTATTAGACTTTGGGGAAAAAATTAATCAATTAGATTCTGATAGTAAATTGAGGACAGAGGTTTCAATAGTATTGCTAACTAGCTTCTTATGGCTCTCACCTCTTGGGTTTTTTTTTTTCAGACTTTATTTTGGCTTGCAAAAAGAATGTACAGTATATACCTTTTTCACCTGGCAAGTAAATGCATGAATTGTTAAGCATAAAAAAATGTTATTTCAATAGAGATTACAAGAAGGCACGGTTTTCCGGATACCATTTTCATTTGGAATTCAGTTTAATTTTTGGAAGACAAGAGATTGTGGGAAGTTAGTAAAGAAGAAAAGAAAAGAAAAAAGTATGCTAGCACAACTTGGTCCCTACTTTACTTTTTGACAGTGGAACCAAGTATTACAAATAGTTCATGTCAGATTGGAAAGAGGATTGGAAGCTAGTTTCCGCTCTCCTTCTAGTTTACTTTATCATCTAGATAGAAAGGGAGTGTGATGTAGGATCATTTGGGCAAAAGATATGCCAGCCAGTTCGTTTCTGTCTTCATAGGAATCATATTTTCAGTATCCAATATTATACGATTGAGGATAAAACACAACATATGCATTTATATCACACATATACAGTAGATGTCATGCACAACTATTGCTCACAGCAGCAGTAGTAACAGCTGCTTTGCAAGCAAAGCAAACAAGTTTGTTCTCCCTCTTTCTATTTCAACCCTTCCATTCCACTATATATTTCAGGACATAGAAATATCAATGCAAGTACTTAAGGCAAATCCTGCATTTAATTCCCAGGACATTTAAATATTACATTATACAAAATTAAACCAGTTTTGTATTAATTTGGGGGGGGGGATAATTACCAATCTGCTCTAAAAACTGGAATTGCTGGACTGATTTATGAGTAAGTCTCTGAACAGTCAGAAAACTAATGTAGATGTTGCCCTTTAAATTTTATTGTGTAAATCTAGTGAATCTGAACCAGATGTATTGAGATTAAAACTACCAGCATTCCTTATCCAGCAGAGGCAAATTTGAAATAAGCAGATTCATTGAAAAACAAAGCTGATAAATTTAATTTTTCCCTCTCCCAAGCTTTCCCTACCAAAAGTTCATACAAAAATGTAAAAATGCATCAGAGTATTTTGAAATTAGAGTGAGCTTTGAGAAGGCAGAATTCTTTCTGCTTGCAAAACTGCTTTTCTGAACATTAACATATAAATATAATAGAATTCCTATGTGGTTTGTTAGAAAATGGCGGCTATGATTTTGATAAAATGACAATAGTAGGGCACTATGAGAATGAGAGAATGCTCAATCTTTAATAGTGGTGACCTGATATGTGAGTCAAGAGAAACAGGAAGAATTCAACTAATGGAACACAAAAGAAACACTATGGCTTTTGAACCCTATACAAAAACATTCTTTTTCCTATAGTAAGAGCCAGCATCCTCTCCCACCTTGCTTATAATGCATTAAATCAATAGTGCTTGAATGAATAATAAAATTATGCAGCTGCAAAAAATGTAAAGAGATTGATCACTCACAAACTCATTATCATCGCATTGTCAATTCACTAAAAATAGACCCACAAACCAAATCGCATTCTCCTGATGAGGATTGTTTTTATGTTATGTTACACAACGAAAACTGAATGTCAGATGAAGAAATAGGAAAGCAATTAAAAATTTTAAAGATGTAAACAGTCACTATTTTTTAGGTTTCTGGCCTTTGGGGAGAGAGTTAAAGCAGACAAGCAGGCTATACTAGACCTCACTGTTTCATAACAATCTACAACACACCAAATCTGAATACAGATATATAACAACTACCCTGCTAGGCTTGTATCTTTTAGTCCTCTGTTTTGATTAGTGGTCACCCAAGATAATATCACATGTTCATAAACAATGTATGAGCACAGCATAGTTCTAGTTATATTTCCTGTGAGTTCCAGAGGCTTACTGCCATTGGAGATAGCATGTGACGAGTAGTCATTGATAATCACTGAGAGATGCCAAGGGTTAAATATAAATAATCTAAGATGCAAAGGAGCAAGGAGGATTGAGATTATCTGATTTGAAATTATATGTGGAATGTGATGACCCAGGGCATGGCACAAAGGCAACACATCCAGAGAACAAGTATGAGTCCCTTTATTAGCTCCAACTTTGCCCCCAACGTCCCTTTTACTCTCCGGTCCAGACAAAAACTCTCCTACAAACCTGTAACAGCCTTTGGCTAAAAATACACCAGTCCAAGCGTTATAAGCAGAAAACTTCCAACTATAAATCCAACAAGGCAAGATAAGGTAATTAATGTGGCAGGGCAAGCAACATAAGGAGTTCCAGAGATGAAGTAGCACGGCAGTAAATCAAACCAGTTGGGAGGATGCCAGGAACTCAGATAAAGCAGTTAACATGAGATAAAATCAGCGTTTGTTCCCGACAACTGCCCCTCCCATTTGCCTCTCCTTTAAACTCCATCCCCAGGTGTGCCTTGTGAAGGGAATTGGGGCCTTTTCCTCCCTCGTAAGCCACACAACCCACGTTGCTCTCTTCTCCATTCTTCCTGTGTGCCCTAAATGAGGAGGGGATGGGCCTTGGTCTTCTTCTGAACCCCTTCTCCCTTGTTCTACCTCTCCCATGCTCTGCCCAGCCTGACTTTGCACTTCTCCAGTTTTCTCCACAGCCAACAGAGCCACTCTCTCACTCTCTGTCAGCTGTTTGTCTTCCCCCTCAGATTCAGACTCCGACAGGGGCATGACAGGAATATAGAACATAGAAAAATAGGGTTGAAAGGGACCTTTGAGCTCTTCTAGTCCAATCCCCTGCTTGAGTACAAGACCACACACCATTCCAGACAAATGACTGTCCAGTCTCTTCTTGAAAACCTCCAGTAATGGAGCACCCAAAAGTTCTGGAAGTAAGCTGTTCCACTGATTAATTGTTCTCATTATCAGGAAGTTTCTCCTTAGTTCTAGGCTGGATCTCTCTTTAACAATCTTTTTAATGATTTTACAGCCTGCTATTTGGTTTGTATGATAGAGCAAGGGTGAAACATAAAATTGTTACTACCGGTTCTGTGGGCGTGGCTTGGTGGTGGTGGGGTAATGTGACTGGGTCTGCATGGCCAACTTAAGCGGTTGCAGAAAAAAATGCTTTTAGAAACCTCTGACGATCAGGCAAGACAGCTGAGATTGCCAGAGGCTTTTAAAGGCATTTTTTCCCCTACAACCGCTTTGGCTGAAGAGGTTGCAGAAAAAAATGCTGCACGATCATCAGAGGCTTTTTTTTTTACTTTTAAAAGCGGTTGTAGAAAAAATGCTTTTAAAAGAAAAAAAAACAGCCTCTGATGATCGCTGACCTGGGCATGTGTGTATGGGGGGGGGGGAGGGTGGGCACAGGGATTTTTGCTACCGGTTCTCCGAACCCCCCTCCGCCATCACTACTGGATTGGGCGATCCGGTGATAGAGTACTTGCTTCTGAGAACTAAGAACTTTGGAAGGATATGATCTCAGAATCAGATGGCAGGGCTTTCCATGTTACGACAAAGTTACGTTTAATAAAGCTTTGAAAAAATTACCATATAAGAAGTGAAGAATAGAAATAAACCCAGATTGTGCCTCAAAACACCATTATGGGTCTCAGCACAAAAAGGATTTTATAGAAAAGAAACATCAAGCAAAAAATGATGGTTAGTTGTTAGAAGAAAGCTGTTAGAAGAAGAGCATAGAGAATATAAGATGAAATCAAGAGAGCAATTAACTGAGAGGGATTTAGTTTTCATTGGTTTTTATATGCACAATCAAGAGAAAGATTTAAGAAAATATTTGTAACTTAGGGTTAAACTGTTGGATCCTTGGTGCTTCTGAGCTCGATGGTTTTCTTGAAGAAGTTTAATTACCAAACTAGATAACATCAACAATGCATGATGATGTTACTCAGTTTGGTAATGAAATGTGTGCAAGAAAACCACCAAGTTCAGAGAGCACCAAGGACCCCACAGAAAAATTTAAGATAGATAACCAGACATTTGGAACTGAACAGCGTAAGACAAAACTGAATTATCTACAAAAAATGAACATGTAAGTGCCCAAATGTATAAACTTTTGCTGAAATTTCAAACTGAAGAAAAACATGTCAAAAACATACGATAAAATAGGTTAAGAATTTTGGACAGAATATACTGATGGAGCAATGGGAAAATATGTAGCTGAAAGGACTGAAATGCACATTATGTTATAATTTAAAACATTTTTTTTAAATAAAATGATGTGTTACTAGTATATAACTCTTGAAAAATTATCCTGAATGCATAAAGGTACTTCATATCTATGCTATAAATGTAGGCAACAGGAAGGGTCATTTTATCAATCCTAGTGGATTTGAAAAAGAACCAGAAAATTTTGGGTTCAAATGTACAAAGTGATACAAAGAATTTTCAAGATCAGCATTCAATTGACTGAAGCAAGAACTTTTCTTGCTGGGAATAATGGATAAATAATTAGATAAAAGTCATGGAAGATTATTTGTACATAGGGTTACTGCTGTGAGACTACTATATGCACAAACGAAGATTCTGAGACAATTACAATGGAGGAATGATTGGTGAAGAAGATAAAATTAGTAGAGATGGCAAAACTGAATTGCCTAATTAGGGAAAGGAAAATATCCTCCTTTATTAGTGATTGGAAACCAGTGGTGGGTTGCTACTGGTTCTCCCCGGTTCAGGAGAGCCGGTAGTGGAAATCTTCATAGGAGAGCGAACCGGTTCGCTCTGAATGTCCATTGGGCCCTCCGCCCTGCCCCTGCGCTATACCTACCTTTATTTCTTTTGTTTTTTGGTCAGCTGTAAGGCGCGGCAGAGTAGATTGCCATGCCTCAGCTGTTTTTTTAATCAATGCGCTTGCATGAAGCGATGTGAACCAGTGGTAAAACTGATTAGAATCCACCACTGTTGGAAACCCCCTATATACTTTTTGAGGAAGAAAAAAGTAAAGAGTAAAATATGGACAGAAGGAAATTGTTATGTAATCAAGATTGACTCAGCCTTCCATCCTTCCATCGGTGAAATGAGAACTCAGACTGTTGGAGGCAGTAGGCTGACCCTGTAAACCACTTAGAGAGGGTGTTGTGGCCCCGTCCTCTGAGCCTATCCCTTTGGAGGAAGGCAACTCTGAGCAGGAGGAAGAGGAGCCAGCCAGATCTCCCAGCCCTCCCCCTCTGGCACCGGCTCAGGTGCCAGCTGAAAGAGAGCCAAGTAGTGGGGAAACAGGTGTCTCAGATGAGAGTGAGGGAGAGACGTCATTCCTGGACGCACGCCAAAGAAGGCGAGAGAAAAGGGTACTGCAGCTGCGGCGTATGAGGAAATCCTGAGTCATTGGATTGGAGTCATAGGATCCATGACTCACTGGACCACACCCAGAAGCATATCTATTTAAGACAGTACAATGGGTCACGAAGTTCGTGACGAACAAAGCTAACTGCACAGCTAAACAAACGGAGCAACCTCGTAGTCTTGGAAGCTGGATGAACGGCAAAGCTACGTAGGTGATTTTCTTGTTTGTGTAAACCAATAAAGTCCTTGGCAGACGGTGTGCATATCGCTGCCAAGGTTGAGATAAGAACTGCAGAGTGTGCCAAGTGAGTCTTAACCCTCGGCTGGCTGTGTTTTTGTGGGTCTCTGAAGGGGGGGGGACAGATCATCTTGTTCGTCACCCAAAACTCCATCGTTAACCCACGATGGACCAACAGCTGCAGCAGCAGGTACAGCAGATGCTGGAGGCCAATCAACTTCTGCAACAGCAAGTAGCACAGCTAACTGCACAACTTGCTTTGGGAAATGCTCCTGTAGCAGCTCCACCTGTTCCCCTTCCCCGTCCAAGATGCCCAGTGAACATGCCAGATAAGTTTTCTGGACAGCAGGAAATGTTCCCGGCCTTCTTGGGACAGTGCCAGCTGTACATGGCAATGCGGCCGGAGGATTTTCCGGATGACCGGGTTCGGGTGGCTTTTATTATCAGCTCCCTCTCTGGCACTGCCGCCCGATGGGCCACGCCCCTGTTGCTGCAAGACAGCCCCTTGCTTCTGGACTATCAGGGCTTTTTGCAACACCTGCGCACCATGTTTGAGGACCCCCTCCGGGTGCAGACGGCAGCGAGGCGCATCAAAGACCTCCGCCAAGGCAAGCGCCCCCTGCAGGACTATATTGCGGAGTTCCGATTGCTAGGCCAGGATTCGGCCTGGAATGAGGCGGCGCTGATGGATGCCTTCCAGGACGGCCTCTGCGATGAGATGCAGGACGAGCTGGTTCGGGTGGAGGCGCCACAGACCCTGGACACGCTGGTGACCCAATGCCTGCGCATCGATGCCCGCCTACAACGGCGACGGCCCCGTAGGGCTCTTCCGGAACCACCGACAGTGCCGGCACCCCCGCGTTTCGTACCAACAGCGCCCCGGACCGTACCGCGTTTGGTGGCGACGGCTGAGGAGCCCATGGAGCTCGGAGCAGCCAGACCTCAACTGACGGCCCAGGAGCGGATGCGGAGACGCCAAGGGGGGTTGTGCCTCTATTGCGGCGAGGCTGGACATTTCGCCGCCTCGTGTCCCCGGAAGCGGAGTGGATCGCTCAAGCCTGTTCCGGAGCCTCGGCGTGACCAGCCGGGAAACGGGTCAGGCCTGGCCTAGGGGAAACTCTGGGTCAGGCAGGTGACCATGCCCCGCCGGAGGCGGCGGCTGTGGACTGTGAGCCCCCTCGGCACCTGATTTTGAACACCCGGGTGTTGTTGGCTAACCGGTCGGAGGGGCTCCAGGCGCACGCGCTGGTGGACTCGGGGGCCACCACGAACTTTATGGACCAGGCCTTTGTGGCCCATTACAAGGTTCCCTTGGTTCCAGTGGACCCTCCGTTGAGGGTCGAAACTATTGATGGGCGGGAACTTGTGGCGGGGCCCATCAACTTCGCTACTCAGCCCTTGCGCCTTGCCATTGGGAACCATGAGGAGGCGATCCAGTTTTATGTGACGGCGGACCTGCACTTCCCCTTGGTCCTGGGGATGGCCTGGCTTCGGGCGCACGACCCTCAGGTGGCGTGGTCGAGAAATGCCATCTCGTTCCCCAGCCTGCAGTGTGTCGACCACCTTCGCCACACCTGTGCCGGCCAGGACGTCTCTGCCCCGAACGTCTCCTTGCCTCCGGAGCTGACATCCTTCGCCGACGTGTTCAGCGAGAAGGAGGCGGATCGCTTGCCCCCGCACCGACCCTACGACTGCGCGGTGGACTTGATGCCCAACGCGCCCCTGCCCTCGGGACGCCTGTACTCCATGTCGGAGCCCGAGCTGGCCGCCTTACGGGACTTTCTGGACAAGAACCTGGCCCGTGGGTTCATCCGGCCTTCGACCTCCCCGCTCTCGGCCCCAGTCCTCTTCGTGAAAAAGAAGACGGGGGACTTGCGCCTGTGTTGCGACTACCGGCGCTTGAATGCCATCACGGTACGGAATCGCTATCCCCTGCCGCTGATCCCGGAGCTGATGGAGAGGTTGCGGGAGGCCTCGATTTTCACCAAGCTCGACCTCCGGGGAGCCTACAACCTGGTGCGGATGCGAGAGGGGGACGAGTGGAAGACGGCATTTGGCACCCGATACGGACACTTTGAATATACCGTCATGCCGTTCGGGTTGACCAACGCCCCCGCGGTCTTCCAGCACTTGATGAACGACGTGTTCCGGGACATGCTGGATCGGTTCGTGGTGATCTACCTGGATGATATTTTGATCTATTCCCGGACCCCGGAGAGTCACCTCCAGCATGTCTGCCAGGTCCTGCAGCGCCTGCGGGAGCACCAGCTCTATGCGAAGTTGGAGAAATGTTACTTCTTCCAGACTTCCATAGAGTTCCTCGGGCACATCATCACCCCCGAGGGCATCGCGATGGACCCACACAAGGTGGCGGCCTTGCGCAGTTGGGAACCCCCGCGTCGGGTGAAGGACGTCCAGCGTCTGTTGGGATTCGCCAACTACTACCGGACCTTCATCCCGGGCTTTGCCACCCTGACCGTGCCGTTGACCCAGCTCCTTCGGAAGAAGGTTCCGTTCCAGTGGGGGCCCCCGCAGCAGCAGGCCTTCGAGGTTCTCAAGCAGGCCTTTGTCACGGAGCCGGTCCTGAGGCACCCCGATCCACACCGTCCGTTCGTGGTTGAGACAGACGCGTCCAACGTGGCGATTGGAGCGGTGCTGCTACAGGCTCCGGTGGATGGTGGCACTCTTTTTCCCTGCGCTTACTACTCCCGGAAACTCACTCCTTCCGAGCGCAACTACACCATCTGGGAAAAGGAGTTGCTGGCTATCAAGGCCGCGTTCGAGGCTTGGCGACATCACCTCGAGGGGGCCCGACACCAGGTGGAGGTGCGGACGGACCATCGGAACCTGGAGCACCTCACCACGGCCAGGAATTTGAACCAGCGGCAGATCCGGTGGTCGTTGTTTTTCGCCCGGTTCAACTTCCACGTCACATACATTCCGAGCCACCTCAACCAGAGGGCGGACGCGCTATCCCGTAAGCCGGAATACTTTTGCCCAAAGGACTCCCTTTCCCCCCGGACGGTGCTGCCAGCGGACTCCTTGGCCGCGGTCCAGGAACCGGTGGACCTGCGGACTCAGGTGCTGGAAGCGCAGCGACGGGACGACTGGTCGCAGCAGCGGAGAGCGGACGTCGGCCCCGCGTCCCCATGGACCGTGGAGGAGGGCTTGCTCAGGCACCGGGGTCGGCTGTACGTGCCCACAAGTCCGCTCCGAGCCCTCGTCATGAACCAGTGCCATGACAACCCCGCGGCGGGGCACTTCGGCTTCTTTAAGACCTTGAACCTAGTGACGCGGACTTTTTGGTGGCCTCGGGTACGGCACGACGTGCACGCCTACGTGACGTCCTGTGTGCCATGCCGACAGGCCAAAGCCGCGTCCGGCCCCCCTCCTGGACTCCTCCAGCCGCTGCCGACACCGGAGAGACCGTGGGGAGCCATCTCCATGGACTTCCTGACTGACCTGCCCCTGTCCGCTACGTTCACGACCGTCCTCGTGGTGGTGGATGCGCTCACGAAGATGGCACATTTCATCCCGTGCCGCGGCCTGCCCTCAGCTCGTACCACGGCTCGCCTGTTCCTGCAACACATCTTCCGCCTCCACGGCCTGCCGGACCGGGTGGTTTCGGATCGCGGGGCCCAGTTCACGGCCCGCTTCTGGAAAAGCCTGATGGCTGCGCTGGAGGTGCAGGTGTGCCTGTCGTCATCACACCACCCGGAGACTGACGGGGGCACGGAGAAGGTCATTGGCATACTGGAGCAGTACCTCCGCTGTTTTGTCAACCAGCAGCAGGACAACTGGGCCGAGTACCTTCCCCTGGCGGAGTTCGCTTTTAACAACTCCCAACATACCTCCACCCAGATGACACCGTTCCATGCCAACGTCGGGTACCATCCACGTTTTTTTCCGTTGACCATCATGGACTCCCCTGTTCCTGAGACCCGGGACTTCCTCTCGGAGCTGCAGGCGGTGCAGCAACTGGTGCGGCGGCAGCTGATCCGGGCGAAAGAGGACTATAAACGGTTCGCCGATCGCGGCCGCCGGGCGACGCCACCGCTGGAAGTTGGAGATCGGGTGTGGCTGTCCACGAAACACCTCCCCACGGACCAGCCGGTGAGGAAACTGGCCCACCGCTTTATCGGTCCCTTCCCCATCGAGGCGGTCATCAACCCGGTGGCCTATCGGTTGACTCTACCCCGCTCCATGCGGCTCCACCCCGTTTTTCATCGGTCCCTCCTGGTCCCTGAGACTCCCACTAGCCGTCTCCGCCGCCCGCCGCCGCCTGCCCCCCCAGCCGCAGCCGACGAGGACGACGCCTCGACGTATGAGGTGGACAGTATTCGGGACTCCCGTTGGCTGAAGGGGCGCTTCCAATACCTCATCGCTTGGAAAGGGTACGGGGCCGAGGATTTCACCTGGGTGGACGCATCTGCCGTTCAGGCCCCTGACCTGGTGCGGACTTTCCACGAACAGTTCCCGTCCCGACCCCATCCCGACCGTCAGACCCGGGGGAAGGGCCCTGCGGTGGGGGATAGTGTTGTGGCCCCGTCCTCTGAGCCTATCCCTTTGGAGGAAGGCAACTCTGAGCAGGAGGAAGAGGAGCCAGCCAGATCTCCCAGCCCTCCCCCTCTGGCACCGGCTCAGGTGCCAGCTGAAAGAGAGCCAAGTAGTGGGGAAACAGGTGTCTCAGATGAGAGTGAGGGAGAGACGTCATTCCTGGACGCACGCCAAAGAAGGCGAGAGAAAAGGGTACTGCAGCTGCGGCGTATGAGGAAATCCTGAGTCATTGGATTGGAGTCATAGGATCCATGACTCACTGGACCACACCCAGAAGCATATCTATTTAAGACAGTACAATGGGTCACGAAGTTCGTGACGAACAAAGCTAACTGCACAGCTAAACAAACGGAGCAACCTCGTAGTCTTGGAAGCTGGATGAACGGCAAAGCTACGTAGGTGATTTTCTTGTTTGTGTAAACCAATAAAGTCCTTGGCAGACGGTGTGCATATCGCTGCCAAGGTTGAGATAAGAACTGCAGAGTGTGCCAAGTGAGTCTTAACCCTCGGCTGGCTGTGTTTTTGTGGGTCTCTGAAGGGGGGGGGACAGATCAGAGGGCTGTAAAGCACTATAAAGCAGTATATAAGTCTAAGTGCTATTGCTAAGGGGTGTTGCTAATCTAGAGGCAGAGAATAAAATGTATTTATTACTGCTGTTAAGAAGGTTCGAAACTTTTTTATACTCTTTTCTTTCTATTTTCTTTTTCTTCTTTCTTTCTTTCTTTCTTTCTTTCTTTCTTTCTTTCTTTCTTTCTTTCTTATCTGTTCATTATTTTTCTTTATTTTCTCTATTTTTCCTCTATAATTTGTATTGTTTTTCTCATTAAAATTTATACATATATTTCAATCATATACACAAGAATAAAGCTTTGAGAGCTTTATTCTTTTTAACGTTATCTAATCTGTATAATAAAAATAATTGCACAATTACTGGAACTGCTGCAATATTTGTGAAGTCCGTGCACGAAGTGTTTCTTTTTATCTGTTTTAAATATGCTCTCACTCAGCTTCATTGTACATTCCTAGGATCTGGAATTAACTTCCACTATACTATGCATAATTTGATAACTTTGATCCTGTTCCTTTTACTTACATTTGTCATAACAAGAAAAGCCCATATATACCTTTTCTACTGCCTTGGAATTATTTCAGTTTTTTATTTTCTGCATATGCTCCATTTCTACAATATCTTCCTAAAGGTTTGATGACCCAGAAACATAGTTACACTTTCATTTAAATTTGCTATAGATTCTCCAATAATTAGAAAACAAAAAGTAGAAAATAAAAATATTTCTATGGCATTTTAGTGCTTAAAAAGCATGTGCCTCATCTAAATATAATCCCTATAATACAGGGGTGTCAAATACAAGGCTTGCGGGCCAGATCTGGCCTGCAATGTGCTTAGATCTGGCCCGCGGGGCCACCCTGGAAACAGTGAAGGACCGGCCTGTGGTGCCTCTGTCAGTGAAAACGGAGCACGGAAGAGCTGTATATGACCCTTCCAAGCTCCATTTTCGGCGCAGTGGCCTCCTGCAACTCTCTGCCAGAAAAAACGGAGCTCAGAAGTGCTGCGCGTGACCCTCCTAAGCTCCATTTCTGGCTGTGACGGCCTCTTGCAACACTCTGCCAGCAAAAAGAGAGTTCGGGAAGGCTGTGCGCAGCCTCCTGAGTTCCATTTTCACTGGTAGAATGCTCAGGCTGCCACAGGCGCCCCTGACATAAGTGATGTCAAGCCGGCCATGTCCATCATGACCATGCCCACCCGGACCCCCCAAGATCAAAAACAACCCTGATGTGGCCCTCAATGAAATCAAGTTTGACACCACTGCTGTAATACAATTTAAAGTAGGTCACCCTTTTTTTATAATTCAGTTGAGCTGGACTGAGGTTGAAAGAATATATTGCTTAGAGCCAATTTTCCTGGTAGAGGAAAATTCAAACCGGGAACTTTTTTCATTCATAGCAAAATTTATCCATCAATATCAATTCTTGAAATCCACATTATCCAATGATAAACTATTGTGTGGAATTGAAACTTTCTCAGCCGTGCTCATGTTATAAAAACATAGGATAAACTAATTGGGTTATGCAGCAGGAAAATAGTGATGCTTATCCTCTTTTTGTCTAGATAAATCTATTAAGAGAAGTGAAAAGGAGGGTCTTACAGTGTTTTGCAAGCTTGAGACTGATTTGCATACAGAGCTTTATTAGGTGTCTTTCATTTGAAGAAACATATGGACTAGTACTGTGATGGCGAACCTATGGCACGCGTGCCGCAGGTGGCACATGGAGCCATATTGGTGGGCACACAAGCATTGCCCTACCAGCACACATGTGCATGCTGGCCAGCTGATTTTTGGACCTTCTCAGCCCACCAGAAGTCGGCAAATGGGCTGTTTCTGGTTTCCAGGGGGGTGGGGAATGCTGTTTTTGCCTTCCCCAGACTCCTAGAAAGCCTCTGGAGTCTGGGGAGGGTGAAAAACAGCCCTACCGGGTCCACTGTGCCAACACATGCCAAAAACAGGTGGAGCACGGTGGGCCGCGCACACATGCGTGGGGTGCAGGGCACATAGAATTATGGGTGTGGGTACGCATATGCGCGACTTCCCCACGCTCTCCCCACTTTTGGCACTTGATAGCAAAAAGGTTAGCCATCACTGGACTAGTATGTGAACAGATATTTAAATCTGTGTGTGAGATGTGCAGGAAGTATCAGTGTTGTCTGCACCAATGCACATGCAGCATTAAGGATAAATCCATTGGTGAGATATTCAGCATTGAAAAAGATGGAAATCAACTTTATGTATCTTTTATATAAATAATCTGATACAAGATATAAATAGAATGAGAAAAAAATTGACTTCTTACCATGAAATTAATATTATTTTAAGCCACATTTGCAAAATAATAATGGGATGAGAGAATCATTAGCATGACATACTTAGATAAATTGATTCAACATGATAATATTGGCTTTAAATTATGTGATCATTCACAAGTTGTCCCAGACCAACATAACATTAAAGAAGGACTCAATACATTACTAAACCCACTGCATGGCACTGTTATGCTTTTATCGGAGCACACAATATGAACAGAAGCTTGCCTACAGCTCCCTTGTGACTGCATTGAACTTGAGAGCTGTACTGTAGCTTCACTTGTGAGTATAATTTTTATAATGTTCATTCATTATCCACTGACTATCACATTGTCAACTCTTTATGGATTCCTAAAGAGCTAACTAGCCTAGAAGCCATTTCTGAGCGAGACAATTTAGCAGAAATGGTGCAGTCACTACTCAGTGTGATACGATAGGCAGGATTTCACTGAGGAACCCAAGGGAAAATTAGACTAAAGACAAAGAGAACCAATGTAATATCACAGTTATGGTTTTGCATTCAGACAAAGTCCATTCTCAAGCACTGAAGCTCCCTGGGTAACCTTGGAGTGACCCTCTCAGCCCAATTTACTTCACAGATTGTTGGGGTAAAATGAGAGGTGTTAATATATAAGCCAGTAGTGCAGGGATGGGTTTTAAATGTTTTTACTACTGGTTCTGTGGGTATGGCTTATTTTGTGGGCATGGCTTGGTGAGGGGGGTAATGTGACTGGGTGGGTGGGCCAACTTTTTTTTTTTTTTACTTTTAAAAGCATTTTTTCTACAACCTTAAGAGGCTTTTAAAAGCCTCTGACAATCAGGCAACTCAGCTGGGATCACCAGAGGCTTTTAAAGGCATTTTTTTTCCTACAACCTCTTTGGCCAAAGAGGTAGAAAAAATGCTTTTAAATGCCTCTGACGATCCCAGCTGAGCCACGTGATCATCAGAGGCTTTTTTTTTTTTTTACTTTTATTAAAAGCATTTTTTCGGCCGAAGAGGTTGTAGAGAAAAGGTAAGCAACCGGAGACCGGGCTGTTATTACCAGTTTTCCGAACTACTACAAATTTTTACTACTGGTTCTTGTGAACCAGTGCGAACCAGGTAGTGGATTCCTCTTACCTTCATTATCAGTTCGGAACCGAGAGCATGCGCAGAGCATCTGTGATGATGTCCAGGCAGGTGGGCGGAGTCCCCCACTGCCGCCACTTCCGGTTCACCTGAACTGGGGTGAACCGGTAGAAACCCACCACTGATATAAGCCCCTTGAACTCCCATGGAAAGGTAGAATACAAACAAAAGGGCATAAGTAACTCCTACTTACTTGTTGCTTGATATGGTCAAAGGGCAGGCACAAGGCTGACAGTCATTGGGATTTCCTCTAACAATCCCATAGAATCCAGGAGCACATCTTTCACAGTGGTCACCATATGTATTGTGACGACAGTTCTGTGGAGAGAAGCAGAGAAGGGGTCATTCTAGGTCTACTGCAAAGTTACAGCTATTGATGATAATGCAGGGATACTTTCCATTCCAAAAAGTATCTCAAGCTCAAAATCCCTAACATCTTAAAACAAACAAACAAAAAAAAGTGCACAGGATCGGGTTTCCCCAAAGCCCATAAGCTTGAAAATTGATCATCTTATTCAAAGGCATAGTGCACCATATTTAAGAGTAGTCACAATGCATTCTATTTTGATATATTTCTGAAAATGTTAGAGTCCTATAAAATCATATTGAAAAGTATGTGGGTGATCCCCACCCATATTATTTTTGTCTGGATAAACCAATACGTTGAAGAATAACATTTTTTAATGCAATGGGGATTTATGATCGGATTTTATGAAGTAGAAGTACAACTTCAGTACTAGCAGTATTGAAAAAAATGGGGATAAGTGACCCTCATTCTTTTCAGCGGCATATAATCTTTTCATTCTTCTTAGCTTTTGTCCAGTTCCACAGTTGTATTAAATTAAGATAATTTTAAGATTCTGAAAGCCCAAGGTTGATTATTTTCTGGAGCTGCTTTAAGTTAAGAAAAAAAATTCCAAGATTTATATTCCAGAAAATTCACATTATTTAAGAAAAGCTTATTTATTTCTCATTACAATACTACAACTTTAGAAAAGTGCAGTAGAGAATAGTCAAGCTATTTTGATAAATAATTTTAACTTCTACACCCACTTATTATTTTCCCATTTTCCCATAATTATGTATTTTGTGATCTGTTTTCTTGCCTTCTGCATCATACCTTTTTGCTTAGGCAAGTAGTGCAAAAATAGAGCTCTAATAGTAATATAAATCACTCCCCAGAAATTATCCAGAGTCATTGGTGTTACTAAGACTGGATCACCAAATGCAGATGGAAGAGTCCCGTGTTCTTCCATTAAAAATAAAACAAAAACAAAATCAAGTTAAGTCCTTTTTCTACTCTGGCCTCAACTGGCTGGTTCTCTGTCATTTGAGCCTTGCTCAGGAAGATGAATGGAAAGATGTAAAAGAAGAGAAGCGTGGGAGTAGAGGAGGAATAAATATAATAAAATCATAAAAAATACAATAATTAAATAAAAAAAATAAAAAAAAATAACCTTCTGAAACCATTTGGCAAGAAAGCCCTTAGACCTAGCAGGACCACTAATTATGATTTATGGTAACCTCATGTGGAGATCCATGTTTCACAGCAGACATTAAACTCTGCCATCAGCCAATCAAGTGTAGGGAGCAAATATATATTTTAATTTTATTTTTCACTACAAAGATGCTATTGCTGATGCTATGGTTAAATCGATTCTTATTTTCTGAGCATAATGTGAATGACTTCAAAGAAACTATTGTATTTTTCAGAGTATAAGACGCACTGGAGTATAAGACGCAGCTTAGTTTTTGGGGAGGAAAATAGGAAAAAAAAATCTGCCTACCAGGTATTCATCTGGCTAGCGTCCTTAGTCTGGTCAGTTTGTTGGTTTTTATCCCCTGCTTGGGGAAAAAAACAGTTTCTAAAGCACAACTGATCTTTGGAGAGAGAAGCAATGAGAAAAGCAGGCAAACCATGGAGATTGCTTCACTCACTAGCACCACGTTAAGGCTGAAAAAAAGCTTCACAGCTGAGAGTCGGAGGGAGCGGGGGGGAAGATTGCTTCATTGAAAAAACAGCTTCTAAAGCACAGCTGAGAGTCAGAGGTAGATAGCTTCACTCTCTAGCACCCCATTAGGGCTGAAAAAAAGCTTTGAAAAAGCTACATTCGGAGTATAAGATGCACCCAAAATTTCAGCCTCTTTTAGGAGGGAAAAAAGTGTGCCTTATACTCCGAAAAATATGGTAGTTACTATTTTAGTAAATCTTACAATTAAAATGATAAAATCAATAGTAAAACTGACATTAAAAATTGTATTGTCCAATAATTCTTATTGACTTCAGCTGCAAAGATGTCTTCAGAATGTGGAAAATAGAATAGAGTAAATCATCTAGAAAAAGCATACATTTTATACCTGACAAATTGAGGTTTCAGGGTCACACATTTCACTATGCCTGTGGCATGAACAAGGGACACAGGCTCCTAGGGCAGGACCTGGCCTTCTGCTAGTATGTGAAGAAGCAAGTCTATAAAAACCTGGGGAACAGGTCTGCAAGAAATAAGAAAAACAAACACGGTCTTTAATATGCTTCATCCTCATTCCGTTTGTCAGACAACTTCCTCCTCCCTTCCACCCAATATCTCTTATTTATACAAAGTACAGGACACCTTAGGTCTATCAGATTATATAATTTTTCAGAATTTTCCATTCCTTCTCAACAATGTTTTCCTTTCAAGATTTTCTTTCACTGCAATTTTTTCACTGATATGGAATAAAATGGAAGGTAGAAAGCCACTCAGACATCCGATCAATGAAACAGAAAGTAATCTGGCAAAGATACCAGAATTCTGATAGCTAAATCAGAATTCAGAACAGAAATAATAATAAAAAGATGGAAGAATGGATAACTATATATTAAAGGTGATATAAATTTTATATACATATTCCTACGGTATATAGTATTACACTATCATTTACAGTATCCCAAGCTATAAGTAATACATAATAACCTATTGCATGTATAAATAATATACCTGCATGGAATTCAAACATTATATTGTAGATCGTATCCTAGCCATTCAAATATAATTCATAAGCACTTTGAGATAAACTTTAGAGGTTTGAGGTATATTACCTCACATGACAAACCAAAATGGCCCACAGGACAGTTACATTGCTCAATCAATTGGGCGCTTGGAGTTCTTGATACATTTCCTGTGTCTGCAACTTCCAGGCTAATCTCGGAAATTCTGGCAGAAGAAAACAGAAGGGAAAAAACAAAAACAAATTAAACTCCTCAGATTAAATTTTACTTTATTTGATAGACAAGAACATTTACATTCAACTTTTGGGCATTATTTAGAAAAGAAAAAAAAATATGTTACTCTGCCTCTTTAAATTATTTTAAAATTATTTTTGTCATTATTGGCCGGTGCTAGTGATGTTAATGTAAAAGTATACTTACTCAGTTTAACTTTTATTTAATTTAGAACCCAAATACCAGCATTCTAAAGGCAGAAAAAAAGAAACAAAAAAAAAGAAACTCCCGGTTCGGACTGGATCACCCGATCTGGTAACGATGGTGGCAGGTGGTTCGGAGAACCGGTAGCAAAAATCCCTGCACCTCGTCCCCCCCATGCTCAGCTGAGCCGCATGATTATTAGAGGCTTTTTTTTTAACTTTTAAAACCTTTTTTCTACAACCTCTTCCAATGAAAAAATGCTTTTAAAAGTTTAAAAAAAAGTCTCTGATGATCACGCGGCTCAGCTGGGATCATAAGAGGCTTTTCAAAGCATTTTTTTCTGCAACCTCTTGGCTGAAGAGGTGGTAAGAAAAATGCTTTGAAAAGTCTCTGACGATTCCAGCTGAGTTCCCTGATTGGCAGAGAAGCTTTTCAAAGCATTAGAAAAAATGCTTTAAAAAGTTTTTTTTTAAGTTGGCCACGCCCACCCAATCACATTACCCCACCACCACCTAGCCACACCCACAGAACCAGTAGTAACAGATTTTACATTTCACCCCTGCTTCACTGTAACTTATAAAAGATGTCAGCCAGCATCTGTATGTTGTCTGTTCATTGTGACTATACTGAAGCAAATGTAGATATAAAGTTATTGTGCCAGGTATAAATTAGAGGTGGGGGATGAAGGCAGAGGGAATCTTCTTTATTTTAGGTGGCTATTTCATTGGAGGTTTGTCAATGATCTATCTTTTATTTTGTAAGAAGAGTGTGTGTGATTTTTGCCTGGATAAAAATCTGTTAAAGTTTGCACTAATCTGTCATTGGATTGTCCCAATGCTGGGTTTCAAATTTTTTTACTACTGGTTCTGTGGGCGTGGCTTAGTGGGCGTGGCATGGCTTGGTGGGCATGGTAGGGGAAGGATACTGTAAAATCTTCATTCCCTCCCCAATCCAGGGGAAGGTTACTGCAGAATCCCCATTTCCTCCCGATCAGCTGGGACTTGGGAGGCAGAGAATAGATGGGGGCAGGGCCAGTCAGAATTTTTACTACCAGTTCTCTGAACAACTCAAAATTTCTGCTACCGGTTGTCCAGAACTGGTCAGAACCTGCTGAACCCCACCTCTGGCTTGTCCTCATTATAGGCTGATTATCCTTGGTTAGATGTTGCACTAAAGCAAATGTCACGTGGAGATAGGATACCCCTTCTTCCAATTTTGGAAGGAGGAGAAAAAGGGAAACATTGGGGCAGAAGAGACAAAATGGATGTGTATACTAAAATGCAGCTTTGGCAGCAACAATTCACAAACATACAGAAACATTTAAAACAAATGGACGAAAGAGCTATCTCAGTATCTCTCCACTGATCTTTACCAGACATTTTAGTAGTTCTGTTACAAAATAATAAGAAATAATAATAATAGGAAATAAAAGAAACAGTCCGTTTGCAGCAAACTAAGCAGAAAAGGCAATAGTAGTTTCTATAAAGGCTGTTGTTTTTTTTTTTAAAAAAAAGTTATTTGTAAAGCAAGTGGTTCTCATGGCCAGCAAGACTTGGGCTGCTGTCTGGAACGTCTTTAGTGGATTTTAGTTTGAACTCTGAGACCCGATCAATATCAAGGATCTGGAATAAATTAATAGTAAAATAGAACCCATAGTTCCAGTTCAGCTAGATTAATTGTATTAGTCTGCTCTCTTGGAAAAAGGAAAAAAAAAAAAAAACACCACCCCTCCATCCATTTAATGCAAGAAATGTTTCAATGTTCAATCCTAAAATGTAAAAAGGGGAACAACAAAATTAACACAGCAGGAGAAAAATGTTTGGCTTTGGCTTTTTAATGGCAGCTTCTGAATCACTCACTGTAATACTGTTGCTTTCATGCAGAAACATGATTAGTGCTGCTGCTAAATTACATAGCTAATATGGTGCACTGCTGGAATTAAGCTATTTTTACACTTGAAGCTACTGTCAGCATGATGTTTTCTTATAATGTTTTGCTGCAATATATCAATGATCTGCAAGGCTGCATTTACAAACATTTCAGAAATCCCACTTTTATATCTCCTAGGATTAATTTGTGAATAGTCAGTTTCATCAAAATTATTATCAGCCCATGCACTGTTTCTTCTTTCAAGCCCTGGTCTTGACCATCAGTGTGGATGTCACACAGTATGCTGAAAAATCCTCTGTGACAGGGATAAACTATTTTGTAAACCATTAGGTACTTTGGTTTCTAGGTCCCATAAACCCTAGCTACTGTCATAGCAGCTTCAGTTGATGAACCTGAAATCAGAATAACTGGGTTCATCAGACTGCCTGTTTAGCCACAGAGAAACACACATATTAAGCATTTGTAGGCTTAGTTTTAAACTATTCAGTCTCTACAATGTATTGGATATCAAGCTGTAAGGAATCAATGGCAATAATGCTGATGAAACAGTCAAATATTTGTTCCACAATATCTTTATATATTTAATAGAAGCTTTTTATATAATTAATAGAAGCTTTTTAGGTTTCAGGATCTCCTGTTGACATGGATGGTCTTCCATCCATGTCAACAGGAAATATTAAACACCAAGCATTTTCATATTTCAAAGACAAGACAGGTGTTGTATCACTGAACCATAGTTTTAAACCACTGAATTACATTCAAAGGATAAAACTTTAGAACATGGGGAGATCTGGAAGAAATCACCTCAAGAAGAAAGGGCAATAGAAAGCATAGAGGTGTGAATAAATGTGCCCTAATTACTGATTTCAAATCCTCTTATTTTACAGCACTATGTCTTTTCTCATATTCTTCTGGATAGCTGTTACAAATGTCACACTTTAGAAAATATAAATACAAATCCATGAAGAAAAACAATCAATGTATCTCAGATTGTGTAAATTGCAGTGCTCCACTATTTACTTTTTAAATAATAACTATTCAATTATATTGTCATTAAAAGAAGTACTTACTCTCACAGTACATAATTGATCTATGCAAAATGTTATTATTAAGATGCACTGATGGCTATTGACTTGGACACTTTAATAAGAATTAGACAAATTTGTAGAAGATAATGCTACTGAGTTACAATGGCTCAGTGTCACAGAAAATTCCAGTTCCTGGGAGGTAATAGCAGAAGAATGCTTTTATACTCATGAGATACTATTTGGCTTCTCATTGACATTTAGTTGGTTCCTATAAAATGCTATAAGAATGCTAGATTAGATGAATTTTCCATCATACTTGAATATGGCTGGTGTGATTTGATCATCATTAATCAAAGCTCAATTTTTAGAATAATTTCTAGGTTTTGAGCCCTATGGGAATTTTAATCTTTTGACAAGATTATTATTTTCATTTTACTATGGCTAAAGAAAGCTGGACTCTTACACAGATTGGCAAGTTTAAGCCCATGGATCTCCATGTAAATAACACGGTATGGAAAAATACCTTATGACTTTCCCGTGAAAACGAATCAATCTCTGAAGATTGATACTAGTGTTTAGTATTACTGATTACATCATCTAAAAGGCTTACCTGCTTTGTCTCATGAATCTGCCATGAGTTGCTTTGATAAGTATGTAATGAATGTTGTATAGGACATCCATGAAATCCTCACGGGTCACAGTCTGCGTGATCCTTGGATCATCACCATAGTATTTCCACTCATGCTGAAAAGGAAGTCATGACAGGAATGCTAATGATTTAACTGTTTCCAAAGTGCCAATGACAAAACAGATTGGAATGAAAAATTACCTCTGTCATTTCTATCTCATGCCTTGTCAACTGGCCATTCAGAGGAGCGACCACATGCCTGACAATAATTCGTGTATGCGTGGGAAGACCACCTCTGATTATGACCTGGGGGTTGTAAGTTGCAAAACCTGTGTCTTCCCTTGCTTCAAAAAAGATAGCATATTTCAGCTTTCCTCCGTAAGCCATCAGCTAACAAAGAAGAAGAAACCATATAAATAATAATAAAGATAAGTTGTCAAAAAGAAATACAAAGAAATAAGAAAAATAATAATATGGTGAGTATCTGAAAATGCTCTGAAGAATTCCAGTTAGCATGAAACGAATTATTAAAGTTGTGGTTTTCATTGTATCAGACACAAATTACAAGAATTATATAATGAAATAAAATGAGACTGTGGAATTTATTTCCCAAGCCAAAACAAGTCATCATGTTTTTTTTCTTTGTGTACATAAAATACTGGATATTTTTTTCAATTTGAAATATTTCCTGCAACTAGGATAAGCTAGAGTAGAAAACGGAAAATATGGGAACTTTTATGCTATATGTTTTAAATGTATGCTTATTATGAATTTTATGTACAACGAAAGTGAAATTTAAAGGAAAAGAAAAAATGTGGGGAAAAAAGCAAAATAAAAACCAAGGTTATGAAGAAATATTGACATCTAACTTTCCAATTTTCCAATTTTCAATCATTAAATTCATAAAACATATTTTCACTTTGTTCTTCTTTTAGCAAAAAATCCACAAAAATTTTCTATTTTTTTAAAGTGTTTGTTCTGCCCTTGACCAAATAGGTCAATTTTACTGGTTCTACCAATTCCTACATTTTTACAATCCATTCATCCATTATGGGAATCTCAGTATTCTTCCATCAATGTGCCTATCTTGCTGGAACGTTTATGCTTCCTAAGGGTATTATTTCGTATCTCTATATAGCTGATAAGACTAGATCAACTAAAAGGTAATTGAATTTGGAACTGGATAATCACAATACAAATAAGATCAAGTGACACAAGCACTTGGATTATCATACTATTGTACCTCTTATCCCTCTATCAAAATACTACTTCCTCAGCTTCAGGGGGATTCTATTCATGATGATAATTAAAGGGAATTATTCTTAGCAGAATAATATTATAGAGTCATGGTAGTGGTGAAATGTAAAATTTGTTACTACCTTCTGTGGGTGTGGCTTGGTGGGGGGATAATGTGACTGGGTGGGCATGGTCAACTTTTTTTTTTTTTTTACTTTTAAAAGCATTTTTTCTACAACCTTAAGAAGTTGCAGAAAAATTGTTTTAAAAGCCTCTGATGATCAGGCAACTCAGCTGGGATCGTCAGAGATTTTTAAAAGCATTTTTTTCTACAACCTCTTCAAGAGGTTGTAGAAAAAATGTTTTTAAAAGTAAAAAAAAAAAAAAGCCTCTGATGATCGCGTGGCTCAGCTGGGCATGGGGGGGGGACAGGGATTTTTGCTACGGGTTCTTCAAACCACCCGCTGCCATTGCTACCAGATTGGGTGATCCGGTCCAAACCGGGAGCATTTCACCCCTGAGTCATGGGCTAAAAATTTGGACCTGCCTAAAAGTCATACTTTACAATGAAGGTCTCTAACAGAATTCATTATTTGGTTTTGTTTTCAAGTAAGGAGACTGCCTGAAGAATTATTATAAAAAATTAGAAAAACAAAGTGATACATGGCTTTAAGCAGTGGATTGTAGACATGTCAATATTTGAATTAAGTTTTAGCAGGGGTTTCTTCCTGACAAAGAGGCAAGGAAAAGCTTTTTAAGCAGTAGGATTATTTGGGGGTGGGGGGGATAATCTATTTTTAACATGATACTCCAAAACTCCTTTTCATTTCCATTTTTCTCTTTTTCCTTATTACTATGATTATTAATTATGAGATTACACTATATTTTTAATTCTTTTAATTCTGTTAATTAGCTTGATAATAATAAAATGAATAATATTTCATTATCTAGTTTCTCTTTTAATGGAAAATAATAAGAGAAAATTAATAGTTATGATTGTGACAATAAAATGGTAACTTTTCATTAATACTTTCAAGTTCTTTCTAATCTTTGTTGGGGAGAAAAGAAAAGAAATGACAAAATATAAACGGTAATTAGAATTCCCATTCTTTACCTTCTTTCCTTCAAATTGTTGTGGAAGTCTCCAATAAAATGGTTCTGAATGTAGATGTTGCATTACCAAGTCAATATTTGCAATTGTCTCTGGATATTGGTATATAATCCCTTTGGTAGTTTGGTGCTGGACATTTTCATCAACTAAAGGAAGGACAACCTGATCCGGCTTCAGAGTCAACTAAATGAGAATAAAGTATTGGATCAATATCTATTTCTATCTTAAACTCTGTTCTGTAGGAAAATTATTGTTAAAATATTTATCAAACAATGACATCTACATAAAATACATATTGTAATGACTAATATATAATGGAATAGATACAATAAAAAATATACATGAAAGATTAAAGGTTAAAACCAGCACCTTGAATTAGACTCAGAAACAAACTGGCAGCCAAGGCAGCTCACAGAGCAGAAGTTTAATATATGATAGCCTAGGAGCACTCACACAACCTACCCCATGGTATTCTGTATTAGCTGAAGCTTTTGAACACTCTTCAAGGGCAGCCCTATGTAGAGTCCAATCTGGAGGGCATGGGAATAGAGCCTCCAGGTTTCAGGAATGAGTGTAACTGGCACACAGCACACAGTTATGAAAAGGCCCTCCTAGCCATGACTGCCACTGGCTCCTTGAGCAAGAGTTGTGAGCTTAGAGTAGTGGTGGGTTGCCCCCGGTTCAGACCGGTTTGCAAGAATCGATAGTAAAACCGGCAAGAGGCTCCGCCCATCGACCCTGATGTCATCAGGAAGCTTCTGCGCGCAGCTCCGTTGCGAACCGGTAGTAAAGGTAAGTAGAACCCACCCCTGGTTTAGAGGATGCCCAGATTGCATCTGTTTGATAGGCACTGTGGCTCCATACATCACTAAAGATTTACAGTTACAAAAGTAATCATAGAAATCAGAAATAACTTAACCGCATATTAAATGTAATTAATATTCGGGCCTATCAACCATCCAAAATACATAAACAGATAGTAGTTATATATAGGAACCATGAGGTCTGTGTAAGAAACAGAATATACCAGTTTGTTTACAGATGCAATTCAAGATGTTGATAGTTAGTTTTAAATGGATGATAATGGTTTATGTATGGGAATGTCTCTTCCTGGTTGTTTTTATGTATCCTGTCTGATCCAGCAAGACAGGCATATTACAGGTTCCATCAACCAAGGAGAGCTGGCTGGTGGAGTGCCATGATATCCACCTCCTGAAATATCATCCCTCCCATTAGATTGGCCCCACCTTGTTAGCCTTTTTAAAGACTTTAGAAGACCTGGTTTGGGTTTTTTGTGCATGAAAAAAAGTGGATCTGTTTTTGTGATTTTTATGCATTAATGTTGCATTCTGTTACACTATACAAAATAAATATTTTGTATTCCAAGTATTCTACACTTGGAATACTGGATCCAGTTCTGGTCACCACAATATAAAAAAAGATGTTGAGACTCTGGAAAGAGTGCAGAAAAGAGCAACAAGAATAATTAGGGGCTGGATGCTAAAACATATGAAGAACGGTTACAGGGATTGGGTATGTCTAGTCTAATGAAAAGAAGGACTAGAGGAGACATGACAGCAGTGTTCTAATATTTGAGGGGCTCCTACAAAGACGAGGGGACCAAACTATTTTCCAAACCACCAAAAGTCAAGATGAGAAAGAATGGATGGAAACTAACCAAGGAGAGAAGCAACCTAGAACAAATGGTGAGAACAGTCAACCAATGGAACAATTTACTTTCAGACATTGTGGGTATTCCATCTCTGGAGGCTTTCAAAAAGACACTGGACAATAATTTATCTAGAGTGGTATAGGTGATGACGAACCTATGGCACGTGTGCCGGAAGTGGCACACAGAGCCATCTCTCTGGGCATGCGAGCCATTGCCCATTGCTCTTCCAGATTCCGGCGTGCCAGCCAGCTGATTTTCACATGCATGGGAGCACCAGAAACCGGAAGAGCAGCAGGCCAGTGCGCATGCATGTGCTGGGAAGATGATCTTCTGGTTCTTGCTGTGTGCATATGTGAGCCAGAAACTAGAAGACCAGGTGGCCGATACGCATGCGCATGCCGGAAACCGGAAGATCATCTTTCCAGAGCGCGCATGCGCATCGGCCACCTAGTCTTCTGGTTTCTGGCATGCACACTCGTTTCGGCACTCGGTGCCAAAAAGGTTCGCCAACACTGATATTGTTGTGGCCCGCAAGCGGCCTGCGCAGATCGTGGCTGATCCCAACGAGGAGGAGGCTGGTGTGGTGTTGCGCCAGCAGCCTGCACAGCCGGTGCTCGCGTCAGACAGAGAGGAGGCTAAAGAGGATGTGATGCCAGAGGCAGAGACTCAGCCAAGGCCTTCAGAACTTCCAGAGGCTCCTTTCAGTGAAGAGAGCGAAGTGGAGGAGCCTCTCCTCAATGTTCGGGCATGCAGGGCTGCCAAAAGGCAGGAGTGGCTAGTCAAGAGGAGGAGATCTACTCAAGAGTAGGGCTTGAGGATAATTGGCCACTCCCTTAGCCTATTTAAGTCGCACACAGCTAGGGCTTTCTTCCTAGAAACAACATCTCATTACTACAGAGCATCTTGGAGACCGAGTGACTTCTCATATCTGGTTTTTTGGGCTGATTGCCAACCTTTGTCGGACTTTGTTCTTAATAACTTTGATAAGGACCCTTTGCATGGGAAGCCTGCATTCTTGAAAGGGGTTTGTTTGGAATTAAACAGTGTTCGCGAAGTTTGGTGTGTGTCACATTCCCTGGGAATCCAAAGCTGGGGCAGAACAAATATAGGGTCTGCAGGGGGTTGGACTAGAAGATTTCCAGGTCCCTTCCAACACTATTATTCTATGTTTTAAGTAAATCTGGTTTGGGGACTGAGTCCTGGGCATGGGATGGAGCCTGTTTTATGGTTATTTTGAGGGCTTTTTATGATTCTCTATCTGTTATGTGCTTTATTTCTTGTTTTATTTTAATATTTGTTTATATTTTATTTGTTTTTAGTGTGAGTCGACCGGAGTCATGTACTTAAGATGGGTGGCTCTATAAATTGAACAAATAAATAATTACAAGTATCTACCGTATGTCATTCATAGCAATTAAATTAAGCAAAGAAAACCATTCATGAAAGCATCTGTTCCTCTATGGAACTTCACAGAATAAGGGCTGAGCAAAGAAGAGAAGAATTCCTGGACTGACATTATTCTTTCTCTGCAATATTTCCAGCAGATTCAGTAACACGCTTCTTTGAAATGCTAATGCCAAAATGAAGCGAAGTGCCTGCCTCGCCTCTGGAGGTGTTCCTGGATCCCATGCATTAAACATGCTAATCAGCAAAAAACTGGTTTATTTGAAATATACGGCTCCATTCATGGTACCTCTACATCAGAAAATTTGCCAGTTGCACTTTGCTGTTCTAAAATAGATCGGAATACTTAGAAGTTCTAAGTGCTCAGAGACACTGCCGAATGAAACTGCAAGCCTCATTTAAATATGAGAACTGAAAAGAGGGATAATTGATCATTAGGGAAATTTTAAATTGACATTTTAAATCATGCACATTTCTACTTTCCAAAGATATAGGAGAGGTGAAGCTTTGATTATGCTCTTTAACATTAGGGAGTTAGTCCCATTCAATACAGTGGACTTACTTCCATGCAGTGGTGAAATTCAATTTTTTTTACTACCAGTTCTGTGGGCGTGGCTTGGTGAGCGTGGTATGGCTTGGTGGGCATGGCTTGGTGGGCGTGGCAGGGGAAGGATACTGCAAAATCTCCACTCCCTCCTCACTCCAGGGGAAGGATACTGCAAAATCTCCACCCCACCCCACTCTGGGACCAGCCAGAGGTGGTATTTTCTGGTTCTCCAAACTACTCAAAATTTCCAGTACCAGTTCTCCAGAACCTGTGAGAACCTGTTGGATTTCATCCTGCTTCCATGTAAACAAACACAAGATTGTTCTTTTTATATATCTAAAGTTTATTGAATAAGCTATACAGTATTACCCTATCAGCCACAAGCAATCAGTTAAATTCCTATGCTGTGGAATCTTCTCCCCCTCCCTGAGGTGAGGATGTGAACTAGTGATGTTACTTTTATTACTATTATTATCAACAACATATTTTTGTCCATCCTTGTTTTTACCTGTTTGTAGTATTTTTAAAATGTTTTTAATATTTGTTCATGGTTATGATTTTAGGTATTTATTTTTAGTTTTGTGATATATTGTCTATGGTCACTTGCTATGAGGTGGGTGGCTAGATAAATTAGATAAATAAATTGGAAAACTTTCACTTTCACAGTGAGAGTGTCATGAAAGGTGAAATGGGTGGCTATATAAATTAGATTTGGGATAGGTTGTACATTTCTAAAATATTATCAAATACTATACTATGTTTTACTGTGGTCCAATCTTGACCCATTTGGTAAGGATTGTCAGTAGATCATTCGAACTAGATAGAAATTATTTCAGTAGTAATAAATCGGACGACCACTTGATGGAAAAATTAAAAACCATTCTTCAAGGCTTCTATATTCTTTTGCAAAGAAGGACTCATATGAACCCCTGAAATTTGCCTCATTTGATAACAAGGATCCCAAAACTATGTGGCGGGAAGGGATTGGTGTTTAGTGTTTCTCCCCTATAGCTTTTTCCTCAGCAACATTTGGAATATTGGAGGTTCTTTTATCTATGGTAATATCTGCCCAACAGTGATAAGATCTAAAATTCTATTCACATGGTGTATTTTTTTCCTTTTCCTTTTGATTCATGTAACTTCTTTGGTTACCAGAGTTTATTGGGGTTCTATCAGGGGTGGAATTCAAATTTTTGTACTACCAGTTCTGTGGGCGTGGCTTGGTGGGCGTGGTGTGGCTTGGTGGGTATGGTAGGGAAAGGATACTGCAAAATTTCCATTCCTACTCCACAAGAGCCTTGGTGGGGCAGCAGACTAAAGTGCTTTTAACTAGCACCAGCTGCCTGCAATTACTGCAAGTTCGAATCTCACCAGGCTCAAGCTTGACTCAGCCTTCCATCCTTTCAAGGTAGGTAAAATGAGGACCCAGATTGTGGGGGCAATAAGCTGACTTTGTATAAAAAAGAACAGCGCTTGGGGGGGGGGGTCGAAAGCCCTACATATACAAATGTATGAAGGCTATTGCTTAATGCATTGTAATCCGCCCTGAGTCTCCGGAGAAGGGCGGCATATAAATTGAACCAATAAATAAATAATAAATAAATACTCCCGGGGGAAGGATATTGCAAAATCTCCATTCCCACTCCACTCTGGGGCCAGCCAGAGGTGGTATTTGCCGGTTCTCCAAACTACACAAAATTTCTGCTACCGGTTCTCCAGAACCTGTCAGAACTTGCTGAATTTCACCTCTGGGTTCTATCCCTGGAAAAAAAACCCCAGCAATTCTTGACTGTTTTTAATATTTAATGTATGAATCAACGTCTTCAGTTACTGGACATGACCCCTTTTTGTTAGTAACCATCTCTAGGCTAAACCATTGTTTTAATATCTGAGCCTTTCCTTTATCAGTTCAGTTTCTAAACACTTTTCGGTAAGCGCCTGCAGAAGCTCTACAAAAAGGAGACTATTACTTTAAAAAACGTAGTCTGAAATTGCAAATTCCCCTTTTTATAATATTCCTGAAACATTGTCTAATTTAGAGAGCAAATTTCCAGTTACTTTATGTTCAGCTGTAAGCTTCTAAATGTTAAAGCCCACATATTTTTGTATAACCTTTAGTACACCAACACACTATGGTAGCTAGGTTTATTTGCAGGGTTTTCAAATGATTTATAAGATTTCTATTTCTTTTACTCATTTACTGTCATCCTTTTAAGCAACCCAAGATAGTTTCAAAATAATTTGCTTTAGAGATTATTCTCCAAAAGAGAGTTAATATAATAAAAAATTAAGACTTAAAAATTCATGTAAATTCTGGCTATCTCATGTTTCATATCCCCTGGAAATCAACCTCTCAATCATGCCCCACTCCAAACTAAAATCTCCATTTAATAAGATAGAATGACACATGAAATGTCTATGGATGTTTCATCTGTAATAGGTTGCTCATATATAAATCATCTCTTCAGCTATAGATTTTGACAGTTATATGTGAAATTTCTCCAAATCTTGAGTAATTCATTTAGGAACTTCAATACTGACCTTATCTGTGTTCCCTGGACTTATTAAGACTATCTAAAAATCCCATTAAATTCTAAGGGCTAATTCCAAGAAAAGAGCAAACTTTAAATTCTGGATTTGGAGTCTAATTCTTCATGCTGTTTGGAGTAGGATGTCATAGAAATAATAGAATCCATGGTATTCCCTATGACAGTCTATGGAAATGAAAGTTGGATTTTGAAGAATCACAATAGGAGACTATACTCTATACTATACACTCCTAAGAATACTATGGACAACAGTAAGACAATGAATCATTGAACAAATCAACTCAGAATCATGGCACAAAACACCAAGCTCACATTATCCTATTTTATTTCAGACATGATGTGAAGACATAGCTTTCTGAATAAGTCTTTATTAGTGAGAAAGGAAAAAGAATAAGAGGATGACCAATGGCAAAATGGAGAGACTCAATTACAGTGACAATGAATGAATTATTTGAAGACCTGAAAGACCATGTCAGGGAGATAATCATGGACGGAAAAATCTATCTCTGTGGTTGCTAGAAGTCAAAAACAGTTTGATGGCACATAATCAGTCAATAACGTATTATAATTTCTCTCCTAGTATAATTTTTCAAGATTAAAATTGATGTTATTGTTGGAAGCTTTTTCATCTGACTAATTTTGATAATTTAGTCTCTTTATATCTAATTCATTTGTCATTAGCTTTGTAATAATCATTAAGGCAGCTGTGGTTTTGGTGAGATAATCTGATGGAATATAGTAGTAAGGATTTCTGGGAAACAGTGGTACTTTCTGGAGGAATGAGAGACAACTCCAGATGTTTTGTGTGAGAGAAAGAAGATGAAGACAGCCCTTTCCTAATATTTCTCAGAGTATATCATAAATGCAGATAGTAGAGAACTTCAGTTTGGCAAGTCTCTCTATAGGTGTGAAAACAATAAAAAACTTATCTTAGAATAATCACAACATACCGTGTTTCCTCGAAAATACGACCTACTCAGAAAGTAAGTCCTAGCTTGATTTTTACACATGGACCCAATATAAGCCCTACCCCCAAAATAAGCCCGAATTAAGACCTTGTCTACTCCAGGGTGCATGGGTAAAAATTAAGCTAGGGTGGGGATGAGGATGGTGGAGCTGTCCTACTACTTATCTTTGGATAGTTGGATTAATCTGGAGCTCTGTTATCGGCTGCAGAGGCCTTCAGGAAAGCCTTGTTGGCCTTGCTGAATGCCTCTGACAGTGAAAAGGAAGCTGGGAGTGATGCAGGCAAGTGAGTGAGTCAGTGGATGACATTCTCTCCCAAAAATAAGACCTGGTGCCTTTTTTGGTGGCAAAAAATAACATAAGACAGGGTCTTATTTTTAGGGAAACACAGTAGAGTTTAGGCGCTGATAGCTGCTTTAATAGCTGCAGCATAAATGCAGAGATACTTAGGAGCAGCTGCATTCAAATAAATATTAGCTTTCTTTGAGCTAATATGCAACAGCTTTGCACAGTCCTAGTAATCAGTATTTTTATTACATTTCTTTTTATTGCAAAGATTTGTATGCTGCCTGATTCACAAGACTCCATGTAGAATGACTAATCTGTAACCACCCTGCTAGAAACTGGTGGAAAACATGTGTTTTCTAGAGACAATAAAAATATTAAAGCAATACTTTTCAATGGTTAATTTGTTTTTAAAATTAAAAGGAAATTGCAAGCATTAAATCACACAGGTCCTCTTAATAGGATTGCAAACTAGTCTAGCTCTCTAGATAAAACTGAAAAATTCTGATTTTTGCATTTGAGCAGCCAAGATTGTTAAATTTCGCATGGGACAATTTGCTATCCCTTTCATTATATCTTTCTTTTCTGGATTTGAATAGCTTTACTCAAGGGCTTGACATTTATTATTCAATCTGAGGTTTCTTTGCAACATTTTGATCCCGATTGCTCAGTGGAACATGGCTTTCTATCCAGTTCTCAAAATACACAGGGGAGAAATTGCTTAAATGCTTTTCTATATTTCCTATCTTCATCTCTGTGTCTGACTAAAAGATATCAGCAGGAAACAACATGATCGCATTACATGGCTCAGCAGTCTTGTACTCACCCACACACGGACCAGTCCCTTTGCCTCACTGCATTCTGATGTCAGGCCAAAGCAGTAGCAGCTGTTGCAGCCAAGTGGGTTTCTGGCAGAGAGTCCAAATCGGCCAGGTTTGCACCTGTCACAGTTGATGCCTTCCACATTCATCTGTTAACAAAAAAGAAGAAGAGAAAGCTTTATAAATGATCATCATTCTCTTTTACATTCTAATTTGCAGCCTAGCTTATCAAATAAGACTCTTAAATTACGCAACTATTAGGATGATGATACGTGGTAATCAGATGCCTTTTTGCAGAATAAAGCTCAGTGGCTACCACATTCAGGATCATATCATTTAAAAAATATCCTTTACCTGACTCCTGTTTTTTTTTAATTGATCTGGGGCAACTGAGAAGCAGGAGACTGGGGTTCTGACTGAGCCTTAATGTGAAACGGAGTTCACAATGGCTAAACTCCAGAGTACATTATTATAACCATCAGCACCAGGCTACATAGAAGGAGAATGCTTTTTGGTGCACGGGAAGAATATTTTTGTGAAAGTTGCTGAAAGGTTGCTTTGCATTGTTTCCAAAAGACAGCATAGCAATTCAACAGAATCTGAGCACAGCCAACAGTGAAAAATGACAGCTGTTTTGCTCCTGAATGAAAGTGTGGACAGCACCACACTGGGGAAGGCTGAGCTATAATGTTATGATAAAATCCTCTATGAGCCAACCTTGATTATCTGGTAACTCCACAGAGCTTTCCACATGGTTTCCTTTGGCAGTGATAGTTAAATGGTTTTCTGTTGACTGATTTCTCAGTCTAGTCTAAACCCTTGGGGATTTCCAATAGTCTCCCTTCCAAATATTAACTAGATCCAGCTCTCCTCTGCTTCCCCCCGCCCCCAAGTTCAGCAAGGATTGGCTAAGTGCTGCCACTTCCTTGGATTGAAGAATTATTGAAATAAATGACACTTACATCCTATGTTTTGAGTATCTGGCTAACAGAAACACACTTCTTTCACTTAGTTTAAGCTGCTGCTTGATCTAAAGAGAAGGCACTACAAGGAGACAGATTAAAAACAGAAATACATATAAGTGAGTGAAAGCCCCATCTTCTTACTTTACAGGTGCACTGTCCTGTATGATCAGCACAAGAACATTTTTCCATTTCCGAATCGCAAGTTTTGGGCTCAGTCCCCGCTACCAGGCAGTCACAGGCAATGCATTGTGGGTAATTCCGATAGCCAAGCCTGCATTCAGTGCATTTATCGCCAGAGAATTCTGGACGACAGAAACAGCAGCCAGTATCAGGGTTGCACTGGAAGCTGAGGGATCCAGCTACACTGCAGTCACAGGCCTAGAGCAAAAAACCCCCAAAATTAGATTGTTTTAGAGAAGGAAATATTTGAAGGATTTCAGTTTTAACCACAGTATACTCAAAAATGACTGCAACGATCACTATTAGTTATCAATATATTCATCTCAGAATCAACATATTCATGTTAGCATTTGTAGGCACCGATTTCATTTTTCATAAATGTTATTACTTGAATTGTGTTTCCTTTAAATAAAGCAGATGAATACTGGAGGGATTGAATGTGATACTCTGCCTCTGAGTTCCAAAGTGAAAAAAAATCTGTGAGTTGTATACAATTGGGACCATCTATCAGCAGAATGTGTAAAATATTAGCTCAGTATTTCACAACCTTAACAACTTTAAGATGAGTGGACTTTACCTTCCAGAATTCCCCAACCATCTTATTCATCATATCAGAAAAATAATGAAGCAAATCCAAAAGACTTTTTTTTAACCAGGAATCTCTTTTTCTTTAATTAGAAAAGAAACTAATACTGTAAGTTATTTTCTAGTAAGCTTCAATGTTTGTGTACTAAACATCATTTTCAATCTATAGCAAAGATTCTTCTCTCACATCGGAGGTGAACACAAATGAGTAGAACTGAGATATGTCTGTAAGACTATAGAACAAGTATCAAATTAACTTAAAATCTTCCCACGGATTAATTTGTTTTAAACAGGCAAATTATTCAATTGTACTTGAAGATAGATTTATAAATTAGAATTATATGTATAAATGATAAAAATATCCAAAAATTAGTAAAATGATATCCAGACTAACAGATACCCATGAAGACGATAATATGCCCATTAATGTTTCTATAGCTATATTGTGTAATTGTGTGGTGTGTTTTGACTTCAGTCTTCAAGAGGTGCTTTGAAATGCATTGGAACATGAATGTAGTATCTGTCTGCAACTCATTAAAACAACCATATCATTCTTGGGATTTTCTAGCAATTGCAAAGATCAAATTCAAAGTCCAGCATAGCCTTAATGTTAAGTATAGTCCTATATTGCAGTGTGAGCACAGAATATTAAGTCAGAGCATTCAGTTTGCAGGAAATTTTTTAGGCAAAGCTAAGAAGAAGAACAAGCATGGGAACCTCACTGAAACTGAAGAAGTGCAGCCTGTGTGGGGTTTTTTTTAGGGGGGGAGGGAATCCCCAAATAAATAACCCCATCATGCTATCAATATCCCCCTCATGCTATCAACATTCCCCTTCTATTAGAAGTCCAAGTGGTAAGAAGTAGATTTTGAAGGAGCTCTACAGGTAGTCCTTGACCACAATAGAGTCCAAAATTTTTGTTGCTAAGTGAGATATTTGTTAAGTATGTTTTGCTCCATTTTACAGCCTTTCTTTCCACCATTGTTAAGTGAATCACTGAACTTGTTAACTTAGTAAACAGTGTTATTAAGTGAATCTGGATTCCCCATTGATTTTGCTTGTCAGAAGGTTGCAAAAGGAGCTCCCGTGACCCATGGACACTGCAACCATCATAAATATGAGTCAGTTGCCAAGCATCTGAATTCTGATCACATGACTATGGGATGTTGTAATGATTGTAAGTGTGAAAAATGATCATAAGTCACTTTTTTCAGTGATGTTGTAACTTTGAACACTCACTAAATGAACTGTCATAAGAAGAGGAGTACCTGTATTGTTTCGTGTTAGGGCAGGGATGTTAAACTCAAGGCCTGGGGGCTGGATCCAGCCCATGGGGTCCTTAGATCTGGTCCATGGGGCCTTCCTGGAAACAGCAAAGGACCGGCCTGCGGTGCCTCTTCCAATGAAAACGGAGCTCAGGAGGGCCGCGGGTGTTTTGTTTTCACTAGCAAAGGGTGTTGTGGCCCGTACGCAACCTGTGCGGCTGGTGGCTCATTCGGACAGTGAGGAGGCTGGTGTGGTGCTGCGCCAGTAGCCTGTGCAGCTGGCACTTGAATAGGACAATGAGGCTAGAGAAGATGTGATGCCAGGGCAGGGATTCAGCCAGGACCTTCAGAACCTCCAGAAGCTCCCTTAAGTGAAGAGGATGAAGAGGAGAAGCCTCTTCTCGATGCACGGGTGCACAGAGCTGCCAAAAGGCAGGAGTGGCTCTTCAGGAGGAGGTCTCCTCAAGAGTAAGGCTTGGGACTAATTGGCCATTCCCTTAGCCTATTTAAGGAGGAATGCCGACTGAAGCAATTTGCAGAGAACAACCGTTCACTCTCCTTCATGCCTTGATCTTAGTTCTCTGCAAATTGCTTCTGGGCTTTCTGCCAACCATACTAAGATTAAGATTATTTACTCTTTGGATTCTTGCAGGCTATTAAGAAAGTAAATTAACAGCCTTTGTTTGAAAAAAAACCTGATTTTATTTTAGTAAACTAAGGTTTGTACAGACTTTGTGTGTGCTGTGTTCTTTGGGGTCTATAGCTGGGGCAGAACAAAGGGTTGCAGGAAGCCGTCGCAGATGAAAACAGAGAGCCTATTTTTGCAGGCAAAGCGCTCAGGCCACCACAGGTGCCCCCGACACGAGTGATGTTGAGCTGTCCATGCCCCCTGTTCCCTCCCCAAGATCAAACACAACCCTGATGCAGTCCACAATGAAATTGAGTTTGACACCCTTATGTTAGGGCAACCCAAATATGGGCTTGAATGCATCCAGGGTGACGGGCAATTAAGAATCACTAATTATGCATTCTAAGAAGCAAGAGAGCCCGCACATTGAGAAATACTAGATATAACCTCTTGTGAGCAAATTGTTCACCATATGCAGAGTAAATTACAATCAGCTTTAAGATTTGTTTTGCAAGGAGGCAGCTTCATGCAATATTCCTTTGCCTGTAAGTTATGAGAGACTCTGAAATTGGCTCTGCTAAAAGCTCAAACAGAGAAGGGGGCACTTGCACCTGGCTTTGGAGAAATGAGTTGAAATACGTTAAAAAGGGAGACTTGGCTGACAGATCATTATTAATTTAGAGAGTGCCATAGCAGCTGCCATACTAATGCACTCAGATAATAGACAAGGCAAGGAGGGATATGAGAGAGCCTGGAACTGAAAGAGGGGTCTTCACCCTCATTAAGCCGCTTTGCAGAAGCCTGGCGATTGGTATGCTGGAGAAAGACGGAGGGTTCGTAAGAGGAGCCTTACAATCCCCAAAGAAAATAAATTTAATCTCATTAATTAACTGGATTAAAAACCATAGAAATAGATTTGATGGCTTGCATTCAGGACACATATATTCTTAAACAACTTAGTGCAACTGTAAACTAACTTAATCCTCTTTTTCTTGCTAGTAATCATTATTTGCACAGCCTTTTTAGCTGATTACAAACTTTATTTTTCAGCGTATTCTTGAAAAACTAATTCAAATTGAAATACCAAGGATGTGAAAAAAGATAAGAGTGCACAAGTTGCTTATAAGCCCTATAGCAAAAAAGGAACCAAACTCAGATTGGGGCTAGATAGATATAAACAATAGCTTCTGCTATTGTTTATATCTACTGCAGGCTACTTCTGCTGCCTGCCAGCTGCCTGCAATTTGGCAATTCAAATCTCACCAGGCTCAAGAGTGATTCAGCCTTCCAACCTTCTGAGGTGGGTAAAATGAGAACCCAGATTGTTGGGGGCAATATGCTGACTCTGTAAACCGCTTAGAGAGAGCTGCAAAGCACTGAAAAGCGGTCTATAAGTTTAAGTGCTATTGCTATTGCTATATTTGACACTGTCAGTGCAATTCACTGCCACTACATGTATCGATGAGCAATAAGGTAAGGCAAACAGTACTTAGAAATTGAGTATTTAATAATCCTAATAGAATGATCCTTCATATTTTATCACAGTTATATCAATTTACCTCCAAGGAGATCAGAATAGTGTAGATATAATCAAAATGACATATAGCATTATCCAATTTATTTACATAGTAGTATCTATTCTCTATTTCAATTATATAATATGAATATTTTAGGATGAATACAGAAATATATAATATGTGGGAGCTTACCACTGGTCACCTAACTTTGTTTTTAATCAGATTTCTCTTCTATGTTACTCTACTATTTTTAATTTTAAAAAATCTAATAACAATATTGTCTATAAACATAAAAAAGTTACCCTTGAATAAAATGTTTGGAATATTATTAATATAATCCATGGAAAAAGTGATGCCTTTTGTTTTGAAAAAAAAGCAGATCTCAGGTAGCATCATTTCACTTTGTTGGGATAAATTGTATCCAAGTGTAAATATATAGGTACTGTATGTTCTTTTGCTTTCAGCTATAAGAGCTGATTTACCATATGTGCATGTATGATATTTCTGTGCATACTATGCCAGTTCTTATTAAATCACAACTTTAAGGAGATAGTCATACAAGACAACTTTATCTAGTATAACTTCCTAAAGTTAGGACAGTGGTAAAAGAAAGAGGAGAAACACTCACCTTGCATCCACTGATAATATCATGACCCCAATGATTTGGTATACATTTTTCACATCTGTTTCCTGTAGTATTGGGAGGGCAGATGCAACGGCCAGTATGTGGGTCACAATTATTGCCAAGATGGGAACATTGACAAGCTTCATGGAAGAAGATTAAGAAAGACAAAGACAAGCATTTTAAAACATGGAATACATTACTCTACATATCCTGCAGAGAACAATTTTTGGCATTTGATACTATTATCTGTGAAAATTTATCCAATCATGGGCCAGTCAAATAATAAATCAGTGACATTCCATATGGTCATGGTGAGTACTGTTCCAGAAGAAAGAAGAACAAAGAAACGGATTTATATTTGAATTATTGTTCAAAATACTGCTCCAGAAGCATTAACATTTAATAATTTTGAATCTAACTCTCATTGAAGGCATTTCTAGCATGAAAGAGAGGAGCTACAGATAGACCTTGACTTATGATCACAATTCACTCCAAAATTTTTGTTGCTCAGTGAGTTTTATTCCATTTTACGACCTTTCTTGCCCTACATGTTAAGTGAGTCCCTGCAGTTGTTAAGTTAGTAACACGGTTGTTAACGGAATCTAGCTTCCCCATTGACTTTGCTCGTAAGAAGGTTGCAGAAGATGACTTCATAAACCTGGAACACTGCAACAGTCATAAATAAGAGCCAGCTGCCAAGCATCTGAATTTTGATCATGTGATCATGGGGGTACTGCAGTGGTCTTAAGTGTGAAAAATGGTCATAAGTCACTTTGTTCAGTGCCATTCTAACTTTGAATGGTCACCGTTCAACACACCGTTGTAAAGTCAATGGCTATTTGTATTGGTTTAGAACTTCCCTGTCTGCAGGATTCTAAGGTTCTTTCCTTCGGTCCATTTCCTACAGAAAGAGTCCTTTCTTCTTTTCTTTTCCCCCTCATTAGAGAAGATGGCTTTCTATCTTAGCATGTGACTTCCTTAAGATACCGTTGGGAACTTAAGCAATTATTTCTATATACCCTTAATGGGCTTTGTTAATCACACATTTAGGGATATATTCCCCAGGGAATGAACTTCAACCAGGGTTATTTTATTCCCCCCACTCAACAGTTGAATAGATGTCTACTTCTTATTCCAAATAGCAGCTTTTCGGAAATAAGAGAACATAAAACCTGCTATTCTTAGCATGCTAGCCGTTCATTTACCTTTTTTCTTAGAATGAATGAAATATAAAGAATAGTAATTCTGTTTTAAATATTTGCCAAGTAAGCAGACAACAAACCTATATCTTTGTGCTTAGCAAGAATCCCATAATAGCTTATAAGGAATAATTCTAAATAACTGCAGTAGAATTGGTTTGATGTTAAAAAAAAAAAAAAAACTGACCAAAATTATTATCTTAGGTTGGAGGCCACTATTTATTGTATTTTTGTCTTGTTATGGAATTTTAACTGGGCAATGTATTAATCTGTGAGGAAGAATCGGGGAAAAATAATGGACAGATAGTATTTTCAAATTGTCCACCAATTCTGCAGAGTTAATCCAAGTCTCTCTTTTCTCAATCCTTAAATCATATTTGTTTCTGCAAGATATAACAATTTGGATCATCAGTCTCCACAGTTTTATATATTTAAATTGGGATACCAGGCACTATTTCATAACTGAAAACGCAATTAACTTTAAAAATAAAATTCCACATGTAAACTCATTATCAGAGTGGTCTTCACTGAATAAAGAATCCCTACTTTGTTCTAATTTCAAATGCGTATTTTTCAAGGCTATTGGCATTAATATAACTATAAATTTCTCTGTGAAAATAAGATACCCATGATGGCTCTGTCTTGCACAAATCATTGGGACAAATAATTGAGTGGTAGGAAATTTAGATTCAGGGCTTTTAGACTTTCACATAGGTACAACAATAAAAGTTGATTCTTCAAAAACCCAATTCTGTTAACTCCAACCTAATTAAATAATAGCAGAAGATTCACACATTCAGAGTAGCTACATATTTTAATTTGTAAATTATATCCATGCCTATCTGCCTATTGCACAACGCAGGAATAGGAATATATCACACGTATACATAAACATACACAGAAGAGCCATATTGGTGTAGGCACCAGGCTAGAAACCAAGAAATGGTAAGTTCTAGTCCTGCCTTAGGCATGAAAGGTAGCTGGTGAATATGGGCCAGTCACTCTCAGTGCACAATGTCAGGCTCAGGTGACAAGCTAATCAGTCAATTCCTGACCAATGGATCAATATTTGGTTGATCTGAAAAAAATGGACCCTGCACATCCATGAAAATGGTAGGAAGATATACATGCACACATATACACATACAAACACATAGATATATATTTATTTATTTAGATAATTTATATGGCCACCCACTTACACACACCACTTACAATCAATCAATCAATCAATCAATCAATTCAATCAATTCAATCAAACGATCAATCAGAATAGAGTTGGGGGTTTTCTAGTCCAACTCCTTGCTCTAGCAGGAGATCCTATACCAGTGTTGACAAACCTTTTTGGCACCGAGTGCCGAAACGGGAGCGTGCATGCATGTGTGGGAGCACTGGAAAACGGAAGAGCAGTTTCCTACTGCGCATGCATGCATCGGGGAGCTAAACTTCTGGTTTCCAGCGTGCACATGTGCACTGGTCACCTGGGCTTCCGATTTCTGGAATGCATGTGCACATGAAGACCAGCTGGCCAGCACAGATATTCATGCTGGAAATTGGAAGCTCAGCTTCCCAGTGCATGCATGTGCACCGGGGAACTGCTCTTCCAGTTTCCAGGACTCCCACGTGCGCAAAGATCAGCTGGCTGGCATGCTGGAATCTAGAAGAGCAATGGGTGATGGCTGGTGTGCCTGGAAAGATGGCTCTTTGTGCCACTTTGGCACGTGTACCATAGGTTCACCATCATGCCCCTAAACCATTTCATACAGGTGGCTGTCCAGTCTTTTTTTTAAAAAAAACTTCAAGTGATTAAGCATCTATAATTTCTGATGGCAAACTGTTCCACTGGTTAATTGTCCTCAGTGTTAGGAAATTTCTCCTTAATTCTAGGTTTCTTCTCTTTTTGAGTGGTTTTCATCCATTGTTTCATGTGTTGCCTTCTGGTGCTTTGGAAAATAAGTTGACCCCCTCTTCTTTGTGGCAGCCTCTCAAATAATGGAATACTGCTATCATGTTATCCCTAGCCCTTCTTTTCTCTAGACTGACCATACCTAATTCTTGCAACCGTTCTTCATATGTTTTTGTCTCTAGGCCGTTAATCATCCTTTTTGATTAAGGACATCATTTTTGTCTCCAAGCCTTTAGTTGCTCTTCTTTGCACTTTTTCCAAAGTCTCAACATGTTTTTTGTAAAGTGGTGACCAGTTGTGTGGTCTTACATACACATATTGATTCACACATACAGAGAGAGAGAGAGAGAGAGAGAGAGAGAAGCACCATACAGCACCACAGATCCTACAGATTTTCCTCTACTAGACACAAACATGATCAATGCAATGATGAAATTTCCCAGAGTTAGTTCCTGAGCCAGCATGTGCTGTACACCTATATAATATATTTTCAACTCATATTGTTAGTGCTAAAACAAGATGGGGGAAGACTGACATTAAAGTCCATTTTTTTCCTTGCAAAGTAAAAATTGCACTTTGGCAAAGAAAACAAAGATAATCCTTGTGCACACAGCTTGACATAGATTTCGGGTTTTTTCAAGAACATTTCTATACTAGGCTCAATATGTTTTCTATATTTAGCTTTTCGTATGGAGCTCATATTCATAATGTTTGCTCTGCTCATTATTTTACTTTAATTTTAATTTACTTTTTAAAGAAAATATTACCTTGCAAGATAAAAAGAATTTTTTTAAAAAAATTCTTATTCTAGTTCATATAAAGGTAGCATAACAAGACTGGCTTTAAAATAAGCACAATTGTTAGAACTATTTCTCCTGATCGAATAGAGAACATCTAGGAATACACAATTATTAGACTCATTCAAGGACTTCTGTATGAACTTTATTAGAATCCAAGAAATGTTTCTCAAAAGCATACATTGTTCACCAGGAAAGAAAATGGAAAAGATCAGGATGTTGTATATTGCTGTTAGAACCTATTAGGACTGTGCCATTTTTGTCCATTTTGCACAGAATAGTGGTACCTATTCTACTGATGATTATTTTTGCTTGTATGCCGATGCCCTGTTTAAGATGAATCCATTAACCTTTAGTGCATCATTTATTTCCATCACTGTATCATATGAAAATAATGGAGGTTGATGGATCAAACATGGTCATTCAAACTGTGATAAATGGTTATAGAAAGTTTTCATAACAAAAAACAAAAAAACAAAAAACAAACAAAAAAAACCCCCAACAGCTCTATAGACCTGCAAGAGCCGCAAAAATGACAAATCACTTGTGTGGTTTTATGCTAAGTTCTTTAATACTAGATTTATCATTTATTTTTCATTTCATGTGTTTTTTTTCAGTGAATCCAAGAAATGACCTTTATTCTTACCAAATGCTGTCATGCTTGAACATTTACATGACAATAAACACACCTTTATAGGTCTACTCTTCCTTTACAACAGGGATGTCAAACTCGTGGTGCCCGGGCCAGATGTGTCACGTGCTGGCTCTGCCCCTACCCAGTTTAGTGAAGGGGGGAAAAGTCCCAATATATCACGTGACGCTGCCGTGATGATGTGAGTTTGACACCCCTGCTTTACAATATCTCTCAAGGAATTGAGTCATGGTTCTGAATATAATCTGCAGAAATCTTAAACTGCTTTTATCTCACCAACAAAATTTGCTTTCCACTAGTTAACAGAAGGATCACACTAAGTTCTCCCTCAATAGCCTTGAGGCTACTGTCAACCTTCAGAATAATCAGGAGGAGAATTCTCATCGCTCAGTGTTACAACAAAAAACTGGACATACAACAATTTGAATAGGAGGAGTCCTATTTGATGTTCTGAATATAGACTTCAGAGTACCAGACATGTTCAGCCAAGGTTTAATTTAGATTGCAGTCATATATGCAAGGTAGAGAAGGTCCCATTTAATTCAATTTTATTTAATTCTGAGTAGGCATGCAGAGAACCAGGCTCCCTGTTTAATAAAATAGCTTTCCATTCATATGTATTTGTCAATAAACATCACTGAAAATAACATATGGCTGAGCATATAGGATTGTGCTCTAAATACAGATCCATGGATTAGTTTAATTCTGATGTATGTCAGATTCATTTGTGAACCTTATTTTGTTTTTTGTTTTAGTTTCTCAATTGGGTACATTTTTAAAAAGAAAAAAGAAAAAAAATTCTCCTAATGCCTGCATTTAGTTTAATGAAAAGAAGGACTAGGGGTGACTAAGAAGGGTGACATCATGATAGCTGTGTACTATTGCAATATTTGAAAGGCTGCCACAAAGAAGAGAGGGTCAAGCTATTTTCCAAATGGACAAAGAAGAGAGGGTCAAGCTATTTTCCAAAGCACCAGAAGGCAAGGCAAGAAACAATGGATGGAAACTAATAAGGAGAGAAGCAACCTAGGACTAAGGAGAAGTTTCCTGATAATTAGAACAATTAATTAGTGGAACAACTTGCCTCCAGAAGTTGTGAATGCTTCAATAATGGAAGTTTTCAAGAAGGGACAACCATTTGTCTGAAATGGCATAGGGTTTCCTGCCTGAGCAGGGGGTTGGACTAGAAGACCTCCAAGGTCCCTTCCAACTCTGTTATTCTCTAATTTTTATGCATACTTTTCCCAATATGCTCAAGTAATACGTTTTTCTTTATTACTTCATGTATTTTCTCTCATAAATTATATTTATTTTTTCAAAAAAACCACTGATCCAGAACACATGCATTTTTACATTATATTAGCCAATACATGCAGTTTGTATGAATTCTTTTAGTTGACAGTGGCATTAAATATTGAAGAAAATGATTTAGGTGCACAATTATTCTTCTGTAAATTTAGAAGTTTGAAGATTTGATCAATTTTCCTATAGAAAATTGTACCATGGCAAAATTGTACCTTTCATGGGATGTACTATCGACAGATAACTGAGGTGGCTGACATTAGGAAATCCTACCAGTGGCTGAAAATGCCTGGACTAACAGATAGCACTGAGGCCCGGATCATAGCAGCACAAGAACAAGCACTAAGCAGCCAATCTATAGGAGCAGAGGTCTGTCACATTAAACAGGACTCGAGGTGTGGACTGGCAGAGAAACCTCAGAAACAATCCAAGACATAGTGGCAGGGTGTAAGAAGCAGAAAGGAACATCATGCGTGGCACAGATATAACAAGGGTCCCCAACCTGTGGCCTGTGGCCCAATAATAGGCTGTGGGCTAATTGCCACCGGGCCGCGTGTATGACTGGCTGGTTGTGCACCTCCACCCATGTACCCAGCTCCACTCACACGTCACTGCGAATGTTGCAAGTGCTTGTGCAACACGCATAAATGCACTTACCCCTTCCACAAAATCATTCCTGCTCCCCCGCTCCCGCTTTGGGCAACCAACGCAGAAAGGTTGGGGAACTTTGGACTAGAACCTCCCAAGTCGAGAAGGGAGATGTCACAGAAGGTTGTGTGACTTCCAGATCCAGATGGACAGGCAGTTACTGGCCAATCAACTAAATATCAAGGCAGTAGACAAGGCCCAAACAATAGCAGTGATGATAAATGTGGTTGTGGTTGTGCCAAGTGACAGCATCTTCAGGAATAAGTATGAGAAACTGGAGTAATTCTAAGGCCTGAAGAAGGAACTAGAGAGGATGCAGAAAGCAAAGACCAAAGTGGTTGCAGTGTAGTAGGAGCACTCGGGACTGTGGCTCCTAAGCTGGGAGAGTGGCTCCAGCAGATCCCAGGAACCACATCAAAACTCTCTGTCCAGAAGAGTGCAGTGTTGGGAACAGCTAATATCCTGCACATACTCTCAAGCTCCCAGACCTCTGAGATGGAGGAAGCCACATACCACCCATAGGGGTGAGGAAGGAATTTTTAAAATACAGTTGCTCCTTTTCTTCTCTTTCCTCAGTTCATTCTTGCTGTTTTTTTAATATATGTATTTTTAGTGCTTTGTCTAATAAAAGGATTTATAATCAGAATTTAAAAATGCATAACATATACATATATTAAAATTAGTAATTTAATATACACTTGGATCCTTGGAAAAAGTTCTTTTCATCTTATGAGAGCACAACCCTTATTTGCTATTCATTAAATCACCACTGTCCACTTTGTTAACCTTTTTTATTTTCAATTTTTTTTTTGCTCTTTAATAAGGTAACTTGAAAAAAAATGTGTTAATGAACAACAAAAAAAGAAACAACAAATGAACAATTGAGTGAGTTTTGAAGCACTTCTTTCAAATCAGTTTAGAAGGGTTCATCACGCCAATAATTATATTCTGATCTGAACATCAGCTAGAGATAGTTCCTATTACAATGTCTTAAGATCTAATTTCTTGAGCAGTATGATCTAAAATACGATCATACATCAATAATATAGGTCAGCGCTGGATAAATATAGCAATTATTTTTAAATAATAACTCTAATATAAAGTGGACCTTTATTTTATTTTACAGTAGATATTAGAAAATGTAAACTGCAAAGGAAATAATTTCCGAGCAAAGGAAAGAATTTCAATGAATGGCATACTGTTAAGAATATTGAACATTATATTCAGCACACTTAATGTAATTGCAGCATCTGAATTCTTTCAAAGGGAACCCAAACTAATCATTCCTTGCTTAGACATTATGTTCTCCTTTCTGTTCTACCTAACTCAGCAACCTGTGCATAGAATCATTATAGAACTCTTTTCATTGTTTGTAACTTCTCATGCCCACATTTTGCCCTAAATAATACGATGTCTGCTTGATAGTTATATAGTTTAATTGCATAGGTTTTATTTGCTTTTAAAAATGTTATGATTGTCTTGCATGTCTGAAAATACTTTGTCCAAGTTTTAAAATAAAATTAAAAACTTTCTTATGTAAAACCAATTTTGCCTAGAGTTAAATTCCATAGTAAAAATGATGCCTATTGGAAGACCATCTTGAAACACCCTTCCCTTCCCACAAAGTTATTAGCTGTTAAATACAAACTTGATTATATACATACGGGTGCATCCTCCTTCCTCGAAACCATAAAATCCATGAGCACAATGGTCACATTTCTTTCCTCCAACACCTGGTTGACAGTGGCATTGTCCGGTCTCATCACAGTCAAATGATTTTGATCCAAATGAATTACAATTGCAAGGGAGACATCCTCTTGATGACTTCACACCAAAGGTACCAGACTGTCATAATAGAGGTAGGGAAAATCAATTAGCAGAAATAAAAACAAGGGGATAGAAAAGAGGGAGGAACAAACAGATTTGAAAAGCTAAAGGTAGAAAGGAATGACTTTACTTTTTTTTCTAACTTAGACAACCAAAATTAGAACAGATAAACACTGTCAGTTCCACTTATAGCCACATGACATCACATGCATATTTTATATATTTTAAAGTTGTATACCTTCAGCCTAAAATACATTTGTAAATGTCCAAATGTGAAATTCAAATCAATCCATTTTGAATTTTATGAACTCAAATATGTACATGAAGTCTCAATAATATATCTTTGTTAAATACCACAATGCAAAAGCTTATCTCTTATTCTTTTTTTGAAGTTTCTGTTACAATAAAAACATTTTACAAAGATACCTGTATCTTATGTAAAATGTTGCCTTTAAGGAGTTTGCAATAGCTCCTTGTGTTACCATTACAAGGATTCAATCAAAGCATAAACATATGCACCAGTCCACAGAATACATCAGACCCTTATTCTGCCTTAATTATGGGTCTGCTTGGCATCCTGATCATCCAGGTAAAGCCTGAATCTGTTTCTTGATAGGAAGCCAGGTTAAAATAATAAACATGCACATTTTATAGACATTTCTACTTTTCAGTATATTGGGATGATTGCTATATTTAGCAGTGAGAGGAAAAGCTTCAGTGATGCAATTAAGGTTTAATTAAATACTCTTATCCTCTTATGTTACCCTCTTATCTCTTCTCATGATGCAGAAAAAGGCAAAAAAAGAAAAGAGAGAGAGGGAGGGAGGGAGGGAGGGAGAGAGAGAGAGAGAGGGAGAAACAAACCAAAACCAAAGTTGAACATGCTCAAGAGTAATTCAGAATAACTCAATGAATCCAGGCATAGTTAGCATGCAACTTTTAAAAAAATAGTTGGATGTTAAGTCCTGTTTAAAGGCTGAAAATAAGAAAATAATTTCCCTTTTAGAATAAAATTCTTTGCTACAAGATTCTGGTTTCCCTTGTGTGAATTTTCTTTTCAAATAAACCAATAATCCTAGAGATCCACAAATTTATGCCATAAATAAACAATAAACACACAAACACATACAAGAGAGAGGGGAGGGAGGGAGGGAGGGAGGGAGAGAGAGAGAGAGGGAGAGAGAGAGGGGGGAGAGAGAGAGAGAGAGAGAGAGAGAGAGAGAGAGAGAGAGAGAGCGCTTTGGATCATTTTCCTCAATAAATCAATGAACAAGTACAATGATTTTGACTTTTTTGTTTAATTGGATTCTCTTTATCTAGTTTAAGGAGCAAAGATCACATTTTAAGTCATATTTATGGAGAACTGTTGAAAATCCAATTTTTAAAAATACCTCTGTCTCTGTTAACTAAAACTACGTTTTATCCACTGTGTTCACATGAACGTAGTAAATAATCTAATAAATTTCATCTTCTCTTTAATACAGGTAATCCTCAACTTCAACAGTTAATTTAGTGACTTTTCAAAGTTACAACAGCACTGAAAGACGTGACTTATTATTGTTTTTCACGCTTACGACTGCTGCAGCATCCCCAAAGTCACATGATCAAAATTTGGATGCTTGGCAATTGGTTCATATTTATGACAGCTGTAGAGTCCCGGGGTCACATGATCACTTTTTGCAATCTTCTGACATGCAAAATCATGCCAGATTCACTTAACCATCATGTTACTAACTTAAAGACTGGAGTGATTCACTTGACAACTGTAGCAAAGGATGGTGGTAAAACGGGACAAAATTCCCTTAACAAATGTCTCACTTAGCAACAGAAATTTTGGGCTCAATTGTCATCGTAAGTCAAGGACTACCTATCTAAAGGGTTCCTACATTCAAAACAAGCTTAGTTCCAATGATGACTTCCAAGAAGCTTTGGAACTACAGCTAAAATAGCAGATTCTATCCATCCCACACTCATGATACAACCAGCATCTTCTAAAATAAGAAGAGTTTCAAACAGAGTTTCATTGCAAAGTGAAACTGCAGGAAGATCTGCCATTCAAAATAGAAGACCAAGAATTTCCTTTGGGCACCTTTAAACTCTTGGTTTGGTATAAAGTAGCTCAAGGGATTGTGGTCGGTTGAGAAGAAATGCATTGTTTCTTTTAATACATATGCCAGAAATATTGTTATTTCTGACTTGTAGCTCCCTATGCTTTAGAGCATCACCGCAAGTGCTTTAAAAATATCTTGCAGAAAAGCATATAAATGCATTTAGCAGTGAACAAACATGTCTGTTCATGTTACTTGTAGCAAAAGGTCAGCAGAAGCAATGATTGCCTAGGGAATCACAAGAATCCGCCTATATCTATGTACTGCAGGGGCAGATCAGATCAGGGAGTTCATTTAGGGTTCATCAGATTCCCTGTTCCACATCCTTTGAATTCTGCTACAATATTTTAACACGAAGATGTAAAATTAAATGGAAAGCTGACAAGCTGAAAAACAAAGCACCAGTCTCTATCACATTTTACTTACAAAAATATTTTACGTCTTACAAGACTCAACAGCAGTGTCTCTCAACTTTTATTAACTGTCTGGGAATTTCTGGGAATTGAAGTCCAGATACCCTCACATGGCCAAGACTGAGAAACACTGCTCTAAAGCATTATTTGGGGAGCATCTTACCAATATGTGTGGTAATAAAACGCCAATCATTTCATTATAATGTGTCCAATTTCTCAAAAGGAGGATATATCTCGTTCATATTTTTTTAAAGAAAAAAATGCAATTGTATTGGATCATTTCAGAAAATGATCTTATTTCTTTGTGTATTAATGGTGTTAACTTTGTGACTAAAATTGGCTATAAAAAGGTAAAGGTTCCCCTCGCACATACCTGTATGTGCTAGTCGTTCCCAACTCTAGGGGGTAGTGCTCATCTCTGTTTCAAAGCCAAAGAGCCAGCGCTGTCCGAAGATGTCTCTGTGGTCATGTGGCAGGCATGACTAAATGCCAAAGGCGCACAGAATGCTGTTACCTTCCCACCGAAGGTGGTCCCTATTTTTCTACTTGTATTTTTTACGAAGCTTTCGAACTGCTAGGTTGGCAGAAGCTGGAACAAGTAACGGGAATTCACCCCGTTACGTGGCACTAGGGATTCGAACCGCTCAACTGCCGACCTTTTGATCGACAAGCTCAGCATCTTAGCTACTGAGCCACCACATCCCTTCAAAAAATTGGCTATACTATATATTAATTTAAAAAGTACTGTTGTGGTGTGTTTGTAGAAGGAATTCCTTAAGCATTTGGGTAGAGGCTCTGTTCCCAGAAGATTATAATTCCATCATTATAATTTTCTCAGCCTTGTTTTGAAAGTTGACAGGACATTCATTTTCTTTTCAGGGTTTTGGATAGGTTGTTAATGTAGTACTTTCCAGCACAAACACATGCCAAAATGCAATGCATGCAGAATGTATCATGTTTTATTACCACAGCAGAAGACTTGAAAGCACCCCTTGGACACCCACTTGCAGTGGGAGAGCCCCATCTTTGATGGGGTGCTTTTGTTTGTTGAGAGTTCGACGGCTTCCCTTTCCGGATATACACCTGCCTGCTCAGTTCACACCGTTTACCAGCAAATCCAGATTTACAAATACATCTCCCTGACACATCACAGTTCAAAGACATGGATCCTACTGGACTGCAGCCACATGGAATGCAGAACTGCTTTTCTGGAGCCCAAAAGTAAGTGGACTTTTGAAGAGGAAGAGGGGAGGAAAACAAGTTAAGAAGTGAATGTATACGAAATGGCAGAATAGTAGATAACATGAGAATAAAAGTCAGAAATACCAAAGATTTGTAGAGCTAAATCTCAGGCTCAATCATATTATTATTACAGCATATTTTCTATACTAAAAGCATTCATTTTTACTTATAAAACCAAGCAAATGTTGCCATGAATGATTTCCAATAGGATTTGTTTTCATATACATCACCTACAATAAGAGGCTTCCTTGAAATTTCAACATTTTGACAGAGCTATTTGGCAAACATTAGTAAGAATTCTGGAAACCATATTTAAAAATTTTGTTTTTAAAGTTCTGGAATACTGATGATTCCTTCTTGCACTTCTAGCTGTTCAATTTTAAACAGCCATACAGGAGATGTGGACAAATGTCTAGTAGAAACAAACATTGATATTCCCTAAAACACTCATGCTTTATAATTACTCTCTAATTTCATAATTAGTCTCTAAACTAATTTATCTGTTTATTAGCTCCAAGAAATACTTGGTTGTTTGCTCTAGCTATTTTATAATATTTTATTCTACAGTGCTTCAAGGCCCAATATCAAGAGCTTTAAGCATTTATATTTCATGAGGAAAAAAAATATAAGTACTGTATATCATTAAGATCAAGATGGATGTGTTCTAGGCATCTTCACTGATGAGGAGCATATCAGTAATTTAATATTAAATGCTTAATGAACTTTCTGCTCATCACAGTATTGTCAGGATTCAGAAAGGCATTGGAGTTATATTCCTTATTCTTATTTCCTTATTTATTCTCTATTTTTGTATCCGGGAAAAGAAGATTAGATCGAATCATACATTCTCTATAGTACAAAGAGTTTAAACTCTAAAATCTTCTCAGCAAATATTTCCTAAGAGCATCCGATGAAAGGCATGTAAATACATTTTATATATACATAGAGATATGTAGCATTTTATATATTGGGTATATCAAAATAGACATCTCCATGGCATAGTTCTGCTGAAAGTGCAAATATCTGCTTTTAACTCATATCACAGGTTCATGTCTGGAGAATCCAGGATGATCGCCATTGCTTGTATGGTTAGTTACAATACATAGAAAGGCCTTTGCTATAAAGGAAATATGCATAAGATTGCACAGTTAGCACTTCCCTCCATCATAGTGCTTTCTGGATGAATGGTATTCCATCTCAGAAAAAAACAGAAAAGGTATTTTTATCACACCACAGAGAAAAATATATCTGCCTATTCAGCTAGTTGAACATTTTAAAAAACAAGTAAACTCTTATGTCAATATTTTTAACGAAAATTATTCCTTGCCCTTTTGAGAGCGCAAATAAAATAATCATGATATATTTATTTTGTTTTAGATTCTAAAAGTGGATAGATTTTAATTAATTTATTTAGCAAACAGAAGTGTTCCAGAAACACAATGAAGACTAAGATTTTAAGACTGAAAAGAAAGTAACGTAACGTAACTTGCCATGTGTGTAAAAGTACCAGTGGCATTTTATGTATTTAGAAAAGTTCTATTCCATAAAAGATGGAAAACAGAACAATTAAGTCTGCATCAGATTCTGGTGTCTTACCTTACACTGATTACACTGACGTCCGAGAACATTGGGCTTGCAATGACATTGTCCAGTCTTAGAGTCACAGACTTCTGAAAATGAGCCATTGATATTGCAGCTGCAGGCTTGAGGTAGACAAGAACAGGTTGGAATGAGACAATAATGAACATCCATAGCACACATACATTTTGTACTGTATACATAAAACATTTGCTGGCAATCTTTTGCAAGAGTTTAGTCATCTAGCTCCTGTAACATTTTAAATTATCTTACGCTAATGAACAGAAGGCTAGAAAAGATCAACTTCTGGAGCAGGGGATGCTCATAAATTACAAATCAATTCCTGCTTTATGATTTACAGCCTGTCACCCAGCTAATCTCCACAGTTCTTATACAAGTAAAAGACTCTAGAATACTTAGCAAGGGAATAAAGAGGAAAATTGTTTTCTGTCATTTATCATCTTTTAAAAGCCGAAGAAGCAGAACTAACCCATAAAGACACAAATCTTCATTTACTGGTAGCTTTCAGGTTATAAAAAAACTAACAAATTGAGTCAATAATCTGATCTATGCTCAGACTAATGACACCTTTTGTATCAGACCCTTTGATGGCCTATAGAAGTTATAGTTTACTCAGTTTAATAAAGCAACCAGCATTTGAGGCAGCCCAACATATGTTCTTGTTTTTCCTAAATTAGAGTGAAAGGAAAGAGGAACTGTCAAATAATATCAAAGTTCAAATAAGTTTTTCAACGTCAGCATTTGTAAGATGTTTGTACATCAGCTCCCAGAATTCCTCAACCATTATGCATGATAGTTGGGGAATTCTGGAAGTTGAAACATCTTAAAATGGCTGAAGTTGAAAAACTCTAGTGTAGTACCTTTACATTCATGGTGGAAAATGACAATTTGCACTGGTCTGACCTATGGATTTCCTCTTCAGTTCAAAAAAGTGTAAAATATTATTTAAATATTAAATGGAACATATATGACCATTCACTAAAGACCTTTTCACATTACTTTTTGGTCCTTGAGTAGATTTAGTTCTCAGAATAAGGTTCTTCCTTATTAGCTTGAAGTAACTTCTCATTCCAAATGTTGCTTATGCATATTATAAGAGAGGGGTTTTCTTAAAATGAACCTTAAATATATTATACTCTTAAAAAAACTGACATTTGCTATGGAAAGTAGTTTTTTCTATGGATAACATAATCTATCAATCAATCAGGATGTGGAATCAATTGTTTATTTATAGATCATTTATAGATCTATAAATATAGATTATTTATAGTTTATTTATAGATCAAAAATCATTCATTTTTGTTATGAAATTCAAAGCAATAAAAATAAAATGTTTATCTATGGTTAAATGTAGATGATTAGTTGAACTGATATAAATGAACATGTCTGCCATATGTCTGCCATGAGTCATGAATAATTTGAGAATTTTAGATCCTAAAATACATGTCTCAAATTGTGTATGGCTTATTCTGATGGGTTTATCTATGAGTATATGTGATAATATTTGTTTAAATACTTGTTTAAATTACCCATATATTCCATATATATTTGCAAATAAGCCAATGACCACTGAATTTTTAACCAAAGTTCCATGAAAAATGGATAATCCATACATTATCTAAGGATAAATCAACTGGCAAAATTAAAACTACTTGTACGTCTGTATCTGTAAAATAACCTCTTAGACATCTGAATCTGTGAAAAATGTTGAGTATTTCAACTGTGATTCAAACATCATCAACTTCAGACAACAGCTGTGGTTGCAACAAATGATCAAGGGAAAACTTAAAAATGGACAGATGAGAATATCACAGAAACAAATATAGGCAGAGGTGAGTATCTCTAGGATTTTGTTTTATTTCCCAGGCTTTATTTAGAGCCGAGGTGGCGCAGTGGTTACAGCGCAGCACTGCAGGCTACTTCAGCTGACTGCTAGCTGCAGTTTGGTAGTTCAAATCTCACTGGCTCAAGGTTGACTCGGTCTTCCATCCTTCTGAAGTCGGTAAAATGAGGACCCAGATTGTTGTGGGCAATATGCTGACTCTGTAAACTGCTTAGAGAGGGCTGTAAAAACACTATGAAGTGGTATATAAGTTTAAGTGCTCTTGCTATTTATTTCCACAATATGTAAAACTTTAAAAGGTAAATGAAAAAAGGAACTGGTTTGATAGAAGTCATGTTGGGGAGTGTCATACTCATTTTGTCTGTTACAAAACTTCCCAACTATTTATTCAGAGCATATGATCAACAAATTGCTCTGAATTTCCTGCTATGTTCTGAGTCCTTTTATAGATTAGCCAAAAACTATAGTTCAGGTAAGGATTAGTGATACTGTATTGTTTCAAATTCATTTTCATCTAGTTTCTTATTTTTAAAATTTAAATTCATCCTACCTTCTTATACATTAGAATGTGATTGGTTTTAAGTAATTTTTAAGTATTTTTGTTGCATCATCTATAGTAAATTCGTGCAGTTCCCTGCAAAACCTTTAACATTATTATTAACTTTTTCACTTATTTATTTTACTTCCTGGCAAAACACTTAAAAACACTGAAGTAGATCCACCTTGCCAAAAATCTGGCACCAATACTTAAGTTTGTTTATCCTAAATAACCTAGGATCACTTCCAAAGAAGGCATGCTAATCTTTGAAAGGAAGTACTCACTTCAAATACTAGTTTTACCCTATTGCAATAATTAGAGAAATTGTTTAAATTATTTTTGTAGCCTCAGTGACTTTATGCTTCCAACTGGTTTAGCAATGTTTGTTTCACACTACAATACCCCAGCTTCTCAACCTCCAACATACAAAAATGACATACAACAGGACACTTCACACACTCTTCCTCACAAAGATATACTTCAATTGTGATTAATTTTACAGGGGTGATTCATTCCCAAACACTCTCTAAAAATGAAAGCAATCAGTTTTTATAAATGTGCAAACATATATTCATGTACAATGTTTTATCTGTGTTTTTAGTTCCTTTGCCTTATTGCAGCGGGCACTTCCAAAAAGGGATTAAAGCACAGTACCATAATGAAAGGGGAAATAAAGACTGTGGTCTCCAAGAATAATGTACAATTGAATATAATAACTTTCCATGATGGAAAGAAAGTCAAAAACTCACTGAAACTGAAGTACAGAGAATAGAAGAGTAAGGGTCATATCTGTAAAAATATGGATAATATGTGTATTATCCATATATGTGTAAAAAATATGTGTAAACAAACCAACAATTCATAACCACTAGGCTATTAACATGCTATTGCGTGTGTGTAACCAACAAGACAATCTGAATGGCCCTGCTTTGTGTAATATGGATTTACTCTTTGTAATGCTATGCAAATAAATGCACGTAATGTCTGACACACTCATGAGATGTGCCTACAGGCAATGAATGCATTTTGACAGGAAAAGCAAGTTTCCAGGACTTACGTTGACATTTCTTTACATCAAGAGCATCTCCGAAATACCCGTCAGCACACTTCTCACAGTACTGGCCTGTTGTACCTGGCTTACATTTAAGACAAGCTCCAGACAAGCTGTCACAGCTGCCAGGAATGGAGAAGTCAAGGTTGTCATTACATTGGCAAGGCTGGCACAATCCCCCTGGTTTTGAAGGTTGTCCAAAATAGCCTTCTGCACACCTAGGGCGACAGACAGATCAGTTCAAACTCTTACTTTGGCCTGTTGGTATAAAACAATGATTACAGTTTTGTGGCCCTTAGGAAGCACTAAAAATAGCTTGATTTGGATACTCTGGATATTCCTCATTTAAAAACAAAACAAACAAACAAACAACAACAACAACAACAGACTATAATAGCAAAATTATCAGGTGAAATACTGCCAGCTATGCTTTGCGTTAGATAATAATGTGGAAGGAGGAAAATAAGAAGGGGCTATGCCATAAAAATTAAAGATAAACAAAATCACAGTCAGAAATACCATCTTTGCATTGAAGTTTATGTGACACCACCTAGGTACCTCCTAGGTACCACCTACAAGGGCACAATACCATAACTTACTTAGAAAACTGCTATTCTCTTCCTCAACATAAAAATCCCTGTTTAAGAAGGAACCTAATAAACTCTGCAAAATGACAAGGAAGTAGAGTATATGCATAATAAATCTATATCTCTATCCATACTAAAGACTGTTTCTGAATTATACATGTATGCAAATCCAATGCCTTACTCTGAATATGTTTAGGATAGTAGCTAAACTTCTCTTTGGACTCCTACCACAAAATGAGCGTATCTGTAATGTTTAGAAGGATAGAGGAAAATGTTAACGACCAGGTCATATGAATCCTGTTCAATGATCAGTTTCAAAGAAGGTTGATAGGGCAGAAGACAAATGGCTGCATAGGACTATAGTCTCCATGACTGGTAATATATAACAACACACAGTTAGAAACTCAATCTTATGCTTAGAGCCTTAGTCTGCTTCTTTTGTTCTTAAATTACATAGAAGCATAGAACAAATGTTCCATGTGGCCAACGAAGTATGATTGCAACAAGTATATTGGAACAATGCAGATTCCTCCAATTAATACTCATTATTCTCTTTGCTTATCTGGTTTTGTTACATTTTTTTTCCGTTAGCCTTTTTCTTTCATCTGATAATGCCAGCAATTTTTTTTCAAAGCCTATTGTAATAACAGCACCCCAAGGATGTGTGGAATGCATGAACTTCTAATCATAACTCACTCTTCAACAAATGACAATCCACTTTATATTGCTCTTTGGCACTCTGCTACCTAAATTTAATACAAACTTTTTTTCTCTTGGCATTCTACCAATAGGTCTATATGCCTATTCAAGCATTCCATTTGAGCAAATTCTCCTAACAGAAGACCCTACTTTGATATCTTCCAGTTCAACTTGGGAAGTGGAGGCATTACAGTTGTTAGGTTCTCCTTACCTCTCAGAATTTCAAACCCTCTAATCTATCCTGCCTAGCTTTACTAACCACCATTTTATTTTCCTTTTCATCTACTATGCTAACATTCATGGAAAAGAAATTAATGTAGAAAATGAAGTATATGATATTAGCAGGAAAAATAGGGTATTGTTATCAGGATGCTTATGAGGAGAGAAAAAACACAGGCATTTTGAAAGGGAATGTAGATATATCCCGGATATTTACAGGATAGCCTTCTGCCACCGATAGCCTCCCACTGACCAATTCGCTCCTACAAAGAGGGTCTCCTCAGGGTGCTGTCGGTCAAACAGTGTCGACTGGTGATCCCCAGGGGGAGAGCCTTCTCTGTGGGAGAACCCACCCTCTGGAACGAACTGCCCCCGGGGCTGCGTATGATTCCCGACCTGCGCACCTTCCGCCGTGCCCTTAAGACCCTTTTATTCCAGCAAGCTGGCCTGGCCCAAGAAGGTTCTACAAATTGGGTATTTAAATTGGTGGGTTTTAAATCTGGGGGCCAAACTGTTTAATTACTTTTAAAAGTATTTTAAATTTTACATCATGTTGTTTTATCATGGCTGTGTACCGTCCTAAGTCCTTCGGGAGAAAGGCAGTATAAAAAACTGAATAAATAAATAAATAGTTATAAAAAGACATTGTTCATATTTTTCTAAGTTTTTAGCATCAGTTATATCAAGAGCAATCCTAATCTACTAGAAAGTACTTATTTCCTCTGACAACTATAAAGTCATTCCCTTTCTAAAGTTGATGTTGTGACTTTTAGGTTAAATCACTCAGTATTAATTCACAAAGAATCCGATTAAACTATTCAGAAAGGATACGTGGGAAATAATAATTATTCCACATGAATGAAAGGAAATTATTGAGCTGCATATGATGATTTCTGAAATAATTGAACACTAGCCATTTCTAAAGAGCAGCAAGATCCAACTGTGCTTGCTTTTTTGAACACCATAGCTTAAGAAAAGCTATAGAATATAAACTTAAGCAAGGATTCTTGGATGTGGACCTGTCAGGCACTTTGAGCCTAAAAGGTGATGCAAGTTGCAACTCAGTTTTCCTCAAGGAAGTTCTTTGCATTTTTAACGCACTTTTAGAGGCCTCTTCTAGATTTTGTAAATATCAGAAAAGGCCTCTGAGATTGCTCCTGTGAAGATCAGAGAGAAGCAAAATGCTTGCTTCACTCTTAGAAATGAGAGAGTTGTATTACTTCACAAAGCAACTTTGAGTCAGAGTGGGTTTACTCAAATCTAGATGGAAAAGGAATACAGAGTACAGAATAATAGAGTTGGAAGAGACCTTGGAGATTTTCAAGTCCAACTCCTGCTCAAGTAGGAGACCATATACCATTTCAGACAGTCTTTTCTTAAAAGCCTCCAATGATGAAGCACCCACAACTTCTGAAGGCAAGATGTTCCACTAGTTAATTGTTCTCATTGTTAGGAAGTTTCTCCTTAGTTCTAGGTTGCTTCTCTCCTTAATTAGTTTCCATCTATTGATTCTTGTCTTGTCTTCCAATGCTTTGGAAAATAGGGGATAATAATTTCAAAGTGTAAATATAGACACACTGCAAAGGTTTTTATAAAATTTTATAAAGGGTCCACAACAATATTATGTTTGAAATTTACACGTAATTTTTGCTTAGTGACAGGTCACCTGGTGACCATTTGAAGTTTCAATGGATACCTGCCCAAGTACAACCAAAGATACTTATGACCTAGATTTGAACTTCTGATGTCTGCCCCCCAGTGGTCAAATGTTTGCATTTTGAGCACTCAGAAACTAGCTTGCATTTACAGCCATTTGCAGTGTCCCGCGGTTGTATGGCTGTGATCTACGGGACTTTTTTTGCCAGAAACTGGTGTTTGTTTCCATTTTCTAGTAAAAAAAAAAAAGCCCATTGTGAACAATAGTTTCACTTAACAACCATAACATTTGTTTTGACTGCCTCAAAAATAATTTCATAAAATTGGGTTGGTCACTTGCTTAATGACTGGCACAATTAACCAACATAATTCTGGCCTCAATTCTGGTCTTAAATCAAGGACTACCTGTACCACAGTCACTTCCATGTTTTTCTCCATCTTCTGCTAACTTTTCCTGCTTTAGAAATTTCTGAAAGTTTCTTGTTTTCCGTACATTAAAATAAAATCATGTCAGTGGTCTCTGATTCTTCCCTGAAATAAATTCCTGCCAGTTATCTTTGAGAGCTTCTAAATTCAAAAATCTCAACCTTTGCTGAACATGCATTGACCCATTCATCTCCAGCTCCACTGTAACACCTCAGATGTTCTTGATGAGACATGAGAACTGAATTAGAGCAAAGGGATGGGGAGAAGAAGAAAGGGGGGAAAAAGAGAAGCCCACAGAGAGAGACAATACTTCAAGTACAAGCCTTAGGGTATAAACATGGAAATACTAAGGAGACCGTTGAGAGAAAAGGATGGCAACAAAGGCAGAAACGTTCCACATCTACCAAAGGAGAAATGATATCAACTTAGGATACAGTGAGGAAATAGTTACAGAACATAAAAGGACATCTGGAATATGAAATGATGGCCCTCCATCAAAAGACAAGAAAAGATGAAGCAGCAGCAGAAGAAGAAATGGGCAATTGTCACTCCAGATAAACACATATAAATGTAGCCCGGTAATGTATAAGGATTTGGCAAGGGGTGAAAAAAACACTTGAAAAAGTAACACTCATAAAGTCAGTTCAAGTACTGAAGAGGAATCATTGTGGTTCCAAGGCAAAATTAATGAAGAACACTTCATGATAATTTCTAAATTAGTTAGTTTAATAGCTACACATGACAGAGGAGCACTTGCATGCTAAAACACGAAGAGATTCCATGCAAATTCTGAAGTGAATACTCACTCTCATTTAATAGCTTCTATAGAAGGCTTTCTAAATACACACAAATGCAAGTGCCTTGAGCATTTTTATGCAATTTGTAACCATTTAAAAAAAGCAGAGCAGTTTCTTGCTTTCCATGGATGGTACTTGCGGATGGAAATTGCAGTGACCTCCACGTTGACCAACTTATAAGTAAGTACTTTTCAGCTGATTTGGTTCTAACATTTATTAGCTTCACTTCTCTCAGGTTTGAGAGAGGCCAGCAGAGAGGAAAGAGGGACAGAAATAGCATTCAGAAGTGACAGTAAGAGTGATAAGTGAATGAATATGTAAACCCTTCTTGTAGCAGATGGATTAGGCCAGATATAGCACAATATAGACTTTCTGTAAATGCTGAATCTTTTGATTCAGTTCCCAGGTTTCCTGTTAATGAAGGGTAGCATATGGCCAATTGAATATACTTTCTAAAATTTTCCTCCTTGCTGTTAGACTGAAGGAACATTCTATATTTGTTTGTACTTCTTTACATGAATTGCAATTCCTCAAATTTCACATAATGAAGCAGGTATTCTAGTGCAATGTTTCTCAACCCTGGCAGCTTTAAGATGCATGGACTTCAGCTCCTCATGCTGACTGGGGAATTCTGGAAGTTGAAGTCCAAGCATCTTAAAGCTGCCAGGGTTAAGAAACACTGTCCTAGGTAGATTCATTTTTATGTCCTTTAAAAAAAATAGTGATTTACCATTTTAATATTTGTAGAGATTCTACGCATGTTCTAATCTTTCTCCTTATAAGCCAGTTTTATAGGAACTGTGGAATTACACTGATGAGAAGTATGAAAAAGAATACAGGGCAGAATGAAAAAGATTTTGGATGAGAAAACAATGCACATAAGAGAATGATTGTTGCAAGAAATAATAAAAGATTGTGCATAATGTATATACGGATAAAAAGATAGTTGCAAAGAACTATAGCAAAGAACAATTAAAAGAGGGAAGATGTAAACCAATTTTGATAAAAATATAAAATTATTTGGAAGTAAGACTAAGGTCCAAAAAAGAAGATTTTACTACAGCGAAGAGAATTGAAAATAAATGTGAAGAAAGAATTTATGATGAAATTGAAATGACACAATGCTGGAAGGAGTATTTTTTTTTAAAAAAAAATGCATGAGAATGATGACAATATGTTGAAGACCTGAAACAAGTTTTACAAATGTTAATGTCAAACGAAAAAAACCCGATGCCCTCGAAATCGAAAATGCTGTGATGATCTTGGAAAACAGTAAAGTTGCAGGCATAGATGGTACAACTGTTAAAATATCAATGTGGTTTGCTTAAGAAGTGGTTGCACAACATGTTTAATGTTTGATGCGTGCATCTCTATCTGACATTCAGAAGAACCTGTCATTGTTCTGCTATACAAAAGAAAAGGTAGGAAGAAAGAATGCAGATTGACAGGGAAATTAGTTTGCTAAATGTGCTTAGGAAATTTTTGGCATAATTTTAATCAAAAGAATGAGAGAAGACAATGATGAGAGAACGCAATGAGAAGACATTGGCAAAACTTGAAAAGGGTAACTTTAGCCAGGCAGGGGTTGTGTAGATTATTTTATGCTTGTCGATTTAGAGAAATTATATGATAAAGTGAATAGGTTTGAATTATGGAACATTTTTCTGAAAGTCGTTTGGCCAGTGTAATTAGAATGATATATGATGCAAACAAAATATTATGAGAATGAATCAAATGCTTGGCAAATGGTTCAGCACTGAGGAAAGAGTAGGGCAAGATGGGTAATGGCTACTGAATATGTTGACGCATAAAGTATACAGAATGTTTGTAACGTTATGCTTATGATGTAGCAGAAGAAAATGTTTGTATGTATGTATATTTGTAAAGCTATGCCTTGAATAATTTGTAGCAAAGAACAGATTCTGTGACCCAACAAGAAGTAAAAATCTGAAAATTAATGAAGCGAAACAATATTTCTTTAAAAGAATTAATTCAGGAAAAACAAGCTTGAAGAAACAAGGTTGAGCAAAAATACTAAAGGGAATGAAGTTTTAAGTTAATTACATGTGACTTTCCTTATGCCTTTGCTTGAGAAACCAGAGAGTGCCATCAGAGATAGATAACGGAATGATTTGCAAGTATGAAGGTTAATCTTAATATAATGTGGATATCCCTGACCAATAAGCAGTTACAGAGCATAAGAAGTAGAAGAAGAAGGACAGTTTTTTTATATAGTTTTTTTATAAATGCCGTATAGCTCTTTAAGTAGGTTAATGGATCATTATAGTCCTCTGTCAACATACATGAAAAAAAAAAGAAAGAAATATGGCTCAAAGTAGAAAATATCCATGTTACATCCCATCCCTAAAATAATTAGACATAAAGGGATATATTCCAATTATAAGACCACAGTCCTAATAGCACATGCTAGCAAGATTCTTTTGGAAATTCTGCAAAAGAGTATAAAGCCCTATATGGAGAGAGAAGTGCAACAGAACAAGCAGGTGTCAGAAATAACAGACGAACATGAGAACTTATAGCTAATATTAGATGGTTGATTGAAATAGTAACAGAGTATTAAAAAGAACACTACTTTGGTTTGACAGACTACTTTAAAGTTTTTGATTGTGTTGATGATTCAAGATTTAGGAAGCCTTTCAAAACAAAGGCATATCCCAGCTTTTGATTCTTCAGTTATGAAATTCCTGCAATAATTAGGAAGCCATATTTAGTAACTAAAAGGTTTTCCATCAGAAAAGATTTACCATCAGAAAGAGGGCTGTATTCTTTCACTATACCTGTTCAATCTATACACCGGAATACATAATATAAATTGCAAGGAAAGAAAAACTAAAACTTGGGGTTGAAATTGGTAAAAGAAGTGTAGATAAGAGATATGTAGATCAGTGGTGGGTTTCAATTTTTTTTACTACCGGTTCTGTGGGTGTGGCTTGGTGGGCATGGCAGGGGAAGGATACTGAAAAATCTCCATTCCCACCCCGCTCGAGGGGAAGGATACTGTAAAATCTCCATTCCCTCCCCACTCCAGGGTAAGGTTACTGCAAAATTCCAATTTCCTCCTGATCAGTTGGAACTCGGGAGGCAGAGAATAGATGGGGTAGGTCAGAGGTGGTATTTACCAGTTCTCTGAACTACTCAAAATTTCTGCTACCGGTTCTCCGAATTACTCAAAATTTCCGCTACTAGTTCTCCAGAACTGGTCAAAACCTGCTGAAAACCACCTCTGCTGTAGCTACTATGTTGGCTGCAGAAATTAAAGAAGACCTAAGAACAAGCATACTAGAAGTAAAACAAGCAATTAAAGACAGGGCTTTCACTGAACACGAAGAAAACTAAAATTACATCAACAAGTACATTACATTGACAGTAAACAATGAAAGAAGTAGTTGTCAGTTATAATTATCTAGGCTCCACAATTGATGAAGAGGATGAATATGTAAAAAAGATTGAGAAAAAATAGCAATGGTCAAAAAAGTATTGAAGGGCCTAGACAAATTCTTGAAAGATTGGAGACATTTCAATCAAAGAAAAGTTAGGCTAGCCAATTCAATGATATTCCTGTTATAAAATACAGATATATTGATGGACTCCGCACAATAGCAAGAAGAAGAAGATTGTCTCCTTTCAGCTACGGTGCTGGAGAAAGCTGCTTCACATTCCTTAGGCAACCGAGAGAACCAATCTTCATCACTAGAAGACATCAAGACAGAATGTTCACGGGAAGCAAGTATCATGAAACTAAAACTAGGGAAACATCAAGAGGGCTGATGCATCTATGAAAAATATGAAGTTACAGTACTGGGTAAAGTAGTGAAAAGAGAAGAAGCATCTAAAAGACATAAAGTGAATATTTATTTTTTATTTGTTAAATTTATTTGCCGCCCATCTTGCTGAAGGACTACCCTGGGCACAGTGGTAAAATCCAATTTTTTTTACTACTGGTTCTGTGGGCGTGGCTTGGTGAGTGTGGTGTGACTTGGTGGGTGTGGCTTGGTGGGCGAGGCAGGGGAAGGATACTGAAAAATTTCCATTCCCCCCCATTCTGGGGCCAGCCAGAGGTGGCATTTGCTGGTTCTTCGAAGTACTCAAAATTTCTGCTGGTTTTCCAGAACTTGTCAGAACCTGCTGGATTTCACCCCTGCCTGGGCGGCTTACAACAATAAAAACAGGGAAATGAATAGTAAACATAATAGTACCAAAATAATGAAACAATAAAGATAAATAATGACATAAACAATGAAGGTATAGTAATACGGGATTAAAAATGGGTGGAGGGAAGCCATGAGTGCAGGGGGGAGGTGGGGTTTGCTATCAGTCCAATAGCCATCTCTAATATGGTACTCCTCTCTCCCATTGGGTCTCCAGGGAGCTTGCGGAGCCAAAATAGATGGAGTGCTGGAAGCCCCCAAAATACACCTGTAGTCCTGCAGGAATTGCATAATGAGTTGAGAGACAGAGTATCTTGGAGATACTCCGTCACCAGCAGTCACCAGGAATCAGCTACGACTCAACAGAGCATCACAACAAAAATATGAGATTTTAAAATATAGGACAGAAAGCTAGAAAGAGGAAACTGTCTCCAATTCATGCTCCCCCTTTGAATCATTCCCATCTTTTGTTGACTTTTAATTATCACAATTTTAAAAACATTTCATTCAACCTACTTCAAGGAAAGAGCAAAATAAGAGAACAAAGTGAAGATGTACAGTTTTCATCATTGACTGCCAAATGTCTACATTTGTCTTTGTTCACTCACTTGGGAAGTCATTTTTACATCCAGAAAGCGGCGGGTGGGTGGGCGGATGGAACACTTATGAAATAGTTGTAACATTGAGACAGTATCAACAATCCTGTTTTCAGATACTGAATAACCATTTTAAAGAATCCAAAGCTAATAAGTTTGAAAACACACAATTAAAAATAATTAAGATAAATAAATCTCGCTTTCTTTCTCACTTGTATTGTTTGGCTCATTCTGAGGAGATGAAATGGCAACTCACTGAATAATTGATTAAATACACTCTTGGTATTCCAAACAAATTTGGAAGGCAGTATAACAACAATTAAACCATTCTCAAAACCCAGCAAAATCAACAAAAAAAGAGAAAATAATGTTCTTTGATGTAATACTTCATGTTTATCTGGAAAATTATACTGTTGGCTCATAAAACAGCTGAAGAAATGTTCTCATTAAAATAGGATTCCTGCATGCCAGTGATACTCTATTGCAATTATGGGGAACTACTGTACATAGGTCTTTAAAGTCAGGTACATTAATATGAAAAGACATTAGGCTTTAAAAAAAAACAATGGAGCATTCTTAGATGCAAAAAATAAAATAAAATTAAATTAAAAAGCATGCAAAACTTTCTTACCTTTCACAGCGTAAACCAGCATATCCAGGGGGACATCCATCACAAATAAATCCATGTGTTTGGTCCAAATGACACGTGGGGCTGAAACTTTGTTGATGGTGGACAGCAAGAACCAGGTTAGGGAAAAAGCATAGAAAGAAATTTGTTAGCAGCATAACTACTTTTGTTTTCTAAGAACGCTGCTTTCAAAACAGAGCAAGGAGAAAGTCTGTCTGGTCTCACACACAGGGCTTAGGGTTTGGCTCCAGCCAGTGGAGCTATTTCTGCCGACACTGGATACAGCTCAAACGGGTGGCAGCATCCAAATGACATGTTGTTATGGGCCTTTGGTCTATCAATGAGACTCTACTCCATTTTAAAAAGCAGGAATGTACAGCTGTTTGTCTGAGCCCCTAAGGGCCTGGCAACATTAGATTCCCAAGTGAAAGTTCACTGCAGCTGAAGGACAATTGATGGGGATGTTCAATAATCCCAGCTTACATAAACAGATAAAACACACTCCTGCACTGAAGAGAAAAGTAAGTTGAGAATCATGCTGCTTTTTAAAGGACTTTATCTAACAGCATGTAATTGCAGAGATCAACTGACTAAATAACTAGCATCTTACTATAAGCTTGCCTCAAGGCAATATCCATTTGTTGACTTTCTGTTGGCAGAAGATGTTCTTAGAATGGGGAAATGTAGTTTTCTGACTGCAACCTTCTGTGTTATTTTGAACAGTCTTCCAAGTCAGATTTCAGGGGAAGAATGAAGATGTGGGACTAGCTAACGATCACAATCTTTCTCATTCTGCTAACAGGGCCTTCTGTACCAATTAGTTACCATCCATAAAGCAATTCTATTCAGAGTCAGGAGGGCATTTCCAATATCTCAATATCTCATCAGGTAATCCTAGAAATATTTCCTCAAAAAATAAAACTCGCTGAATTCAAAGGGACTTTCCCCCAAGTAGCAGAAACAGATTGCAAAGTCCATTAATCATTCTCACCATCTTAGCAGTTTTTTCCACCACTTCTAGCCTGAAGTTTCAAAAAGTTGTATATATCACAAATGGAGTTTTATATTGATTTATTTGATGTTTCTCTCTCTCTCTCTCTTTTACAAATATTATAGGAGCAGCAAAGTTGCTTCTTTTGGGGAATACAGATATTTACACATATATACCATAATAAATTCATTATCTCTGGAGGCAGTTTACCCTGTGGAACTCTACCTTCTAGTCCCTTTTTCCTCTATATTTCTTTTCCTCCCTTATCTGATTGACACACTGGAATGTGGTAATCTGCTGGCACACTGAAAGATACAAGCAGTTTGAAACAACAGGGTATCTGTCACTCTACTATTTTAAAGAGATCAGCCTTCAATTATTCTTCCTTTTATTTCACTTTGAGATTTGTTTGCACTACATAGATGTTAAAATTTCCAAACAACTCAGCAGTAGGTTTGCAGCCTTAGGATAAAGCTTAGTTTAATGTGATTGTAGCAGTGCAATAAATATAAGCAAGGAAAGGCAACAATCTTTTTTCTACTAACAATTAACACCTGCGACATTATAAGACCTCAGTGAGATTTTTTAACAAGTTTTATGAATTGACAGGTAACCATTATTAAAAGAAACCATACAAGCTGCGGTTTTAATTACTGTGTTTTCTGCTGAAGTCTAAAGTTTTTGATTGGCAGAAGAAAACAAATATGTATCTATTTGGGAAAAGTCATTAAATTTAATGGAACTTGTTTTCCAGTAACCAAAGCCCAGATGGATTATATAAAAGGATATTTTAAATCTAAAGAAAGTAATATTTTTGTGGGCATTCCAACTACACCCTGGGTTGTATGATTTAAGTCATCACTGGCAGAGTAGCAGAAAACCCCCCCAGCTCTTCTTTTTGGTCATTGGGACAAATTGGTTATTGTTTGCTTGCTTGCAAAGAATAAGCTCATTCTTGGATTGATTGTAGGATGCTTAAAAACAAAAATGTGTGAAAAATCACACCACTGAAAATGGTGATTTGCAACTAAATTTTGACATCATATGGACCCCAAATCTTATGGGCCTCAAAATGTCACGTCACATATAAGCTCATTTGTCTGCCCCCCTAGATGATAATTCTGTTTATCAAAAAAATTGTGAGAGATTTTGGGAAGGAGAAAGGAGAGAAATAGTTCCATTTTTGTGAGGAGAAGCACAACACAGAGTTCGAGAGTAGCAAAAAAGAAGTGTTTCTGAAATCCATGTCATTTCTTTTATTTGCCAGGTATATGAATTCTGAACTTAATCAACCAGCATGACCTGATTAGATCCTCAGAAAGTATGCTGTTTATGTAAATATAGCAAGAATAATAACCTCAGATGTTTTAGATACTGTATATTCCAAATGGAGAGTCTAGAAAGGCAAATAACATTATTTTTTCCAACTGAATTTCCATATGTATCTCAGGCATACAATTAATAAGGCTTGGAGATGAACAGTTGAGAATACACAGGACCATATATACATCAGAACAGGGTTGAAATTTACTCACCTTCACTACCGGTTCGCCAGTGTGAGCACTGTGCACGTGTGCTCCTCCACCCGTGCACAGAGGGTCAAAAAGCCTCCTGCCACCGGTGCTACCAGTTCGCATGAGCTGATAGAATTGGCTGAATTTCACCACTGCATCAGAGTCTAATTCCACCCATCTCCACTATTGTTAAATCCATCCTCACATGCATGTGAGGCCTGCTGCTAGTTCCTCTCTGGCTTTGCTTTGGCATGACCACATACAGTAGAATATATAGAGTCACAAAGCACTGCAAACAGCACGACATCAGCTTTGTGAAGACCATATAGTTGTCCATAGTGAATAGCGCCTGACAATTTGAAAGTTAAACAAATCTCCCTGTTAATATGGTGCATACTGAGAATCTGAAATTGTTCGGATCCTGTTTAAGCACAGCCTTTCAATAAAGGAACCTGTAATTTTCAAGCTTTTTGAGCAGGTGAAAAGAGGTGGCTGCTTTAAGAATTTTATTAATTTCAATAAGCCAACATCTTAAAATAGCAGCATCTTTTTTCAGGCTTACATGGCAGTCTGCAAAAAGTTGGGCTGTTTAAACAAATAGGGAAAACATGCTGGTATAACTCCTTCCTAATTATTTTTCAAGCTTGTACAATATACAGTATGTTGTCTAAAAATTGGAAGCTTTGCTTGTCCCTCTGTCAAATTTTTGAGCCTTCCAAGGTGAAATTATGGCTTCTTTCTGGACCATGTGCTTTTATTATAAAAGCATATTATGATAAAATATATAAAAGCTTAGTCATAAGAAGGGTCATCCAGCTAGTTATTAGCATTATTATATTAGTTATTATATATTATTATTATATTAGGTATTAGCAATACTTTTTCTAGTTTATAAGATCCAAGAAATTAGCTATTCCTATTCCAATGTGAGCTCTGTAAGTTTAACCCCCATTTGCCAAATTTTCCACTGAGAACTATAGATAATTTCCGGAGAAATAGATCTTTCTACCAAACTGAACTTTGGGGATCAAAATAGATCTATTACAGTAATGTTTCCCTTTCCCCTTTTATCTGAACATAGTGAAAATAGTGGAATATAAAATAAAGCATTGTGTGATTGTAATGAAAAGGTACTTTGGGGTGATGTTTATTGCTTTACCCAGAACTGAAATAAGAGAACTGGTGATTTTTTTGTTGTACATTGATGCTAATCCTTTTTTTCCCCCTTCATGGACTACTATAACTGATGAAGAAATACTTCAAGGAACAATTTGATAGTACTTTTACTGACTGAATTTGCAGCTTACTTGTTTGAAGATATACTCAGTGGGCAGGCACACAGCTGGCAGTCATCAGCTTTCCCTTTAGTAGCATCTCCATAGAAACCAGGAAGACATCTATCACAATATCGACCACCTGTGTTGTGCTTGCAGTTCTAAACAGACAGAGGAGGAAGACACAAAACATCCTTTTTCAGTGTATCATAGAGTACTTGGTTTTAAAAGTAACCTAGCATGTATGGAATCCCTTAGGGCTCAGATTTATTCTTTATTTCCATCAAAGACTTCAAAATTTATACTCGCTGCCTATCCCATCTTATAGCCTATTCCCAGCCTATTTTGCATTCTTGTAACAATTTTATAAACCATGATAGTCGGAAAACCAATATATGACTCAAGATCACCTTGTAAGTTAGATGGCTGACTTCAATTGTATTGAGTTTCTCTAGCCTAATATTATAACCATCATCTTCCATACAGAAAATTGAAGTGGCATCTGTTGGATCCTTCCCTTCTCTCTGCCCCAGTAGTTAACTATACTTTTCATTGTCTTAATGAATTCTAATTCATGAACAACCCGGCTCACAATATATTTCAATAATTATGCTAACTGATAGCACCTATACAACATTCAATAGGGATTAGGTACCAGGGTATGGCCTTATTTTCTTATTTTACTGACTGCCCAGTAATAGTCCTTCCTAAACTCCTGTATCTCATAACAGGACAGGTATTGATTCTAGAGACTTAACAGATCAGAATGTTGATAACGGAAAACAGAATTGGAAGAGACCTTGGAGTCTTCTGGTCCAACCCACTATTCAAGCAGGAGATCCTATAGCATTTTAGACAAGCAACTGTCCAGTTTCTTCTTGAAATCATCCAGTGATGGAGCACCCACAACTTCAGAAGGCAAGCCATTCCTGGTTAATTGTTCTCACTATTAGGAAATTTATCCTTAGATCTAGGTTGCTCCTCTCCTTGATTAGTTTCTATCCATTGTTTCTTATGTTGTCTTCTGCTGCTTTGGAAAATAGGTTGACCCCGTCTTCTTTGTAGCAGTCCCTCAAATATTGGAACAGTGTTATCATGTTATCATCACTAGTCCTTCTTTTCCCTAGACCAGACCAAGAAGTAGATTGTGGTCCTCAATCACCATTCACTGAATCAATATGTACCTTCATGTCTTCAACAGAAACCATAGGCTTATCCTAAGAGAACTTGACAGAACTTAAATAAATAGTCAAATGCTAGGCTTTCAGAGCAGATCCAAAATGATCTGAAGAAAGAAAAATGGGTCAAAGCCTGTCTGAAAGGCACCATGTATTGGAGCATATATAGTAATGAGTACTTTAATTGGAACTAGTCATTCAGGAAAGAATAGAATCACTGAAACTCTGTCCCTCAAATCCTAGAACCTCACAGATCATCCAGAAGGATACCATGGCACACAATACTGAAGGCCACCGAAATGTCTGAAATGATATTTTGTAACATTTGTCTCCTAATATATGTACCTGGTGCCCCTAACTTTTTTGTCATTAAGGTGGCAGTTAAGACCATTGCATTTTACAAGGTATTTCAGTATTAACAATGACAAGTTTGCCTTGAGATAGATTTTTAATTTGGTATATTATTCATATTATTATAATTTCATTGACTGCATTAATGAAATTTCATATAATATGAAATATGAAGTCAATTCATATAATTGACTGCATTAATGTCTTGAGTCCTTTCATAGAAGAATGGAGGAAGAAAAGAAGGAAGGCAAGACCCAACTCCTAATGGTTGCTTATTACCTAAAAGATAGATTATTACCAGAATATCATTATAAATACGAAGTAAGAGACCAAACAAATATTGGATTTACGAAGAAAGATAAATCTTTTCATTTGTCTTCACTTTAGTTTTCTTACTTGCAGCTGAAGATACTATTGAGATACTATTGAAGAGCATTTCAACCCTTTCTTTCATTTTGGCCATGGCATATTCCATGCTTACCATGGCTCTGAATCAGCAGTGAAATGCTACTGATTCGGGAATGTGAGTGCACACACCTTTTCTGCGCATTTGCGGAGGGTCCAAAATGGGACGTAATGACAACCCAGTGGGTGGGCGGAGCCTCCCCACCGCCAGCGCTACTGGTTCGTGCGAGCCAGATAGATCCAGCTGGATTTCACCACTGCTCTGAATTACTGGATTCCCCTGTCTTTTTATATCTCTAACCCATTGAACTTAAGAAATATGAAAAAAAAAAGAAAGAAAATGACAGCTATATTGTTTCATTATTCTGTTGTTCCAAAGTTCCATATTCTGGACTGTATCTAAGGAGCCTCAAGTCCGTATTTAACCATATGGCTCACCATCTGTCAGTTTACAATAAGAGGGTTACTGTTGTGAGAAGCAAAATGAAAGGTAACATAAAGCTGCAAGGAAAAGGTAGTTGGTGTTTCAATTTCTGTTATAATGCTATTACAGATCTAGACTGTAAACATCCAGGCAACAATTAACAGGCAAGAAACAGAATACTGCCATTGATTGCTTGATTATTTCATCTTTTCAGTTGAATTGAAATGATTCAATGTGGCGTACATTTGATTAAAAACATCATCACAGGTAATCCTTAACTTACAACCATTTATTCAGTGAATGTTTGAAGTAATGCCGATGCTGAACATAGTGACATGACAGATCCTTACACTTATGGCATGGCTGTATGCATCCCAACAGTCATGTGATTGCTATTTAGGCGTAAATGCAATTGGCATGCATTTACACTGATTGCAATGTCCTGCAACAATATGATCATTTGTGACCTTCCCAGATGGTTTAGAGCGACCAAAGTCAGTAAACCAGCAGAGAAGTTTGCAAATGGCTCTCATGTGAGGACTTGCTTTATGGCCACAGAATCAAAGGCCTTGTGATGCCTAACTTAATGATTACATTACTTAATGATGAATTTTCTGGCCCCACATGTAGTCGTAAGTCGAGAATTACCTGTAAATTCAAAACAAAACGAGAAAGAGCAATGCTAATTACCACTCACGGTAACAAACAACAGTATAAAACAAAGACAAAATTCAAATCCTTTAAATATTAAATTCATCAGAATTACATGACTTCCAATGAAGCTGGCATCTGTATGCAAATCCACAGTTAGTCAATTCATATGCCAGCTGTTGCATTTACTGATGGGAGAGAAAAAAAAAGAAGAGCAAGAACCAAACAAGAACCAAAACTATTAAAAAAACCTAGCAATATATACAATCCTGCTTAGGGAGATTAATTATTATTAATTATTAAGCCATCTGGAGGAGAAAAAGTAGGTGAGACTATAAATTAAGCAAAACAAGAGATAGGAAGAAAAGAATGTCAAGAAACGAGGTCTGCATTTTTAGTTTTAAGACGGCCTATGAGAGGGCATTGAAGTTAAACCTTTTGTACGCTTTTGGATAAGGCAAGAATCTCCAAAATCTAAAATGAACAATGATAATTCCCTATTTTTAAAATGAAACATTGATAAATTATCTCACTGGAAATAAAGGAAACTAAAAAGTTTTTCTAGATGACGTTATAATACTAATATAATAATAAACTAGTATAACTTACTAGCACTGGCATCCATCAAGAGCCGTGATGCTACAATGGTTAGAATGCAGTATTGCAGCTAATTCTGGTTACTGCAGGCTGCCTGCAGTTTGGCAGTTCGATTTTCACCAGCTCAAGGTTGACTCAGCCTTCCATCCTTCAGTAAAATGAGGACCCAGATTGTTGGAGGCAATATGACTCTGTAAACCGCTTAGAGAGGTTTGTAAATCACTATGAGATGGTATATAAGTCTAAGTGCTATTGCTATTGGGGAGGAGTACAAAGAAGTCAGAATAACGAAAACAATGCAACTCCTCTTTTATGCATATCATGACATTGTAGGAACATACGAATGGGGCGGAATTTGTACTGTAGCACTTTGTTTTGTCAATTTGACAAAAGCAAGAACCAGTGGATGCCCACAGTCACTAGAAAAGTGAGTGGGAAGGAACATGTCAGCCTAATTTATAGAATCATAAAATTGTAGAGTTGGAAGGATCTACAAGAACTATATAGTCCAACCTTCTGTAATGTGCGGAAAAACCAGTTAAACCATCCCAGAACCATAGCCTGGCCATCAAATAGCATCCAGCCACAATCACAAGGACTCTTGGTGACTCACAAAAAGTTGGATATATGAACATGGCAACTCTTTATGTCAGGGGTCCCCAACCCTGGTCTGGCACCAGTCTGCAGCATGTCAGAAATCAGGCCGTGTAAACAAGCGAAACCCCATCTGCGGGATGCAGGTAGCACACAAAACCATGCCCCTTCCTGTCTGTAGAAATACCTCTCTCCACAGAACAGGTCCCGGTACCCAAAAAGGGACCGCTGCTCTATGTTGATACCTTTAAGACCCTACATTGCTCTGATTATTGAAAGGAAGACCTTTTCCTGTATAAGCTGCCTGTCCAACCAGATCAAAGAGGTCAATTCCCTGAAGATCTTGTGCTGATGAGTTTGCCACCTCATACGACCTCAGAAGTTGGTGTTTTCAGTTTCCTGGAAGAGATTTGTTCAGCTTCATTCCTCTCAGGTTCCAGAAAAATGCTCCTATTGCTTCTATTTTGCTCCATTTTGTACAGCAGGGTGTGTCAAAAATGAATGTGGTTTGGTGGGTACATGGCATTTCTACCTCCTGGTTTGCATCTTTTCTATGACTTTTAATATGTTTGGGATGATCTTAAATTGACATTGTTAGCTGCTCCGAGGTTCAGGAAAGAGCAGCATACCAGTAGCGTAGTCAGAAATGAAATAAAGCAAACACACAAAATGAAAACAAAAGGACTTTCCAAGAACTAAGGCTCATGAATGGCTTTGCATGTGCAATATGCCTATAGTGTAATATAACCACACAACTTATAGCTTGTATTAGCTATGGAAGAAGTCATCATGTACATTACAATGACACCATGAAGGTATAGTTCTGCGGTATGCAACAGTCTGTTGGGATCAAAGACCTTGCAAGTTATTCCAACATGCATATGGGAGGTAGGCTTTTTCATATAGACCTCGTCTTGATCTGAGATCTTATTATGAATCAAACTGTCAAAGAAACATATTTCAGTTTCTTTTTAACTATATTTCAAAGCTAAGGAAGATTCAAAAGAGGTATCCGTAAATTAGCTGCTTAAATTATCTGTTGTATTACTGAAAAACATGATGAATAGTAATGAGAATTCCAAAAGGCGCAATACGACTTAGTTAGGGGGGGAAAAAGCACTTTGATGTGGTGTGTCTTTTTACCTTTCTCAGTCTCCCTTCTTTCACTTCAAAAGTCTTATGATCCAAATTGAATTGCAGCATTTAATAGCCTGTCTGGGCACCAACCAATCCTACTTAACTTACAGCCAACAGAAATAGTTTTTCAAGGTTTAGACAGTATGTGATTTTCTCTGATACGGGTTGTGTTTGAACACTACAGAAAAGAGGACAGAGAAGCATTGTAAAACTGCAGATAAATATGACACTGCAGACAGATATAGTGCTGAAGATGCTGTATGTTCCTAGTTCCAGTCTTTTCCTGCCTTGTCATCCCACATTAAATTTATTTGTTGGTAACATCAGTTCAGAAAACTAGTTATAAAATTAAACAATGGCCAAGTAAACACTTCTATTCTCCCACCGACACACAAGTAACTGGAAAAAAAAAGTTTTGGATTGTACTCAGGGGTGAAATGCTCTTGGTTCGGACCGGATCACCTGATCTGGTAGCAATGGCGGTGGGTGGTTCAGAGAACCAGTAGCAAAAATCCCTGCCCACCCTCCTATGCCCAGCTGAGCCATGCGATCATCAGAGGCTTTTTTTTTTTACTTTTAAAAACATTTTTTCTACAACCTCTTTGGCTGAAAAAATGCTCTTAAAAATAAAAAAAAAAGCCTCTGATGATCGCGCGACTCAGCTGGGATCGTCAGAGGCTTTTAAAAGCATTTTTTTCTGCAATCTCTTCAGCCGAAGAGGTTGTAGGGAAAAAAATGCCTTTAAAAGCCTCTGGCGATCCCAGCTGAGTTGCCTGATCATCAGGCTTCTAAAAGCATTTTTTTCTGCAATCTCTTAAAAAGTGTTTGGGAAAAAAAAAGTTGGCCATGCCCACCCAGTCACATTACCAACCCCCCACCAAGCCATGCCCACAGAACCAGTAGTAACAATTTTTACATTTCACCACTGATTGTACTCCATTTGGGAAAGCAGATTACAGGTATTTTAGCCTTGCACATTTTACCACTGTCCACAGCCAAACCTCAATTTAGGAAAATTAATATTTGTTACATTAGACTAATGAGTTGCGTAGGGAAATTTAAGAGTTTAAAAATTGTTTTAATAGTTTATACTTTGTCCTGTAAATATTTTTATTTTAAATGTACCTTCATGAATGAATGCCTGAAATAATTCACGTATTAATTTTATAATATGTGAATTATTTCAGGCATTCATTCATGAAGGTACATTTTCAAAAACCCAGCAGTTTAAAATAGTTTAAACTGCAGAATATGTAGACATTTCATACAGAGAGAAAACAGGAAGGACAATGGTATTTCAAATGCCAGCTTGTATTGTAAACCCACTGCATTTTTATTTAGCTTTTTCCTTGAAACTTTTCCTTGAGAAGAACAATGCCGAGTTGGTTCAAATACTAGAGGGACTCTGGAATATGATATCCCATTCAACTGGCAGTGGCTCAAATTGAATTTCTGCAAGACTAATGAAATGAGAAATGTTGTTTCAAGCTACATGCCATGTCAGACAATATAAAACTAAAATGCCCTTGAGTTAATCAAAACAGTCTATTCAGCGTAATTTACACAGTCAAAATAAGCTAGTGAGCAGGCTGGAAACACTGGCACTCTGAGTATTATTATTCTGACTCATAAATGCATTTAATTCTGAATTAGTAGGCAGCTGTAAGATTTATGCATTCAATCAGGAAAAGGCACCTTTCCATGTAGCCTAAGCTATGTTTCCTTTCCAATCATTTTCTTTAGTAAGAATTTTTATGATATTTACTGAGAATTACAATTATACCTGCATGATGTATTACAATAGCAGTTACTAATAATTTGCTACACTATTCTATATGTTAAGTAAATCTCACAACACAGATTAGAACATTGCACTGTATGCCAGAAGCTTTTCTAAAGTATCCTCTTTGCTATTTTGGATAAGGATTATTGCTATCAGATAAATATCACAAGTCTTCTTGCTCACCCTTATACTCATTAGCTATTTTATCACATGACCAAGAGATTCTTCAGAAGCAGTCCATTAATAAAGATCCTGCCTTTCAAATCATAGTTATTTTTTTTCTTTAAGTAGTCAGCATCTCTAACAGGGGTGTGATGGCCCAGTGGATAAGATCCTGGGCTGCCACCAGAAGGTTGTCAGTTTGAGACCCAAGTACTGCATGATAGGGTGAGCTTCTGTTCTTGCTCCAGTTCCTGCCAACCTAACAGTTCGAAAGCATGCAAATGCAAGTAGATAAATAGGTACCACTTCAGTGTGAAAGTAACAGTGTTCCATGTGCCTCGGCATGCAGTGATGCAGGTCACATGATCATGGTAGGCTCTTCAGACAATGCTGGCTCTATTAGCTAGGAAACAGAGATGAGCACTGCCCCCTAGAGTTGGACATGACTGAACACTTTTTTTAAAAAATTTGATTTATATGCCAACTTCTCCGGAGACTCAGGGCAGTTTACAATGCGTTAAGCAATAGCCTTCATACTTTTGTATATTTTATACAAAGTCAGCTTATTGCCCCCACAACTGGGTCCTCAATTTACCCACCTTAGAAAGGATGGAAGGCTGAGTCGACCTTGAGCCGGGGCAGTTTTGAACTGGTGTAATTGCAGGCAGCTGGATGTTAAATGCTGCCTTTAGTAGGAGGCATTAGCCTCCTACGCCACTCAGGCTTTTAGTCAGCATCTCTCAGGTAGTTAATTCAATTGCAATATTATCCTGAGCTGTCAATCAGCACTTACCAGGCACTCTCCTGTGATATCATCACAGGACTCTGCATGACCAAAACAAGTGCACGGCCTACAGATTCCACCAACGATAGTGCCGTTAACTCTCCTGTGTCCTGGCCAGCATGACTAGAAAAAAAAATGAAGCATTAAAAAAAAATACAATAAAGAACGTTAAAGAAAAAAATTGCAATGTGCCACTAACATATGCAAGCAGAAGACACTTGATAAGAAAATTCATCCCCTTAATATATAGCAATAGCACTTAGACTTATATACTGCTTCACAGTGCTTTACAGTCCTCTCTAAGTGGTTTACAGAGTCAACATATTGCCCCAAACATCTGGGTCCACATTTTACTGACCTCAGAAGGATTCTCACTTGAGCTGATAAGAATTGAACTGTCAAACTCCTGGCAGCCGGCAGTCAGTAGAAATAGCCTGCGGTACTGCATTCTAATCACTGCGCCACCACGGACATGTGGCATTCCATTTCCACTGACCATGGTTTTCTTCCCCTTGTCCTTCTTCCAAATCTGTTAAGTTTTATGTCTGAGCATGTTTTGTGATCTCATCACCCTGCTCTGCTTTATGCTCTTCATTTGCTTTCTTTTCAAGTACTTATTTTGATTTTCCCATTCCATGTTTCCATGGCAAGAAATATTGCTTGCGATCCATTTTGCTGTACCCCAAAATGTGTACCTTTGAGCAATATTGATTTCCCAAACAAAGCTAAGCAGTCTACATATTCGGCAGTATGGATTTCGTGATCTTGGCCTAGCGCCATGATGGCGAACCTATGGCACGTGTGCCACAAGTGGCATGTGGAACCGTATCTGTGGGCACGCGAGCGTTGCCCTAGCTCAGCTCCAACACGTATGCAAGCACTGGCCACTTGATTTTTGGCCCTTCTGGGCCCACCGGAAGTCTAGAAATGGGCTGTTTCCGGACTCCAGGGGTGGGGCTGAGGCAGTTTTTGCCCTCCCCGGGCTTCTAGAAAGTCTCTGGAGACTGGGGAAGGCGAAAAACAGGCCTTCTGGGCCCACTGGAAATGAGAAAATGGGCTGTTTCTGACCTCCAGAGGCCTCTGGGTGGGGTGGGGAAGCCGTTTTCCCACCCCACCCAGGCTCCAAGAAAGCCTCTGGAGCTTGGGGAGGGTGAAAAACGGGCCTACTGGGCCCACCATGCCATCGCATGCCAAAAGCAGGGAGAGCAGGATGTGGGTCATATATGCAAGTGTGGGGTGGGCGGGGTGCATTGAATTATGGATGTGGGCATGCACACGCACAAACCCCCTGCACTCACCCCGCTTTTGGCACACAGCAGCAAAAAGGTTAGCCATCACTGGCCTAGGGAATAGATGTCCTGATTTTGCTGGCAACTGTGGCTATATTTTTATATTTTTAAAGGCAAAATATTCAGCTATGCAGACCACAGACTGGACTCCTGCCTTTGGCACCAAGTGTCCTGAAAACCTAGTCTAGTGCAGGTAGTCCTTAACTTACAACAGTTCATTTAGTGACTGTTCAAAGTTACAACAGCACTGAAAAAAGTGACTTATGACCATTTTTCACATTTACAACTGTTGCGGCATCCCCATGATCAAAATTTAGACACTTGGCAATTGATTCACATATCTCAGAATCATGTGATTTTCCCCCTTTGCAACCTTCTGACAAGCAAAGTCAATGGATAAAACAGATTCATTTAACAACCATGTTACTAATTTAAGAACCGTAGGGATTCACTTAACAAATGTAGCGAGAAAAGTCGTAACATGGGACAAAACTCTCCTAACAAATTTCTCACTTGGCAATATAAATTTTGGGCTAAATTATGATCATACATTGAGGATTACTTGTATATTAGTCTACATACTCTTCTGGCATGTGTGTTGTTCAGTGGATGATGTTGCCAAGCATTCAATGGTTCCACTGATGTATTGGCTTAAATGCCAGGTAAAGAAAGGGAAAATGACTGACATGCCACCTGTTATTCCTCCCAAGAAATTAGCACACTCTTTGTTCAGATGTTCTGTACAACTGAGAACTGTTTTGATCCAGAATAAAGGCTGGCATTGCTAAAGCCAAACAAAGAAGCTTGTCTCTCTGGTATGATTGTCTAGATACTGACCTGAACTGAAAAGGTTGGAGTAAGATTAAAAGAAGTCTTAGCTTGATCTTTCTGCTGAAAAGGCAAAATAAAAGCAGAGAAGTAAAGAATGGAAATAAGATAGCTTGACATACTAATATGCAGACTGAACAGAGTTAGAAGGCAAATTATTGAAGAAAAGGGGTAAAAGGTAAGAGAAAGGCATTCCGTAGCTAAAACATCAGTGTAATTATTTTGGATTAAAGTTTAAAGAAAAAGAAGACAAATTAGCAGGCAAAAAGAAAGCATCGCTCTGATTCACCTCACTTGTAGACCTAGTAAAAGAAGAATTTTCATGGAATAATAACACACAGATATGTGCCTGGAAGAATGTTAATACCACCTGTAAAGATTGGTAAGCATGTTCTATATAGTCAGCCATGCCACTGTAATTAGAATATTAATATTTATCCAATAAATTGGGATGGGATTGTGAGAAATGTAGCTTTGTAATTTCATTTCATTCAAACATAATATGATTTGCTTATGGTTGATTAGGTTGTAAGCGCAAAACCATATCGTTTATAAAATGTGGTTTAGGACTTAGTGTATTTTGTAAACTCAGTCAATTTTGTTGACAATTCAATAAATCATGGTCAAATGGTTTTATTGCATGTAGAGTACCTGCAGTACCTGATACACAAAATACAGCACCCTATACTGGCATTCAATGTCCTTACAAGAGGACTAAAAGTTAGGAAGGCAGTGAACTTTCATGAATGTTATCATAAAAGTAGCTGTTGACTTACAGCAGTTTGTTTAGTGACCGTTTGAAGTTACAACGGCACTGACATGACTGTTTTTCATACCTACAACTGTTGTAGCATATCCCCATGGTCATGTGATCAAAATTCAGATGCCCGGCAACTGACTTGTATTTATGATGGTAGCAATGTCTCGGCGTCATGTGATTCCCATTTGCGACTTTCTGACAGGCAAAGTCAATGGGGAAACCAGATTCACTTAACAACAATGTCAGTAACTTAACCACTGCAGTGATTTATTTAAGAGCTGTGACAACCAAGGTTGTAAAATGGGGCAAAACTCATTTAACAAATGTCTCGCTTAGCAACATAAATTTCGGCCTCAGTTGTGAGACATAAGTCGAGGACTACCTGTATAAGAGCCTTGGTGGCGCAGCAGACTAAGTACTGTTAAATACTGTTAAGTAAAATCAGCTGCCTGCAATTACTGCAAGTTCGAATCTCACCAGGGTCAAGGTTGACTTAGCCTTCCATCCTTCCGAGGTAGGTAAAATGAGGACCCGGATTGTGGGGGCAATAAGCTGACTTTGTATAAAAAAGAACACCGCTTGTGGGGGGCGAAAGCCCTACTAAGCAGGTATATACAAAAGTATGAAGGCTATTGCTTAATGCATTGTAAGCCACCCTGAGTCTCTGAAGAAGGGCAGCATATAAATTGAACTAATAAATAAATAATAATAAATAAATAAATAATGGCAAAGAGGTAGAATTCTGAATGTCAGGCCTGGAAGCTATCTTTTGCATTGGATCTTCAGGCCTGCCACATTTAATGCTGTGGGAAACTGGGAGGGGGGATTGTATGAAGCTGGGGAGATATATAGTCATAGTAACATTCCTTTCTCTGGGAGTCAAGGACATCCTGCCCTGCACCTGGAGGGGTGTGACTGGGAGGTACCTCCAGTTGGGATGGTGCATTGATTGGGCCATGTGATGGAAGCTTTCAGTTTTGGTTTTCCCAGATGTGCCAATATGACATCTCTAATAAGATGGAACTTTGAGGAACTTTTGAGTCTCAGAGTCTTCTTTCATTGGGGGTGTTACTTGGAACCCTGACACTGAAGTTAGATTCATTTGAACATAAGTAAAAACTGGTCTAAAACTTCCTATTCAACACAAGAAAGTCTAGAGCTGAACAGCCAGGATAGAATCAAATACACTGTATTTGTTCCTTCCCCACTCTTAGTTCGCATATGAGGAGGTCAGATGACTGCACAGTATTCCAGTGCAATTTTTCTCAACCTTAGCAACATTAAGGAGCGTGGACTTCAGTTCCCAGAATTCGCCAGCAAGCAGCTTGCTGGTTGGGGTATTCTGGGATTTGAAGTCCACCCACCTTAAAAGTGCTGAGCTTAAGAAACACTGGTCTAGTGTATGTGTAATATTGCATTTAAAAGGAAGATTCCCCCCCCCCCACCACCACCACTGGTGATTCAATATCTTATATTATATCTACTGCATGGCTATCTCTCAGGCATATTTCAAGTATGAGTTATCAGAAAAACCCCTGACTTTTGCTTGTGCTTCAGAATAAGATGCCAGATAGCAATTCTGATTATCATATTTTGACTCTTTTTTAATGGGTTTGAACATGCAGACACAAATGCTTGTAGCTAGTATCTGGCTGTTTTTGAATCTTTCTGTGTGTAGGTAGGGAGAGAATTCAGGAAACTAAACTTTTACAGATTCTCCAAGGGGTTGAAATTGTTCATACAATGTTGCAGAATGATGTCAGAATTTTTCTTATAATCTTTTAATTTCTGTTTTAAATTCTTCATCTCCTCAGCTGAAGATTTCCAGTGAATAGTTTAACAGAAAATAAAATTTACACATGAGAAAAATATAATAATAATGCCATCCAGAAAAAAAAAATCATGGGCTTTTCTGTTTTATAACTGAAGTTTGCAAGAACACTTGAAATTGTTTCGCTTGAAATTGTATAAATATTTCTCTCAGCAGAAAGATGTCTATAAACAATCTGATTGGTTTGCTTTTATTCAGATAAATATTTGAGGAACTGCCATACCAGCAGGAAAGAAAAGGAATAAAAGTACTTTATAAAATATAACTTGATATTGCTTTCCTTTCTATAAATGTCTATTCCAACATAGGAATCCCTATGAGAAGGGTCTCTGATGGTGGGCCCTCTGTGATTTAGACTTTACTCCAAATCTTATGGACTTGTACATAAGAAAAAAGAACTTGCAGACTGAAAAACCTATTTCAAAATCAACCCACAAGCCATACTACTGTGTTGAAAACTGATTTAATAGCCATTCTTAAGAAAACCTGGGGAATGGAAGAATCTTAGGTTAGAATGAAGAGCAGCCAAGGTTGCATCTACTACTTGCTCCTCGTTTCCATAGGTCCCAGAGAACATGTGATATGTAAGAGTGGCTCAGCCAATATATTACTGAAGGTTAGGACTATCTCTGTTAAGCTGAGTAAGGTACCTGGCTCAGGCAATTATTTTTATGTCATAAAATGCAGTAAATAGATATTTCACTAGCTGTGTGTTGAATTGCTTGTGATAGTTTTTGCCAAGTCAATATGACAACACGGGTTCTTATATATTTGATTTAAGGGAGGAGGGCAGCTCCTGGACTATTCTTGGCAACCAAATATCTGCTTGAGTCAGTTCTGTAAACTTGACAGACTAATAGGTGGTAATGTACATAGTAATAGCAATAGTGTCTTGGCAAGCCGCCTTTCTCTTAAGAGTTTTATAATAGCCAATTCAAATGGGATGCGTCTTAAAAGACTTGATATGGCAGGAAACTGGGCCTCCAGGAAGAATCTATATATAGGTAGCTCTCAAATTTTAGCCATCATTTAGCAACTTTTTCTTGTACTTATAACCATTGCAGCATCACAGGTGCTTGGCAACTAGCATCATAGGTACTTGGCAATGTGAAATTCTGGGATTACATGATTGCAATTGTAATTTTCCTAACAGTTAAAATCAATGGGTGAGGCTGGATTCACTTAACAACCAGATAATTCATTTAAAAACTGCAGTGATTCTCTTAGCAACCATGGCTAAAAAGGTCATAAAATCCAGTAGGACTTATTTCACAACCAGCTTGCTTAGCAACAGAAATTCTGGGCTCAATTATGGTAATAAGTCGAGGACTACCTATATATATTCAGAGGTCCAGTCCCAGAGAAGAAATGGTTTCCACATCTGTTTATTGCCCTGTAAAATTAGGTTTTTCTTCTGCATCCCTTGGGAAATATTAAGTTTCAAGATATATTTAAAATTGTATCTTTGTTAACAGGGTTGTTTAATCAGGGGCAAAAGGAATCATGAAGAACTTGATCTAATGGTGCAATGTTCTCAGGGAAAGTATTTTGGTTATTTCATCCCTTAAATCATAATTCAAAATTTGCTTTGGAGACAGTCAATAGTTGTTTTGGGTTTTTTAAACTGAGGATACAAGGCAAACATTATTTTATGTTGCAATATTTCATGTTTTCATATTCTGATGCTTGCTTTTCTTTTTAATGATGTAACTCAATTTCGTCTGAAAGTCCTATGCAGAAAAAATAAATAAATAAATAAACAACCATCACCCACATTAGCTGCATTTGCTCAATTGATATTTCTCATCAAACAGGTTTTTGAACCTCTACAAAACCCTTCAAAATCTATCATTAGCCTTTTATAGGTTGCCTTTGGTATTTTTTTTTAAACATTATTTTTATAATAAGAGAAAGAAATGAATATATCAGCTATCAGAATCAAGACTCCATGACCTAAATAACATATATAAAATCATGGTGCTTTAAAAGAAGAGAGCTGACAAGTAAATGCCTAGAGTGCTTATATAAATGGCACGTTGTTTATAGTATTGTGAAACACAACATCTTTGTGCTTTTAAAATGCTTCCTTAGAGACCTAGTTTTCAAAATTTTGCATTTAAAAGCTCCACCAGCAATGCCTTGACATGTTAGTTAAGCATACATGCACTCACTCCAAATATAGGCTAGATAATATTTGGTTGAAAATATTTAGATTTTACATATATAACTTTCAACAAGACTGCATCTTTTAAACTGATGAATCAATCACCCCAGGGGGAAAGTATGTGTGTTTGTGTGTGTGTGTGTGTGTGTGTGTGTGTGTGTGATAGTGAGTGTGTGTGTGTTGGAGGGGGAGGAGACAATCACACCATCTGTATGAAAAGCGCTATGTATCACCTCAAGCATGAATGTGTTACTTTGCTTTGAAATACTAAAACGTATCACATATTTTGCTTTTGAGTATTCAGAGTTTTTAAATATAATGACAAATAAAGTGATTAAGCCCAGTTTTATGGCTGCATGTTATGAACATTACATAAAACACCACACAATTCCACGTGCATCAGTTCAGAAGACACCCGCAGGTGTTCCCAGGCATAAGATTGTTACTCTGTGAATGAAAATATGAGCTCAGATATATTTGAGTTAACATATAAGACATAACTATGATTATTTGTAAAGTTATTTACAAATAACTAAGGGACTAAAGAAAGATTGCAGTTTTTTTTAACTGAACTAAAAATATCCAATTGTATCCTGTGTGTGTGTGTGTGTGTGTGTGTGTGTGTGTGTGTGTATCCCTCTCAGCCAGGTTTTTCCTATGTAAATCAAGATGTTTCTACAGCCATAGTTCAGTGATATATGTATGTATATATAGGTCTTTGGTTATTTGGGTCTTCTCCCGCGTAAAATTGGAAGTATCTTGGCGACATTTCGACGAAGTCTCATTCGTCATCTTCAGGCTGGTGTTCTTGGCTTTGTGCTTGACATGAAGCTGAGAACACCAGCCTAAAGATGACGAATGAGACTTCGTCGAAACATCGCCAAGACACTTCCAATTTTACGCGGGAGAAGACCCAAATAACCAAAGACCTACATACAAACACCCGCGAAAACCTCAGAATATATATATATATATATATATATATATATATATATATATATATATATATATATATATATATATATATATATATATATATATATATAGGCAATTCTGATTTTTAGGAATACAGTGTTAAATGAAATATTCCAAAGATTGAACACGATTTATGATATGTAACCTATAATTAAGCACACCCAATTAAATTTGGATGCTGTGGTAAATCAGAGTTAATTAAAACCAACAAGAACACTTTCCAAACCTCTTCATTACAGTTATGTGGAAGAAAGAAAAGGTGGAATATGATGACTCATGGAAAACAATGCCAGTTTAAGAGTGTATGGTACTTCTAAACATCATGAACTGATGTCAAAAAGATTTGCATTTTTAGAATGATTAGGAAGGAGGAGGCGGCATTAGTCCCCCTAAGCTTTGGTGCCTGCTTGTCATTCACCTAAAGCTTGTTTCTATTGTTATCACCCATAGCTTATTCTGATATTCAGATCCTAGTACATAGATATGCATATAATCATATTTGTTGTCTACTTAAAAGAGATTGCTTTTTCAATCAACACCTTCCCTCCCCCGTTATTTACTGACAGAGAAATCCTTCAGCTGTTTTGTATTAAGATACTTACTTCACAGGAGGAACCCAAATATCCTGTAGGACACTGGCAAATTTCAACAGCAGAGGCATCTTTTTGTCCAGTCAATAAGTCGTTAGCAGATTCCAGGCTGACACCACTCAACCTAATATATAAGGATAAAACAGAGGAAATGCTAATGATCTAGAAAGGTAACATTGTATTTATAATATCTGCTATGCTAGACTGGGTGGGAGTGAGGAGGATAGATAATGTATTTTAGTTAAAAGTAAAATGGATTATCCAAAAATTGACTATCTCTTTTGACTTGGTAGTAGTCATGTTTAGATTACAAGTAGTCCTTGACTTACAACAGTTCACTTAGTGACCGTTCAAAGTTACAACGGCACTGAAAAAAGTGACTTATGACCATTTTTCACACTTACAACCATTACAGCTTCCCCATGGTCACAAGATTTATATTTGGATGCTTGACAACTGACTCACATTTATGACCATTGCAGTGTCCCGGGATCATGTTTTGCAATCTTCTGACAAGCAAAGTCAATGGGGAAACCCGATTTGCTTAACAACCACGTTACTAATTTAGCAACTGTAGTGATTCATGTAAGAAATGCGGCAAGAAAAATTGTAAAATGGGGCAAAACTCACTTAACAAATTTCTTGCTTAGCAACATAAATTTTGGGTTCAATTTTGGTTGTAAGATGAGGACTACCTGTATAGCATAGCAAATCCACATTAGAACATTGTCGCACAAATATTATTAGCCAAAGGAACACTGCTTAGTTTGTAAATTGCATGTTTTACTTATGCTGCAGGCAGACCAAGAATTAGGCTGACTGAGAAACTGTCAAACACATCTTCTTATCCTACTGAAAAGTAATGAAATATTAAATTAGATTTATAGATTTGACATTACTTTGAAATACGTTTTACTTTGGAAAATGATGTTATAGAAAAAATACTTATTTTAAAGTGAACTGCTTTTCTTTACTAAGGTTCTATAGACTAATCAATATAAGGAGGGAGATTAAAAAAAGTTTTTCTTTCTATTATACAAGACATTTTTCATAGTCTTGTCCCAATACAATAATAAAGATTTGATAAGCATTGTATGCTGTATCATGAACACACAAAGAAGTTAGTCTGTAGATTAGAGGAAATCTAACTATGTGGTTGCTAAGAGTCAACAATGACTTCATGGTAATCAATCAATCAATCAATCAATCAATCAATCGCTAGGTGAACCTAGAAGGCTAAAAGTGGGATGGGGATTTAATAAATGTGGATTTTTAATTTTGGATTTTAATGCTGTTATGCCCCCAGAATCTTTTTCTGTGAGTTGAGCAGCTAAATAAATTTGTTCAATAAATAAACATATGCAACTCCAGAACCCACAAAAAAGTTGTCCGCTTAAGAGTTTGTAAAAGACTCTCAGACTGTCAGGAACAAGCTCTAAGCTGACTTTCATGTGTTTTGCACTGAGGAGAGACTCTGCCGTAAAGCCTAGATCAGTAGAGGGCTGCAGTGATAGTTGTTTTTCTGGAACTCTGTCCCATCTCCACACAGGATCTTAGAGCTCAGTCAGAGTGACCATCAGGCTCTTGGTCACTTCTCTTACTAAGGCCCTTCTCCCCTGATTGCTCAATTTGATTAGTCAACCGGCTCTTGGAAGAGTCCTGGTTGTTCCAAACGTCATTTGAGAATTATGGAGGCCATTGTGCTCCTAGGAACCTTCAGTGCAGCAGAAATTTTATTGTAGCCTTCCCCAGATCCGTGCCTTGCAATAATCCTGTTTGTACTTCATTGAATTAGGAATATTAGCCACAATCTAAGGAAAATCTGAGCATACTTCATCACGTTCAAATCAATAATCTTTAACCAAGAAGTTAAGCATTAAGAAAGCAATCCTAGATATGTTTATTTGAGGGTAAATTGTGGTCAGGTAGGATTTGTGATTAGGAGTTTTAATAAGAAAGAACTAAATAAAATTTCTAGGCTATTTACACTGAACTAATTTAAGTGGACATCTAAGAAAGCTAAGAAATATTGAGACCAGATCTGTACCTTAATTCAGAGAAATCTTAAAATAAATGTACAGTCAAAACCAGAGGTTTTTCCTCTAGATTTGATGGACGTACAGATTGAAAAAAACACGGGACTTTACTTTCATACATGATAACAGCAGCAACACTTTTATATCACAGAAATGGAAGAATTCATAAAATCCCACAACAGACGAATAGATGGTATGGTTAATGGAGTGAGCAGAAATTAAGAAATTGACTGCTTTGATTTTTTTTAAAAAGGAGTTTATTTGGCTTTCTTTCTACTTGGAAAACACTTTTGAACTTTTTGCTTGAAACTGAAAGAAATGAAATTTTAACTTTGGAATTTGATGATTAGAGGTTTATTTTTAAATTACTATAACAGTACTGTGTGTTATGATCAATCTTAGAGCAAAAACTTACATCATTTTATGCTATCTGTACCAAAGAAAATCGGAAGTTATTCTTTTCTTTATTCTTTTTTTAAAAAATTTTTTCCTGCACTTCAATTTTGCTTTATCCTTCACCCCCAATTTTTTGTTTTAAACTTTTTTTCTATTTCAAAATAATAGAATAATAGAGTTGGAAGGGACCTTGGAGGTCTCCTAGTCCAACCCCTGCTCAAACAAGAAACTCTATACTATTTCAGAAAAATGGTTGACCGAATCTCTTCTTAAAAATCTCCAGGGTTGTTCTTTGGATCTTGCCTTGTTCTGAAACTTAATGTTTTGGGGGAAAAAAATCATCTTAGACTTATTTTTATAGATAAGTTCTCCTTTGACTATCATATCAAAATCAAAATTAGGTAATATATCAAATATTTATCTATAAAGGGTTTACAGAAAAATAATAAACTAATTTATCTAAATTGATACAAAACCATAAAAATCCAGTTGATTTACTATTACTGCAATACATTTCTTAATTCTAATGTTACTATCCAAGCCTGAACATAAAATTTCTTTGCATCTTAACCAGTGCCTCTGGGAGCATTGCTAAGTAGTTAATTTTTGTGATTCTTTACATAGTCCCATGCTACCAGTGGAAAATGTTTTAATCTGACTAACTACCATTATATTTAAATTTAATAAATAATAATAATAATTAGCAAGAGACTCCTCAGGGTGAAGTATCATTCTACATGCTAAGGAAGCTGGGAGGAAGTCAATTAGCCACATTTTTATTTTAAAAAGTATAACCTAGTGAAACATTTGGATACATGCAGGGGCCCTATGTGATGTGAGTTTATTTATTTATTAAATAGATGTATATGGCCACCCAATTCACACATGGTGGGATATAGCATAGTATCTACAATAGCAATAGCAACAGCACTTAGACTTATATACATACCACTTCACAGTGCTTTACAGCACTTTCTAAGCTGTTTACAGAGTCAGCATATTGCCCTCAACAATCTGGGTCCTCATTTTACCAACCTCGGAAGGATGGAAGTCTGAGTCAATCTGGAGCCTGGTGAAATTGCAGGCAGCTGGCAGGCAGCAGAAGTAGCCTGCAGTACTGCACTCTAACCACTGTGCCACCACAGCTCATTTACAACCTGGTTTCAAAATTTCAGGCTCCCAAATCTTGAATGGGAGGGGATGGGGGATGGGAGGTTAGTTGTCCATATGTCCTACAGGCCAGTGGTGGGATTCAAGTAATTTAACAACCGGTTCTCTGCCCTAATGATTTCTTCCAACAACCAGTTTGTCAAACTGCTCAGAAAGTTAACAACCGGTTCCCCCGAAGTGGTGCGAACTGGCTGAATCCCACCACTGCTACAGGCCACTGAGAAATAAACTCATCTGAGAAGTTATTACATTGCACTGACTCCTTATTTCTTGTGGAGTATTTAGATATAAATATGGAAGAAAGCAACATTTTTGATAAAAAGTCCATTAGATGTCAAGTTTTATGTACTTTACTATATATGGAACTTTGTAAAGCTAGAGTCAATGAAGATTCACCTGATTTTTTTTTTTTTTGAGAAATACAGTGTAGAAGGAGTACATACATTTTTAAAATCATTTATATCTTCTCTTCACTTTTCATGCTACCCAAAGCACTTTTCCAATAACAACCATAGTCTAGCATGTACTACATTCCAGAAATCCATTGTTCATATTTAAGATGTTGTCCTTGTACTATATTCCCATTGTTAAATTTTCTTTTAAAATGAGGCAGAAGAAATAATTTTTAAACGTATGCTACAATTTGTAAAGGCCAAGAATAAATCTAAAGAACTTAATATCTACACATAACAAAATTTACTGGTATTTTTACTAACCTATTTACCTACAGATTGTCTTTTCCTAGTACTATGTAATATAATTTGGAGCAATGAGAAACAGTTACACACAGAACATTTCACTCAGAATTATTCCACATTTGTATTCACTGAATGGTTCCAATTTTCATTAGGTTCTGCTATTTGGTAAATGGTATTTTAATGTGTTTAACAGTTTTTATTCATTGAAAAAAGCTGCAGTGCAATTTTTCCCCACTTCAGTGTAGTAATTTCTATTCCTCTGTGTCGTTCAGCAGACATTAAAGTACATAATGTTGGCAGTAATGGGATACTGGATCTTGGAGATACTTGAGAAATTCAAGTATCTAGACCAAATATTTAATATGATTGCTAGCGTGGCGGACACTGTTGACTTCTAAATGCAAACGAGATTAGACAAGATGCAGCTTTTGAAGCAATAGCAGTGCAGTTTACGGTCTGCTATTACATTAATTGTTGTATCCTGAGATTAAAAAGAAAGGAAGGAAATCACCAGCACCATATGATACTATTGGAAAGCTTCTAGGTCACATTGTTTACATTTCACGCAACATTATTCCCTAGTTGAATTCCTGAGTGGTTTCAATTCCCCTTAAGTACTGAAATCTAAACACAGGCTACAAAGCTACTACTGACCTTTTAAACTTTGGAAAGGACTTTTTTTCAGCCTAAAATAAAAGTGGTAGGAACTTCTCATTGCCTAATTGACTCTGAGAGGTCCAGGCCAGAGAAAGTGTGACTTGGTCATAACAGTAAAGTATTTTCTCTTTAAAAATGTATTGCCTTTGAATAAGTACAACAATTGTTTAAGAGCTGTGGTGGCACAGTGGTTAGAATGCAGTATTGCAGGCTAATTCTGCCGACTGCCAGCAGTTTGATTCTCACTGGCTCAAGGTTGACTCAGCCTTCCATCCTTCAAATGTTGGTATAATGAGAATCCAGATTGTTGGAAGCAATAGGCTGATTCTGTAAACTGCTTAGAGAGGGCTATCAAGCCCTATGAAGTGGTATATAAGTCTAAGTGCTATTGCTAAGTGCTAATTATGAATATATATTTCAATGCATTTTAATATGCTTGATGGACATGGCTTGGTGGTCATGTGACCGGGAAAATCAACTATCACACTTTACACAAAAATAACACAAAAGCTACAAAACTGACTCACACACACAATGTAAAAGCAGCTGGACTTCATACAAAATGGCCCCTGCAACAAGCAGGAACCTCACAGAGTTACGGAGAGCTCAAAAACAAACTATCACACTTTACACAAAAATACCAGTTTGGGCAACAGGTAGTAAAAAAGTGCTTTAATAAGTAAAAAAAAAAAGTTCTCATGATCACGCTGCACAGCTGATTGTCACGGTTGATTGCTGCAACCTTTTAAAAACTTTTTTAAAGCATTTTTTTACTACCTATTGTCAGAACTCTTGTAAAAAAATGCTTTAAAAAGTTAAAAAAAAAGTTCTGAGGATCAGTTGTGCCGCACAATCTTGGGAACTTTTTTTTTTTAACTTTTTATAGCATTTTTTTACTACTGGTTCTAACAAACTAGCAGCATTTTCACTACCGGTTTGGGCGAACCGCCCCGAACCAGTGGCATTTCACCCCTGCATTTGGGGCTCCAAATGACAGAGTTGTGATCATCTGATGCACGTTGATAAAGTAGCAAAGACATGCAGGTAGTCCTGGACTTATAACCATTAATTTAGTGACTTTCAAAATTACAGGTTATGCCTGACCCTCACATTTTATGACTGTCATAGTATCCCCATGGTCATGTGAACAAAATTTGGATGCTTGGCAACTGGGATGTACTTATGATCATTGCAGTGTCCTGGGATCATGTGATTCCCATTTGTGAACTTCCCATATTCCAACAAACAAAGTCAATGGGAGAACTCAAATTCACATAATGATTGATGATCATGTGATTCACTTTTACAACGGCGGTAATTTGCTTAACAACCATGACATGAAAAATTGTAAAATCAGGCATGATGACCTTAACAATTGCCTTGTTTAGCGATAGAAATTCTGGCCCTAATTAGGGCTATAAGTCGAGGTATATCTGTATGAAGGAACTTTGGCTGATCTCCCATATTGAGATGGGAGCTTCCTCCATTGTTTATATTCATCATCTTTGTTTTTATTACGTCCTATGCTAAAGTTTCAGAATAAGAAAAAAATGAACATATAAGTGGGTGTATATCAGGGTAGTGTATATAAATGGTGTTCTCATCGCCAACTCTCTATTGAACATCCTGTTTGTGCAGGGATCTACCAATGCACAGGTCTCATAATGTGTATTGTAGAAAAATTATGGTGTTAATGGCAAAGGTCTAGGTACAAATGTTTTCAAATTTCCTAGACCACAAAAACTAATACAAGAATACCTAGGACTACTGCTGCCTGCTTCACATGCACATAATATGATGATTCTTCATGAGCACAAACACTTCCTGGGGAGGGAGGGGGAGGTCTCTGAATCAAATGACAAGCTTTGTCCTTTCCAATGAACTATAGAAAAATGGCTAGAAATTGGTTGCATTCAAATGGTTTTGTGGGATGGTGATTGGTTCCCATTTAGTTTCTCATGGAATTCTACCAAGTTCTGGAACCTTAGATTCGGAGGCACATTGTTTGAAAACTCTTGATCTAGTGCATGAATCCTATCTGTGTCAGAATGTTAATTAAAAAAAATGGGACCTCAGAATAGAAGTATCCCCCACTCCAATCTTATTCAGCTTTTTTCCATTTTGAACATCAGTATATGACGACAAAATAGAATGAACACTTATTTACAATATAGTTGATTGTTCTGGATACATGTAGAATAGCAGTTTTGTATCTGTGTGGATGACTTTCTCCCTACAAGTGAAGAAAATGCGATCTCAGAGTGGAAAGAAAAAGTTGACAGCAACTAAATGAAACTGCCGTAAGGAGAGTTGCATTGTTACAGAAAAATAACAATGCAACTCTCATCTACCATTCCAGTGGATGTATCTGGGCTCACTAAGCCTTAGCTACAGATATAGAAACCCTGAAGAGGACTACTCTTAAAGAGAAGTTGGTGTCATCAAACAAAACCCACTACTGACACTATCAATTGTCTTCTCCTAGACAATGCCGGATACCTTCTCTTATATTCCAGAGGACTTCAAGCAATTGTACTGCCTTCACAATCCCTTGGAGGAAATATGTCTGATGCCACGTTTAACCTGGGATACATTAAATAGACTTTTAGCTATTTACTGAGTAAAAAAGGTAACACGGCCATAAAATTGGATTACTTTTAGAGGAGGCTTTTGAAAAATAAGAAAGAAGTAAAATAGTATATGTGTGGAGGAAGCCAATTCTGTGCACAAAAGAAGAAAAACAAGGAACAGAAGCAGGGGTTGCTGAGGGATCAAAGATCTTGACATGAGTGAAGGTAGAAGAGATGTAGCAGAGAAGGCTCAAGTGGAATACGCAAAGAAATAAGAGAAGCAATGAGAGGTTAAGGCAAAGCTGTGAAGAAACTTACGAGCTGAATGGTTTGTATTTATACTGAAGTGATAGGTCATCAGAACAACCTGTTACAGTTTTAACGGTTTTCTCAATTACTTTCAATCCAGTTTGTTAGTTTTGTACATTTTTTTTTTTACAAAACAAGTCTATTAATACAAAAATTGCAAATGGAAGTGCATGCAAAATTCACGAAGTAAAAAATAACAACCAGATAACTAAATATACACAAGAAAAATACACACAAAATATATTCATTTTTAGACATTATACTATTGTTTTATCTCAAGTATGTATTTATTTTCTGCTCTTGCTACTTTCAATTGTTTTAATAGCTCAAAATCATTCAATGAAATGGCAGCTGTATAACTGAATAAAATTACAAATGCTTTCAGAAAAGCATATTTTTTTTAAAAAAAGTTGGCTGATGCTTAAACTGAAGTAAATTTACATAGTGTTCATTTATATTGCAATGAAATCAGCAGCCCTTAATTTTGAGTAAACCTGCCTATAATTATACAAATAAATAATTATTTCTTTTTTTAAAAATAATTTTTATTGAACATTTTTTAAAAATAAACATACAAACCAACAAACCAACCAACAAACAAAAAAACCAGATATTTACATCTTCTTCTTTTCAACTTCTTTGCATCAGTAATCTATATTTATACATTTTCTCTTTATTTCTTTATTTCTTTATCATTTTTCCTATGCTGTTTTTTTCTTAATGTGCCAGTTGTTAATAATATATGTTGGCTCTATATCCAGCATGCTTAACTGAATCATTGAGAAAATTAGTGTAATGTAGAAGCACCAAAAGAGCTCAGTTGATTCTATCAATAAATTTATAGGGCGCTAAAGTTAACCCCAAGCCGGCCCTATCATGTATAGAATTAAACTCATTTGACAGATCAATTACCTTGTGGAAATACAGTCAATTGACTTGTTTTGCATCCCTTGACTCCACCCCCTCAAATCCCCAGCATTTGGGAAAGTATGGTTGCCCATGAATCCTGAAAGCATAGTCCACACCTCTGATTGCAGTTGCCAAGCAACGCCTTCTTGCTCCTACACAGCCAATGGGGAAGAAGCTAGTAGTGCCATGTATCCTTACCAGCACTCAAATAGTTTAAGAGTTCAGGGATGCCACCTCCTGAAGCAAATGAGTAGGTGTTCCTGGTACCTCAAATGGTAATGCTTAACAAATGTGATTGTATGCTGCCAAACTACTGATTATGTGATCTCACCTTGCTTAGTGGATGATTGGATTAAGCATTTGATGAGAATAGAATTACGGTGTATTATTTATCCCATTTACATCATTTAATTACAAATCTGAATAATAATCAACAGATTCCTATGCTACATGATAAACAGCATATTGTTTATTTTTTTTCTGGTGGTCTGTTGAGTCATTATTAGTCTAGTTTATCCCTTATCTCTAGATTAGGGATGTTAGTTAGAAATGACTTTTTAAACATTTAGGAAATATTATTTGTTCACAGGCTAACAAAGTGAGCGATATTGACCTATGATATAAAATTATCTGACATAATTAAAAGCAACAAAGAGAGAAAATGTTATCTACTTCAGGTCAGCCCAGAATGACAGAATTTCACCAAAGAGCACAAAATGCTTTTTCAACAATTACCTGTAGATGGCATTCATCCCATTGCTGTATGTGGCTCTTATAAGGAGTCTTTTTATATTCGCCAAAACAGTCATAAATTCCCTTTTGCTGACTGGGACGCCGTGCAGCATGAATAAGTTGTGCTTCAGTAAGACTTCTTCCGTGTGCTCTTCAAATGGGTTCAAGTGAATCCCTTCCTGCGATGTGCTTATTCTCAACCCACTTCCCTAATTATAAAAAATGGCAAGGATGAAAACATTTTAAAAACGCAAGTTTCAGTGCTGCATTATTAGAGAGAACACCTTGATATGAATGCATACTGCATAGTGGTGCTTTATATAGATGATGAATTCTCTAGAAACAATACCACCGCCTCTAGGAACGCACAGTCAACAATGGAAAAAGGTAAATCAGATCACCTCTTGGAAACTGGTGTCACATATTTATACTTCCATGAACATAGATAGAATTCTGTCCGGCATTCATTATCAAGTGGTTCAGAGGTAACACAAAATGAAATGAATACATATAAGTAGCACATGCTACCTCCAGAGTATTCAATTCAGATAACTTTTATATTATGCTTTAATATTGATTCTAACAGATCTTGGAAAGAATATTTTGATTCAATAAAGATTTGTGTGATGAAGTTCCTTACAAGTAGTTTTGTAAAGCAAAGAATACACGTATGTGCACGCACCCAACACATACACTTCAGTGAAATAAAGCAGCCATATTGCTCTGTTTTGAATGTCTTCTAGCGTAGCTAAAGGCCTAGCCCAGAAGTCAGCAACCTGCAGCTCTGGAGCCGCATGTGGCTCTTTCACTCCTCTGCTGTGGCTCCGTCACTCAAAATATGCATCACAACCGCGAATGTGTGATACCCGCCAGCACGCAATTTATTGAGCTTTTCAACCCCTGGTAGGCCAACCATGGATAAATCCAAGAAAAAAAAAGTTTCAGAAGAAAACAGAATGTTTAATTCAACTATATATGCTAGTTTTGTGGCAGCTCAAGAAATACCATGTTTTCCTGTGTTTTGTGGCTCCGTGTGTTTTCTTTTCTGTGGGAAACAGGTCCAAATGGCTCTTTCAGTGTTTAAGGTTGCAGACCCCTGACTTAGCATATATACATATGGCTATGTTTACATGCATCTATCCTATTACTCTACTTTTAAATCAAACTCTGGATGGCTCAGAATCTTTTATACATATCCATATAGATATAGACATATACATACACACGCGCACATATGATAGATAGCTAGAGATAGATAGATAGATATTTGTGTGTGTTTTTGTGTGTTATTGTATATAACAATATATACAAACAATAAAACAAATCCAATAAAACCAAAATCAGAATGATCTGCCACAAGTATACCTCACTCATGCCAATCTCACCCTAGACCAGCTCTTGAAGGAAAAGTCAGGTCTTAGGTACTTTACAGAAGATAAAAGGGTAGAGCCTGCTGGCCCTCAAGGGGAAGGATGTTTTTGCTGCTCTCTTTCCATCTTTGAAATAAAAATCATTAGGTAGCTGTTTTCGGGAAGAGAACTCTTGCAGTGAGTTTCTTTCTTAGCCCTATGGCTTCTGTTTACAGTGTGCTATTGGCAGTTTACACATTCATATCTAGTGAGATAATACTGTACCTCTATGATGACATCGGGCTGAAGGATGGCCTCAGAAATATCTTCTTCCCCAGCAAGGTCATATGAAACAGTAAATTTCAGATGTCCTCCAGCCGCTGTTATCTGTGGTTAAAGGAAAAAAAAAAGAATGATACTGGTTTTATAACAGAAAACATGCCTTTAACCATTTTGAACAGCTCTTTTCCAATTATAGGACTTTGAAGGGCAAAGACTTCTCGCGTAATGAAAGGACATGTGGATGATAGAGAGCTCCCAGGGAAGTGTCACTGTGAGCTGTCCCTGTCCTTACACAATCTCTCTTTGCCACAACCAGTGCGGCAATGCTCCGTCGTATAAGTAATGTTCCTCTAGGTCCTTTGTAAAGACTGGAATCCTAAGAAAAAACAGTTTTCCCCTAAAGGTCTACCATAAAGGAAGTAACATATGTCACAGTATAATTTTCTTTTCATCTTTCTCTCTTGATCTCTCGCTTCTTACACTCTTATTTTTTATAAAACTCCCCAACATGTATTTGGCTGATATTATATTGTCAAAAGCAGGTGGAGGAACTGGGGGATATGTGCTCGTTTATCTGTCCTGCCTCTCTTCGTTTCTTTCCCATGTCCATTTTCCAGGTTCCGAGTTACTACAGAGGAAATCTGTGACAGCAGCTTGGAGGAGTAGGCTGCTATTACAGAATGTTTTTTCCCTCTTTTTGACAAAGTATAATCTAAAATAGAAGAAATGTGTCCCTAGGAAGTCAAGCACATTTAATTTAAAGGAAAGTCACTATATTTTTTTCTTACAGCTGTATGTTGCCTTTTGTTTCACATTGGTCACTGGTTCAAAAACAGAATAAAGCAAGCAGTCCTTTGACTCTTAAGGTACTATAATGTATCATATATATATATGTTAAGCATTAACACTTAATGATTGTGTTTGGTCTAGTGGTTAAGGCATCAGGCTAGAAATTGGGAGACCATTGAATTCAAGTCCTGCCTTAGCCATGAAAGTCAACTATTGACTTTGGGCTTCTCTCTCTCTCTCTCTCTCCTCTCTCTTTCCTCTCTCTCCCTCTTCCCCTCTCTCTCCCTCTCTCTCTCAGCCCAAACATTGGATTGCTGTTCTGGGGAAAACAGGAGGAAGAAGGTGTATTGGATATGTTTGCTGCCTCAGTTATTTGTAAAATCACTAAAAATGGGATATAAACAAGCAAAATTCTAGAGAAAAAAGCAAATAAAATATATATAAAAATATGTATCAGGAATGCAGTAATTTTGCTTAATTTCTTGAAGTAAAAGGAATTCATTTTTAAGTTATTGGAATAAAGCAAAGTTCATTGTCAAATATAAAGAAAGGGCTAAGAATCAGAAAGCCCATACCACCACCGTGTACTTATGCAGCAAGTTCTCCACAGTACTTCACCTCAGAGTTCGATAAGGAAGTCCTCATATTTTTTTGTTTAACAAGACATTTGTGTTATCTGCCAAAATGTGCGGAAGGTTGTAATAGAATGTGCTAATATCCATTCTTCTTGGTTCAGATATTTCATACAGAATAATATACCTTTGGTGAAGAAGTAGGAAAAGCTACATTTGAAGAAGCTACATGTCAAAGATATGTATATTATGGAAAGTAGCATATAAAAATGCCTGTCAGGAAGAGTTGTGCATTATGGAAAACAGGATATATAAAACTGTGTTTCATAAAATGTGTCCAAAATATGTATGTTAAGAGAAATGACTTACACTAAAGGAGGACTATGAAACAACAGTAGAGAGCAGACATAATTAAGGCTTTAAAAGAAGTGAGGTAAAAAAGCCACAAACTTTTTACTAGAATTGCAATGGAAGACTATCTACTAGGAAACTAAACTTGGGCCTGGCTATTCAGAGAAAGGTGATGAGACTTCAAGGACACCTTCTAGGCCATTAGCCTACTAGTCTTCTGCACCTAGGCAATGTTTTGCACCCCTATAACAATGTGGACAGACCCAAATCATTGGTGGGTTGCTACTGGTTTGTTGCGGATCGGGGGAACTGGTAGCGGCAGTGAGAGGCTCCGCCCACCCACCCAGATGTCTCTGTGCCTGCGCAGAAGCATTGCATGTGCATGTGAGCATGCCTGCACCCGCAAGTGAACTGGTAGTGGCCGGATTTGAAACCCACTACTGGCCTAAATGTTGATAGATGAGGCTAAAGAATTGTATAAGTGACCAGTGTGGAAACTGCTTGAGATTGCTCTAAAGATACTCAGTAGGGAACTGCATTTAGAATGATGACTTACAGCTGAATTTTAATCATAGAAAACAGACTGATTTGCCTGACTGCCGGACTTGGTATCTGAGCTACAGACACGGCACACCAAGAAACCCACTTAGATAACTTACATAAATATGAACTAACTTTGATCAATGGTTTCTATTAACTGTTGTTAACCACAAGAGATCTCAAATCAGTTTCAGGCAGGTCTGCAGGAGCTACAGGTTGTCCTCAACTTATGACCACAATTGAGCCCAAAGTGCTAAATAAGAAATTTGTTAAGTGAGTTTTGTCCCATTTTACAAATTTTCTCACCAGATTTGTTGAGTGAATCACTGCAATTGTTAAATTAGTCACATGGTTGTTAAGTGAAACTGGCTTCTCCATTGACTTTGCTTGTCAGAAGGTCGCAAAAGGGGATCACGGTGGCGCAGTGGTTACAGTGCAGTACTGCAGGCTACTTCTGCTGCCTGCCGGCTGCCTGCAATTTGGCAGATCGAATCTCGCCAGGCTCAAGGTTGACTCCGCCTTCCATCCTTCTGAGGTGGGTAAAATGAGGACCCAATTTGTTGGGGGCAATATGCTCACTCTATGAACAGCTTAAAGAAGGCTGTAAAAAACTGTAAAGTGGTATCTAAGTCTAAATGGCATTGCTATTGCTATCACATGACTCCAGAACACAGCAACTGCCATAAATATGAGTCAGTTGCCAAGTGTCTGAATTCTGATCATATGACCATGGGGATGCTGCAGTGGTCATTTAAGTGTGAAAAATGGTCATAAAGTCACTTTTTTCAATGCCGCTGTAACTTTGAACAGTCTAAATGAAGTTGAGGACTACCCGTATGGGTATACATATGCTCAATGTATATATATACTGGGCATGTGTGTGTGTGTATATATGTATCTATGTATGATGTTCGTCCATCGTTTTTGAAGAGGACCTTGACATCTAGTGGGTAGTGGGCTGTCCACAGTGTGTCCGCAAGTGGCTGGTAAGGCCTATATGGGCACGGAATGTTCTGCCCCACGTCGGGCAGGCAAGTGTGGGCACCACTGTTGCAGCATTTGCAGCTCTGGCTTTGCAGAGTGCCTGCTTCTCTTGTGCTATGGTTGTCCTTCTGTCTTCAAATGTCTGGCAGCCTTGGTGGATCAACATGCTCCATGTCGATTGATCTTGTGCCAGGGTTTACCAGGAGATGGTAAGAGAGGCTTTCAGTGTGTCTTTGTATCCTTTGTCCTCCGTGCGATCATTTTCCTTGAGACAGCTTACCATAAAGGAGCTGTTTGGGGATGCGATGGTCTGACATCCTTACAACATGACCTGCCCAGCGTGTATGGGTTTTCATCAGCAGGGTGTAAACTGATAGCAGGCCTGCTCTGGAGAGGACTTCTGTGTCTGGCCCCTTGTCCTGCCACCAGATCCTCAGAAGTCTGTGGAAGCAGGTTGTGTAGAAGTGTTTCAGTTGCCTAACGTCCTTCCTGTATACAGTCCAAGTCTCACCGGCATACATCAGGGTAGTTAACACTATTGCTTGGTAGACTTTGAGCTTTGTAGCAAGGGTTACTCCATGGCGGTCCCACACATTGGTCAGTAGTCTGTTGAATTTATGTATGTGTGTGTGTGTGTGTATGTATGTATGTATGTATGTATGTAACAGTGTTCCGTGCACCTTTGGCATTTAGTCATGCCGGCCAAATGACCACAGAGACGTCTTCAGACAGCGCTGGCTTTTTGGCTTTGAAACAGAGATGAGCACCGCCCCCTAGAGTCGGGAACGACTAGCACATATGTGCGAGGGAAACCTTTACCTTTACCTTTTTTATGTACGTATGTACATAAATTTGGCGTAAAGCCTCTGTCTATGATCTAATGGTTTCATAGCATACATGATTAGAAATGTAATAAAGCTAATGAATGATGAAAAGTATCTGTAAAAGTATCTAGAAGACCTCCAAGGTTCCTTCCAATGATATCATTGGAATACTATTATTTAGAATAACAGAGTTGGAAGGGACCTTGGAGGTCTTCTAGTCCAACCCCATCCTCAAGCAGGAGACCCTTATAGTACCATTTCAATGGTTGTCCAATCTCTTCTTAAAAACCTCCAGTGATGGAGCATCCTAAACTTTTGAAGGCAACCTGTTCCACTGGTTAATTGTTCTAACTACCAGGAAATTTCTCCTTAACTGTGGCATCTGCTTCTGCAACACAGCCTCCGCTTGTATGAAAGGGGGCTGGAGAAAGCCATTGATTTGGGGCTAGTGGCCTTTTAGGTTTTCATATTGATGGGAAAATGCAGGGCGAAGCTGGGGTAGATAGGAGGTGCAGCAGGCATTTCATTCTCTGTCTCTAAGGCTAGCCAGTATTTCTCTCCATCTCAGCTTATCCCAAGCAATGAAGTCTTTTTCGTTGGTATCTGTGCCATCCGGAGTATGTGAGTGATTTTCATTTTGCTTTGCTTTTACTTTGCTTTTAATATTTGCTGCATATTTCAGACCTCTTGCTATTCACACCCTCTAGTGACCCGTGACCCATAGCATGAGACCTTCTGAATTAGCACTTATTTGATAGGATTTTTACTAGAAGTCTAAGAATACTAATATGAAATATATAAAACCCACGCTCTTTTCTTCTGTTACCAAGCTTACATTTCCAATATCACGATACGTCGGTTGTTTTAGAGCCCCTAATTTTTGACCTTCTCAAAGGAAATGCGATAATTGAAAAAAAGCAGTGCTAATGTTAAAATTGATACATTCTGCAAAGTCAGGCATTCTATTAAGCACAATACAGAAAAGTGTTTATCCTTCATTTCCAAATGTATGATTCTGTGCTGAGCAAAAATGTGTGACAATCAGAGTTTGCTTTGGTGAGACAATAAAAATCGATTAAATAAATACAATACCCTAGAACAAGTTCAAATTGCTGATGAAATAAAACTGAACACAGTTATGAACTGCGTGAAGATTTCTAACATTAATTCTTGTGCATAAATTGCCAATGAGTGCAGTTTGGTGAGTTTGTTTGAGCTTGTGTGAGTTGACTCTGAGAATTCTCACACCACTATGAATCCCAGAGCATTTGTATCTCAGCAGAGTTCTCCTTTTCTGGGGTGGGTTCTAAATTTTTTGACTACCGGTTCTGTGGGCGTGGCTTATTTTGTGGGCATGGGTTGATGGTCATGTGACAATTCTTTAGGATTTAGCAGAGGTACTGGTCTACCAGGCTTTTAACTGGTCTACCCATTTATTTTTGCAGTCACCGGTCTACTCATGTATTTTTGCAGGCACCGGTCTACCACCAAACTGCCTATTACCACTGATCAGCTGTAGGGTGGCCCTTTGAAGCCCTGCAGCAAGAGTTCAAACAGTTTTTTTCCTTATAGCCCATCAGCTGGGATTCAGGAGGCAGCAATAGATTAGGTGTGGGGCCAAATAAAAGGTAAGAGTAACGCGGGGGGTGGGGGGTGGCAGAACCGGTTCAGTGACGTCATATCATCACCACTACCGGCTTGGCAGAACTGGGCCGAACCGGGAGGAACCCACCACTGCTCCTTTTGGGCCAACTATAAGGCCTAGCAAGAGAAGAAGAAAAGCATATGTGCAGATCAGAGGGGGAGTTCTACTTACCTTTACTACCGGTTCACAACAGGAGCGCGCACACTCGCTTTGCTCACACACGTACACTTCTGCGTGTGTGTCACAGATCGTCAATTATGACGTCCTGGCGGAGACTCCCACCACTTTTACTACCAGTTCTAAAGAACCAGACAGAACCGGGAGCAACCCACCACCGGTGCAGATTAATGCAAGGATTTTCTATATTGCTATACAGATAGTCTTTGACTTAAAAAAATTTGTTTGGTGACTATTCAAAGTTACAAAGGCATTGAAAAAAGTGATATATGACCATTTTTCACACTTACGACTGTTACAGCATCCCCACCGTCACGTAATAAAGTTTCAGATGCTTGACAACAGGTTCATATTTATGACAGTTGCAGTGTCCTGAAGCCATGTGATCACTTTTTGCAACCTTCTGACAAGCAAAGTCAATTGGGAAGCTGGATTCAGTTAACAACTGTGTTACCAACTTAACAATGGCAGCGATCCACTTAACAACTACAGCAAGAAAGGTCATAAAATGGGGGCAAAATTCACTTAATAACTGTCTTCTGCTTAGCAACAGAAATTTTGGGTTCGGTTGTGGTCATAACTTGAGGACTACCTGTATACCTCCCACCGACCAGTTCGTTCTCACAGAGAGGACTACTCAGGGTACCGTCAGTCAAATTGTGCCGACTGGCGACTCCCAGGGGGAGGGCCTTCTCTATAAAGGCTCCAACCCTTTGGAATGAACTGCCCCCTGATATACGAAACATCCCTAATCTCCGTGCTTTCCTCTGTGCCCTCAAGACCCTGATGTTCAATCAGGCGGGGCTAAACGTATTAATTGGAAATGATTAAAATATTATCTAATTCTGGGTTTTATTTAATTTGGGCTAAACTATATTATAAAATTATCAATTTTATAATGATTATGTATCTTTTATTTTTTCTTGAATCTACACCGCCTTGAGTCCTGCGGGAGAAAGGCAGTATAGAAATATAATAAATAAATAAATAAATAAATAAATAAATAAATAAATAAATAAATAAATAAATAAATTTAATTTGATATCCTGGAGTTCAAGACAACTTAGAACTGGAAATTTGAGGAAGCTCTTCAGATAAATGAATGTAGATTGTGTAAACTACTCTCAGTGTCAGCTGGGATCTTCCCAGGAATGAAAGAATAGCTGAATTAAGCCCTGCTCTTAGAAGATGGAGTTAGAGGGACCTATCTGAGATCTTTTCTTGAACCTATAGATTAGAGGTAAATTGTATGATCACCTATAGTTCTCTGCGGAATAATCATTTCCCCTTCTAATGGAGCATGTGTAGATAGTTTGGGATGCTTCTGGAGATGAGAAGCTGGTGACCCAGTTAGGGAAGATTAGAGACTAGAAAGGGAAAACATCTTAAGGGTCAGAAGTCTTTGTATAAGACTTTGTATAAGAGTATAAGATGCACCTTCCTGCCCCAACCCCCCGCCAACGAATGTAGCACTGCCCAGCCTCGCAAACAGAGATTTCAGAGGCTGAAAGAAGCTTCTGAAAGAAGCTTCAGAAACGAAGCTTCAGGAAAAAAGTCTCTGAAAGGCTTTTATCTAAAATAATATGACAAGCAACAAAAGAAGAATCAGTAAAGGTTCTAACCAAACTATGATAACAAATCTGGAGAATGACACAATAACCAACAGATCAGAAGAGGTTAATCTATATACCAATACCAAAGAAAGGAGATCGAACAGAGTACAGATAGTCCTTCAGAATAAAAGCGTTTGAAAGAAGCTTCAGAAAAAATGGCTTTTTTTCTGAAGCTCTGTTTCGGAGGCTTTCAGAGGCAAGAAAAGAAAAGAAAAGAAAAAAAGCAAGGCATAGAGCTCACAACCAACAAACCTGTTGCTAAAATTCACCTCTGGAAACAGCTGATTGGGGTTTTCCGGGAGGCCAATCCACCCACCAATCAGCTTTTTTCTAATTTTCCTCCCCCCAAATTAAGGTGTGTCTTATACTCCGGTGCGTTTTATACTCTGAGAAGTACGGTACTTATTACCGTAGTATGGTATTAATTAGTAACATATACTAATAGTATAATAGTTCCCTCTTTGGTAATATAGTTGTTAAGTATCATACCAATTTCTACAACAGGATGTTATTTAGTTGTGACTTAACTGAAACTGTTATTTTGCCAAAGGTGGTGCTCTTAATCTTATGACTGGTCTCCAGTTATGGGAACTGAGGGTTCAACTTGATTGTATAGTTTCAGAAAGAATTACATGGTTTGGGGATCCTCCTACAGTTGTCATTAGAGGTCCAAGTGGCTAGAAGATCCTATGCCAACATTACTTTGTGTGTCAAAAATGTTCTTTCTTGGATAAATACAGCTTAGTTATGGTTGTTCCTGCAACAGTAATCTCACATTTATTTTACTATAATATGCACAATATGGACCAAGTTTGTATTTGGTTTTGAAGCGTCCAGTGGTAGAATTGTAAAGGCCAAGTTTCCTGGAAGAGTATCTGGCCATATATTATTATATCACTTGGATAACAAGCCGGGATCAAAGTTCTGATTATGATATATTGTATAAAACTCTATATAACTTGGGGCAAGCTGTAAACCTGATGGACCTTTACCATTACTGACCTAAGGCTCTTCCACATCATTCAGTAAATGCTATTAGGCAATGCTTCAGGAAATGGATTTGCAGAACATGAATTGATGATGTTGCCTTTAGTTAAGGTGACCAACATTTTTACAATGAGAAAGAGGACACAAATAAATTGAAGAAAAAAAATATCGTAAATAAAAGAAACATTTTATTCATTGCAACAATGAGTCTAATGCGTGCGTGTGTGCCGTGTTGTGTTTCGGTAAGAAGTAAACAAAGCCACTTGTGTGCGGTGCACTCTTGCGCGTGGCTCACTCTCTCAAAACAATTCTCCTGTGCGAAGCGCATGCCTCTCATCATTGCGTCTCGCTGCACTGTATCGAGCCTTGACGAATCCTCATGTCAAATACAAATACGTCATATGACACGCAACGGCTCGGCTCGGCATCAATCGAAAACGGAGAATTACAGATTAGTCTTCAAATATGGAAAAGGATACTTTTCGAGAGACGACAGAACTTACAAAAGAGCGACTGTTCTACCTAAAGGAGGACAATTGGTCACCTTACTTTAGTTTATCTCCATCCTATCATAAATGTAGCTTCTGATGTGCCTTTTTGCATCTAAATGCTGCCTTTAAAAAGACTGCTACAATGAGCCATGCAAAACGGCAATAATGCCTTACTTCCTACAAACACAAGATGAGGGGCAGAGACCTCTCCTGCTCTCATTGAGTGCTTGAGGCTACTGATTTTGGCCTTTTGACAGTCCTGACTTTCCCACTTTGCCAAAAAGTCATCTCTCCCACTTCCTTCCCAGGAGAACAGTGGGGAGAGGAGGGCAAAAATAACCCCTTTGATAATTACTCTGTGAAACTAGAAAACAAGCAAACTAAAACTCATTTCTCTTCTTTCTTTCCAGCCATTATGCTTACAACCCATGCATGGGGAATGGGTTTTTTTGGCTCCTCTTACCTGGTTTACCACAATGGTGGAAAGAGGGTAGGCAATTGTTGGTCCTAAGGATGCTTCTCCATAACATTGTCCAATCAGAACAACTCTTAGCATCATTACTGAGACATGGGCCAAAATCTGGACAACAGGATTTAGGCTGCAGATCCCATAATTAATAAATGAGTGTCATGGGAGAATTGCATGGCTGCATAGTGCCACCTAGTGGCTCTTCTCTCTAATGGCATCTGCATATCATGACATTCTTGAGGTAATCACTTTCATCATTTATTCACCTCTTCATCCTAGCCTTTCATGTACACAAACGTTGAATCTAGGTAGTCCTCCACTTACAACCACAACTAAGCCCAATTTCTATTGCTAACCAAGACAGTTAAGTGAGTTTTGCCCCCTATTGTACAATGTGTTGCCACAGTTTTAACATAATCACTGCAGTTGTTAAGTGAATCATGCGGTCATTAAGCAAACTGGATTCCCCATTGAATTTGCTTGCTAGAAGCCAGCTGTGAAGGTTACAAATAGGGATCATGTGATCCTGGAACAGTGCAACTGGCATAAGTACATGCCAGTTGCCAAGTGTCCAAATTTTGTTCATGTGACCATGGGGCTGCTGCAATCAGTGTGAAAAATGGTCATAAGTCATTTTTTCAGTGCTGTAGTAGTTTCAAAGGATCACTAAATGAATGGTTGTAAGTTGAGGACTATCTGTAATTTGTTTTGGTATTTTTCTCCCTACAGAGGAATAGGGTTTTTGCTGCTTTAAAAATAAATATTTTAAAACTTAAACTTATTTAAAATGTTTTAAATAAATGTACTAAAAGAATGAAATACATGTTTTATGAAAACATTTTATTACAGTATTCTCTATTTTGCATTGTATAAGTTTTTTGTAAGCCTTGAAACTTCTTGGCATAAGAAACCATGTAAACATAGGTGCACGTGAACTCTTCAAAATGACTCAGAAGAAATTCTTCAACTTTATATGACTCTGAACACCGTGCCTCTCTGCCATTTATTACAGCAACCAATCACTTTTTCAGTTTCCCCACAAACCTGGGGATAGCAATAGCACTTATATAACGCTTCATAGCGCTTTTACAGCCTTCTCTAAGCTGTTTAAAGAGTCAGCCTGTTACCCCCAACAATCTGGTTCCTCAGTTTACTGACCTCAGAAGTATGGAAGGCTTGAGCCAGGGGTGAAATGCTGCCAGTTCGGCCGAACCAGTAGTGATGGCAGCTGGTGGTTTGGAGAACCGGTAGCGATGGCGGCATGAGGCTCGGCCCACCCACCCGGTCGTCGTTACCTCCTGGTTTTAATCAGGAAGTAACCTGTTTTTTACCCTCTGTGCATGCACAGAAGGGTTTGCGCATGCACAGAGGGTCCACTGCGCCTGCACTTCCAAAATGATTAGGAAGATAAGTAGATTTCACCCCTGCCTTGAGCCGGTCAGGACTGAACTCCTGGCACTGAGCAGTGAGTCAGCCTGCAATACTGCAGTCTAACCTCTGAGCCACCATGGCTCATAAAGAGATGCATCTCTTTTTTCCAGAAAGTCAATCTGTTTTAAGCAAGAGCAGACAGGTAATGTGCTTGTGCTGGATCTGAAGCAGTTCTTCGAAATGATTTTCAAATAAAAATGCATTAAATAAACAAACAAATAAATAAATACCATCAGAGCAAGTATGAATTTGATTTGCAAAGAGAGGATCTAATGTTCTAAATTGAGTTTCCTTCTAGTCCCAACCACATTTGGTTTCAACGAGCTTGCTTGCATATTCTTCCTAATTGTGAAGCTCAGATCATCACTGTCCACAATTCATACCTTCCCTTATATATTATTAGATCATCCTTAGGTGTGTCTTTTGACAATCGGACAGAAGACATAAGTTACTAAATGAAAATCAATCTTATACTCTCCAGGATTCTATAGGCATGTATCTTAAATGGATTAAACTTTTAATGCTTCAAAGCAAACGTAATAAATAAACATTTGAGAAAACATTAAACAATCATAAGATACAAACAAGCACATATTTAATGCTAGGTAGGACAGCACGCTGTACTATAATTAGAGCCTCTCCTGTAAAATGGCACTTATTATTCAGTAGATTTCCAGCATAACCCCAAATTAAAGGCAACTGAGACAAACTGCCAAATGGAGAACAGGCCATCTTACCAGATGGCCAGTAAGTATCTGTACTCCTTTTGGGGGTTACAGGATGCGCAGATGGAACATCTGAACATCTGTTTGCTTTAATTTACATGCTTATGTTTTAAGAGAATGTTCCATCATTAATCCAGCACTAGATTGGATTAGCAGTTTCAGGAATAATAAATACTGACTGGAAATTCACAAAGAGAATTTTTTATGCATTTGTTGCATTTAGGGAAAAAGGCAAAAAGAGAGATGGAGAAATGAATTCTAATGAAGCTCTTACCATGGAAACTAAGTAGGTAAATCTTACAGAATACAATTTTTAGCTATAAGTCCATGTAAAGTTCAGTTAAAAGAAGACATGGGTTTAAAAGCACCCTTAATTTCTGGATAGTTATTTGTTCAAAGTTAGTGTGACAGATTTAAAAGCTATAGCTCTTTGCTTTGCTTGAATAAGTCTATCAAAAATTAAGGCATTTTTACAATAATGTTCATTACAATGTAAATATTCTCCAACAGAATGTGATGTTTGCCTTAGTATAGAATGAGTGCCATCCTCATTTTTCAGGACTAGTGTTATAAGTGTAAACATAGGTTTACACGAACACACATACTGTACATATGCCCACACATGCACAGATTCTATTACTAATTAGTGTCTATTTCAAAATGCCTTGGAGCATCAAGTTGCCACAATTGCCAAAGGCACAGTCACTTCGAAGTCCTTTTATTATCTATTATCTATTCCATGCACAGAAATACCTCCACCACAGTTGCTGGCACCACCAAATGGCTACGCGTGGTCTTCAGAGACATACTGGGACAGGCATATTTCCAATAAAAGCCTCCCACTTAAGCCTCAATTATGCACAGTTTTCATATAACTCAGACCATTCTTTAAAGAGGGTTGAGGAAACCAGGTGTAAAATAATAGCTTGGTTCAAAATGGTCATTCATCTGATTCTGAAAGGGAAGGATTTGGTTTGTGATAGCTAACAATTAGCAGATTTTTCAAGCACAACGATGAAGAGCTTGTATGTATTATAGAACCTCCAAGAGACTACTGTATCCATCTTTTAGACTGTTCTCTGTGATTTTACTCTCAGATAAAGATAGATTTTTTTTAAAAACGAAACATAGCTAAATCTGGTTTATATCTACTCCATTCTCTTTCTATTTGCAAATCATCCTCGCTTCTACCACATCCAAGAAGGGATCTTAAATAACCCTTTTCAGAAAATGCCATATTTCTTAGCTAAAACCAGAAAGGAAAGGAAAGGAAAGGAACTTCAAGATCAATCTTTTATTTCTTCAGCACAATACTGTAGCAGCTTTGGGACAATTATACTAATAATTAAAAACAAATAGTTAACGAACAACATAATTGCCACCTTTTCAGCATAGCCTCCAAAAACTGTTTTCTCTTCGTATATCTGATCTTTATGCAAATTATCACTTCTGATAAGGGCAATGCGATCTGAGCAGGCTATAATATACACAGTGCTGTATAGATAAACGGTGTACTATTTTGACATTTTACATACTGTTTGTGGAAGTTGCATTTGATGAACTGCAAAACAAACAAGAGATGGAGCCTTATTTACTTTCTTAATTTGTTGAAATATACATTAGGATAAGGATGCCTTTATTGTTAGTAAAAACAGAGACGTTACGCACCAACTACAGCAAAATATTGGCTTGGAATAAGGCTAAAACTAGGTGTAGTGCAGGTGTAATGCAGTGTAATTTCTGTGAGGGTTTTGATGCAAATCTGCAAGAATCTTAATCTCCACTAATGCAATTTAGTTGTCCTTTTCGAACTCATCTATATATGGGCTGGCAGATCAATTGTAGATTGGAAAATATATCTGCGAAACTGTAAATTACTCCATTTTGAAGAGCAGAGATTTTTCAGCAAATTTTCCATTTTTAAACATTAAACATAGAGTAGAATTCATGAGGCAGACTTGAAGGAAAGCTTCACAATATTACAGGCTAGCAGAAGAGGCTCCAAGCTAGCATTAATTCATTCTATCAATGCACTTATATTAGTTGCAGGATTTTCCATGACATTTTCTGTAATGTCTACATGACTATTACAACTCTGGATAGAATTTATTTTAATTGCAACTATTTCAGAGAAACATTTTGGTAATTCAATCTAAATACTTAGTAGCTGTTTCTTTTTTCTTAAACACTGAAGTCTGAGGACAACTCAGAAGCCATCACACAGCATTACTTTGATTGCAGCAAAAGTGTCTTGTTATTATTGATTTTTGTAGTATATTTTTTGGTAGAAGCAAGACAATGATTTGACTGGTCTATGTCTTTACCGAGATCATCTAATTACAATATTGATAAGACTAGCAAAATATTCCTTTTCCGCTCCTTAATCTCAACCACATAATTACTCTGGCTTCATGATGGAGCATGGACAGATTAACTACTTCAATACAGTGCACCATTAGCCCATTACCATAAATGTTGTAGTTAAGTTATTTTGCATCCTTTTACTATTCATCTAAAGAAACCTTGCTCTGTGAAGGAATGTCTTTGCCCTTTCTCGAGGACTGTTAAAAATGGACTATCATTATTCCTTTAAACAAGATTATTTTTCTTGCAGGCCCTCCTATATAACATTCAAATGCAGAAAATATTAATTAAAATAAGACCATTTTTTAAAGATCAGCACAATTCTTTATGCATGGTACAGTTCTTTCCTTCAAATAAAGAGAAATATTTTACATCGTTGCGTGTGCTAAAAGTCAGTATTAATACCTTATTGATCTCTACATACACAGCATAAATACATGTGGTAATTTCACCATCTAATGAATAAGCTAAATGCATTTTATTTATTTATTTTACTTTATTTGCAAGTATTTATATGGCGCCCTTCTCCCGAAAGGACTCAGGGCAGCGAACACAGGTAAAAACAAATAAACAGATAAAAACATACAATAAAAACCCAATTAAAACCAGTTAAGATCAAATGATAATAAATAATAACACCCAAGAATCTAAATCAGCCCATTTGTTGGAATAGCCAAGTCTTCAGGCCCCGACGGAAGGAACGAAGATCAGGTGCCGTCTGGAGCTCGGTGGGTAACTCATTCCAGAGGGCAGGGGTTCCCACAGAGAATGCCCTACCCCTGGACATTGCCAGACGACATTGTCTGGTCGATGGTACCCTGAGGAGAGCAGCCCTGTGGGAGCGGACAGGATGGTGGGAGGGAGGCAGGAGATGGTCCTGCAAGTACCCTGGACTTAAGCCATGTGGGGCTTTATAGGTGAGAACCAGCACCTTGAAGCGGATCCGGAGGACCACCGGTAACCAGTGCAACTCACGTAGGAGAGGTGTTACATGGGAGTAACAAGGAGCTCCCTAACAACCTGCGCGGCCGCATTCTGGACCAGCTGGAGCTTCTGGATGTATCTTAAGGGCAGCCCCATGTAGAGGGAATTGCAGTAATCCAAGCGGGAAGTAACCAGGGCATGAGTGACCGTGTGAAGGGCATCTCGGTCCAGGAAAGGGCGCAACTGGCGCACCAGGCGAACCTGTGCAAAAAAACCCCTGGTCATGGCCGTCAAATGATCTTCTAGAGACAGCTGAGAATCCAGGAGGACACCCAAGTTGTGGGTCCTTTCTACGGGGGCAAATACCTCCACCCCTCCATCAAAAGTGATGGGACCTCTTGAAACACGAGGTGCCAGCATCCACAGCCACTCAGTCTTGGAGGGGTTGAGTCTGAGTCTGCTCCTCCCCATCCAGGCCCACACTGCCTCCAAGCAATGGGACATCACGGGCATCCCCTGGGTAGCCTGGGGTGGAGATGTACAACTGAGTATCATCCGCATATTGATGATACCTCACCCCAAAACCACGAATGATCTCACGCAGCAGGTTCATATAGATGTTAAAGAGTAGGGGGCAGAGAACCAACCCCTGAGGTACCCCACAAGTTAGGGGCCTCGGCGTGGATCTCTGTTTCCCCACCCATACAAACTGCAACGGACCTGAGAGGTAGGAGAAGAACCACTGTAGAATAGTGCCTCCCACCCCTAAACCCCCAAGTCACTGCAGTAAGATACCATGGTCAATGGTATTGAAAGCCGCTGAGAGGCCAAGTAGGACCAGGATGGAGGAACAACCTCCATCCCGGGCCTGCCAGAGATCATTCACCAGAGCAACCAAAGCCATTTCCGTGCTGTACCCATGCCGAAAACCCGACTGGTACGGGTCTAGGTATTCCATTTCCTCCAGGAACTGTGGGAACTGTTGTGCCACCATGGTCTCAACAACCTTCGCTATAAAGCGGAGATTGGAGATGGGCCGATAGTTATTAAGTGAGTCTGGATCCAGGGCAGGCTTCTTGAGGAGGGATCGAACCACCACCTCCTTAAGAGAGGTGGGGAAAATCCCCTCCCTCAAAGAAGAGTTGACAATTTTTATTTTATTTTATTTTATTTTATTTTATTTTATTTTATTATTTTATTATTTTATTTTATTTTATTATTTTATTATATTTTATTATATTTTATTATATTTTATTTTATTTTATTTTATTTTATTTTATTTTATTTTATTTATTTTATTTTATTTTATTTTATTTTGATTTATATGCCGCCTTTTTCCCGAAGGACTCAGGGCGGCTTACAAGACAAAAATTCAACAATATGAATTAAGTATAAATTAAAATCCAATTAAAATTAATTAAAATTATTACAATGTAAAAACCCCCTCCTCAATGGGTCAGTCCATTTGATGAAAAAGCCATGTCTTCAGTTCAGAGTGGAAGGAGAGGAGGTCGGGGGCTGTCCTAAGCTTGGTGGGCAAACCGTTCCAGAGGGTCGGCACTCCCACAGAGAACACTCTCCCCCTGGAGCCACCAGCCGACATTGTTTGACTGATGGCACCCTGAGGAGGTCCGCTCTGTGAGAGTGCATGGGACGATGGGAGGATGGCAGAAGATGGTCCTGCAAGTACTCTGGGCCTAAGCCATTTAGGGCTTTATAGGTGAGCACCAGCACCTTAAAACGAACCCGGAGGACCACCGGCAGCCAGTGCAGCTTGCGCAGGAGAGGTTTTACATGGGAGTAACGAGAGGCTCCCATAATAACCCACGTGGCTGCATTCTGGACTAGCTGAAGCCTCCAGGTGCATCCTAAGGACAGCCCCATGTAGAGGGCGTTACAGTAATCCAACTGAGAAGTAACAAGGGCATGAGTGACTGTGGTGAAGGCATCCCGGTCTAGGAAAGGGCGCAACTGGCACACTTGTGTGAAAGCCCCCCTGGTTACGGCTGTGAAATAATCTTCTAAAGACAGCTGAGAATCCAGGATGACACCCAGATTGCAAACCCTGTCAGAGTTTTGCCTGGATCCAATCTCCAGTCACTTCCCAGACAGCTGAAACAAGCCAGGAGGGACATGGATCCAACAAACTCATGGAGGCACAATCCTGTCCACTTCATTGATGGAAACAGGGTCAAACTCACCCCAGATGCTACTCCCAAGACCCAACCCAGTCTCCCAAGTGGATTCCGCACAGTCCAATCCAATCTGGATCTGAGCAATTTTATCATGCAGAAACTGTATAAAATCCCCAGCTCTGCCCTACAAGGGGTCTTCCCTCGCTCCCTGATTGAGGAGGGAGTGGGTCAATCTACACAGGGCTGCTGGGTGGTTTTCTGCAGATACAATGAGAGCGGTAAAGTAGTCTCACTTCGCCGCTTCCATTGCCACAAGATAAGACCTAATATGGGTTCTTAACTGTGTTCGATCAGATTCAGACCGGGAGGACCTCCAACGCTCCTCTAGGTGTCTTTTCCGACGCTTCATTTCCCGGAGCTCCATGGAGAACCAGGGAGTCACCCTGGATCTGCGTCGGGTCAGAGGCCGCAAAGGTGCGATTCAATTCAAGGCGCTGGCAACCGACCGTTCCCAGGATGCTACCAGCGCCTCAGCCGAGTCGCAGGATTGAGAGGCGGGGAATGTCCCAAGCTCTGCCAGGAACCTCTCAGGTCTATCAGGCGCCTGGGGCGGAACCATTTTACTGGTTCCACCACCCAGCGGCGAGGGTTGGCGGATTTTAAATTATATCTACACTATGGTTCAGTGGGCTCCATATTATGGACAATGTAAAATTTTCAAATGTTGAGTAAAGCCTTCAAGAAATGTTTGCTTTACTTAATACTTTAATTATTGGCATGAAGGATGCCAGTAATCCAAAAACGGTTGGTGTCTCAAATCCTTTTATAATTCCAAAACATATCATATGCATATCATTTTTATAAACACATGCACATACAAACCTGTCTGACTTAAATTTGTGTTAATTTTAAAAGAGGTTTTTAGGGGTTTTAAATTTTACGGCCAAATAGTTTAATTATTTTATTAGTTTTAATTTTTATACGTGATTGTTTTAATATGGCTGTAAACCGCCCTGAGTCCCCTCGGGGAGAAGGGCGGTATATAAATGCAATAAAACTAAACTAAAACTAAACTAAACTGTATATGGCAAGCCAATCTTTCATGAAAGAGGCTTGTTTCAAACATGTGAGATGACTGCATACCACAGAATCAATATCATTTGTTTCACTGAGCTCCAGAGGTTTAGGTGCTCTGCATGGGTTCAAAAAAGTTCCAGTAACTAAATAAACTTCTGTGCAAGTCTTGTGTATCCATTAAAAACCCTCTTCTGGAAAATGAATAGCTTTGTAAAGTATCTCTGAGTCGGTACTTCTCACAAATTGTTCTCACAGTTTGAAGCAGCCCTCATAAGAATAACTGTACAGGATAACCAAGGAACTGTCTAATAATACAGAGGTCTATGACCACAAGGCACACAGTTCATAATGATGGTACAAATACTATTGTATGTTTTCAATAAGTAGCTTTCAAAGGCATACTGCTTGTAATGCTGGAGAAAGCCAGTGTGGTGTAGTTGCTACAAGGTTGGATTTGGGAGCTCCAGATTAAAATCCACCTTGACCTGTAGCACTTCTGAGAGAGACTTTGAGATAGCAGTTCTTTGTCAGTTCACCCTACTCACATACTTGTTTTTTGGGAACACTATGGAACCTGCTTTGAGTTCCAGAAGAAAAGTTGGATATATACAGTGGTGGGATTTAGCCAGTTCGCACCACTTCGGGAGAACCAGTTGTTAACTTTCTGAGCAGTTTGGCAAACTGGTTGCTGGAAGAAATCATTAGGGCAGAGAACCAGTTGTTAAATTACTTGAATCCCACCACTGGATATATAGTATATGTAATAAACATATACTGTCCCATTCACTGGGACAAGATGTTTATTCTTCTGAGCTTTAGGACTTGTGCTGGAGCCCATTGAGGAACTTCTCTCTAGCACATGGGTGTCAAACTCGATTTCATTGAAGGCTGCATCAGGGTTGTGTTTGACCTTGGTGGGCTGGGGTGGGCATGGCCAGGGTGGCCGTGGCCAGCTCAACATCACTTGTTTTGGGGGCACCTGTGGGCACTTCCTCAGCTCCATTTTCGGCTGCGACAGCTTTCTACAACCCTCTGCCAGTTAAAACGGAGCTTGGGAATCCTGCCTGCGGCCCTCATGAACTCCCTTTTTGGCTGAGATAGCCTCCTGCAACGCTCTGCCAGCAAAAACGGAGCTGTATTTTCACTGGCAGAGGCACCGTGGGCCAGTCCTTTGCTGTTTTTAGGACGGCCCAGCGGGCCAGATCTAAGCACCCCATGGGCTGGATCTAGCCTCCGGGCCTTGAGTTTGACACCCGTGCAGACATTTTACTACAGAGAAGTTCCTAGAGGATTGGTTCCAGCATGAGTCTGAAAGCTCGGAAGAAGCTTGGAACTGACTGGTGAATGAAAATGTCTTTCTTCTAAACCTCCCAAAATTGAGGATCACTAGCTGATCAAAAGGAAATCCTTCATACAATGAAGACAAAGAGAGCTAAGTTTCATTACATCATGCATACATTTATACATGTCCTTCTTGCATTTTCGGGGCTAAGGAGCCTCAAACATTGCAAGCTTGGAGGAACATTGCAACCAAATAGGTGTTTTGTCTGATCTTTAATTTTCTGTAATTTTTCAGACCAACAACACACTTTTTATAGGCTACTTTTTATAGGGTTTAAAATGCCACAATTCTCCATATGGAGTTTTTGGTGCTCTCTGAGCTTGTTTGCTTGCAAACATTTTTTTACTCAACTAAACCAGATTAATGCAAGAGGGCTCCCCACTCTCACTCTGATGATGTTGTCTAGTTGGGTAATAAAATGTCTGCAAGCAAACAGCGAAGCTCGGAGAGCATCAAGAATTGGATAGTTCAACTCTGAGCAACTGATACTCTTTTCTATCAGAACAACTCTCTCTTTTACAAGAATTATTCTTTATTTTCCTGAAAAAGAAATTTAACTTCATTCAAATAAAATTGCTTTCTTGTAGAAAACATTCAAAACGCCACCACAGAGCCAAAACGAACCTATTCCTTAGCAGAAGCTAGCACAAAGCTGCTATTTCATCTTTTCTTAAAAACTTTTTATTCTTTCATAATTCCATTTTTACCCAGTGGCTCACAGTTTTGCTGTCTACTATACAATTAAATTTTAGCCTCAAAACTTGTTATTTAATTTTCCCAGGTGGAGTTGATCTAAGTACCCGCATACTGTATTACTGTGGTGATTGGTGGGCCTAAATTAGACCTTGGAAATTATCCAGTTTGGCAAAAAACAGCACTGACAGCTGTGATGCTGTTACAGAATATGCCAGGTTTTCCTCATTGTGGGTTATTAAAAATCTACTAAAGGCTTCATTAGAATTATAAATATTATCCAAACCTTTATCTCATCCTGAATGTAGAAAAATTAAAAAGGACAAGCTCACCAGCTGCTGAGTAGTTTTTTCTCCTCTATTTCTGCAGAAGTTGCTTTGCTTTTAATAAATGACAATTCAATATTTAGAGAAGTATACAGGTGCAAGGAGAAACCCATTTTTCGTTTAGCTTTTTTTTCTAGCATACAAAAGAAAGTAATGAGTTGAAACTTAAACGTAACTACTTTTTTCCTACCCAAATATGACTATTTTTTTTCTGTTCTTGCAATAGAAATCTAGAACAAATAGCTTGCTGACTAATATTATTATCAAATATCATGTAAAAAAAACCTCGTAATTAAATTCTGTCAAACTATTCACATTAAAATATTTTATGAAATCTTAAGAAAGATAGAAAAGAGTTTCACGTGTTGTCTAAAAGATTGTGTTGGCAATTATTAAACTGAAACTCTTAAGTGGTTCTCCTGCTAGAATTCTGTTTCTTAGGCCATACTATCTTTTCCTTCTTACTATTTTTTATGTTGATATTTCAGCCTCCAACCGCAGATAGCAAATCCTGCTTGCATATTCTGACAATTTCAGATCAACTTCAGCCATCAAATTTTTTACTGTCTTCTTCCACAGTAGTGGTTGGAGCATATACTTTGATAAATGTTATCCTAAAGGGTTGTCCACAAACATTAATTGATATTGTTTGGTCATTGATTGCATTATACTCAAGCACTCCTTCCTGATTCTGAAAGCAACGCTATGTTTGATTATGAAAACATTATTGTTCCTTTGATATTTTTCACTTCTTGAGCAAACATTATGACCTTCTAACTGAAAGTGTCCAATTCCAATCAATTTGCTGATGCCTAAGATCTGTATCCCATTCATCTCATCTTTCACTATGTTGAGCTTTCCCTTATTCAATCTTCTCTCTTTCCATGTTCCCACAGTAAGTCTGTCTTTGCAACTTAGAATATTCTTTTGTTACATGGCAACATCAGCAATTAGACATCCCAAAGACTTTAATTAACATCATAAATGTTATTAGTACCCTGAAATATCTTCAATAGCATGTTGAATGCCATTTATCCTGAGGAGCCCATCATCCATCACTGTATATCAATCTCTATCTATGTTTTTCTTGGTAAAATATAGGATTAGATTACCTATATTGCCTTTTTTCACATGGTATTAAACCATGCTTTTGCCTTTGTCACTAAAGTAATTATCTGTCCCCTATATCATTGCTAGATCTTGATAACGTTGGATGACTTCTGCACCCATGTTCACTTCTGAAAGGCAATAGCTACGGTGATTGGTTTTGGTACATCTTCATGTAAGATACCTTGCTATTGTCAGCATTCCAGAAAACCCCAACTCTGAGTAAAGACGCGGAAGCAAGCATTTTCCAAAGTTCTCTTTACTAGAATAGGTAAACTGACACATCTGGGAAAACCCAAATCTGAAAGGTCCGGGTTTTCCCTCAGTAAATCAACCCCCCCCCCAAACCATCCCCTCACTCCTCAGTCGATCACATGCTCCAATCAACGCCTGTTCCCATCTCGACTCAACACTCTGACCACTCCTTCTCCAGATGCCGGATCGCCCTGACCTTGACCAACAGGAAGAATGCTATTATGTCTACAAACAACCCCTCTACTAAATCCCCCCTCCTACTTTCCCACACATGAGAAGATGGCAGCATGGAAGCTTCCAGCCTAGTATGGCTTCCAAAGCTGACAGCTATTTCACTGTCTAGAAATATTTTTCTACTAGATTACTGAAATAGCAAATTGTGCTGCAATATTAGAATCAGTCATCATTGTTTGTTCTGTCACTGGGTTACATAAATAATAATGCTAGATAGGATTGTAAACTCTTTGAATTTACCACATTTGTCCTGTGCTTAATGGAATTTATAGACAATCTCGCATCATGGCCAACTGACTCATAGGAACGTACCTTGTAGGAATGTATTTATTATATATGCATACTTCCTCTTCTGCCTTCTGCAGAAGATGAGTAACCAAATTAGTTTCACTATATTTTTGCTGGAATTTCTTTTTGGAATAATGGAGTATTAAACATTTAAAAATAAAATAATATTTGGATCAGAAAGGACCCTTACTAGAGGATTTATAAAATACCATATGTACTGTATGTTTGTATGTGTGTGTGCGTGCGCACGTGCTAATTTCAGCTCTGAAACTATTTTTAAATAGTAATAACATTTTAGATAATAAAGGCCCTTTAGTGGTAGTATTCCCTATGGACAACCACCTAAGCCCCAAACTGCATTGAGTTTCATTCACACAAATACTTACTACTTCTGGGTCATTCTTATGCCCTCCTTCTGATGCCTCCATTGTTTTGTAATTGAATCATGCTTAGTCAGTGGTTGTACTGTTACATAGCACTTACATCAGTAGTGAAATCCAATTTTTTTTTACTACTGGTTCTGTGGGTGTGGCTTGGTTGACGTGGTGTGGCTTGGTGGGAGTGGCAGGGGAAGGATACTGCAAAATCTCCATTCCCTCCTCACTCTGGGGTCAGCCAGAGGTGGCATTTGCTGGTTCTCTGAACTACTCAAAATTTCCACTACTGGTTCTCCGAGCTACTCCAAATTTCTGCTACTGGTTCTCCAGAACCTGTCAGAACCTGCTGGATTTCACCCATAACCTACATCTGTGTACAATAGTAGCCTCAAGTGATCTCTCAAAAGCCAGTTTGATTTGCGGTTAAGGCACCAGACTGGAAACTGGGAGGCTGTGAGTTCTAGTCCTACCATAAGGATCAAGTCAGTCACTATTCCCCCAGCAGGAGGAAGAAAGCAAGGACAAATTATTTTGGAACATCTCACTAAACAAATTCCATGGACTTGTTCAGGCAATGACCATGAGTTAAGACTAATCTGAAGGTATACAAGATTACACAAAACAAGCCCAAAACTCATAAATTGTTCTAACATTTTTTTCAGTAATTATTGCCATAAACAAATAATTATTCAGTACTATATATATTACTATACTACTATGCTATATTGCTATATTGACCATTGTCAATCTTGTATATCTTTTTAATATAGTTTTTGCTTTGAGAATATTAAAAATTGTATATTACACTTGCATCCTTTAAATAAAGGCAAAATATTATGGCCATTCATAAAAAATAGTGTTCAAAACCAGCATCAGTTATTCTCCTAATGTATTTAATTTGTAAAATTAAAATATAATTCCTTAAGACATGTAGAACAAGGGACATGTAGAACAAGGCACTGTCATAGACAGCAAGGAAAATAGATTCCTAAAACCCTCTGAATGAACGTCTATTTGCAGAGAACTTTCACTTATTTCTTAAGGCTACCAAAACTTGATTTTTTTTTCCAATTGCATGGCTTGTATTGCATCCAAAAACTTTTAATTTAATTTTTAATTTGATCTCTCTCACATTACCACTCATATTTAAGTAGTAATGTATTCTAGTCAGCACGGCACATCTATGTGTATAATATTTGCTATAAATTCCAGTGTTTTGTTTAGATTCAGAACCCTTTAATATTCAGCATCATCCCATAATAACTTAGATTAAATGCAAATGGTGTAGCTGGAAGCAATTATTAACTTTATATTGGGATGATGAACTATGAGTAAAAAGGCAATTACAGTACTGTGGAATAATGAAAGATTATAAAAAAAAAACCCAAGCACAGCATTTAAACTTGGGCTGATAAAAAGATTTACAGTACTAGAATACACCTTCCTGGTTGGTTATACAAGTGCTAACATGTGATTTAGCTCAGTAGTTCCCCTTGGCATTTGTATTTCACATTGAACAACAAGTAACTCTGCCACTGGACTCAACAGCAAAGCCAACTCAAGAACACTGGAGTGTCATGATAGGATGGCCAGATGTTAATTTTATCCATATTCAATTTTTATTGACAGGATAAAAAAAATATGGTTGTGAGACTTTCTTGCCCCATTTTCTTGGGGACCAAATATTAAGAATTTGTGCTACTATTTGACATTTCATTGGGACAGTTTTTTTTTTCTTTTAACTAATCTATGAAATGTTGGAAGTGTGACATGATGCCCTTATTGACTTTGTAGTGCATCAGCCCATTGCTCTACCTAAGAAGAACAGGATAACAATCAGGATGCACTACTGAAAAAATGCATTGAGAGTGGAAGCTAAATAAGATATAGGACTGGAATAAACAGTGTCACTTAGGAACACGCAGATTGGAGACTACTTATGGCCACATAAGAAGGGAGGAAAATAGATTGAAACAAAGCTGCAATAGAGCAACTATAAGCCCTCCCAAAGTCTGATCAGATAATGAGAATGTTTAACTACTTAACCAGATTTGTCACAAATTGGGCAAAAATAACTGCATCGCTGAGGAAGTTAGTGGGAAAAGGATATACAATTTTGCAATGAATCATATTAGGAAATGTTGAATTTATGTTTACCAACACAGAAAGAAAGGGAGACTAGTATAGATCTATTTCAAGCTACACTAGTATCTCTTTATTTCTTTGTCGGTAAACATAAATTCAACACAAAAATAGTTTGCCATGAAAGCAATTGCCTGCCTGCCAAGGCTCCTGGATTGGGGCTGAAAGCAAAAGTGGAAGCACCAGGTTGCCATGATAGATTGGTCCCACTGGAAAAATCACTCCATATTACATATTAGGAAATATTTGCAGGTATTGCAAGTTCTGAAAAGTTCCATCAATACATCTGTTACAGAATAGCAGAAACATACCACAAACCATTTGAATTCATGGTAAAGTGGCCAACTGCAACTTATAAAGGTCTACAGAAACATAACTTCTGAATTAGGAAAGGAAATATGAATGGCAAACCTGCTGTTTTGAACATTCTTACCAGGAAAGAACATTCAAGTTCAAGCACATACGATATTCAGGTACTTTCCATTAACACAAGATAAAAGAAGAATAAAATGCAGACACAATACAGTTGAAATAAAGCAAACATTGCTTAGCATTATAAAAACAGTCAAGTCTGAAATAGAATTTCAAGTACTGTGGAAAGCAGGATATGTACTTCAAAGACGACAAATAATCATTCCAATTTTAGAGCTTGGAAAACAAGTTACACCATGTACCGAAAAGATGGATACAAGATAAACTCTCTAGGGCAGGGACAGTTGCTTGGAAATAAGCTCTAGTGTTCCAAAAGTTTACATTATTTTAGAGTAGATGTCCAAACCTTAGTGATTCTTAGAAAAATACCATTAGGCCAGGAGAGAACATGAAGACTTGTGTATTAAATTCAGAACAAATTGTTGTTGCAACTATCATCTATAATATTTTATGGCTACACAATTTTAACCAGGAGAAACATAGTGGACAAGTTTACTGAATCAGCTATGACATTTATTTATTTATTTGTTTGTTTGTTTGTTTGTTCGTTCGTTCGTTCATTCATTCATTCATTCATTCATTCATTCATTCATTCATTCATTCATTCATTCCGTCCTTCTCCCGAAGGACTCGGGGCGGTGAACAGTTAAAATAACATACATATAAAATGTGAATATAAGATAATTAAGCCAGTTTGGCTCATCAGTTAAGAATCTTCAGCATAAAGATTTAGAGCAATTAGAAGAGATTTATGCCAGACTGGCTTGGTGAAACAGAAAGGTCTTAAGTGCACGATGGAAAGTACGAAGATCTGGGATCATTCGTATCCCTGGGGGTAACCTGTTCCAAAGGGTAGGTGCCCCCACAGAAAAGGCTCTTTCTCTGGGAACCACTAGTCGACATTGCTTTAGTGACGACATCCTGAGGAGGCCCACCCTGTGGGAACGTGCTGGTTGATGGGAGCTTATCAGTTGCAGAAGGTGGTCTCGTAGGTTATATATATAACCTATATATTGATTATATATAATCAAAGGCCAAATTTTTATAAAATTTGCCATGACAGAAATGTAAATGTATACTCCACAGACCGAAGGCTTTGGATCAACTGGGAGACAATTATACCAAATGCTTCTTAATAGGGTTTGCTTATTGCAGCCAGATAAAAATGCCTCCATTATATATCAGGTGATATCTAGTACACCCTAACCCTAATCTGTCTGAAGGGAAGTGGTTGGGTCTTTGTCAAGAACTTTTTTTATAAAAATGGAAGTTAGCTGAGTTAGCACAAGATCACAAGCACATAGGCAAAATGGAGAAAAGTGCTTGAAGGTATCTGTACAGTGGCACATATATATCCTGGGTAGATATAAAAAGAGGCAGGAAAAAACTGAGGTAGTACTACAGAACATGATGTTACTGGAGAGTATGTCTCCTGATAAATGTATATGAAGTGGACCCTGCAAGTCCAGAGAAACTGGATCTGGTACAAGGAAGAAGACCAGGAAGAAAATCCTGAGTGGTTCATGAACATGAGGAGAGACCAGGAGAATGGACTGTGTCATGTTTAAGGAGTTTCAGGTACTGGACACTGGAACTGAATGAGTTAAGGCTTTGATTGGCTGCAAGATAGCCAAGAGAACTCACAGGCATTCATTCCATTACCAACCACTGAGATAAGGAAGGAAAAAGAAGTCAAAATACATCACAAGCAAAAGGAAAAGAAAGAGATTTGAGAGACTGAAACATACATACACAAATTGTTTTGTTATATATATATATATATATATATATATATATATATATATATATATATATATATATATATATATATATATATGCTATCTCACACCACTACATTTGTAAAAATCTTAGTGTTAAGAATAAACTCCTTCAAGTGTTTTAAGTGCGCTCTCTCTCTCTCTCTCTCTCTCTCTCTCTCTCTGTGTGTGTGTGTGTGTGTGTGTGTGTATGTGTATGTGTATATATCAGTTACTATTATGGCCCACCTTGCAACATACATATACATATATATGTACTTATATGTGCTTTTTTTGATGATTTATGTTTATTCAGGATGTTGGAGGACCTTGTAATAAGTGATTTATGGTTTTTCTACGAAAGTACAGTACTGTAAAGTACTTTATCTAGCAGGCCTTTGGCAGTAATAAAATATTATCTGTCTTCTCAATAGATGGTTACATCTGGCTGACATTTAAGCTTAGAGCTAAGTCGAATCAGGCCTGGACTGTCTTTGGATTCAGGAATGTCAGAGCTGTAGGCTACACTGAGAAACAGAAACAGTCTCCCAGGATAAGTCAATGGCAAGTTACTTCCCTATTCCTGCCAAGAGTAATATGGATGTTGTCAATCCACTTAAAAAAAATATCTGGGGGAAGAAAAAGCAAAGCTTTTACTTAATTTATATGAGCTTTTTGAGGTATAGAAACGTCCTCATTAGCTCAATGTAAGTTGGCCATTAGCCTCTAATGGGGTAGAATTTGTTATTTCACTGTAATTTAATATCTGTGATAGGTTTCTTTTATGTTCTTCATTCTAATTCAGGTTTTTTTGCAGTTAAAACATTACATTCAAAAATACCTTATTTATCTAAATGAATGAGCAAAGCATTACATATGTAGATAACACTGGAAAATTCAGTATTCATGTGCCTCTTTTAATCATGAGAATGATCTAAGAATGTTATGTTGTTGCCTCTTTCCTAAGAAATGTAAATTACAGTTGGGACTGACAAAGAAGGAGAGATCCAGGTCACGGACACACACCTAATTTAGGTGAAGGCTAAGGCCTCAGTCAAACTGATAGCAGCTCCCAAGGGGGAAAAAACCCCAAGCTCTCTCTGAAATTCACCCAGGTCTATTGGAAATCTATCATGTATTGATTTCATAGTTCCAACCTCCCAGGGGTGAGGGAAATTGTACTCGTTAGCCAAAAGCCAACCAGAGAGGAATTTAATGATGAGAAAGGATGATAATAAAGTTTTCATCTTCAGACTTTACCTTCATAACTGCCTTAAGTCAAAAACAAGATTTAACTTTTGATTACCTATATGTGTTGGTGCCTTGATATCCTGGCTTAAATCCATAGCTGCCATGGTGGCCATTTCCTCCGAGCTGCTCCAGATTCTGAATCACGCAAGGACAGATTATGGTGTCCAAGGACGATTGGTTTTGGAGACTCTTTTGCCAACCTGGCAACAGCATCAAACAGCTCAATTAGGGATGCCACTTAGCATCAGGGAGGTTGGTTCAGCAGCAACAAACTCCATTTCTTCACAGAATCCAACCACAGGATTGCATGGCATTATCTACATTTCTCCACTTGAGGCAGCCTGATGACTCTCACGATGCCAGAAAAAGCAATTGCCTATTTTCCATGGAGTCAGAGGGACTGAAGATTGAGATGGCTTCTAGACATTCAGATGGTACCTAAATGGTATCACCTCTTAGATCTGGGATCAAGAGCACTCTGGCAATATGTGCCTCTGTATTGACTGATCAACTTGTCTAGAAGCTTCAGGCAGGTGTTACACAGGAATGAAGAGAGCATCAAATCCTGAGGCACCACACAATGGAGGGCCTTAACATTCAATCTCTTTACCCTTACCAGCCTTGACTGGATCCATTTTCTCAGAAAGGATTGATACCATCATAACATGGGAGCACATTGGGGTGAAATCTACTTCTCTACTGATTTGGAAATGCCCTGCCACGCGCATGTATGTGACGTACGTGTGCAGTCCCTCTGTGCATGCACAAACCCTTCTGCGCATGCACAGAGGGTAAAAAACAGGTTACTTCCTGGTTAAAACAAGGAAATAATGATGACCAGGCGGGTGAGCAGAGCCTCACACTGCCGTCGCTACCAGTTCTCCGAACCACTTGCCGCCATCGCTACTGGTTCGTCCAAATCGGGCTGAACCAGTAGCATTTCACCCCTGGAACACATGTTAAAAATAATACTACCATTGACAATCCTGACTGACTTCAGTCTTTCAGCTTCCTCATTTTCTTAGAAGTTTCACTGTTTGGAAACAGATGTGGACCTTGCTGACAGTTTCCAAATGTAATAGCATTATGCTTCTCATTCCTTTTGATTCTACAATATTTCTACCTCATGCTAGACCACAGTCACTACTAAATCTAGGGTTTCCTCCTCTCTTGTCTGTTGCAAGAACTTTGAACTATTCTAAGACCCAAATGCTTTAAGTGTTTATAAACTTGGCTTCTGTGGACATAAAAGTACTTAGACTTTGTGGAGATGAAGAAATACTGTCAATATGTTTCTCACGAAGGTGAAGAGGCAACATATTTCCATTAGAGGAAAGTGCTTCTTGCTGTTTCAAAGACTTGATTGGAAATCCCAATAGCTGGAAGATATTTCTTGGAATTCGCTTCACACCTACAGACTCGTGTTTCAGCTAGATTTGCTGCAGCAGGCAGCAGGGCATGGAAACAATAGAAGCTTGCTTCATAGCCCTGTTACTTCAAGGGACATGTCATTCAAAACATTATCAAATTTAAGACCTCCAGAAAGTTTCATAAAGCCCTAGATAGCAACTGTTCTTCTTTATATCTTCCACACATCTTCATGTATAAGGATAAATAGCTGCAGCAGGAAGTTTCTTCTTAGCTATGGAGTTTCTAGTTTCCTAGAAAATTGGGATTTCAAAATTGCAGGACAGTTCTGTATTTTGAGATGGCTACCTACTGCAGGAAATTGCCTTTTTACATCTAGATCAGGGGTGTCCAACTTTGGCAACTTTAAGTCTTGTGAATGTCAACTCCCAGAATTTCTCAGCCAGCTATGCAATTTTGTGTCTCTTCACATTCCCAGATTTTTTTTTTAATATTTGAAGAGGGATAAAATGTAGAACATATTTGGCTGAAATATACAGTTGAAATGAAACAACAACAAAAAATCTTAGATGTGGATAGGCCTACCAAATGTTAAAAGGATTAACAAGCACTTGTCTTTCTGCTATTCATTTTCCTTATGATTTCCCATGAATAAGAAAAGTAAACTAATCACAAATTAGTAAGCATATAAAATTAGATGTTTATTCTGGAATCAATAAGCTAAGTGGTTTAAATGTGCAGAGGCACTATTCCCAGCCTGGCACACGTGATGTAAATTCATATTGTAACAGTAAACATGAAGAATGTAAATACTATCCTGCTCTGTAAGAAAATATATCTTAAAATAGAAAATGTAATTCCAAAGATATTATTATATCTGTGATGGAATCTGCAAAGACAGAAAAAAAATTCATCGTGTAATTTTATACATAAGAATTTATGTTATGGGACAGCTAAATGTGTAACTGATTTTCAGTCCTTATAGAAAGAATATTTTCTTTTCTTGTCCCTAATTTAATAATCTGACTTATTTTAGGGAGAAAAAATTGCAAAATTAATACTAGGACTTTTGGGCCATATTCTTTCATAGCTTCAGCAAAGAAACTCCAGAATCTATTTTTTTCCATCTCCGCTAGCAGTAATGAATGAAAAGAATCTAAGAGCTGCAATGAATGCAGTAAACGTATTATTCAGTTTACATCACTGCTCTAAATACTTACATACTCACTTTTCTTCATCTTTCTTCTTCTTGGAAGTAATATACTCTAGATCAATAGCATCTGTGTCTTTATTGTGATAAAGCCAGAGTTATGTTATATTAAATCCAAGGAATATTTTTAATGTGAATTTTGATAGATATATGTCTGCTTTGAAAGCCAGTTGGTGTAATGGCAAAGGAATGAGGCTAGAAACCAGGAGACTGTGAGTGCTACTCCTGCCTTAGGCACAGAATGATATTGAGCCAATCACTCTCTCAGTCTTAGGAAGGAGGCAATGACAAACCACTTCTTAAAAAAAAAAACTTGCCAAGAAAACTGCAGGTTTTTTGTCCAGGCAGTCTCTGACAGTAACAGTTACAGAATTGGGACCCCCAGGTCACGCAAGAGATCTGTACTAGGGATTTGAACCGCTGAACTGCCGACCTTTGTGATGGAGAAGCTCAGTGTCTTAGCCACTGAGCCACCTAGTCAGGCTATCAGATACAACTAAACAAAGAGAAAAGAAGATGTCTCCTTTATAAGGTACAGCATATATGAAATATTTTGGCATTCAGTAATCTGTATATGTGACTGAATGGTCCACTGCTCCACCAGGACTGCTCCTGGTGGAGCAGTGGACTAAAGAGCTGTTAAATAGCACTTAGCTGCAGCTGCCTGCAATTACTGCGAGTTCGAATTTCACCAGGCTCAAGGTTGACTCAGCGTTCCATCCTTTTGTGGTAGGGAAAATGAGGACCCGGATTGTGGGGGCAATAAGCTGACTTTGTATAAAAAAGAATACTGCTTTGGGGGGGGGGGGACAAAAGCCCTACTAAACAGGTATATACAAAAGTATGAAGGTTATTGCTTAACGCATTGTAAGCTGCCCTGAGTCTCTGGAGAAGGGCAGCATATAAATCGAACCAATAAAATAAATAAATAAATAAATAATTTATATTTTACTGACAAAGAAGTAAAAGCAGTATGCTCCGTTCCATATTTGGATAGACCAGGTTGCCCCGATTAAAAAAAACAACACTTGTATGTGTGACTATTTATTCAATTCACATGATAGGCTAGATTTCTTTTTTTTAAGGCAAAAAGCATGACTAATGTTGTCATTACTGAAGTTCCTTATGGCCAATGACTGCAGCTCAAGGACGCTCAACTGAACATAACTCCAATCTTAAAAACAAACACACCAAAAACCCTTTCATTACTACATTTCTTTTATTACCGCCTTGAATGTGCATGATTAATTTGGCTTAATGCATTACGAACATAATCTTCTGCATTCTATATTACTTGCTAAAAATTAAAGATGCCCTAGGTTCAAAGCTCAAAGGCCTTCTCCAAAGCCTCAAGACCTAAGAGAAGCTATTAAACCCTGATCCCTCATTGTATGGCTAGCAAGTCATTTTCCTATTGCTCAATAAGAACACATTCTACCTTCATATCCCTGGCTATCTATGACCATGCTACTCTTAACAATCTTCAATCTGTTTGACCCCTAAGCCTCAGATATCTGTGTTTTGCCCCATTAACAGAGGGCAAATTACATGTCCATCTCCCCTAAACTCCATATTTTATTCCTTTATATTCTCTTTTATTAGGCTGCATTTGCAAGGAAAATACACTATAAATTGTACAACAGATCTTTATATAGTTAGAAAATAGCACAGCATAGATAGTTGTCTCCCAATAACTCTCTTCTTCAAGCACAGCCAGGTGCCAAGAAAACTGTCTCTTCTATATTAGCAAAGATTTTTAAGCCAACAGTATTTTTAACTCTGTAATTGCCAGGATTTACATAAATGGCACAAAGATGCTTTTTAATGTTAGCATTTTAATTCTAACCAATTTTGTTCTTTTTTTTAAATAATATATTCTTTCATCTCTTCCTTCTGCTACAATTTAAAATATAAACACGATGATCTAGAACTCAGTGAATCCTGTATATTTGGGTTGAAAATTCCAGCGCACTCATGCATGAAGCAGGACATGGAGTAATGTAATATTTTACTAATATTAACTGAATGTCCCTCAATGAAATACAGGTAGCATTAAACCATGTTTGTCACCTTTTGTCTGAGAGTAAAACATGATTACCTTGTTCACACAACCATACTTTACAACAGACATATGGTAGTTCAACTAATGAGGACCCGGTTTGCTGGGGCAATAAGCTGACTTTGTATAAAAAAGAACACCGCTTGGGGGCCCTGAAAGCCCTACTAAGCAGGTATATACAAAAGTATAAAGGCTATTGCTTAATGCATTGTAAGCCGCCCTGAGTCTCCAGAAAAGGGCGGCATATAAATTGAACCAATAAATCAAATTAATAAAATCTGAAAGCAGTTTTCAACAAGGCCTTGCCATTATATGGGATCGGGATTGGAAATCAACCTACATTATAAAACCCCAACAAATTTGAGGGGGTTTGTAACCCCTTATCCATAACACATATACAGATAGTCCTCGACCTATAACAGTTTATTTAGTGATTACTCAAAGTTACAACCGCACTGAAAAAAGTGACTTATGACCATTTTTCACACTTACGACCGTTGCTGTATCCCCATAGTCACATGATCAAAATTTGGATGCTTGGCAACTGACTCATATTTTATGACACTTGCAATGTCCTGGGGTCACCTATAAGCAACGTCAATGGAGAATCTAGATTCACTTACATAACAACTGAAGTGTTACTAGCAATAGCAGTAGCACTTAAGACTTATATACATTTTACCCACCTCAGAAGGATGGACGGCTGAGTCAACCATGAGCCTGGTGAGATTTGAACTGCCAAATTGCAGGCAGCTGGCAGTCAGCAGAAGTAACCTGTAGTACTGAACTCTAACCACTGTGCCACCGCGGCTCTAACCACCACTGTTACTAACTTAACAACTGCAGCAATTCAATTAACAAATGTTTCATTTAGCAACAAAAATATTGGACTCAATTATGGTCATAAGCAGAGGACTACCTTTGCTGTAGGTAGCTGGTTTTTCTTTCCTATTCTGTATTTTTCTGCTCTGAGCAGTATCTTGTGTCCTATAAATTTGCGTCAGCAGCCAGTTGACAACATTAACAACTATGAGGGACCATGCAAGAAAACTATTTACTTATTTAATTTCTGTAATAATTCCATTTAACTTTACATCTATTCCAATAGCAAACATCAATTTATTTATGTTCACAGCAGCAATTAATATACCTTCCTGCTGTTTTCTGTATTTATATACCATATGCAGATATATTTCTGGCTTAGAAGTTCTATGTAGCATGTTAGTTCATAACATGCTACATAGTAAAATTTCTAAGATATATTATAGTTCCTAATTTTCCCAAACAACTTGATAATAATATGGAACAAAGTGAGGTTTCCAAGATATGTTATAGTTCCTAATTTTTCCAAACAACTTGATTGCAGTCCATGCGAAGTATGGCACATTTTCATTAATTCACTTAAATAATCTACTTTATTTGCACAGTTTTATTCATTACTCATTTGTTAGAAACCTAACAAACTCCCACAATTTAGCATTCAAATCATAACAATCCACAATGACGTTCACCGGATGACTAGATGACCTTGGACAGATACTATCTTCCAGTTCAGTCTGCCTCACAGGACTGTTACAAGGATAAAGAGGAAAAGACCACGTAGGCTGTGGTGGATTCCTTGAGAAAAGTGTCCCATATAAATAGCAATTGCACTAGATGTATTTGAGAACCAGATTACAAATTGAAGTAGGATAATTTATTTGTATCTCTCTGTAGAAGAACGGATGGACTTTTTAACCTTTCCTGACTCTAGGTAGATTCAATCTATTTTGTGGTGTTTTCTTACTGTATTTCTAACTGACCTAGCCCAAACAATTAATTTATTTTATGGGAAAGATCAGTGAGTTACTTCCTTATACTTCTGCCCCGGTTACCACTAATCATCACTGCCACAACCAACCTTTTTCCTGGGTGGAAAAAAGTTGCTCTATCTGCTTCTCTGCTATTTTAAAATAGAAATTCTATATTCTATTCTTCTGAGTCCATAGCTTACCAACATTTCTTTCCCCAGCCTGCTGAAAGGACTGTTCTGAAGGATTTAGGATTTTTTAAAAAATTTGATTTATATGCCATCCTTCTCCAGAGACTCAGGACGGCTTACAATGCGTTAAGCAATAGCCTTCATACGTTTGTATATTTATACAAAGTCAGCTTATTGCCCCCACAAACTGGGTCCTCAATTTACCTACCTTTGAAAGAATGGAAGGCTGAGTCAACCTTGAGCCTGGTGAGATTTGAACTTACAGTAATTGCAGACAGCTGGTGTTAATCACAATGCTTTTAGTCTGCTGAGCTACCACACTCTTTATAATTTAACATTATTTTACCTGCTATCATTACATATGGATTGATAGGTAGCAACCAAATATTTGTACTGAATAGTTAAGGAAAATATTTAAGTAAGATGCCTAATAATATGCCTGAATTGATAGATGATAGATAGATGATAGATAGATAGATAGATAGATAGATAGACAGACAGACAGACAGACAGACAGACAGACAGACAGACAGACAGACAGACAATGGATGGATGGATGGATGGATGGATGAATGGATGGATGGATAGGTGTGTGTACGTGCATGTATCTCCCATTTTTATGTGTGTATACAATATGCATATAATCAAAACATGGGAAAGTGGTATCACAAATATATATATATACAACAGACGTTATTTTGAGAGCATGGTTGATAAAACTCAACTCCACAAATTCTGATTTTTTAGGCATACACTCAAGATATTTGATACACACAGACATAAATATCAATCATTCTACTGCCCTTAAGGATAAGCAGAATTGTGCAAAGCACATTAAAAATTAAGAATTAATTAACTAAATGAAAAAAATAACAAGAAATTAAAGGGATTAGATAAAAAAAAGAAATACAAATTAAATCTAGTTTACATCAACACCATTCACTGCATCTCTCCATACTTTTGTAAACTTGCAAATGGCTTTGTGTCCACCATATCCACATCCTCTTCAAGCATCAAGATTGCTTGAGGATTACTTTTTATTAATTGATATATTAATGACCTTTATTTCACATTCATGTTAAAACACAACCAAATATATATACGTGTACTCAGCAATAAATCCCACTAAATATTTATTTTTAAATCAAATTTTGAATGACCTCATTTGAATTACTCTGAATAACTTACAGATAAAAAGAATGTGGAAAAGATATACAAATGAACAGAAAAACAGAATCAATGCAAGTTATAATCCACTTGCAACAGAAAGGGGCCAAAGCATTTCAGCCCCACTAGGTGGGCCAGCCCAAGAGATCAACTCCACTAGAAGGCTAAAACTACTTTTATTGAGATTGGCTATCAGAACAAAATCATACAAGTATAATTGTACAACATGTCTTCCTTCTTATAATTCAGTGAGTTAACAAGGTGTCTGAGCTGTTTAGGAAGCTATGTGTCTTACGGACTTAAGATACCTTTTATCCTTTGTCACTTTGGTAATGGAGTTTGCCCTACTATCCTTAAGTCATTTTCCCTGCTCTCTACATTGAATCATTCTTTGAAGAATCTCCTGGTCTGGAAGAGGATGATGTTATACTCAATAACTCTAGGTGAATAAGAATAGGGAAGTATTCTTATGAAATACTTTTAGGTAAATAAATACAGGATTGAAGCCTTTATATAGGTTAGGACTACTACAGACCTCCTCCTTAGAACTTTCAGTGCAGTTAATACTGTATAATGCTCAATGTTTCTAGCATGATGAGGAATTATGCTAAATAATAGTTTCACAATGAATGCATTATAATAGCCTTCCACTGAGGTGTTCCCATCTTTCTCCAGTTTTCCACCATAAACCCCAAAAAAGGTGCAAGATGCAGTTTGCTATGCCACAAAAAGTTTATTTATTATTTATTATTGCAATTTATATGCCGCTGTTCTCCCGAGGGACTCAGGGCGGCCTACAAAAACAACAGTTTAAAATACAAATCACCCAATTAAAAACAAATTAAAAATATGACAGTCTAGCCCCATGACGGATCAGTTTATTTGGTGGAAGAGCCACATCTTCAGCTCACGACGGAAGGAGAGGAGGTCGAGGGCTGTCCTGAGCTTGGTGGGCAGACCATTCCAGAGGGTCGGGGCTCCCAGAGAACGCTCTCCTCCTGGGGGCCACCAGCCGGCATTGTTTGGCTGACAGCACCCTGAGGAGGCCAACTCTGTGAGAGCGCACAGGAAAGTGGGAGAGTGACAAGAGATGGTCCTGCAAGTACCCCGGGCCTAAGCCATGTAGGGCTTTATAGGTAAGCACCAGCACCTTGAAATGAATCCGGAAAGCCACTGGCAGCCAGTGAAGTTGGGAAGTTCTGGCTAGTTTAAGCAATTCAGCTAATCACAATTTGAAGTTCTCAAGTTTGAAATCAATCATAATCCAGATTAACTAGTTTGCCATGTTCTCTAAATGTGGCCAAGTACTTAGATATCTAGATTTAAACAAACATGAAGGAAGTTTTAGATGAATATTTTTGCTTGCTCTCTTAGCTGAATTACACTGTGCTATATTTGTCCACAGCTCTTATAATTCATCTATTCAGAGATAACAGTGTAGCTACAGATAACTATCTTGAAGTGAGTAAAAAAAAACTGTTGACTTTCTTTCAACCCTACTTAAACAGTGAATCTCTGTTTGAATGGGTAAATAAATTACCAACAAAAATAACTATGACGGTTATCTCTCAGTAACTGATTACATAGAGGCGCTGAGAACACAGAAAACAGTATCTTATTTATTTCATCCTAATCTAGACCAACAGCATGCATGCTGTATGCCCAAATCAACTGATATCAAGAATCAAAGCAGTGTAACCTGTACAGATGTTCTGCCCTTGGAGAGGGTTTGCAATAACAGTAGATTAAATATAATTAAATCAAATATTTAAAACATAAGATATGGCTGACCAAACATAATTAAGTCTATTTATTTGATTAATGTCAAAGTTAGCTGTTGCCTGAAACCTACCGCATAAATTAAAATATATGCATATATTTCCCCATGCTATAAACAAACAAAAATAATTAAGAAACTCCTTAGGGATGAGGAGGTAATTGGTTTAACTGTGCATGATTCACCATTTGAAAGCAAAGGACTTGGTTTCTCCCTAAACTAGAAGTAAGTGGTTAGTTTTATATTTTATTTTTTTTACAGCAGCACTGATGCATACATTTGGCTTTTAAAATGCAAATGAACTCAGGCAGGAGAAATCTTATTGTATAAGGTATTTCATTCAAAAGAGCAAATAGGGGTTTTTTTTGTTTTTTTACAAATCTTTCTTTTTTTAAAAAAACAACAACATATGTGGTTCCAATATCTCAGGGGTTACCACAAAGAAGAGGGAGTCCAACTATTCTTCAAAGCACCTGAGGGTAGAACAAGAAGCAATGGGTGGAAACTAATTAAGGAGAGAAGCAACTTAGAACTAAGGAGAAATTTCCTGACAGAACAATTGATAAGTGGAACAACTTGCCTGCAGAAGTTGTGAATGCTCCAACACTGGAAATTTTTAAGATGTTGGATAACCATTTGTCTGAAGTGGTGTAGGATTTCCTGCCTGGGCAGGGGGTTAGACTAGAAGACCTCCAAGCTACCTTCTAACTCTGTTATTCTATTCTATTCTATACTGTATCTTTCCCCTATTTTGTGAAATGGAATAGCTGAAGTCGGCATAAATGTTCATAATAGGGCAGGCATGAAGACAACTTAACTTTGCTTTAGAGATGGAGCTTGTAGCCAGAATGGCACTAGAGGGGTACTCTTCGGATTCAGAAAATGGGAAGCATTTGCTTTGCAAGCCTAATCTAGACTTCCACACTTTTGATTTGTGGAATTCTGGCTGCGAGAACTACATTTGTGTTTTTGTTTTCCAGTCAAAGGACTACAATCAGGATTCTGTTCCAGCAGTCTTGAAGGCTTAGGCTGTCCAAAAAGTCATCAGTGTAGGAGCCTCACTGGAGCTGTTACAAGATGGATTATCTTGTCTAGACTGCTTGCTTCTCTGGTTTTTTTCAAGCATGGTTCATTATCAGCTCCTTCTACTTTTCCCAGTGGGTGAGGCCAAATAGGCTGTTTAGCTTTTTGAAGTTTTGAAGCAGTTTTTTATGGCAATCAAATTATGACTTGTTAAACCGGGTTTGTCCCAGATGTACCACCATGATCTATCTCTTCTGGGCTCTGTACTGTTCCCTAATTATCTATGAGAGCAAGCCTATAACTTGGAAGAAAGCTGCTTTAGTGACAGGGGTACATACATAAAAGGTCAAGAAACAAATCTAAAAAATGGGCTGTGAAAAAAGAAAACTAAACCTTTAAAATAGACATGGTAGACCAATTAACATAGACCAAATTTGTCTATGATCGCAAAAAACCTTTTCTGACTAGCAATTTTATTAAAAGGCATAAGCTTTCATGGGCTGCAGTTTACTTAATTAGATGCACAGTCTGGTTATATTAGTCAGAAAACATGTTCCCAGGCTCCTAGGTATTTTTTTTGTTCTGTTTTTTTACTTTTAAAATAGGTTCTCTCCAAACATTTTTGGCTCTGATTACCAGCTTCTCATTTTCTATGTTTTCATTTTAATTCTCAGTGGGAAGACTATCTCAAACTAGAACTCTTAGAAATATATTTTTTCCACTTCATTTTTAAAGGATTCATCAGCAATAGCCCTCCACGATCAAACTGTGCTTTGTCCAAGAATTCTGGATTCTATTAGCTTTAGATTTGGGGAAAAAATACTTCACTAATATGATTAGATTGCATTGTCTGTATACTCCAGACAACCTTTTCAGGAAACATTCAACCAAAAGTTTCAATAAAAACACATTAATGCATTAATGCCTAACAACGCATGGATGTACCTATAGATTTCTGTTCCATAACTGACCCAAAGACAATTTTAGTTCTACTTGTGGGAGAATGTGTTTTGGTGAGAAATAACTCCAGGACTGGCAAAACAGATCAATACAATTCTGTATCCTATTCATCAACACAACAGGAGAAATCCTGGAATTCTAAGGACATTGTTTAAGATAAATGTACGGAAATCAGACATGTTTGGATTCCTGGATCTTATAAAACTAAAAAAAAAAAACCCCAATAACAACATACAACTATTATATCAAGTGTGTGTGTGTGTGTGTGTGTGTGTGTGTGTGTGTGTGTGTGTGTGAGAGAGAGAGAGAGAGAGAGAGAGAGAGAGAGAGAGAGAGAGAGAGAGAGAGAGAGAGAGAGAGAGAGAGAGAGAGAGAGAGAGAGAGAGAGAGAGAGAGAGAGAGAGAGAGAGAGAGTGTATGTGTACCTTTGAGTCAGTCTTGATTCCTGGCAATTGCCTGGACAATTGCCTGCAATTTTCTTTGCCATTGTCTTCTTCCTAGGGCTAAGATTAAATGACTGGCCCAAGGTCACCAACTGGCTTTGTGCCTACAATTGTACTAGAACTCACAGTCCCTTGGTTTCTTGCCTGATGCCTTTACATTTTTACTTTGTTAATTTCTTTTGGAATTCATGAGATGTAGGCTGACAAATGTAGACAAATATAACTGTCTGGTTCAGTTTCTGCAACCCAACAAGATAGACACAGACTTCAGAGGGTAATTAGAACTATAGAAAAAACAATTGCTACCAACCTGCCTTCCGTTGAAGACCTGTATACTGCACGAATCAAAAAGAAGGCTGTGAAAATAATTACAGACCCTGCATATCCTGGACATAAACTGTTTCAACTCCTATCCTCAAAACGACACTATAGAGCACTGCACACCAGAACAACTAGACACAAGAACAGTTTTTTCCAGAACACCAACACTCTGCTAAACAAATAACTCCCTCAACACTGTCAAACTATTTACTAAGTCTGCACTACTATTAATCTTCTTATCGATTCTATCACCCATCTCCTCCCACTTATGACTGTATGACCGTATCCTTGTTGCTGGTATCCTTACGATTTATATTGATTGTTTCCTAATATGATTCGATTGCTTATTTGTACCTATGACTATCATTAAGTGTTGTACCTTATGATTCTTGATGAACGTTATCTTTTCTTTTATGCACATTGAGAGCGTATGCACCAAGACAAATTCCTTGTGTGTCCAATCACACTTGGCCAATAAAAAAATCTATTCTATGAACGGGAAGGTAATCAAACACATTAAATCTGATTGTGAGAATTAAATTCTAACAATCAGAATTGACATTGCCTTCGCTTGTCAGAAGGTTGTAAAAGGGGATGACGTGACTCCGGGATACGACGACTGTCATAAATGTGAGTCAGTCGTCAAGCATTCAAATGTAAATCACGTGACCATGGGATGCTTCAATGGGTGTAAGTGTGAAAAATGGTCATAAATCACTTTTTTCAGTGCCGTTGTAACTTCAAATGGTCACTAAACAAAACTGTTGTAAATCAAGGATTACCTGTACTCCAAATCCAAAACATTTATTTATCCGAAGTCCTTAGAATAATTTTAAATTTAATAAATCTAGGCTAACAGTTTGATTTGGTTCAGAAATAATCCCAAAGGGCTCTTCTTTACGAGTGTGTTCACATGCTTTTCTGCAATCTGCACGGGGCAGTAAAGTAGGTAGGATAATCCCTCATTATTGATCCCTATTGTGCCTCAGCAATGAGGTTTGAGTCTAGGCCTCTCCCTTACAGATTTTATGGTAGAAGGGAAGCAATTGTTCGATTTCCCAGGTGCCATGTTTTGAACAAATATATGAGGTAAGGTATTGATTGTAATCCATAAACAAAAATGAAACGCCAAGATTAATTGTTCTAAATTATTTATGTCTCAATGTACTTGATACTTCCCTTGGAGTCGCTCAATACATTGTCAGTTGTTGGGAGTTTTTCTTCTTTTCACTGTAGCTCTGAGGTCTTTATTTGCCAGGAAAAAGTCAATTCAATTTGAATCTAGCTTGTGGTATTTCCCAAATTTTGTAACTTAACAAATTTTAAATTACAGTTTAAAATGATTTTAGATAATTTCTAAATCTGTCATGCAAGAAACATGTATTTGAAAATCAATATTTTTCTAGGTATTAACCATGATAAATGACATTTGTGCTCCAGCAAATAATTAAAAAGTTCAAATTTCTTCTTCAATCAAACAAACAGAAAAAAATGCTTTATAAAGATTTAGCATTAGAAATAGCTTGCTTGTATCCCCTTGCCAGCTGTGACTAGAATTTGAAACAAACTAAATAGACCCAGTTTAGTACCTCAGAGCTGGGAGTAGTCTGAGATGTTGGAAAAAAATATCCTGCTGAAGAAGTTCTATTTATGTGGTCACTAAAAGTTGTCATTGACTTGATGGCACATCAATTGCAATTCAACTCTTCGATGTTGAAATTTTTCTAAAAACTCCCTCAAAAGTATTCATTTGGTACAATTGTGTCAGTGCTCAAATTATATATATATATATATATATATATATATATATATATATATATATATATATATACATACATAATGAAAATTTGTCAATTTACATAGCTATGACTTAGGTTCAGGATAATCAAAATTATGTCTGTTCAGGATACTCAAAAGTTATCAACTGTTAATAGTAATATTTATTGATAAGGAGTAAAGTTATTAACTATATCAATTTATTTGTAATGTATAGATCTGTTTCTTAGTTCCTAAATAGTTTTTTTAAAAACATTAAACTTTTATTGTACTTTCCTTTGCCTAACATACACATATTTGTATGTACTATTTTTGCCTAATAAACCATTTTTTTTTTTTTTGCAAAACATCTTCCAGATATTGTTTACTATGTACTATTCCTAATGTGCAGCCTAAACACAAGTAATTCCTGTGATTCTATATACTGGGAAAAATAAAATCAATGAGCAATCTTAGGATCATCACTGATTTGAAGAAATCTGAGACTGGAAATAAAACCATCAGTGTGTAATCTATGTCTGGTAGTAGAAAGATAAAGATTTGCATATGTTCTTATGGCAAAGCTGAATTAATAATACAGTGGTACCTTGGTAATCATTGTTAATTGGTTCCTAGAGGTACAATGAGTACCAAAAACAATTAATACCAAACAATTTTTTCCCATAAGGAATAATGTAGTGAGTCAGAAGGCATCTGACACTGATAAGTTGGGCATTGAGTGCCAAACAAACGATGAGTACCACGACAAAAATTTTGTGTCAAAATGCATTGAGTACCAAATTAGATGAGTTAAAAAAAAAAGCAGTTGAGTACCAAGATACCACTGTACCTCTTTTTCCCCCAATTATGCTAATTCAGAGGAAGAGTTCATTTGCCCCTCTTGGCTAATTTCCAAATATCTCCAGAAAGGTTATTCAGGTACTTTTTTTTTGCAATTGCTATTTCTGTTAGCCATTGAATTGTCTACCAATGAAGATAATTTGCTTTTCTTTCAAATTGATTTGCACTTTATCTTTATTGCATTTCTATATTTTTGACTGTTTTTAACATGTGCCATTCTCTAGATTAATACATTTTGCTCTTTTTAAGATCAATGAAACAAAACAGTAATTTTTAAAGTTAATAATAAATAGAGAGAGGGCAATTTCATCAGGACAACCAATGTTCTGGAAAAGTTTAATACTTTATTCCCTGGCCAAACTCCTGATATCTACAAGTGATTAATTTTAGAAAATGAAAGTTATACCAGTGTCAAGTTACAGCTCCACCTTTTGCCTCTGCTTTGAGATCAGACTTTTCCTTTTGAGCTGTGCCATCTCTAATGACAGCTGTTATAGAATCAGAGTTGGAAGGGGCTCATCCCATTCAACCCTTATTCAGTCACAAGAAACCAAATTAAATGACTTCTGAAAAATGGCTATCTGGACAGTGAAGGGAAAGGCTGACATGGTATTCAAAAGCAGGGCATTTGCAGAATATGTGATGCAGGTGAGCAAATGGGAAGCTGATATTACTTATCTCTTTCTAAGGACAGTTTGGTGAAATATAGACAGGAGTCAGAGGTTTACAGAGCTTGAAAATGAAAGAACGGATATGAAATGTTGGTTGTCTGTGTGGCAACCAACTCCCACATAATTAAAAGTAGAGTTCTTTCCTGCTTCAGGAGCAGGAGGAAATGGAAGCTGCAGCAACCCAGGGGTGAAATGCTATCGGTTCACTCCGGTTTGGGCGAATTGATAGTGATAAAAACTACCGGTTCAGGCAAACAGGTAGTTAAAAAAAAAAGCTACCGGTTCAATTGAACTGGTGGTTAAAAAAAAGCTACCAGTTCAGCCAAACCAGTGGTTTAAAAAAGCTACAGTTTGGTCGAACTGGTATTTCTGATGATCAGCTGTGCCGCACGATTTAGCTTCACTAGAAAGCAGGATTTCCTGCTTTCTAGCGAAGTTAAACCACTCAGCATAGCTGTTCCCCCTCTCGTTGTTCTACTTACCTAGTGAAGTCTTCTTTTTCCACACAAAGCATGCATTTGGTGTGCACTGCGCATGCATGCACAATGTGCTTTTGGCATGCGCTGTACATGCATGTGCGCAGCACGTTTGGCATGCACCACGCATGTGCGGGCAGCGAACTGGGGGCGATCCAAGGAGGATTTCATCACCGAGCCAACCCCACTTTAATGGTGATAGGCTTTGTGTTGCTTTGGAATCAGCTCTGGCCCTAAGTCTAGACCAATGAACCAGCCATCCATTGAACTCTTGGAGGGGCATCCAGAAGAATGAAGAATACTTGTTGCAATCTACTACTGGCTAGTGGAGGGTGGGAGTGATTGACTCATAATAAACTTCTGATGTTCTCAGCATTCCAAGGCCAGCAGGAATGAAGTAATAAATGCTTTATAGGGATTGGGAGGGTGGAAGCATGTGAAAGTCCCTGGGATGAATTAAACTACCAATAATTCAAGTTCATTTAATTTTAACAAACTAATTAAATCAATTTAGTAATGGATAATTTCTCCATCCCCACCAATAAAGGAGACCAAAGTGGCAGGGAAGTGTAGGAAAAAAACATGGCTTCACACACCAGCTAGTATAGGAACCAAAGTCTTCCATTTGTTAAAATAGCTTACATATACCCATTAAGGGTAGGAAGATGTTTTGAGCAAGGTAAGAAAAAAGGAAGGCAAACAATATAAAAGCAGAGCATATTGAACTTTGCTTCGTTGCTTCACTTCTCATTGTGATAACACTCTGCTTTCTGGTTTTGCCTGGTCTCATGAAATGGCCAATATGCCTCGACTAAAGGCCTCTTTTTAAAGAAAATGGCTACTAAGCGTGAACCAAACCCAGCTTGGTAGTCTAAAGTGAAGGGTTATTCCTCTCTATGGCTTTGAAGCAGGACGCCATCCGTGGCTTAGCTGTGAGGGAGACAAGGAATGCTTCACTTAAGTTTCACTTTAATTTTAATACTCTCCACATCATTCCTTCATCCACTCCTTGTCACATTGCAAATGCCAGACACCTAAGCAGCTCCCAGTTCAATGTTCTATTGGTACATCAAAATCAAAGTCAAAATGACAATATGATTTATATTTGAATCTTCATTTCTGAGCAGGATGGAGAAAACAGGTCAGATACAAAACTACAAATCTCTGTAACTCTCAAACTGCTGGTTCTGGTTTCAACGTCATAACCAGAGTGAAATTCAGCAGGTTCTGACAGGTTCTGGAGAACCGGTAGTGGAAATTTTGAGTAGTTTGGAGAACCAGCAAATACCACCTCTGGCTGGCTCCAGAGTGGGGTGGGAATGGAGATTTTGTAATATCCTTCCCCCAGGTGGGGGTTGGGAATGGAGATTTTGCAGTATCGTTCCCCTGCCACACCCACCAAGCCACACAATGTCCACCAAGCCACACAATGTCCACCAAGCCATGCCCACAGAACCGATAGTAAAAAAACTCGAATTCCACCACTGCTCACAACCACAGTCTTCTGCTTTATAAAATGTAGCGAGACAGCTAATAATTGCTCACAATTGCAATAAGACTTATATTCAAATCTCTGGGAAGTCTACAATGTAGAAGCATTATTTGGATATTGACCCCAACAATCTGGGTTCTCATTTTACCAACCTCAAAAGGATGGAATATATCTTATACTTTAATTACAACTACTGCATTGGGGGGGGGGGGGAATACAGATGCCATCTAGATCGCCAAGTGTTAGACTTTTCTGTATCTCTTTGCTGCCATCACGAGATCATGTGGATTTTTTTGGCCCAGATGTAGTAGCTCTACTTAAAATCTTAGAATCATAGGGCAGGAAGGGACCTTGTAGATTTTCTAGCAATAATTTTATCTAAATATCATGATCTATAATTCAGCTTAATTATAGCAATAGTTTTGTCAACTGAAACCAGTTCTCTAGACTTCAGGGCCTTGCAGTGATGGACTCTGAACTAAACCATGGATAATATGTACAGTAGCAAGAAGCTCATTTAGTTCCTAGATGTGTTCAACGTTGCATGCTACATTTCACTATCAAAATCATTCACCTGAAAAGCCTTCTAACAAAATCAAGTGAATCCATTTAAAGTGTCTTTACTGCAAAATGTTTCACGCATTCATCTATACCTATATTACCAAAATACCATTTTTGTGCCTACTTTTTTGAGTATTAATCTGTATTAATCTACTTGGTTTGCAATAAATCATGGATAACTGTTTCACGAGCAAGAAACTGAACTGAACTCTTCTTTACGATTGATGTTAAATTTAACTCATAATTTCCAAAGGTGGATTTAAGGACACTGATCCACAGCACATTTATGCAAAGTAAAATCCATTCTTCCAAGTGGAAGACATAGCTACACAATTATGGCTTTAACAAAATAATTATGAACAGAGATATGCCCTCCCTATCCTCTTTCCACTCATGAAGGTGCAATTATGAATATGGTGTGCAGAAGTATTGTATTTGAAACAAATTCAGAGGTATTTAAATGTGTTACATCGAAGAACACTTAACAGTAAGTGAAAATGGCATTTTCTACTCTCTCTCTCTTTCTCTCTCTGTGCCTGTTGCTGTTTTTCTAAGTGAATTTCTTTTTTCTTCTATTTACTTCCCTCTAATCATGTATCAGTTTTGCCTTTATTATTTTATGTAATTTCTATCCATTCTGCTGATCTAGGAGGCAGCAACTATAACGCTCAGAACTACAATTCTAAGCACTGAATTACTGTCTGAACATTTCATAGCATGTATGAAATGTCATGAAAGACAGTTACCTAAAAAAAAAGGAAAGAATATGTTCTCAGTAAATACTTCCATATATGTCTGATATACAGATAGACAGGATGATAAATGTAGAATCCTGTGGAAATGTTTTGGAGAAAAGCTATAGCCTAATCTTATTTTAAGAAATAATAGTTTTTTATGTAATTTTTCCCTGCTTACACTTGTTTACTTCTTTTCAAATAATACCAGGAAATCATTACAAATATTATTATTTGAAACAGACATTTCAAAAGAAATGAAGGCAAGGGAAAGGAAAGGAAGCGAAGATAATCAAAGAATCCTACAGTAAGATCCTTAGTAATCTTACTGTAGGATTCTTAGTAAGAATCCTTACTAAGAATCCTTAGTAAGAATTCTACTAAGAGATTTGGGGACATAACAATGAAAATGCAATAGGGTTTGCATTCAATAGCAAACCATTTATTGAAGTCTAGTGCCAACTAACCTTAGCTGATTTAGATAAAAAGAGTTTTAATCAGCCTGCACTGAATTAAAAGACTGACTCTATTAATATAAGTTGCTTAATTGAATCAAAGATGGGCAACCATTGTAACCAGAGAAAGGATAAGTGGAAATTAGTTTTAGTTTCATAAAAGTATTTGGAGCTAAAGGAACTGCTCCCATCAGTCATGTTCTTTCCTACAAGCAAAACAGAAGATGAATGAAAAGCAGAAAGGAATAGGAAAAGCCCTTCAACTCCATCAGTTCTGGTACTGACAGGTTATTGAGCCACCACAATTTTTTTTTTAAGCTACAAAAAAAAAAAAAAATACAAGGAAGTGAAAACCTCTCAGACTCCCTTTCTTCAACTTAGAAAAAAACTTCAGAAATGAGTGCTGTCAGGTTCCTTAATTGATCATGTGTGGTTGGAGCTTGTATTCAGTTGTCTAATTAGCACAAGACTACCGAGTTGATAGGTCAGCTGAGAGCTTGCTCCAAATCATATAAGAAGACCTTAGCATTTGCAGGTTGCCATGCCTGAAGAGGAATTCTGTGTGATCTTCTAAAAATGGTGCCAAACTGACATCTTTTAACATCCAAAGTGTTTTGCAGCCCACCAATGCCAGTGTTGCACATCAAATCTAAATATTAGGGTAAAAATGCTGGGAAAGTTTAAGTAGGCAAGTTCCTATCTCTTAAATTATATCTTATCACAACACAATGGATTTTCTGAAAGACCTTTGGGAATTGGCTGGGAAAGTGTCGAGACCCTTATTTTATTCTGTATTGTCTCATTATTTTATTAATTATTTTTTATTCCGTACATTTCTGCAAGTTTACCTGGATGGAATCTAGATATAGTATATTTCATAAATAAATAGGTAACTTGTGCCTTCCATAATAGTTGATATGCTATTTCTACAGTATAGAACCGTGATGGCGAACCTAGGGCATGGGTGCCACAGGTGGCATGCAGAGCCATATCGGTGGGCACGCAAGCTCAGCTCCAACACGCATGCATGCATCAGCCACCTGGTTTTCGGGCCTTCTGGGCCCACCAGAAGTCAGGAAACATACTGTTTCCAGCCTCCAGAGGGCCTCTGGGGGTGGGGAAAGCCATTTTTGTCCTCCCCAGGCTCCTAGAAAGGCTCTGGAGCCTAGGGAGAGCAAAAAACGGGCCTTCTGGCCCACCATGCCATCACATGCCAAAAGCAGGGAGGAGCACAGAGGGGGCATAGAATTATGGATGTGGGCACACATGCATGTGACCCCACCGCGCTCCCCCCGCTTTTGCCACGCGATGGCAAAAAGCTTAGCCATCACTGGTATAGAACATAAAACAAAACAAAAAAAATATTTTATGGATTCTTGTAATGCTTTTTTTTTAGAATATGAACATTTATGGAAAGGAATTTGCTGAATATCACAATCCAGAAAATTAATATCATAGCAACTGGAAATCAGAATTTAGAATCAAATTATTTTGAAAATAATTAAAAAGCAAGAATGAACATTAGCCAATTAACTAAGCCAATTAAGAATAATTCAGTATTTGACATGATTGCCTGAAATCTAACAAGAGCGCTATTATTTCTTGAAGAGCTTTATTTTTTCAAAAGTTTCTAGCTAAAGATGTCTTGATAAATCAACATAGCTTCGTTAATCCCTAGAACATAATCTAGGCTACATTTTATAATAAGAATTTCATTAAGTTTCATTAGTGCCAAATGCTTGGCTCTTCAAGGAAAGGGTGGGAAAAGGCCAGCTTCGCAAGAGACCTTCAAGCTAATGACAAACTTCTTTAGAAAGGAAGCATACATGAAAAAGAGATCTTTAAAATACAGTGATTTGCTGGAAGTTTTATCAAGTTCCTTAAAAAATTATTTTCCTCTGAACCTCAAGAGACAATAACAGGGTAAGAGTGCAGGGAAAATATCATTCTTGTGAAGCATACAATTCTGGGGCTAAATTCCTTTTTCTATCCCTACATAGACTGAAATGTGGTGAATTTTTAAATGTGCTATTTGTTGGGCAACTGACTGTTATCTGGAAAGCATCACCCATTTTCTTGAAGAAAACTGTAAACTGACAGAATTGAGCCAATTAAGACTGACTGTGTTCTCAATGAATTGTGACCCATCAATGGTAATAGCTTATTATGATGATAAGGGTATCCATCTCTTAAACTGAAGGCCAAATACACACTTCAGCAGTTTTCCTGATTCATAGACCATTAACTCTGGATTGACAGGAGCAACAGTAGCATAGGCACACCATAAGCAAGAATAAACATAGACAACTGTTTTACCCTACTGACTATATTTACAGTGTGTGTGTGTGTGTGTGCGTGTGTGCGTGCGCGTGCGCATGTGTGCATGTGTACGCGCACATGCATGTGTGTATAGAAGACGTACAGCTGCAAATACTTATACATTTAGATTTTTTTTTTTAGATTTTATTGAATTTATATACCGCCCTACTCCCGAAGGACTCAGGGCGGTGTACAGCCATAAAATAAAACATATAAATACAAAATTTAAAATAGACTTAACGAAATTAAATAATTTGGCTGAAAAATTTAAAATCCTAATAATTTAAAACAAATTAAAATTCCCATTTAAAAGGGGGAAAAGACTTAAGTCAGGCTGGCTTGATGGAATAAGTGAGTCTTGAGCGCGCGACGGAAGATGCACAAGTCCGGGATCCTCCGTATCTCCGGGGGGAGCTCATTCCAGATGGTAGGTGCTCCCACAGAGAAGGCTCTCCCCATGGGGGCTGCCAGCCGACATTGTTTGGCCGATGGCACCCAGATGAGCCCCTCTCTATGGGAGTGTACTGGCCGGTGGGAGGCTATTGGTGGTAGTAGGTGGTCCCGTAAATAACCAAGTCCTAAGCCATGGAGTGCTTCAAAGGTGACAACCAAAACCTTGAAGCGCACTCGGAAGACCACCAGGAGCCAGTGCAGCTCGAGCAGGAGAAGTGTTACATGGGAGCGCCACGTTGCTCCCATAACCACCCGCGCGGCCGCACTCTGCGCCAGTTGGAGCCTCTGAGTGTTCCTCAAGGGGAGCCCCATGTAGAGTGCGTTACAATAGTCCAGACGGGAGGTGATGAGGGCGTGAGTGAGTGACTGTGTGTAAAGAGTCCCGATCTAGAAAGGGACGCAACTGGTGAATCAGGCGAACCTGATGAAAAATCCTCCCGGTCATGGCCGTCAGGTACTCATCTAAAGACAGCCATGAATCCAGGAGGACCCCCAAGTTGCGAGCCCTTTCCATGGGGGCCAATAACTCACTCAATAGTCAGCGATGGCACCAGCTGACTATATCGGGACGTCGGAAACCACAGACACTCGGTCTTGGATGGGTTGAGCCTGAGCCTGTTCCTCCCCATCCAGATCAGTATGGCCTCCAGGCACCGGGACATCACTTCAAGGGCATCATTGGGGTGGTCTGGGGTGGAGATGTACATTGGGTGTCATCAGCGTACTGGTGGTACTCCACCCCAAAACCACAGATGATCTCGCCCAGTGGCTTTACATAAATGTTGAACAGAAGGGGCAAGAGGACCGATCCTTGTGGCACCCCACATATAAGGGGCCTCGGGGTCGATCTTTGCCGCCCTGTCAACACAGACTGTGACCAGTCGGAGAGAAAGGAGGAAAACCACCGTAATACAGTGCTTCCCTCCCCCAGCTCTACCAACTGGTGCAGCATGATACCATGGTCGATGGTATCAAAAGCCGCTGAGAGATCTAACAGGACCAGGACAGAGGAGCACCCCCTGTCCTGAGCCCTCCAGAGATCATCAACCAACGCGACCAATGCCGTTTCCGTGCTGTACCCAGGCCTGAAGCCCGATTGGAATGGATCTAGATATTCAGACATACACATTTCTCATGCTGAACAAACACTTAAGACATCTGGATGTATTTCTGAATGGCATCTTTAACTGTTTAAATTTTCCACTGTTAGAGATACTTAACATTTGATAATAATAGAATATTCTACTTCTGATTTGAGAAGTTTGCTTTGCTTCCTTGTAATCCAATAAGTGCTCTCTCTCAGAGAATCTTCTTTAGGGGAAGTGAAAGGGGTTATTAATGGATATAATTCAGCAAGAGATATCTTCAAACTGAAGATATTGAGATATTTGAGGAAGACTCACTGACTTCCTCAAAGATGTATCACAAACAGCAATATCTTCAAGTTGAACGGGAATCCCACTGACCTGCTCAAAGTCATACCTGTGTCATGTACAATTAAACTACAATGTCTGTTAATAACCAAGTTGCTAGGAAAACATGGATTATTCCATAATTGTACAGATCAATGTCCTCCGCCTGGGCAAATCAATTGATGTGACTGGATACTCTCCTTGAAGCTATGAAGCAACTCAGCTACTATGAGATATTTTGGATATGTATATATGTATTCTCTCTCTCACTCTTTCTTTCTTTCTCTCTCTCTCTATATGTGTGTGTGTATACACACACGAACGCACACAAATATATCCCTTTCATATATACTTTATATACACACACAGCCACACAAACACATCGTGTGCATATACAGTATGTATATATGTATGTATGTAATATATATGAGTATGTGTGTGCACGCATAGACACGTACAGATACATATAGACACACACACACACACATATCCCTTTCATATATACTATGTGTATATACAGAATGTACTGTATATATATGTATGTATGTAGAATGGAATGGAATGGAATGGAATGGAATGGAATAGAATAGAATAGAATTCTTTATTGGCCAAATGTGATTGGACACACAAGGAATTTGTCTTGGTGCATATGCGCTCAGTGTACATAAAAGAAAAGATATGTTCATCAAGAATCATAAGGTACAACACTTAATGATAGTAATAGGGAACAAATAAGCAATCAAATCATATTAGGAAACAGTCAATATAAATCATAAGGATACAAGCAACAAGGTTACAGTCATACAGTCATAAGTGGGAGGAGGTGGGTGATAGGACTGATGAGAAGATTAATACTAATGCAGACTTAATAACTAGTTTGACAGTGTTGAGGGAATTATTTGTTTAGCAGAATGATGGCATTCGGGGAAAAACTGTTCTTGTGTCTAGTTGATCTGATGTGCAGTGCTCTTTAGTGTTGTTTTGAGGGTAGGAGTTGAAACAATTTATGTCCAGGATATGAGGGGTTTGTAAATATTTTCACAGCCCTCTTTTTGACTTGTGCAGTATACAGGTCCTCAATAGAAGGCAGGTTGGTAGCAATTGTTTTTTCTCTGCAGTTCTAATTATCCTCTGAAGTCTGTGTCTGTCTTGTTGGGTTGTATATAATATATATGTGTGTGTGTGTGTGTGCGCGCGCGCGCATAGATGCATACAGATACATATAGACACACACACACATATCCCTTTCATATATACTGTGTGTGTATACACTATGTGTATATATGTATTGTGTATTTTATATACATATATGTGTGTGTACACACATAGTATGGATATGTGTGTGTATATATAGAGACATACATACATATATACACACAGAGATATATACATACTTAACTAGCTTATAGAATGGCCTAAAGAAGTTAAGAAAGTGGAGAAAGTCAAAGGATTGGTCGGGTTTTATCCATGCAAATCTTCACAAAGCAAGACTTTTCTCTAACTAGCTGATCTTTTACACATAAAATATATACATATAATTATAAGCATCTTATTACTGCTATTTCAGTAGAGAGAACCAAGGACTTCTAGGTTATTTGTTTCTGCTTCTGTTAGAAGGTTTTATTTGTACTATCCTACTAAGTGGGAATACATATCATGCCCAAGAGGTATGCAGTGTTCTTATTTAACTGCCTGTAGGTACATAAATAAAATGAATTCTAAGTCCTCAGAAAGTGTTAGAAAATAAGGTTCCCCTCCCCTCCCCTCCCCGCACCAGTGTACTTCTATTTCAGGATTCTTGTCCTTTCATTTTTCTTCCAACCATGTTCTCTGATTCTTATGGATGGCAAACCATAGCAGATTAAGTAAAGAAAAGCTTTAGGTTTATTCTTTATTAGGGGCATTGTGCAAATCCAATAGCGGGGATCTTTTATGTTCAGTCCTAAATGGTCTTGAGAATAATTTGAAAAATGGAAGATGAATGTTCTACACAAACAATTTTTAACACAACAAAAATTACACTCTATAAATGGAATATACACTGAAATAACAGGGAAGAATTTCTGGGAGACTAAATCAGCAGGTGACTTAGTACATCAGGTCATATACAATACATTTTGAGGGCACAATATTCAAGAAAGCTGGTATAAATTATATTCTAGGCAATTAATGCCAGAAAACCACATTCAGAAAAATTATTGTATTTGTAGTACTGTAAGCAAATATAATTTAGAAAAACTCATATAATCCAATTTTAGTTATTTAGAACAATGCTTTATTGAATTTACCAATAATGACCTGCAATATTCTATTTCCACAGCAAGGTGCTTAACTCCTCTAAGTGTGTGTCATCATGGCTATAATTCACATGATGTAACATGACAATTAAGATGTTCAACAGTAATTTGTGCATGTTTTCAGTAGTACTATGGTATCAAAAATTGATATGATTCAGTTATTAAAGCAAATTGTTTCATTCATACAGAAGTTCTCTTGACAGCAACTAAAGTCCTTCCAAATTACGAATGAAATATATGCTGAGCGTGCTCAGTTGAATAACAGGCATTGTTTCTCTTATTTTCTTTCCTTGAGTAACATCGGAAGGAGAAATTATGTGAAAAATATCAACCAGAAGCAGAAGAAATATTCAATCCTACTTGGAGTGAAGAACCAAAACCCTCCTCAAGGCTGCTGTTGAATGTACTTGAATTTCATTGAAATCTATTGCCCTGAACAGAATGTCCATATTCTTTGAAAAAGATGCAATTGAACCCTTACTTACCATTTGTCCTTCTGGTTTTTAACCAATCTTTTAACCAAGAAGAAAAGATTAAAGGAGAAAACCCTTGAGATAACTACTTTGGGAAATGTTCCTGGAGATTTAAAAAATTCCACCATGAACAAGAGAACAGAGATCTCAACTGAGGTTTTACTTTTATGAGGAAACAATTATGGACAACGTTAATAAAAGAGCCTCCATACTATATGACCTAGTCTAATTCTATACTTCAAGAAGGACACCAATATACCCAAAGGAAATCAGAGCAAGATATTCCTTTCAGGACATTATCACAAAATAGACAACATATTGCCGGTGAGGAATATATCATGGAAAGCCATCAAGAATGGTTTTGATTTAATCCCAAATTTTGTTTTTTAATGACTAATAGGGGGCTTTTTAATGACTAATAGGAGTTTGATTAAGAAATGCTTTTCTAAATTTCCACAGTTTTCTCTGCTTTGCCATGACAAGTATCTGATGTTCTGCCTAGACACACATACATATAAAAAGGGGAGGAGGGGCAGTTTTTCACTATTCCATTAGTGAACTTATTTAAAAAATAGCCATGAAGAGCAGAAAGCAACAGTGACTAGAGGGGAGATATTCCTGCCACTGTGCACAGTAGTGAAAGTGCTTACTTAAAATGAAATGAAAGCAGCAAGCAAATCCAACAGCATAGCTTGGGTTGGAATACCTGGAAAACACTACTTCTGACACATAGCAGAAGCCAAGAGATGAAAGTTGACTTCTTAGTGGGCTGGGGGCAAACAGAGGATAATGTGTAGTTTGTTCTAGTGGCTAAGGCACCAGGCTAGAAAGAAAGAGAGTGTAAGTTCAGTTCTCGCCTTAGCCAAGAAAGCCTGCTGAGTGACCTTCGGCCAATCACTGTCTCTCTCAGTTCAACTCATTTCCCACGGTTGTTGTTATGGGGAAAATAGGAGGAGGAAGTTGTGTTAGATGTGCTCGCCACCTTAAATTATTGTAAAAATAATACAGGGATATAAATAAACAAAACAAATAAAACTATTAGGCAATTCTGCCTTTAAGGAATGGTGCAACCTCATTATGCGGAATGGATGGTATGGACAGGCTGATCGTGCAGATCAGCCCAAAGTCTGATTTATTTATCACTGTCCAATCAAAGGGATAATGCAGCATTCAAATGAAAGACAATTGAGCTAATTTTAGAAAAGGCAATCCAGTCATACCCAAACCCTTCTTTCAGCTACATGCTTTAGAATTAGAGTGTTAATGGTTCATGTAGGTGTGCTTATGTTCCAAGCTCCCTAAGAGTAAAAAGCCAAAGATATGTTTGCCATTCTCATTCTGAAATTTCCATATTGTGCAAATATATATATTGTCCAAACATAAAATATTTCAGAGGTTTTCTATTCTTCCTGACAATTATAAAAGATTACCATGGCTTTTCTACAATCTTTGATTCTTAGGAGAGAACACGTTTTTTTGAATTATTACTCCCTTAGTTAAGAACAGTAATCAAACAAAATTGATTGGCCTAATTATCAATAAAGTGGAAATCCTAGGACTTATGTTTGTGTGCCTCAAGTATATTTTACTCTGCTTTAATAATGCAAAGAATAAGAATTAAGAAATTTTTAAGAATCAATAAGAACTAGTATAAAGGTATGAATGAGACAGAGAGAGGGAGAAATTATTATATTCTTTTGATACTAATCTAGTGAGACACGATGGCATTGGTAGGGGTGTCAAACTGGTGGCCTGCAGGCCGGATGTGGCACACCCAGGCCTCACCCACCCCATCTCTGTGCCACGATACATCACGTGATGGCAATCTGACACGGCAACTTTGACACCCGTGCATTAGTGGAAACAACAATGGGGAGGTGAGAATGGATAAATGTTTCTGCTCTCTGCAAGCCTCTTTCTTCTCTTTCTGACAGCCTTTTCTCTCTTTCACCAGGAGTACATAGAGTTCTTGTAGTTAGCTTGGGACCACATGAAATAGGCTGATCACAGGATGTACCTCCCCATCCCACCTGAAACACCTATAGCACTATCCCAAGCAATGGGTCGACTCTTGACTAACTGTGTGGATTTAAACAATATAGCAAAGACTATGTATCTTTTACCCACACATCATATTTTGATTCTAGGACAAGAACACCTTGCACTCATGTTTTCCATCAATCATTGCATATTTTCTAATATCTGACCTGCTAGCAGCATCTGTGCAAACGAAGTTGAGAAAGAACAAATGAAATGTGAAGGTGCAGGAAGGGAGATAACATTACTTGAAAGAAATACACATCCATATAAAACAGACCCCCAGCCATTTCATCATTGAAATAGTAATGCAAATTATGTGAGCTTTTCTAATATCTACAACTAGAAACAGCCAGGAGGCTCTTAATGCAGAAATACCTTGTTTTAGTCTACTTACCCTTTGCCTCATTTTTCACATGGATTCTCTAAATGCCTGTTAGTTCCTTTTAGCTAACAGTTTCACTGGCCAAATACTTATGTCGCAATCAAATTAGTTATCAGGTAAAGATCAATACTTACTTTGTTGCCCAAATAAGGACTGGGTGCACTCCAGTAATAAATAGGCTGCAGAACAGTTCTTGCAACTGTGTTACTGATGCTCAGTTGCTGAGGTCCATCGAAACTGTCCTGCTGAGGAGTAATTCTAGCAAGACCCCATTCATCTGTCAAATGCCAGCCATTCATGTCCATAATCTATGATAACAAAGAAAAATACTAGTTAACATCCACAACCTTCCTTCATTTTTTTTAAAAAACCACTTTTTAAGTTCTGTTAAAACTCCATTCCCTAAACTCTGATGAAGATGTTACCTAACCTGATAACGAAATGTTCGGAAACAAAACTGACAAGCTCAGAGAACGAACCTTCACGCTCAAACCCTTTGCTTCTTGTCTTTTGTTTGCTTTCATATTAATATTCACAATAACATCCCACTTTTATTTTCCACAATTCAAGTCAGCGTACAAAATCCTCCCATCTCCTTGCAACATCCCTTTGGTGGGATGGACTGAAAGAGAATGGCCTAAAGTGGACCAATCAAAGTTCATGCTTAGAGAAGACTAGAACTCATCAGAATAGATGTCTAGTCCAGCACTTTAATCTCTACACAAAACTGGCCCTTAATAGTTTCTCATTTAATATTGAGAATAGGGTTTAATATACTCCTCCTTGAGCAAATTATGTCAAAATAATTAACTAATTTCCCAAATCAAGAGGAACACAAGTTTTAGTTTGTAGTATTAAATGAACACATCTTCTGTAATAATGAAGTAAGGAGAAAAGCTGTTTGAGAATATAAGATAAGGTCATATAAATATTTTAAAAATCCATGGCTGACTTGAATTTGGCAGCCTAAAGAAATGTTTAGGTTTAGAATGTTTCATTTTTATGACTTTCAATGGCTCACTGGGGTTTTCTCTTCATATTTAAGGAAGCTGAGAAATTAAAAAGGAGAACTGGAAAAGAGACATTTTGACTGATTATAATTTTATAAATTCCACACTTGTAATGAGATTAAAGTTGCATTGAAGGCATTGAAAAGAATGTTCATTTTAGATGCATTTCTTTATGGCAAAATTAGCCAAACTCTATGTAACAAGATTAAAACCACAATCATGCATGGAATAGGAAAACAGAAACATTCTATTAATACTTGCTACAGAATAAGGATTTACAATTATTTTAGCAAGAATCTGTAACAAGAACCTCTATTAAAACCAGACAGGGTTAGGGAGAGGAATGGACACTTGGCTTTCTATGCGAGCAAGGAAAGAAAGAATAATGTAATCACCCTGTAACTGGAAATGAGAGAAGATAATGATGCACCAAGATCAGGGTATTAAAACTCAACATATGTCATATGACAAGACTTTTCTTGAAGGCAACTACTAAAATTCTTACAACTCTTCTCCAACAATAAAAACTTGTTTCAGAATTACGGGAAATTTTTTTAGTCTTAAATTTTTTGTTCTGTATTTTTCCTGCTCACTCCTTGGTTGACATTGGGAAGATAAGGGGCTGATTGAGCTCATAGCTGACTTCCCCCAACTTCTATAATTGATTAAGACAGAACTGAAAAGCAAAAAACAGGTGTCAGTGGATCCGTTTCTTTACATTGACAGCATTTCTAATTGGAAAGAAGCTGGCTTCTCACAAAAAGGAAAATAAGCTAGAACTGAAGAAGCTTCTTGGATGAGAAGTGAAATGTTTTCAGCGGAACCCCCACCCAAAAGTCCAGTTGCTTCTTGAAAAAGCAATTTTGTGATATTCATATTGTATGCATATACAGTAAACAAAGATGAGTGGTGCGGTGGCCTCACAGTCAGGAGGCTGTGAGTTTGATCCTAAGTAGAGACAGATATTTCTCTCTCAGCACTCTGAGAATATATCTGCTGAATAAATCTCCACATTGGCGACAGGAAGGGCATCCGGCCAGTAAACACTCAGCTCCATTCAGTTGCCCAGTCTTCACCACGCAAGGGATTATGGGATTGTTAAAAGAGAATGTTACAGTAAACAAAGATAAAACATATCTAACCCAAACATTTTTCCCAAGCTTAATTCAAATAGAGCACTCTTAATGAAATGCTTAAGGATAAGCAAATTGATTCAAATTATTTATTGTCTGAATTTACAAGTTGTTTGCAGTATCATGGTGAAATATTACTTATAAGCCTATAAGGGACTTAAGCCCAGAAGAGTGCTAGTACTGGGCTTAATTAAGTGGTCAGAGACAGTATAAGTAATAAGAAGAAATACATTACTGGTATTTTGGAAAGCTTTTAAGCGGGATTGCATGATTTCTTTGCTTATATTATGATAATCTCTGCTACATTTAATACGCTTAAAAGGTAGTCCTCAACTTATGACCCTAACTGAGCCCCAAATTTCTGTTGCTAAGTGAGACTTCTGTTAAGTGAATTTTGCCTCATTTTGCAACTTTTCTTGTTAAGTGAATCACTGCTGTTGTTAATTTAGTAACATGGTTCTTTAGTGACTCTGGCTTTCCAATTAACTTTGCATGTCAGAAGGTCGCGTCTGAATTTTGATTGCAGGAGAACCATGGGAATGCTATGTATGAAAAATGGTCATAAGTCACTTTTTTCAGTGCAACTTTGAAGAGTCACTGTATGAAATCTTCTATGTTGAAGACTACTTGTAATGCAATCTTGTTTTGGTTAGAAGTTGTTACATTGGAAGAACACCAATGCTTTATTTATGAGTAAAATAAGAATGTTAACCAAGTCATGTTCAGACATTAAGTCTCAGCCTTAGCAATAGTCCTGGGATTCACCTTTCTTGAATAACCAGCTTGACTTGCTCATTTCTTTCTAATTCACTGTTTTCAGTTGTTACTTAATTGTCAGTTATGCAAAATGTCATATATTCTGATAGGTAGATCAGGTTTAAAGTACCCTTTGTGATGATCTACCATCCTATAACATCCACACCTTAGGGTTACTAAAGACAGTATGCAGAAAGGTTCACTACTTCCTTGCCTATTTTCATGTATCCAGATAAACTGTAGCCAAATTGATATTTTCCTGACTATATGTTGAAAGGATGAGATCTGCCAATGAAGGGGAACATTTATTTGTATTATTTTCTTCAGGTAAGGATTCAACATTTACCTGGCAGTGCCCTTTCCAGCAAATATAATTTAGATGAAAAAAGAAATCTACTTACTCCTGGCCAAGATTGCATAGGAGTAAAAAGGTAAAGGTAAAGGTTTCCTTGTCCAGTCATAGTCAACTCTAGGGCACAGTGCTTATCTCCATTTCTTGGCTGAGAGAGCCCAAGACATTTTCCAAGATCAGCATGGCTATATGCCAAAGGTGCACACAACCCTGTTACCTTTCCATCAAACTGGTATCTATTAAACTACTTGCATTTGCATGCTTTTGAACTGCTAGATGGGCAAGAACTGGGCAAGTAATGGGAGCTCACTTTGTTGTGCAGAGCTCAGATCTTAAACCTGGGCTCTAAGCTCTCCAACTGACAACTGTCTTTAACTGCTGAGCCAATGCGCCCAAGATTATTATTATTAAATTAATAATAATATCATTAATTTTTTTGGCTGATGTGAATGCTAATCAGATATTATACAGAGTTGGCTTTGGAGCGGCTGTTGGTAGTTGTGACAGATTTCCATCACCTCCCACTACAATCCTGAATCTTTTGAAGGTCCACATCTTTTTGGATTGTTACATTCAGTAAAACTTTCCTGTTACATTCAGTAAAACTTTCCTTCCTTCTTTTTTCAAAAAATAATTCATCTCATTATTATTCCAGTGAAATATACAGAGGTTATTGGCAAATCTCACAGTTAAATATTGAGCAGGTAAATTATGAATCCAATACTAAGATTAAGAGTGCTTATTCCTTTCGCATTTTAGTGTCAGTGAGGCAATGGACAGGTATTAGGGTGTGAAAGCATATTTACAAATGCACCAGCAGGTAAACATAAATTCTGTTCACCTTCACCTTCACTTGTATGCATATTCATTCATGCTACCATAAATGTCAAAAAAGATTACTCATCCATGGATACATCAATTTAGCAATCTCAAAAACATCTTTGCCCCTGGGCATGTAAGTGTAATTAGAGGGCCTATTGATGATCTCAGATATGTTGGTAGTATTTTCCTCACACTCCTGATCGTGGGGGATAAACTGGGCAGCCAGGAAAACCAGACAAGAGATTCCCAGTGTGTATAGTTTGTGTCTGAGTCACAACTGTAGGCGACTAGGCTGTGAGTTATCTATCTATGAACTGTAAGATTAACTACAGATGTTTTTTGCTCCCACAGCATCCTGTGCATCACCAGATTAGATCTGGAGAATTAAGGAATTTTCCAGAACAGGATGGAAGTTCAATTGTAGAAGCAGAATACAAATCAATCCATATATATTTTATCAGTCTATGTTTGAGAAATCATATAATTTCTATTTCTTTCACATATTTTTACAGCCAAAAACTAAATTTCCCTGAGGAAATTGTTTTGTTTGCATTTTTCACTTTGGCATGGATAATGGAATACCTCTCCAGTGTGAAAATTTAGAAAATTTGGCTTTCATCTAGGAAGAATCATGTTGTTTATTCTGAGGGAAAATATGCAAGTTTAAAAAAAAGTCCACAGAGTGAGTTTCATGTTAAGACTGTATTTAAAGCAAAAGATATGCTTGTTCAATGTACGCATTTCTCTGCTTTTTCTTACCGTGCTGTAAGTCCAGTGAGAATTTGTACAGTCATTTGTTATTCCTGAGCAGAAACATGCTTCACAGCCCTGGGGGTTGACTTGCTGCAAGTTAAAGAAGCCGGCTTTACAACGATCACACTTCTTTCCTTCAACATAGACCTAGGAATTCACAGGAGAATATTAGATTTTCTGTCATGCAAGAGAAGTAAATCTAGCTGCCTCTTCTTTGCTTTTGCCTTGTTTAATGTGATATGCATATATCTAATGATATATTTCTGTCAAAAGATAACTTATAAAAGATCCCAAATTTCACCTCAGAGGACACATGGTGGTCCAGCCACCATTTTCTAACTACTTTCTGATTGGCCTAAGTGCAACAGGAGACCAGTACTATCATACTCAACATTATGACCAACACAGGGATATTTGGTCTGGATAGAGCTAAATTTATTGTGAAGCACAAAGTCACAATTCTAGTCCCTTGTAGTGTACATAAACTACAGGAGTATTCCACAACATAGTGTTTTTCCAGGTGTGTTAAGAATTCTCAGCTTTGGCACCAAGCAGTGGAAAGCTGTATTACACAGTGTAGGAATTATCCGGCTGCATTGATTTATTTCATTTTCAAAAATGTGTGGGCTCTGCTTTCATTTGACTTCCACTAAAAACAATTGCAGGCTATTTCCAATAATACATTCCTTGTTCTACAATCTGCAAATGTTTTTAAAAAGGAAAAAAAAGATAACAGGACCATACCACTCTATTGTCTAGCTTCGCTATATGCTTTTATATATGTAGCTTGAACTGAAATGCAAAGAGTTAAAATATATATTTCTTTAAAGAGATCATTAGATGCTTCTGCAGTCCCGTTCCACCCCCCCCCCCCCAATGCAAAATAAGTACAGGGATTTACCAAGGGCTATAACTCCTTCTTCTTGCTCTGGTCTCAATCTGGATCATGGTTTTTATGCCATAATGTCACTCTACCCTCCAATTCAGCCAAGAAAGGATTATTTTAGAAAGATGTTCATCAAAAATACTGTGCACATTATTATAATTGCTACAGTACGGTATGCCAAATATAGTTGACTGCAGGCCAGTGAAGGCTGACCCTTTTACGGAAATCATGATTCTCCAGCTACAGCCAGCACTGTGAATGTCTACTGATACACATCTATCAAAAATAATTCACTTGCCTTCCAGCTAAAGAATTAGATAAATGTACCGAAGCAAACCTAAAAGTAATTTCTGAACTGTACAATTTCTCATAAAAGAAAAGCAACTGAGGAGAAAAAAAAGAATTTTAAATAAAAAGAGGAAAGGGGGGTATCAGGGCAGATGGTATATATTATTATAACTTTCTAATCCTTTTGACAGATCCCTTATTAAAAGAGATATCAATGAACAGCACCACTTTCTTTTAAATTAAAATAGACACAGCCAACTTCAAGAAACAAATAAAAAATATTCCTGGGTTGGAAGTAAAGGCTGAACAAGGCTCACCAGTAGTTATGAGAAATCATTGTAGAAGTCTCCTTGAGTTAGTTTCATTTGTGTGAAGTTGACCTGTTTTCACGCTGCTTATTTGTGCTTAATATAAAGAAAGAGGATAAGTCTGAAACAGATCAACCCTACTCATTTGACCTCAAAGCTCTTGTCTCATTCTTGCTTATTTGTTTATTTCAATTATTTATTGGGCCACCCATCTACCAAAGAAATTATGAGAGGTGAATACAGAAAAACCACAAAATCAGAATATATAAGAAGAAAATAACATTGAGACTCCTGGCGAAGGTTGTGGAGAGTGTGGTGGCGTGGCAACTCCCCCGATACCTGGATGAAGCCGTCTATTTAGACCCGCTCCAGTCCGGCTTCAGGTCTGGGTACAGCACCGAAACGGCATTGGTCGCGTTGGTGGATGATCTCTGGAGGGCCCGGGGTAGGGGGTATTCCTCTATCCTGGTGCTGTTAGACCTCTCAGCGGCTTTTGATACCATCGACCATGGTATCATATTGCGCCGGTTGGAGGGACTGGGGGTGGGGGGCACCGTTTTACGGTGGTTCTCCTCCTACCTCTCCAACCGGTCGCAATCTGGGTTGACAGGGGGGCAGCGGTCGACCCCGAGGCGCCTGGTATGTGGGGTGCCACAAGGGTCGGTCCTCTCACCCCTTCTGTTCAACATTTATGTAAAGCCGCTGGGTGAGATCATCCGTGGTTTTGGGGTGGAGTTCCATCAGTACGCTGATGATACTCAGCTGTACATTTCCACCCCAGACCACCCCAACGATGCCGTGGAAGTGATGTCCCAGTGCCTTGAAGCTGTGCGGGTCTGGATGGGGAGAAACAGGCTTCGACTCAACCCCTCCAAGACCGAGTGGCTGTGGCTGCCGGCGTCCCGATATAGCCAGCTGACTCCATTGCTGGTTATTGGGGGCGAGTCATTGGCCCCCACGGAAAGGGTTCGCAACTTGGGCGTCCTCCTGGACTCGCGGCTGTCTTTAGAGGATCATACGACGGCCGTGGCCAGAGGGGCTTTTTATCAGGTCCGCCTGATTCGCCAGCTGCGACCCTTTCTAGATCGGGACTCCCTACGCACGGTCACTCATGCTCTTGTCACTTCCCGTCTGGACTACTGTAATGCTCTCTACATGGGGCTCCCCTTGGGGTGCACCCGGAGGCTCCAACTGGTGCAGAATGCGGCCGCGCGGGGGATTATAGGAGCGACGGGACGCTCCCACGTGACACCTCTCCTGCGCGAGCTGCATTGGCTGCCGGTGGACTTTCGGGTGCGCTTCAAGGTGTTGGTAATCACCTTTAAAGCGCTCCATGGCTTAGGGCCAGGGTACTTACGGGACCGCCTTCTGCTGCCAATTGCCTCCCACCGGCCGGTTCGCTCCCACAGAGAAGGCCTCCTCAGGGTGCCGTCAGCCAGACAATGCCGGCTGGCGACCCCCAGGGGGAGAGCCTTCTCTGTGGCAGCACCCACCCTTTGGAATGATCTGCCTCCGGAGTTAAGAACAATCTCTGACCTCCCAACCTTTCGGCAGGCTTTAAAAACCCATCTCTTTCAGCTCGCCGGCCTAGCCTGATTCCTATAACATTTTAGCATTTTAGAGCCGTATTTTAAATATGAAGTTAGTTTTTAAATTTTATGGCCACTAGTATTATTATTTTATGAATATTTTAATTTTTGTATGTTCGTTCTTAATTGGCTGTACACCGCCCTGAGTCCGCAAGGAGAAGGGCGGTATATAAATTCAAATAAACTAAAACTAAACTAAAAAAAAAGAAATCTCACTAGAAACAGGGATACCTGCATCCATTTCAGACTATGGCACGGTGAGCCATGGTGGCGCCAATGAGCCATGGTAGCAGAGTGGTTAGTGCAGTACGGCCGGCTACTTCTGCTGCCTGCTGGCTGCCTGCAATTTGGCAGTTCAAATCTCACCAGGCTCAGAGTTGACTCAGCCTTTCATCCTTCTGAGGTGGGTAAAATGAGGACCCAAATTGTTGGGGGCAATATGTGCAGAGGGGCAAAAATGGGACGTGATGACATCCCAGTGGACAGGCAGAGCCTCCCACCACCAGCCCTATCGGATCACACGAGCCGGATAGATCCAGCCAGATTTCACTGCCGATACTGACTGTAAACTGTTTAGAGAGGGCTGTAAAGCACTGTAAAGCAGTACCGTATTTTCCGGCGTATAAGACGACTGGGCGTATAAGACGACCCCTGACTTTCCCTATAAAAATATAGGGTTTGGGCTATACTTGCTGTATAAGACGACCCCTCTTCCAATGCACACCAAATAAAAATTAAAAAACATCAACTGGCTCACCCACAATGTAAAAGCAGCTGTGCTAGACCCAAAATGGCCCCTGCAACAAGCAGGAACCTCACACAGCCACAAAAACCCCCAAAACCCAACTTTCACACTTTACACACACAAAATTACACATACAGCTTTGTGAGATTTTGTGTGTTTGTGTAGTTAGAGTGAAACTCTACAGAAACACACTAAATCTCAGAAAGCTGCACAAATTTTATTTTATTTTATTTTATTTTATTATTTTTATTTTTATATGAAAGTTAAATTTAAAACTTCCTAGCCTAAAACTTAGACCTAGCCTTTAAATGGCTAGTTCTAAAAAAGAACAACTAAAAAACCCCCCAATTAACTATTTTTTTTAAAGCTCCCAAAGGGGGAAAAAAACTTACCCAATAGAATAAGGGTCTCCAACCTTGGCAACTTTAAGACTTTTAGACTTCAACTCCCAGAATTCCTCAGCCAGCTTTGCTTTGCTGGCTGAGTAATTCTGGGAGCTGAAGTCCACAACTCCCTGCCTGCTTGATTGCAGGCAGGGAGATTTAGTTGCTTACTGATGCAATGGATTGCAGGCAAGGCAAGGCAAGCGTTGCGGCTAGCAGCTAAGGTAAGCAAGCTGGAGGGGGGGGGGATTTTTGCTACGTATCAATTAGCAGGCAAAAATTAGCAGCTGGGGTGGCCAGCGTTGTATAAAAGGAAAGTTTTTCCCTTTTAAACGGGGCTTGGCCATCCAAGCTCTGGCGATCAGGCAACTCAGCTGGGATGGCCAGCCTTGTGTAAAAGGAAAGTTTTTCCCTTTTACAGGGGGCTTGCGTGTAACTCAGCTGATTAGCGGCAACTCAGCAGGCAATTCAGCTTGGCTCCTTAGAGCCATTTAAGGCTTGTCAAAGCCTTTCGGACTGGTCTGCCTGGTTACAGGAGACTGATACCCGGCGTATAAGACGACCCCCGACTTTTGAGAAGATTTTTGTGTGTTAGAAAGTCGTCTTAAACGCCAGAAAATATGGTATATAAGTCTAAGTGCTATTGCTATTGCTATCAACCTGGGTCAAGTGGCTTGGGTACAGCCAAACCTTCAAGGCTTTTCAGAAGACCAGCAGAGTCAGGTCCTACCTCTTTGGGGGAATAGGGCTGAAATGAGGGAAACCCTGGATTCCCTTAATGACAACCTCTGCGCACAAGGTTTGAGAGCTATGAAAAAGCATCGCAATTAATTCTCCCATCTGAAATCAGAGCACTCCCTTTCTTTAATCTCAGATAGGGAAAATGAATCATCATCAACAGCAGCACTAGTAGTAAACCCTGGAATATCTTCTGGGGCATCTTAACTTCCAAACAGCTGCAATGTTGGAAAATATGCATATATTGTATACTTCCTGAAATTAATTTTAACCCACATTTTTTATTTCAAGGGGAAATTATGAGCATCCTATTTGTACAAAAACACCTGCCTATGTTCTTTTTCTATTGCCCTTATTACAAAGATATCTAACTACAGCTAATAACACCCCGTCTAGTCAAATTTCCATGCTACCCAGGTTCAGCAACTGTTGCTTTCTGAACTAATATGTGATTTTATCTTTTGCAATTATTTCACTATTTGTAAAATACACCATAGTTCTAGCATACAAGAAAGCCACTGGGTAGAAATGCATTAAAGTGGTTTTTCTAGTGGTTTAAGTTAACCATGGCCCGTACAAGAACATTCATATTCATATTGCTTTGTGCTCATGGTAAAGTTGCCTATCTATAATCCTGCCTTTTCTCCAAGAGCTCAAAGCAACTTACAAAAAGGTGAATATTTGTATAGAATATATAAACAAAAAGCTGGGTTTCCCTGATGCTAATCAAATATTATTTATGTATTCATTTATTATTTAAGAAACTTATATGGCCACAAATCTTATATATAATAAGCTTGGGCAGCTCACAAAAATAGCCATGAAAAACAACAGTAAAGCAACCTGTGTCAACAAGTTTGGGAATCTCAAAGAAAAGCTGAGTTGATGAAATGGCTATCTGCCACACCAAATATTCTTTCTCCTACTCTTTTAAAAAATATTGGTATTTGTTTGTTCGCTTATCGTTAATTTATGCTATGTTTTAATATGGTTCAATGTGTGCCACTCAGAGCCGTATGTCTGAGATGCGCAGTTATGTAAATATGACAAATTAATTCATAAGTAAAACATTAGAGAAAAACAATTCCAAGTGTCCCAGATTCACTCTCCCATACATTGGCATCCATATTTCCTGAGCTGCAGGATCTCACTAGCCAATGCTCAGGGGAAGTTCTTCAAGGCCTTAAGGACAGAGATGGGGAGGCTATTAGGAAGAGTTTCTTTCTGTTCCAAGTTTTTCTATCAGTACTGAGGTGCCCATAAACAAATGAAGTAGTGAAAAACAATGACGTTATATAAACTCTGTAGTGTTATCTGTTTTACATAAAGCCATTATTTGGAAAAGAAATCTGCTTTAACAAGACTAACTTGCTAAATAGTTACTTCAAATTAAAAGATCAAATCCATATCAGAAGAACTTCAAGGGGCAGTGTCAGAGGTGATATGCAGCCGGTTCATACCAGTTCAGGTGAATTGGTAGCAACGACTGCGGGTGAGCCCAGGCAAACAGGTAATGGCAACTGTGGGTAGGCTGCCCACCCGCCTGGCGTAATGCTGTCCTATTTAGCCACATTTTTGAGGCCGGCCACGTGTGGAAGGCATGTGCGTGAGCAAAGTGCATGCACGGAAGGCCAGGCACATGCACGGAGACCGCGTGTGCAAGCGAATTGAGCGTGCACACGTGGGGCGAACTAGTGTTAAGAATTTGTGAAACCCACCGCTGGGCAGTGTCATGGCATTTTGATACCGCGGCACCTCCAGAAGTATTTACAACAAAGGGAATATGTTACAGATGAAAAGTTTATACTCAGTAAACATTGAAAAAAAGGGGAAAAAATAGAAATACATACCTTGCATCTGCAAGGTCCTTCACAAGGATCATCATTCAAGCTGCCTTTCAGAGAACAATTGCAGGGCACACAGTAAGGAAAGTTTTTGTAGCCCAATGCACATCGATCACACCTGTCTCCTCCAAAACCTGGTTTACAGTGACAGGATCCAGGATGCATACCTGCAACACAATCAAGCCAGCAACAGGCTCAGTATTGTTGACGCAATGGAAACTGAAAACTAAATGAGTTTTAACTGGGAAAGTTATCTAAGTGTGGAAAATCATGATCAAAATCAGATTCATTTCCATCAATGTTTAATGGGTTGGGGGAACCTCCTCAAAAGATGATGTTGTAATAAATATAATTGAATTTATGGCATTTTGCAGGTTAATAAAAGTTAATTAATAAAAGGAGCGCTAGGTTCCAGCGATGGTACTCATAATAAACAGAAACAGTTATTGACGTAGGAAATGTTAGAAACAGTGGTGACATCATTGTCTTTTTCTACCCTGTTGGACAGTACAAGCAACTTAAAAGTGTGGTTCCTGCCACATGGAATTTTATAGGCATTGTGCCTGCCACTTGCATTGTGAGGCAACGTTCTCTGGTTCCCACATTGCTTGTTCACATTTTGTGTCAGATCAAGTGTAATGATTTCTACCTGGATCCTTTCTTCTCATAAAAAGCAGTAAAGGTACCTTTCTAAATCTTGGAAGACCTGGGTCAATGCCACCATGTTCTAATTTTAAATATGAACATACCTGAATTTTGATTTATTTTTCCTTTAGTGCAGTGTAGTCATGTAAATTGCTTGTTAACAGCAGTATAAACTTTTATCAATATAAAAACAGTGTTTAGTTTCTCGGCAAGGTGGAGGGCAGTGGGAAATTGATACAGCAGAAGACATACAGTAAATGATTCAGGCAGTGCAAGATCAAAGTTTTTCCAGGGAAAATACCTATGTCATCTAAATTCCTGTGTTTATCTATAAAACTAGGTCCTGGCCAGTTTATGGATTCTGATTTTATTAAAAAAAAAAAAAAAACAACCAAAAACCTTCTGCAAACATGATAATGGAATCCTTTCTTTATTGCAGCGATAATGGGACTGATAAAGAACATAACATGATCTTAGAGTACTTTGCTGCCATTATAACTACATCCCACAATCCTTTGCATTAATGCACAGAGAGACATGAGGTACAAGCTTTAAGTTGACAAAAAGCCACTCAGTATCATCCCATCCCATTATCCTCCAAGAACAAAGTGTTCTTATTCCCCTTGGGGTAATAATTCAGAGATTTTATATATATATATATTTTACTTCAAATACACACTTTTCCTTACTGAAAACTGCAAGCACTAACACAGTCTATTTCAATACACCTAATATGCAATCATACTGATCTGCAAATATGTCAGGAACATCTATTGTCAAAATAAATGCATTTTTTAGCCCTTCCTTCAGATAAGGACTAACTTTCTCCAGGTAAACTAGATTCAGTAAAATTGGGATCTTGTAATGATCTTACTTCATTTAAGCAGTTTGTAAGATTGATTCATTATTAGACAGTACAGTGTTGTTTCTTGGCTAGGTGGCTTAGCCACTGAGCCACTGAGCTTGTTGATTAGAAAGCCACTGAGCTTGTTGATTAGAAAGGTCAGCAGTTTGACGGTTCGAATCCCTAATATAGGTCTCCTGCGTGAGCAGTGGGTTGACTAGATGACCTCCAAGGTCCCTTCCAACTCTGTCACTGTTCTTCTAGTTTATCTGGTTGATCATATATATTTAACTTTCCCTTACTTTAATAAAGAAAGGGTTTCTGCAAATAGGTAAATGAGTTTTTATTAGAGTCACTAAGCCTAAATGTTTTATTCTCCTTTAAAAATCTTCATACTGGCAGGAGGACACTGACCTCATGTGTTAAAAAAAAAACTTTTTATGCAATATATTTATCAGATCCTTGCTTCTTTTGGACTTGTAAGTCTTTGGTGTATCTTTTAAAAAATGTTTTAATAGAGTCACCATTGTGATAATACCAAAGAGATAATAGAATTAATACTATTCCATTCAATCTGCCTTATAGGAAAAAATCGTTGTGAGGTCTGTAGCATTCTAATGTAATCTAATGTAATGTAATGTAATCCTAGCAACAACCGATCTCAAAAATTTTTGTCAGCTGTTGTACAAACTGTATTCATCTATCAGAAACTTCCATTAGATATTACTAAGACTACATTGCAATTTTAAGTAGTTCATATTGTGTCATTTCACAAATGGTCTTATTTTAGTTTTCAAGTGCAAATAAGAACGGAGAAAATAATATTGGAGATTTGAATTAGGTCTAATTACCATCTCAAGAGAAGAAACCTTGCTCTTGGCAAAATGATTTTAAAAAATCTTTTAGAATGATGTAAATGTATGGTTCAGATGTACAGCTATTTTTAAAAGACCATTGTGGACTGCACACCAGGGAAAATATATATATTTTTTTATGTTTTCATAGTGGTTCACAACAATAACTTTCCAAAAAAAAAAGAGAGAAAAAGATATGATACAGAAAAGAAGAAAAATTAAAAGTCCATTGGGAAGAAAAATCCCGCCTTCATTTGCAAATGTCACAACATAGCAATACCAAAAGAAAACATGAGAGACAACAGCTTAGGTCTCTGAGGGGAAGCTCTGCAGGAACAGAGGCAACCAGATTTCAAAAGGCCTCTTGCAAGATGATGTTTATCAGAGAAGTAGCTTACTGAAAAGAAGCTGCTGCTTAATATTAATTTGGAAGATGTGGGACCTAAAGTTTAATATCAGTGAAGCATCTCACCTCCTGTAGCTTGCTTTTCATCCTTGACACAAGTGCCATCTAAAGAGCCCACAGAATAACAGTGACATGCCTGGCAAGGTTGGTGATCCTTTGGATGAACCTATGGAAGCAAAATCAAAGTAATGAAGTGATCTACTGGTTGTCCTGATCATGTCACTTAACCTAATTTGGAAACTCAAGCACTATCCTTCCCTTTACTACAAAGCTGGGGAGATTCCATGATTACTTTTCAGAAGGTCCTGTTCTTTCATTGTGTTTCTTCATATCAACACAAGTTCCTTTTATATTCCCTGTGTAACTTTCCTTTAGGTTTTCCCACTTTGAAAAGGAACTAGTAGGCTAGAGAGACTAGAATAAATACAGTTCAGAGTGCTGGGTTTAGGGTTGTTTTTTTTTTTTCATTTAATATGGTAGCATCTGAAATGATGACTTGGAATTCAGAGATCAGAATTATGGATCCTTTACCCCTTTCGGCCTGAAGTATCCATCAATGCATGTTTCACAATTGATACCCGCAGTGTTCTGGGTACAGTTAATGCATACTCCGCCTCCAAGATATTCTCCATGGATATTCAAACTTTGCTTTCTGTTTGCCACCGTCTGATCATAGTAACATTCTTCTGCCTTCCCATGGCAGTTGCAAGCTAAGAGCAGAAGTATATTAACAAGCATCACATCAGTCTGCACTCATGTAGAAACATTTTTTTTTCCAGGAATTAACAATATTCTTTCATTGTTTTGATCTTAGTCCACCAGAGAGTTTCAACTATTTGAATTAATAAGTAGCCATTCACATATTATGCTGAGGAATTCATTGGTATTACCTTTCCAAATCATGTTAAGAGAAGAATCTACTGTGCCTTTTCCAGACCTTGCTCTCTGACAATGCCAAAGTACCATTTAAAAAACCTATGTAGACTTCCAATATTTTGTAGGTTAAATAAATTGTTGAAAAAAATGTACTAAATGAAAGGCTATTATTAATGGGAATGATTCTGGTACTCCAGAATGATTAAATATGGTTGAATCCTTTTAAATTTTGCACTAAAATGATGATGGCACCTCATTTATTCTGACCAGTTATACGTTATTATGAACTACAATTGTTTTTAAGCTTATACCATGAGAAAGTTTTTAAGATGTTAAGACTATTTTGTTTTTTATTACAACATGCTAATATTAAAAATTGTCATTCACTATTAGTTCTATGTTACTTATTAGGAACTTGTGTTGTCTTTTATTAACAAAAAAATTAAACAGACCTAAAGGAATGCAACCCAATAATACTAACCATTAATCGGTCCCACTATTTTGAATGCAAAACTATAATTTATCCCATTGAAACAAATGTATTGCACATGTTACAGTTACATTAATCTTCAATAAATATACATTACCACAGTAGCTATAAACATGATATCATGTTCATCATCAAATATGTGTAATTAACCCGATCTTATTATCTAATACAATTATAATTTAAATTGTTTATTTCTAATTTCAGTTTGTTTTTTTCCATTAAGAACCACAGAAAAAATTACATATAGTTTTTCCAGTTTCTCATCCAAATGGCATGAAGAACTAGATATGACTATATCACAATGAATATATATAAGTAAGCCTTTTTGTTTTGATTCATGTTATAAATCGCATCTGTTGAATTATTTCTGTTACCTTCACATTCATGTTTTACAAGGAAAGTTCCAGCTTGCCACGGTCTCTGATTAAATCCAGGGCAACACCGATCACAGCTTTCTCCACAAGTATTATGTTCACATGCACAAGAAGATCTCTATTGACATGGAATGAGATGGGATAGAATGGGATGGGGGGGTGGTGAGGTAAGGTGAGGAGGAGTGGGATGGGTGGGAGGGGATGGGATGGAGTAGATGGATAGGATAGGATAGGATGTATTAAAATAATTATAAAGCTGGGCAATCACAAAATGTAAAACAGTATCTTGGTAACATACTGAATGAAGCCATGCAGACTATGATTCTATCAAAATAGCTAATGGATCAGCAGATTACATAGTTGTGTCTTATCCCCCTCTCTCTCTTATATCCAATTTCTTCCATGAAAGAAGTAGTTTTTTCAGCAGTGGAATGGCAAATCTTGATACAACCCATGTAAAATAAATGTGATATACATGCAAATAAATAAGCTGAGGTTTTAGACAAATACAGACAAATCTAGAGAAGAATGAGATGCCAATTTGCTTTCTAATGTTCTAATGCTTTCTAAAGGTAACAGCATTCCATGCACCTTTGGTGTTTAGTCATGCTGGCCACATGACCATGGAGACGTCTTTGGACAGCACTGGCTCTTCAGCTTTGAAACAGAGATGAGCACCACCCCCTAGAGTCGGGAACAACTAGCACATATGAGCGAGGGGAACCTTTACCTTTTAATGCTTTCTAATGGTTTATTGCTGGGCAGCCAACTTACTTTTGGTTCTAAATATTTCACCATTAGCAGAGTAATCCAACAGGAATTGACTATTTCCATGATGATGATATTAATCAAGGAATCCTGCAAATCTCAGGTCACTTAGATCTATTAAAGAATGCTTTCACAACATTTTACCTTTTCTTTCTATATGGTACACTAGATAAATTAAACTCTCTTTATGCAATAACCTTCCCAGTTTTTCTATTCAAAGAAGGTTTCACTAAGTATAGAACTGTTTATAATGAATATATTGTCAGTGAAACTAAGGTCACTTGTGCCCTTATTTTGAAGAAAGTTTCTTGGAAATTTTTTTTCCTTTTTTTGGAACATAAATCTATTTGCATCAGGCCTGCTAAAAAGAGAATATACAGTAAAGAGAAAAATAATTTTAATAAATGATATGCTAGGCTTTCAATACATATATTCTCAGGTAAAGTGATGATTGATGGATATTTTTGAAGAAAGTGTTTAATACTGTGCTAGTTAATACAATTTTGATCATACAGTGCTCTTTTATATCTAGAAAATATCTCTGTCTCACATACATGTATATATAGACACCAATTTTAATAAATTATTTTAGAAAATGCAAATGCAAATAAAATGATTTTTTTTCAGTCAATCAAGTCAGGTAATTAAGAAAGCATATGATTTTATGCCACCACCAATAATTCTCTCTGCTGATGGAAAGCAGCTATCAATTAGATTGAGAATAGCTTGAGTTTTTATAATTTTCCCCACCTCTTCTCCAGATTTCAGGGGCTGGATGGAACACCTGGAATAGTTGTACAGGAAAGAGAATTACTAAAAATCATATCCTTTGTAGACAGAATTAATGGAATCCATGGAAGGGTTTCAGTCCTTTACACTTGTATTATATACTTTGCACACTTACTGTTAAACTTAATAAAGCTTATTTTCAAATTAAGATGCTGAAAAGTGAGTGTTTTTCAAAATTTGATATGCCTGAAAACAGTAACAGTTATCTCAGTCATGACTGAGAACACTGTGAGAAGTTGTATAATCAAGACAAAAAGATTGTACACGCATGTATTGTGTATCTCTTTTCATATGAGAATAGTGTTGAAAAATACGTACATTTGTGGCGGGATTCAATGGGCATGCTTTTGCATGGCCAAAACATATGCACATTCCTCCTGCTGAGATGTCTTTCACAGAATAATAATACTGAAAAGAATATTAAAAAGAAAGATCTATGTTATTATTATGTTGCAAACTGAAAACAAGAAAATATCATTTTGGTACCTAATCAAGAGCTTTAAAAAGATGGGCGCAAATCTGTGCTTTATTTTCACAAAAATAAAGAAATAAATTTACACTGCGCAGTATTTGATTACTATGAAAAATAATTCAATAATAAGGTTCTAGGTCTTTGGGTAAAGGAACTATACTCCTTTTGCATTCCTATATGAGTTTTCCTAAATCCCAAACAAGGGATTTGCTGACATTAATTATGTTGAAATACTGTGGGCAAGAGAAAAATTTTCCCCAACTCTTTTTTCCTTTATAGTTTTTTATGTTGAAAATGAACTCAGTGAGTCAGGACATTGGAGAAAGTTCAGTGAGTTTCAGAAAAAAAAAACCCAGCAAATATCTCGTCTTTCCTGAAAATCCTATCTCTGCAGCTCCTACAATGTGAAGGAATCTTCTTTATATAGAACGGATATCCAGAATCATGTCCAATCATCTCTAAAGTGGCAAATTAATTAACAGTGTATGTTTAAAAGTGAAACTTTAAAACTGTGCCTTCAGTTGTTTCATTAAATTTCACTAATCCTACAGCTAATATAAAACTTCCTGTGGCTATTAAAATATTTACTTGCATTTCTTGCATCATTGTCTTGCACAAGAGTCACGTTTTATGATCCTTTACAGTAAAAATGGTCATCGGGGATCAATAATGCATATATTTAGATGACCTGAGAATAGAGCATTCATGACCCCCAGTTCATTCATAGAGCCATATTTCTAAGTAGGGTCATTTGAAGCATTATTACTACTTTCTAAATCATATGGCTAAATTCCTCTGGCTTTCCATAAAGGCATTCAGGACAGCATTTCAAGTACTTGCTATCATTAAGATATGCCAATCTTAGCAAAAGAAGTGAAAAGAAGTTCTTTTTAAAACATTGTATAAAAGTACTACTTTGTATCACTTGTTATAAAGTGACACTTTACAACTCTGACCTGGAGCACAACAATTTTTCCAGATCTTTAAGATTGGGCAAAAAGAACAGGAGAAAGATTGTCTCATGCTATAGGTAGCCAGACCTTAGTCCTATAGAGTTTTAGAGGTCACAACTAATATCTTAAATTGCATCCAGAGGCTCATCAGTAACCAATGCAGCATACAAAACAACAGTGTTACATGGGCAAAGCAAGAAGCTTCTATAACTACTCATGCAGAAGTGCATTGGACCAATTGTACCTTCTGATCTCCAAGAGTAGATAATTTTCTGCAAAAGGTATATCAACAAGAAAATTCTATTGTAGAAAATATATCACCAACTGTATTCTCAAGCTACCTACAAGCAGGCACCTATGTGTTAACCATGGAGGAGAACAGCAAGCGTCCTCTTCTCCTCCAACATTGCTTTCTTCAGAAAAGTCCCAATCCTAATGATGTATCATCAGGATGACACATTGGGTGCAGAGATTTATAATGGTATCTCTGCCATTAGCAGTAGTTTACAAAAAGTGGTGCTGTATGGTTTGGAATAGAATGGAATTGATTATCAGAATGAATTGTTCATTCACTGCCCCTGTTCTTGGCTTTTCAATACAAATAAGAAGGGAAACATGGAAAAAACCCTCCCAAAATATATTTCGGCCTTAAAAATTTATATACATTCATCCTGCTATTTTTCTTTTAATGAGCATATCAAAGAGAAAGAACAAAAACTGATGTTTCATAATTCTGAAATAACCAAATCCTTTTGAATTCTAGGCTAAAGATGCACATTCTAGCATCTTTGGCAGGACTTACCCTTCTTGTGACTATTGGATCAATTTCATTGGGATCTCTGTGTGCAAGCATCATCAAATCCGCATTTAGTGTCCGTATCCTCTGAAATCTTAAGCGAATATAACGAGCTGATGTAAACTGCAATAGTGTTGGAGAAGGATCATCTGCACTTGGCCGCCCGTTGATTAAGGAGGTATGAATCTACGAAGTAGAAGAAATAAGGAGAATGGTGAGCTAATATTGTTCACTCAAAAATGATCAGGTAGTGGATGTAGGAATCATTAAAGAATTAAGTGTGATTGTAAAATATTGTTTTCCCCTTTCGTTTATATCTTCTCCAACCCTTTGAATCTACTACAACACGGGTGTTAAATTCGCCATGCCACGTTGCTGCACGTGATGTTTTGCGATGTTTTTCTCCTTTGTGGAGCTGGGGTAGGTGTGGCCTGCATGTGATGCATCCAGCCCATGGGCCACCAGTTTGACACCCCTGTTCTACAACCTTACAGGATAACCTAATGTAGCCAAGTTCAGAAAAATCCGATTTTTTTAAGTAGGATTTTTTTAAGTAGAAAATCCGATTTTTTTAAGTAGGAAATTTCTTTTGGAGGAAAATGTGAGTGGAAGGCTTCTGGATATCCAATAGAAGATAATATATGTAGCTGAGGGTTGAACTGTGGAAACATTGGTGCTCTCTGAGCTGGGTTCTTTGCTTGTAGTTTTTCATTACTTGACTAAGATACCAAGGAGAAAAACACATTTCACCAATACTGGCAGGACAAGCAAATTCCATATTCACTAGCACTGATGATACCTACCATGTTTCCCTGAAAATGAGACCCAACCAGAAAATAAGCCCTAATATGATTTTTCAGGACACTTGTAATATAAGCCCTACACCCCCTCCCCAATTAAGATCGTCAACTAGATGGATGCATTTAATACCATACTTCCCCAAATATAAGACCTCATGTGTCTTTTTGGAGCAAAAAAAATAAAAATAAAAGACCTGGTCTTATTTTTGCGGAAACATGGTAGTCAAGTATTGAAATGTCTATAAGCAAACAATCAAGCTCAGAGAGTACTAGGACTTCACCTTCTCAATAGGTCACACAGATTCATAAATAGTTGCCTACAGATAATCATTAGCCACATGCTTTTCATTGGATGTGAGCAAAGAATAATACAGATAGGCCACACTATGCCATTTTTTACACTAAAATAGATGGTATGTGTTTTTGATTAAAATGCAGCTGAGCTATTTGACAATGGTTGTTTCAAGTTATGTTTGAAGCAAATAGGAAATTATTATTATTATTATTATTATTATTATTATTATTATTATTATTATTATTATTATTATTTGTATTTTAGGCCACCACAGAATAAAAATCTACTACACAGCATACTTGCCTGTTTCATACTTCTTAAATCTCAAATTTTATTTTTCCCATTTTAAAAATTATGTGCATATGTATGTGTATACATTGCTTTTACAAACCAATACAGCATAAGGTATCTTCATGAACGATTTAACAGTTTCTTTCTTATTCACAGTTTTGATATCTGAAGGATGGTAGTACTTCGCCAGAAATCTACCAAGTAGAGTCACAGTGTGGTTCTTTCTAACATAGAAAGAAATTGCAGCTGCTTGGCTATGATGCTTGAAGTATTTTAGTTCACTTCTTTTTCAAAATAAATTACATGAAACGATTTAACTACATCTTTTTCATAGACTTTTAAAGTGATAATAATGATTAGAGAATTTTTAATATATAGTATGAAAAATGTTTCAAATTTGAAAGGCTTTCCATATTACTAATCGTTAAAGCATCAAAACATAATTATCTGTGCATGTACACAGGCACATTTAGATGAGAGTGAGGAAAAGAGAGTGAAAGGAGGGAGGGGAAAATGCCATCAAGTCAATACTGATTCTCAGCAACCACATAGATTTTCTTCAGGAAGTTCTGTCCCCAACATAGTCCAAATTAATAAATAAGAATGAATGATAGGAAATAGTCACAGAAATGTAAAACATATACTATAAATTAAACTGTTCAGTATTTTAATTTAATTATTTAATTTAGCTACTTTGATAGAATAAAAGAAAGTAATAATCAATATCACAAAAATAGTATGCAGTAATACTAATAATAGTATAGATATGATGGAAAGTTTTCAAAGAACAGGTGATATCAGATGATTGTCCTCACATTGAAGCCATGTAGTGTTATGGTGTCATGCTTACTTATCTAGAAGTGTTCCTTTGTTTTCCAGAATTGTTAGATGATATGGTATTTTTACTATAATAATTAGCAAATGTTGCAGTTAACTGAACTGACATTTCAACATTTTTTTTAAAAACAGAGATGCTGACTGAGAGTGGGGCCACTGAACAATATTCCTTCAAACCACAACTCTCACAGGCAATCAAAAGGATACCAAGTTTAATGAAATCAAACACAGCAAAAATTCTGTTACAGTGCCCTATTCTGATTTTCCCAAGCCTTTGTTTTTCCTTGATGTTTCACTTCTCATCCAAGAAGCTTCTTCAGTTCTAATTGAATGGTGGAGGATGGAAGGATTTATATTCCTTGAAGTCATCTGGTCATTAGATTTAGGTTAGCACTCTTTCTGAAAGTTATTGAGGCCACTTAGATGTTCAATCTGTGCCCTCAGCATCGTCTGAAGGGTCACCTGAAAAAGCTTCTTGGATGAGAAGCTGGATCTCTTCAAGGAAAAATAAAGTCCAGTTGCCTTTTGAAAAAGCACCTTTGGGACAACCATGACCTGGATGAATTAGAATCTCCACAGACATCTAAAAAAGGCCAGGTAATCCTAAATAAAGTCTCTAGAAAGCATCTCCATGGATATAATTACATCAGGAAAGTATTGATGCCTTTCTATCCTTCTAACTTTCTACCATTATGTTTTAAGTGCCAATAATTGTACCACCAATATTTGGCCACAGCCAATCCTTGTCTTTTGCCAGTGCCACATAACATAGTAACAATTATTCTATTCTATTCTATTGATTGCAATGCATACAGCACTGAAGTGCTTAAAATGCATCCTTTAAACCAGCAGTGAAATGTCAAATACTGTTCATGTCATATTCTACTTCAACTAACTCAGTCCCCAAAGAGCACTGGTAAATGTCAGCTTAATGAATTGTTTAGCAAATATGATTATATGCTGGGCAACTTGTACCTCAGATAGCATGAGGTAAGCATGAGCCTTTTGTCAGCATCTCTCTTTCTTCGAGCCACTTGCACCTCAGATTTAGAATTGCTTCTCTAATTCATTCTTTTCTCCCCTGCAGCAGTGCAATTCTTGCATTTTTCATTTTTGAAGGGTAGGTAATTTGTCAAAGACAATGTCTTTTGAGAAATTTAAAGAAATTGTTCATTGTCAAAGCAATGGTTATGAATAAATCCTAGAGTAATAAGGCATTCAATTTCCTTAAAAGTATTTTGTCATGCACCTTTAAAAAGAGTTGTCATTTATTGCCATTGCAGCTAAAAGAATATATTAGTAAACCAATTATTTCAACAATAATTATGCATAATAAGAAACCTAGAGGACTCTATCAGATGACTGCGTTCTTACAGTACCCATAGCAAATCAGGAAAAAAAGTCTAGCAGATGTATTTATCTAATGTGTTCAACATGTTTTGTGTGTCTAAGTGTGTTTTGTGAACTCAAACTTTTTGGTTGTTTTATGGTTTGGTATATCATGCAAACTCAGAAAATGAAATAGTTCATATACGAAGCTAAGGGTGATGTGTAAAATGCAGTCTCTGTTGAGAGAGTTTTCTCATGAACATAGTTGTCCATAAGCACCAATTTCTGTAATACTGCTCTAGAGATGTTATCAGATAATAATCAGATTCTAGAATAGCACTTATGAATCAAAGAGCTTCCACTTACTCCAAGCCTGGGGATACATTGGAATGAGATCTTTTTGCTTTCTACAACAGATTTAATACAACCCTTAAGCACCCCATTCAATATAAATCTTCTGAAGACTCGTTGGGGAACCAATGAAAGGCAGGGAAGAAGCAGACATAGAAATACTGAACAAAGTAGCTATATTCTCTTTGTATAAACACTAGTTATCTGGAATAGGCTCCTGTGAATATTTCTTAGTAAAAATGCACTGGGTCATGCTACTAATTATTCCAGCTTCAGCTCCACACATATTACCTGAGATTAAGCCTTTACTGGAATTAAGTGTTACTCTATTCAGCTAGAAAATATTTCTGAAAGGCATATTAAAAAGTGATAGGCTGGGTGTGTCTTTTCTCAGTCTAAATTCCAGCGAGCATAATGGAGTTAAGTGCAAGTAAATGTGAAAATGATGACACTGTTAGCTAACATTAATCTCTAGCTCTTTGGGTCATAAATACTTGTTTATAGGCACAGGTCAGGGGATAGATAACTTGCAGCCTAGAGATAACCTGAGTCTCTGACCAATACCAACATCCCATGTTTCTCAGGAAAGGATTTCAAATGGTTAGGATGTTATAAGAGTAGCTATCCACTCTGTAGCCCCTTGGTTTCTTCCAAATTGAAGGCCACCTCTGTTAACAGTTATATACTTAGACAGAATTGCTACAATTAAAATATGCAATATATTAGCATGGAAGAAAAACTGTGAGTTGGTGAGCTATATGCCTATTCACTAGTGTTCCATGGACAGTATATACTGTATTTTCCTTCTGAAGGGAAAATTTCATCACACTTTTCTGAACAAACCCAAAAGACCACAAGATTTTGTTTGAAATGTTGGTCGGCTTTCAGATATTTTAATCCCAGTAGACAATAGAATCATATAAATAAAGGAGAGGAGGGCAAATGATAATTATAAACAGGATTTCAATATATCAAGCTTTATCAAGCTTTTTAAAAGGAAAAGAGACAGAAAAAAGATGGAATTGACTATGGAAAAACATCAGAAATGGGTTTTGTTTTCTTTCTAATGAACCATGAGAAAGCAAATAGGATAAATGTTCTGCAGCTAAAACCATTTCAGATTTGTCTGCCTTTGGAGAACTGAATTATATTGGGTTTCTTGACTTTGTTCTCTGATTATTCTGCCTTTATAGTACTGTTTCACATTTTGCTATGTATTTATTGACAAAGAACAGTATCACAAAGTTGCCTCCATATATTATGAGATCATGTAGGGATCACCTAGAGGTATGCTGAGAAAAGCTTCACAGCAATTTCCATATTCATACTGGAAACCAGCTGCCATTGAGGGAATTATCTCTGCAAAATATATGGGTGTATTGATGTTTCTCTGTCCTTTGTCAATGTGATCAGAGAACTCTCCTGTGGAGACAACAGAATAGTACAAATAGGTCTGTAAGGCATTTCTATTCAAGAAATTGACCAATTAATCTTACTACGATATGAGATTCAAATTAATGGACAGAAGATGGAAGGAATTAGAACTGTTCTCTTGGCAAATAATACTGCATATGAAACAGCTGTGTGAGGGAGTCAGAAATTCAGCTTAAAATTGAAACATGACCTATCTGCACCACATCCTGTTTCATTCCAACTGAAATACCATCACAAAAACACAGATGTGACCATCCTAAATTAAAAGTATTTTAAAAACAAACAGGGTATGAAACATAATTTAGAGAAGGAATATACAACCTTCCACCCTGACCTTGGTAGACCCTGGAAGCTAAAAACAAACTGCCGACTGAGTGGATGAGGATCAAGAGATAAACTCAGCTGTGGTGTAACACCTTCCATAAAGCCAGCATGCAAGACAAGATTAATTTTTAACTACAGAAATGAAAGGAGATGTGCTACATGTCACTTAATTTCACTAACTTTTTGAGTTTAGAACTGTAATAGTGTAGATGTTGTAATGTGTAATGTTGCAATGTGGGATACAGAGGATGTTCTGAGAGCCCTTGGAAGTTCATAAGTGGTGGTGGGATTTTTTTTAAAAAAAAGTTTTTTATTTAATTTCTTATAAACATATTGTAAATGTACATTCTCTTATTCATAATTACTCACACATATACATATATTTTCTAAAGAAAAAAATATTTTTAAATTATATTTGGGGTTGCTCTTCTACCCTTTCTTCTCCCTTATTTTACAACAATCCTTCTTCTCTTTCTTCTCTCTTTCCCCTCCCTGCCTTCTTCTATCCTTTTCTACTTTCTTCTTTCCTCCTCTCCTTCCTCTTTTCTCTTTCCACTTCCTTTCCCCCTTCTCCCTTCTCCCCCCACTTTCTAAACTTCTCTCCTACTCTTTTCCCCCTCCTTTTCTTCCTCTCCTTTTCCCTTTCTTCTGTTCCTCTCTCTCCTTCCCCGGTGGTGGTGGGATGTTGATAGGCATAAAAACAATGTCCCTCACAAGATCTTGGACCTGTCGAGTAGTTTCAAACAAAGGTGGAGTATAAAACAAACAAAGGAATAATGGGTATTTTAACCTCACAGATTTGGCTTACTGTAAAATTGGTATCTTGTGACTGGCCATGCAAATCAAACAGCTGTTTTCCAACAAAAAAAAGTCATTTTTTCCCCATGACTTTTCCTAAAATCTCAAATTGAGAATTACTGGACTTCAAAACAGTCTTTCGCTAGGAGCTCCAGGCATATTATTTAATAAAGGACACAGTCTTTTTATCAGCTAGCACTCTATTTATTGGTTTATTTCCATTTTGTCCTCTTGCTGCTGTTCTATTTTCTACCCTGGAGCTTTAACTCAAGTATTTTCATGAAAAATACTTTCATGAAAAAAAAATTGTAGATGGATTCCATGGCTGCAGTTCATCTCATCTTGATGCATTGATGGATGCAAACAAAATGCTTCTTTCCTTTGCAGCAGGGATGGCAGCAATTAATCAAGTGTTCTGATACCCTTTGTAATCAGCAAAGAAATTAAAATTAAGTATATTTTGGAATAAATCAGTGTATATTGGGGAAATGGTATGTATAAAAAACTGCATAGGAAAAATATATAGATTGGGAATCGTGAAGATGAGAAAAATATATACATCTGGAAAAACAGGTTCAGGATGCACAGAGAAGCACAGATGCACAGATTTTTAAAATATAGTTAGCTGAGAAGTCGGATAGAACAAAATACTAGGCAATATTGCGGGTTTCAAAACCCATCGCTACTGGTTTGCTCATGTGCAATGCTTCTGCGCATGTGCAGAAGCGTCTAGGCGGGTGGGTGGACCCTCCTGCCGATGCCACTATTGGTTCACCCGATCCAGTACAAACCAGTAGCAACCCACCACTGCAGTATTGACACAAATTCTATTAACTGTCAGCTTGGGAAGCCATATGAGTACCGAAAGCTTCCACGCTGCCACCTTCTTGTGTGTGGGAAAGTAGGAGGGGGGATTTACTAGAGGGAATGTAGTTAGACAAAATAGCATTCTTCTTTTCGGTCAAGGTCAGGACATTAACAGTGATCTGAATGTTGTGAATTACCATCAATATAAAGTGTAATTAAACAATATCAAATATCCCTAATATTTCACTGCTGCTTGGATGTATTGTGAGATTCTGTAAAGCAAAAATCAGATTTTGCTCTGAAAAGCTGATATATCCACTAAAAAAATTTAGTAGTCAGTAATATAAATTGATATATTGAGTTTAATAAATAAACATTAACTATATATTTTAAAAAAAATATAGTTTCTACTTTATTGTATTGAACTAATTATTAGCTGTTTTACAATTTTCCTTCCCCAACTAAAATATCACCAGGAATGATGTATTACTATTTACCTAACAAATTATTAAAACAAATACTTGGATCCAAGTTTTAATCAAATCTTAGATATTCCTAAAATTTAAATTTAAATCTCATAAAATTTAGACACTTTTCTTGTTCTGTAATATTAATTACTTCACACAAGTTGCATTTTGGGTCACAGATTAATCATTGTAATTAGTTACACAAGTTAAAGAAATCACACAACTCACATAACTAGCCTTATAGAACAATGTGACCTTCATACTTAGCTTGATTGTTTTAGAAGTTTGTATGACTTTGTGAAAGTTAATTTAAGAGCCAGAGTAGTGATCAACCGTATCAGTTACAAAGTGTTGCCCAATATCAAAGCTAAAGGTGCAAGGCAAGAAGAACATAAAGAAAAAAAGAAAAAAAAAGCGCCAGAATTTTTTTTCTAAAAAAAAAAACACTGGATGTAACAAATGGCTAACCGAAGAAGAGGATCTAAATATTCATGTCCATTAGATATGGGAGATAGCAAGCTAATTTGGAAGGGCAAAGAAAACTCATACAACCAGAAATGCTGATTTTCCTATTGCTAAAATTCTAAGATTGTGAAATAAAATATTTATTTTATTTAAAAAAAATTGCTTGCAAGATTCTGATCTGAATAGAGAGAAATCAACTTTCACTTGAGACTTGGTTTGCCTAGTTGAATGCAGACAGAGGAAATGCCAACTGTCTTCCCAAGAGGAAATCAAATAAACTGAAGAAAGAACATTCAAAGGTGTATGAATTACCACAGAAAGCTGGAAAATAGAATCACAGGAAAATAAAGTACAAAAGGAAAGAGATGAAACAAAGCCTTCCATTCCTGACTATGAGATAGTCCATTCTTTGACTCTCTCTATAAAGAGGAGATATTCTCTTTATAAGAAGGAGATATTGATTAAACTTGATGCTGAATTCAAGTCAGAGATTTATTTAGCAGACAAACAAAAACTCCTCTCAGCAGGGGAAGGCTTTGTGAAGATAAAAGAAAATAATCAACCTAGCAATTGAGAATAACCTAATTTGATCAAATCTGCTATCAGTAAGGTATCCAGCTTGGTCTAGTGCATGCTGAATGGGGAATTCTGAGAGCTGAAGTTCACAAGTCTTAACATTGCCAAGTTTGAGACCTCTGGTCTAGTGGTTAAGGCACCAGACTAGAAACCAAGAGACCAGAGGTGGGATTCACTTATCTTTTCTACTGGTTCGGAAATGGGAGCGTACCCGCATGCTCACTTCGCTCACATGTGCCACCTCTGTGCATGTGCACAACCTTCTGTGCATTCGCAGTAGTCGTGCATTACATCCAGGCAGGTGGGTGGAGCCTCCTGCAGTCACCACTGCCAGTCACCACTGCACCAGGAGCCTCCTGCAGCACCTCCTGCAGTCACCATTGCAGTCCGGACAGAACCGGCTGTATCCCACCAATACAAGAGACTCTTGTTCTGGTTCCACCTTAGGCATGAAAATCAGCTGGGAGATTTTGGGCCAATTACACTTCCTCATCTCTTATTCACTTCACAGGGTTGTTATGGAGGAGGAGGAAGATATTTTTTCCACCTTGAGTTATTTATAAAAATAATAGGTGGAATAACAGGTAACTCAGCTTGGCTCGTCAGAGCCATTTAAAACAAAAAAAACAGGCTCTGATAATCACGCGGCTCAGCTGGGCATGGGGGGCAGGGGCAGGGATTTTTGCTACTGGTTCTCCAAACTGCCCGTCACCATTGCTACCTACTCGCCCAAGCCGGTCCGAACCAGGAGCATTTCACCCCTGCACTGAAGGGATATATTGCTATTAAGAGAGATGCTGGCAGATTGACTCATGAAAGTTTTGCTCTGAAACTGACAATCATTTGAGAACTGATGGGAATTGGGGATTGGTGCATGAGCCAGCAAGAATATGTTTTGAAAATGTGACTTTAATGGTACTTGTGACTTCAGTGGTGATTACTTTTCAGCACTGCACAATCTACTTTGCCCAAGGTTCAATGTGATGTAGGATTTGCTCTGCATCTCTTTTTTAAAAAAATCACTTTGCCTTCTCTTTGCTGCCTTTGGGAGTATTCCCTTTTTAACTCTCTTCCTGAAAGAGAGTTACTTCCAGGGTTTTTTTTTTTTTTTTAATTTAATTTATATGCTGCCCTTCTCTGGAGACTCAGGGCGGCTTACAATGCGTTAAGCCATTTCTTCAAAATAATCATTTTTTTTTTCTGTTAAATTACAAAACTGCTTTACTTTCTTACTCAGGCTAGATTTGTCCTCTCAAGAATACTCAAACATACATAAATGTACTGCTTCAAATACCAAGCACTATATTTTGCACTCTGATTATAAACTGTAATGCAAACTGGTTTTAAATCACTTACAGCAATAGTTTAATCTGTGATAGTATTCAGCCGGTTCTATCCGGTTTGGGCAAACTGGTAGCGGCGGCTGCAGGAGGCTCTGCCCACCCGCCCAGATGTCATCACATCTTGTTTTTGACACTCTGTGCATGCGCAGATCACTGCACGTGCATGGAGGTGGCGCATGCGAGTGAAGCGAGTAAGCATGTGCGCCCGCTCACATTTGCGAACCAGTAGCGAAGGTAAGTGAATACCACCCCTGAGTTTAGTATGTCTATAGTAAGCCATATTTACAGGCAAAAAGTTATGCTGGCAACATGTGCCATGTCACAATTTAATACTTACACCGAAACATCTGACATAAATACATGCACTGTGTTATTTATGTCATGATATGAATCATGTGTCATCACTTGCACACACACACACACACACACACACACACGGTGGACACCTGTGAATATTAAATAATACTAAGTTTATATTAACTTAAGAAGTAGAAATTAATTCTGTGAATTTGAACAGATGGAAAACTCATACAATCAGAAGACTCATGGTCTAAAGCTTACTTGGTAAATGCTTCAGGCATTTCCTTTCTAAGATGCATTCATAAAAATATGCATGGCTATGAGAAACTGTAACTATTTGGGTTATAAGATGCTCTCATAAGAAATAACACAGTAGAAAAATCCTGGTTCTCATGGTGGCCCATCAGATGAAATAAGTAAGACTAAAGCCATTGTCTCTGAAGCCCAACAACTGCACACTGATATCATGGCATAAAGAAACTGGAATACATGAAGTATTGCAAATGTGAGATTACCATATTTTTTGGAGTATAAGACGCACCTTTTTCCCCCAAAAGAGGGTGAAAATCTGGGTGCATTTTATATACCCAGAAACAAAGTTTCAGAAAAGAAGCCCCCAAACAGAGCTTCAGAAAAAAAGCCTTCAAACAGAACTTCAGAAAAGAAACTTCCAAACAGAGCTTCAGAAAAGAAGCTCTGAGCTTCAGAAAAGAAGAAGCCCCCAAACAGAGCTTCAGAGGCTTTTTTTCTAAAGCTCTGTTTCGGAGGCTTTCAAAGGCAGGGACAAAAGTTTTTTCTGAAACAGAGTTTCAGAAGTTTCAGAGGCAGAAAAAAAAAGCAAAAAAAAAAAAAAAAAAGCAAGGCACAGAGCTCACAACCAAGGAACCTGTTGCTAAAATTCACCTCTGGGAACAGTTGTTTGGGGGTATTCCGGGAGGCCGATCCACCTGCCAATCAGCTTTTTTCTTATTTTCCTCCCCAAAAACTAAGGTACACCTTACACTCCAGTGTGTCTTATACTCCGAAAAATACGGTATATGTTTCAGAAAACATTATCCACAGCTTTCTGCCTTTTTCTACATGGCAAGTGCTGTTCATGGCAATATTATAAGAAGACTGAAACCTTTTCACCCTTCCATGGTGCCAAATTGTTCAGAACAAATTGTTCTTGTGTGCTTAGTAAGTGGTTACATTTCATATCATTTGAACTATATTATCCTAAGCCGCCCTATGAATCATGTTATTAATCATTGCTCTGTTTTCCACTAATGACATTAATTGTTAAACACCTTCTGTAATAGAAAGCCAAAATGGAAAGGAAAGCAGCAGAAAGCGCTTCAAATTTCCCCAAGACATAGCAGCAAATCTGTTCCATCTTCTTTTTCAGCAATAATTGTTTCCAGATATTTATTTCCATGCATAATATAGAAGTGCAGTTGCTCAATCTTGTTGTCTTTTCTCTCTTTTTTCCAAGTTGAAAGGCTTTTTGGAAAGTTGCTTTTGTTCATTAAGAATCTCAATTACTGCCTCTTTAACTTTGAAATTCTCTCAGGTATCTCTAGTCAGTCAAACAAGACTTGGAATTAAGCAGTCAAGATAAAAAAGAGGATGCCCCATTTGGGGCAGCCCAAATGACAAAACCAAGTTACTTAGGAGTATAACTATTGGAAAGACATACTTTCCAGGTATCTACTGCTCTTTCATCTCTCTGACAATCCCCTGTGACAGTGATCAATCATCACCTCTTACAGTTTATTTCTACTACTATTTATTTGTAGGCATGTAAGACTTGAATTAACCATACATAAATTCAACTTCTGTTCTGATACCTGCAGTCTTGAAAAATGGATTAATGCTCTAACTGATATACTAAATTTTCCTTTACCAAGCCCAGGAGATCAGGGATTAGTGAACAGAGATCTGTAAGGAAGGAGCAACTTCTCATTTTGGATTGTGCCAGACTTCTCATCTGACATTTATTATTATGGTGGTACTCAGTAGAAAGAAATCTGCATTGTATTCACTATCTCAAGAAAGAAAGCCATGACATTTACAACGGAGGGGGGGGGGGAATCATTGATTAGAATTGAAGCATTAAACTGGGAATTTTCAAACACCAGTTAAATGTTAAGTATTTCTAGAATTTTAGACCACCCAACAATCAGAGTTCTCTAGAATTTAGGCATTTTCGTTTGAAAACTTATTTGCCAAATTCATCAAATCTTATCTGACAGGGAAATGTCATAGCAATTTTTCCAGCCATGCTGGGATGAATATATTCCAGTGAGTATTTGTAGATATTTTGACCCTTTGACCTTAAGATACTGACAAGCTGAAACTCACAGTGTGAAAGGATTAAGTCAAGCTTTGGGAGAGGATTGGATTTACAGTTCATTTGTAAGTCCCTGTCTCCTTCTCTCTATGCCTTGCTCTGTTGGCCAAACTTGCCTTGAATGACTATTCAAGCAATAGGGCATGAAGGACATTTAACAGGGAGGCATCAAAAAGTCCCAATGTTCAGCACTCCTGACATTACTGACCTACATTAGTGTAATTTAGGAACTAGTTACAGACAAAAAATGAGTCTTAAAAGACATTCCAGCCTTCATTATTTTTAAAGAAATTTAAAATGGATCCAGATGTTTGCAGATGATATATGGGAATTGAAGGCTATGATACAACTACAACATAAAAATCTTCTATCTGAAGACTGTACAATTTTTAATTGAGAAGAACATTTCTATCACACTGCCACATGTTTCCTGTACAGTTTTTTTTAATCTCCTGGAACAATGTATGAATAATTAAATTTGTCCCAATCTCTAAATGTGTGCCCTTAAGCTTCTATTAAATAAGCCAAATTAAAGACCAGCACACTTGTTCAATCAGTATTATAAGAACTGGAAAGGAAACAAGAGTAAGAATTTGGAGAAAGCCACTGAAAGTCTAACAGATTATCGTTCAAAAATAAAAGATGCAGATGTTATATAATTAAGATGACAATTTGTAACACATGATCTCACAAAATGTCAAAGAATGCAATATTTTTTTCCTAGTTGTCTTACTCCTAGGCTTCTGTTAATAGGCTCTGCTTCTGACTTTCTTTGTCTCATTTGACTAAGTAAATAGTAATATTATCCATCATACTAATACTCTTATGGCATTCATCTTAATAATCATTGCAAAGCTGTTGGGGGTAAAAAAAATTTTTTACTAACAAATAGCATTTTTTAATTCCTAGAACCTTTTGGGGAGAAATAATTTATAAAGGAAATGTTAATAATTTAACCTATATGAAGTAACATGGTAGAAAGAAGCCCAAAGCATAATCTCTAATAGTTTTGAAATTATATGGTTTCATGGTATATAATACGAAATGCCATGAGTTCAGAGCAACTGGGTTTGGGTTGCCCTTCACAGTTACTGCATTGGGCACACAAATGCACAGTTCTGCATTCACCAGTTGGACATAATTCACATGATACACTCATATGTGGTTTAAGTTAAATCAGGTTAGAGATCTCTCCATGAATAGGACAACAGATGACCAAATAAAGAATAAATGGTCCTTTCTTTAGCTTCCTCATTTCCACAACTTTTATGGAATCTTTTCTTTTTTTTTTCAATTGTCCCTAAATATAATTTCTCTTTGGCCCAGTTTTACACATATCTGACCTGACATTTGTGGCTAGCGAGACTATTGTTTAATGTAACATTCAAAGCAAAAATGTTGGAAGGACTTGTAACACAATTGCTATGCAAGGCAGGAAAATTAGGATGAGCTGCTTTACCGATTTTTATTCCTCAGATTGGATCATCCATCTGCATAAATGTAATAACTTATAACAATTTTGAATAGAGTAGGCGGAGGATTCTTACAAAGTAGCTATATGTGAATAAGAAAATTAATTTCCCAATATATAGAATTAGGAAATAGAAAGAATAATAATAATAAATATCATCTCTCTTTGTCTCTCTCTCTCTCTCTCTCTCATTCTCTGTCTGAAATAATTTTAAGGATATAAAATTACATATATATTAGGAGGATATAAGGAGAATGCTCGAGAAATGGGAGAGAATATAAAAATGTATAATTGGTATTTAAGATCTGGCCATCTTTTCATAATGGAAGTTGAAAACTGATGAGATATCTTGGAATATTCTTTTGATTATAAAATGGAACAATTTACATATTTGGGTATATAAAAATGAAAAAAAGTGGCAGTGATAAACATACACAGATATACTTTCCCACTCATGTTTGACCAATCTCCAAAATACAATATCCTGACTCTCTGTTTTATATCTAAAAGCTTCCTTCCCCACCCCCACCCCAATTGAATTTGTTGCTCTCTTGTTCTTACAAAGAATCAATATTGCATTAATATTCTACCTGCTTCCATGAAGATATACTTCCTCTATTCTTCTAGGAGTATCATACTGATTTTGATTAAAATAAATAAAAAGATGCTTTATGATACCCCACCACCAGGAGCCATAGTGGTGCAGTGGTTAGAATGCAGTACTGCAGGCTAACCTTGGCCACTGCCAGGAATTCAATCCTGCCTTAGGTCAAGGTTGACTTAGCCTTCCATCTTTCCAAGGTTGATATAATGAGGACCCAGATTGTTGAGAACAATATGCTGACATTTGTAAACTGCCAGGAGAGTGCTGTAACCCACTATGTGATAGATATAAATCTAAGTGCTATTGCTATATACATGCAGATTATCTAAAGTATGATTTATGGTGGTGGAGTGGTTAGAATGCAGTATTGCAGGCTAATTTGCTACTCACTGCCAAGTGTTCGATTCCGAGCAGCTCAGCCTTCCATCCTACTGAGGTTAGTAAAATAAGGACCTTGATTGGGGCAATATGCTGACTTTGTAAACCTCTTAGAGAGGGCTGTAAAGCACTGTGAAGCGGTATACAAGTATAAGTGCTATTGCTACTGCTATTGCTAAAGTACCACAGAAGACAATGTATAATTATTGGGATCAGAACATTATTTTCCTACATCACAGTAGCCATTGTTGGATATTTACAAAGCTGGCCTTAAAATTAGGTTGCAACTTCTGCCTTTGGTAGCAACTTCCTGGTATGAAAAACTGTGATGCATTTGTGTTACCAGTTTATTATTATAGGATTACATTCAGACACAGCTCTACCTAGAGCAAACCAAATTAAATCAATAAATTATTACCCAAGACTTAAACTATTACTTTCAATGAGTCTTCTCTAAGTATTAAATATCTGGAATGGGTGATAGGCCAAAAACCTGATATTGTTTTTATTTTCTAGCCATTTTAATTGCTAAACATTTAAGAGAAATGAAGAGAAACAAATACCATATTTTCCCCAGGGTAAAAAAACATTTGCCTAGAGTTAAAACTCTGTAACACTTTTTATATCATCACTTTGTTGGTTTGAGTTAATAGTAATTAAACATTAGTGATTTCTTGGGTTTTATACTAAATCTAGCTGTAAACCATAGGAACTCCATTTAAAAATAGACTTTTATAAAGAAATAAATTAAATGCAAATAATGATGGTAATAGTACAAATGAAATGAAGGAAAAACACCTGTGTTGTTTCTTAATTTCTACTTTTTGGCTTAATGAAAATCACAGGAATCAGAAGCAATGAAGCCCAATTTACAATACTTTTGAGAACTTGTCATTTTTATTAAACTATAAAAAAAAAAAAGCAATCTAAGAGAAGTTACACATTTGTGACCAGCAGGAAAAAAGTAGAACTTGGGTGCTAGAATATACTATATTCCTCTTGTTATTTATAGCACTATTCTGATAATAATCTGCTTCTAATAAAGTAAATAAATACATTTAAGGGGCACAAGATGATATGGGTTAGCCTCAAATTCAGGAATTTGGTCCTATTTTTTCAGATGTTACTTCTTTCAATTCAACACTGAATATGAAATGTTTTTACTTGCACAGCATAAACCTGGGTGGATAGACAACACTACAACTGATTGTGGGGAAGGGCCCTCTATGGGATTGTACTCCAGCATAATCAGAAAATATAACCAGGCAGGATACATTCACAGGAAGATTTGGCAATAAAATACTTGTTCCAGGGGTGAAATGCTACCAATTTGGACCGGTTCTCCCAAACCAGTAGTAATAAAAGCTACCGGTTCAGACAAACCGGTAGTAAAAAACTGCTACCAGTTCGGACGAACTGGTATTTCTGACAATCAGCTGTGCTGCGCAATTTAAATTCGCAGGAAAGTGAATTTAAATTCGCAGGAAAGCAGGAAATCCTGCTTTCTAGCGAATCTAAATCGTGCGGCACAGTTGTTCTACTTACCTTAGAAAAGGCTTCTTAAGCCTCCTTTTTCAGCAGCACGTGGTAGTGCTTGCAGTGTGCATGCCTGGCCAAAACGCACATTTGGCGCGCACCCTGCATGCATGTGTGCACCAAGCTAGTAGCAGACTTTGGAGCATCTTACCCTTGACTTGTACCTGTTTACATATATGGGTCAGGCAATTCCATTGTTGCACATTTATTAAAACAGAGGTAATAATTGCAGGAGAGCCAGGTAGTTGTAGTGGTTAAGACAACAGGCTTGAAACTGGGAGACCATGAGTTCTAGTCCCACCCTAGGCACAAAGGTAGTTGGGTGGCTATTCTCTCTCAGCCTTAGAAAGGACGCAATGGCAAACCACTTCCAAAATCTTGCCAAGAAAACTGCGAAGACCTGTACAGGCATTTGACAGGAGTCAAGACTGACTCAGAGGTGCAAGAAAAACCAAAATAAATTGCAGGCTCCTTAAAACTGATAGTGCATATACTTTTTAATATTAATATAACTTTATAAAATCCAGTAATGAATTTAAAACCCATACCCATACTGAAATGGCTTGGTAAAAACAAAAGCTAAGAAATATGATCCAGTCTTTCCATTCTTATAAATTGAAGGATTTTGCTAATTGCTAACTTCATATCTACATTTGTACTGTACATTTTTTCCCCTTGTTAGTCACTGATAATTCTTTCAGAAAGAAAAAAAAAGGTAACAGATTGTTTTCGGCTAAAAACTTTGCTATATTAATAGGATGTAACTAAAAAATGAAATAATGTAGCCCCAAGCATTGAGGGAGAATCTCCCATATCAGCAGAATAACTGAAAGGGGAAAAGCCATGAGTAGATTCTTATGAGGTCAAAATGAAGAACAATTTGCTGTTGTGCCCTCAGCACCAACATAACTTTATATAAGGCCTGGAACAAGTTGTTTCATGGATATCAGCAGAAGCAAGAAAATTGCTATCTCCACACTAATAGCCACCTTTTCCTCATCACTGTCAAAGGTTAATGGATCACTTGTGAGTATAATGGTACCCAGTCAAAGAATATCATCTCCAGACAGGTGGCAAAATCAGCTAGATTGTCCACTGTCATGCACACTTAAAAACTCATCAAGGGGGCTGAGGTGAAGAGAAACCGGAAAATTGTCACTTTGAACAAAATATCATGTCCCCACCATGTACAGCAAAACATCAACAAATACTCACAACAACTGTAATAGATATTTAAGCTTGGGGATTTAAACTGAAATGCCTAAAATCAAAGTGCATGCCAACAACTTGAGATGGCAAGAAAGAACACCCTGCTCTGTAAAATAAAGAAATGGAAGGAAATGCATTTGGCAAAGCATAACCTTCAAATGAGAATAACAAATAAATTTGAATGATGTACGGTGACAAACTTCACAGATGTAATTCACAGTTTTAAACTGTAGTGCTATATCTCATTACTCTGGCCAAATGAATCAGAGTTAATGCTTTCCACATAAAAAAAAAATCCAAACAACTAATTCATGCAACTACAACATTTCTAATATTTTAGATTGCATTACATATTGAAACATTTGTTTGGGAGAACTAAAATTGTGTAGGCATATGATTATATTGATGTAGGGAGTACACGAACTCACAAGTAATTATGAAGAAACCTAGAACATACATTTGAAAAGAAATATTTATAACACTGATTAATGATCTATAGGTATATTATGGAAAACTGCTGAAAATTAAGGAAGTATCTTTGGAAAAACAATGACTGATAAAAAGAAATGAATAATCAACCAGCAGAGCTACACTATAACAGAATTATTATTTTTGTAAAACCGTAAATATGATCTTTGGTTAGTGTTTTAAACATTTCATTAAATAGAAGAAATATTGTAGTTTTAAAGATTTTCTGCAATATTATTGAATGAATGTATTTTTTAAAAAAATTCTTCTTTTTAAAAAGTTTCAGCATACGTCAAAGGTGGTTTTCTCACTAGATACAATTCAGAATTCAATGCACGTTCCATCTATTCTGTTATCTCCAAACTTTGAAGCACACATACTTCGACATACAGACGTCAAAAAAACTACCAATCTTAATATAACTAGTGCCAAACTAAGATTCCTGTAACATTGAATTAATAATTTCATTATTAACCATTTCACCATTTCATATGCAGTAAAACCGTTTCTAATTCATTTTGTTTTTCTTACTTGATCAACAGGGATCGTTAGAATTTTTTTTTCACATTTTTCTGTGCTGTTTTTGACTAAATTTTAGTGTTACAAGATGGTAGAGAAAGCAAGAATAACATCAATTTTCCTTCGAAAAATATTAAGAAACTATTTCTTTACTATGAAGCTAGATTACAATGATTGGCAAAAATGCAAATGTAGAGCAATAATCCACCTTTCTACTGTATCTCTCCATCATTAATCTGCCACCACCCACACACATCTTCTTTAATCTGAAACTCTTCAGGCATTTCTCTAGTATCAGATTCATAGGAAGGCTAAAACTGCTTTTATTGAAATTGGCTATAATGGCAGAATCCATTATCCAGAATCATGCCAATTTGACTGTGCTGTACTTCCTACTTCTTATATTTCCATGAATTAAACAGAAATCTGTCAGTTCTTGGTTCTGGATTTAAAAATAACATTTCAGCCCATTTTGCCCTGCATATTTTCATCAAGGTCATTGTCTGAACTGTCTATAGTCAGGGGTGTCAAACTGGCAGCCTGCGGGCCGGATGTATCACACACAGGCCACGCCCACTTCAGCTCCGCAAAGGAGGAAAACATCATGAAACATCATGTGACGGCAACGTGACGCTGTGAGTTTGACACACCTATGCTTTACACCTCTATACAGTAGGAACATTTACATTGGTCTTTACATTTCACATTGAGAGAACATGGTGTAATGTATTTCTGAATTTAAATAACTTTATTTACTGCACAGATACCCTTTCTTTTGTTCTAAACTGAACTTTAAAGATGTCTATAAGTAGCTAGTCTTGGAGACCATCTCTGTAGGATGCTGGAGAGTCCCAAAAGAATCCTTAGTTTCCCTGTTCTTAACCATATCTAGCTGTGTCTGTTCATAATTCTGTGTTATTCGAAACATTTCTCAAGTATTTGTGAGGGGGCGATCTAACTTTTCCTCTCAAATCCAATAAGGCATATTATACGAATATTTGAAAATGTTTTAGCTGATGAACTTTATGCATATACATGAATTGATGAGGTCATATACATATTCAACAGGGCAGCTGATTGCTACTTTAGTAACAGTAGTGATATTTCTCATCTTACCTCTCCATTTTCTAGAGGATGGATTTTGGAATAATACGAAGTGCATATAACTTCATCATCTTTTGCATACGAAGGAGGCCCAGTGCGAGGCGTGATGTTGTAACGAGTCAGACATTCTGTGTCTGTGATAGCATAGTACTGCCAAGGTTCATAATTGTTACCATCTAATGAACGCTCCAAAATCCAGTTTCCAGGCCGTGGTGAATTAGCTGCTTTTACAATGACATAAGCAATCTGGAATACCTGAAAGAATAAAAAGAAGCCATCAGAATAATCTACATTATGTCCCTTTAGCCATTTCATCGGCCTCCCAGGCTGATTCCACAACAATCAAGATCTGATTTTATTGTATGATTTGGCTTTAAATAGCCTAAAAAGCACATAGCCTGAATAAAGCATCATTCATGGAAACTGATGCTAAAAAAAAATTATGTTGAAAATCCTGTTCTGCTAGGGAACTATTGCTCTGACCCGTTTCTAGGTAAACTAGTTAACACAAAATATAAATGAAAAAGTTTTGGCTGATTCAAATCCACTCCCATAACTAAACAGATTATCTGAGTCCTGTCAGCGTTAAGGGTTTGGAACATGAAAATGGCAATTAAGTCCAATGCCATAACCATTAAATGTAATAGTGACTATGAAAGGGGCATTATTGTAGTAATTGTTAAATAAACAGAATGGCTCAAAGAACCTAGTTTGTGATACTGATAATACACAGGGCTGTTGGCCATGTTGCTCATTCTCATCCCATCAATATTACTGTAAGTGAAAAGTAAATACGTTGTGTTTAATGTACAGGGATTCTATCAATGTCTTCATGCAGCATCAAAACTAAGATATTGAAGACATTTGAAGGAGGAAGAAAGAGAGACTTGTATTAGTTTTATACTACACTCTAAGCCATACAAAAAAATCCCAATAGGTCTCAGTTAACTGCACAAGATTTACCACTTAGCTTCATCTCTGCAAAATGCAGTTAAGTCAGATGTTAATTTATACTCACAAACTTTCTGCACATTTTGAAATGTAGAATAATAAATATATTTCTATTCATTCATCCTGAGCATTTTATCCCTAGCGTTTTTCCCACAGGTGCATGACCTACAGATGATCTCTGCCTGAAGCATAAGACTCCTGTTTTCATATACTGCATGGAGATTAGAAACATTTAATCAATATTTATTAAGATTTTTTAATTTCAGTTGGTTTTCCAATTAATCAACAAAGGATTTATTTTCAACTAACCTACAGTATTTACTGACTTAGGGTGACACACAATGTTATATTAGGATAAACTGTGAATGTATGAAAATGCTAGCCTTCTTTATAAAGGCTAGCATTTATAAATGCTAGCCTTATTATAAGACAGGAAAATGAGGTAGTATTATTTTCAATAAAATAATAAAGTTAAAAGGATTTCACACAATTGTAAGCATATTTATGTAATATGTCTTTGTAAGAGAGCAGGTTTGGTATACTGGTGAAGGCATCAGGCTAGATACTAGGAGATGAAGAGTTACAGTCCACTCAAGCTGGGTGACTTTGGGCCAGTCATTTCTGTCTCAGCTCCAGGGAGGAGGCAATGGCAAAGTTCTAAAAAAACCTTTTCCATTAAAACTATAGGGGCTTGTCCAGAGAATTGCCAGGAAATAATACTGCCCCAAAGACAGCCTCCCTCACACCCAAACTATTGTATATCAGGGTTCCGACGGATGCCCTAATTAAATCATAAGCCTCGAGCCAAGCTTCAAAAGAAATCCAGTTATTTATTAGGAGCTCCATGTCAACACATTCCCAAATGAAGCCATCTCTGACTCTGTGTAATTTATGGCCCTAATTATGACCCTGTTTCCCCCATCCCCCCAAGGTGTGTCATCAATCACATTCACCAATGGAGCAATTTCATGGGTTGTAGTGACCACTCCCCTCCAGCTGTTTTGGGTAACCCTGGGAGACAGCCTTGAGAAAGATATGTCTGGAATGCACTCCTGTGTTTAGCTGCCAGCTGCTTCATCGGTTTCCCTTGCTTATGGCAACTTGAGAACAGGCCAGGGATGCTTTGTGAGTTGACATTGTAGGTATTATATGTATATATAGTCAGTGGTTAAAACATTGTGGGTGTTTGGAAAGTAAAATCTCCTTCAAACTGAATTTCATCTCTGATTATTTCATTTTCATTTATTTCATTCATTTTTGTTTAATCCACTTTTTTTTTGGCAATAATATGAGTTTGCCACTGTCTTCTTTGGAAATATTATTTTAATATCCAGCCTAGTCTAAAGTCCTAATTTCCCCAAATCGTCTCCTATCTAAATACTAATCAGGTTCATAAATAACGTTTGAGCCTAAGTTGACCAAGTGTTCCGTTTTTTGAGACTCACTCCCAAATATTTCTGCCTGTATTTTGCATGTACAGTTCCCAAATCCATTCACAATATAAAGGCAATCCTGATATATACTATAACATCCCAGTTTAGATCTCTTCTCCAATTTACAATTAATCAACTGATATCTTTTTTCAAACACTAGAAATTTCCTTAAAATGCACTATATAATACAAATACCCTTTATTTTCTAAGGAAGAAAATGCCTAAATTTCTCTGGTATCAATCTACTATTTTGAAGATAGATCATGAAGTAATAGTCGGATAATTTTTATTTGTGAAGTTTAACAAACATAAGATGCCAACAAAGGTTTTTAAATGTTTAGTTATGGACTTAGATTAAGAAATATAAGAAAGACATTTTCTTTCTCTCCCTCAGAAACGAGAAGAAAATATTTCATTAGTATGGTAAAAGCTTGTTTTTTTCAATGGAACATTGCCAATTAACACCAACTAACATTCTGGAATTTGCTAATTACCAAATGGAACAGATGAAATAATTAAAGGTGTTTAATTTTTTTTCATGCTGCATTGGCAGCATTTTCGAGTTGGCAACAAAGTGAGGAAAGTAGAAAAATGGACATTTCACAGTATTATGCTGCTACTGTGACTAAATACTTCTGGGATTTCCCAACAGAGAATTATGACAACTACGTAAAAGGGAATTTGGTGGCAACTGCTCTTTGAGTATCTGTTCCAGGCCAACAGCTTCACTTTCCACAAAAGTGAGAACTATAATGCTAAAATTGCACAAAACTGCATTATGGAATATTTTCTTTACTCATGAATTTGAACTGTGACTTGTAGACATTAAGCAATCAAAAATAAAGCTGTCTTGTCTGTTTGATATTATTTTTTTTCTTCCATTAGCATAAGGCTTGCTGAAAAGAATATTTGGCAGTTATTCCAACAGCTATGGGCTTATCATATGAAAATAAATAAATCCTCCCAAGCTTGGCCTGATGACTTTGAACCATAACCTTCATTCTTCTTGACCACTGATCAAGTTGACTGAAATTTATACAATGTAATAGCAACAACATCTTTATAGGATGTCCCTGTAAGGTTCATATTAGGAAGAAATTATATAAACAAAAATGAAATAGATTAAAATCCTACATTGTTAAATGTTTCCTATTTCCGACAATAATCATTTTAATATTTCTATTATATTCACCAGTAGGCATAAACACCTGTTATCTACTGTCTGCCAGCATAAAGGTTCTACCTTATTACTTACTTTATGTCTGGCATCAACTGATAGATATTCATGAATTTGTTTGACTCTTTAAAAAACATCTGGAAAGGAAGGAGATGGCAAAGTGACATTTGAAATGCATGAACATTCTCTAAACCTGAAAGCATCACAGTATTCCTACATTCATTCATACACAGTTTTTTTATTCCAAGTAACTTGTAACACATTGGATAGCATTTACAAATTATATTAACCATTTATTTTGATTTAACACTGTAAATCAACCTCAACCCAGAAGTTTGTAAATCAAGTATGAAACCACCAAGTGTGGATGAAACCACAGTTGGTTTCATCCACAAAACTTTAAATATCATGTCTTAGTGTCAATTCATACCAAAATTCTATATAGGTAAAACATGCTATTCAGAACATAAAGAATTGCTATATAGTGAGGCTAATTTTAATGTTTATCAGTGCTGTGATAGTATATAACTGTTAAAAAGCCAGATTTACAGGTAGTCCTTGACTTAGAACCATTCATTTGGTGACCATTTGGAGTTATAACAGAGAAGAGAAGAAAGAGGGAGGTAAAAAACAAAACAAAACAGGTGAAGTATCTTTATTTGATGTGCTCCAACCCAGTATTTCTCATCCTTGGAAACTTTAAGATGTGTGTACTTCAACTCCCAGAATTCCCAGACAGCAGTATTTAATATGGAATAAGCAGTTACTTTGGGGGGAGGGGGGAACCAGAATGATTTTGTCTACTTTAAGTCATAACAAACAGTAGACAACTTATTAATTAAATAGGATACTGGAGGGAACTAAAGATTCCAGGTAAAAAGGAAAAAAGAACTCATTTTGCTTATGATTAGGATTTGGACCAAAATGAAATAAAATACTATTATGTTTGAAATATTAAAGGAGATCTTTGAAGAATAGGTCCAGACATTAGTAATCATTTCAGTAATATTAGGACTAATGTCTGCTTCTATGGCTAAACTTTGTTTAAAGGCTGTTAATGAAGGAATGACAGATGTGAAACAATTCTTGCTTGATGCAGAAATAATGGGGTTTTTTTATTTTTATTTTTTTATTTTTTTTAATTAGATTTATATGTCGCCCTTCTCCGGAGACTCAGGGCAGCTTACAATGCGTTAAGCAATAGCTTTCATACTTTTGTAGATTTTTATACAAAGTCAGCTTATTGCCCGCACAAACTGGGTCTTCAATTTACCTACCTTAGAAAGGATGAAAGGCTGATTCAACCTTGAGCCTCGAACTTGCACAATTGCAGACAGCTGGGTGTTAATAACAGGCTATCTAGCCTGTTGAGCTATCTGAGGCTCTGTAAAGGGTTCAAAAAAGTGTGGCTTAAATTAGAGGAGATATTCAAAATGGAACGATGAGTAGCAGGCCAAGAGAATAACAGGGATAAGGACTCGTCACTGATATACAAAAGGAGCTGGTTGAAGTTTTAAAAATTAAAGGGGAATGCAAATGATAAATCAAGAGAATGATCTGGATAATGTGCTTTTATTGGATTTACAAAAGAGGTTTGTTAAAGCCTCAAAGAATCCTATGTAATGAGACGAAGAATTGAAAAAAGATCAACTCCTATCATAATATCTGCATGAACTAAAGATTAAGACTTGCAGAAATAAGAGAAAAGAATATAAGTTTAGTTTATGTGATCATGACTAAAAATTCTTTATGGACTTTTGCCGACACCAGGATTGAAGAGTTGATGTATTATGCATTTGCTTATAGATAAGGGATGTGTTATGGGAAGAAGAAATATCTGTAATCTTATAGGGGTGATGAGCTGCCAAACCTGTTTATACTTATTTAGATGAAGACTGCATATTTGCATATTTCTATTCTTTTTCTTTATTTCACATTGTTTGTGAAATGTGAACTTTATCTTCTTTGTACTTTTTACTCTCTTTTTATTTTCCTTTCACTAAAATTAGTTTGTATAGGTTTTTATTACTGTAACTAACACACACATACATTATTTATTTCCTGAGGTATATAACAGCAAAATTAGAGACTATTTCTCTCTCTCTCACTCTCACAGACACGTTCATTCATATACACTACACACACACACACAGAGAGAGAGAGAGAGAGAGAGAGAGAGAGAGAGAGAGAGAGAGAGGGAGGGAGGGAGGGAGGGAGGGAGAAATACAGAGACAGCAGACATATAATTGTTACTGCATATAGTAGCAGTTATAACACTTAGTCATTCCTCTCCCTGGCATTTTCCAAGTAGAATTTTTTTTCTACTTTTCTAATGTTTTCCACTAAATGACAGAATAAACTTTAGCCAGTCACAGCCATAGTGAGTTAGACAAATGGGTGCCATTCATGGAAACGACACAATGCAGCTGAAATACATCTAAAACATATTTTACCATCTCACAAAATGATCCTGCTTGATATGTATTGGCCTGTTTCAGAATGCTTTATAATGTAAGATTTCCTCAGGAAATGACTATATTTTACTACAGTATTTTTCTGATTTATTATCATGAGAAGTCATTTTCAACTTTCAAATTCCAGTTCTTGAAGAAGAAGGGCTTAGAATAAATAGCATAGCTGTTTTAAAGACATCCATTTGTATTTATGTTCCTCCAGTGATACATTTTATGGATCACAGAGGACTGAGATGAGCAAAAGGAAAAAAAAGTGTGAAGTATTAAAATCAAACATTCTAACTGCTGAGTTTTAGGCAGAGCTTTGAAATAAGAGGCAAGAGCTGCTCCATCAACTAAGTACCAAGTTAACATTAGTTTAGCACTGCTTCCTAGAAGGAGTATATTGGTTCTAATTGTTAGCAGATACAGATGAAAAAAGACCATGACTGAAATACCCAGATAGGCAATCAGGAACCATGGCTGACCTCAGAAGAGAATCTAATGCAGTGGTGGGTTGCCCCTGGTTACCGGTGGGAGGCCCTGCCCACCGCCCCAGATATCATCATCAGTGATCTGCGCATGCGTGCATGCGATGCTGTTGCGAACCGGTAGTAAAGGTAAGTAGAACCCACCCCTGATCTAATGCTACCTTTTTTTTCAATTGTTGCCACACTGTTCACTATGATTATTAACTTAGAGCATCCTTCTTGAAACTCTTGTTTAAATGTTTAAGCAAGCAAAGATATTTAGCAATGGACTGAGTTTTTTAGTTTGGGATCCCAGAACAGGATTCCCCTAAGTGGTCCCTGCAGGTGTGTGGGGATTAAAGCTTACAGTCAGCATAGCCAAAGGCACTGAAGTGTTGTCTCTAATCATATAGCAGTTGTTGATCAATATAAAATTATCACAAAAATGCTGAAATTTGCACAGCCTAGAAGCTCTCTTTGTTAACCCTGATAATGCTGGACTTTGGCTCCCGGGATCTCCCCTTTTTCCTTGTTAGGAAAAATTGTTGAGATGTGCAACAAATCAGCTAAGTGCTTCATAATAAAAGCAGGTCTGGATTCCTTTCAGCCAGGGTCCAGGCCTTGATATAGGACAGATACGGTATGCTCTGATGGATGACCCTTTCTGGTCCTTTCAGATCTTCTAGCAGCCTCCACTATCATCAGCCATGGTATTCTTCTAGATTGCCTTCAAGAATTGGAGATTACAAAGTTTCCACTCTTCCTTCAATGGTAAGAGGAGAAGAGAGGTCATTTCAGTGGTATTGGTTCTTATTCTCTTGCAGTCATTCTCTTGTGGGCTACCACAGCCTCCCTCACTTTTTAGCCTCTAATAGAGAAAGAGAGGTCAACTCAATGGTTAATTTCTTGGGGAATTAACTCTCCATCCTCCACTTTTTAACATCTATATGAAACCACTGGGAGAAGCTATGTAGCAGTTGTGAGTACAATTTATCAAATATATATGAAACCAAACTTTACATTACAATTGCAAGCTGTGATGGAGATGTCATTGATGCCTTATGGAGGTTCTCAGGATCTGGATGGAATGAAATGGACAGATCGGACACAAGCAAGATGGAGTTACTGTTTGTCCATTAGGATCTTCTCTGAATTTCTTCTCTGAATTCTTAATAACAAGCACTGCCCCCAAAGGACTAGGTTTATGATATGCAAGCCCTTATAAATTCACAGCTTTTGCTGGGAGTGGAGGGCGTAGTAGATGAAGGTCTGTAGGACCTTTTTCCAACTCTGTTTGGTGAAACACTTTTTGACCAAAAAAACCCTCTACACTTTTTGGTATAAAAAAAACTCTGTAGCCATAGTAATTCATGTCTTCATTACACCCATTATTGGAAGCATTTTATGGGTCCTGCTTGCAATAGATTTTCATGTACAATTTATAATGTTCATTTTGACCTATGATGGTATCTAGCTATCCCAAGACCAAACCAATATCAGCCCTATTAGAAGGGCCTATTGGGTGAAATGTCTAAAAACTGAATAGATAGAAGGTCCTACTTTTTAGCAGTGGCACCTACTCTTTGGAAAAGCTTTCCAGCAGAAGTGAGATTAGCCTTCTCCCTGATTCTACCAGGAAAATAATTAAACAGCAATGTTTCATAGACTGGTTACTATTTAGAATTATTTAGTGAAGTATATACATAGTTTAAATGTGTTGGATTTGGATTTTTTTTCTTTGTGTTGTTTTGGTCCATCAGGTGTTGGTGGAGTTTTAAACTGATCTTAAATATTTTTATTAGATTTAGCTGGACACTTTAATTATTTTTCTACAAATCATATAAGCCAATAAGAAGCTTACATGATTGCATCAGGATATAAATGTAATGAATAGATAAAATATGAATAAATTTTCTTGCTTACTTTTTGGCTGTTTCCTGTGACAATCCTAATTCAACCTTTCAAAGGTACTGAATGTATAGATCTGGAGTTAATTTCAGATGTAGGGTAACCATTCTGTGAATTTCATTTTCTTCAATCTGACATTTTTGAGGAGAAAAGTTAACATTCCTGCCTGTTTATTGCTGGGTTTTGTGAAGTTCTTAGCAAAAAAGGAAATTTCACATTTGTTGTCCTAATTCATTCTGATTGCTATGGCCATGGTTAATTTGACTGGGGCCTAATAGACTAATTTAATAAAATAACATGTGTCTTTAACAGAACTACCATTGAAAATGGATGCCACCATTAGGAAATTGGTTTCTTGATCTCAGATTGGTCCATATTAATTTCTGTCCTGTTTTGTATCTTCATTTCTGGATTCCATTCTGCATGTACAGTTTTTCTTTAAAGTCCTAAATCAGGGGTGTCAAACTCACATCATGACAGCATCACGTGATGTATCGGGACTTTTTTCCCCTTCACTAAACCGGGTGTGGGCATGGCCAGAACGTGATGCATCCCACTTGCTGTCCGCGAGTTTGACAGCCCTGCCCTAAATGAATCTTCCCTAAATGTTCATACAAGGAGGAAGGAATCGAGGCTATCCAGACTTAATTTTTAATTAAGGTTGCATTGCTAAGTATATTTAGATAGAAGTTTATTCCAGTGAAATCTATGATGAACTAGTGGTAAATAACACATTCAATGTTTTACTGAAGAATTCATTTAACCCATATGTGAAAAGTTCATGAGCAAAAACACTTAAATACTGTGCTATAAAGCCATCTGGTTTTATCTATTAAAAGATCAATGTCTTCCTTTAACATTTAGAAAAGTGCAATATACTTTCATTTCAGTTGTAACAATTATCTTGCTAGTTCCAAATCCAGACAGCAGTAGATGAAATTACATGGTTCTACATGGCTAAATACTGTATATTTCTAGAAATCTTTTTAGGTGCCAATTCCATGCCTTGGAATTGTTTTATTTGAGAACTAATCTTCTATTTAAACCTAAATTTCGGCTGTATAGATTTGGTCTGGTCTGGACAGAGCAATCAACAATATTTCCAGGCTGAGTATCAGTCATCAAACTTATCAGTTTCAATGCTTTCATTAATCACACTGCTCATGATGGACTATGTTGTATGAAGTGTAGTCAGTTTTGTGCTCATTTCATGCTATTAGTTAAATCATTCGTGAAAAATGCAACTAAAATTCTGAATTAAACTCCTATGAGAGCAGGCTTTGTTTTATTCATATGAAGATAGAGATGAAACACAATAAGCATTTAATACTACAGTACACAGAGCCTCAAACTGAATCATGTATTGGTTAAATGTATTTCCACTTTAGCCTTTGAGAAAAATTCCAAAAGCTGTTTTTTAATGGAAAAAAATTGCAAAGTTATTTACATTCCATAGAACTGTGGACCAAACTGCATATACTGATCGCTATGAATCACTTAGATTGAATGACAGTAGCTGGTATGAACAGAATAGTCTTTGACAATCAGCTACAACATCAGAAACTAAGATTAGTAGATATTTTATTTGCTCAATTAAATACTAGTAAGAAAAAAAAATGAGGATTATGGAAACCAGCAGAAATTAACAAAATTTAGAATTAGAAAATGACAACAAATCTTGTGGTGCTATAAATCAGAAGAAGATGTAATTCCACTTGAAAATTTATTAAAGCAAGTCCCCAACCTTCACTGGGCCACAGCATGCTAGAAAGCGGACTGTGCAAACAAGCAAAACCATATCCGTGGGATGCAGGCAGCACATGAAACCATGCCCCCCTGATCCATGGAAAAACATGGTGGTGCAGTACTGGAAGAAGGAAGATTTGCCTACTATTCAATAATGGACATTAAAAGTAGCAAACTTAGCAGGGATGGCTAAAATTTCAGCATATTTGAAGGATCAGTCAAACGAGAAATATATGTTGGAATGGAGAAGATGGATTGACTATATTCAAAGCAAATATCGGACTAAAAAACTTCAAATAGCTTATGAATGAATAAAGAGATGTTAAAAAGTATCTAAACTTAGCTTAGTAAAAGGGGAGTTAAAGTACAAGAGGGAGATAGGAGGCTGTAGTCAGTTAGATTATGTTAGATTATGATTGTTATATGCTATACCCTGTATTTTGCTCTGGGAAGTAGGGGGTGGGTGAGTGGGAGGGGGAGGGTTGGGTGGGAGGAGGGAGGGGGATGGGGATACATTTGTAAAACTTAATAAAACTTTTCAATAAAAAAAGAAAAGAAAAACATCTCCCGATGAAACCGGTGACCGGTCCTTGGTGCCTAAAAGGTTGTGGGCTGCTGTATTAAAGGCTATGTTTGTTTCATAGAAAACTCCAGAGTAGAAATTAAGTAGATCACTGGAAAATATATATTGCCGTAAAGCAAAGTAGATCTTTCCACAATGGACTTCACTGCAAAATATGTTAATAACAACGTTTCTGATTGTTTTTCAGTTTTGAAAGTCATATCTTTTCCATTTGCATAGTCAGGAAGAAATCTGTACCCATTGGATTATGGGCCGAACAAGAGTAATTAAGTAGCTCAGCAAATCTTTGAGAAAGTAAATGCCCCAAAGCTGATTGAAAATCTTCTGGATCTTCATGGCCTTCATGTAGATGAAGCTTTGTACAAAGTCCTGAAGGAGAAAAAGAGGATCCAGCCCTGCAGACAGTAAGCTTAATGTCCATGTGAATTCAGGAGGAGGAAAATATAAATAGGACTGTTCATATCAAACCAGCAGTTATGAAATAGCTCACAACCACAAGTTCGTGTTCACCAAAATAAAGCCAGACACTTTACAAGTCTTGCTGGCAGTGGTAGGTTCCTCCCGGTTTGGCCTGGTTCTCCCAAGCTAGTAGCGGTGACAATATGAGAAATTAAATAATAAAACAAAATAAAAAATTGATTCTAAAGAGGTCATAATCGGTGGGCATCTCACCTATGTATGTATACATATATATGTATACATATATGTTACAGTTCTAGCTAAAGGAAGGGAAGATGTGAGACTTTGGATTTTTAAACCAAACTCTAGATTGGACGTAGAAAGAAGCAGCTAACATCAAACAAGTTCCGGAAATTCAAGCGCTGTCAAATCTTCTGCGCAGTCATTTTATTTATTTGTGTATATATATACACAAATAAATTCAGAAAAATCTTGGTTATGTAGGAAAAACCTGGCTTAAAGAAAAACACACATAAAACCTATGAAAAGTAAGAAAATAGATATTGTACCTTTACAGGGAGGATACATGAGATGTGGGTGTGATTTACTGATGATGGCTAACGAGCCAGAAATAGATCTATATAAGTCTCTCACTAGGCAGCACAAAACCTGCTGGCTGCCAGAAGGAAAAGAAGAAAAAAAGCCCAGAAAGTAGTGAATGTGATTTCACTCAACTAGAGTTGCAGAAAAATCTTGGTTAGGTAGGAAAAACCTGGCTTAAAGGTTTGTGTGTGTGTGTGTGTGTGTGTGTGTGTATCAGGGGTGAAATGCTCCCGGTTCGGACTGGATCGCCCAAACCAGTAGCGATGGCTGGTTTTTTTACTTTTACAAGCATTTTTTCTATAACCTCTTTGGCCAAAAAAATGCTTTTAAAAGTAAAAAAAAGGCTCTGATGATCGTGTGGCTCAGCTGGGATCGTCAGAGGCTTCTAAAAGCATTTTTTTTCTGCAATCTCTTCAGCCGAAGAGGTTGTAGAAATAAAAATACCTTTAAAAGCCTCTGGCGATCCCAGCTGAGTTGCCTGATCATTATAGGCTTCTAAAAGCATTTTTTCTGCAACCTCTTCAGCTGAAGAGGTTGTAGAAAAAATGCTTTTAAAAGTTAAAAAAAAAAAGTTGGCCACGCCCACCCAGTCACATTACCCACCACCACCAAGCCACGCCCACAGAACCGGTTACCGGTAGTAACAAATTTTAGATTTCACCCGATATGTATGTATACACACACATGCACAGAGTATATCATAGAAGTGAGTACATCCCCCCACATTTTGTAAATATTTAAGTATATCTTTTCATGGGACAACACTGAAGAAATGAAACTTGGCTGCAATGTAAAGTGATAATGTCCAAATGCGGCCCAAAATGTCAATATTTTGTGTGGCCACCATTATTTTCCAGCACTTCCTTAATCCTCTTGGGCACAGAGTTCATCAGAGCTTCACAGGTTGCCACTGGAGTCCTCTTCAGGTTCTCCATGATGATGTCACGGAACTGGTGGATGTTAGAGACCTTGCACACATCCACCTCCATTTCAGGATGACCCACAGATGCTAAATAGGGTTTAAGTCTGGAGACATGCTTGGCCAGTCCATCACCTTTACCCTCAGCTTCTTTAGCAAGGCAGTGGTCATTTTGGAGATGTGTTTGGGGTCGTTATATTGGAATACTGCCCTGCGGCCCAGTCTCCAAAGGAAGGGATAATGCTCTGCTTGATCATGTCACAGTACACGTTGGCATTCATGGTTCCCTCAATGAATTGTAGCTCCCCTGTGCCGGCAGCACTCATGCAGCCCCAGACCATGACATTCCCACCACCATGCTTGACTGTAGGCAAGACATACTTGTCTTTGTACTCCTCACCTGGTTACTGTCACACACGCTTGACACCATCTGAACCAAATAAGTTTATCTTGTTGTCATTAGACCACAGGACATGGTTCCAGAAATCAATGTCCTTAGTCTGGTTGTCTGCAGCAAACTGTTTGTGGGCTTTCTTGAGCATCCTCTTTAGAAGAGGTTTCCTTCTGAGATGGCAGCTCTGCAGACCAATTTGATGTAGCGTGTAGCATATGGTCTGAGCACTGACAGGCTGACCCCTTCAACCTCTGAAGAAATGCTGGCAGCACTCATACGTCTTTTTCCCAAAGCCAAGCTCTGGATATGACGCTAAACATGGGCACTCAACTTCTTTGGTTGACCATGGCAAGGCCTATTCTGAGTGGAACCTGTCCTGTTAAACCACTGTATGGTCTTGGCCAGTGTGCTGCAGCTCAGTTTCAGGGTCTTGTCAATCTCCTTATAGTCTAGGCCATCTTTATGTAGAGCAACAATTAAGTTTTTCAGATCCTCAGAGAGTTCATTGCTATGAGGTGCCTATATACCTTGTATCTATTTTACATAAAAAAAACTAGCCTATCATTGAGGAATAGAATAAGATTTTAAGAAAATAGTAGCTGTTGAAAGAGGACATTTATGAATAGAGCTGTAACAGAATAATTATTAGGTGGAACGCATTGAAAGCATATTACTTCAAAGCTATAAGACAAATTATTCTTTTCCCCATCACATTAACTGATCATTCCCACATCTGCATCCCTCCTCCCCCAAAAAATAAGTCCTAAAAAATCAAACATATAAGGGAAGCTACATCAAATGAAATAACTACAAAGTAGTAATACGAAATAATGAAAGCAATGAAAGTGTTATCTTACCAGGCAAAATCACAAGGTAATTCCTAATGTTAACAAAAATGAACTTTAAATTAAAATTGTGTGCCAAAAACACTTACAGGCAGCAACAGCTGGTAAATTATTTGTTACTAAGCTACAGGCTGTTACCTCTGACCAGCACAACCAAACAGAATGGGGATCTTCCCTCTATTGGCAGAACTTGAAGGTGATTATAAAGGCATAAAGTTAATTTGCAAGCACAGTGAGATATCTCACTGTTCAATAGCTAGCCAACAGCTTTCATTGGGGATGTTACATCATGGGCCAATGTGGATAATGCAACCTGTTGGTGCTGTGGCCAACAAAATGTATGCTGTCATGTTTTGCGGTGACCGTTCTCAAATCTCAGAGCTAATTAATGTATTAGTTTAAATAACAGAAAAAAAATATGTATGTATAAATCATGGAAGCTATTTAAGATTTTTTTTTACTTCTTAAAAACTTGATCAAGCTCTTGCATAGTTGAAGAAAAGTTTGGGGTTTTTTGCACAGGTACGGTATACATCATATGTATTTTATTTGTATATATGTTATACCCTTAATAGTTGGTAAACACTATTTTTTACCTTATAATCTGAACAGCATGAGTTGTACAGGTAGTCCTCAATTTATGACCATAATTGAACCCCAAAATTTATGTTGCCAATTGAGAAATTTGTTAAGTGAGTTTTCCTCCATTTTATGACTTTTCTTGCCACATTTGTTAAGTGAATCATTGCAGCAGTTAAATTAGCAACAGGGTTGTTAATTGAATCTGGTTTCCTCATTGACTTTGCTGGTCAGAAGGCTGCAAAAGGCGATCACAGATCTCTGTGACCCTGCAACCGTCATAAATGTGAGTCGGTTGTCAAGCATCCAAATGTAAATCACATGACCATGGGGATGCTGCAATGGTCATAAGTGTAAAAAATGGTCATAAGTCACTTTTTTCAGTGATGTTGTAACTTTGAACCATCACTAAATGGACTGTTGTAAGTCGAGGACTACCTGTAAATCTAAGTTATACATTAATAGAAAAAGCTTCCCAGAATGTACTATATTAAGCAGTATGATCTTCATAATATGACACAAGTAATTCTATTTCCACGAGTAATTGCCTCAATCTGTACAGGACATACTGTGAGGCACACTTTCATAACTTACAATACCCATTTACAAATGGCTCATAAGACACAGGAAACTGTATCATATTACAAAAGGTTATTCACTACATTAATATTATTCATTTTGGGATGAAATGAATCATTAATCTACACAGAACTAGCCAATGAAGCAGGAAATCTTATTGTGTAGTGCTCCCACCTGCTCTTCTAACTCAAAATAAATTCATTAGTTAAGAGCTGGTTGTGCAATGTAACTTTCAGAACAACTTCACACAGAGAAATACATTTGGATGTCTATACACGTATCTGTAAAATAAGTAATATGTATAAGAATTATATATAGCTTTTAACATATTAAAGCTTATTTTTTCATGCATGTCTTTCATGGATCTGATAGGATTGAGTTTTGGCTCTTTGTTTATTGTGATGACTTCATTACTTAGTTCAGCCAAAGTTTAATCGACAAAATTAGTTTTTTCTTTACACATTCATAAATAGTATAATGTGTTAGTTAATCAGGTATACAGCAGTTATTTCTAAATCACTGAATTCAACAGAATCTGGTGCCAGATTGATATACTGTATGCTGACTGTAGCAGGCATTCTGAGAACAGAATTGGGTAAAAGAAATCACATCACTGTGTCCTTTATAGTCTTCAACCAAGGAACCTGTAACTTAATAGTCTACTTTAGATGGCTAAGCAGCCTAGATGGCACCCATTTGAGAGTTTCTTTTGTTAATTAATTCTTAATTCCTATGGATGCAAAAGTAGCCCCTAGCCCTTCAGCAGAATGTAAACTGAGCCAAAGTTATCTTTCTGAAATTTTAAAATGGACATTTTGTAATTGCTGTTTTATCATAAACATCTCAAGAAGATGTTTTTATACTTGCTGTATATTTGTAAACATGTTTATAATGGAGAGATATACTTTCAGACTTGCAAGATTGATGTCAGCCCTTCAAGTTTATCCAACAAGCACCACCAGCGAGTACCAACCCAACCTTTATCATACGTTTGCAGTAACAGAATCTTGCAAATCTGAAACGACATCTTTTCCCCCTTGCCTTTAAATCCAAGTTCCGTAGGAGAGTACTTTCTGAGATGTTTGCCATGTCCCCATTCTTTCTTTGGGCTAATCTGACTAATGCCTTGTAGCCTCCTCTTCCTGACTCTCAAGAAAAAACGTACAGACCATTATAGTAATGGCTGCCTTGATGTGCAGCAAAGACCCTTCTTGGATGACTGGGCTACTGTTGGAAATTTCTCAGCTAATATGGTTGAAGAATTTCCAGAATTTCAATTTCCTGACATGGGTTGTTTGTGGTTTGCCATGGTTGTTCCACCCTTATGGGCTGATAGGTCCAAATGGGTTGCTTTGAAAATTAATTAAATTAGCAGCTGGTCCCAAGGGCAACAGTTCACTTGTTGGCAGTTGTGAGATCAGTGGGGAGTTCCTCCCAGTTCGGCCTGGTTCCACTGAGCCGGTAGTGGTGATGATATGACGACACCAAACCGGTTCTGCCCCCCTGCCCCCCGCCCCTCCACTATCCTCCCACCCCCCTGCATAATTACCTTTTATTTGGCCCACCCCCAATCTATCGCTGCCTTGTGAGAGAAAACTTCTCTCAGTATTAGCTGTGTCTATTAATTGGTTTTTGGTTTGAATCTTTGAAAGAGCCAATCAGCGCGCAGCCTTTGACTCTGAGTCTTCCTGCATTTCCTAACTGACCATGACTCAGCATATAAGCAGCTGCTCCCAGCTCCGTCTCACTTTGCTCCCTTGCATGCTCCCACATACACTTATGCCGCTGCTCCCTGTAGCATGCTGCTTGAACGCAGACTCATTCCCCTCCCATTCTGAGGGAGGAAGAAATGAGCTGGCCTCAAAACTGCATGGAAAAGCTTCAAGAGAGCTGAATGGACTTTGCTAAAAGGAAGAGATAACTACTGTCACTTTTATAGGTTTTGTTTTACTTGTTTGTTTTTATTAAACTAATTTTAGCTTTTCTAAAACTCCTCTTGGCTCGTCTGGTTTGTCTGGTGCATTTGCAAGCGAATAAGGGTCACGGTCTTTGGACCCCATCTCAACAAATGGTAGCAGAGGATGGTTCTGGACCCAGTTCATATTGTAATGCATTAAACAGGCATGCCCATGATTAAGCCAACCTGAAAAGAGAAGGTTTTAACTCAAACCTCCACCAGAAGCAAGGCACAACAAAACGGACTGATGGAAGCCGAAACCAGGAAGATTCCGACTGACGTGCCCCAGGCATCAACTCAGCAGGAAAACGGAGGGACAACGGCTTTGGAAGCAAGTACCCCAGCTCTTGAATTGTTTGCTGCTGAATGCCCTCCATCTGTAGAAAATGAAATCAGAGGGATGCCCCCTCTTGCCTCAAATGTAGGTTTGGGAGGAAGAGAGGAAATGAGAATAGCAATCCTTCAGTTCTTTGGCTTGCTGGTAGACCAGATAGACCAGATAGACCGGTGCCTGCAAAAATAAATGGGTAGACCAGTGCCTTCAAAAACAAATGAGTAGACCGGTGCCTGCAAAAATAAATGGGTAGAACAGTGCCTGCAAAAATAAATAGGTAGACCGGTATAGCTCTGCAAGCAGTTAAAAGCCTGGTAGACCAGTACCTCTGCAAAATCCTAAAGAATTGTCACATGATCATCAAGCCACACCCACAAAATAAGCCACGCCCACAGAATTGGTAGTAAAAAAATTTAGAATCCACCCGTGTGAGACAGTATTTGTATATATATACCCAAAGTTTCAGGGTCTGCAATGGTCATCAACAGGCTCCTAGGTACAACTCAAGGTGCTCTTTTTGACTCTAAAGCTCTACATGGTTGGCACCTGAGTATCTACTTTATATAGACCTCACCTGTCTTGTATGCTCTCAGGATGGGATACTGAGGGTTCCCATGTAGGAACCAGAGGAAAGCAAAATATCCTTGTTTCTCAGCACTGGCACCTATCCTATAGAAGAACTTTCCACCAGACATCCAGAGAGTTCCATTGTTCCCGATCTGTAGAAGAAACTAAAAAGCTGAGTTGTTCAGAGGATCGTTTACTAATGATCTGTCATCAGTTACTACTTTATCTTTGACTACAGTCATTTATGAAAGGGATTGAAATTTTTAGAATGATTTCTGATTTATTTATGCACTGCTTTTATAAACATTTGGGTTTTTATTGTACACTACCCTATACTGATTTGGAATTTGGCTGTAAAAACAAAGTTAAATAACTGAAATTCAGAACACATGAAACAATATAGGCTGATGGATGTGCAGTAGGATTGTGCAAAACTTTGGATTTGACTAGGAAGAGATGCCTCAGAATGTGTGGGAATGCCAATATAACATCTGTTTTCAGCTTATTAAAACAGCTGTGAACTTTAGTGGAGGGATCCACTTGGGATCAAAAGTCCAGACCAAATAAAATTGATCATCTGTTTGAAACTGATAAACGTTCATCATCTGCTTATAATAAAGACAGAGGAGATCTTATTCTCAGTAATACTTTAATACTAATTAATATTTGATGAAGTAGAGGCAATTGGATCCAAGGGTCTGTTCTACTGGGTCCAAGAGTCAGGCTGGTTAATAATGAGAGACAACAGGGTCTGAAGTATTTCAGTAGAGGTTAATCAATGATAGCCCAGAAGTTAGTGAATTACAACAATCACAATCCCTATCGCCTTTGCTGAGAGATTTTAGAAATAGTAGTCCAGCGATATTTGGAATAGCACAGATTGTCTACTCCTATATCAATCCTTGATGGCTTGGCAGAGTAGTCCAGGTCTCCAACTCTCTTAAAAAACTTTTAAGAACAGAAAAATGATAGTCCCAATACACCCTGGTTTCCTAAGATGTAATAAGAGGACTACTTAAAAAGCAACTAAGAATTTGGCAAGGTTTAAAAAATAACCATTTTTTAAAAAGCATAAAAGAAAAATAAATATCTGCATCCAACTCTGAGGCTAGCAATAGTGTTGTTCTTAATAAGGAGCCTGGATAGCTCAACAGACTAAAAAGCCTGTTATTAACATTCAGGTGTCTGCAATTATTGCAAGTTCAAATCTCCCCAGGCTCAAGGTTGACTCAGCCTTCCATCCTTTCTAAGGTAGGTAAATTGAGGACCCAGTTTGTGGAAGCAATAAGCTGACTTTGTATAAAATATACAAAAGTATGAAGGCTATTGTTTAACGCATTGTAAGCCTTCCTGAGTCTCCAGAGAAGGGCGGCATATAAATCTAATTTAAAAAATAAATAAATAAAAATAAATAAATAAAAATAAAGGATATTAAAGATCTAAAGTCTCTGAAATAAATAGCTGGTAGAAATATCTTTTTAATATCTTGTACTCAAAGATTTTGCTACATACTATCATTTATTCTGCAAACAACCAGGTTTAAAAGTATGTCATAACTATTACTGCTTTATATAGGTGGTTTTTGCTTAACAACCACAGGTGGGACTGGCAACTCTATTGCTAAGCTGTAGTCAGTAAGTAAGACATCATATGACATGACACACATACAACTTTCTTTCACTGCAGTCATTAAGCAAATCTCCCATGATTATTAAGTGATCATCATGTGGCCATGACTTGCAATTTTATTGCTGGTTTCTCCATTACCTCTGATTATCGGAAACCAGCTGTGAAGTACACAAATTGTGATGCTTGGACTGGGGAACACTCAGTGGTTATAAATGCCCACTAATTACAAAATCTGAATCTGCAGAAATGCTGCAACAGTTGTAAGTGCGAAGAATGGCCATAAAGTTATTTTTTCAGTTCCATCATAATTTCAAATGGTCTCTAAACAGGACATTTGATAAAACAAAGATTACCTGTAATTTAAAAACCAAAATATGTTTCAAACCTGTCACAATTTCATTTATCCACACTGGAATCCACACTGTATATTGGACATTAATATGATTGAGTGGGTACAGAGATATTTCATGAGAAGGGTACTCCACTCCTCCACTCACAATAGAAACCTTTATGCCACCAGGCTTGAAACTTTGGGCTTCGACAATCTGAAACTGTGCTGCCTGCGGTCTGATCTAAGCATAGTACATGAAATTGTCTGTTACAACATCTTATCTGTCAGTGACTTCTTCAGCTTCAACCTCAATAAAACATGGGCAAACAATTGATACAAATTCAAGGTAAACCGCTTCAAATTCGATTGCAGAAAATACGACTTTAGCAACAGAGTGGTCAATGCCAGGAATGCTCTACCCAACTCTGTTGTTACATTCTCAAACCCTCACAGCTTCAACCTTAAATTATCTACCATGGACCTCACCCCATTCCTAAAAGGTCTGTAAAGGAGATGTGCATAAGCGCACCAGTGTGCCTACCATCCCTGTCCTACGGTCCCCATTTATCTGTATTTACTTCCTTTGTTCATGTTTATGTTCATACTTATACTTGCTAGCTTATACATGTTTGACAAACAAATAAAATAAATAAATAAATAAATAAATAAATAAATAAAATAAAGTAAAATAAAATAAATATTTGTTTAATCTTTTGTCTTATTTTAATACTTTGAAACTTTTCAACAGTTGGCTTAAATTGTAATGTAGTGCTGAATAGCATTCCAAAACTGGATATATGCTAGAATATATTAGATTACTTTATGTCAATGAGGATTAAATCAAAGTCCTGCATGTTTACTTAGAAATATTATAAATGACAGTTGTAAGCATGATTCTTAAAATAAACCAGCTTCCAGATTTTAGAGATAAAGGCAGCAGTATAAAAAATTCGACACTAATAAAATCACATCACTAAAAGATAAGCTTTAGTATGGGCTATGTTATTGAACAAATGTTTGTTGATCTAGAAGCATGCAGGTTTCATAAGGACTGTTTATCTTGTCATATTGTATAAAGGCAGCCTATTTTAATTTTATTGGCTTCAGTGGTTTAATTTCAGGTACTTAACTCTATAGGTCTACTGAATCATTGAAGCAGGAACCTGTACAGAAGGCAATACACATATATTGTATGTGTGTACGTACTTACAAAGATACTTTGATTATAAAATCCTAAAATTATGGACTACACAGGACATCTAGTTCAACTTTGCAATGCACAGGAAAACCAATTAAAGTGACCTTGAAAAGTGGTTATCTATCTTCTTTTTAGAAACCTCCATGAACAAGAATTCATAACCTTTGTAAATAGACTGTTCTATAATTGTATAGTTCTCAGAAACTTTTTCAGTTCATATAGAATAGAATAGAATAGAATAGAATAGAATAGAATAGAATAGAATAGAATAGAATAGAATAGAATAGAATTCTTTATTGGCCAAGTGTGATTGGACACGCAAGGAATTTGTCTTTGGTGCATACATTCTCGGTGTACATAAAAGAAAAGATACATTCGTTTAGAGTAGTTTTCAAACTATGACTCCATTACATGAAGATATGGGAATGATAGCTACAACCTTCCATCTACCTACTTAAACAGATCTTCATCTATGACTGGTCTCTGTAATCCAGGAACCTTATTTACAGCATTTAGGAACCTGACAAGGTAGTATGACACACATTCTTCATTTTATCTTTTTTTGCAGTGAGAGAACTGGTCTAAACTGGCTAGCTCTATTGCAGTCAAATTCGGAATCACAACAAAGAAAACACATTTCTAATTGGCTCCCTACTGAATCACAGATAGAACTTTGCTCACCAACGGGGTACACTACAATCCATTTCTGTTGAAAGGATGGCTTTTACAGAGAACAAAATTACTATAAATGTGCAACATACTGTACCGCTCTTCTCTTGCCTCCATGGAATAATTCAAACTGAAACATACTTTGTAAGTCTACTATCTCTTAAGTAACACATCTTAAAACAATTCTGTATGCATTATGAAACCCAAGCTTGTAAAACGTAACTAAGATAGTGTAACTTGAAAGTCTATGTATTTGTTTATTACCTTTTCCAAAGTACTCTTCCAGTTGAGCCTTAATGATATCATGGGCTATCAACTGACTGTATTTTTTTTACAGGGAACTCTTATAAAAATTAATTCTAGAAGACAGGAAAAAGCATCCCAACCCAGATCCATCACTCATTATTATATTAAAAAGACATATTTCCTCTTTACCCAGATAACTTATGCAAATACATTATCTTTCTATTATGTCCTGCTATTATTTATTACATTGGACAGTCAACAAGGGGATTTAATGCAGGTCCCCAAAGGTCTAGATTTATTTAATGAAGTAAACTGTAATTATTTTTCTTTTTTCTTTTAAAGTAACATGAGAATTTGCTAAAAGCTTTCCATGTACATTCATATATATCAAGAGCAGCTGCTAATGTATTCTTACAATTTTCAAATGCACAATCTGTTTTATAAAAAGATTGAAACATTTTAATAAGGAACTACCAGTAAATGACTTATAACTGTTAACAGCTAAATCTTGTACTTTTCAACAAAGAAATAAACAAAGTCTTGATCTTATCCTTTCAAAAAAACCCCTTCATCAAACCTTAATGCTTTTTTGTTTTATATAGTATTACATTCAATCGGAGTGAAATCTACTTACCTTCCTTTCCAGTTCGGAAGTGCATGGTTAAAACCAGGAAGTAATGACACCTGGGCGGGTGGGTGGAGCTTTGCTCCGCCATCGCTACCGGATCGCCAAACCAAGCACAACGATCGCTAACAGATCGCCCAATCCGGTCTGAACCAGGAGCATTTAACCCCTGCATTCAATATTATATATAGAATAGTAGATATGGAAGCTGGAGCTACCCAGTGCAGCAGGTGGGAGGCTACTTCTGAAAGTAGAATGTCTTAATTCTCTCTTATAACCTTGAATAAGACGAATAATATCACCAGAGAATTTGCAGCTCAGTTCTAATGTCCACAACAGAATCTCAGTAAGGGCCTTCTCTGTCTGTCTGTCTGTCTGTCTGTCTCTCTGAGATTCTAGGGCAATTCTGAGAGTTGGTACATTTTTCTAGCTTTGTAAAACGTTTATGCAGTTTTCTTTTCGCACATAAAAAAACTGATATGGGAGGACTGAGTCGTTATGAGTTTTCTGATGTTGATATAAATAGAAGACTGTGGGTTTTATCAGTTTTATGAACCCTGCTTATTTGAATCCTGGGGAAAAACTGCTGTACCATTTATATCTCTTTCTCTTCTATTAGCAGCCTGGTCCTTTGGCTCCAAGACAGATATTGCATATTCACAGAGATAAAATGCAGATCTTCCTCCCCTGTACATGCAAGCAAATGCTAATGTGGGTGGTTCTTTCTTATACATATTCAACAAGAGAAATAATTCCCTTAGGATCTTAGTCTATTCTTGTGAATAGACCACTATTATGAACATTTAGGTGGGAGTTTGTCAGCTGCAGTAATATAGGAACAATCACAGTCATTTACATTCCATTAGACTATTAGTGTAACTAGTTCAAAACATTTGATGCTAGCTGGGTCTAGCTCTTCAGTTTCTGACAAGACTGAACCTCTTCATACCATATTTGGAAACGTCTGAATTAAAAATACGAGTTCTATATGCCAAGCATGTATCACTGAATAGACACCAGTCACACTGACTTTCACACTGAAAATCTTGTTAAATAGTTGCTTCTTACCACATAGTCTGATAGCTATTTAAATGAAAAATAATCAAAAAATAACCATAGCATGTTGCTATAATCTGGTAAAAATCAGGCGACTGTGAATAGCTCACATTTTGTAGTGTTTGTGCTAATTAATCAGGACTTGATGATACTTCAGGATAAAATGGATGCTCAGAATCTTATGGAGAAATGCAAGAGAAATTTTACCACCAAACTATAATATCCAATCTCAGGTGGGTCAGAACAACCAGATTCACACATGAAGAATTAAATTAGTTGATTTATTGCTCAAATCTATGCACAGGAATCTTCTCAGACTAACAATTTTTACCTGTATGAGACTGGATGAGGTTCAAAGGCATTCAGGGAGACTAAGACTTCATCCTGTTGTGACCATGTAGGGATTCTAGACCAAGTCCCCATTTGACTACTCCCCCTGGTTCAGTCAGTTTCTCTCCTATAAATCTTAAGAATAAAGATTACCTGCCGTAAGTCAAGTGTGATGGTCACGTAGTGATATTCCATTCCATTTTGAATGCTAGGGCTTTGCCACCATGTATTCTTGCCATCAATTGCATTTGATATGGGATGTCTCACTGTTGAACCAAGAATTTTAAAAAATTAATTAGCATAAAATGAAACTCATCTTCTTCTTTACCCTTTATTCTGTTTTCATATGAGTGCAAGCAGAACATGCTGTATAATAACTTAGATAAAATTATTTTTCTAAGTTTTTTATGACACAGTGCCGACACAGTGAAAGGCGCATGCATTGCTTTGTGATGAAATTCAGTTCAATGAGTTCTTTAGAAAATGAATTAAGACAGGATTACATGGTGACATGTAATAACTTTCCTTTGTCTATCTGTAATGGGAAGAAGGAATAAACTTGAGGAACAGAAGAAAGAACTGCAAACAACACAACGGTCATATTTAAAAAATCTGAATTGGAATAGAAGTATAATTTGAGAAAGCTCCTCATACATGACCTTCTCTAATTCTCATAAAGGAGGGAGGGAGGGAAGGAAGGAAAGAGGAAGCACATTCTGTCTTGTAAGATTCTGTTATTATAACAGATACTAAAAGTAGTATTAATTTGTGTGTCTTTGGTTTCCAAGTGCATCGCTAAATGTCTATTGAAATTCTCAGTTATCCAGATTGTCCCAAAGGTGCTTTTTCAAGAGGCAACTGGACTTTCTGGTTTTTCTTTGAAAATGTTTCACTTCTCATCCAAGAAGCTTCTTCAGCAGGTTTCCAAACTTCATCTACCTTGGAGGAATGGCACTATCTCCACCACTTCTCATTTGTTTCTGTTCAGAATAAGCACTGGATTCTGATGTAATGAAACAGTCATTAATTCCAAACAGATTTATCAGGCAGCTTCCACTGGCATCATTAGTACTCAGAAGTGATCCCTAATGAACTGCATCTATGGAAACCATCTACCTGTATGATAGCTAATTTTTCTAAAAAGATCAATAAGATCTATATCTTAATATTTAATAAGAGAAAAGCATATATAATATTAAAAGTTATACAGAGATTCAATGGAGTGTTTCATGTATAAATACACTCATATATATTATGTAGCCAAAGCAGACAATAAAGTCAAAGCACTTCTGCCTCAGTCTTTTGATTAAGAGTCAAGACTTGATTCTTCAAAGAAACATGTTAAGGTTCAATGTCTATATTAACAGGGGAAACTTGCAATTTACAACTCGGGAAACAAAAGAGATTAGATAGTTTATCCTGGGGACGAGATTACTTGTTCCAGCAAGACTAGCTTTTATATCATCTGAATATCTTAGCCTGTCTCCCCTTTTGGCCTCTTTCACAGCTGAACTTGGTAGTCCATAAAAAGCATGTTTCTCCTGAAATAGCAGGGACAAAAGAATATTTTAATGGATATTGGCACCAGAAAATGCTCAAGATGTTACCTAGCTTGGTAACGAAATATTTTCAGGAAAAGAAGCAAGTTCGAAGGACAAAAAGCACCATCCAACAATTGAAAAGAATTCCATGAGCCAAAGTTTAGCTTACAATGGGAGTACGTTTTGTTGTGCGTTTGCTGATTTAGCAAAAGCTTATGATCATGTTTATGTAAAACTTATGTAAATAGACTTAATTATGGAATACTTTACAAGCATATGAAGGTGAGGCTGCTAAATGCAACAAGCTGGATATGTGATAAAGTAAAGCATACGCAAGAATATATGAAAAAAAGAATAAACAATGTGGAGACATAAAATTCATTGCTCCAGGAATGTTTTGAGAACTGTGGAATATACATGGTTTCCTCAGACCATACCTTCACCTTTTGGATCGTGCTATTCAGGAGGAGTCAGGGGGTAAATCCTCTCCATTGGAAAATGTTTGAGGTATTCTGTAGTTTATCTAATCGTCAAATAGGCCTGTTTCATCAGGAATGTTTTATCTAGAATATCTTGAACTATTTCCCATTGCTAAACCACGCCTTTAACAGATTTAACAGATTAATGGAAGGGACTTTTTAAGTCACCTAGTCATACCACCCCCTGCCCAAGCAGGAGATTCTACACCCTTTCTGATCTTGAACCAGCTCAGTAGCCCATGCTCCTGAGTTTTCCAGAATGGAATGTTTCAATCCAGAATTGAGAAGTTTTGTATATCTTTCATGAATGGATTGAAAGGAAGAGAAAGATAGAGAAAAACAAAGTTGATTGGCTAATATTGCTGAGATCCTCAAAAAATAAAAATAAAAAAAATGAGAGGTTTAAAGCACAAATATATATAATAGATATATAATCCAGATATGGACATGGAAGTAACAAGGATGTTTTCCAGAAACAGAAAGGTATGAAAAAGTATAATGAATATTGTTGTAAAAAATATTTACTTTTCTCTTACCCCTTGCCTTTAATTTATTTTGCTCACTACTTTCCTGATGGTTATATATGTATGATTGCTTGGTATATATCTATGTTGCTTTCATAGAAAATCACTATCATTAAAACCATTAACCAAGGTTAATGTGTAAATTAATGTTTTCATGCTATGTCAGTATTTGAAAACAAAAGGAATCTTTTCAAAATCATTGATAAATAAGAATGTCTGACTACAGCTGAAAACACAATTAAAACACTTGTTGGGAGAGAATCTGTTAGTTCTAAAACTGCTAACGTTTAAAAAAATTGTACATAGATATCAAATGATTCAGCAGCACAAAGAAATATTAACATGTCACCTGTGATAAAATTGGAAAGAGAAGTATTTTTTATTGCATTTCTTATCTCTTTTACAAAAAAACACACCCCATCCCTGTTAGCTAAGCATAAAGAAGAAAAATTTACTCTTGGCACTATGTGATCTTTTTACTGCCTCTGATCTTTTTCTTTTTTTTTTCCAGCAATGAGCTTAAATGTATCTTGGGAGGAAAAAAAATCAGCTGTAAATCAAGCCCAGGTCTCCAAGGTGATAGCAATAGAAGTTGTCTAATTAGAAATGTTGCTATCAATCTCCCCACATCAAATTGATATGAGGTGTAGTCATGAAAAGAAAGAATGAGAGATGAATATACAATTAACTGTAATCCCATTACAGAAGTTTAATCTTAATTAAATTGAAACCACTGATTAATTGCCGAAATATATTTTCTTATTTTTTAAAAAAGGGAGAGATAATATAAACTATACACTGCCTGCAAGAAAGGCGGGGGTGAGGATCTGATAGAGCTGAAAGCTTAACATAAAGACCAGCCTCAGTGATGAATGACGAGGGAGTTAGCTTGCACACAAGCAACTCATCAAAATGTGGTCTTTAATTTGGGCTCACATATGATTAACCAGGGAGTGTGTGTTCATTTCCTTCCACCGTAATTAAGGGGAGATGCACCAGATTCACAAATTCCAAGGGGACCATTTAAAGTCTGGTACATTACATGGCACTCTTATTAAAGGGCCATCTCTGGTAAATAAAACAGTTCATGGTGCCAAATGAACATTTTGCAAACCTTAAAATGAAATGAGTTTGTAATGAAAGACCATGTGTTTTAATGGCTGTCTGCACTGCAGATTAACAGCAGTCAGAACTGCAGATGTGGGGTCTTTATGGAGGCTGCTGAACTGATTAGTACTGGATTTTAGCTTAAAGAACCATCAAAATTAGCCCACTTTTTTTTTTTTGTAATCTATACTTACCTGTGTAGATCATAGAACTACACAGGTAAGTAATTTATAGTATTCCGTCTGGGACTTCCCCCAAAATAAAACATGGTCTTTGAATATTACATATAATATTATTAATTTTCCCACATTTTCTTTTATTCAGAATGCTTAAAGGTGATATGAAAAATGTCTTATTTGCCTCCACCTCATTTGATGGACTCCAAACATGACTCCCCAGTTTATTCTCCATTGCTGTACAAAATCCCCCACAAGATCATCGCTGCTGGTCCTCCCCCCAACTCTGCTGGTTCGCCCTCTTCCCCTGCTGCTACTATTTCTACTTATAGAATATTCTAGCCTGTATTTGATTTCTTCAGTTCGGAACTAAAACTGAGAATAATTTGTCCCAACTTCTATTGTCACTATCGCTTTTCTCCTCTCCCCTTTGACTGGCCTAGGGGCAGGAAAATGGGGTTTATCTCCTCTCCAAATTGTGTACTCTAATGTCGTCTGAACTGGAGGTCAGTAGAAGTGAGAACAAAGTTCCAATTTCTGGTTTCGCATATATAGGGGAAATGGGTGGCAGACTTGCTCTCATATAATCACAAGACATCCAATGTGCAGGTGATATTCTATAATGGGCATTTCCTTTTCCCAAATCAGGATCCAGCATAATTCCTAGCAGTAGCATTTAGACTTCTATACCGCTTCACAATGCTTTAAAGCCCTCTCTAAGCAGTTTAGCAGTTTGGAAGACGGAGTCAACCTTGAGCCAGTAAGAACTGAACTGCCGACAGTCGGCAGAATTAGCCTGCAATACTGCACTCTAACCACTGCGCCACCACGGCTCTTGATCCAGAATAATAATTTCAGCTGAGAAAAAGCTTTGATAGTTCCAATGTGCATCCACGCAGAGAAGGATGTTAAGAACATGAAATAGATATTATACACTTACAGTTTGGATTTCTACTACGCTGGTCACAGATGCGGCATTGAGGGTTTCTTGCTGGTTGGCCAGGGACATGTTCCACCAGCTTACAGTACATTTCTGGACCTCTTTTACCACAGGTAGCATTTGCGGTGATGAGAGCATTAGAAGCCAAGTTGAGCACCGCAGGAAACAAACCTGAACAAAGTAAAAGAAAGCAACACTAGAGTAAAATATTCATAGAAATGTTGCATATTTGTTGATATACTTTCTACAGCAGTTTTAGAAGTCATATTGATTCAGTATGCATAGAACACACTGCAAAAATATAGCCATTCAAAATGTCACAAATTTTGTCTTTAATATAAGTAACACTGAGAAATCAAAAAATACAGATCAATGGTTTACCCACTTTAGAATCTATGTTAGTGTCCATTTCTGTGATCTATATTCTCTCTGTGTCTCTCTCCCTCCCTCTCCCTCCCTCCCTCCTTCCCGCCCTCCCTCTCTTTTCTCACTTCTCTTTCCATTTATCTCTCTATCATCTTTCTCTAACCATCTCAACATGGACTCTGGACAACATACAATTAAAAACCAACACAATACATAAAAACAGAGTCAAGAAACATGACTCTGGGGGAGGAATAACCATAGCCCACAGAAATGGCAAACCAATTTAGTTAAGAGCTTGAAGGGGGGAAAATACATTTTTAAAGATGATCTAAATGTTTTCAGGGTCATGGCAGTCAGAATTCCTTGGGAATGCTTATTCAAAAAGAAGATGTTACCATGTTTCCTCGAATATAAGACCCTGTCTTATATTTTTTTGAATCCCGAAATAAGCACTTGGCCTTATTTTCAGGCAGGTCTTATTATTTTGGTGCACATGGAGGAAACAGAGGAAATGGAGGCTGTGCATGTGTTTAAATATTTTTGGGGAGGGCTTATTTTGGGGGGGGGCTTATTTTAGTGCATGTGCTCAAAAGCCCGATTGGGCTTATTATCAGGGGATGTCTTATTTTCAGGGAAACAGGGTATGATAAGGAAACATGGGTCCCAAGTCTCATCATATGGATGGGAACTGATGGGTGCCTCCTTTGTCAGACCTTACAGGACAAAATTGTTGGGAGAGAGACAGTTCCTTAGAGAGACAAGCTCTATGCCACAAAGGGCTTTATAAATGTTAACCAGCACCTTGAGTTACTCTCAGAAGCTCACTACAAACCAGCGCCATTCATGTAAAAGAAATGTTACATGAGTATGAACCCAGTACTGTGCCACTGCATTTTGAATCAGCTTTAATTTATAGGGAATTTTAAATGGTCTCATCAAATACCTTAAGAACCATGTCCCCATAGAAACTTGGCTGAGCTAGGGTTAAATCAGTTCTCCTCCATTCAGACTCAAACAGCATCCAGGCACTGGAATGCAACTTCAGTTGCATCACTTGGTTCAGAAGAGAATAGGATGAGCATCATAAACTTTCTGATGGTACCTGGCCTTAATGAAACATTAGCATCCTTTCCTTATCTTTTCAAGCTTTTGCATTCCCAGTATGGTCCACCTTTATTCCAACAGATTTCTGCAGTGATTTTAAAATCTGCAGTGTACTGAACTGAGCAGTAAGTGAAACTCTGGATTTTCTAGTCAAAAACTTTAAGTTGTAAATGTGGATTGATGTTGATGTTATAGTATTTTTTTAAAAACAAGAAAGACAAATGAGCTAGGTATACAGAAAACAAAAGAGACAGGGGTGACTGATGCAATTGTTATGTTGGATGAGGTTTGGGGATATCCTGGTTCAAGTCCACTCTCATCCATAAAACTTCATAGAGTGATGTTGGACCAATCACACTCTATCAGCTCAACCCTCCTCACAGAGTTATTGTGGTGAGAGGCAAAATTTATACTGTCTTGAGCAATTGGCGATAAAGTGGGATTAAGCATAAAGTAGAACAGCAGCATCTTCTCCTTGCCATATACATGTCTGCAAATCGTTCTCTGGTTCCAGCTACAAACTTTAATAGGCACAAAGTCTAACCTCATCTAAAATTGTCAAGGATGGACTTGAATGTGTAACAGATTTTCAAATAATTTCCCATCTTCTTCCTTGCAGAATTAATGCAATGTTAGTCAGCCCATTTCTTTTCATCTGCCACCTCAGTTCCCTTGTCTGTCCCTGCAATTAACCTTTGTGTCATTTAATTACTGACCCTGTTGGTCATGGTACAGTTATCCTCTGACATTCTACATTAGTGACTCCAATGCTCCTTTTAAAACTAGGTTAAACATATTACCTAAGCAAGGCACCCAATTAGTTACTAACATGTTCAATTTGTACAGCCAGTCAATCAATAGTTAGAATTTTGTCAAATTTGCAACTTGCCATGTTTTTCTTGTATTTTTAAGTTCTATATTTTACTCTTGCTGGGTTTTCCTGAAAAAAACCCTCAATTATTACCACAACAACTCTTCATCACCACGATTTGGATATATTTATGGCTCTCTATAGGGCAGGGAGGGGTGCACAGTAAAAAGTGGGTACTGAAAGTGCAAATGAATTGTCAGTGGCTCCAGCAGCTCCCAATTGACTTACAACCTTATTATGTCTGAAGCTCTGTGGCGTGACTCACAGAAAAGAGAGCAATCATTTACACATAAGGTAAAGACCCCCATCCCGCTTCCCTCCAGCTTCATCTAACAAGAACATGATATAAACACATAAAGTATTCAGGTAGAAAAAGGATTTACACCAGAAGATGTTGGAAAACATATCAAAGGAATATAAACAGAAGGTGTGAAACAGTAATAAGGAAAACAAACACCAGTGTAGATTTCCTTTTTCTTTCATTTATTCCTGTTACATATTCACAATAATGTAGCATGAGGACAGAATGACTTTTTAGGGACAACTAAATATTATATGCAGATGCAAAAAGTGAGCACCTGTCTACCCTAGACAAGTTAAAATCAACAGGACCAGATGGATTACACCCCAAGGTTCTGAAGGAACTGGCAGATGAGATCACTGAACTATATCTTTCAAAGATCCTGGAATACCAGGAACTGCCAGAAGAATGGAAAAGAGCTGATGTAGTTCCCTTCTTCAAAAAAGGAAAGAAAAATAGATCCAGGAAATTACAGAGCTATCAGCCTAACCTCAATACCAGGGAAGATTCTGGAAAAGATAACCAAGCAACGAACAGCAAACACCTAGAAGCAAACAAAGTAATGACCAAAAACCCAACATGGGTTTGTCAAAAACAGATCATGCGAGAGTAATCTTATTGCATTCTTTGACAAAGTGACAAAATTAGTGGACCAGAGGAATGCTGTCAATATAATAGACTTTAGTAAGGCATTTGATAAAGTAGACCATAACCTATTACTAGATTAAATAGAAAAATGTGGATTAGACAGCATCACCACCAGATGGATTCATAACTGGCTGACCAAACACATGTAGTCTTCAACAGAACTGCATTTACATGGAGGGAAGTATGCAGTGGGTTACTCCAAATCTCTATTTTAGGCCAAGTTCTCTTCAATATCTTCATCAATGATTTGGACAAGGGGATAGATGACAAACTCATCAAATTTGCAGATGACACCAAGCTAGCAGGAATAGCCAACACTCCGGAAGATAGGCTTAAGACACAGAAGAATCTTAACAAACTTGAACATTGGGTGCTATCTAACAAAATGAAATTCAATGGTGAAAAAAGTAAGGTTCTACATTTAGGCAAGAAAAACAAAATGCACAGGTACAGTATATGTGGTACCTTGCTCAATAGTTGTGACTGTGAGAGGGATCTTGGAGTCCTAGTGAGCAATCTCTTAAATATGAGCCAGCAGTGGGCAGCAGCTGCCAAAAAAGCCAACACAGTTTATAGGCTGCATAAACAGAGGGATAGACTCAAGATCACATGAAGTGTTAATACTACTTTATAATGCCTTGGTAAGGCCACACTTGGAATACTGTATCCAGTTTTGGTTGCCACAATGCAAAAAAAGATGCGGAGACTCTAGAAAGAGTGCAGAGAAGAGCAACAAAGATGATTAGGGGACTGGAGGCTAAAACATATGAAGAACGGTTGCAGGAACTGGGTATGTCTAGTTTAATGAAAAGAAGGAGTAGGGGAGACATGACAGTAGTATTCCAGTATCTCAGGGGCTGCCACAAAGAAGAGGGAGTCAAGCTATTCTCCAAAGCACCTGAAGGCAGGACAAGAAGCAATGGGTGGAGACTAATCAAGGAGAGAAGCAACTTAGAACTAAGGAGAAATTTCCTGACAGAACAATTAATCAGTGGAACAACTTGCTTCCAGAAGTTGTGAATGCTCCAACACTGGAAGTTTTAAAGAAGATATTGGATAACCATTTGTCTGAAGTAGTGTAGGGTTTCCTGCCTAAGCAGAGGGTTGGACTAGAAGACCTCCAAGGTCCCTTCCAACTCTGTCATTTTGGGGTTTTTTTTCTGTTAAATTTCCTAGTGGTATAAAACAAAACAGAAAGGAAAATCAAATATTACCCATAAAAATTGGGTAATATTTTTCCTAACAATTGGAAATTTTTTTGCCTAAACTTGACAATCAGTTCATGATTATCTGAGAACAAAGCAGTTGGTGTTTAATACAGCATAGTATCTGCCATCTTAATTAAGATATTCACTCTTTGTGTCAATATATCCATATGTGTGTAAGTATAAATACATTGATTATTCATTTGAGACACTTTTGAAATAAACTAAAAGGATTGTAATTGATCAGCCGTAGCAGGCCATTTAAGCTCACATCACTTGCTTTAATACATATTATGAGTAACTCAGATTGATTATAATCCACTTAAACTCAACCCAAAAACATGGCCATAAATGGAAAAACTAATACCAGTAAGTGTACATATTAACATTTTTGATACAATTGATAAAGGCAACAGCATGGTTAAAATTAAAATAAACCACAAAAATATGCCAACTTTGGCTTATTTAAGACAACAAACAATCAGACTGTTGTCAATCAATAGCCTTAGTTCATCTTGCAAGAATTAGTATTGCTGCTGAAGTTCAGATTTACCAGTCTGGTTTGCAAGGGGACTGAGCAGTATTAATCTTTCCAAGCATGACTATAATCCAATACTGTGCCCTTCTCCTGCTGAAATCTTGAATGTAGCATGATAGTATCCAAGTAATATGCCAGGCATGAGGAACTGTGCCCTTGAAAATGATGTCAGGTTGCTCTTAAAGCATGTCTCACAGCAGAGATGCATCTGATATACAACTGAATATAAGAGACTTTCATGAAATTTAGTGTTGATGGCTTTGATGAAAGAGATTCATTCTTACTGCACTCCTAATGATGTCGAGAACAGGTGCAATGTGGGAGGTGGGGAGAAGATCAACAATAGCAAAATAAAGCCATTTGGTAAATCTGGTCCTGTTCATCCATTGTTAAGATGAATAGTAATCTTTACTTAAAAGATTCAGTTGGAAATATCTTTTGAGATAACTTCTTTATTTTAATTGCTTTTCTCCTAACTATTACAAAAAAAATGAAAGTTTTAATCATAATAGCAATAGCACTTAGATTTACATACCACTTCACAGTGCTTCACAGCCCTCTCTAAGCAGTTTACAGAGTCGGCATATTGCCCCCAAAAATCTGGGTTCTCATTTTACTCACCCAGGAAGAATGGAAGGCGGAGTCAACCTTGGTGAGATTTGATCTGCCAAATTGCAGGCAGTCGGCAGTCAGAAGTAGCCTGCAGTACTGCATTCTAACCACTGCGCCACTGCAGCTCTATTAAAAATCTTATAAAGAACTGCCTTGATTCTTTTCAGTTGAGATTCAGACTAGGTATGAGAGGGGACATGGTATTGAATGATATCTGGCATGGGCAGGATGGGGATTTTGCACCCATCCTCTGACTCCTTGACCTCTTGGTGGTTTTTGATACAATCAACCATGGTAGCCTTTTGGATTGGCTCAGAGGAATGTGGGTGGGCAACATGGTGTTGTGCTGGTTCACTTCCTTTCTTAGGGGTTAATTATAATCATTCAATGATTATGGAGAGGGCAGATCCCACCCTTGAGGTGCTTCAGGGTTCGATGTCTCTCCACTCCTATTTAACATGTATATGTTGCCACTGAGTGAATCATCCATAGCAATGGATGATGTATCATCAGTATGCTATGAAAGATTGCTAAATCCTTTATTAGCATGAGTTATAAACTCAAATTATGCTGATATCAGTGAGTAAATTTAGAATAGGAAAGTCTTTGGTAGCTTCTGCATCATTATTTTCTCTCCCCACTGATTGGCAGAGGAGGTAGGCTGCCTATCCTATTGTATCTGCCAGGAAAGGAAGTATTTATCTTCCTTTTAAAGTGGGCATTGATTATCAAGACTATACTTAAAATTACACTTAAAATGGAATATCTGATGAGCTATTCGCAATAAACTGAGCTAAAATCTAGGAGCCTGGTGGAGCAGTAGACTAAAGCGCTGTTAAATAGCACTTAGCTGCCAGCTGCCTGCAATTACTGCAAATTCGAATCTCACCAGGCTCAAGGTTGACACAGCCTTCTATCCTTCCGAGGTAGGTAAAATGAGGACCCAGATTGTGGGGGCAATAAGCTGACTTTGTATAAAAAAGAACACCGCTTAGGGGGGGCCAAAAGCCCTACTAAGCAGGTATATACAAAAGTATGAAGGCTATTGCTTAACACATTGTAAGCCGCCCTGAGTCTCCGGAGAAGGGTGGCATATAAATCGAACCAATTAATTAATTAATTAATTAATTAAAAATGTCCCCAAATAGTTAATCATAAGTACTGTAGGGGTAAAGTATGTACCCGTACTTTACCCCTACAGTACTTTTATGAAGGCATATATCCATGTACTGATGTGCTCCCATGCTTTGGCTGTGAACCGTTTACCAAGCTCAATGGGAAGAAAACGTTGCTTTCCAGTGTGCCAATGTGATGTCATTCATCGAGAACAAAATTTGACCCTGTAATGTAACCTGTTATCTGCATCAACACAAGCAACTAATCTTAGATGCAAGGGACGCACTGTCAGTGTGTCAGGGTTTCAAAAAAAAGAATCTTGTCCTATTCAACCCCCTGCTGGCATACATGAGCAGAAATGGAAAGCACAAAACAGAAGCAGCAGACAGTGGGAGATGAACTCCTATCTGCTCTGAAGTGAAATCCTGAATTGCTGCTGGTGGTGTGTAGATTGCCAAGCCTTCCTTTGCGCTGGCATTTTTTAACTTTTGGATTCAAGGGCTCAGGACTATCAGATCTGAACATAAACAATTCAAATTACAGCAAGGAGCTACAGAGAACACATATTCTTTCCATCTGATGGTAGGCCACATTTTTGCTTAACCAAGACTGGTAGCCTTTGTAAAGCCCTTTGTAATCCTGCTTTTCTGTTCCCATTACTTTTGCTTTATATTGTTTTAAGTTGAGAAAACAAAAGGAATCACAGCCTTCCTAGCACAGGTTACATTTGTCTCTGTTAACCACTAATATGATCTAGTGCCAGGCAAACAAAAGTGATTCAGTACTAATTAGAGTCTTTGCTTTCTTCTTCTTTTGTGCTATTAGAGATGTCACTTCTGGATAATGTCTTTGGAAAACAGGAGTGGAAGAAAACCTAAACTCCTTGCTGCAGTTCACTATATACAGATTAATAGAAAATGATTTCATATTCCTTGAACTCACTATTCCATCCTTATTTCTGACAGGATGATTTTTTAAACACATCCAAAAATTCTATAGTTGCTGCCCAATAGATTTTATATACTGTATTTTTCACACGATAAGACACACCGGACCATAAGACACACATTACCTGTAGTGGAGGAAAACAAGAAAAAAAATTCTGCCTCCCAGCATCCATCTGGTATTTATCTGGCTAGCGTCCTTGCAGCAAACAGCAAACAGCCTGGTCAGCTTCAGCACATTATTGCAGCCCCAGCACATGGCTCATCAGGGCTCCACTCTGTTGCACCCACCACCAGTCAACAGAGCTGAACTGTTGCCGCTGCTGGGGTACGCTGGAGTCTTCACTGCCGAGCAGCTGATTGGCAGTTGGATTGGCCTCTCGGAATACCACCAATCAGCTGTTCTAGTTGGCAGGGATCATTGCAGCCTATCACTGCCACCTATCACTGCCATTTGCCACAAAACCATTCACCACCACCAATTGCTGCCAATCACTACCACTGCTGTTCACCATTCACCACTGTTGATTGCTACTGCCTATTGCCGCCATTCGCCACCACCGTCGTTCATTATTGCCAATTGCCACTGCTGCTATTCGCCAATTGCCACTGCTGCTATTCAGCAGCACCAATTGGTGGCAGTGGCGGTGGCAAAAGGCAGTGGCAATCAGCGGTGACCTAGAACCGCTAGAACCCACCACCTAGAACCGCTGATTGGTGGTACTCCAACCAATCAACTGGTCAGCAGCAAAGGCTCCAGTGTTCCCAGGCGGCAGTGAATGGCGGCAGCGGTGAAAGGTGGCAGCGACATGCCACTGCACCAACCCCCTCCCCCTGCCACAATATTTGCTCTATAAGACGCACAGACATTTCCACCCATTTGGGGGGGGGGAGTGTGTCTTATAGTGTAAAAAATACTAAATTCTGCCATAACATACACATTTCTTTGAATGGCTTTTCTGATTGGTGTAATATGCCTTATTTTTTATGCAGCTACCCAATACATTGTTTTCTATGAAACTTTTCCAAATACATACTTTTTAAATAAAATTCTTAAACATACCCTTAGGCAAAGCAGTTGTTCAGCGATGTGTATAATGCCACGTCAATCACAGCTCTAGTGTCTGAATCATTTCCTGATCCAGATGAGACCAATTATAATGGACACCCCCACCCCCCGAGGTCTTATGGATTTGGATGGATTCCATGAGACACTTGGGGTGCTTCCTATAAATCTAGGAAGGCAATTCAGTTAAATACTATGTTACCTGCTGATAAGTTAACCAAGCTTTTGATGAGATTGCTATTGGTTTTTCTCTTCATGCTATTCCCTTGGTTTATCAAGAAAATTTGGGAATTGAAATGACAGAAGCAATGCTAGGCAAGAAGAGGAGAAAGACAAGTAGTCAACCTGACTGATCAGGGACACAAGTTCAACTTTGAGCCTACATCATGGCAATGGAAAGGCAAAGTGTCATTACTTCTGCTCACTTAGTGCTACATTTCCAAAGTTTCCATAGTTTTCCTTAAATATTATTGTTGGTGTAATTACTAAAATACTACCAATACTACAATTACTGCTACTTCCTTTTGTAATCAGCATTCAACCCTGCCAAGAAGTAAATAAAAACTATCAAATCTTAAAATGGTACTAAATGTGTATCAGGTACAGCAATAGCAATAAAGATCTGAAAATTTCATACCTTCTAAAAAGCTTCTTCAAGAAGAGATATAAAGTACTGTCTTTTGTAGGATAACACAGTGCTGGAATATGGCAACACAATGAGCAAGCATATGAAAACAACGGGGCAAAACAAACATATTGTTGCAGTCAAGGATAATTTCCTATAGTACCCCATAGAGAATAATTTAATATATACTCAATCCACCATGGAAAACAACATGTTTACACAGCCAGAAAATAAGTTCCATTTGTAGGTATCACTGCCCAGACCTAACAATAGTATGGGCAGAGTGGAAAATATGAAGTTAATGTTTGCTCAGAGGCAAAGAAAATACAATATTGCATCCTTTCAGTTCAATCATTCCTAAAGCATTAACATCTACTGCATTTTTTTCTTTTTTAAAAGAGGGCTGACACATTTCTATTGTTAGGTTAGAACAACCGATCAGTGCTTTCACTCACTGATCACTTTATTAAAAATTCTTCATTTTTTTAGGCTGTGCATCCCTCCCCTCCTCCAGTCTTTCAGCTATATTTCTCCTCTGATATGTTCGTTTTCTCCCCTTCTTGTTATCTGTGTCTCACTCACGCAGTCATTCATTAGATTTCTACTATTTTGCAGCTAAACGATATCCAGAACCCTACTCTGACTCTAATATTGAACTTACATAAACTGACATTTTGGCACCACTTTCATTATGACAGAAAATGAAGGCTGTGGCAAGAGGGATTTTCATCAAGGATGCCTGCTTTGTTTACAGCAGGTATGAAGTAGATCTGATCCACTACATATTGCTGGAGGTCAGCTCCCATCAGTCTCAAAAAGTATTGCCAGTACAGTAGTCAGGGGTGATAGGAATAGTGTTCCGCGTAGCTGTTTTCACTTATTTTCATAAACAAGCTTAGACATTCTATACAGAGAATTCCCTTTTTGTAGCAGTGGAATAGAGGTGCAGCTGTTGAAATGTGCTGCCTAATTCTTTCTTTGCTAACCCAGTTCTTGATCATTCCGCTGAAACCAGAACATTTTATAATGCAATAACTGTTTGTTTGCTTCCCCAACCCCACTTGCGTTGAGGATCAGTTGTGTTGAGAGCTCAGAAGCAGATGGCTGTCAGGAAAGCAATGACAACATAACATGGATAAGAACTAATAAACAAATGCATCTTGGTGAATAGTACAGAAGTCCTGCCTATAAATGCCAACAGACAGCTGGCTTGAAAACACTGTCACGCTATACTGAATACTACATGTTTATTTTAGTATTGATGAGTATTAGATGGTTATCATTTTAGCCAGCACCTATCTGGATTAAGTTTTACTTGTCTTTCAAGGACTTTAAATTAAGTACTGTTTCATTAATTTGTCTTAGAAAGAGAATGCATGGATTTATATTCTATTAATGCTGGGAAAAAATGACATAGCCACAACATCAGCCAAATCCACATACTGTATTCTAATATAATTCTAATATTCTCAAAAAGCAAATATTTTTTTTCTTTAAGAAATATATTTCTTAAATATATTTTGGAAGATTCTAGGCCTGATTTCAGTTTATTAGTAGGACTAACTAATGGTTATTTTAAATTGTATTTAAGGTTCCCAGAGACCTTAAATTATCTCTTTTACCTATTTTTTAGATAAATAGGTAGCTAAAAATCTATTATCTCTCCTCATTATTTTGGACACATTATCTTATCTTCACCCTACCCATTTTTATTATTATTATTATTATTGACCTGGACATGGTCAGGACAGAACTTTAAATACCTTCATTAGCATTGTAGTCTAAATCCTCTAATCCCACTAATACTAGGTACAATTGAAAATATCATTTTTCTCAATTTATACATATTTAATTCTTTCCCAAATAGATGAAGCCAAGAAACCCATAAATAAAGAAGTATTAAAAAGGTATTCAGCTCTTATGTAGGAGTGGTTTCATTCTATGTTCATTCAAAATAGGGTGTTGCCATCGTATTTTGAATGACTGACCGGAAATAAATGAATGGTCTATCTTCTGAAAGTGTGATATTTACATTGACTCCCTCCCCCTAAATCCTTATCTATGGATTAGCCATTTTGTCTTGCCTTTGACAGATCCGCTAGATAGTATTCAAATCATTGAAAGGTTGATGAGTTGCAACTTTGTCTTTTTTATGCCATAAAAATATCTTCTTCTACAATGAAAAAAATTCTATACTATCAATTATAGATCACTCAACAGAAAATTACAGGTTAATAAATTTAGGTATCTAGGGTGAAGGGGAAATAGCATCTAAATTTAAATACTAGAGAATATTAGACATCTGAAATATCTGAAATATCTTAAGATAATTGTTCCAGGTATCTTGAGTTTGTATTAACATACACTGATATCTTAAGCCTAAATATCAATTTTTTTTTGTTTTCTCTTTTGCACTATATTTTCCAGTCAACTTTTTCTGTTCCTGAACATCTGCAAATCTATTCTCATTTTTGTACAATTAAAAAGTTCATCTATTTACATATTTGACATCACTGTCAAAAAAAATTGCAAGTATAAATCTTACTTTTCATTGGCTTTCTTCAGCTACATTTATTTGTTTGTTTGTTTATTCTTGCCTGCATTGTTTTTTTGAACACATTTATCTTGGAAGTATAGTTGAACTTTTAAAAAATGTTATCAGAGATAAATTCATTCAAACTAGCTATAGATAAGTTTTATGAGGAGAGAGACTATTTTTTGCCAGAGAATTGTGACTGATAACATGGGACATCCCTTGAATCTCTTCATGAAAGATTAAGGATAAAAGGACAAATTTCCCCCCCATGTCATCACTCTGCTAAACAAACAATTCCCACAACACTGACAAACTATCTAGAAAGGCAGTATTACCATCTTTATTCTTCCCTTCCCTATTACCTATTACCTATCACCTTATCTCCTTATAACTATAACTTGTTGCTTGTAGTTTACGATTTAAATTGTTTAATTAGTATACTAATATGATTCATGTTGATTGTTTATTTAGTATCCATGACTATCACTAACTGTTGTACCTAATGTTTTATGATGAATGTATTTTTACAATGACTATGATAATGATCGATCACTATTGTTTTATGTACACTGAGAACTTATGCACCAGAGACAAATTCCTTAAGTGTCTAATCACACTTGGCCAATAAAGAATTCTACCCTCTAAAAGAGGTTAGATGTTTCCTATAGTTTTGCTCTGCCTGACCAATTCAAATCTTTATTGTCAGTGCACAACATATGTGCAATGAGATTGGTTGAGCTCCCTCAGTGCACCCCCCCCAACACAATACAACTCACAGTGAAGACAGAAAATCCCTAACCCAATAAATCATATTAACAAACCAAAGACCTCCTTTGTTTTTGCTTCAGAGTCACTCTAAAAAAAACTCTCTAAATTATGAAATCTCTATAGATCAAGTTCAATATGTTTTATGGCTTTATTTTAGTACTGAACGTATCTTGGTTGCTTCTACTGGGAATCTGACTATAAGAAACTTTTTGGACTGATCTGAACAATAAGTTGCTGAATTGAGATGGAAGGTTATGGCATTTTGGTGGGTTATTTCCAGAATGTATAAAAGGAAATACTGTTTCAGCCCTTATAAATTTATACTATGAGATTCCATGGAGTTTTATCTTGTTTATTATTCTTTTCAACATCAATGTAAAGCTTCTGGTGGGGGAGGACATCTAGGGAATTGCTGTTAAATTTCTTCCTCTAGTACTTCCTCTAGATATTTGTTAATGCTGTATTCACTAGGGCTGTACAAAGCTTCAGATGGTGATTTGATCAGAATGAGGTTTAGCTGAATCATATCAAGTCTTTGAATCAATTTAAGATGTCAAAACAAATCAGGTCCCTTCAAAGCACTTTGGAGAGATTTTAAAGGCAGTTCAAAGATTGGATGTGCTGTCTGGCTTTATTATAGCTTTAATTTTATATATAAAAGGAAACCGGACTAGCATTAAGTGCTGTGGCTGGTTCTCTAATATTTACATGAATAGCTAGCCAATGAGTTTTATCACCTCTGCAAACCCTGCATATTTAAATGCTATTCTGCTGATTATGGATTTATCTGCACAGCTCCGATACCCTGCATTCAGAATGGATAGGCAACTACTTCTGGACAATAAAAGCAGACATCATCAATTAATCCCTCACTTAAGTTCAAAGTGACCAAATTTGACAATCGGACAACGTAAATGGATTCTCTGTGCCTCTACGTTGGCTAAAATATTGCCGCATTATAAAGATAAATGCATGGGTCCATTTATTCAATAGATTGAAAACTTGACTGCAGTTGACACTTATGAGCGGATTGCCTATAGACACAGACTCCGTATAAATAAGTATAATGAAATATGGGACCCATTTATACAGAACACAATAAGTTAAAAATACTTGGGTGTACATATTAGAAGTATATAGTATTTGAACATTTGCATTAGACAAGGACATATAGAATTGTAACTGTTTATTATTGTGATGATATTATTTTTGTTCTTTTTTCTTTGTTGTATTTCTTTCACCTTTTTTGTTAAAGCACTTTTTAAGTGTTCTTTTTTTCCCCTTTGACAATGTATATCACCATCACTGTTCCTTTTGTCTTTGGCTCTTTTTTGTGTGTTATTCATTAAAAAGCAATAAAAAATAAATTTTAAAAAAAGTTCAAAGTGACCTGGGGCCATGTTTCTCTTTTCTACTTCAAAAGTATACTTTTCCCTGTTACGGTGCTTTGAGTGCCCCTGTCCATGTGGGCCAGAATTCCTGTTTGCTGCAAACTAACCTCAACAGTTCATTGGTTAGTTCGCAGAGAAAGAAACTTTATATTCTTTGTATCATATTGTATTACACATGCATTAGTGATAACAACATATGTACTTCTCAGACTTTAATTGTTGTGCAAGCAGTCTCAGAAATTTTGCTAGAATTGCCAGCCCACAAAAGGAAGCAGTAAAGGCATAAAAGAGTATTTAAACGTTTGCGCGGTTTTTGAAAGTTTTTATTTTTAAGTTGACCTTGATATTTCTTTGTAGGTTCCTTTTTTCTTTTTCTTTTTCTTTTTTTGGCTGATCTGAAGGTTGCTGAGCTGTCCTTTCCTTATCCCTGCTGTTTAAAAAAAGGTGCAGAGTAAACATTTCAAAAATAATTGCAATGAAACCCTTGAAGCGATCTGGCTGAAACTTTGCAATTTAATGTCCTCTGCAGGGTCTACTTTCCTATTTTTTTCCCTCTATTCTTCAGAAAATGAAAGCTGCGGGTGGTTTGAATCTTTACAGCTAGTCCTCACTTAACGAATGCCCTGTTTAGCAACTGTTCAAACTTACCAACATATTGAAAAAGTAGCTTTCGAACCGGTCTTTGTACTTATGACTGTCATGTGGTCATCATTTGCGCACTCCATAGTTCATTTCCAACAAGCAGAGACAACAGGAACCCTATTCCAATGTTCATAGTTGCCTTGCTGTGGAATGTATAGTATTTAAGGAAGCCATTCTTGTTTAGAATAGAATAGAATAGAATAGAATAGAATAGAATAGAATAGAATAGAATAGAATAGAATAGAATAGAATAGAATAGAATAGAATAGAATAGAATAGAATAGAATAGAATAGAATAGAATAACAGAATTGGAAAGGACCTTGGAGGTCTGCTAGTCCAACCGCCTGCCCAGGCAGGAAACCCTACACCACTTCAGACAAATGGTTATCCATTTTGACTAGATTTACATTATGAATAGAGCTGTTCATTTTTCTATCATTAGATGTTTTCCAATTTTGGTCTCCCAATCTGGCATCATTGGGGAAGTTCTTCTTTTTCAATGTTGTGCCAAATTTGAAATAAAAATTAACTCTTCATACTCTTAATTAAACGTGAAGTTCTTCCGTTTAAAATAATACACATTTGGATCCAAGTATATTTGCAGCATAATGCTGTTTTCTGCAAATCTGTATCTTTTTTATCTGTATTTTTTTGTTTGTTTGTTTTATACTGTTATCTGCTACTATCTTTTCAGACTAAGTGGTTTTCCCCCCCGGTAAAATCAGTCTATCAGAGCAACCTGGTCTACTCAGGTATGGAACGGAGCATACTAATTCCGCTTTTTCAGTCAATGTGTAAAAATGATGGTAATTATCATTACAATAACTATAATTAGTAATTATATTTTACAATAATCATAATTAGTAATTCTATAATCACAATCTAATAAAAATTGATTGTTTATTCATATAGATCCATGATGACGTGAAAATCTCTCTAGAAGAACGATAAATAATGATAGCTGCCATGGATGTACAATGTGAGTTCATACAGCATGCCAAGAATGGTCCTCTTTGACACAGTTTCTTGACAAACTGCAAAAGCCAGATTCTCATACGGTTTAGGCATAAAACATGGTTTGTAAACCACAGAGATATATTGACACATTACATTAAGCCAAAAGTGAGCTGCTCATACTATTATTTATTTATTCTAAATAATATTCTGTTATTTATTTACTCTTGGAATAAAAATGTTCAGTAGTATACGCAATGGATGCCGACCTACAACAAAAACCCACAGTAAAATTTACAAACATATGAAATAATAGAACAAACAGCTATAGATGCCAGCTCCAGTTTCAATAGCCATAACAATCCTCAAAGATTAAAATGGAAAAGATCCATTTTCACGGTTGGTGCCAATAAATAAAACCAGAGTAGGTACCAGTGGTGGGTTGCTACTGGTTCACCCCAAATCGGGCAAACTGGTAGCGGTGGGATGCTCTGCGCATGCACAGAAGGTTCTGCGCATGCGCAAAAGGCCACGTGTGAGTGAAGCATGCACAATCACAGTTTCGAATCGGTAGCAAAGGTAAGTGAGCGTGCCCACACCCACAAGCAAACTGGTAGTGATGGGTTTTGAAACCTGCCCCTGCTAGGTACCCCAAAACTCTGGGGGAAGATGTTCCATAAAGCAGGAGCCACCAGAAAAAAACACTGTCACAATCCTTGGTCCTTCTCAACTCAGATATGTGAGAACCATGAACATTCTCACTATGTATAGAAGGAAAGTAGTCCTATAGATATCAAATCTACCATAATATGGAAATCAGTTAAATTTTAATTCCACACTACTTCTTATGCAACATATTTTCAAAATTTATTACTTATATCTTTTATATACACTGACAGCTTATGCACCAAAGACAAATTCTTTGTGTGTCCAATCACACTTGACCAATGAAGAATTATATTCTTGTGTGTGTGTGTGTGTGTGTGTGTGTGTGTGTGTGTGTATCTTAATAAGGGAATAATTAAGGAGGCTATCGAAATTAAAAAGAGGCCACAGAATATGAATAGACGAGATGATGCTTCTGGGTTATCAAGTATTTGGAGACCTACACTGAGGGAAACTCGAGTTTTAACATCAGAGGATAGGCAGGATAGGATCACATCACCACCCTGCACAGATCAACTCCGTAGCCAAGACTCTCATCTCCAGAACTAAACACCTAGCCGACAAAGACCACTGGAAAACTGAATTACACACTCTCACAAATGTATTAATCTCTAACTGATACCTCTACCCGTGAAAATCTATGAAAACATATGTATGTATGTATGTATGTATGTATGCATGTATGTATGTATGTATTTCTCTTTAGCCAGGTTCTACCTATGTAACCAAGATTTTATGCAGTCAGTGAAATCACAATCCACTAGTTTCTAGGCTTTTTTTCCCCCTTCTGGCAGCCAGCAGACCCTTTGCTGCCCATTGGGAGACTAATATAGATCTATTTCTGTCTTATTAAGCTTCCTCAGTTAACCACACCCACTCATGTATCCTCCCTGTAAAGGTACAGTATTTAAATATTAGTACAGTACAGTATTCAAATAATGTACCTTTACAGGGAGGTTACATGAGGTGGGTGTGGCTAACTGAGGAAGCCTAATAAGGCAGAAATAGACCTATCTTAGTCTCCCAATGGGCAGCAAAGGGTCTGCTGGCTGCCAGAAGGGGAAAAAAAGCCTAGAAACTAGTGGATTGTGATTTCACTGAACTAGGGCTGCATAACATCTTGGTTACGTAGGTAGAACCTGGCTAAAGAGAAATACACATAAAGCCTACAAAAAGGAAAGAAAACAAATGTGTGTGTGTGTGTGTGCGCGCGTGCACGCACGCGTGCGTGCACACGCTTGCAAATCTTGATGTATTCGGATCTTTTTCAGAAGCACAATATGAGGCAGTCAAATCTTGCTCCCTAATTGCTAGCATCAACTGCTGTGGATGAACCTGATATTTATTTTATTCACTTATTTTGATCTAATATTTATGCTGTCCCCAACTATTATTAGGTAAGTATTTCTGTTTTCTATATATAAAAGGCTTGTTTGTAGTACAGCACTTTCTACCACTACACAAGAACTGTATCATCCATGTTTTAAAAGGAAGGCTACACAGTAATTTTATTACCACTCTCAGAATGGGTCTAGTTTATTATTGTTTTACCAGGTCACCCAGTTTGGAAAAGCTCACAGCAAGAATGCTGAACATAGCAAACTCTCCTTGTTGTTCTTTCCCTGCAGAAATGCTCTCTGGAAAACATCAGAGAGCCCTGCTGTGGTAAAGAAATAGTTGAATATTACATTTCTTAAAACCAGTTGTACTGCCTTTTCCATGGTATCTCAGCAACAGCCTTTGTAATTCATTGGCCAATGGCTTATTTTTGCGGTTAGGAACCTGGCTGAATCAAGACCTAGTCTCAGTATCCTCTCAGAAAATACTCTTTTTTCCTCATTCAGAGAAAGTGGGAGAAGCACAGGGATAGGTGAAGAAATAAAGCTACCCATGTTTCTCTGAAAACAAGACCCAGTCTTATATACATATTTGGGTCCAAAAGATGCATTAGGGCTTATTTTGGGGGAAATACGACATCAGGATGATTGTGAGGGACTGGCCCGCGCTGCCCTGGCCTGGGCCTAGCCTGGATGGGTGCCCCACTCCCAGCGCACGCACAAGAGACAGTGAGCACATGGGGGCCGTGTGACAATGTCAAGCTGGCCATCCCCCCCTTGGGCTTATGATCTTAACAGGCTTATTTTGGGGGTAGGGCTTTTATTACAAGCATCCTGAAAAATCATGCTAGGACTTATTTTCTGGTTGGGTACTTATTTTCAGGGAAACACAGTCGAAGAGATTTAAAGCTAGCTAGCTCTTAGATATAGTAAATATACAGGAACAAACTAATCATCTTTTCCTGAGTCTTTTCCTGCTCATTGTGCAGAATTGGGCATAGGGGGATCCATAGATCATAGTGAACCATTAACTAAACACCGTTTGACTGCAACTGTGGTTTCTAACATCAGAATCCTTTACAAAAGTTGACTGTGTGAAACTGATCTTCAAGGAGCTTTAGAAGATATTGAGAAAGCCAGTTTGGTGAAGTGGTTTAAGGCATCAGGCTACAAACCCTGTGAGTTCTAGTCTTGCCTTATGCAAAAAGCCAGCTGGGTGACCTCAGGCTGACTGTTTTTTCAGCCTCATGAAGGAGGCAGTGGCAAACCACTTCGAATATTCTTGCTAAGAAAACTGCAAAGACTTCGCCAGGCAGTCACCCTAGAGTCAACACTTATCTAAAAAAAAAGAAGGTCCTGGAAAATTTCCAATTTAGGCTATTTTTTATGGACTTCTTTCTACCTGTAATTATGAATCAATGAAGGCTATCTTAAACTTACTGAAAGCAAATAGTATGAATGGTGTTATATTCCAGGGCTTCTCAAGTGTTATTTGGGAAAGGAGGGAAAAAAATCCAGTGATTCAACAGGTTTTCATTTTGGTTTTTCTTGTCTTTTGTTCTGAAAAAATTAACTTCCCTTTCCTCTTCAATGATTTATTAGAGACAGCTGACTACTTTTAAAATGAATTGGAAAGAATTTCTAACTTGAAAAATTTTCATCTCCCTTTTGTCCTCAGCACAGGCCAATCATATATGTAAATGAATATACTGCATTTTTAGTGCATGCGGACAATAAAAAGCAAATCAGAAAATAGCATGCTCTAAAAAGAATTCATTTGTGATGTAAAACAAGCATTCTTTTAGGTAAGAAATGAAAGGGAGAAAAGTCTTCCTACAATATAGAACAATTTATGTAAATGAGGATGGTTTGATAATACTTGTTAGACAGCCTAATAAATCATTCAGTAAAATAAAACGCTAAAGAGTCTCCAGCAGAATTTTTGAATTAGAAACCTGTTCAACGCATTAATATTGATTGAAACTAGTTTTGCAAGTAGAAGTATATATATATACACCCACATCCGACAGATGCACATATGGACATATATACACCTTAAGGGCAGGGGTGAAATCAAGCAGGTTCTGACAGGTTCTAGAGAACCGGTAGTAGAAATTTTGAGCAGTTCGGAGAACGGTAGCGAAAATTTTGAGTAGTTCAGAGAACTGGCAAATACCACCTCTGGCTGGCCCCAGAGTGGGGAGGGAATGGGGATTTTGCAGTATCCTTCTCCTGGAGTGGGGAGGGAATGGGGATTTTGCAGTATCCTTCCCCTGCCATGCCCACAGAACTGGTAGTAAAAAAAAATTGGATTTCACCACTGCTTAAGGGTATGTATGAGTTCAATCAATGCTATGGGCAAAGAAATAGAAGGTCATGTATGCAAATCATTAAGAACATTTTGCAATTTAGGATACTTAAAAATCATTATTTCTATAAATTGATATTGTAAACTTTTTTTATTAAAAATGCAACTTCATACATTTATATATCTGTTGGTGCCTGGCACTTTTCTATCCACAAATTGGGTGGGAAATTCTGAAAGGTCATTCATGCCTCTTCTAACCCTCCAGCAATATCAATATGAGGCAAATTCAAACTCCAGATGTTGCTCATTCTGGCAGCAGAATAATATAAACATTACATGAGAATGGCTTGTCCTCATGCAATATTTAGTGTAAATACATTTAACAATCTGCTTCTTCCTGGGAAAAACAATATTTCTTTTTTAATTTTTCAAATATATTAAATCAGATGATTCTTTTGCACTTAATACCCTTTAGCCAGCTGTAAACCTAGTTCTTAGTAACCATAGCTCTGAAAGAAGGTAGAGTATTTTCAGTATATTGGGAGTATCTGTCTTGGCCTTGAAGGGTGTTGCTATACAAAAATAGATTGCGTATTTGTATTGTTCTGCTAACCATAATTTTTCAAGTTCATATTCTCTACTGTGTTAACAAGAAAGCTAGGCAATTCAAGGAGATAAACTTTCTGTCAATCTTCTCAGTACAATGTTAGCCAGAACCAGAAATGAAAGGAGGCAGAAAATCTGTTGCTCATTTGTGCACTTTGTTCACAAGTTATGTATATAACCAGCATGTTATGATATGGTAGCCAATTCCATACTTAAAACTGTACATTCTTTGAAATGTAATAGAATCATCCAAGAATTGGAAAAAGCCATAAGCTATTAAACTGATCTATACAAGAACCTAACTGAAATCTGGTATTTCGTATCATGTCCATGAAGTGATAATTTCATATTGGTTTATTTGATTTATGTGGTGATTTATCTCAACATAGTGACTCTCAGCAATTGACAATACATAAAAGCATTCTAGCGTGCTAGACAATAAACAATAAGTTAAATATAACATCCTAGAACAAGAGCCCACTGTTATGAATTGCTGAACTTGACTTCAGATATGGAAGAAGCAGAATCAAGGGCATCTAAGGACAATATTCTTGGCAAGGGTAATTCCAGCAGTGGTGAAGCCAATAATTCCACTCTGATTGAGTCTGCAGATCTAGCAATCCCCAAGTACTCCTTGCCCACATCCCTTGACAGCCTCTCAGACTCTCAGGTTCAGCCACCTGGTCTGAAGCAGAGACACCTAATAAATATTCAACGACTAAAGAGTAGAACTTCATAGATTGGAAAGACTTGATAAGAAACAAACCAACAGAAGAGCCAAAGCCAGGGATTAAAGTGCCTCAGCTGTCTACTGAATGGAGGCTCAGCATTTATTGGCCTCCCTCCCCGGGAGCAGATGCTGGGAACAACTTTTCAAGCATTAACACTGTTGTGTTTACCTTCCTGTGCCATGCTTGGAATTCTGGATTCCAGCTCACTGTTAAGCTATCATTTGTTTATGTGGATTCCTTGTCTTAACCTGTACTAAATCTATTGGTTGTGTTTATAGTTGCCATTTTAAGATACCGATGAAAAGGACTTTCACCTACTAAAAGGTTTTGGTTATCCCTGAGCTTTGCCTGTTGTTGGTATCAACAACAAATCATATAAGTAGGTAGCATGGTCTTCCAAATAACTGCCCAGTCTAGGCATCTGGGATACTTCTTCATAATCGTCAGCAATCTGGCCAGTTAGCCTAAATATACCCCCACCCCACACTCAAATAGCACATTACACCAACTTTATTCTCCCTCAGATAGGGAGGATCAAAAAATGATCCAACTCAGAGTACTCCAAGCCCTATCCACCAGTTGCTTGTAAAATATAGGTGTCAAATATAGATATAAAACCCCAGAATCACTGCAGCCTAAAACAAACAGGACAGGCTTCTCTGAGCTTCACAGCTATAGCACAGAGTGGATGAGATCATCAAGATGGCCACTGAACAACAGGGTAGCTTCATGATTACCATAGGTTATTATTCAACTCTCTAGCACAGAGGTCTTCAAACTTGGCAGCTTTAAGACCTGTGGACTTCAACTCCCAGAATTCACCAGCCAGCTATGCTGTCTGGAGAATTCTGGGAATTGAAGTCCACAGGTCTTAAAGCTGTCAACTTTCAAGACCTCTGCTCTAGCAAGACCACCAAACTGTTCTCACTGCTGTTCATTAGTATTGCTTGGGTGCTTAATCCCTCCAATATACCAAGGGTGGATATTCCTTTATCATTATTTCTACTATCACTCAGCCAGGACACCAGGACAGGACAGGTGCAAAGAATGTCACCAATGTACTACTGTGCTGCCAAATCTTCATTAGCAAATCCATGGCACTTTGTGCCACGGGAACTTTGTGCCACGGGAACACTGACTAGCAATGCTACTGTCAACCACCAGCTTCCCAGACAGCAAATATCTCAGTTTGGTCTTTTTTTCCTTCACAGACCAGAAGGAGAGCACTGCCTCCTTGCTTTCTCAAGAGGCCACTTCTGAAGTTCTGTTCTTTACTAGCATCCAAAATCATCATAATTTGCTGTGTTGGCTCATAACCCAGAACAAGTCAAAAAGTTTTCCAATCCTTTCTTCAGCTTCCAATCCTCACCAATATGTCATCACCACACACTCACACTCTCCTATGAGTCCATCATCTAGCCTTGGCACAAAAAAAAAATCAGTATGACATTTTTTCAGATATTAGAAGACGCTATTATATTCCTGTCAGTCTCTCTTACTACAGCAAAGCATTTCCAATCAATCTGCCTTCATAGTATTTTAGTTCTAATCCCCAAATCATGTATATTGTTCTTCCCAGTTTGTTTGAAACCTGTTGTGGATGCTGCAATGGCTGTAACTTTGGTGACGAGTCTTAAGTCCCTTTGTTGAGAGCACTATTTTAACTCTGAACACCCATTGAATAAATGGTCATTAAGCAAGGACCCCTGCAATTAATACATTCATGTGCAGAAAACAGCAACTTCCCAAGTCAGGTCTTATCCTTTACAAAAAGTTAAGGAACAATGTAACTATATAACTTAGTGACATTTTTTAGGTATGACCTTCAGGCTGCAGGAAAAAGGATTGTGCAAATACAGATACCAAGTCCTTAATCACTGTATAATTTTGTATTTGATATAAAATATGCAAAGCCTCACAAGAAACCCACAGAAAGTGTTCTCCTTTAAAGAGCTGACCATGAGAATACACACATCCACAGCACCAATAATGCTTAAATGTTGAACCTTGAGTACAGATACAGTATTAATTTGGTAGAAGAACTACAGAGAAATGGTTGTGGTGTATTTCTCATTATAGTTACTCCCCCTCATTAATTTCATAAGCATAGCTCAATCACGAAAAAGCACTCAAGTAAACTGCAGATATCTCAATCAATGACAAAACGAAGCTTCCATACCAAATGAAAAGATTATGAAGTTATTAATTCACAGCAAGGGCTTTATTCATCCTTAAAGCAAATTAAAACATGCTAACGCATCAAAAGGCAGACCATGCATTACCAGAGTTAACTTTTTATGCAGATAAATGTAAAACCCTAAGTCAAAGGTTAATGTACACAAAAATCCATAGACTCATGAATTATCTCACCCAGATATACAGCTGTGAGGAAAAGCAACAGAACTTGAAACAAACCAGAAAATGATTCTTTACATATGCGATATATAGTTTCTTGAAAAACTAGTGCCTGTGGCTACTTGAAGATGAAATCTTGGATCAGTAACACTGGTGGCTGAGTTGTTGTCAGTAGTTATTCATGTAAGTTATTCTTCTCAAAAACCACCCCTACATCTTGATATCTGAAAACTGTAAGCGGATGCAATATTTTATTCAGTGTCTCTGTGGATTAATTCATACTTTCCATTATTTTTGTGAACTTCCTCAACTACTATCCTTGACTTCTTACCCCATATTAGGAAATGGGTTATGAAGAAAGAAAATAGAAAAGTATGAATTAAATCTGATTATTGCAGGCATTGATCGACTAGTCCATTTTGTCAAAACACTGCATTATTAGTGGAAAGGGAGTTAATGCCTCAAACTCTGCAATTTTCACTATTAAACCCGTTTGGCACGAATCCTGCATGCAATTTTCCATAGTATTTTATTATGAGCAAGTTATTCACTCATATGCATTTTTATGCAATTTGAGGCCAGACAAGTATCTCAAGATAGATATCAAAGGTTTTATTCATTCAGTAAAGTTTGGCAAATCACAACATGCTGCCTAAAAAGAAATTTGATAGATTTCTTCAGCATTCCTAGAATAAGTCAACTGATGCAAGCATTTTTCTTTTTCTCTTCTTTCTGCAGGCACAAAAAGAACTGTAGCAGGGAGGGAGGGAGGGAGGGAGGGGGAGAGAGAGAGAGAGAGAGAGAGAGAGAGAGAGAGAGAGAGAGAGAAACAGAAAAAGAGTTTTTCCTTCCACAGGGCCTCCTGGTGTAAGAGCCCTCCATCTTATATTTAGTCCTTGAGTTACAACTTATACTTAGTCCTTGAGTTATGAGCCCAAAATTTATGTTGCTAAGTGAAATATTTGTTAAGTGAGTTTGCCCCATTTTATGACTTATTTTGCCACAGCTGTTAAGTGAATCATTTCATTTGTTAAGTTGGTAACCTGGTTATTACGTAAATCTGGTTTACCCATTGACTTTGCTTGTCAGAAGGTTGCAAAAGCTGATCACATGACCCCTACTGTCGACTGCAACTGTTGTAAATATGCCAAGAATCTGAATTTTGATCACATGACCATGGAGATGCTACAATGGTTATAAGTGTGAAAAATGGTCATAAGTCATTTTTTTCAGTGCTGTTGTAACTTTGAACAGTAACTAAATGAACTGTTGTAAGTCAAGGACTACCTGTAATCATTTCAACATTTGAACTTCAATCCTATATGGCACAACACCCATTATTTTGCACCACTGAATAAAGCCAATAATACGATTCCTCTTATTATACAGGATGCATTTATAGCTTACATTTTTTTATTTAATAAGGATATAATAACTGAAAATTATCAACTCTCATCACTGTCTATTTTATAATTCAAGCCTAACATCTACATTGGCTTTCTCTAACCTGGTACCCTTCAAAAATATTGGACCTCAATTTAAATTATTCCTCAAAAACAACCTTTATTTTTTATTGATTTTTTAATTTAATTTATATGCCGCTCTTCTCCGGAGACTCAGGGTGGCTTACAATGCGTTAAGCAATAGCCTTCATACTTTTGTATATACGTGCTTAGTAGGGTTTTCACACACACCCCCCCAAGCGGTGTTCTTTTTTATACAAAGTTAACTTATTGCCCCCACAATCTGGGTCGTCATTTTACCTACCTCGAAAGGATGGAAGGCTGAGTCAACCTTGAGCCTGGTGAGATTCAAACTCATTATTACAGGCATTGACTAGTCCTTTCTGTCAAAACACTGCATGATTAGTGAAAAGGGAATTTCCATCAATAATGGGATGGGTGAGATAATAGGTATTGGACTGCAACTTTCTTAATTCTAGCTGACCAGCTGAAGTGTAATATATCTGGAAAGCATCAGGTTAAAAAAACACTAAATTGTATCATATGATGATTTCATCTTTTTCCTAGCATATTCTTGCAGGTACAGGGTCCGTTTTTTGGATCACTGAACATCACTTTGCACTGTCAGTTGCGTCTCCAGGGCCAGGCCTGTGGGTTGCATATTTTTGTTGATGGTGTCTTGCCATCTCTGTTTTGGATGCCCATGAGGTCGCTGGCCATTGACTTCTAGCTGGTAGGCAGTCTTGGTTATGGTGAAGGTGCTGCTCTCTGGACATGTCCATACCAGCCAAGTCAGCCTTCTCTATAATTGGTGCCACACCAAAATGCTGTCAAATAGTGTCATTTGTGATGTGGTCAAGAAGGGAAATGCCCAATATCCAATGGAGCATTTGCATTTCCATGGCATGGAGATAGATTTCGGTCCCTGTTGTTGCTGCCCAGCATTCAGTGCCATACAATGCACAGGATGGATGGTTGTCTTGTAAATCTTAGATATCATATACCAATTTGCCCTAATAAAATGGAACTTGCACTTCAATATACAAATATAGCCTAAATTTCAATTGTCTGCATATTATGCACATAAATACCTGATAAAACCAACAGGCTCCACACTAAATATTTTTTACAATATTTCTGAATACCATTATATTCACTATTGGATCACAAAATTGCCTATTATCCATTTTAAAACTACTAGAGAACAAAAACTTTGTTTTGGAACAAAAACTTTGAAAAATCTCTGGGTGTTCTGCCCCAACTCCAGATTCCCGAGGATATTGACACACACCAATGGTCCTTATCAAGTTTATTAAGTAGCAAGAATAAACCAAAGTCCGGCAAAGGTTGGCAACCAGCCCAGAAACAAGATACGATGACTTTTCCAAAAAATGCTCTGATGATAATTACAAGTTGTTTCTAGCAAGAAACTTACTAACGACATGTGACTTAAATAGGCTAAGGGAGTGGCCAATTGTCCTCAAGCCCTACTCTCGAGTAGAACTCCTCCTCCTGAGTAGCCACTCCTGCCTTTTGGCAGCCCTGCGTGCTCAAGCATTGAGAAGAGGCTCCTCCACTTCGCTCTCTCCACTTGAAGGAGCCTCTGGAGGTTCTGAAGGCCTAAGCTGAGTCTCTGCTTCTGGCACAACATCCTCTTCAGCCTACTTGCTGTCCAACGCAAGCGCCAGCTGCGCAGGCTGCTGGCGCGACACCACACCATCCTCCTCGTCATCGGAATCAGCCACAATCAACGCAGGCCGTTGGCGGGTCACAACACTAGGTGAGTTTTTTGTTCAAAAGAACAAAAAAAAAATTACTTGTAAATTTAAAAACTGAAATAAATAAAATAAATAGCAAAAAGCTAAATAAGATTTTGATCTAAGAAAGTTATAAATGGATTAAAGGTCTTGTTAAATTTGGAATATTTACCTTTACTATAGAGTTTGGAGTGAACTGAAAAGAATTAATAGTTACTCCTGGGAACCAGATTTATTTTTTTTTTGCCTATTTAGGTTATTGTAAGATATAACAAGATAAGTGACTTCATGATTTTAGAAACTGGACACCAGAGGTGACTAAAGATTCTAAGTGTTAAAAAATAAGCCCGCTTTTGGTGTTCGTTACTATTAGGACTTACAAAAATGATGCAAACTTCATAACATTGGAAATTTTAAAGATTTTTGAAGAATAGAACCTGAAATTAGTAACTGCAATGTTAACAGTGCTAATAATAATGCATTACTCTACGAACAGACTATTACCAAAATATGTTAATAAGGGAATGGCAGATGTGGAACAAATTTTGTCTGACAAGGTAAAGTACCAGAAGTGGAACTACAATTATTTGGAAAGAGATTCTTGGATATACAAAAGAAACTGACTAAAAATTAAAGGGGAATTACAGATGACTAAGAGAATGACTCAGAAAACATTTTCTGATTGGATCTACAAAAGAGACTTGTTAAAACCTTAAAGAAGTCTGTGCAATAGGATCAAGAAGAATCAAGCATAAATCAAACCTTAAGTGTACGTTTGAATTAATTAAAAATTAAGACTGTTATAAGTAATGAATATAAAGTTTATTTATTTGATCAAGATTAAAATAAGATGTGCTTTTATGAAATTCTAGAAACATTTATGAAGTTTTTGTTGATATGAGAAAGGAAAAGTTGATGTCATAAATTTTGTTTATAGCTAAGTATAACTATAACCTGTCTTTTATCTATAAAACAAGAAACATTTCTTTGTCACCTTATTAGGAGTGAAAAGCTACCAAAGTTGTTTATACTTGTGATAAAGATTGGACATTTTACATCTTTACATCTTTATATAAAATCATTATTTAATTCCAGATATACAGTGGCAGAAACAGATACTATCACACACACACACACACACACACACACACACACACACAAAGCAGTTATATAATTATTACTGCTAAATTGTATACCTTTTATTCATTCATTCACTCATTACAAGTACCCTTCCTGGCATTTATAACAAAACAAACTTTCTATTCTTCTAATGTTTTCCACTAAACGACAGAGTAAACTTTAGCCATAGTGAGTTAGACAAATGGATGTCATTCATGGAAATGACACAGTGCAGCTTAAACACATCTAAAACATATTTTACCATCTCACAAGATGATCCTGCTTGATATGTATTGGTCTGTTTCTACTATAATATTTTTCTGATTTATTATCATAAGAAGCCATTTTCAAGTTTCAAATTCCAGTTCTTGGAGAAAAAGGGCTTGGAATAAATAGCACAGTTGTTTTAAAGACATCAATTTGTATTTACATTCCTCCAGCGATACATTTTATGGATCACAAGGACTGAGATGAGCAAAAGGGGGAAAAAAGTGTGAAGTATTAAAATCAAACATTCTTACTGCTGAGTTTCAGGCAGAGCTTGAATTAAGAGGCAAGAGCTGCTCCATCAACTAAGTATCAAGTTAACATTAGTTTAGCACTGCTTCCTAGAAGCAGTATATTGGTTCTGATTGTTACCAGATACAGATGAAAAAGGAGCATGACTGAAATACCCAGGCAGGCAATCAGGAACCATGGCTGACCTCAGAAGAGAATCTAATGTTACTTTTTTTTTTCAATTGTTGCCACTCTGTTCACTATGATTATTAACTTAGAGCATCCTTCTTGAAACTCTTGTTTAAATGTTTAAGCAAGCAAAGATATTTGGCAATGGACTGAGTTTTTTAGCTTGGGACCCCAGAACAGGATTCCCCTAAATGGTCCCTGCAGGTGTGTGGGGATTAAAGTTTACAGTCAGCATAGCCAAAGGCACTGAAGTCTTGTCTCTAATGTTGAAATTTGCACAGCCTAGAAGCTCTCTTTGTTAACCCTGATAATGCTGGACTTTGGCTCCCAGGATCTCCCCTTTTTCCTTGTTAGGAAAAACTGTTGAGATGTGCAGCAAATCAGCTAAGTGCTTCATAATAAAAACAGGTTTAGATTCCTTTCAGCCAGGGTCCAGGCCTTGATACAGGACAGATATGGTATGCTCTGATGGATGACCCTTTCTGGTCCTTTCAGATCTTCTAGCAGCCTCCACTATCATCAGCCATGGTATTCTTCTAGATTGCCTTCAAGGATTGGAAATTAAAAAATTTCCACTCTTCCTTCAATGGTAAGAGGAGAAGAGAGGTCATTTCAGTGGTATTGGTTCTTATTCTCTTGCAGTCAGTCTCTTGTGGGGTACCACAGCCTCCCCCACTTTTTAGCCTTTAGATGAAGCCCCTGGAGCAGATTATTTAGCAGTTTCAAGTATTTGACAGAAAAGGCAGAAAATGAATGAAAAGTACATTCTGTTGGGATGCTGCTAATGCTATAATAGAAATGATTAGATACTGAGTTATAGCAAAAATCTCTCCTTGAGACCCAAAGGAATCAAATAGACAAAACTGATTTTACTAGAGGTTTTTCCATGCAAATGTGCCTTTGAATTAATCTTGATTTCTGACGATAGCCTGAATTAGTCCCTGCCATTTTCCTGGCAAGTACTTCCCTCCATGTCCCAAAAGTGCATTTTCAAGAGGCAACTGTACTTTCGTGTTTTTCTTTGAAGATGTTTCACTTTTCATCCAAGAAGCTTCTTCATCCCTCCATGAGATGCAGTTCCATTAAGGACTGCATATTGAGTGTGGCTGGTCATGAGTTATGAATCCATCTGGTGGTGATGCTGTCTAACCCACATTTTTATATCTTATCAAGCATTATGTTGTGGTCAACTTTACCAAATCCCTTTCTGAAGTCCAAGTAATTTATATCCACAAGATTTTGCTGGTCTACTAATTTTATTACCTTGCCAAAGAATGCAGCAAGATTTGTCTGGCATGATCTGTTTTTGACAAATCCATGTTAGTTGCTGCTTATAACTTTGTCTCTAGGTGTTCACAGATTTGTGGCTTATCTTTTCCAGAATCTTTCCAAGTATTGATGTCAGGCTGATAGGTCTGTAGTTTCCTGAATCCATTTCTTCCCCCTTTTTTTAAGATGGGAACTACATCAGCCCTTTTCCAGGCCTCTGGTAGTTCCCTGGTGCTCCAGGATCTTTGAAAGATATGGTTCAGTGCAGTAGTGGGTTCTAATCTGTTTTGCCACCGGTTCGCATCACGCACATGCTTTGTGCACAATCACCGCATGCTTGCTCACTTCACTCGCACACGGGCCAAACTTGTGCTTCACGCAAGCGCATTAGGAAAAAAAAACAGGTGAGGCACGGCAATCCACCCAGCCGTACCTTACAGTTGACCAAAAAATAAAAGAAATAAAGGTAGGTATAGTGCGTGGGCAGGGGGGATGGCCAAACTGACATTCATAGTGAACCGGTTCTGTCTCCTATGACTATTTCCACTACCGTCTTTCTGGAACCAGGGAGAACCGGTAGCAACCCACCAATGGTTCAGTGGTTCTGAGATCTCAACTGCCAATTCCTTCAGAACCTTGGGGTGTAATCCATCTGGTCCTGGTAATTTGAACTTGTCTAGAGTGGATAGATGTTCTCTTATAATTTTCTTCCTTATTTTGACTTGCATTCCTAATCTGCATTTTACAGTGTTTTGTTTTTTTTAATAGGTTGGTCTGTTTTTTCCTTTAGTGTAAAGATAGATGAGAAAAATGAGTTCAGCAGTTCTGCTTTCTTTCTGCTGCTCACCACCTTCTGCCATTTTCTCCCATTAATGGACAATCATTTCCTTTACTTGTTCTTATTTTTTTACACATTGAAAGAAGCTTTTTTTGTTGTTATTTTTGACTTTTGTGGCAAGCCTTAATTCATTTTAGGCCTTAGTTTTCCTGACTTAATCATTGCAAGTTCGGGCTTTTTGCTCATATTCTTCCTTAGTTATGTACCCTCTTTCCACTTTTTATACTTGCCTTTTTTATCTTTCAGTTTATCAGAGAGTTCTGGTTTCTTCTGAGATCTCTATTTTTCTTCTTCATTGGAATTGTGCTAGACTGAGCTTTTATAATATCACTTTTCAAAGTTTCCCAAGCTACTTGTTTTCCACCTGAGGATTGTCATCCATGGAATCCTTCCCAAACTCTTAAGTTTATTGAAATCAGCTCTTGAAATCCAAGACTTTACTTTGACTTTGTTCCATTGCTTGAGCTTACATAATGTTAAATTCCAATATTGCATAGTCACTCCCCCCATGGTTCCTGTTACTTCAATACTTTCTATCATTTCATCTCTGCTAGTGAGAATTAAGTCCTGTATGGCTGACCGTCTAGTTCCCTTCTCCACATTGCAGGAGATAAAGTTGTCTGCTAAGTTTGTCAGAAATTTGTTTGATCTTCCACTAGGTGCAGAGTTTGTCTCCTAGTTGATGTCAGGATAAAGCCCCCAATACTATTGGGATGTGCTTCCTACAGACCTTAATTAACTGACTAGCAAAAAATTCATCTGTTTCTTCTGTTTGGTTGGATGACTTGCAGTGTACACCTATGGCAATGTCATTCTTTTTTATATTGATCCAAATGAATTCAGGATAGTTTTCATCATTGTTCTGTTGTATTTCTGTATAGTCATTTCTTATATATAGCACAACTCCATCTCCTCTTTTATTAGGCCTGTTTCTTTTAAGCAATTTAAATCCCTCTAGCTGTATATTCTGGAAACAGATAAAACCTTTTAGTAGCCATTTTAGTAGCCATTTTAATTCTGGTCTATACTTTTTGCCACCTTTTTCATGCAATAAACCTTAACTACTGCTAGCCAACAGGTGCATATGAATAGGCCTGCCAAAAGCTCAGATAAAATTGGTTTCCTTTGCTATTACAATCAAGCAAGTGGAACAAGGGGAACCTTCAATATCCTATGGGAACTGAACAGGGGAAAGAAGCTTGCTATATAATCAAGAAAGCACATTGTGCCATCATTATCATCACTCTCTAGAGGTATGCATTTTATGAGTTACGTATGCAAGTTACAATGAAGGTCAATTTCTTAAAGATTCCAATCTATTGTAAGAACAAGAATAAAATATTAAGAAAATGTGGGAATGCAGAAGTGCAGTTTTGTTAAGGTAAATTATTCTGCGGCTGCATAGAGTTTAGCTGTAAGGTGAATTAACTGTTCAAGTCACAGCAAGTCTCATCACTTTATGCAATCCTAAGCATTATTTTGGAAAAGCAAATCTAGCTGAATTTAGTAAGACTGTAGGTTTTAGGATCAGGCTGCCAGACTTACCCAATGAGTCAGCAACAACAGAAAGTTTTTATTGATAACAAAATCCATCATTATAATAGCCAGTATGAGATAAGGAGAAAGGATTTGTCCATTCAGAGAATACACCCAATGGTACATTAATATAGCATGAAGTGCAGATGTGCATACAAATACCAAGAGATTCTTATCAGGAACAGCAAAGCAAAGATTATTTTGAATAGAAAGTTTTGATTTCACTGCAGCACTATTCCCTATGGTAGTAATTTACTCTCTCCTCTTGGAAGCATAATCCTAAATCATTCTCCTAAGTAATTCTCCCCCAAACATCTAAAAATATACTTACAATCATGCTGTCAATACACAAAAGCTCATCTCCCCTCATACCAACAGACAAAGCCATTATTTTTCTCCCTCTGGATTAGCCATCAGCTCCCCCATTTTTCTTTTACCTATACACACTCATCCATTTACAAATGCATGTCTACAGAGTTCCATTATCTATCACTCAAACCCATTGCTCCCATGTCTTCCAAAAGTAGCTCCCTAACAGAAACCCAGAACTAGTGTTTTCCTTTTCTTTCCCTTTCCTTCATTTGCTTCTTCACTTGCTTCTATTCCTTCTTCCCTTCATTAAAGAATAACCATAGGGGTGTGTGGAGCCCCAGGAACTTTCAGTGGGAAAAAAAACCTGACAATTTGCCGGTTCCCCACTTAATGAGGGCAGTGACAGCAATTCTTAAGTTCAAGCTCTAAAGAGTCAGATGACATCTTTGTAGGAATAGCAGTAGCAATAGCAGCAGCACTTAGACTTGTATATTGCTTCACAGTGTTATTCAGCCCTTTCTAAGCATTTTACAGAGTCAGCATAATGCCCCCAACAACCTGGATCCTCATTTTACTGACCTCAGAAGGATGGAAGGCTGAGTCAACCTTGAGCTGGTCAGGATTGAACTGCTGGCAGTCAGCAGAATTAATCTGCAATAGTACATTCTAACCACTGCACCACCATGGCTCTTCTTAGTAAGTCTTGCAGGACTGCAGTGATGCCCATGAGAAACTGTAGGATTATAGGCTGAATTTGGTGCCAGTTTTGGCTTAGTGAGTTGCTTTCCATCTCATGGAAATTGTGGCAATTTGCCTCCTAAATCCCAGTCATCTAAAAGCCATGTCTGACAGCATATAGAGTCTGGGAAGCAGATTGAGAAATGATGCTAGGTCTCTATATGTCAGCCTTTTGAAGTAGGCCTGGCCAAGAAACAAATTCCACTTTTGCAGAATCTTGAAAGCCCAACACAAGATTTTCTCTCTTCCCTCTTATACCAAAGCATCAAGTCCAGGCAATCTTAATTTTCTTCTGCTCCCTCCTCCCTTTCCGGGCACAAACAGGTGTTTCTATGATAGCTGTTAAATACCTTTTTCAAGGTAATCTCTATACTCTTCTATAGCAAAAATTACCAGTGCATATTTCCAACACATTCAGCAGCATCACTCCAAGCATCCTTAATCTACCTGCTAAATTAAGTATGCATACAGTGATGCAAAGTCTGTCATTCTGTATTTACTGCTATTGATATCCATCTGTCTTCTTTTAATGAGGTACCTAGAATTGGAACAGCTGGCTGAGCATGTATAAGTTCACCGTTCTGAAATCTGACCTTAGGCTTTCGTTACAGGATTGATTGTCTATTCATGGCTGATTGTTTATTTAACTTTCATACAGTAAATAAACTGCTTTGGGTCCAATAATTTGATTAGATCAGGAAGTTTCAGATTTTTGCAGGCCATGAATCTGTCAGCTAAAGATATTCTTTCCAGAAACCCTGGCCAACAGGTAAAGCTCTAATGATAGAAAATTGTGTTCATGTAAAGGGCATTTTCACTTGCCCTTAATCTTTTAAAGGAATTTTAGGGGATCCCCAGAACACTATTTCAAAAACCCAAAGCTACATGTCCAGCTAGGTCTTTGATAATTTAGGCTCACTCCTTTATGCAAAAAAAAAAAAAACCCAAACTTTGATACCTTCATCTTCTTGCAGCAGGTGGGAAACACAGATAGCCATCAGTTGAAATTTCTTCTGTGAAAATGCCCATTTCTTTTTAAAGTGCTCAGTCCAGCTAGCAGTGTCGTCTCTGTTGTGCCCCAGGCAGTCTGTTCTTCAATATTTTTTACCCCCATTCCCTGCAAAAGGTTACACAACTTGCTGCTCTTTCCATGTGGCTTTTTTTAAAAACCCTAAGATGTCCTAGAAAGATTTCTTGCCTGTCCTTATTGATTTGTTCCATCGGTCATCTATAGCATTACACAGCTGCCACTATCTGTGTTCCATTTTATCCATTTCTAATTGCAACTGTCTCAAGCTTAATTTAATGGCTTCAGCTAAATCTTTTCTCCAGAAACACAATAATTTTGTGAATATGGAGTGTGCCTGTTTAATATAGGACAACTGAGTTTCTACTGAGGCACAAAATTTTCAGGGGACTATATTGTTCTTTTTTTTCTTTCATAATATTCCCGAAAATAGTGGAACATTCCAACAATTTTCCCCATCCCTACTTAGCAGAGTATAATTTTTGCATATATAAAAATCATGTGTATTTTAACTGACTGTAAATTCTCATTTTTACAATGATTTCAAATAAAACAAGATGGCAAATACATTGAGCTAATATGGCTGAGATAAATCTATGATTTATTCCTGTCTTTGATTCAAGTCAGTGGTGGATTGCTCCCAGATTGCACCGGTTCTATAGAACCAGTATTAAAACCAGTGGGAGGCTTCGCCCACCGATCCAGACGTCATAAAAATTGCGCAAAAGAGCGCGTGCATGAGTGAGCGAAGCAAGCGCGCAAACGTGGCTCCGCTACAAACCGGTAGTAAAGGTAAGTAGAACCCACCCCTGGTTCAAGTATCAGATAGAAATAATGCAACTGTACTCAACTGTTAAAATATATACTTTTGCAGTAAAATGTAATGTAAAAATGTAAAAAGATTTTATATAGTAGGCAGCCATTTATTTTATGGAAGTAGGAACCACTTTTGATGACTGTTCTATTTCTGGAAGCCTTTTTCACTGAAATATTTCTCTTAAGGAAGGGGTTGCTTGCATGTGATACAAATTCCATCTTTCATGCACTGGGAATTTAGTTTTGATGTCATAGATTTCAGGAAAAGATTCCCCCCCCTCTTTACTTTCTCCTGATGTAAAAGAATCAGAGTCTACAAAAAAATAAAGCATCTTGCTGCTAGGGGAGCAGTGTATTAAAGAAACTACTCTAATCATGAGCAAGAGCGAGACAGTTTCCAACAATTTGAATGTAAAGTAGGGTTTATGCAAGTAGGGAAGTTTTCATTCTCATTTGGAAAGAACCCAGCTGCTTTCATAATAATGCTGCAAGAATTGAAAGCAGAAGCTTTATTTTAGTATGTGAGGTGCCCATTCCAACTAGAACATTTTTCGAGAGTCCCTTTTCAATACGTTTAAGAATCCATTAGAAAGAAACATTAGTTATGCATTAAAATTTTGTTATTATTCATATGAAATATAATAGTGGTATGAATGCATTTTTTTAAATGACACATAACGGTATATGAAATAACAATAATGTGCTACCAAAATTAAAGCTTACAAAAGAAAAAAAATTGTAGAAATTTATACCATAAACAAAACAAGTGAAATATTTTGATTGGATTAATCTTCTTCTTTCTTGAATTAACTTCTTTCTTGAATTAAAAAGGATTCATTCAACTGTAGAAGAAAAACACATACCAGCAACCTACTCAATAAATCAAATGCAAATTCATCCTTCCAATACTAACCATATATCTTACAACTATAGTATGATCAAAGCTTTTGAGTGCATCTCTATATTATAGCTGCATGTCTATATATCTTGAGAATGAAGATATTGCTAAAAATGAACTAAGCATGTTCTGACTCAGTCAGTTGTCTTCAGGGAGAAAAACGGAATGCATTCTGTGTGGAATGTATACAGAAGAATTACCACTATATGGCCCTGAATACTTAAGATACAGGATATTCATGTTGCTATCATCAAATTATAAGCACTGTGCTGATCCCAAAGAATGGTCATTTATTCTGTAAAAGTAAGCATTCTTTTAGAAAAGGTACTATAGAGCCCTGGTGGCACAGTGGTTAGAATGCAGTACTGCAGGCTACTTCTGCTGACCGCCTGCAATTTGGAAGTTCGAATCTCACTAGGCTCAAAGTTAACTCAGCCTTCCATCTTTCCGAGGTTGGTAAAATGAGGGCCGATTGTTGGGGGCAATATTGACTCTGTAAATCCTTAGAGAGGGCTGTAAAGCACTATATATAAGTCTAAGTGCTTTGCTATTGTTCCCTTACATCAGGGATCTCCAACTTCCAACCCATAACCCTTCAAAGTCAATATGAAGAAACAAAAGAAAAGAAGTCATCCATATCGCTGCTCATTTGAGGGTGTCATTCTACCCTCTGCTGTTTATATAAAGCCTCTAGGACAGTTTAGAGTGCAATACAATCATTAGGCTGATGTTACCGAGACATGTATGTTCATTCTGGCCTGAGCCAGTTGTAATGGAAAGACTAGCCTAGTATCTGGGTCTATTAGGGTTTGGATGGGAACAAACAATGGACAAACAATGATTCCATCTTTCCAGAACTGACTCTGATCAGGTATCTAACCATCCTGAACTGCACAGCCTCTACACAAGGAATTAAAATTTCCATAACATCTCTCCTTCTGCATGGGTAGCATTATAAATTTAGGTATTATCAGCGTATTGGCCACCCAGAATCAAAAGAGTCAGGTGGCATACAAGTTTAATACATTTTAATTGGTCACATGGTCAGCCAGATGTTTAGTCTAAATTTATCACTTTATTGAGTCTTTCCCTAGGACCTGGGACATTATTACGATTGGTCGCACAGTCAGCCAGATATCCAGCCTAAATCTGGATTTGTATCCACCTATTGTTGTAGGATATAAGCTGTTCTATGCAAAACTGCCTTTTGCAACTGACTGATGGTGATTTTGTTTATGCTGATGGTGTTCAAGAGGTGCTCCAGAAGTTTTAAAATTGCTCCAAAGGTGTCTATTAGCATTGGTACTACCTTTGCTTTCTTTTTGTCACAGTTGTTCTACTTCTATTTATAGGTCTTTGTATTTTGTGATTTTCTCCAGTTCTATTCTGCTGTCTCTAGGTACAGCAACACCACTGTTGAATTACTTATCAACCATTTTTAAGTCTGCTATGTGGCAGATAATTTTTCTGCTTGAAATTATTATTATGATTCTTCACCCCAAACAGACAGATATTGTAACCTCTCCCAGTGTCTTCATAGAAATGTTAAATGATAAAGGGGTTCAGCCCTGCAATCTAGCAGGATCACCCACTAGATTGACTGCTTCTCCATCACTACCTGTTCCTACTGAAGTAGGAACCAAATTACTGCAGATTGGTGCTTCCAACTTGCAACTCTTGCAATAAGATATTTATAATATGTTTATCATTACTGGCAGGTTAATAAGATCTAAAAGAACCTGCACTATGGTCATTCTCAAAGTCTTAGCACAGGTCATCCACCAGCAAAATGAATCTCTTTCCATCTCATGTCTGGATCTGAATCCTAATTACAAAGTATCTAGATAATCCGCTTCCTCTAAAGCAGGGTGAAATGCTTCCAGTTCAGTCTGGTTTGCCCGAACCGATAGTAAAAAAGGCTACTGGCTCGCCCAAATAGATACTAAAAAAATTGCATTTAAAAGGTAAAAAAAAGGCTCTGACAATCACAAGCCACAGCTGTTCAAGCAATTTGTTTAAAAAAGTATATTATCAAATATGAAATAGTACCTGAGACACTGTACTGCTATTTAAGAAACAAAAGTGGGAAAACATTTCTAATGTCATAAATGGGTAACCAATTAATAAAACCTGACAAAATTGATCTGTATTTAAAATATTCAATTGCTTTGCAACTAGGAATTGAATGAATTAGTATCTGACAACAGGGAGTCCCTCTGATCATTTTTAGAGACCTACTTAAGAATTGTGCATCTTAAGATATACATGCTTCTAGCTAGGATTTCTGCACTGGGAGTAATCCAGTTGAAATAAAATAAGACCAATAGAGAAGACTAGCTTGTGACAGTGGACTTTAATAGAATGTTATAACTATATTTAACTACCTATCACCTCCTTTTCTATCTCAGAAATTGTTCAAAGAAATACACATACACCAAAAAAAAATTGATTTACTGTAACTGAGCATTAAAAGGAAAGAAAGGAAATAGGAATCTCTGCACATCTATTTCAGGAGTTCTGTCTGATCATGGTACTGTCAGACTTGACTGATTTGTATTTTAAACTTGGGTCTTTCAAACAAGAATCTAAAAAGACATCTGTGCTTTTTTTAAAAAAAAATCTGCACAAGCAAGTGACCTATTTTTTATTCATAGTGATATACTTAAAATTCATGGCCACACACAAATGTAAATCAGACATAAATCAGGAAGGATGAAATGTGTTAGGAACAAAGAAGGGGCAGAAAGACAGGTCTGAGGAGCATAGGAGTTTCAGGTAAAGCATTCAGATTTACATCAAAAGAATTAAAAATGGGATATTCTGTCACCGAATTGATAATAAAAACAGGAATTTGGTTCTGCCGTCTAATTAAATTTGTTAGATGTAGAGTTAGTGGGAAAGAAACATCAATGAAGTAAATGATAAGAAATTCAGTTCTTTAACATTGCAATAGTTCAAAAAAAAAGGAGTATAATTCTTCTGGGTAAGGAAACAATACTGTGGATACACCCATTCCAACAGAAATGTTAATACAGGAGATAACTGAAAAACAATTTGTTTAATACTGCAATTAAGATGGATTGAATTTATACATTTCTTGCTTCAACCATTTTCTATCAGTTTATAACAGAATAATAAAATCAGTGCATTATAAAGCCATACAATCAGAATTGGAAAAGATCTTTTAAATCATCTAACCTCTTGCCCAGTGCAGTATCTACTCTAAAAGCTGACCATCCATCTTCTGTTTGAAAATCTCTAGCAAAAGTGCTTTATCCAGAAAGCAACTGGATTTTTTGGGTTTTTCCTTGAAAACATTTCACTTCTCATCCAAGAAGCTTCTTCACTTCTAACCAGGGGTGAAATCCAACAGGTTCTGACAGGTTCTGGAGAATCGGTAGTGGAAATTTTGAGTAGTTCAGAGAACCGGCAAATACCTCCTCTGGCTGGTCCCAGAGTGGGTGGATATGGCAATTTTGCAATATCCTTCCCCCAGGAGTGGGGAGGGAATGGGGATTTTGCAGTATCCCTGGAGTGGGGTGGGAATGGAGATTTTGCAGTATCCTTCCCCCGCCATGCCCATCAAGCCATGCCCACGCTGGTACTGGTAATAAAAAAATTTGGATTTCACCACTGGTTCTAACTGACTGGTGGGGAATGGAAGGATTTATATTCTGTACAGTCTCCGGGTTGTTAGCTCTCTGAGAGTTATTGTGGCCTTTTGGGGGTTTATCTGTACCTACCGGGTCACCAGAATCTCATGAAAATGGTGTGGAACCTACCTGGGACTGTGAAAGGACCATGTTGTAGACAGGAGATAGGTGATGTCATATCCCTCCCCCTCTGTTGAGGAAGGGCTGTTCAATTTTTAAAAATTGAAGGTGTCTTGGGCTCTGATGCATTTAAAAATAAGTTTACTTTCGTCACAACCCTTTAGATATTTTGAACTCCGCTAGTTCTTCAGTTCTGAAACTTTTCTGATAGCAGTTCTGCAGTCATCTCAGTTAATGTCTTCAGTACTCTAGGGTGTAACTCCAGGAAGTCTTTTGTTAAACTCTGTTGAATTACAGCACACCATATAATAGGTGTGCTGGCATTGAAATGTTTGAATTCCTCCACCATACAGTATAAGAAGATTCTACAGAAACTGTTTTCTCTCCCTCTCTTTTTTTTTAACCCAAAAAACCCTTCCAAAGGCTAAGTGAGGTTTGGATGTGAGACTAGTATAGAATACAGGTAGTCCTTGACTTATAAGCATTCATTAGGTGAGTTTTCAATTTTACAATGTCACGAAAAAAATGACCAGTTTTTATACTTATGATAGTTGTAACATCACCATGGTCACATGCTCAAAATTGGCAACTGAAAAGTATTTATGACAGTTGGACTTTCCTGGGATCATGGGATCATCAGCCTTCCCAGCTGGCTTCCAACAAGCAAAGTCAATTGGGGGAAGCCAGGTTTGCTTAACCACCACATAATTCACTTAACAATTGCAGTGATTTTCTTAACAACTGTAGCAAAAAGGTCATAAAATGGGGCGAAACCCGCTTATCAATTGCCTTGCTTAACAATGGAAATTTTGGGCTCAATTGTAGTCATAGGTTGAAGATTACCTGTATTAGGTTGCAGGCTAGACTTAACAGTAAAAGAAATAGAAGACAGCAATGGGAATTTTTTTTTTTAATCTCTCTGCCAACAAACTAGATAGGCATGTCAATATTATTACCAGGAGTCAAGCTTCATTGAGCTGGGACATTTTTATCTCTCATTGGACCAGAACATGAAGCTGAATTAATTTTTCTTTATTGCTTCATGCACACTTAGACTACATTACAAAATTTATCCCCAACATATGCAGAAGAGACTTGAAAAGTTCTCATCATTTCAGTCCTAATAATTTAAAATCTGTTATCAAAACATTTCTTTCTGTATATAATCCTTTGATTTTGCATGAATGTTTATATTTTACCCCCTTTTTTCTTATATCTTATTACAAGTCAAAATAAAGCTCTATGAAGCTCGTTTTTCTGTATTCTACAAAGGGTAGCAGTAGTAGCATATCACAATGACTTAAATAAGAATACAAAATGTTTCATAAATACGTTACTGATCTATACTGAGAGACATTAACTCTCATAGAATCTCAAATATAAGCAGGAGAAGGGTGATAGGGTTAAAGATCATGCTGTTAATTACTGTTGTAACTCAGATTTTATTACCAAGAGTTTGATGAAAAAAAGTGATATCAGGATGGAGCTTCTCAGAAAAGTAATATTAATTTGTTATAGATATTGCAGAAAAGAAAGTAATAGCTTATTGTACCTTGCAGGCCAATATATATTAGTCTTTTTAAATAACATTAGAGAATTATAACCCAAAATTTACAGAGTGAAACCAAAAAAATCAGACCAAAAAAATTTGATACTGAGGATAGAGTTTGATAGTCATGCTGACATATTTTTTTCTCTCATCTGCATGCTACCTTCATTGCAATCCCTATTATGATTCACTAATAAGAATGACAAATGGTGTTGCCTTCATTGTTTTATACAAAACAAATTAAAAAAAGCAATCAGAAGAATTTCCTGGCTTCTTTTCCATGTCCCAATAAGTATCATCTATTGGCCATAAAGATATTTCCGATGACTCCTAAAAAATGCAGGGTGGAGTAATAATCAATTAAGTGAGTGCTTTAAACAGCTGGTTTAGCCAATTGTCATTTTGCCTAACCAACAGGATTGAGGTGCTGAGTTTACCTCAGTAACTTGTTTGTTTCTGCACATTTCTGAAAAAGCATTGAACATGTGTTCAAAAATATAACAGATTACAGGTCTCAGAATGAAGAAAGGGCCTGGAGTGAAGTGGAAGGAAACAATGGGCAATTAGCAAACTACATGTTCAACTAGTGTTGCAAAAGAATGGCAATTTGCCTACAGTGAGTGGCTGTGGCTAGCAACACCTATAGGGTAAACAAAATAGCATCCCCAGAAAAGTAACAAAAACAGTATTCAGATGAGAATGCAAAGCCTTTTATGAGTAGGAGTAGTGGAAAACTGAAATGCACCCACTGATAACAAAACAAGCAAAGCATAGTTGGCAGAGCCTTGCATTTTTTCCCATTTAAATCAACCATCTGTGCAGCACAAAACAGTGTCTGTGCTTTTTAATTACCAACCCTGTTAGTTTTTCAACTTTCTCCTAAGATTTCAAGAGTCTGGAAAAGAAGTTGTCCTTGTCCTCTTTCTTTTTTGTGAAATTTTGTGAAATTCTTCCAATGAGTCCTTTTATCCAGTTAAAAGTCTAGGCTCTAGATGATATTGCATTTGTAATATTATTTGTGGGTACAAATAGACTGGATGGTTTATATCCACTGCATTGCTCTTGACCAGTCTTGCCTTCCTTTGTTTAAGTTTCTGTTGAAATAAATCCTCCTTAAAGAATTAAAGTAGTCAATACAATTATTGACTAAAAGGTGATTCATACATTAGCTAGGTGTTCAGGGGCAGCAACCCTACTGTTTTCCTTTTCAGGGGTCCAGAGAAGATTTAGGCAGTTCGAAATAGGCAAACCTGGGCTTCCATCTTCATTGTAAGAAAGATGATTTTTAGACTTAAACCAATTTTCCTTATATATTCAAAGCCTTTTGCTGTGATAATTTCAGAGCTGAAAAACAAAAATTCTGTATTCTTACAGTAGAAGAATCCTATCCTCTTACAAATAGGCCATCTTTCAAACCTTTCAATATGTTTTTTCCCCAAGCATCTCTTTGTTCAAGGTATTTTATTTTAAAAAGTAAAAGTATCCAAAGATCTAACCTTATTTTCACCAAAAATGTGCTTCACAATAGCATTACATTGAATGCAATACTGAAAAACAACGGCTTACTATGAAAGAGTAAAATTTGCTATATATGTTCAGCTAGTATGTACAATATAAAAGTGCCACTCAAACTGAGAAATAAACATTTTAAAATAGCTACAGCAATTCTGAATTTCCAAAAACAAAACAATTGACAATTCTCCAAAAAAACATGGTTATTCTAATTCTTTTCTATGAAGAGATTTTTATTTGTGTTGTACAAATACTGCATACAAATGATTTCAAGATAAAGCAACCAACGGAGCAAGAAAAGAATTTTGAAGCGTAATTTTAAAGAGATAAACACCCAATAGAAAATCGATTTTTGAACAAAACTACTTGGAAATTCCAAATAACTAGATCTGGTTAAAGGATTGGAAAGAAATAAAGAGATCCTTTTTTTCCCTTTCTTTTTTAAATTTCAAGGAAAACAAAGAGAATGGATAATAAGACCTAAAATACAAATGGTGTATAGCTAAAAGGAAAAAAAAGGAAAAAAGAAGTGAGAAGAATTATTTGAATTTGGACTGGACTTTAAAACTGATTTGATACTTTGAAAATTAAAAAGAAAAAGATAAGTTAAGTAGGATTTTTGATGTAATTGAAACAAAATGGATATTTGTTAAACAATAGGAAATTGTGGATAGCAGAGAGACACCTTCTGGAGTAAAAAGGAATATTACAACTTGTTTTTTTGTTCTGGAAAATTGTGAACTTTATAGATAAAAACCGTGAGAACTTGTGAGGGAGGATTTCTTTGTCTGCAAGAGGCTTAACTTTGGGGGAAAAGGGGGAATACAACGGAAGCTTTATAATTGGAATAATATTAAACTAAAAAGAATAAAATGGCGTAGGAATTAGAGAAAGGATTAAATCGATGTATTTGACTTGGACAATGGAAATAAGAAAAATAATTATAATGTTGCACAGAGGACAAAAATTTGAGGACATAAAAGCTGAAATGGACTACATGCTAGCAGACAAGAAAATGAAGATGGAGAAACAAGACATAGATGCTAAAAATGAAGATAAAGACAATGTGATTATATATGAATAAGTAATTGAACATGTGGTTAGTAATAATAAAAAGGTGGTTATGAGAGACTATATTGAGACTAACAATAATATAAAATTGACTACACTGGGATTAATAGAGGAATGACAAAAGAAAAAAGGTTGGAAAATATTAGGGAATATAGGGTAAAATAGAAGAGTCCAGGACTTTGATTTATAAAATGATTATATTGAGATCAACAATGGTAATAGAAATAGGAGAAGAATATGTTACAGATATTTAGAACTGAAATATGGTTTGAAGCTAAAATATATTGGAATGTTATGTTAAAAGAAAATTGACACAATGGCTCAATCTTTATTAAGATGTTAGATGGTATTATTTGAAATTGATGGCTATAATAATTGGGATATTGTTTAAATACCTATAACAATGGTAATCATTTGAATATTTTAATGATACATCTATAAGCAAAAAAAGAAAAGAAAACTGAAATGATATAAGATTATGATTTGCAAATAAGAATTACTCAATTGCTTTTTATATAAAAGGTATTGTTTAAATAGATAGAATTTAGGGAAATAACTGGGAATTGTATTATATAGTACTATATAGTACTGTATTATATAGTTTTAGAAATGGAAATAAGACTTTGAAATATAAAAACATTTGAACTGTATTGTTAATAGTGAGGATTTAGGATAAAAATTGTGAAATGTACTATGAGGTATTATTTGAATTAAGATTTAAGGTGGATTAATAGAAGGGTAATAGTTGATCAAGTTAATAGGAGTAAACTTAACATAAAATGGCAATAGTTGAGATATGTGATTTAAGATTAAGAAATAAGTGTTATGGCAAAAATAGAATATATAAAATTTTGTTAAAGAGTCTAGATGCCAAAAAATTGAACAAATTTATGACCGGATCAATGCTCTGTTCCAAAAAGATGTATTTTATGTTTATTTGTATGTTTCAAATAATAATAATAATAATAATAATAATAATAATAATAATAATAACAACAACAACAACAACAACAACAACAATAATTTTGCAAAAAAAAAATGATAAAATAGCCAAGAAGGTTCTTGTCAATTCAATACAGTACTTCAGAATCAATGTTTCAGCTTCCTAACCAGAATCAGGCAGAAAATATGGTTAAGCTGTTTGCTTTATAATTTTGTGAATGTATGTCATAGTGTGTGTGTGTGTGTGTGTGTGTGTGTGTGTGTGTGTATGTGTGTGTACACATGCATTCACATGCATGGAAGGAAAACAATCTACTAGTAGAAAAAACAATTACTACCAACCTGCCTTCCATTGAGGACCTGTATACTTTTTGACACAAGTCAAAAAGAGGGCTGTGGAAATATTTACAGACCCCTCACATCCTGGACATAAACTGCTTCAACTCTTACCCTCAAAACGATGCTATAGAGCACTACACACCATTACAACTAGATACAAGAACAGTTTTTTTCCCGAATGCCATCACTCTGCTAAACAAATAATTCCCTTAACACTATCAAACTAGTTACTAAGTCTGCATTACTATTAATCTTCTCCTTTTTCCTATCACTCATCTCCTCCCACTTATGACTGTATGACCATAACCTTGTTGCTGGTATCCTTAAGATTTATATTGACTGTTTCTCTATGGCTATCACTAAGTATTGTACCTTATGATTCTTGATGAACGTATCTTTTCTTTTATGTACACTGACAGCATATGCACCAAAAAAAATTCCTAATGTGTCCAGTCACACTTGGCAAATAAAAAATTATATTCTATTCTATCTACAGTGAAAACTAAAAAAGACAGAAAAAACAAAAATGGCCTTACAATCTTGTACAGAACAGATATAAGTACAATTATAAATTGACCATCTTTCTAAACTGTAAAATACTCTGTTCTTCCTATATCCTATTAAATCATCAAAACCATAATTTTTATTTTTGCAGATAAAGTTCATTTTTTTTTCTTTTTTGCAGAAAAAGTCCATTTTTTTTCTTTTTTGCAGAAAAAGTTCATAGGAAGGTTTCCAGGCACCAATAAATTCAGATACTTATCTTTTCTCTAATCAAACTATCTGTCATTTTTAACTATTGTACCTATTACCGAATCTTTCCATCTTTGCGTATACAATAATCTCACTACAGTTATCACATATAAAAACAAAGTTCCATAACTTTTTATCCATCAGTCCCAGGAGGAAAAGTTCTGGTTTCAGTTGAACAGTAATCTTTAAAATCCTCTGAATCATTGTGTGTGTGTGGGGGGGGGGGTGTATTTGAACCCAAAATTTTCTAGCTTTTTTGCACATCCACCGAGTATTATAAAATGACCTTTTTTGTTGTTCACATTTCCAACATAAATTTTAAGTATTTTTATACATTTTTCTGGTGTCATATACAAATGGTACGTCATTTTATAAAAATACGCTTTAAGATTGTATTAACCACACTTCCAAACACATTTTTCCCTCTGTTCCTTCTGCATAAATGTATTTCATAATCTTTAAACGTCTACCTAAAATATATACAAACAGACAAAGTCACACAGATGCTGTCAGGCGTGAAAGATCAGGTTCACACCCGAAAGTCCAATTAAACTGATTTATTGATAATCATGTCTATGCATAGAGATGTTCTCAACTAATGATTACCACCTGCTTAGGGTTAGATATGGGTCAATGGAATTCAAGGGAAGTTGGATTTAGTTCACTTGTGGCTATGTAGAGATTCTAGGCTGATCCCTCTTTTAACTCTGCCACTCCTTTTATAGACACAGAGTATATATGATCAAGGCTATCATCGGCTTATGAATATTTGATACTGTACATGAAAATACTGAAAGCTGAGACGTAATTTCCAGGTTTAATTGAGTCTTGTGATTTTCTTTATTTGTAACATAATTATTGGTTTCACTAACACTGTTTTGACAGTACTGTTTGACACCATTGTTGTTGTTTTCAGTCTTGACTGACCAGATCAGCATAAGTCTCACTTATAAAGTATATGAAAGGAAAACAATGAAGAGTCTTCTAGAAAATTTGCAGTCTGGTTCACAAAAGCCAAGATTTATTATGCAGCTGGAGCTAATGCTGTTTACATGAATGAAATCTGATTATCCTCACATTTTGGCATGGTCATTTTTGGCTTTTGTAATCCCTTTAGTAAATACCATGTGGAGTTTAATAAGATGTATAATTGCTATGTTTCACCTAGTTTGACCTACTGTTCCATTAGAAATCCCCCGGAAATAATATAGTGGTAAAGAAATTTCCTCTTAAACAAAGGACAAACATCCAAGTCTCAGCCTACTTCACACCATATGCAGCACATATGTTTTTTGCTTGTTCACTGCAAGAAAAACACAGATGTGTTCGAGTTTTGTCAGCAAAAAAACTGATGCAATTCAGCATGGCTCATCTACGTGAGCAACCATTGCTGAATGAGAAGCAATATGCTTTTAATTCCTCTCTCTGCTATTTGTTTATTTTTCTCTCGTTGCTTTATTTCTTCATTTCTTGTTGCATGACTCATTAGCTGAAGTCTTTTACTGAGCAGAATGTTACTTGGTTCTGCTTCAGCATATACTCCCTTGGATCCTAAGATGGTGAAGCTGAAAATACAGGTTGTCCTCAACTTGCAACCACAACTGAGCCCAAAATTTGTGTTGCTAAGTCAGAAATTTGTTAAGTGAGTTTTGCCCCCATTTTATGACTTTCCTCGCCACATTTGTTAAATGAATCACTGCAGTTCTTAGATTAGTAACCTGGTTGTTAAATGAATCTAGTTTTCCCATCGGCTTTATTTTTTTAATTTTTTTTATTTTATTTGGCTTATATGCCACCCTATTTTCCAATGGACTCAGGGCAGCTCACAATAATAAAATACACAAGCCACAATAAAAGTTAAAATCTAAAAACCTAATAAAATTTAAAATTTAACCCTAAAAACCCCATCAGTCCAGGTCGAAGAACTGAAATAGCCAAGTTTTTAATTTGCAGCGGAAGGTGCGAAGGTCAGGCGCCAACCGAAGCTCCAAGGGGAGTTGATTCCTGAGGGTGGGCACTCCTACAGAGAAGGCTCTACGCCTGGGGGCCATCAGCCCACACTGTCTAGCCGACGGCACCCTGAGCACCCTCTCTATGGGCACGAACCGGGCGATGGGATGTCGTTGCTGGCTTTGGTTGTCAGAAGGTCAGAAAAGGTTATCGCTGTAACCGTCATAAATGTGAATCAGTTTTTCCGAATGTAAATCACTTGACCATGGGGATACCGTAATGGTCATAAGTCACTTTTTTCAATGCTGTTGTAACTTTGAGCAGTCACTAAATGAACTGTTTTAAGTCGAGGACTACCTGTACAGTTCCATTCATGGCAGGCACCCACACTCCAGCTTTATCAATTTCATCGCCACCATCAGGTCTCATTGACTGTTAAAAGTTGCTTTAAAAGCTCTTTACCTTATGGTACTTCTCTTTCCAAAAGCCAAATAATTTTTGATGATAGTACTTGTTTTCTTTGAAGCTGAAAGTTTTCTTTGAAGCCTGCCAAACAATCCTATTTTGTGATGGTAGTGGTGTGGGGTAGGTTCTAGAAGCCAATATTCATGTTGTACTTTAAGGACAGAAAGGGTGACCTATATAGGTTCTATATAGCAAATCGATGAAATGCACAAAACTTTGAGAAGGAGCAAAAACTTGTTGAAAATAAGCCAATGTTCTAATATGGCGGACACATAAAATGAACTTCTTTGTGATAACATGCAATGACTGTATTAGAATCAATCTCACTTTTGTGGACAAAGCATTATAGCTGGGAAATGAATCTATTCAACTTTACTGCTACAAACCTCATACTATTGTAATAAGGCTTGTGAAAGAGCAAGGCATTAAATACAGAAAAGTCTGTCATGACATTTGGTTGACTGAGGCAATGCTAGGCCTCATTTAATGAAACATGATCAAAGTGTCCATTAAAATGGACTAAGCCATGTCCATAATTTAATCAGCAGGAATATACATTGATCCAGACTGATTTTTTAAAATTGAAAATCTCTTTTAACCGTGTCATCATGCACTTTTCTACACTACTCTTCATGGAAAAAACTATTTCTGCAGTGATGATAAAGGGAGATATGGAAATTGTTACAATCCATAGTAAGAAGGGATATTCCTTCCTTTGTAAAATAGCCCATAAACTATTGGGAGTCGGCTGTATGCCAGTAAAGTACTATTGTGAGTAGGCTGTACAGAGGTAAAGCAAAAACAGAAAAAAAGCACCTAATGCAACATAAGGGACGCAGAATATTTTCGAACTGCAATGGGAAAACTAGAGATTGAACTTGTGGAGATCCAATTTAGAATGGGAGGAAGGTCATCCATTCCTGCTTTCAAAAATTGCTACTGTCCCATTCTGGTAAGTGGTTAATTACGCAGTGCAAATAAGCTCTCAGGCTCCCATGACTGATCCACCTATGAAGTTCTGATAACATTCAGCAGCAAAGATATGCAAAAATTCAGAAAATGGGAAACTGGCAAATCAATTTTCATAGAACATGATGCCTGTTTAAATTAGGCTGCAGAATAAAAAAGCAAAGCCAATGATTTAGACCTGCTGTCTATTGTAACTCTAGGTGCTATTTACTAGAGTAACAGACAATAGCCTTGGAAGGGCAACACAGTTTATTCTTGCAAGAAAAGTTAATGTGTTCCTTGAATAAGTTCATCTCCCATGTGATCCTTTGCTTTTCATAAGTTCTTTTTAGCTTTTTCCAAGCTCTCATTCCCTCTAGTAATCTGCAGTTGCTAGAATTTCATTTTGCTTTTAATACCAATCCTCACAGAGAATCACACACCCTGCAGCTTTATTCATGTGACATAGCTCTGAAAATAATGAAAGGAATCTATTTTTTATTACCTATATTGATTGTCAGTAACCGAAGATGCTTGCCAAGTATATGTTGTTCCTGGTGAAAACTTTCCCCCTACAGATAATTTAGGAAGATCATTCAGAGGAGCACCCGGCAGCTAGCAGATTCTACTTGTAGAGAAGAGTAACACAATCCTGCAACGTTCATTTAAAAAAATAAAGCAGAAGTTATACATGGATATGACTCGAAGCTTCCAACCATCCTATTATTTTGTTATTGTGATTATGTCCCTAGTACATTGATAGATAAGCCTGAGAGTAAAAGACTTAGGCTCAGCATCATGTTTCTATTCTTGTATTACCCATCATAGTTGGAATGCAATAAGTTTAAACTTGAACTCACTTGTTTTAAGCGTGTTTGACAAGTCCAGACTTTTAAATCATCTTTCATCTTAATATGCATGTGTATGTCCTTTCATGGGTCAGTATATCTAGCAATGTATATGTAAAAGATCTCACTTGTTTCTGATATTCTAGGCAGTGCCCAATCATGTATATTCTTACTTAATAGACAATTGCTTTGTTTGCAATTTGTATTAGGCGATGGACTGTTTAGTCATAGTTTAATGAATAAACCCCCACTAGCTAGGTTTGCTCAAGATGCTAACTCATAAACCATGTTCATAAACCGCAATGATTAGATATCCAGAAAATGCTTCGAATTAAGCCAAAATCTATGAGTCTATAGATTAGCTTAGGCTTTATCGTATGTTTAATCAGTACCTTTTAATACTTTTTTTAATCAGGTGATTGTAGGATTAAAATGCATCCACTCTAAAATTCTGTATTTGTTTGCTGTAAAAGAAGCTAATATGCATGTACTTGAATGTTCAGAAATACTGGTTTAAAAAAAACAACCCAAAATTCAGGAAGCAAAAAAATCAATCTTCTTTCTCAACTTTATTTTTTTCTAATAATAAAAATGAAAGCTAGATCACACTTAAAGTCTGATATCCATCAAGACTACTGAAATTAAAATACTGGCTCACTAGAATTGTAATCTGAACACTGTCAGGAAGGTATCTGATTGCCAAAAGATGCTGTGGAAATAAAAAAAAACTACACCATGGTTTCTTCTTTCTATGGTGGCTCCCTTCCTCTGGAACTTCATCCCTCTAGAAATTAGACTGACCCTCACTCTGATACTCTTTCAAAAGGCCCTGAAGACATCAATCTGCCAACAGGCCTGGGGAACTAAGATTGGGATGGAGCCCAATAAATGGCTGGTATCAGTGGTGGGATTCAAAATTTTTTACTACCGGTTCTGGGGGTGTGGCTTGGTGGGCATGGCATGGTTTGGTGGGCGTGGCAGGGGAAGGATACTGTAAAATCTCCATTCCCTCCCCACTCCAGGGGAAGGTTACTGCAAAATCCCCATTTCCTCCCGATCAACTGGGACTCAGGAGGCAGAGAATAGATGGGGGTGGCGCCAGTCAGAGGTGGTATTTACCGGTTCTCTGAACTACTCAAAAGTTCTGCTACCAGTTCTCCAGAACTGGTGAGAACCTGCTAAATACCATCTCTGGCTGGTATGAGTGTATGTCTTTGCCTGGGTAGCTGGCTGGGTGGGTGAGTATTATTTTATCATTTTTATTTTTTATTTCTTCTATATTGTGTTTTTATTTCTTGTAAACCACCTTGAGTCACCTTGAGCAAGTAGGCAACAATATAAATTTTCCAGATAAATAAGTAAAATAATGCATAATCCTCATCGCAAAATAGCATTTCCAGCCCAACGTTTTGCAAGTTCTTTCCTGTATAGTAGATGGACATTTTCTGCCAGCCAACTCTTAAGTGGGGAAAGAAAACAGAAGAAATCAAATCAACACATGCTAAGGAGACACAAAGTCTCCCAAATGGACTTTTGGAGTATTGCTACTCATAGTCTTGGATATTTGCAACTACCAAATCAAAATAAGGAATATTTAACATAAAGAAAAATTTAGAACATAATTACTTATTAGTAGGGTCTATTAAATGTAAGTGCATGTTTATACAATTCAACAATCATCCCATATACTATCTACATTTGTTCACAATATTAAGTAGCATTTAACTGTAAAGAGCATAGTATATCTTGCTAAGCAGATAGCCAAAATTATGCCTTTTCCTTAAGACAAACTTGTTTGATTATAACACCCCTCCTGCGTCAACTGCACTGGTTACCAGTGGTTCTCCAGGTCCGCTTCAAGGTGCTGGTTCTCACCTATAAGGCCCTACATGATTTAGGTCCAGGATATTTACAGGACCTTCTCCTGCCTGCTTCCCACTGTCCTGTTCGCTCACATAGGGCCGCTCTCCTCAGGGTTCCAACGGCAAGACAATGTCATCTAGCGGTGCCCAGAGGTAGGGCGTTCTCTGTGGGTGCTCCCACCCTCTGGAATGAATTACCTACCAAGCTCTGGACGGCTCCTGATCTCCGCTCCTTTCTTCGGGAGCTGAAGACTTGGCTGTTCAAGCAAATAGGCTGACTCTGATTCTGGGTTTATTATTTATCATTAATTAGTTATTTGATTTAAAGTGCGATTTTATTGTACATGTTTCTTAACTTGTGTTTGCTGCCTTGAGTCCTTCGGGAGAAGGGCGGCATATAAATACATGTAATAATAAATAAATAAATAAGTAAGTAAGTAAGTAAGTAAGTAAGTAAGTATTGGATGAAGCAACACGGTTGACACTAAGCTGACAATCCTAATTTAAAAATCACAGAGGCTATTCACAAACCATTGTAAGCCATAATGTGGTTTTGCTTTGCTTAGCATATATAAAAAAACCCACTCTTGTTCTAAGTATTGGCATACAAGTACTGAACTAAGATTCAGAGCAGTGGTGTGTTTCTACCGGTTCGTCCCAATTTGGGCCAACCTATACGCTACTCAGGCAAAAAGAGCCTGAGTAGTGTAGGGGAGTAATGCCTCCTACAAAGGCAGCATTTAAGATCCAGCTGCTGCAATTACTTACGAGTTCAATCCCAGGCAGGCTCAAGGTCGACTCAGCCTTCCATCCTTTATAAGGTGGGTAAATTGAGGACCCAGTTTGTTGGGGGCAATAAGCTGACTTTGAATAAATATAAATATACAAAAGTATGAAGGTTATTGCTTAACGCATTGTAAACCGCCCTGAGTCTCCGGAGAAGGGCGGCATATAAATCAAATAAAAAAAATAAAAAAATAAAAGAATAAAAAATAGTGGCGGCAGTGGGAGGCTCCACCCACCCGCCCGCATGTCATTATGGACGCTCAGGAGCACGCGCAGAAGGGCTGCGCCTGCTCCTGATTCCGAACTGGTAGCGAAGGTAAGTGGAACCCACTACTGATTCAGAGAAAGGTGAACCTTCTACTCCTCTCAGGGCTCATTCACACTGCTCCAGGGACATGACTTCCTCCAAATGTTGTTGTTGACAGAAGTTGATTTGATAATTGCTATACTATGCATTTCTTCTAGAATGAAATCAGAAGAATTGCTGCCATCTCAGGAGATGGTGGCAGCAGCTGTTACCATTGAAAGAAAGAAAAAAAGAGTGCAAAAAGGTTACTTTAAGCTAGTTGTGGCCAAGCCAGGAACTTCTGAAGATAAGGAAATGCTGATCCCCAAAGCACTGCAAGAAGAAGATAAGGAGGCAGGCAGTACTAATAGAACTTCCTCTGTCAATGTCTCAAAGATGCTTTTTCAAAAGGCAACTGGACTTTGTTTTTCCTTGAAGACATTTCACTTCTTATCCAAGAAGTTACTTGGATGGGAAGTGAAACAACTTCAAAGAAAAACAAAGAAAGTCGCCTTTGAAAAAGCACTTTTAAGACAACGATGACATGGATGACTGAGAATCTCCATAGACATTCCTCTATCAATTGGTACGGGGAAAGAAAGGACAATTCCTTGAAATTTTGCCATTTGCCATTCTAGTTTACATCAGTTACGTTGAAAGCAAAACACCTTTTCCAACCAAAACACAGGAGAGAATCAGCACAACTACTTACAGCTACTGTCTAACTGGACAACCAGGGAAAAACCAAATGTCTATGGAGATTCTCAGTCATCCAGGTCATGGTTGCCCCAAAGGTGCTTTTTTCAAGAGGCAACTGGACTTTCTGGTTTTTCCTTGAAGAAACTCTGACTTCCATTCCCCATCATCCAGCAAAACAGGCTGGCAAACATTTCAAAATCATTACAATCAACTCCGGTTAAAATGCTGTTCTATTAAAAGATACTTGGAGAGATATTTAATCTCTCAGTTAAGTCATTAGTCCCTTAGGTCTGCTAAAGTGCAACAAAATTTCTGTCTTCTGTATATTGCTCCTTGTTTTGTGTCTAAACCTACTACATGCTAGGAAGTGTGTCGTAACAAGTTATTTCATTTTTAACCAGTCAACAGAACATTCAGCGTAGCTAATTAATAGCCATTCTAGCTTCCCATACTGCTACCACGCCATTATTGTAAAACCAAATTCTTTAGATGGTAAATAATGCAATATCATTGAATTCACATCATATTATTTTGATTTGCCTCTTAACTAAAGAAAAGTCCAACGTTTTGGAATTACTAAAAAAAAAAAAAAAGCTAACCAAACACACAGACAACTGTATGTGTGCAAATATCAATACAGACACATCCTTTTCAGATATCTCACATAGTTGATAAGGCTGGGAAACACACCTTTCAAAAATTGCTTACCTTTCTTTCTTTTCCTCTGAAATACTACAATCAGAATCACTATAATCGTGGCTAATTGTATGCATGTATGTATGTACTGCAGAACCCGTACTGCTATACAGGTAATCCTTACTGAACTGTTGACTGGTTTTGTGACTATTCAGTTATGATAGTGATGAAAAGTAACTTTACAATAAATGCTCACACATTTGACCTCTGAAGTTGCTAAAGCAAAGGAAAGCTGAAATGCTATCATAAGCATAGTCCAGGTTCCATTTAGCAACTGTTTCACTTAATGATAGAATTGTCAGTCCTAATTTATATTGTTAATTTTTTTTAAAATTAGATTTATATGCCGCCCTTCTCCAGAGACTCAGGGCGGCTTACAATGCGTTAAGCAATAGCCTTCATACTTTTGTATATTTTATACAAAGTCAGCTTATTGCCCCCACAAACTGGGTCCTCAATTTACCTACCTTAGAAAGGATGGAAGACTGAGTCAACCTTGAGCCTGGTGAGATTCGAACTTGCAATAATTGCAGACCGCTGAATGTTAATAACAGGCTTTTAGTCTGTTGAGCTATCCAGGCTCCTGTGATGGTTCTTTCTTATGTTAATTTAAATGTGATGGTTCTTTCTGAATGTTAATTTCTAAATATCAAGAAATTTATTATCACCTGTATTTCATTTATCTAGGTAATAGTTCTTTCTTTCACATGAACAACAATGTTAATTATCTGTACATGAAAGGAATTAAAAGGTAATATCAAAAGCAGAAAAAAATACTACTCCTGCTAAAAAATATCTTGCTGGCAAATTGTTTAGTGATACACATATTCCTAAAGGGGTTTCAGCTACCTTTAAATTCTACTAAATTGCTCTGCTTTTTTTAGCCTTCATTTTTAAAGACATATACAATGTGAGCAAATAAAGTATATAATATCTACTATTCATACCCTTTTCAAGATACAGCCTGGAATCATATGCTATGACAAAATCAAATGAACTATATTACAGTTTATCAGCTTTGGTCAGTGATGACAAACCTTTTTGCCATTGCGTGCCAAAAGCGGGGGGAGCGTGGGCGGGTCATATGCACACGTGCCCACATTCATAATTCTATGCGCCCCCCCGGTGCTCCCACTGCTTTTGGCACGCGATGGCATGGTGGGCCTGGTAGGCCCGTTTTTCACTCTTCCCAGGCTCCAGAGCCTTTCTAGGAGCCTGGGGAGGGCGAAAACAGCCTTCCCAACCCTGGAGGCAGGAAACAGCGTGTTTCCTGACTTCTAGTGGACCCAGAAGGCCCGAAAACCAGCTGGCCAGAGCACACATATGTGCCGGAGCTGAGCTCGCGTGCCCACCAATATGGCTCCACGTGCCACCTGTGCTACCCGTGCCATAGGTTCACCATCACAGTCTTAGGTGAACCCAATCATTATGGTTTGTATCAGTGGTGAAATTCAATTTTTTTTTACTACTGGTTCTGTGGGCATGGCTTGGTGGGTGTGGCAGGGGAAGGAAAATGCAAAATCTCCATTCCCACTCCACTCTGGGACCAGCCAGAGGTGGTATTTGCCGGTTCTCTGAACTATCAAAATTTCCGCTAGTAGTTCTCCGAACTACTCAAAATTTCCGCTACCGGTTCTCCAGAACCTGTCAGAACCTGCTGGATTTCACCCCTGGTTTGTATAATGCCTTGCTATAATGTATAAACAAAAATATTTGTGGCTTATATAAGAGACTATAATAAACTATGGTCTTATTTCTGTGTTAATATCTTTACACAGATCTATCAGTAGATAGAAAATAGAAAATAGGTCATTTATGCCAATGTTTAGAAAATAACTGTATGGCTCATTTGAGATGCTACCTAAGGTTGAAAGAGCAAAACTTCAGTTTCAGTGCCTTTCTATTAAATAGATCAGGCATTTCAGTTGATCATTTTTATCTCATATTTTCCTTTGAGAAAGGCAGATAGAAGGCAAGCAAATATACTCCACATAGCCTGCTGGAAGTAGGCAATTATCTCTATTAAAGAAAAATATATTTAAGCTGATCTGGTGCAATTGTTTCCAATTAGAGATATCACGTGTCAGAAATGGGAAGGATGAAGGGATAAATGAGAGGGATAAATCACAAAAGCAGCATTAAGGGATTTTGATGTAAGTTCTACCTTTTTATACATTGTACACAACTACAAAGGGGACAAAGTTTGCATCATAATAAGAGCCATGATGGCACAGTGGCTACATTGCAGGCTAACTCTGCACCTCCACAATCAAGAGTTCGATCCTGACTGACTCAAGGTTGAGTCAGCCTTCCACCTTTCTGAGGTTGGTAAGGGGAGGACCCAGATTGTTGGGGGCAATATGCTGACTCTGAAAACAGTTTAGAGAGGGCTGTAAAGTACTACGAAGCAATATATAAGTCTAAGGGCTATTGCTATTGTTGTGATGGTGCAACTCTGTCTTAATGATTTTGATAAAGGTATTTCATCCTGAAGATGCCTCTACTTCTTTTCATAGTTCATTGTATGGGATTAGGAAGTTGCCTTCAGGGGAAAACTGGGAATTTTTAAAGTATTTTTTATTTTACTTTGAGGTTCTTTTTTTAAAACAAATTTAGTTAGGTGTTAATTGAGCACTATTACCTTTTTTGGCATTTGTCATAATTGACTTATGAGTCAGCATCCTGAGGAATCTAGTGTCTGCATATGTGGTATCTTATCCAACCTATCTTTCATAACTGGCTGGCTTGAGAAGGTTCCCAATATAGTACCTGGAATGGTTTAGCCCAGAGTTCTTCAAACTTGGCAACTTTAAGACTTGTGGACTTCAACTCCCAGAATTCTTCAGCCAGCTGGCTGGAGAATTCTGGGAGTTGAAGTCCACAAGTCTTAAAGCTGCCAAGCTTGGGGGCCCTTGGTTTAGCCCATCCAAAACGAATAAGCAAGAATTTGTAGCAAACGAGAAATCTTCAGGTTAGATTTAGGATTATCAAGTTCATAAAACTTCTAGCTTTTACTAGTTTATAGGTAGTTCTTGACTTACAAACATTTGTTTAATGACATGTCAATGTTACCAAAAAAGTTAGAACTGTCACATAATCCCTGCAGTCACATATTGCAATTTTCATGCTTGCCAGTTAGTTCTCATTTACAATGGATGCAGCATCTTGGGGTCACATGATTGCAGATGGTGGCCTTCCCTGCTGGCTTCCAACAAGCAAAATTAATCAGAGAAGCCACATTCGCTTTACAACTGCATGATCACTTAACAACCACATGATTTTCTTTCTTTTTTTAAAAAAAAATAATATTTATTGAATTTCCAAAGATTAAAATACACAGTACAAAAAGAAACACAATACACAAAAAAATCAAGGAAAAACACACACCACACATACACACACAAAACAAAAAGTATAAACAACAAAAAACAAACATATCAAAATTTCAATACTAATAACAATTTTTCTGCATCGGTATCTCTAATCTATTTACACAAATTCTACTTCTAAATATCCCTATCTTAAACTTACATCTTTATTTAAATTATCTTGATTTCTATTCGGTCTCATAACAAAAACATCCCTTAAATTTTATGTTTACTCTCCAGCCAGGAATACCATTTATTCCATATTAAATAGTACTCAGTATCCTCCCTTTCCTTCATTTCCATAGATAATCTGTCCATTTCTGCACATTCGTATATTTTTATTATTATTATTTGATCAGGAAGCGTGTCTGGTTGTTTCCAATTCTGCGCTATCACAATTCTACTTGCCGTTAGTATGTGTAATATGATATATTGTATACTTTTCTGCATTCTCCCTTCCAGAATACCCAGGAGAAACAGTTCTGGCTTTCTTTCTATCTTCTGCCCTGTTATTTCATCCAGCAATTTTTTAAGCAAAATTTCCTAATCTTAGGACAGGTTCACCACATGTGGTAGAATGTCCCTTGTTTGTGTCCACACCTCCAACAATTTGGAGATCTATTCAAGAATATCCTGGCCAATCTCGCTGGTGACAAATGCCATCGGTAGAACATTTTGTAAAGATTTTCTTTATAAGCAGCTTACATCATTAGTTTGTAATTTCTCTCCCATAATATATCCCATTGATCCAAGTGAAATATTGGACAAATATGTCCAAAATATGTCCAGAACCGGTAAAAACCACCTCTGACTGGCCCCGCCCCCATCTATTCTCTACCTCCCGAGTCCCAGCTGATCAGGAGGAAATGGGGATTTTGCAGTATCCTTCCCCAAATCACACCCACCAAGCCATGCTACGCCTACCAAGCTACACCCACAGAACCAGTAGTAAAAATTTTTGAAACCCATCACTGTCTCTGTCTTTCAAACATTTCTTCATATCCTCTTCCTCTACCTTCTCCTGGCTATGAGTATTTCAAAATAATTATTCTCTTTTTTTTCCTCTAACCAGTGTTGGATGTTCCCCTCTTCGTCCTGTAGTTGTGTTATTAATCTCTTTTCCTTATCCTTTTTTAATTTGTAGGTCAACTGTCTCCCCCAGCTTATTAGCATGTTCAAAGTGTATCTGATTCACTGTTTTAAGCTTTGGGGCCATTTCCTCCTGGGTGAGCAAATTTATTTTATATTTGGTCAAATCCCTTTCCTCTCTGGTTCTCTTATCCGGGGATGTCTGAATTTTACATTCTAATTCTTCCAATTTCTCTTGCAGTTCCAATTGTTGTTTCTTTTTTCTTTTTCCTTTTTTTCCTATATTTCTCCTTATCCCGTATGCAATCATTAGGCCTCTGACATAAGCCTTGGTTATATTCCAATGGTTCTGTAAGGTCATATCCTCATTTAGATTCTCCTTCAAGAAGAAATCCAGTTCTTTCCCCATTCCCCATTCCCTATATAGTTTTTTTCTTTTATCAGTTTTTGATTCATGGTCCATCTTCTTCTTAATTTAGGCCTTCCTTTCCATTTTAGTATTAATTGGCTATGATCTGCCCATATATTAGTTGCTATTTCTACTTCATCTATATTTTTAGTTAATTCCAAATCCATCCAAATCATATCTATTCTGGACCATGAATCAAACGGCCACATGATTTTCATCACAACAATATCTAGATAAGTAGATATTAAGGCTATAATCCTATTCATTGAAAAACCTCCTGGCAAAGAGTTCTTAGATGGTACAATTATTGAAATATGATGCTCTGTTTTCAGTTTACATTTTATTTATTTAGACATTTCCATTTAAAAAGGAAGAATCTAGGAGACTCCTGGAGCCAGGCTTAGAGATTTAAGATGCCAGGCTAGAAATCAGGATATTGTGAGTTAAAGTTCTCTTTAAGATATATTTCATAGATGTGCATGATTATTTAAGAGAATATATCTAGCACATGTTATATTGGAAGTATACAAAAAACATTTAATAATCCCAGACTCTCTTAAGTGCTAATTGAACATAAACAATATGATGTTGTAAAGCAGCCAATTTATGTTTTATTATAAACTTTGCTTTTGTTGGTTGCTTTCTGTGTAACAGAATATGAAGTACCACAAATAGATTCAATAAATACCACAGAGAGTGGGCTTTCAGTCTAAACATATGCCCTTCGGAATACAAACATTCACCCGTCTTAAGTTTGTTTATAGAAATCAATACAGGAACTCACACTTTTTTTTTTAACCAAGAGAACTTCAGAGAAATTCCTCAAGTAGTTTCCAACCCTTTACTCAGGAAATACATCTATAGATATGTGCATAACACAAGATGTCAGGAGATTATTCCCACAGTGAACAGGTTCACTTACATCTTTTAGAATCTGTACCCAGTCTGATATGTCTTTTAAACTTGAGAGCAGATGACAGGTGTGGAAAAACCTGACAGCATTTCTTGCTGACACTTAGCAGAAAGGAATATTTCTGTAATGAGTTTCATGTCTGGAGTTTCATTGCAGAGCACCCAAGCACAAGTTTGAATGCAATCCTTACTAGGTTGAAGTTTGTTTATTGATTAATAAAGTTTTATTTATTAAGTTGCAGAAAATATGTTTTATATAGCATTCAGTGTAGCAATATTGGGTAATGTATCTTGTAGTCAGATTCTCTGAGCTTTGAAGATTTAATAAGTATTGAGAAACCCTTGCAGAGACACAAAGGGATACATCGCCAAAAAAACTGATTAGTACCTGCGTATCAATCTCTTGAAGCTGTAGGACTTGGCTATAATAAGGCATAGACCACAAATCTAGGACACCTCTATTCCAAGAAATTCAGCATGCATTGTCACAAGATATGGTTTCATCTTGTGGGCCTGATCTGTGTTTAATAAATATGGTAAGTTAAACCACATTAGAAATCTGGTTAGAATAGAATAGAATAGAATAGAATAGAATAGAATAGAATAGAATAGAATAGAATAGAATAGAATAGAATAGAATAGAATAGAATAGAATAGAATTTTTTATTGGCCAAGTGTGATTGGACACACAAGGAATTTGTCTTGGTGCATATGCTCTCAGTGTACATAAAAGGACAAGATATGTTCATCAAGAATCATAAGGTACAACACTTAATGATAGTCATAGGGTACAAATAAGCAATCAGGAAACAAACAATATCAACATAAATATGAGGATACAAGCAACAAAGTTACAGTCATGCAGTCATAGTGGGAGGAGATGGATGAGAAGACTGATAGTAATAGTAATGCAGCCTTAGAGAATAGTTTGACAGTGTTGAGGGAATTATTTGTTTAGCAGAGTGATGGCATTTGGGAAAAAACTGTTCTTGTGTCTAGTTGTCTTGGTGTGCAATGCTCTATAGTGTCATTTTGAGGATAGGAGTTGAAACAATTTATGTCCAGAATGTGAAGGGTCTGTAAATATTTTCACAGCCGTCTTTTTGACTTGTGCAGTATACAGGTCCTCAATGGAAGACAGGTTGGTCTAGCCCTTAGCCTAAAAACTAGTCAACCATGAGTTCTAGCTCCAACTGAGGTACAGTCAGTTGATTGAGCTTGGCCCAAACACTCTTTCTCAATCCTAAGTAGGCAACAAATGGCAAATTACTTCCCAAAAAACCTGGGAAAGGAAACTGCAGGGACTAGTCCAAGCAGTTGCTAAGAGTCAACACCGACTAGAAGACCCACTCTTTCATCCTCAAATAATCCTATTAAGAAATGTCCTATCTAGCTTTTCTACAAGTTATCCCAACAGACCATAAATTATATATCTGAATTGTTTTTAAGGCATTATCATAGTTTGACCATAGATAGAAAATGGAATCTATAAACTTTCCATATTTTCAGTATTGCATTGTTGGCTCTGAGAAACTGTGATGAGGGTTTTTATTTAGCAGATAAGGACGTTAGAAGGAAAACATCTTATGAACCATCATTATGTTTGGGGGGGGGGGGGGGTGGAGAGGTCTCCTTAATCATGAAAGTCTTTGCAAGAAATAAAACCAGAATATCTGCTTCCAAATATGAGCAAATGGGATGATCTCCCCACTCTTGGAGACACAGGCAGCTTCAAGCTGTTCCTCTGATATTTAAGTCCAGATCTTCAGCTTCTGTAATAACTTCAGCAGGTTCATTTTTAGCGGTTTTATTGTACTTTTTTTTTTTTTGCCTCTTAGTGAAATTCATTATACTAGCTATGGTGTTTATTACAACTTGCCTCTCTGAAAAAGATTACAGTGACTAGCTTTATAGCCATTTTTTTTGTTTTGTTTTGTTTTGCTATGCCTATATACAGTCAGTGAACTCAGACAGTTCAGCAAGCCAAGCTTAAAGCAAGTCATTACTAAGCACAATATGTGAACTCAGCCATTATAGAATGATTGTCAAAGAAATGTGGTGCAAATCTACTGTATCTCTGCATGACAATGATAGCACATTAAATGCTCAGAAAAGAGTTTTTCTGTATCTTTCCCTTCTGTTTTTTGAGTGTATCAGTTTATTCACAAAGCAGTCATTGAAAGACAGAGTCTGCTATCACCAGAGTATTTATCTCCCACGCTTAAACTGTCCTGAGTTTCTTTTTTGCATAAATGCACATGCATTTTGCCAGCAATTTGACTGTCTGAATCAAATAAAAGTGGAAAGTGTCAGAATAATAAATAATTCATTCCAAAGTACTGCAAGTCTTTTACACAAATACTTAGAATGTGTATCTCCAACTCAAAAATTCCTAATTATTTGTGTTATTTAGAACCTGCAGGATGCTACTGGAAGAGAACAGAACTTGTAACAATTAATTAATTTTAAAATTATCTTTACATTGTAAGGGGTTAAATAGCAGTTTGCTAAATAAGGTTTAAAGAAGCCATTTCAGGATTTTTATTCTGACATAAAAATCATTTTCTTCGTAAGAATTCTGGGCCATTTTTCCCATGAACTTGTATCTGACAATAAAGTAGTCTACACAAAACTATTCCTCTTCTTGACTGTAAACATTGGGGTAACCTAGATACTGTATAAAACAAAAGGTACCCCTAAAGTTCCTCATGTAAAAATTGATTCTGATTCCATAAAAGAATTATCTTAGGATAGGGTAAAAAAAATAAAGACCCACATGAGTTGAACTTCAGTTCGGAAAACTTCATGACTACATCTATAAGATTTTCCTAGCAGTAATGTGGATATGATTTGTCTTTGACTTCTTTTAAGATATTTTATTACCCTGTGCTGGTATTTCCAAGTGCTCTGAATCCAAACACTATCCTCCCTCTCCCTCTCCCCCCACCCTCTTTAACACCAGGCAAGGTTGTTCTCATGTGTAGTGATCTTAAAGGGAACTACTTTCCATTCTTTTATCTCCACAGTTGTTGTTTTTTCAGTCACAAGTACACAATCAAATAAATTATTTCCAGGGTACTGATAATTCCAACCTCAAGCCGTAGCTTCATTTACAGAGTATAAGTCTGTAAAACTCTATAATTCATCTATAAAATCTATAATACCACATAACCTGAAACATTTTTTGCAAGTAGCAGATGTCTGGAGAAGCAGTGAGATGAAGCAGCTGGAGAACCAGTGAGATGAAGTCCATCTATACAAGATGTGTGGAGACCCACGTTCTAACTGACTGTCAGCCATAGAAGCTCACTATGTGAATCTGGGCCATGCACTCTTCTCAGCCCAAATTACATCACAGGATTGATTGCTGTGATGCAGAAAAGTAGGCAGAGGCATGTCACACTGACCTCACAAAAGGTGGGATATAAATATAATCAAACTAATTAAGCTTATCAACCTATGAAGTATACACTGCACTCCCTGAGAGTCCTCATTCAGTGGAGTGAAAGGCCAGAATGTTAGATTTACTTTGTCAAGATCTGAATTTTTAGATTTCTATTTCTATTCAAATGAAAGTAGAACCTTCTTTTAGATCTTGCTATATCACTTAGCAAAGGTTCAGCCTGGAGTATTGACAAAATGTGGAGCAGTATAGGTCAGGTTCTGAACAAAATTACTGAATATTTTCAATCATGCCACTATTTTTCTGAAAAGAATTAGAGATGATGTAACCATAGTTCACAAAATTGTACAATCTTAGTTTGATGGCTAATTCCCAACGTGATGACCATCACAAAATGTATGGTGTGACACTATTTTCAACTTTCCAGAGGCTGGTGGGAGGAGCTGCTGGCTGTGAATAGGGAAGACTGAGAGGGAGTGGAGAGGACAAAGGTAGTGGCAGAAACTTGCTGGAATGAAACCCACAAATAGAACATACAGGTAGAGGGATTTAAATTATTTTAAAGAATAATTTAAAAGAATAAAGTACCCCAGGGCTCTGTTTTAGGCCCAGTACTCTTCAACATATTCATCAAGATTTGGATGAGGAGATAGATGGGAAACTCATTAAATTTGCAGACGACACCAAGCTAGCAGGAATAGCCAACACTCTGGAAGATAGGCTTAAGGATCTTGACAGACTTGAACATTGGGCGCTATCTAACAAAATAAAATTCAATGGTGAAAAAAGTAAGGTTCTACATTTAGGCAAGAAAAACAAAGCACATAGGTATATTATATGTGATACCTTGCTCAATAATGGCGACTGTGAGAGAGATATTGAAGTCCTAGTAGACAATCACTTAAATCCATATTTAAATCCACTGCCAGCAGTGTGCAGCAGTTGCCAAAAAAGCTAACACCATTCTAGGCTGCATAAACAGAGGGATAGAATCAAGATCATGTAAGTGTTAATACCACTTTATAATGCCTTAGTAAGGCCATACTTGGAATACTGCATCCAGTTTTGGTTGCCACAATGTAAAAAAGATGTTGAGACTCTGGAAAGAGTGCAGGGAAGAGCAACAAAGATGATTAGGTGACTTGACGATAAAACATATAAAGAACGGATATGTCTAGTCTTATGAAAAGAAGGACTAGGGGTGACATGATAGCAGTGTTCCAATATCTCAGGGGTTGCCACAAAGAAGAGGAAGTCAAACTATTTTCCAAAGCACCTGAAGGTAAAACAAGAAGCAATAGGTGGAAACTAATCAAGGAGAGAAGCAACTTAGAACTAAGGAGAAATTTACTGATAGTTAGAACAATTAATCAGTGGAACAATTTGCCTCCAGAATTTGTAAATGCTCCAGCACTGGAAGTTTTTAAGAAGAGATTAGGTAACCATTTGTCTGAAGTAGTGTAGGTTTCTTGCCTAAGCAGGGGGTTGGACTAGAAGACACCCAAGGTCCCTTCCAACTCTGTTATTCTGTTCTGATCTATAATACAAGCATGGCAAATATGGTATAATCATTTACAATCCAGCTTCTAGGGGGTCTTAAGAGTCTACTGTATAGCTATTTAGATGAAGAAACTGTATGTATATATCTGTATGTTTGTACATGTGTGTATATATACTTTTCTTTGACATACATTTCCTGAAATCATTGTATACATAAACTAAAATAAACAACATGCACAACAGAAAGTTTTAAAAGCAAATTGTAGGCATGGGATGATTGATCCCATGCTAGCTAACCTCAATTGGGAAAAGTGGTATTTGGTTCAAGAGCTATATTTGACTAAATATACAGTAGATTATAAACTACAAAGCAGATTTATACCAAATAAGCAGTACAATCATTCCTACAAATGATATGGATTCACCAATTCAGCTTGCCAGATTTCAAAAGCATTGCATACAAATGGCTTGAATAATGTCTACCCACAGACAACTGTAAATGATTTCAGTTTTCATAATTTAAGTGAAAACATTCTTAATCACATAACCAGAAATAATTTAAACTTTCTTAACTATGACTTGTTCAGAGTCTTTGAATATAATTTCAAAACAAATATTTTGATAGTGATAGTCTAGACACATTAAATTCAGACATAAATTTCTTATCTTTTTAACCTTAAAACAGAAATTATATACGAAGAATGTCTAAAACTAATTGTGTTATATAAAACCATATCTATCAAATTTATTACACTGGAATTTTATAAAGCATAATCCTTAAATTGTAATCACCAAGATGGAATATCTTACTACTTTGGAATATATGAACTTTATACCTATGTAGAAAGCTACTTAATGTATATTTTGCATTATTTGTACCTCAGAAAAAAATAGTCCTCCCCCCCCCTTTTTTTTTTTTTTTTTTTGCTCAGATCTAGAAAAAAATGTTTAGTACTGGAGGAATTGGCAGCTTAAATTCATCTAGTTTAACTCAGAAAAGGTTATTTTAGGCTATAAGTTTTCTTGACTTAAACTCAAGAAATGGAATGGGGAATTGAAACAGTTGGAAAAAACATTTCTACCGATTATTCTACACTGTTGATGTAAAAAAAACAACAATCCAAGGCTAAGAAGATAAACCTAATTTTATCAACTTCTCAAGTTCTGTTAATTTAACCTGACATTGCCTCACAGCGTTAATATATGCTGGCAATAGTGAAGTTTTATGATTTAATTATACAAGCTGGCTTGGAGACACAGGTGGGTTTTTTTGTTGTGTCTGTATTGCTCATTACTAGTTTGGCCTCAACTAATATAATTTTGATTTCAGCAAACATACTCATTAAAGGACTATTCATTTTAATAAGTGAACAAAATAATAATTACAGAAATCTTTTTACAAGGCCTTCCAAGCCAACTTTTCATGGACTGGCAGATACTGCAGATGTTCACACAATGTAAATTTAAAGTCTAGACCTACGTAGTAATACAGATTCAAAGCACAACATGTGATTTGAAGCACATATGTAGCATCTATAAGGAATACTTCTAACATTCTTTTTTTGTAGATTCATGCCACAGGAAAAGCTAATTGGTTTAAGGTTTTCTAAGCAAATATTATGTGAATGTCCACACCAGTGGGTTTCAAAATTTTTTACTACCGGTTCTGGGTGTGGCTTGGTGGGTGTGGCAGGGGAAGGATACTGTAAAATCTCCATTCCCTCCTCAATCCAGGAGAAGATTACTGCAAAATCCCCATTTCCTCCCGATCAGCTGGGACTTGGGAGGCAGAGAGCAGATGGGGCGGCGCCAGTCAGAATTTTTACTACCGGTTCTCCAAACTACTCAACATTTCCGCTACCAGTTCTCCAGAACTGGTCAGAACCTGCTGAAAACCACCTCTGGTCCACACATGCTCTTCATCACATTTTCCTTTCTGAATTCAGATCACTGCATAGCCCTATTAAAAATTTGTACTGTGCTATAAAGTAGAAAACTGGAAAACTAGCATTTAAAAATTTGGACTAAATACATTTCAATTAATGCCAGATGAAATTGAGATTTTTAGTATAAAATTGTGCCTAAACATAAATAATATTTAGAGATATTGTTTCAAAAAGGATATTGCCTTTGTTTATTAGACTCTTCCTGCTCAAACAATGCCTTGTGCAATAAGCAGTTTGTCCATTTTAAATTGAGAGCTATATAAAAATTGACAATGTCCCTTCAGGCAATATTGATCATGAATGCAAGGCTACCTGAAGCCGCTTAGGAAGTTAACACATTCTAATAATTTGTATCATGTAGGACAATAACCATAAATTGAAACCTGCATTTCTGATGCTAACACTGGTATGGAGAAGGAAAAAAAATGCAGTAAAGGAATCTAGAAACAATATTGCAAAAGTGACAGAACTACAGACAAAAAATAAATAAATAAAATGGGACAAAATTGATCACACATTTTTAATAGAATTATTTTTAAAACAGTAATCACAATCCTGTCAAATCTCAATTGGTTAATTAGGGCAAACAGATAAACAGTTACTAAACATGACAGAATATGAAGCCAGGAATAACCCTTGTAACAATGTATGTTCCTTGAAAATATGTTCTTTTTCTGAGACATTTGGCAGGACTCTGTGTAATGACTGATTTTCTGGGATTTTATTGTTGTAAAAACTTTTCTTTGTACTGCATTTTTAAAATTTGATCCCCCCCCCTCTTTATTGTCCAAAATAAACACAATGTATAAAAAGAAGCACATTCCAAATGTCCCTGTCTTTGCTGAGCAGTTGCACACATTTATTTGGCAGCACTTTACTTGAACTGGGACCCGGTAGAAGAGCATCTCAATGAAAATATACGACAAGGAATTAACTGATCCTGACAGTTTTGTTGTTGTTGTTCAGTCGCTAAGTCATGTCCAACTCTTCATGACCCCATAAACCAGAGCACGCCAGCCCACCCTGCCCTCCAACTGTTTCCAGGAGTTTATTCAAAATCATGTTTATTGTGTCGATGACACTATCTAACCATTTCATCCTCAGATGTCCTCTTCTCTTTTTGCCTTCAATCTTTCCTAGAATACCAGGGTGTGTTCCAATGAGTCCTTTGTTCTCATTAGGTGGCCTAACCATTTGATCTTCAGTATCCGTTCTTCCAAATGGTCAGGGTTGATTTCCTGTAGGATTGACTGATTTGGTCTCCTTGCAGTCCAAGGGACTCCCAAGAATCTTCTCCACCACCATGACACTTTACTTCTCATTAAGTAAATAAATAACTGTTCTAGTATATTGTTGGAAGAAATATCCACCTGGTTCAGTTCCAAGCCGGGAGAAAGGCACTGGAGACAAAATGGAGGCTGAAGGCTGATTGGAAAGAGGGTCCATTTATTGATGAAGCAGAACCACAACCGCAGAACCAAGAATGTGTGATTCTGAGCAGCTGACCATATGGAGTTGAGAGTGAGAGGTTTGTATACTTTCTCTTGGGCTTTGCACTTGAGCTTCCTGTTCCTGTGCAAGAGCATGTATTCTATTGACTGTTGTTCAAGTTTCTGAAGTGATGCAATAATTAATGGCTTTACCCTGGTTTGGCTCTTGGGTGAGGGCTAATCTGCCTTTGTTCAGACTTTGCTACAAGGAGAAATGGATTACCATATCTGCATTTCTAAAGCTGTCCCACCTCAGTATCTGCTTGGGGGCATGGAGCTAGGGCTCTGAGTTTCGGTCTCCCTTAAGATTTTTTATTTCTCTTTTAGGGGAAATAAAAATCCTGCCTTTATAAAATATTCCTCAAAATATTTCATTCTTCTAGGAAGATGGGTGGCTTCCCACAATACCATGCATCCTGAATATAAATATAATTATTAAAGATGTTTAATAAAATATATGTTTCATTCAGAATTCAAACAACAACAATCTGTAAACTCAGTTTGTTTCACTTGATTACACTCTACTTCAAGGAAAATATCACCTGGGGTAATCGAATGTGAACATTCATCCCATTATCATGTGTAATTTCAGCGACTGCACCAGATAATAATTTGTATCTCAAACAGATTTAAAGTGCTGATCTCATTTCTCAACATAGGGGTTTGAATAAAGAAATAATACAAATGGAAAAGCTAGCGATTTTGATAGACATAGAATATGGAATTATCAAAGTAGGAACCCATTAGGATTTGGGTTTTTGTTTTGCATTGTTCTCATTAATAAAGCACAACATTAAAGTGGAAAGATACAGAAATCTTTCAAAATAGCCACAAAACACACAAATTTTTTAAATGGAATGAGGACACTAAAAAGCAGATATAAAATTCTTTTATTTCCTATTATCTTGCATATAAATCTCTATGTCGATCTAAGCTTTCAGTGTGTAAAATATATTAAAGCATGTCAGTATCCGGTAGAAGCTTTAACTACAAACTTCTTCTGAACTATTTTGTATGCTTTTAGAAAAGATTTAGAAAAGATTGCCTAACGTTTGAGTTAGATCATCAGTGAGAATGTTAATCCAGTATACACATGCATGTGCACACATACTCAACACATACTCCCAAACACAAGAGAGAGAGAGAGAGAGAGAGAGGAAGGAGGGAGAGGGAGAGGGAGAGAGAAGGAGAGAGGGAGAGATTTATGATTTTTGTTTCAGAGACAGACAACTGCATATATAATAAAAGACAAAACAATGCCATGCAATATATTAAATCAGCATCACAGCATGAAAAGCAATTATAAGATGGTCAGTTTGTACAAGGACAACAATGAAAACGCCTTGTGTTATACACAGTTGCAAAATGTTCAATCTCTTTCTGTGAAGATGAAAATAACTGGAGAGTTTTGTACATCTTTACTTAAGAGGGAGTTTCTCTTTTCTTGTGTTTGGCAACTAAGTTCTGTACAATGATATTGTGTACAAAGTACTGGATAGCTAATCATAAAGCAGGAGAAAGTGGCAGAACTGTCACTAAAAATACACTGAAACAAACTATACTATTCTCTATTCTTACAGACTTGGGATCATTACTGAAAGTGTGGAAAATTTTGTGCAATAGTCTTACACCTTGTATTATTTCCTTATTTTTTACAAACTCCAGCTATGGCAAGCATAGATGAAAGATTATTTCTGACTTCTGCAAAGTTATTCTATTCAGTTTTAAGGGGCACACTTGTATATAGTGTGCCCCTTAAAACTGTTATGCTGCATTATACTTTTCTTTCATATTCTTCAAAACTTATTGTTAAAGAACTATGGCTTGGAAATATTAAATACATCTAAAGTCAAGATCTACATGCCTTGGGAGTTTAAGTGCAGTAACAGCTGCTTTTTAGCATATTACTATGAAGATGTTTGGCATTATTGTGAATTGTGACTGTTCTTCGCATTTAAGCCTGGAAACTAACATGATAAAACATGTACATCTGAAAATGCATCCCATGCCAATTTTCTGGGTTTTGCCAGATTTGTACATTTAATTTGATCTTTTTGCTGTAATATAAAGCTATGGTTATATTTCTTCATTAATGGAATCTTCTAGAAAATATCACACTGCCTGAAATTCGTACAGTAGATATATTATTTAGTGTATTTGCTAACTTAGTAAAGAAAACTTTGAAACAGTTAAGTTAAAATAAGGTAAATATTAGACGTTTCTTTTTTATTTTAGTATAATTAGTATAGCATATTGAATCTAATTCAATGCTTTATTCAGAAATTATCTTGTATTTTTCAATTTCTCAATATTTAAACATCTAATTGTACAAATAGTAATTTGCATAGCTTAATACACTTTTCTATTACATTATTTAGATCATATTTAAGAACGTAACTATGAAAACAGTTAACTAACAAAATATTTCTGAGAGCTCCACAGATGAATTAGCATTACAAAAATGGACAGGAAAAAAAATTGACTAATATTTTCATATACTTTAATTGTTAATTAAACTTCTATTGTATTTCTATTGAAATTCTAAATAATCCCCTTTGGTTAGAAGTTAGCTTAAAACCAAATGTATTTTTCACAAAACACAGATATTTAGGTTGATTAAACATGATATATATAAAGATTAATGGACAATATTTTTTTCTAAATCATATTAGACTTAACAAGGCCTAAAGAATTAGTAAAAGGTAATCAAAAACAATCTGTCTTTTCAAATATTTTTCTGCTTATTACTGATTTTTTTTCAAAAATAGTCCTGTGCTCATAGTTATTTTCTATTCTATCTCAAATATTCTTATTTTGTACTTAGTAATTTTAATTTTGAGGATAAAGCTCTTTATCTTCAACAAAATATTTAAAGAAAGAAAACTGCTCTATGTGAAAAATGTCAATAGTAATTTGTCTTCCAAAGAAGACATATCCTATGAAAGAAATAAGAGTCAATCAGAAGTACCATTTTAAAAACTACGTTTAATGAAACAGTTGTAATTATAGTCAATAACACACTGATCATTAAGACTGAAGTCAATTACTAATAGGTCACTAAAATATAATCAGATTTTTCACTCTTCCATGTATTTTAAGGGTAATAAGTATAGGCCTGCTGTGAAACTTCAACTAAAGTGTATTTCTCAGCAGGTAACCTTTATAGAACTGGATATGACAGACGTTTAGACTCCAGCATTAATACATACTACTTCTACTTAAATTGTACATGCCCATGGGAAGTACTCACTAAAATCACACAATGAATAAGGAACACCAGCATATTGGAAATAACTTAAGTCTGAAATTGGTTGTATATTATTTCATGGCCCAACTGTCCCCTTTAAACTTTTGTCTAGCCACAGCAGTCAATTTACTATAAGTAAGTTTGGAGATAATACTGGAAGACCAGTAATATAAGCTTCTTAGGGGGTCTAGGACAACTCGCCACAGCCAATTTCCTGTGGCCAACTGCCATGGGACAATTCAATGCTGTTCTAATCATTTCATTCAGTTATTATTGGTGACCACATTTTTGTTGACATTAAGGTAGCTCTTGTATTTCTGGATTGATTTTCTCCATTTTATTATTATTGCCCATGGTTCCATTGAAATTAATTTAATTTTTGTATGTTAAATTGTCCTATGGCGAGTTGTCCCAGGGCAAATTGGCAAGCTATCCTGCTGAGAGTTGGCCATGGCAAGTTGACCATGGCAAGTTATACCATTCCATTCTTAAGCCTCTAAATCACTATTTCCAATCAAAGAACTAATTGGTGTGGTTTCAGCCTTGCTGTGCATGTATAATCCTGGCTGTTCTCTGCATATACTATTGGAACAGTGCAATTGTTGGTAAAGGCAAAATATTATGTGTTTTACACTTAGTGTCTACACTAAGTTGAAATATGACATGTTTTAATGTCACTATACTCTCTGGAATTAAAAAAAACATGGTTGCAGTATTGCCATTTGGTAATAATAATAATAATAACTTTATTGTCATTGTACATGCATACACAGTATATTGATAAAACGAAATTCACTTAACACCTAAAGATCAGGTCCAACACATGTAACAATCCCCAAACACACTCCCACCCACCACAAATTCCCCACCCCTAAACCACCCAAACATCCACATAACAGACCAAGTAATGCTGTCCAATAGTTCACTGATGGTGGCCCTTTAGTTCATTGATGAGTGCAATTATAGCTCTGGGATAAAAACTATTCAGAAAACGTGTGGCCCGAGTTTTAATTGTTCTGTATCTTCTGCCAGAAGGCAACTGTCCAAAAAGATTGTAAGCAGGATGGAAAGAGTCTCTGAGAATGTTATGCAACTTCCTCAAACAGCGAGATTCAAAAATGTCATCCACAGCTGGTAGCTGGAGCCCGATGATATTCTGGGCAGTTTTAACGATTCTCTGTAGAGCGTTTTTGTCCGCTACAGAGCTGCTCCCATACCATGCAAGAATGCCGTATGTCAGGACACTCTCAATGGTGCTGCAATAGTAGATGCTGAAATAGGTCTATCTTCCTCAGCAGGTGGTAAGGTGCCAGATCTGAGCTGCAAAAGTCTGGACACCCACTATCCACAGCAAAGAGTTACAGAAAAACATTACTCATTGATCTCATCTAATGGCCACTTGGTTTTTGGGAGTTCATATCTGATAAACCTATCATTTTGTGCTTTAGCTTTCTAAATAAAGTAAAATATAGAAATTTATCAGATTTCAGAACAAAGACTGGGCTTTACAACATTCTTTTCCATTAGTTAACAGTATAACAGTAATAGAAAAAAGCCTACAAATGTAAGTGATTTAGTTGGGGCTCACATTAAAAGCCAGATGAATAATTAATGTCATCTCCAACAAGATAATGGTGGTTGTGACGGCTTCTAAAATAGCTGTTTCTTCAGCACATCAGATATAACAACAATTGAAAAGGGGATTGAAATCTGGCAAGTCACAATAAATAACTGATGAATTACATAGGACTTAATGAGTAGCAAGCTATGCACGGCTGATTGTGTTTGCTTGTATGTAAAATAATTCTGATGATGAGTAGTAAATTTAGCATTCAGTGTTGATTTTACAAAAGCATTAGAAAATGTTATTCTCTTTCATTTTGCAGCTTTTATCTTTAAACAAAGGTGTTGCCTCAGCAGTAAATCATACTGACTGAAAAAGGTCCCTGAAAAAGGAACTTTTCAATTTTAATTTCTGATATTAGCATTGAAGGGATACAGCATTGAAAGCAACCCCTTTGCTGTTAAGAACTGCTACTTTATTGGTTATTCAGACTGCATATTATGATTAATTAAGATTAAACAATGTTTCTGTTCTGTCAAAATATTTAAATTCACATTCACCATACCATTTTACAGAGCTTAATGCATACCCTGACCCTATATTATTGAGAGCAGTGATTTTAAGAACAACAGCTGACATTTTAAGAAAGAAAGCAAAGCTGTTTTTCATTTGTGACACTCTGGAATTTGTGCATCTTCCTTTTTGGCTAACCGGTTTAGGAAAAAGAACAAGAAAATCTCAGAGGAAAATGTGTACTTTTCTAGAGACTTGTTTTGGTATTCAAGTTCAATTAAGGCAAGCAGGTTCATTCCAAATTAAATGCAGCCATCTTGTTGAGGAGGCGGCTTTGAACCACACCTATTCTCAAAAGAAACCCAAAGCCACAGCTGTTACTGCTTTATTTCAAAACAAGGTTCATAAACAGGTTACACACAGGCAGTAAAAATTTGGTGCCAAGCAACTACACTCCGAAAAGACAAAGCAAATGAAAAGCTCTAGCAATGACACTAATGTAATTTAAACAAAACTATTTATTGCAGTTAAATTATCTTTCTCGCATACATTAAGCAAATTGCTGTTGCTTCCAAAATTGAGGATCATAATAATTTCATCACTATTTTTAGTGGAGATCTACAATTTTGCTCAAAGCATATTTTAAAATAATATGATCTGTACTTCCAAGAATAGCTAGATGGAATTCCAAACAATAAACTTAAATTAATTGCATTGCGATTCTTAGAGCTCAAAGGAAGAGATCAGAACACATATACCAAGGGATATCATAAATATATTTAAAACTGCATTGGTTAATAAATTACATTTAGAAATCTGAAGTTTGGGGGAGGGGGAATAGATTGAAAATGCATGGTTAAAGAGGATTTTTGTGTTGTTGTTTTACGTAGATCAATCAGATTTATGAACCAGAATTGAGTGGACATACAATTTAACAAATTCAGATATTGTTAAGGATAGAAAAAGGGATTCAATTACCTTTGTTCACACATCATATTAAGTCTTAATTCACAGGATCACAATGTTTCCAGTCTCTAGAAATAGAACTAGGTGGCAGATATGGTTTATCTTATGAGAAGTAATATATATATGTAGGTCTTTGGTTATTTGGGTTTTCTCCCACGTAAAATCCAATTTTACGCGGGAGAAAACTCGAATAACCAAAGACCTACATACAAACACCCGCGAAAACCTGTTTTCTGAGGTTTTCGCGAGTGTTTGTATGTAGGTCTTTGGTTATTCGGGTTTTCTCCCGCGTAGAATTCGAAGTATCTTGGCAACGTTTCGACGAAGTCTCATTCGTCATCTTCAGGCTGGTGTTCTCGGCTTTGTGCTTCCAGGACCAATGTGAAATCGCAGCTGTCTCTTCCTTTTAACTGCTAGTGGGGGTGTGAGCTGATTGAGTGGGAGCTTGGCTGTGTTCTGATTGGGTGGAGGTGTGTTCTGATTGGTTAGGGGCTTGGCTGTGCTCTGATTGGATGGGGGGGTTGGTTGTGCTCTGATTGGCTGGGGGTGTGTTCTGTTTGGGTGGGGACTTGGTTGTGCTCGGCTTAGTCTGAGTTGCAGGGGGATTTGAGCTGGTGAGCTGCATTGTTGTTGTTTGGCTTCGTGTTTGTGACCGTGAGAGCTCTTCATGCTGGGTGCCAGTCTGCTTCATGTATGGATTGGAGGGGTTTAAAGTGACTAATGATGCAGCTGCGGTCTGGCTTCTGGTCCTTGGTCATGCCTCATTATCAGTGTCGGTTTGAGTCTGTTTTCTGCGTGGATGTGTGGTGTTGACATCCTGGGTGGCTCTTGTGAGTGTGGGTCTGGTGTCATTCATCGTGTTAGGAACTCGTTTGTCAATAAGGGCGGGTTTCCAAATGGCTGGTAGGCAGGAGGTATCATCTCATTTGTTCATGCTGTGTGGGCGTTTTTCTATCTCGATGGCTTCTCTGATTATTCTGTTATTAAAGTGTTCAGTTTTGGCGATAGTTCTGGTCTTTTTAAAGTCACTTTCATGTCCTGTGGCTTTAAAGTGTTGGACCAGGGAAGAGGTTGGTTCCTCTTTTTTGACTGAGTTTTTGTGTTCTTCAATGCGTGCACTTATTCTTCTGTTGGTTTGTCCGATGTATGTGGTGGGGCAGGCAGTGCATGGGATTTCATATACTCCTTGATTTTCTAACTCAATTTTGTCTTTGGGGTTCCTTAGGATGGTGGATATTTTTCGGTTTGTGCAGAATACTGTCTTGATGTTATGTTTGTGGAGGATTTTGCTTATTCTGTCTATGGTGCCTTTTATGTATGGGTGGAGGGCTTTGCCATTTTCTTGTTCTCTGTCTTGAATTTTAGTGGGGGTTTCTTTTTGGATTAGGTTGGTAATCTTATTTCTTTGGAATCCATTGGATGTTAGTACGTTAGTGAGAGTGTGTAGTTCGGTTATTAGGTGTTGTTCGTCAGCTAAGCGTTTTGTTCTCGAGGTGAGTGTCTTGGCTACAGAGTTGATCTGGGCTGGGTGGTAGTGTGAGAGTGCATGCAGATAGCGGTTTGTGTGTGTTTTCTTCTGGTAGATAGTGTGTCCTAGGGAGCCATTGGATTTCCTGTAGACTAAGACATCCAGGAAGGGAAGTTGGTTGTTCGCTTCTGTTTCCATGGTGAACTGTATTTTGGGGTGTAGGCTGTTGGTGTGTGAGGAAGTTGTCCAGTTTTTCTTTCCCATGTGGCCAGATTATGAAGGTGTCTGCTACGTATCTGAGCCAGAGTTTGGGTTTGTGGTCAGATTTTTCTAGAGCTTGGGTTTCAAAGTGTTCCATATAGAGGTTGGCAATGACAGGTGAGAGGGGTGATCCCATGGGTGTTCCTTCTATTTGTTTTTATTTTTGTCCATTATAGATAAAGTATGTGTTTGATAGGCAGAGCACTGCCAAGCCCCTAATCAATCAGAACACACCTCCACCCAATCAGAACACAGCCAAGCTCCCACCCAATCAGCTCACACCCCCACTAGCAGTTAAAAGGAAGAGACAGCTGAGATCTCACATTGCTCCTGGACGCATGAAGACAAGAACACCAGCCTGAAGATGACGAACGAGACTTCGTCGAAACGTCGCCAAGATACTTCCAATTTTATGCAAAAGAAGATCCGAATAACCAAAGACCTACATATATATATATATATATATATATATATATATATATATATGAGATGAAAACATGAGATGTGGGTGTGGCTTACTGAGGACGGCTAACGAGCCAGAAATAGTTATATAAGTCTCTCACAATGCAGCACAAAATTTGCTTGCTGCCAGAATGAAAAGATGGAGAAAAAAAACCCAGAAAGTAGTGAAAGTGATTTCACTCAATTGTGGTTCCAGAAAAATCTTGGTTACTTAGGAAAAACCTGGCTTAAACACACACACACACACACACACACACACACACACACACACACACAGAACATATCTTTTCTTTTATGTACACTGAGAGCATATGTACCAAGATAAATTCCTTGTGTGTCCAATCACACTTGGCCAATAAAAAATTCTATTCTATTCTATTCTATTCTATTCTATTCTATTCTATTCTATTCTATTCTATTCTATTCTATTCTATTCTATTCTATTCTATTCTAAATTTATTTTGGGAGTAAATATAGTTTCAATTCTCATTGCCACCAACACCAAATGTGAGTTCTTATACTGCTGTTCACACACACACACACACACACACACACACACACTAGCGTAATTACCTTAGGTATTCACCAGGTATTATAGTTTGTCTTCCATTTAGTCAGAACACCAGCTGTTTATAGACAATCAAAAATTTTTTAACAATAACACAGTATGAACAGATAACACTAAATTGTTTCTGTTTAAAAGAATAAAACTCCGCATCTAAGTATGCAATGACAGTTCTCTTTTATAAAAAAAAAGAAAGAAAGAAAGAGAAAGAGCCACAACAGTCTTTGTCATTTCTTTTAGGAAGAAAAAAAAATAATGGAACAGATTCAGTAGCAACATCTCCACTATCGTGTCCTGTTTTGTATATCCTGCAGATACACATGGAATTATTTCTAGCCATGTAAAGTCTGCTGAAATAATTAGTCTCCTTTTATATCATGTATGGAGACACCAACAAATAAGGCCATTGTGTGTCCATAATTTTATTTCAGTGAAAATAAGTGGTAACATACCAACAATCCTGAAGATTACTAGGACAGTGGCTGAAGAAAAAGAACACTTGAAAGATACAATCAATACAGTAATTTATTGTATTATCTGGAAATATACCCAAATCACACAAGAATTCAAGCTGTGCCTCAAATTTTAGAGTGGATGCTGTGTGGTTATAGTACAGCGTGTTATGCAAATTCATAACATTGAGGTCTTTTGTTTTCCATCTGCTTTCTGAATTTTTAAGAAGTTCAGTGCATTCATGTCTGGAAGAGAAACAGATTTCACCTATAGCTAGCAACAGCAAAAGCACTTAGACTTATATACCACTTCATAGTGCTTGACAGTCCTCTCTAAGTTGTTTATAGAATAAGCCTATTGCCCCCAACAATCTGGGTCCTCATTTTACTGACCTCGGAAAGATGGAAGGCTGAGTCAACCTTGAGCCTGGTGAGATTCGAACTGCCAAACTGCTGGCAGACAGCAGTCAGCAGAAGTAGCCTGCAGTACTGCATTCTAACCACTGCACCACCATGGCTCTTATGAACCTTCTTTGGGGGCGGTTTCCAGAATTCAAGGATAACTCATAATTACCCTTGAATTATTGAAGGCAACTAAACCAGAGGTGGTATTCAGCAGGTTCTAGAGAATTGGTAGCAGAAATTTTGAGTAGTTCAGGGAACCGGTAAATACCACCTCTGACTGGCCTCCATCTATTCTCTGCCTCCTGAGTCCCAGCTGATCAGGAGGAAATGGGAATTTTGCAGTAACCTTCCCCTGGAGTGGGGAGGGAATGGGGATTTTGCAGTGGGGAGGGAATGGGGATTTTGCAGTGGGGAGGGAATGGGGATTTTGCAGTGGGGAGGGAATGGGGATTTTGCAATATCCTTCCCCTGCCATGCCCACCAAGCCACACCATGCCACACCACACCCATCAAGCCACGCCCACAGAACCGGTAGTAAAAAAATTTTGAATCCCACCACTGAACTAAACTATAGTTTAATATATGGCTTGACATTCTTCTGAAAATAATGGGTTATTTTAGCTAGCTTAGTTTGACATTTGGTTTCACAATCGGGGTTTTTTTTTTTTTTTTGCTTGCTTTTGAAATAGCATGATGTGTGAACCCAATGAGCACAATGTTTTAGCACGATGAGTAAATTAGACCATTGATACAATTTAAAACGCTGGCTCAACAATAAATTTAGTCGGTGCATTGTTCGGCATCATAAACAATCAGAAATATTTTGGACAATAAATTTACATTACATGGATTGTATTTGTTTTTAAATCCATGCTTTCTGGGATGTTTTTCGTTTATTTTTTGATCTCTTCAGTTTGGGTTTTCCTCTGACTATGGAATGGAAACAATTTATCCTTAATAGAAAGCTGTCGAAGGAAATTGTCTTACTGGTTCTGTAAGCTGTTTTTAAACATGTTGAATGTGGTATTTTACTAACAACATTGGTCAGATTAGGGCAATTCATAAATCTTATAAAGTGTATCAAGTAACAAACATCTAATGTATGTTTCAGTGAAAGTTCTCCAAACAACCTACTTCTTTTTATCCAATAATTGAAACCAGTCATTGGAGAAGCTATGACATGACTACAGAATTGTCCTGTTTTCAAACTTGAAATTTAACTAGTAGTTTGAAAATGTTTGATGCTTTTCAAAGTGGTTTGCAGTGTAAATAAAGCACACCACTTTGATAAATTATATTAGCCACTTGAAAGAAAATGACAGCAAAGAAACAGAATTCTTCCTAAACGGAAGGACTGCACAAGATTCATTGAGAAAGCCATACTTCTTTTGATAACCAACTGAAAATAGATTATAAATCAATATATCTATACTGTAAGTCAGTGTTTCCCAAACTTGACCCTTTGAAGATGTATGGACTTCAACTCCCAGCATTCCTCAACCAGCCATACTGTCTGGGGAATTCTGGGAGTTGAAGTCCATGCACCTTAAAATAGCCAAGTTTGGGAAACACTGCTGTAAGTAGATAAATTCCTTGTTAGTACTACTATTTATTTTACTTCTTAATTTGAGATGTGATAAAGGGTTCCTGGATTTGTTTGTAGTTCTTCATATAGTAATTGTCTACCTCTGAACTACAGTTACCAGATTCTTAATGAAGCATATGCACATGAAGAGATGCACAATGCACACTGTATGGCCAAAAGCTTATATGTAGTACACTATACTAGAATATGCATCCTTAGAATTCCTTACCAACTACACATTAACTATGATGTTAATGTGCAGAAAAAGTAAGGTATTAAATGCCTGGAAAATCACTGTGTTAATTGTATCTCAATTGTTTATGTCAAATTGAATTTAAACTCTATCCTGCACACTTGCTGGGAGTGAAGTTTTTGGTACACCATTTCAAGACTAAGCTCCCCAAAAGACTAATTCTGATTACCAATTTCAGATGAACCTTACTCAAAGACCTTTGGGCAGATCCAGTATTTAACATGTTTATGTAATATGTGATGATATATTTTTCCCTAAAGCAATGCCATGGAAAATGTTGAACTGAAAGATTAACTAGTCCAAAGATAGGCAATGAGTTTTCATAGCTGAAGGAGGCCTAGAGTTTTGGTGTCTCTTTTCCTACTCCAGTACCTTAATCACTACTTTACACTGGTTCTTATTCTTGGTTATTCTTGGTTGTTTTGGTTCTGATTTGATATTGCTAGTTTATTGTCTAACTCTTCTTTTTTCTTGGACACTGATGATGGCACTGATAACATTACTTGGTTGGGTAATGAATATCTACAAGGTTCAGAGAATACCAAGGGCTCCATAGTTCAGTCTTGAGCTACATATTTCCATTAGACTCTAATTCCTATTAGTTTTGGCTTGAGCCTTGAATTCTGTCTTGCTTCTTGAGTTGGCCTTGTTTGCCCAGTGTCTTCAGCTCTATTTCTATAGCTTCCAACTCATCTCAGACTGCCAAGATTTCATTATGGAAATATGACAGAAAAAGAGGAGCTAAAATGTTCGCTTGTTGATTAGGCAACAAAATTCTTCCCTGCTTCTGGTCTCCTCCACAATTGTGACTTTTGCTGCAATGGGGGAATATTCTTCATTTGGAACTTGTCTGTCAATCTTTTGATTCTAATCTTAAACATTATATTGTGTAGATATATCAAATAAACATTATATATAAAAGTTGACACAGTTCAATCTCTTCATTGTGTAATAATGTAATAATGTTTTATCATTCCCAGTCTTTAAACAATGAAAGCAGAAGGTTTTTTTTGCTGTAGTTAAATACAGAGTAGCACAATATGTTTTTATAATTAAAGATACGTTTGCTGCCTGAAGTTACTTATAAACTAATAAAGATGGGATAAAGATCTAATCTAATAAATAAATAAATTATTGCTTATATTGTTCGTCTATTTTTTTTAACCAAAATGAGAATGCAAGGAGTGTGATTATTAATATACAGAATTGTGGTCACAAAAATTAACTTTAGAATTGAGGAGGGGCTGACACTATCCCAAGGCAGAACCTTAAAAACGATTACCTATTTGGGAGGTTTTCTTAGTGAAACATTTGTATACCTAATCACAACACAGAAGCAATATTAATTGCAAGCAGCTATGTATGGTAAAATTGTTTTTCATCTTAAACTAAAACTTGGGTAATACAACTTTCCAACAGAAAGGAAAAGTCCTGTACTTCTTTTGCAGTTGTTTTTTTTTTGTTTTTTTTTTTCTTTTATTATTATTATTTTTGTGCAGTTACATTTAAGAACAAATCACAAAAATGACAGGAACTAAAAGAGAGTTGTAATAATGGAAGTTGATTTTGGCTGCCCATTTATTATTCTCTGGCATATCAGCAATACTACAGGAAACTATTGTACAGATGAGAATGCACAGTGCTCAGAGAGTTGTAATGTTATCAGATTTCCAGTATCTCATATACAGTTTTCTCTTACGAAGATGTGTAAGCAGTAATGAAATCCAGATGCATATCTAGGACACTTGTAGAATTATTTAGTTTATAATTTCCTGGACAGATTTTATGAGATGAAATTTACAATTTGTTTTTTAGCTTAAAGGAACATTAGGCCCCCAAGGAATGGTCCATAAGGCTTGTGTCATTCACTTCTTCATTTCCTTTTTTCAAGGCCTAACATTACTGTTAAGACAGCAAAACAGGACTGATAATAAATATGCGTGCAATAACTTGTTCTCCATTGGCATAAAATGCTAGGTGAGGGAGGCATAGAGAAAATAATGAATTAATATTGCCAAGTTTAGATAATTATTAAAGTTCTACACCTTGACTGAGTTCCTACAAAGCATTTAACATTTTTTTCCATCTAAGGTTTGGCGAAATTAGTCCACACGAGTTGAATTAAAGTCTAATGGATTTTTCAATAAAATGAGTTTTTCAGTTTCTTAAAGTGTGCAGCAGAGATTCACTTTCTCTCTCTTTCCCACCCACCTCTCTTTTAAATACTTCCATAGGTGTCAAGCAACCATATGAAGCATGGGTGTCCAACCTGCAATCCTGGACAACTAGCAAAGTGGCTCCACAGAATTATGAACTTTTAACATTACTATGTGATTTACATACATTAACTATATTATCTATTTTATACGCAGCCCAAATCCTCTTCAGTCAAACCCAGAAGAGCCAAAAGGTTGGATACCCATGGTGTAAAAGGAAAGGTAATATTCACTGATTTCCTCAACCCTCAAGAGTTTTCTTCTGATACTTTTCTTATGATACAATAGAATAGGGATGGGATGGGATGGGATGGGATGGGATGGGATGGGATGGGATGGGATGGGATGGGATGGGATGGAAAAAGCTTCCAGTATTGGAGCATTCACAACTTCTGGAGGCAAGTTGTTCCACTGATTAATTGTTCTGTCAGGAAATTTCTCCTTAGTTCCAGGTTGCTTCTCTTCTTGATTAGTTTCCACCCGTTGCTTCCTGTCCTGCCCTCAGGTGCTTTGCAGAATAGGTTGACTCCCTCTTCTTCGTGGCAGCCCCTGAGATATTGAACACTGCTATCATGCCACCCCTAGTCCTTCTTTTCATTAAACTAGACATATCCAGTTCCATAGCCATTTTTTACATATTTTAGCCTCCAGATCCCTATTCATCTTTGTTGCTCTTCTCTGCACTCTTTCTAGAGTCTACACATCTTTTTTATATCATGGTGACCAAAACTGGATGCAGTATTCCAAATGTGGCCTTACCAAGGCATTATAAAGTGGTATTAACACTTCACATGATATTGATTCTATCCATCTGTTTATGCAGACTAGAATTGTGTTGGCTTATTTGGCAGCGGCAAATGTCCAGTTAGATCCCTCTCACAGTTGCTACTATTGAGTGAGGTGCCACATATACTGTACCTGTGCATTTTTTTTCTTGCCTAAATGTAGAACCTTTTTTTTTTCACCATTGAATTTCATTTTGTTAGATAGTGCCCAATGTTCAAGTCTGTCAAGATCCTGCTGTATCTTAAGCCTATCTTCTGGAGCATTGACTATTCCTGCTAGCATTGGCTATTCCTGCTAGATAAATTAGTAATACAAGCAGACACAGGAGATTGCAATTTTAGAAAAATACTGTCTCTTTTTGTACTCCAAGTAGAGAATGTTCCATGCAACTCTAGAGCCAAACAAATCTGTTCCAAACAAAATGTCAGTCATCTTCAATCAAATCTATAGCTTTCATTTCATTTAAGTAACTTCAGTAACCAAAAGATCTATTCTCATAAAGCTGGCATTCAGAAAGTAATGAGATTAGGGTAGCAAAGCAACAGCAACAAGGCCAATATTGTAAATCAAAAATATGCTTTACCTGTCACCATTATGATATAGCTCTGTGAAAAAAAAGTGTTTCTTTTCAGATTTTCTGATATTTTTTCTTTCTCCTTGCCAATAACTGTTACCAGAGATTCCTGTAGGCCCTGCTAATATATAAAAAAGTACTGAGAGAACAAATAATGCCACCTTTTCATTCTTTTCTCATTTATTTTATAAACAAAATAATCCAATGTGCCAGTGTGAGAAAAGAAATATCTCCCTAGATTCAATAATTGGTTGTACCACTTTAAGCAATAACTGCAGTTGGTGACCGTCTCTCTTATCATTGTATAGGAGGGCTTCAAACTCCCAGCTTGCAGGCCAGAGGCGTCATCGCTGGCCACACCATACCTGATTTAGTGAAGGGGAAAAAAGTCCTGATACGTCATCTGACATGTCATGACAATGTGAATTTGACACCCCTGCTGTACAGGAATATTGGCCCATTCCTTCAAAATGAACTATTCCTACTCAGTAACAGAGTGATATATTATATAGCATTAATTGCTTGCTTCAGATCTTACTTCATAATACTTCAGTAATGTTTAGGTTCAACTTTCAATTTAACCATTCCAAAATACTGAATTTGTTCTTCATTTTCTCATAAATTTGCTTGCACATTTAATATTGTCTTGATGCAGGTCTGCTATTTGTTATCCTACAAAATTCTCTGATACAAAGCAGAATCATGTGTCTTTTAGTTATAGCAAATCATCCAGGTCATGAAATAGCGAACCTCACTATCATGACACGTCTACCCTCACATTTATCAGTTGACATGAGGTTCATATTGTGAACAATACAGTGTTTGTTTCCATCATATACAACCGACATAATGGAGCCCCAATATTTTCTTTTTTGTCTATCAAATGTTTCTTTAGGAGTCTGGAACTGTTCTTTTAAATTTGGCAAATTTATGATGAACTATTACTTCTGTCCTGCTATTTCCATTAATCACATTGGGTTTTGTTTTTTTTAGTAATTGTATTAAATATTAGAATTACAACAGTAAAAACTAATATGTGCCAGTAAAATAAAAGAATGAAAAAAAAAGTAGAACGGGCAGAAAAGAAAGAAAAAAGAGAATCAGAGAAAAATAAATAGAAACAAAGAAAAAATAAGAATGTAGTAAAGAAAAATAAAAGAACATAAAGGTGAATTCCCCCTTCTACATCACAAGTATAAACAATTTCAGTAACTTATCACCTTCTCTTGAAATACAACAATCTTTTCTTCCCATATCCCATCTATTTTCTATTTTAAAAAAAACATAAAGCTTCATTTCAGTCCTGGTGTCAGCAAAAGTCCATTAAGTCTTATAAAGATAACAACTAATCTATTTTAATCTTATTCAAACATACCAACTCTATATTTCTTCTTTTTACTTCTAACAAGGTTGATTAAGCCCTTCAAATAATGTCCCAGAATTTGGTTTCTTTTCATTTTTTCCTTTTCCTTTCTCACAAAAGTTTAACAAACCTCTTGTTAAGTCCAAAATAGGGCAATTATCCAGGCTATTTTCTTTGGGTTTTTTTAATCTATATATCTCTTAATTCTTAAAACATCTGCATTTTTCCATGTAATCTTTGTATTCCCATTTTGAAATTTCTCTTACATGGCAATTTTTAAACACAGTGTATCTATCGAGGGAGATACTATTGAAATTAATTTCTAGGTCCATTGTTTAAAAATATCTTTCAATATCCCCAAAGTTAAATATTTTTGCTTCACTCTGAAATTGTAAAACAAATTTGAGTCTTCTTCACCTTAAATTATAATCTTTAATTCCCTCTAGTTCCCTCTAGTGACCATTTTTAAAGCCTTATTTTATTCCTTTTTTAAAAAAATCAAAACAAAAGTATTTTTCCATGAAAAGATTTCTTTATAATTAATTCCAAAATCTTATTTTGGAATTAATTATAGTCTATTTGTAACTTTTTAAAATCAAAAAATTAATCATCCTTTTGCTGTTTATTACAAAAAAATATTTTAAGTCTTTAAGCTGGTATTTAAAACTATTTTCACAAAGTTTTGAAGGAAATTTACTGGTATGACAAAACCTGTCAGTCCAAACGTTCCTGGTAGCTGAAAAACAGTTAATAAGGAATTTCCAAAAGTAAATAGAAAAGGAAGTATGCAAATCCAAAACTCCTTTCAAAGGTGCTGACTGCAGTTTGAGTAAGTTTGCTATTCCCTTGTCTCCTAGAATTCTGAATCCACCAGAGACCACTATCTTCCTGACTCCTCATAAGCAGCAGCTGTCTGGAGCAGTTGTGAGAAATCTCATGTCCTGGCCTTGTCTGAAGGGAAATTATCAAAGACCCTATCTACTCACTGGTTCTTTATTCCACCATGGTGGTCAGCTTCACTTTTTGCAAAGCCGTTTTCAAATCTACCATTTCTTCTCTGGAAGCCCAATTGTTATTTGTTATGGTGGAGTCATGAATGGTTGAGGTGACACAGATTTGCAGGTTGCTGGAGATGGTTCTAGGATATTTTGTGATTTCAGGTTACCTTTTTATGTTGCAGTTAAAATGATTTTTAGTACATTCCAAGTCTTCTCCATCACAAGACCGTGTCTTTCACTGTAGATTGATGAAGCTCCAGAGCTTTAGAAATGATTGTGTAACCTTTTCCAGACTGATAGGAATGGGTAACCTTTTACACCGGTCTTCAATTATTTCTTTTGAATAGGGCATGATATGCCTTTAGAATCTGCATAATGAGATCTTCCCTCAAGATCTTCAGTGATGGGAGCCAAAATCTGTGAAATGTATATAAGGTAGGACTGACCCAAATCAGCCTTCATTGTTTAATGAAGTATTTCCACAATAGGCCCTTGTTTTCCCTTTAACTGGCTTGACTGAAATAAGGGAGTGATTACTTTCTTAGATTTGCATTCTATACCTTCTGTGAGTTGTTTACGAAATAAAGAACTAGCACATACTTTGATGAAATTTAATTTAGTTACTCGCCTTCCTTTATATAATATTAGGACACATATGAAATTTTGATTATATTCACTGTCAAAGATATATAAAAATTCAGGAAGTGCATAAAAGGCAAGTATTTTTTCACAGAACTCTATATAGTAACTACCCTGTGGTAAATATGGATATATCTATTAATTGTATTGTTTAGGAAAGACATCTTTGTATTGGTTAGCAAAGATATCCTAGCAAATACAGTTTTATATTTTCAAATTGCTACAATTTCATATATTTTCCAAAATATCCTAAAGGGCTAAAATTCTGCTTCCTGTAGGAAAAGAAGTAGAGATACTAAGAAACTGTCTATGCGGCATTCTCACCATGGTTGGTAATTTTTATTTTTATTTATTTTTTTGCAGTCAGTGTGACAAGTTTGGATATGTGTGTGGCAGTGGTGGGTTGCCCCCAGTTCGCACCAGTTCTATAGAACTGGTAGTAAAACAGGTGGGAGGCCCCGCCCACCAACCCCGACATCATCAAAATGCTTCTGCACATGTGCAGAAGAGCATGCAGCCCCACTGCAAACCAGTAGTAAAGGTAAATAGAACTCACCCCTGGTGTGTGGCAATGTGGAATGCTGCTAAATACTTCTAATGTTAAACAGAAAAAGACAAAATATAGTCATACATTTATTTATATATTAATCAAATTTATAAGTCCACCAATTTGTAACAGCTCTAGATGGTGTAGAAATTTAAATATGCCCAGTACAATAAAAGAAAAAAGAATATGAAAATGTGGGGATTAATGCACTGACTATATTAATAAAATTCCTTCAGAAGGCACATGCTCTCCTAACCCAGTGCCTCAGGAAACAGCTAGATCTTCAAATCTGTTTGAAGGCCAGAGGGTCAGGTAATGAGATATAACCTAAGGACATGATGAGCATTTTTATTCCTTAGAGTTTTGAAACCAGATGTTCACAAAGTCCAGCTGACATTATTCATTTTAGCCAACAAGCCTTGCTGATGATTCATGATAATTCACAAAAGCATTGCATTCTTCTTTCAAGATTACCTTATTTCAATACAATGTTTTAGAACAGCATGTTTTATTAAAACTTTAAATTAGTAAAAGGGGAAAAAATATAGTAGATTAATCTTGCCCACAAACCAATTTCAAATTAAGCAAAAACACTACATCCAAATACTAAGAGAGAACTGCAAAGAAATTTCTATAAGAAGTATTGTTCTGGTAGTCATATATTGCTGGCAGTTGATAGTCTTCACATTTCTCAAGTGATGTGGCTGTTAGGCATTACAGGCCAAATGCTCAATAATTTTTCTAATACTTTCATTCAGGGGTTTCTATTACCATATCATACCTATGGTAAATTAGTTTTATTCTGTGTACTGCTATTTTAGGGTGCTACGGTTTCCACAGTAGCAACTTACTATGTTCTACTTAGCTGTTTTGGTGGTTCACTTTTCTTGTAAATGTCACAATGGAAGTCTGTAATTAGGTAACATTTTATGCAAATCTACACTAGTTCAGAACCTCTTGATCAATGCTGGAAATAATCTCCATTATTAAGAAGGTTAATAGAACTATGATGAGACCCTTGCCATACATCTCACACTCTGCACCTGCTGAGCTTCCCTCACAGCTTTACCCACTCCCTACAGCAGCCACTTGCCTACCTGCCTGCCAGCCTGCTTGCAAGCCATCTGGGACTTCAAACTTATTGCTAACTTCCCCATTGGTTGTGCGAAACCAAGGATGTTGCCCTCACTAATGATGGTGCTATTTGGTTAAAGATGGCAATGATGGACTTGAAGAATTGCTGTTGGGTAAGTGATGCGTTTATGACCTGACCACTTAGCACCAGAAATTTCAATCCAAATTGCTGTCATAAGTCAAGACCTATCTGTACTGTCTACTCTATTAAATTATTAACAATAACAGCATCTCAGCTGAGAAGAAAACAACATTCTTTTTAAACCTTAATTTGTAGTTTTTGTTTTCTCTAGATATTCAAGTATTGTCCTGAAATATATGGGGATTGTTGATTATATTGATGAAAACACCTAGCTGTTTATGGAGGACTCATTACACACACACACACACACACACATTTCATAAATGCTATGATTACTGCCAGAATGAATCTTTGAGTCAGAGACTAATGTCATTATAATGCCTATAGCAGCTATTGCAATAATCATCCAATGAAATATTGTGAAACATTATCATGTTGCAAACACATTACAAACACATTTTAAACATCTCCAGCTCAAGTACTGCTCCTACATCCAGTTCTATTGCAAACTGGCAGTCTAATAGTACTACCTTGGCGAATTGCTTTTAGCTTCACCTTTTTGTTATTGTTGTTGCTGTTTTCCATAGATGAAGGAGGAAAAAACACCTTTAGTTTATCAGCAGATGAATGCTCATTATATATTATTATTTGTGAAGAATTGGATGGATGTCCTGTCCATTCACGCCACAGATTCTGCATAGGCATATTGCATGATAAAGCCTTACAATTTAGTTGTAAATTTCATAATTTATAATTTGATTCATGTGTTAGATGATGCATGCAACTGTGTATATGTATTATATATATGAGGATAGATGGTTAGCTATCATTCAATCACAAAAAACCCTGAAATTTTAATTTGCGTTACCAGAGGCAGCCTATTACTTTTTAGGTGAATTGAAGTGTTGAAGTCATGAAAAAGATCACTTTATTTAAACCATTCTCTCTTGGTTAAAAAAGTTGATTCAGTGGACATTAAATGATGTACTACCCTTTTGCAAATCATTGATATTTACTGTTGCTGATCATTGTGTTTTCAAGTGTAATTGCCATTTTGTTTATGTTGTGCTGTTTTAAAACCCACTATGAAAAATCTGTATACATCAAATTAGTTCCAGAACTTATTGTTCTTCAAGAATATTGATTCCACATGAATTTAACCAATCTTCTTTGATCTGTGGCACACACACAAAAATATTGCCTTACATTTCAAAATGGAACAAATTTCAGGGTATCATTGTCACTAAAACATTGTACTGTTCTAAACACAAATTGTCACTTTAATATACAATGTGTCTATGTGTCTAAAAAAAAAAATAACCCAGAAAATATGAGGTAGGCCAACTGGTTAAATATCACAAATCAAATTGTTATCTGACCATGATAAGGGAGACACCAAAAGCTTTCCCAATGTCAGCTCAAATAGCCACTATGGTGTTCAGACAGGAACACCAGATCTGGAATGTTACCATTGTCACATCATGATTGTCATGTTGGCCATGAATTCTCAAACCACTAGACTGAAGTTCCTCAGAATAAATCTTGAGATTCCACTACCAATCCAGAAATTCCGAACCCAGAAACACTTCCCAATCACCAAAAGAGCCAAATTATGCAATTATTTTTTATTATAGAAGGTTCTAAGGCTAGAAACAGAAACAATTTGTCTCAGAGTGGCCTGCAACTCCAGTTTTTACTCTTATTTTTAACTAAGAGAGAAAAGTGCAACTCAAACAGAATGCATGCTGGAATTGGGTATGTCTAGTTTAATGAAAAGAAGGACTAAGGATGACACGATAGCAGTGTTCCAATATCTCAGAGGTTGTCACACAAAAGAGGGAGTCAAGCTATTGTCCAAAGCAACTGAGGGCAGGAGAAGAAGCAATGGGTGAAAATTAATCAATGAGAGAAGCAACCTAGAACTAAGGAGAAATTTCCTGAGAGAACAATTAACCAGTGGAACAACTTTTCTCCAGAAGTTGTGAATTCTCCAACACTGGAAGTTTTAAGAAAAGATTGGACAACCATTTGTCTGAAATGGTATAGGATTTCCTGCCTAAACAGGGGGTTGGACTAGAAGACCTCCAAGGTCCCTTCCATCTTTGTTTATTCTATTCTATTCTATTCTATTCTATTCTATTCTATTCTATTCTATTCTATTCTATTCTATTCTATTCTATTCTATTCTATATTGGCTGTTTGCATCAAATTTTAATGACAGAATCTCAGATTTTGTGGAGAATGCCAATGGGTTACTACAATGTAGCATCTAGGCCACTATTTACAGATTGCCCACCTAGCACTAACCTATATTTATTATATAATAGGGAAGCAGAAGCAGGCCACCTTAATACCTATCCTATTAGCCACTAAGGGGAAATGCAAAATTTGCAGTTTTACGTTAAAGCCAATAAGAACATGAATAGATGAACTGAAAGAGCTATTTCCAACAAATATATTATCAGCTTTTCATGAAGCAAGATTTTCCTACTAGAAATCACTTTCCTCTTTTGAGAATCAAAACTGTGTTCGCAGTCATGGGCACATTCATATTGAGTGTCCTCATCACTAAACATTAACAAAAGTATTACTCAAATATTTACTCAAAGTAGCAAATATTAATTAAACAACACAATATAAACCAAATACACAATGCAAGATCAAAACCTCAATTAAAAAAAAATCAACATAATTCTATCATGACTTCAATAAGATATTCCTTACCAGAATTAAGACCAAAGACATCAAACAGAATAATTTTAATATAAAATTCATATTTAGATACTTAAATGGTGTGTCTTACGATTCTTTTTTGAGCAGGTGGCTCACAGTTGGATGCCAAGTTCTTTTAAAAAATTGCAAAAATAACCTGCCATATATTTAACTTTATAGATCAGGATGTCACAAATGAAGTGTGAATACAAAGCCCTGAAATATAAATTATTATCAAACTCTGAATATTTGAACCGAATACTCTTATTTCAAAAGCTGCATGACGCAGTATTTCAAACTTGAAATAATGTTAAATTTAGGAAGCATGCCATAACTTAATATGAAATATCAATTGTTTTAAGCCAGTGAACTACATTATGTATTTTCTCCACTCCCACAACCTTCATTCCAATACTCTGGAGGAGGCAACAAAATGTACAGCATGTTTTGTTCTATATCTTTGGGGTATGTGTTATTTTTGCTTCTGCAGAAAACTGATACAGAAATACAGACACACACATACATACAAAATCTAAAAATGCAATGCTCCACAATATCATTTTTCTTAAGCCAACCTGATACAATCTAAAAATTCTCTAAGTGTGGGCAGTGGGAGAATATTTCAGTCAACAAAAGAATAAATAACATATGAAGCAATGACCTAAATACTAAATTAATTCCAGATTTTTGACCACAGATGTCTCTAAACAACTTTAAAGGTTGAATTATAGATTAGTGTATTGTCTGAGTTGTTCTGGAATTCTGTATTTTAATGGCCATCCAGAAATCCTGTAAAAGTCTTAACGATATAATGACCAAAATGCCTAAAAGATGGTTCCATGCTCTGTGTGTGTGTGTGTATGTATACACACACACACACACACACACACACACACCTTAAAAGTGTCATTTCACACTATGATAGGTTTATTATATCATATATTCTTTGGTATGGATTAATGTCTCCCCACTGAGAAAAAGCATAATAACTATTAGGTTTTGAACGCATGATTAGAATTTGAGAAGCTTTCCCTAGCCTACTGAGCTCAGATGTTTTACAGTCATAAATATAGTATTAGAAACTGGCATAGTAGCTAAGAAGTACCTAAGAAGTCTGGATGTTCTCATTTAACATAACTTACTGCACTTGCTTGAGAATTGGTGGATTAGGCCTCAGGAAAAGGCTACATTACAGTTGTGTTTTGTGTTGGGTTTGTTTTTTTTTTACTATGTTTTCTACAGAAATAGAAAATAAAAAATAGAGGCACAAGACCAAATTTAAAAATATATAATAAGAATGGAATCTGTATTGTCAAGCAAATTAAATACCCAGACAACACGAAGTTTATTAAGCACTAAGAAATTATTTATTTATTTAAATTGATAGGTAGGTAGGTAGGTAGGTAGGTAGGTAGGTGGGTGGGTGGATGGATGGATGGATGGATGGATAGATAGATAGATAGATAGATAGATAGATAGATAGATAGATAGATAGATAGATAGATAGATAGATAGATAGATAGATAGATAGATAGATAATAGATGTTTTTGACTGCATAGCAATAAGACCAAGCACTTATTTCAGGGTTCAAAAAAAATATAAGACAGGGTCTTATTTTCAGGGAAACATGGGGTGTGTGTGATTTTCTATTATTTACAATTTGTTAGTGCTTAATAAATATTGTGTTGTCTGGGTTTGTATAATTGCTTAATAGAACATATTACATTCTTAATCTCCATCTCTTTTTTCCAACCACTGGAAAAATAAAATCCATGTTTGATAATATTCTGTGTCTTCTTTCTGTTTAATCTTCAGTGTAAGTCTGTCCATTTCTGCACAATCCAGTATCTTCCTAATTATCTCTTCATCTCGCGGTGTTCCTTCATTTTTCAAACATTGTGCAAATATAATCCTCGCTGCTGTTAAGACGTGCAATATTAAATATATACTTTGCTTATCAAGTTTTTCTGATATTATACCTAATAAAAACAGTTCAGGTTTAAAATCTACATGTTTTCCTATCATCTTTTCTAACCACTTATCTACTTTTGCCCCAAATTTTTTTGCTTTCACACAAGTCCACCACATATGATAATGCGTGCCTGTTTTTGGGTTACATTTCCAATATTTGCTAGACATATTTTTAAACATTTCAGCTAACCTAGCAGGTGGTAAGTGCCATCTATAAAACATTTTACATAAATTTTCTTTATAAGAAGTTGTAATTGTCAATTTATAGTTCTTTCCCATATGTTTTGCCATTTCTCTAGTTCTACATTATAACCAAAGTTTTTTACCCACTGTGGCATTGTGTATTTTACTTGTTCGTCCTCTATTTTCCAGTTTAATAAAAAAAAAATTATATATTTTCTTAATTAATTTTTCATCAGAGTTCAACAATATCTGATCAAAGACTGTTTGTACTTTTTCATGTCTTTATCATATCTAGATTGTATTTGCAATTGCAGTAATACAATGCCCTGGTCTTCATCCTCTTGCTTAGATTTTAATTTCCCTTTAGTGTTCAAAATATCTTTATATGTCACAATTTTTTTGAACTTCACCAGATTTGGGTATGTAGAGGTTTCCATTGTTGATAGCCATTTTGGGATTTTTGAATAAATTTTAGGAGTTTTCCTCCACCCACCCAAATATGGAGAATGGAGGATTTGAATTATCAGACTGGCTTTTATATTACCAAGCATGTGTGATAACATCCTTAAAAGAATGGATAACTCTTAGGCATAAGAGAGTTATATTTAGAAAGACATGATTTATAACTGGGACAGCATGCCTTCTTATGGTATGAGAAGAATAAAATTCACAGATGCTTTCAAAATCATTATATAAGATACTCACTATTATCTTTACTTTTTCTAAAAGAATAATGAACAATTAGAAGAAATGTTGAGACTTTATGAGAGCAGGACTTCAGAAAAGCTTCTTTCGTACATCTTTAAAAAGTTTCAAAATACTAGTTAACCAGAAGGTGAGATAGGACCTTTGTTTCTTTCAGTATTTAACTATCTATTCATGGAATCTTCACAGAAATTCATCCTATAACAGAAGCAGGACACACTGTGGACACCAAGACTCAAGGAGTGGAAAAAGATAGACGTCTACCTGGAAACAATAAAAAATACTATCCATGTATTATTTAGATTCACTAAATGATAGAAGGCGTGCTAATGTCTCCCTCTGTCCTACTCAGCCTCCAGGAGGTCCCTTAAAGATTGGCCTTCTTGCAATTACCTCTTTTAATTTTCTTTCTTTTGGGGGTGGGTGTCTTCAAGTCAGTCTTGAGTTCTGTCAAATGCCTAGACAACTTTTCATGACAACTTTTCTCAGAAGTGCTTTGCCATTCTTTCTATGGCTGACAGTGAGACAGTGAGTGGGTCAATGTCACCTAGATGGGTCTAAAGCTGTACTAGTTTATCAGGGACCTTGGAACAGGTACTGCTTCCCAGCCAAAGCTATAATATAGGAGTCACTGTATAAAAGTAAAATAAATGATTTCTGTTATTAGCTCTATCTCCTAAAGTGACAGAGAGAAGAAAGTAGATTTCACACAATAAACAAAAATCAATACTAGATTGATTACAATGATCTCCCATGACCACTTATTTTTATTACTAGTCATACGACTTATATGCAAAATGTTGAAACGTTATATCGTATAACATATACCATAGCTGAATTGTACATCCAGTACAATTCCACTTCCATGCCCCCATAGAAGTTTTATTTAGAATTACATGGGTTGTGTATATATGTTTACTTCTCTTCTGTCATGTTCTCATAATACACTAAATAATAATAAATAACCATGCAGCATACAGTATATAGGGAAACAGAAATCATTTCAAGAATAAGAAAATGAGAAGGAACAGATGACACATAGCTAATATTATGTCAGTGTTCAGTTAGTATCTCCAGTCTCAAGTTTTTTATATATTATAGATTTGGCAGGTGGGTTATGATGGCCACTGACAAATAAGTATGCTTACATGGATCTATGGTTCTCTTTCTTCAATCATACAGCTCTACCTTTTCCATGATTCCTATTACTTTACATAGTTCTTAATATAAATTAAAATGTAGTTAAAATTAATACAACCTATCTTGACTTACAATCTTCTACTTTCCAGTTCTTTATTTCTCCCCTCCCCCATCCTGCTGTTTGTCCTTTGCCCCCCCCACACACACACACACAAACACACACATTATTGAAATTGAGACTGTAAACTCATTGGGGCCAGGATCTCTCCTCCTTTAAAGTGCCATGTACAATGATCTATAAATAACAACATCAGCACTATGAAAGGTGACAAAAATGTCTAAGTATTTCTATAGCTGAAAATTACTCCTTGTCTGAAGCTTAAATGTCAATGGTACTGAATATATGTTCCAATGATTTTTAATGTGCTGTTTAAAAATACTTACTGTTCCTGTTTTCCAGTGATCCAATTTCTAAATGTAGCCCCTATGTCTGAAGGATACCTTCTCCCTGGATTCTATATTAGTTTAAATTATATTAAGATATATGCAGCCCAAATCCTTTGCAACTTTAGTTCCAATTAATTTCCACTGATTTCAATTGTACTTACCCCCAAGTACATTTGTAAAAAGCTTCATCTATAATCAAATAATCTTCTATGGGTTAAAATTAGTATTAGAAAACCAATTGCTTGAGGGTTTGAAAAAGGATAATACATCACAACCATTTAATCCTCTCACCAAAAATGTGAGATGGGCAGAAAAATCCCTAGATACTGGAAGTTTTTGATTACTTTGAGATTACTACAAAAAAAATTCACAGGTCTTTATTATTCAAGCTATTTTAATTAAGTTTCCCCATCCAAGAAGCCTTACCACAATCATTTTAGTGCAGTGAAACTTAACATCAAGCTGCACATATCTTATATCATTCTTGAACTGTTTTTTCCACATCTTAAATGGTTTTCTCCTTTTTTATTGATTATATTGCCATATCCACAATTAAATCAAATGATACAATGCAATTATATTATTAGAGAGGCAATAACAGTTGAAGACTTGTTTTGGTTCCCATTTCTTGACTGTCACATCTTGGAATTACCATCCTCAAAATTAGCCTGAATTTGACTGAAATCCAAGCCCTTTGGAAAGATGTTTATAGGTATACATAGTGTATATACATCACTGGACATAGTCTAAACATGTTTCTATAGAAGTCTTCCATAATTACAGAGTTCTCATACCATTATTATTAGTATTATTACTGCAGGCATTAGAATTCAAAATCCTTCTTAACAGATCTACGTTGGTATTTCAAAGCAGCTTGCAATAATTAATGTAGGGAGGGCATTCTATTTGCCAAATCCCCATTGCTTTGCAAATTGTATTTTGTTCTCCGACAGGCCCAAGAGGAGATTTCTTTCAGAAATCACATTTTTCCCCTAAAAACCAAACCAGAGAGAACTGACAGCATTCTTCCCCGTAGATGCAAGTTGGAAGTCCAGCTTCCTCCGAGGGAAAAAAACTTGGTCTCTGTTTGGACCGCACGCTGATGCTTCTTGGGGGAAGGAAGATGGTTTTTTTCCCCCCACATCTTAAATGGTTTTCTCTTTTCCTATTGATTATATTGCCATATGATCTTCCACTTATCTTCACAGGAAAGAAAGAGCCAGAACCCAACAGGGGGAAGAAGAGCAGAAGGAAAGAAGCAAAGTTGGGGAGAGGAAGGCGCAGCAAAGAGTGTGTTGTTTTGTTTTGGGGTGTTTTTTTTTTTTTTCCTTGCCAAAAGCCCTTCGGAGATTCATTATTCTTTTACTGAACAATTCCTGGGCCGCCAAATTTTTACTATACCTCGTTGTTGCGGCGCTGCTTGTTGCTGCTGCGGGCGCTGCTGGGACCGTCGAGGCTGTCCCAGTAAAGAAGTGCAGCGGCTCAGGACGATTGCGAGGAGCAAGAGGGGAAGCCAAGACGCTCGCCCCATAGCGGTCAACTTCGCGCTTCCCAGCTCCGATTCGGCGCTCCCGGCGAGCGGAAGGAGTGTGAAGGGAGGCAGCCACCTCGCCTCTGAGGCAAAAAGGAGGCGGCGAAGCCCTGGCGGTCACCCGGGAGGGGACCGCGGAGGGACACGCCCCTGTCGCCCTCGCCGCCGTTAGTTTGGCTCTCGGCTTCTTCCATGGGGGCTGAGGAGTCACAAGACAATGAACAATCGGCGAAGTTTTCCAAAGAGGGAGGCTTAGCGCGAATTAACGGGGGGCGCAGCGTGGGAGCGGGTGCTTTGGCGTGCAGCGGGGATAAGAGAGCAACTGCTCGGTCTCGCCTACCAAAGCGAAGATGGGAGTTCTTTCCAAGCAAGCAAGCCAGCGCAACAAGCAGCAGCAGAGTCTAAAACTCGGGCGCTTTTAAGGTCGATCCTGGAGAGTTGATCGCCGTCAAAATGCGTCGTTGGGAGAGGTGTAGCCCCTGAGTACTGACTTTTAAAAAAGCATCCGCGCTTGCCTGGGGAGTGAGGAGTCAGGCAGAGTAAAAGAGAAACGTAGGACAGAGAATTCCTCTTGCGCCCTTGCAACCTTCGAGATTCAGTTTCTTGAGCAGATTAAAGCAATCAGCTAAAACTGGACTAGATGAGAATAACGAGCAACGCCTAATACGTTTTGACCTAAAGGCCACTTCTCAAAGTTGGTTGACAAGTTACAGAAGTTGGCTTACTGTTCTCCATGATTTCTTCCGTTCAAGTACTACCCAGGTAAAATACCCTGTTTAGCTCCTTCAAGATAAGCCGAATGCAGATGGAGCAATTTTGTGATTTGGAGGACCTTCTCAACTCATGGTTTCTGTGGCATCATGTAGCCCATGACTAGGGGATCTTTTGCCTGGCTTTGACTGATGCACCTATTGCATCTTTACCTGGTCCAGGAGAACCCAATGAGAAGTCCCTCATACTCTTGCAACCATCCTCATAGACTACTGCCGTGTACTTTCCATGTGGTAAGACTAGCTAAAAATTTCAATAAGACCCAAATGTGGTGGCCCATGTCTTAATTGATTCCTGATGCTGGCAGAATATTTGTGGCTAAAGCACTAGACTAGGCCAGGGGTCTGCAACCTTAAACACGGAAAGAGCCTTTTGGACCCGTTTCCCACAGGGAAAAAAAAAAAACCACAGGGAGCCACAAAACCTGGGTGGGTGTGGCCAACTCCATGTCACTCACTCCTACCAAGTCACATGACCTCCTAGCCACGCCTACCCAGCCAGTCATTAGGGCAGAGAACTGGTTGTTAAAAAACACTGGGAACCACAAAACCCTTTTCTCTCTCTCTCTCTCCCCCCTCTATCTGTATCTCTCCCCCCTCTGTCTTCCCCTCTCTCCTCCTCTCTCTGTATCTCTCTGTCTCCCCTCTCCCTCTCTCTGTCCCCCCTGTATATCTGTTTCTCTCCCCCCCTCCCCCCTCTGTATCTCTCCCCCTCTCTATCTTCCCCTCTGTCCTCCTCTCTCTATATCTCCCTGTCTCTCTCTTTCTCTCCCATCTCTCTCTGTATCTCTCTCTGTGTATATCTATGTTTCTCTCCCCTCCCCCACACCATCTCTATATCTCTTGGATTTCCAAGGCCAGGGGAGGAATGACTGGGAGGGGAGGGCAAGGGGCAGGGCCAGCCAGTGATGGGAAAGGGAGCCGCAGCAGAGGGCTGAAAGAGCCATATGTGGCTCCGGAGCTGTGGGTGTGTGCCTGTGGGTGTGTGCCGACTCTTGGACTAGGCTAAAAACCATGAGATTGTATATTCTAAGTCCTGCCTCAGGCATGAAAAATTGGCTGGGCAACTTTGGGTCAGTCATTCTCAACCTACCAACTGACAGGGTTGTTGCAGTAGCAAAAATAGAAAAAGGAATATTATGTATGTTCACCACCTTTGGGTTACTTATAAAAATAAATAAAATATATAAAGGTGTTATTTTTAAAATGCTGGTATTAATCTAAAAGGCTCTTTGTGATTTGACACCTGAGTATCTATAGGATCATATCTATAGGACCACCTTGTCCGATTATTTTTATTATTATTTATTATTATTCTTAATCTTATTTCTATGCCGCCCACCCTCCAAGGACTCTGGGCGGCTTACCACAATCGACAGTATACTAAATAGCATATTGCCCCCAACAATCTGGGTCCTCATTTTACCCACCTCGGAAGGATGAAAGGCTGAGTCAACCTTGAGCCAGTGAGATTTGATCCGTTTATCTGCTGAACTAGCAGTCAGCTGAAGTAGCTGCAGTACAGCACTATAAGTACTGCGCCACCTCGGCTCTTTTTGATGAGATTCAGTTTAGCCTCTTAGATTATATATAGAGGGGCTTCTTCTTGTCCTGGATTTCTGGGATGTGAACCAAGGGTAGAATTTTTTTCTTCCCTGAAGACCTTTCAGTAACATCACCTGCCCTGCTTGTTCTTATTTATTTTTCTGTTCTATTTCAATTTTGTTTTTATTTGGATTGAATGCTGTTTTAATTTTGTTGTTGTTATAGTGACATTATAATTGCCTACAGTAATGAAATAAATGAGGCAGTTTAATTTGTTTTGTAGTGTAGTAGAACAAGAGTCTCGCAGTCCTCCAAGCATATTTTAGAGATGAAAACATTACTTGTAAATTCTCAGGATGCTAAGAACAAAACTATAGGAAGTGGTCCGAGAAAGGGAACAACACCTCAGCTCAACTTAGCAAGTCTCCAAGCAACAGCAGAATTTTGTAGTCAGGTCACAAAGTTGGCACCCTGAGACTTAGCAGTGTCACCTTTCAGGAACTCTAGTCCTCTTGTGCCCTCTGTAGTAGTCGCTGCCTAGGGAGAGGCAGCAGGAGTATTGCCTAGGGAAAGTGGCCTGCCAAGTTGGCACTATTTGAGAAAGAGGAATAGGCCGAGGAGTAAAAGGACCAGGTCAGGCTGCCCCAAGGTGAGGATTTTTCTAATGGGCAAGGAGCAGGAAAACCATAAAACAAACAAGCTAGATTGTATCATGTAAGAGCTGTGGTGGTACAGTGGTTAGAATGCAGTACTGCAGGCTACTTCTGCTGATTGCTGATTGCCAGCAGTTCAAGACTCATGGCTCAATGTTGACTCAGCCTTCCATCCTTCCAAGGTCAGTAAAATGAGGACCCAGATAGTTGTGGGCAATATGCTAACTCTGTAAACCACTTAGAGAGGGCTGTAAGGCACTGTGAAGTGGTAGATAAGTCTAAGTGCTATTGCTACCATCCTAGATATTATTTTGAAGAAAACTGCTTATCAGCTCAATAATAAAATCAAATACTGGTGTTCAGGTTGATCAAAAAAACATTGCCAGGTCCTGGCAAGAATGGGATGGCTCTGTTCTCAGCTTGGTTTCACAAGTTGTTCTGATGCTCAGAAAAGGGTTTTGTTTTGCTTTATTTTGTTTAATAAATGAATGCATGAAGAGACAATGCCCTTCATGTTAGTTTCAGGGATACTTTTGTGCTAACATAAGAAAAGACGTTGGTGTTGTGGTTGTAGGCTAATGAATTAGTCAGGTAACATTCAGTCTGAGTTTGAGATCTTGATGCAGTACAAAAGCATAATCTACTTTCATACAAAAAAATATATTGTTATAAAAGTTAATTGTGGAAGTAACTTTAAATTGCTACAAGGATTTTAAAAATGGATTAGATACATGCTTCCAAGTCAAAAAGAATTCATTAGAAATGAAAATACTGCAAAAGGCAGACAAAAGAAGGTTTTGATAATAGAACTGAGATAACAAAGAAAAAGTTGAATTTCAGGGCTACAAGAGAAGAAATGTAGTAGAAGAAATATAAGATGGGGCAGACAAGATAAGAAATCATGCTGAGATAAAAAGTCTTAAAATAGGGTTACCATAAATGTTATGTTTGAAATTCCCAGAGAAGACCATTCACTGTATATGCCACAACAGTGACTAGGATAAGAGAAATACAATTAAAAAAAACATAGATGACAGAGATATTTTACATAAAAGAACTTCCCATTGGATGTGGAATATGCAGATTAAATAACAACAACAACAACAACTTTATTGTCATTGTACGTGTATACACAGAATACTCATACAACGAAATTCACTTAACACTCAAAGACCAGATCCAACACACATAACAATCCACAAATACACTCCCACCCACCACAAATTCCCCACCCCTAAACCACCCAAACATCCACACAAGAGACCAAATAATGCTGTCCAACAGCTCACTGATGGTGACCCTTTAGTTCATTGTTGAGTGCAATTATAGCTCTGGAATAAAAACTATTCAGAAAACGTGTGGTCCGAGTTTTAATTGTTCTGTATCTTCTGCCACAAGACAACTGTCCAAAAAGATTGTAAGCAGGATGGAAAGAGTCTCTGAGAATGTTACGCAACGTCCTCAAACAGCGAGATTTGAAGATGTCATCCAGGGCTGGTAGCTGGAGCCTGATGATATTCTGGGCAGTTTTAATGATTCTCTGTAGAGCGTACACTTACTGCAGTAAAAATGTTGTTCAAATAAATACAAATAATTGAGATTGAGAAATACTTTCTTTGCCTAGGTTTAGTGGCAAATCTTGATGTGATGGAGTGTGTATCTGGAGAAGCAGTGTTGAGGGATGAGTTTTGGCAACACAGTGTTTTTCCCACAGAAAGACTCAGATTAAGAAACTGCACAGCCTTGAGCAGGAAGGGGGAAGAGGTTCAGGGTGGCCACACTCTGGAATTTCTCAGGATATATCTAGTAGGTTAGAAGGCTGTAGCTTTACTTTGGCAAACTCTGTCCATTAATTTTAAGCAAATAAAAGATTGGACTCAATTAGATCTTGCTGTATCATCTTTAGGTTTGGGCCTGATGTCCTGTAAATCTTGCCAAACTAATGTTGTAACTCTTTCCTAGTAAATATATCCTGATATATTCTATGGTGTGGCTACCCCGAACTTCTTCCACCCTCTCCGTTCCATTGTGGGTCTGTGCAGTCTCTTAATCTGGAATCTTAAAATATTAATCTCTTTTTTGGAAAAGTTCTGCATTGCCAAAATTCCCTTTCCACACACACATACATACAGTTTTTCCAGGTGCACATTCCATCACACTTATGCAAAATGAGTATTTGTTTTTATTATTATTTATTTATATATTGAATTTGTATACCGCCCTTCTCCCGAAGGACTCAGGGTGGTGAACAGCCAAGATTAAAATACATACAATATAAAATTTAAAATAATTTAAGACATAATTAAATAAATTTGGCTTCCCCAATTTAAAACCCCTGTCCCGTAAAATTAACCCATTAAAATTTTTTAAGCCAGCCCGGCTTGCTGGAATAAAAAAGTCTTGCGGAAAGTATGGAGGTCCGGGATCAGTCGTAACCCTGGGGGTAATTCGTTCCAGAGGGCAGGCGCCCCCACAGAGAAGGCTCTCCCCCTGGGGGCCGCCAGTCGGCATTGTTTGGCCAATGGCAGCCTGAGGAGACCCTCTCTGTGGGAGCGTGTTGGCCGGTGGGAGGTTATCGGTGGCAGAAGGTGGTCTCATAAGTATCCAGACCCTAAGCCATGGAGTGCTTTAAAGATGAGAACCAATACCTTGAAGCGCACCCGGAAGACCACCGGGAGCCAGTGCAGCTCGTGCAGGAGATGTGTTACATGGGAACGCCATGTCGCCCCCACAATCACCCACGCAGCCGCATTCTGGACCAGCTAGAGCCTTTGGGTACACCTCAAGGGGAGCCCCATGTAGAGGGCGTTACAGTAGTCCAGGCGAGAAGTGACGAGGGCATGAGTGACCGTGCATAAGGAGTCCCGATCCAGAAAGGGGTGCAACTGGCATATCAGGTGAACCTGATAAAAATCCCACCTGGCCACGGTCTTCTAAGGACAGCCATGCATCCAGGAAGACGCCAAGTTACACGCCCTCTCTGTGGGGGCAAATGACTCGCCCTCTATAGCCAGTGAAGGCACCAGCTGGCTATACTGGGACGCCAGCAGTCACAGCCACTTGGTCTTGGAAGGGTTGAGTCAGAGCCTGTTCCTCCCCTTCCAGACCCGCACAGCCTCCAGGCACTGGGACATCACTTCAAGGGCATCATTGGGGTGGTCTGGGGTGGAGATGTACAGCTGAATGTCATCAGCGTACAGATGGCACCGCACCCCAAAACCATGGATGATCTCACCCAGAGGCTTCACATAAATGTTGAACAGAAGAGGCAAGAGGACCCCACAAACAAGGTGCCTTGAGGTCGACCTCTGCCCCCCTGCCAACACAGACTGTGATCAGTTGGAGAGATAGGAAGATAACCACTACAACACAGTGCCTCCCACTCCCAATCCCTCCAGCCGGCGCAGCATGATACCATGGTCGATGGTATCAAAAGCCGCTGAGAGGTCTAATAGGATCAGGACAGAGGAACAACCCCTGTCCCGAGCCCTCCAGAGATCATCAACCGAAGCGACCAATGCCGTTTCCATGCTGTACCCAGGCCTGAAGCTGGACTGGAATGGATCTAGATAGACAGTTTCATCCAGGTATTGCAGGAACTGTCGCGCCACCACACTCTCAACAACCTTTGCCACAAAGCGAAGGTTGGAGACTGGACGGTAATTTGCCAAAATAGCCGGGTCCAGAGAAGGCTTCTTGAGAAGGGGCCTCACCACCGCCTCTTTCAAGGCAGAGGGCAGGAAACCCTCACTCAAAGAAGCATTTCTAATCCTTTGGAGCCAGCCTCGTGTAACCTCTCGGGTAGCCAGCACCAGCCAGGAGGGACACGTGTCCAATAAACGTGGTTGCGTTCAACTTCCCCAGTATCCTGTCCGTGTCCTCAGGAATCCCAGGGTCAAACTCATCCCAGATAACATTCTCAAGACCTGCCTCAGACTCCTTGCCTGAACCAACCCAGTCAGAGTCCAAGCCTTCCCGAATTTGAGCGATTTTATACAGAGTAATATATTTAATACATTACTCTGTATAAAATCGCTAACTAAAAAGTGTTGTACGGATTATAGAAATGAGTGGATAAGAACAGATAATGAAAACATGATGAATTGTAAATTGAGTTCCAATATGGATTTTGATATATGCTGAAAAATCAAGTTCTGAATGGATTCAGCTTCCTTGTAATATATTTTCACTCCAGTTCTAAACATATTTACTCTGAAGTAAACTGCATTGAGTTCAGAAAATCTTTTCAGATAGACATGGATTTGCACCTAACTTATATTAATTGTCTTATCATTATCCATTTATGTGTAACAATTGTTCCTTTAACATGACTATTAGTAGTCCCACCCTTAGACAAAAAATCTGACTGTATGACTTCACTCTCTCTCAGCCCAGCTGACTGCACAGGGTTGTTATTGTGGGGAATATAGGACGTGGAATTAGTATTATGTATGTTTGCCACCTTGAGTTATTTATAAAAAATAACAAATGCAGGATAAAAAGATGCAGACTGCCATTGATGCAAATCTAGCACAGAGATTTTCCTCTTGATGGTACATGAATGATGTACACTTACAGACACAATCCTTGAAATATTTTATATTTTAGATCTATGCCTAGGCAGCATGTGGCATGAAATTACATTTTGATGATGGATACATTTTGCTCAGATTTTAATATGAAATGATCTATGATTTATACTGCCCCTACTAATTGTGAACTAAAGCAAATTCTCAGTTTTCACATTTCTGGGGGGGTTTTTTTGTGGGTTTTTTTTTTTTTGCAAAGTTCTAAAAACTGAAGTAACAAAACTATGCAGTTTTTTTTAAAACTCCAAATTTAGATAGAATGATTCTGCCTTCCAAAAGGAGGCTGAGGAAAAAGGATTATAAGCACACACAAATTTAATGTGCCATCCAGAGTCCTTATTTTTTTACAGTGACTGTTAATATCTTCTACTGAATCTAAAGGTGAAGATATTTTTTTCAGATATTATACACTCTTGTACATATACACACACTATATGTTGCATAATATACATTGACCATAGGCTAGGATCTGGATCAAAAAATTAATATTGATTGAATAACTCCCATTTAAAATTAATGGGTTGTAAAATAATACTCCTTTGTAAAAATAAACTATCCTTTTCACTATCACCCACCAACCTACCAACCTATACAAGCCCATCTGTGTTGTGTCATCGTGGTGGGGAAATTGTTCCTTGGAGTGTTGAGTGAAGAACCCAGAGTTATGCCAATATATATTCCCAGCAAGGACACCTAAGGCTTGTGGGTCGTTCCAGCTGCCCAGCTAAAGCAAGCAGGCACCTATATTGGCAGCAGTGATATAGAAAGCTGCTGGACATGGATGATGACTTTACTGATAGTGGCAAAGGTATCACTTTGTACTGTGTCGGAGAAGGCAATAGTAAACCACTCCTGCATTTTATGAAAGAAACTACATAGAGAGAAACAATAAAATGATTGACAATTGGTCCCAGATAATAGGCCCCTCAGGTCAGACAGCACTCAGCATGCAACCGAGGAAAAGCTGAGGATCTTTCAGAGTACTAATGGTTTTTATGATATAGCTAGATTAAAGCCTTCCGGGCATCTGTTTGGTGATGTTGTCATGCAGGAATAGAAAATTCAAAATTGCCAAAACAGAATTGCACTGTGACTATGGATTATAGGAAGCATGAATACAGGGAAGAGCAACACAGGGAAAGATGAAGTGAATCAACTACACATCGAAATCTTAGATATCAGCAAATAGAGATGTGGACTTTCAGTAGAATATCTTACTTTATTTCATTACTCAGGACACAAAAAATAAAGAAGGAATGGTGTTGTTTTCATAGTAGGGAAAGGTACAGTAGGAATAGCAATAGCACATATTAATTTTTTCCAGTTCAATGATTTTTCCATTGCTAATTACTAAATTATACCTACATACATGGATATTACCAGAAATCAGATTGGCTATATTATTGGTAGAAGGAGGTGGAAGAGCACAATTATAATAGCCAAAACATGGCCAGGCACTGACTATGAAACAGATTGTGAATTGCTCATGTGCAAGTTCCAAATTAAGCTAAAGTGGAAGAGACAACCCAACTGGTTTCTACAGTATGATCTTAAACATATACCATTGTCAAGAACATCCAGAATCACTTTGAAGTCCTGAACCTCACGAATAGGGAATTGGAAGGGCAAGAGATGAACTAACGATACTACTCTGATAACTGAAAATGAAAAAGTTCCAGATACTTTAGGAAATGAATGAAAATCAAGGAGCATAGTGAAAATTAGACTAAGATTAACAATGAAGAAGTTCACATTTATGACAGTTGGTATAAGCAACCAGAACTAGAACTGATAACAAAGATAATAAATTAGTGCATAGATTCTGCCCTGTAAGTACAACTGTAAAAAGGAATTGTCAGTCAAGAAATATACCATAAGCTTCTTCGTTGTTGTTTTTTAAAAAGGCCTTGGAAAAGATATTTAAATCCCATGAAGTCTTTATGCTTATAAAGATCCAAATGATGCAAGCCCTGGTTTTTCCTGTGATCCTACATGGAAGGAAAAGTTCTTTGAAAATGTAAGACAGAAAGTACCTTGACACTTCTGAATGGTAATGTTGGGAAAAAACTATGGAGAGCAAAGAAAACAAATCAATGGATCATTGAACAAATCAATGGACGTAATGTATAAATTACAGTATCTTGCTTTGGATATATTATGCGAAGGCTTAGCTGTCTGGAGAAGGTTCTAATAGCAATAGCAATAACACTTAGACTTATAAACCACTTCACAGTGCTTTACAGCCCTCTCTAAGCGGTTTTACAGAGTCAGCATAATGCCCCCAACAATCTGGGACCTCATTTTACCAACCTCAGAAGGATGGAAGGCTGAGTCAACCTTGAGCCAGTGAGATTCGAACTGCCAAACTTTTGGGAAACTAATGCTGGGAAAGGTGGAAAGAAAGAGAAGAGGAAGATGCCTATTAGCAAGATGGATATGCTCATTTACAGCAATGATGGAGATATTGTTGGAAGACCTGAAAGATCACGTTGGGGCTGGATCCTCCTGGGAAAAATCTATATGGTCACTGATTTGATTGCACATACCATATTTTTTTGGTGTATAAGATGCACTCCCCCCCCCAAAAAAAGTGGCTGGAAATGTCTGTGTGTCTTATAGAGCAAATGTTGCCGAAGCCCCGCCCACCGCTGGCACCCACCCACTGGCCTCTGCCTCCCAGCAATTTGCCTCCTTGCAGCAAACAGCAAACAGCCTGGTCACCTTCAGCATAACTTGATTTAGCATGAGCAGCTGATTGGTGGATCTGCCTCCTGGAATACCACCTATCAGCTGTTCCAGGCTGCGGGGATTGCCACCGCCCATCGTTGCAGTCACCATCCATTGCCACTGCCATCTATTGGCACCTCCAAAAAACACGGTAATCGTATCTTCAATAGTTGTGGAAACCATTCCCTCTCACATACACATGAACCCTTATAAGCAGACCTACATTCATAAAATAACTATAAAAATCTGGATTTAACAATCATAAACCTATGTGTGCTTATAGTAAATCCGAATATACTAGGTCTGATTCTTAGTTAAGTATAGCTAGGATTTTGCATTTTTGTTGATCAGCCTGATAGCTTCATTTCCCCTTGTTTCAGGGGCACGCAGTTTTCTCTGAAGATACCAGCTTGTACTAGGGCTGTGCACATTTTGCTGGAGATTGCAGGATAATAAACAGTGAGAACAAGAGGAACTGAAATGTTGAAGACAGAAATAATATAATAACTGATTACACATGAAAAAGGTATTGAGATACTATGGTCTTTATTACTCTGCTCATATTAATTATTTCATCAGTGTAAATCTGTCTTCATCACAGCTAAGCTAAGATTTTGTGTGTGTGAATTACTGTTATCGAGAAAGCAATTACCACTGTCTGTATCTTCTACATTTTATCTCCATCTAACAGAATAACAGAGGTGGAAAGTACCTTGGAGGTCTTCTAGTCCACCCCCTTCTCAAGCAGGAAACTATACAATTTCAGACGAATGGTTGTCCAATCTCATCTTAAAAACTTCCAGTGTTTGGAGCATCCACAAGTTCTGGAGGAAAGCCATTCCACTGATTAATTGTTCTTCAGGAAATTTCTCCTTCGTTCTAGGTTGCTTCTCTCCTTGATTAGTTTCCGTCCATTGCTTCTTGTCCTGGCCTCAGGTTCTTTGAAGAATAGCTTGACTCCCTCTTCAGCAGCCCCTGAGATATTGGAACACTGCTATCATGTCTCCCCTAGTCCTTCTTTTCATTAAACTAGACATGCCCAGTTCCAGCAATTATTCTTTATATGTTTTAGCTTCCATTCCCCTCTGTCTCCACTGCTTATTATATTTCCCCTACTAGCACAAAACCATGGTTGTAAATATGCAGGTATACTTCTATTTCAGAATGATACACTAGGCATTTGATCAAAAGCTGCATGAAACCTTATTCCATAATAAATATATTAAGGTGCTACAAGATTCATTGTTAGCATTTTCTTATTATTATTGCATCTTTTCCAGCTCTAAATAATACACTGGATACCCTTTTAAAACTAAAATTGCCTGCTAGAAAGCTTCAGTCATTTCAAGGTTCCTGGCACATATTTAATTCAAGCAGTATGAATTTGGCAATCAGTGATGGCTTCTGAAAATAAACAGCACAAAATAGAAAATCAACAAGAGACCTGCAGTAGCAATTAGCAAGGGAGGAAGATGCCTATTTTAGAGAAAGTGTTGTGAAAAACGTAATATATAATTAGTGCATACATGTATGCATGTATGTGTATATATGTGTGTCCAAAAAGAGAAGTGAAGAGTATTTGGCCAGCTGGAAATAACTCTTATGCATACAGGCAATCTTTTTTCCTGGCCTCTCAACATTTCTATTTTTCCTCCATGTATTTTTTGCACATAACATTCATGCCCATAACTCTGTGGCTTGAGGTTATAATAAGCTCACCATACGCTATCTGCTGCAGGAAAGAAAGGCTGAACCAGTTGTTTGTCCTATATGGTCTTCGTGAGGGAGCCTACAAACATAATTCCATAAAAATAAGACCAACTCTAAGGTTGAGACATGAACATGTGACAGATGTAGTGATTGTAAACCATCAGTAAACTGTATGATATCCATTTCCAGAGAGAATCAAAGATGTTTCATTCCTTTGCAACTCCTTGGCAGAGACCCAACAGGTATAATATGGACACAGTATTCCTTGTGAGGTGCAGGTCGTTGCATCCAAGGTTGAAACAGTAGCTGAAGATGAGCACTTTGGGTTTTTTTAATTTTTTAAAGCAGCCAAGGAAGAAAGAGTTAAACAGTCTTGTGTTTATCAGTCATGGGAAGAAGTGGGAATGATATTGATGAAAACAAACTTATGATATTCACAACACAAGGTCAGCCCTTTTCTACATAAGTTAAAACTTACATCTAATGTGCAAAAGCAGCATCACAATGCCATGACAAAATCAGGATGACAAAAATAGCAAGATCTTGCTAATGGCACTGCTACCAGGCCTGTACTCAAAACAGCAGACTCCAGCAGTGACATGTCTTTAAAATAATGAATGGGTGTTACGTAGAGCTGCATGTGTATGAGGCCTTAATGTTGACCGTGTTATTCTAGGGAAGAACATGTTTACATACTTGTTTAACATACTATGGTAAAATGTAATCCAGAGTTGCAGGAGAGAGGAGCCCCTTTCCCAGAGAGCAAAAAGGCAATGAAATTTGGAGTCTTTGGTATGCCAGAAAAGGCCAAAAATAGACCATCCCTAGCAATTCACAAGATGTACAGGTAGTCCTCAACTTATAACAGTGACTTATGTCTGTTTTTCATACTTACAACCGTTGCAGCATCTCCTTAGTCATGTGAATAAAATTTGGCAGATGGTTCATATTTATGACAGATGCAGTCATGTGATCCTCTTTTGCGATCTTCTCGCAAGCAAAGTCAATGGGGAGGTCAGATTCATTTAACAACTGGGTTACTAACTTAATAGCTGCAGTGATTCACTTAACAGCTGTGACAAGAAAGATCATAAAATGGAGCATAACTCGCTTAACAAATGTTTCACTTAGCAACAGAAATTTTGGACTTTATTGTGGTCATAAGTCAAGGGCTATCTGTATCTAACAGTTACAGAGATTGTTGCTTTACTCTGGCAAGATTTCTGTCTATAGGCAAACCACAATAAAGAAATTACTCTGAAGTAACCCCTCATGCTGTTCTTGATTTCTTGGGCCTGGAAGATAGGGGTAGGGGTTTTTTTTTTGAGCAATTAATCTTCTTTGAGTCTCTTATTATTAAAAAAATAGTTTAAGTCTTGGAGTTCTAATAAAGAGGAGTGCCTTTCTATAATTTCTTCCAACAGAAGTCATGGAGCAGTCTGTTCATTTGAGTGACTGACTGATTCTGCTACATTGTCATTTTTGAGTCCTAGTGACTACATAGTGTGGGGTTAGTAAATCTGTTTAATCTCACCTACTGAAATTGATAGAATTGTATTTTATTTTATATTTTTACAAAGCTGTCCTTAGTCTGCTTTCTTGTAGAAGCAGAGGTCTCTCTCTTGATGAAAATAGAAGCTGAGGGATGTTTCTGTCAGGACTGCTTCAGGAAACAAAAGTGTTAAACTTTCATTTCCCATCCCTCCCAGTCTCATTTCTATTCAGCCTCCCCTGTGGGTGTCACCTATTTTTAAAACTGCATTAACTGTATTCACACAATTAATGTCACCTCCAGTTTAGCCTTTTAAAAGAGTTTTAATAATGATATTCTCAGATAATCAGATGAGCACTTCTTGATTTTCACAGTCTGATGCAGCCAAGAGAAACTAGAACTAGCTCAGGATGACATTTGATGCTTTGAGTTAAAAATGCCTTTAAAAATAGCCTTTACCATCATCATTTAAATACTGCGTCTGTTGCATAGGGACAGCTGCCAAAATTGCTAGAACTGATTAATGTAGGAGTTAGTGACTACTAATTTTATTCTTTTATGTGTCTACGGTTTTCTGTGTGTTGGACTTGGAAACTGTGAGATTTAATCAACACATCAACAAAGCTTTATGGGCTTTTGCCAAAACCTGATGAGTTGTAAAAATAATAAATATTAAATTAGACCAGATCTGTCAAATTCTATTGACCCGCATCTCAGAACATTGATATTATTGTAGACTAACCTTGCAGTCACGGAGAAAACCAGATGGGCTACATCTACCAAATAAAATTCCAGATATTGCCCATCTGCTTCAGTTCCCCCAGATCAGATTTTTTAAAACAAATAAAATAAAGGTTGTTCTGGTGTTAAACCTCTGTCAGAGACATTTCTCAAACAGTACTGTATTTGGCATCAGGGCCAATCCATTTCAATCTCAAAACATCTCAAATTGGAAAGTGAGATGCATTTTGATGAAAGTATTTTGCTACAGTAAATCTCTGTCTTACAAAACTGTTACAAAAAGACATAATTTGTTTCTGTTTTATTTACTTTTCAAAGAAGAGCCAGTAAAAATAAAACAAAAGCATGAAACATTTATAAGCTGGTAGGAAAGGAGACAAGAATTTGCAGCCCTTCCACTGACTCAATCTTGCTGGCAACTGGAAATGGGCAGAAGACCAACCTTCTGGAGATCTTCAGGACAGGAACATTTGAAGCACAGCACTTCTATGATCACAACAGAAGTGTACATTAAAGTCATAATACCGCAAGCAGCACTGTAGAACTTGGGTTCTAGAGCAGGAGATGGAACAATAACTGATTAACAGGACAAATAATCAGTGGAACTGTTTGCCTCCAGAAGTTGTAAATGCTTCTGGAAGTTTGTAAGAAGAGATTGGATAACCATTTGTCTGAAATGGTATAGGATTGGACTAAGCAGGGGGTTGGACTAGAACCGTGATGGTGAACCTATGACAGACAGCGCCCTCTCTGTGGACATGTGAGCTATTGCCCAGTTCAGCTCTGCCGCACATGCACACTCGCCTCCCGCCAGCCAGCTGGTAGTTGGGTCTCTGCCGCGCATACATGGGTCGTGCGTGGGGGCCACATGCGTGCAAATGTGTGCATTCACATGCATGCTTTGGACACTCGGTCCAGAAAAGGTTAGCCATCACTGGACTAGAAGATCTCCAATGTCTCTTCCAACTCTTCTATTCTATTCTATTCTATTCTATTCTATTCTATTCTATTCTATTCTATTCTATTCTATTCTATTCTATCCTAATCCTAATCCTAATCCTAATCCTAATCCTAATCCTAATCCTAATCCTAATCCTAATCCCAATCCCAATCCCAATCCCAATCCCAATCCCAATCCCAATCCCAATCCCAATTCTATTCATTTCACCCAAACCTGATTATTGGATAGTCCATGAGTATCTTATGGCATAACCTGGGAGAGCATAAAATCCAGGATTAGTAGAGAAAAAGGTACAAATCAGAACAAATTTTGGTCCAGGATCTGAATGCAAAAGCAACTTTTGTGTGTCTCTGTGTGTTTCTGCAAAACACTGTTGGAATGTTTGTACCCTCTAATTATATTTTGATGAAACAAATTGGTACAAAATTTAGGCATACTTTCCAAGCATGCTTTGGCCAAGGCTGGCTTCTCATAAGATGGAAGATAGAGGATATCAATTGTGTTCTGCCCTCCTAGACATTCTGTGGGAGTAAGTACACACTGAGATCCTTTCTATCTCTCTGCTATCGAGCAGAGATATTATAGTAGTTCTGTTGCCACCACCCATCTTCATGAAGGAAGACAATGCCTTCATGTGGCATCTTCCCCTTAACACCAACTTGTCAGATGTCACACCCAATAATGTGCCAGTAAACTGAGGTTGAGGTTGATGACACATGATGATGCAGATGGCAACAGTAATAATGGAAAACAAATTCTGCCATGACAGTTTCTGGAATTAGTAACTTTGAGGCATATGACCAAGGAAAACAGTTCCCCTCCTTTTTAAAGAGCAGTTGAAACAAAAGTACAATTATATACTTTTTAAAAAGTATCAAAAGTAGGGAAAAGAATGGTTTCTCTTTTTTTTTACTTTTCTAGCCCAAATGCCCTCCAAATTATTACAAATGGATGAAATAAATCATTTAGTGCTGATACAATCACAATGCGTTCATCATCAATTTCCACTGAATGCTGCAGAGAAAAGGCGGCAGATTCACAATGGGCAAAATAGGAGGATGAAAAAGAAGGCACAAAAATGCCAGAACTGAATTTGCACTGTGGAAGTTGTAAGTGAAGATTCTTTGAAAGTAGATTGCCTTAGTGAAGATTGATTTTTATTTTTAATCCCATGACAGCACCAGTTACAATGGACTTCAGATATAAAAGTTTCTTGCAACAATTACTGCAACCAAATAGATTATTTTCCTCCAGAAAATAAAGGATAACATGCTGATGGTGGTCCTAAAGGTGCTTTTTCAAGAGGCAACTGGACTTTCTTGTTTTTTTCTTTCTTTGTTTTCTCTTTCAAGAAGTCCAGTTGCCACTTGATAAAGCACCTATGGGGCAACCATAACCTGGATTACTGAGAATCTCCATAGACATACTGATGGTGGATTCTAACTTTCTTTGTGATTCAGAGGTTTTCTAAATAAACTTTGTCTCTCCAGATTTTCAGTTGCAAATTAGTGGCTGGAGGACAATTTCACTTATAATTTTGATTTCCTGGCAGTTTCTAGGTCTTGTCTTGTGTTCCCTCCCTCAGCCTCTGGAGAAACTAGTTTAGTTCTTTTGGATCTACATCTAAACAAATTTATTTCCCCAGAGTCATATAAAAGATCTGTCATTTTGAGCATTCCCAGAGGCTTCGGAATATCAATTCAGACCTCTCCTCCTGACTACCATTCTTCCAGGTTCACCCTCTTCTGTAGATGGAGGCAGTTCCTTCCTGACCTGGACTTCTGGCATCCATCTTTCCAAGGTTTATCTTTTTCTGTTTCTCCTAGAGATCAGTTCACCATGGGGCTTATTCCAATCCCCAGTTAGCTTATATTTTCCAGCAAGATCTCTCTAATTTTCCTCAATCTCTATTTTACCAGGAAGTCATCTCTTCAGTCTCACTCCCATCTCAAAACAAGGTTTGGTAAACAGAAAGAGTGGAACTGAAGAAACTTATTTTGGTTTTGCTTGGACAAAACTCTCTTCTTTCCCCCTACTGTCTTGAAGTTAATATTCCAAAGCAACCACACATTTCTTCTCACAATCAAAAGAGATACTGTTGCTCATCCCCTAGTGCAGGAGTGTCAAACTCAAGGCACTTAGATCTGGTCCACAGGGCCGCTCTGGAAACAGCAAAGGACCGACCCGTGGTGCCTCTGCCAGTGAAAACCGAGCTCAAGAGGACTACATGTGGCCCTCCTGAGCTCTGTTTTTGCTGGCAGAGGGTTGCAAGAGGCCATCGCAGCTGAAAACAGAGCTCGGGAGCTACCACAGGCACCCCCAACACGAGAGATGTTGAGCTGGTCACGCCCACCTACGTCCATCCCGACTCCCCGAGGTCAAACACAACCCTGATGCATCCCTCAATGAAATCAAGTTTGACACCCCTGCCCTAGTATATGCTCAGTCTAGTATATGTTCGTCTTGAGAAGCAAAGGTGTTGATTTTTGATCTGATAAATTTAGGGATTGGCTCAGTGCAGTAAATATAGAGGATGGCCTTCAAGGACAGAAACTTGAGCCAAACCAAGAATGTAGTTTACAAAATTGTCTCAGACAGCCTTTCCAAATTTCACATGAAAATAAAATTTAAACAGCACTTTTAAATTTGCTATTATTTAAACGGTATTGTTATTCTTGTTCTAATAAAAGTAGTGTTAGATCTACATGGTATCTATTTCTTAGTCTGGTCCAACCTTATAGAGATGACACCAGTGGTGAAATTCAGCCGGATCTATCCAGATCGCATGATCTGGTAGTGCCAGTGGTGGGAGGCTCTGCCTACCTACCCAGACTTCATCATGTCCTGTTTTTGACCTTCTGCACATGTGCAGAAGGCTCTGTACATGTGTGGAGAAGGCGCACATGAGTGTAGCGAGGGCGTGCGTGCCAGATGTGAAATCGAATTTTTTTTTACTACCAGTTCTGTGGGTGTGGCTTGGTGGGCATGACTTGGCTTGGCGGGCGTGGCAGGGGAAGGATACTGCAAAATCTCCATTTCCTCCCCACTCCTGGGGGACAAATATTGCAAAAACTCCATTCCCACCCCACTCCTGGGGGAAGGATATTGCAAAATCTCCATTCTCACCCCACTCTGGGGCCAGCCATTTTGGGACCAGCCATTTTGGGGCCAGGAAATTTTGAGTAGTTCAAATTTTGAACTACTCAAAATTTCCGCTACCGGTTCTCCAGAACCTGTCAGAACCTGCTGGATTTCACCCGTGGTGCGTGCTCACATTTGCGAGCCAGTAGGGAAAGGTAAATGAATTTCACCCCCAATGACACCTGATTGTATGTGTGTGCTGTCTTCTTTACATGCACATAGCGGTTTATAGAAAAATGCACTATAGGGTAGAAACTAAAGTTCAGGGTTTGTGGTTAAAACAGTTTAAAGGTGTTAGAGCTGTGCCCTATTTAGCAACAGAGAAAGCTTCATGACTTAACTGTATGCAGTAAACCATAACTCATTGGGGTAATTTCTTCCCTTCAGGCCATATGATTCCCAGATGAATTCACAATAAACTATGCAAGGGCACTCCATATAACAGTGCTCCCTGCCTGGATATCTTGTGCATCAGTCCCACTGTATCAAATAAATAAACAAAAGAGAGAAACCCTATTCCAGAAGATCCTAGCACCAGAACATATGGTTTTGTTAACTTTCACAAAAGGCTAAATAGTGCTTGCTTAACCCTGCAGTAAAGACAAGCTGGAAGTAAAAGACAAAATATGGCGCAACAACAACCTTTTTCTTTCTGAGTAAGAAACAATGTAAATTAGATGCGCTTATGTCCACATTTCTAAACAATAGTACGACATAAGAATAGTTTCTCTGTATATATTCCTATACCCTGGACTTTTGTGTCTTTGATGGTGGTTAAACAAATTACTTCGTTACAAATAAGGGAGATGTCTACAGAAAGTTGGTTGGTGTCCAACACACAAATTTAAGAGGGTTGTTTACAATTTTAATGGTATCCTATGTACATTTAACACATACTTCTTTGCTGTAACAAAGGAATCCATCCACTTCGGCATTTCCTCCCCCTCATCCCCCCGAAACCATATTTTCCTTATACAGCTGAAAGAAGCAACTATTTCACAATGCAAATTTAAATAGGAAATAGTGAATACTTTATTCTGTTTTATTCTGTTCCTTTTTTTTTTTTTTTTTTGTTAAGAGAACTTACCCTAAATAAAAAATGTTTTTATAAATTGTATGGGAAAAATTCAAGACTTCGGCAATTTATTGTTGCAGCAACTGATTCATGGATCCAGCAGGTTTATTTGGAGCTTTGCAATTTTTGTTCTTGAAATTTGGCTTTGAATCCTGTGTTTTACACCATGTTTCTAATTCACTTAAGATGTAGTATTTCCCTTAACTAGTTTTGTTCATCAGCAAATTACAACAAATATGTTTGCGTTTATAGATGTTCTTATCTCAGGATAGCTGCAGTTCTGTTATATTATAGCTGTGTTAGCAGATACTAAGCCATCTTTTATTTAATCAGGATCCTTCAAATAAGCATAATTGGCTGGTTTCACTTGTTGCCATAAGCCATAAACCATGATTTGCAAACCACCAATGGCTGGACTGGCAAAACTAAAACTAATCATATTACATAATGATTTAGCATGGTGAATAAATCATCTTTCTGTAATGTATTTCAATTAGTATAATGCACAAATGAGTCTTTTTCTTCAGTTTTGTTCCTTGATAACATATGGTTGTATTAAAGCAAGTCGCTAATGCACTTATAATAATATAAATTGTCAAAGGCTATAAAGAAAATAAGTCTAATAGCATTGCAATTGTTGAGATGATCAGGACTTGCTTTTTGAAAAGCTGATACACTTAATAATAGTAAAGAGTATAAATATGACCTAAAAGTCTCTAGTTAAAAAACTAAATTTATGACTGTACTGTTTTAGGGAGGTTACTTAATGATGACATCCAGCAACCCAGTACAGCCAAAGTGTAGTATATTATTTAGAACACGGGTGTAAAACTCAATCGCATCATGTGATATATCATGGCGTTCTTTTGCCTTTGCGGAGCTGGGGTGGGCATGGCCTACAGATGATGCATCTGGCCCACAGACCACCATTTTGACACTCCTGATTTAGAACATTGAACATAGAATAATAAGAGAGCAGAGGAGAGGAGAGGAGAGGAGAAGAACAGAGTTGACTAGAAGAACTTGAAGTTCTTCTAGCCCAACCCTCTGCTTCAGCAGGAGACCTTATATCATTTCAGACAAATGGTTGTCAAGTCTCTTTTTGAAAGCCTTCAGTAATGGAGCACTCACAACTTCTGTTAACAGATTTATAAATATCATGATATGGTCATGTTGAGAAATACATTGAAACGAAGATTCTTCTAGTCTTCTTCAATTATCTCTAGAAAGTTCTGCAATCCATAACAGTGAAATCTGTTATGTCCATTTGCATACCATACAGAATAAAATAAAAATAAAGGGGAGAATGGAAAAAACCAGTATAAAGTTATAATGACATCTTAGAATAAGTTGTAGGTATATGTTATGCCTGTAATGACCAAGAATTTTTCTTGAACAATTTTATTGTCATTGCCACTGAAATCAGTTATTATTTAAAAAAAATAATTCCCCAAGTAATTAAAATCTATGGCTCTTGGATGCAATCACCAAAATAATGCTTGCAATGGAATATAAAAACATTATAGTAAGATTGTCACACAATATACAAGAATAATGTTTTAGTTTGAGAAACATCAAGAAATAAATAACAGGAAGGACTGAACAATTTGAGATTTTTCTAGTCCAGCATGTAAGCCTTTACAACATATACACATTTAAATGTATCCTCAATACTTCCAAACTGTCTTTACAGTTTTTGATCTATGCTGTTATAGCACTATAATCATAGAGGAAATGTCAGTCAATCAATGTTCTGCTTTCAAGTTAACTATTAGCTGTATGTCCTTTGTGTATTTTGTGCCCATCAAATCCATTGTGTTTTAAATGAATGAGAATGCCTTCACTTTTCTCTCTATAAAAAAATAACTAGCTCGCATACCACAAGCCATTTATCTGACTATATATATTCATCAACAATTGTCTGATATTTTGCAAAACTGCCCCTTCAGAGAGATTATACTATGGACCTTTCCCCACTTGAGAGCTGAAGTGCTATTTATCCATCCAGAGGCAGAAAACTATACTAGGTTGAAATTTTCTGCCCGATTGCTAATCCCTAACCTGCCTCTGTTAAGAGATGCAGTGGCTCAATGGCTAAGACCCCGAGCTTGTCAATTGAAAGGTCGGCAGTTCAGCAGTTTGAATCCCTAGTGCCACATAACGAGGTAAGTTCCAATTACTTGTCCCAGCTTCTGCCAACCTAGCAGTTCGAAAGCATGTAAAAAATGCAAGTAGAAAAATAGGGACCACTTCGGTGGGAAGGTAACAGTGTTCCGTGCACCTTTGACATTTAGTCATGCCGGCCACATGACCACAGAGACATCTTCGGACAACGCTGGCTCTTTGGCTTTGAAACAGAGATGAGCACCGCCCCCTAGAGTCAGGAACGACTAGCACATATGTGCGAGGGGAACCTTTACCTTTACCTTTAACCTGCTTCTGTTGCCTCTGTTTCAAGCCACTATCATCAAACTCTACTGTCCTGCTTCCCCAGCATTGAAAACAGCTTATAGTCCATGCTAAGCAAATTTTGTATCTACTAGATGCGCTTGTCTGTAGAGAGTCTCAGTCATTCAGGTCATGGTTGTCCCAAAGGTGTTTTTTCAGGAGGCAACAGGACTTCCTTGGTTTTTTTTTTTTTTTGAAGACATTTCGCTTCTCATCCAAGAAGCTTCTTCAGCTCTGACAGGATAGTTGGGAATGGAAGGATTTATATTCCTTGCAGACAACTCGTAATCTGCATCCTTTTAGACGGTTGTTGAAGCACTTGGAGATGTATGTGTGTCTTCGGGGTCACCTGAGTAGTGCTCCTGGTTCCTGTAGTCTGCAATTTTTCCTCTGGAAATTCATTCCTACTCCCACACCATTCAAAGGGTGTTCATCCCAAATTGTATAGCTAAAAGTCTATAGAGATTCTCAGTCATCCAGGTCATGGTTGTCCCAAAGGTGCTTTTTCAAGAGGCAACTGGACTTTCTTGTTTTTTTCTTCTGAAGACATTTTGCTTCTCATCCAAGAAGCTTCTTCAGGTCTGAAAGAATAGTGGGATATAGAAGGACATATATGTACTTGTGTCTCTACAAATGTGTACACACACATACACATACATACATACCACAATTGGACTCCCATAATACACTAAAAAAAGTAACAATGATTTATAAGCCAAAAATAAATATTCTACATTATGACTTACCACAGTCTGGGAATTTCCTTACATTCCTTGGCAGATTTGAAATGTGACTGGGTTGTTGACCGTGTATATTTTAACTGAAGAGTCAGGATCAACTAAGCCAACATTTATCATCTCTAAAAACATCAGGAAGTACTTAGGAGGAATTCAAAGTCTGCTCTGAAAATAGCTTTTCTACTGCTCCTGGTGAAATCAAGTTTATCATCCTTTGGATCTTGCTTATTTGTACTTTCTGAGATTATGATGGAATTTTCAAGGAGTTATTTTCTTAATGGGGTTAAAAAGTAATTTAGCGTCTCTATTTTATTTGCTTCTTCTATGCTTTGTTGTGATTTGGAGATCATAGCAGTACCGCACTTCCTTTTACTCTCGGTTTCAGTTGTGATGTTAATAGAGCTTATAATCATCCTTTTATTTAATTCAGTTAAGCTTGTTTTAGGGGAATTATTTATATAATAGTTAATTGTATGCAGCTAGAAAGCATTTAATAGAACAGAATAGCTGGAGACAAGTGTGTGAAAAACAATCTGGAAACTCATAATGGAATTCTGCTGCTGATATAAAGCAGACTCCACTGTTGATTTGACTACATTTATTGGAAGAGATGAAAAACAAACTGCAAAAATAGCCTCCCCAATCATATGTGTAGTGTTTCCATGGGTATACTATAAGCTTCTAGGGTTTCCTTATGAGAAAAGTATTATGTCCTCTACCCATTCATTTTGAATATTACTGTTGTCTAGCTTAAGTGGCTAGGTATATAGACCATCCAAAATATTTGTCTGCATCTTAGTTCACCAACACATACTTCAATTAGCAGGAAGCACAAACACATTTTATTTATTTATTTTTATTTGTTTATCACATTTTTGAACTGCCCATCTCCCTCACAGAGGGACTCATGGCTTCTGCTGATTTCAGTTGGCATATTTATCTCTCACGGCTCACTAATATTGGGCTCCAGTCTACTGTTCTTAATATTGTCAATAATTTGCCACCTAAGGAGACCAATCTTGAGTTACAGTCACTTCTGACTGGGATAAATGCATTGTAGATGCATTTATCTATGTTCTGTTAAAATGTACTTTCTAACTTACTTGCTTAGACATATATGATAGTCCAGTTCAAAAGGATTATTTTATTGATTTTTTAGGTCCAGGGGTCATGCAAAAAGCTGAATGGAAAGACATGGGGGGAAAAAAAATAAAAGTTATGCAACAATGCAAAATTAAACTGGAATGATGACAAAATTCATTGATAGTGCTCACCATTTATTTAAATAGAGTTAGTGGAGAATTGGTTACATTAATGGACAATGAAGAGTTACTACACAGGAAGGCAAAGCAAAAAAAGCAATTGGCAACAACTGGATTTTTGTTACCTTTCAGTACAAATTGCTGAGATGCCTAAGGAGCAGAAAGGTATTGCCTTCACAAGTGATACAATGATCATCTCCTTTGAGTCCAAGTTACTCCCAGTGATTTCTTGAGATCCATGAAGTTTCATAGCAACATTGTGAATACAATTGGTTATTTATTTATTTTTTGTTTTGATTTTTCAATCTGGCTTTTTTTTTTTTTTTACTTTTCAGAAAGTGTCCCATAGAAGATCAAGCATGCTCTGAGAACTATTTGAAGGAATAATGTGATGAAATAATGGCTCTGAAGGTTTATACACAGAAAACAAGAATTATTGTACCATTATCTTATGCACTAAGGAGAAATGTCAGCTGCAGAAAATTTGTTAAGCAAGACATTTAAGGAAGCTGGTATTTTTGACACTACTGATGCATTTAGCATTATTGATAATGTTTTTATCAGCTCCAAACATTCCTGAGACAAATAATATTCCTATCTGGGAATTTTTGATGCTGTTTTTATATTTTTATAGTACTGTATTTTTATTCATTACAATGTGATGTCTGAAGTGGTGTAGGGTTTCCTGCCTGGACAGGGGGTTGGACTAGAAGACCTCCAAGGTCCCTTCCAACTCTATTATTCTATTCTATATAATATACTGTATTATATGCCACTTTCATAAGCCACTTAAATCATCCTATTATCAATTAATTGGATAGTTCTGTAAGTTCTATTTTAATATCCAATCATGCTTGAATGACATTAATGGTTTATAGAAGAAATAATCAAGCTGGTGTAATATGATATTTTAATGTGTTACTGTTATACAGGAGTTTTAACAGTGTCACTGCATTTTTATATTTACCAGCAGAGCTATTATTTCTGGACTGTCAGACTCACCGTAGTTTGCCAAATTCTTTATCAGCACCTACTATGCATGTCATGCATTCCTTTGTACTTTTTCTAGAAACTTTCCTTTGTTCTCCACCCATCTAAGGTCAGGCTGGGGATTCTTTGCCAACATGTAATCTAATTTAGATAGTGAGATGTTTTTATTTTCTTACAATAAATATGAGTTTAATTAGAGAATGTTTCTTCGGTTTTATTGATCAAAGTATGCAGAAGGATAAAAGCCACGATCCAACTCAAAATGAGGGCAATTACCCCACGCAAGGTAACGGGGCTGATTGCCGCTCTGACAAACAGACTGTGCATCTATCATAAAATACGTTTATTTTCAATCCTAGTAAAATAATGGCTAGGATTATTTTAACACAAATGAGAGTCCTGCGTAGAAGACAAGATATCAGATATTCAAACTGCCTTTAGAAGGGCTAAAGAATATGAGATATTATTGCTGATATGTGCTGAATAATTGACAAAACCAAACACTATTAAGAAATCAATAAGTTCTTCTCTGTCTATGGAAAGACTTTTGATTGTGCTAATCATATCTAGCTATGAAATGTTTATAGGAAAATCCATCTCATGCAAATTGTCCTCATGCAAAGCATGTACGCAGGACAGGATGTCACAATCCAGACAGAATATAAAACAAACTGGCATCAGGTCAGTATACTTTCCCTTATTTATGCAATCTATTTGTGAAATATTAAGGGAGTAGAGACTAGAAGATTAGAACTTGGAGAAAGAAACATCAATAATTAAAATGTTGTTGTTGTTATCTGCCCATTTTACTACAGGGCAACCTGAGCAGTTTACAATAATCTTGGTTTACAACTATGTTGAGGGAGCTATTCGGATAGCTGAAAATGCAAATCTTCTGCAAAGTCTAGTAATGAAAACCAAGGAACACTGTGAAAAAATTGGACTAAGATTAAATATGAAGAAGATAGAACTCATGACAGTTGGTACAGCAAAATCAAAGAGCACAGTGAAAAAAAGTGAGACAAAGATTAAACAGCATCCAGGATTAGAATTTACAATGAATATATTGAATTGGGGGAATTTTTTTCTGTCTTTTAGACAACTGTCAACAGTAAACTAACTAGTAATCAAGAAATATTCCACAGACTAGTATTGGATAGAGTAGCAATGAAAACCCTGGAAAAGACATTCAAATGCCATGAAGCATCTACATCAACAGATTATATTTTACACCTAAGATCAGAAGAGTGGAAGCAATGATTTGCCCTGCGATATGGTATAGAAATGAAAGTTGATCTTTGAAGAAACAAGATAGAAAGAATATTTTTGCTTTTGAACTTTGGTATTGGAGAAGATGCCTGAAAATAACATGGAATCAAAATAAATAAATAAACAAATAGATCATCAAACAAATCAAAACAGAGTTCTTATCTGAGGCTCAAATGACCAAACTCAGATTATCATAGTTCAAACACATTCGATAAAGATCTAAGTCTCTGGAGATATTTATAATGGTGGAAAGAAAAAGAAAAGGATTGCCATTAGCAAGATTGGTGGATAAAATACAGCATGAATGGGTGTACCTTTAGAGCACTTGAAGGAGCAGGTTACAGATGGATTGTCATGGTGGAAAATTTATGTGATTGTTAATTTTATAGCACAAAATCAATCAATCTATCAGGTGATCTATAGTCTGTTGATGAACAAAAAAAAATTGAGATTTTCTTTAAACATGCAGTATATTCAACAGATTTGTGGATTTTGTAGGAGATTTTTAAATCTCTTGTGAAGTATTCAGTGTAGGATTACAGTATATGCCAGGAGTCCCCTATCCCCCGGCTATGGCCTGTATGGCCTGTAGGTGAGTGATGGGTGAGCGAAACTGTGCATGCGTGAACGATACTTTAATTTGGAAATACAAGTTAAGAAAACTTTGAATAATAGTACAAGAAACTATATATCAGAATTTTATAATGACTTCAGTATGCTAATCTGGAACTTGATCGTTTGCATGTTTTTGAAATGAAATTATATTAATCAGGCTTATTAGACAAAGATACAATTTCACTGAAACAGTTGTAACAGCATGGTGAAATATCTATAATTTATGATTCCATGTTACAATATATTACATAGTGAGGTACCATTCATTCACAATTACACAATTATTATATTTCTCTTAATAGTCTAAATTTAGAGGTTCTATATAAACGTAGGTCCATTTTTTATATCTTTATTAAATTTCAACATCAAATATGAAAAATACAGACTAACATAAACGGAAAAGGGAAAGGGAATGATAAAATAAATCAAAAATATACATCAAAAAAACAAAACAAAAGACATCCAATTTTCTTTTACCACAGAGATATTAACACTACAACCACATCCCTTTAAGTTTAAACAAGTAACTCTGATCTATGAAATATCTTAAAATAATAACAATCAACATTATAGTCAAATTAAAAACAGTATTCATAAAACGTTCTCTTAATTTGATGGAAAAATAGTAAGCTATTAAATGTAAATAACCTTATATTTGAAAAGCTACAATATTTCTCTATTCAAAACCAATGTGATCTAATCTTCAACTCCCAAAATCAAAAGTTGATTCTTTTTTATTCAGTAAAAAAATCTAAGAATGGCCTCCAGATCCCATGAAATTTAGTCAGATTATTGTCTCTAAACAAAACAGACAATTTTGTCACCTTGGCCAGCTCCATTAACTTCTAAATCCATTCTTCCATTGTAGGTATATATTCTTCTTTCCATCTTTGGCCAGATAAGAACCTTGCCACCATTGTCATATATCATAAGAATTTTTTTAAACAATAGATGGAGGGGGGGGGAGAGTCCAAGATCATTGTAAAGATTAGATCATACTTTTACTATTGCAGGAAAAATAATTAATTTTATGAAAAAGTGGGCTAGGTGGGTTTCTACTAAAAGATAATACAATGTATTATAAAATATAAAGAATGTTTGGCTTTTATATTTTAGAGATCTATACGAAGTCTTTTGAAAATGAAGTCCTTGTATTAGAACCATCAAGCCTTTTTGATGAAATTTATTTTGAAGCCTGGTAAGTCCACTATGAATATTATGAGTTATCATCCAATATTATTCTTAAATATGGATTCAAAATGTTGCAGACTGTGTCACCATCAATAGTGTGTCATACGCAATCTAGTTTCATGAAAGTCTTATTGTGTCAAGTCTTTAACGATATGAAATTCTTTGTTGATATTTTAACAATATGAGCCAAAAACCTTGAAACTGATGTAGTAGTTTTGTTAGGGACGAAAAAAGCTTTTGACAAGATAAAGATTTGTAATATGTTATAAAAAAACAAGTTCTTTTTGACTATATTTCATAGGTTCATAGTCTGTTATTTTAGCTATTCTACTTAAATTATTACAAGTAGGATTATTTCCCCAGCATGGAACCTCCTAAAGATGTCCTTTATTTCCTTTCATATTTAATTTGGTTCTAGAATATTTGGTATCAAGTTATATAGTCGGAAAAACTGATTCCAAGAATCAGCTGAAAATGTTTCTGCACCTTCCTTTTGTAGTTCCATTAGCAATACCCACACAAGTCTAAGCCTAGTCAACCTACCAGACCTTCAGCCCCCTAATTCTTCAAACATTTGGGGCACAGAGAGGGTAGATTTCCCACCAGAGGTCTGACCTATCTAAGCATGCTTCCATAGGACTTTTCCACAATGGGTGTGAATATGAATGAACGTATATCTGAAGTGAATACTATTTATTTGTCTCTATCTGATTGAATCTGCAAGGGAGAGACTCTCCACTTCTCTCCATTTCTCAGATCCTGGAGAGGATGAAGAGTCCTCTTCTCTTACTTTTGACTTCCTGATCACATAGATTTCTTTGGAGGGAAGGAATGAGCCAGAGGTGGTATTCAGCAGGTTCTGACCGGAGAACCGGTAGTGGAAATTTTGAGTAGTTCAGAGAACCAGTAAATACCATCTCTGATTGGCCCTGCCCCGATCTATTCTCTGCCTCCCGCGTCCCAGCTGATTGGGAGGAAATGGGGATTTTGCAATAACTTTCCCCTGGAGTGGGGTGGGAATGGAGATTTTTACAGTATCCTTCCCCTGCCATGCCCACCAAGCCATGCCACTTCAACAAAGCCACGCCCACAAAACCGGTAGGAAAAAGTTTTGAATTCCACCACTGGGATGAGCATAGTTTGAATAGACAAATACAAGCAGAGAATTAGTGGAAGAACCTTCCAGGAGGTAAAGGAGAGAAGCAGTCAGCTTTTCTCAGAAAGAAGAGGAAAGAAAAAGAGTTGAAGGTACAAATAACATGAAAGTTCATCCCACATGATGAAAAGCAAACAACCTGATACTAAATGAAATCATTAACAAACCAAGAAACATATGGAAACTTTATCTGTGGTCCAAAACTGCCCTTTATGTACAGTGCACTAAGTAAGAGAGCCATCAAAAATCATCGGACACTTGGTTTATTGCTTTATGTTTATGATTCACAATTAACAAAGCAATCTTTAAACTTAAAAAAAAATTGCAGACAATCTCAAGCAAATTCAAAATACAAACCAATAAAGAAAAGAAGAAGAAAAAAAATCTATCTTATATTTTATACTTATAAATAGTAAGTGGTTTAGAACAGTGATTATAATATAAATAACCCTGCATCTGATGCTGGATCAGATTTATTATAGCCAAGCAATGAAACTTCATTGCTTTGCTAGAATGATTTTGAGCCTTGGTGTCCTGGGAAATATATGCTTAGAGTACCTTTTCTTCCTAGCCAAGGAAAGGTCTGATACACTGTTCAGGTGGCTAGGACCGAAGAACAGTTGTTACTGTATGCATAACATATTTAGGGACCTTCTTTGTAAGTTTAAAGATGCTTAATTTTGCAGAGGTTGAACTACAATATGATAAATTTTCTATACAATTGGAGTGAAACTATTCACTTCAATCTATAGTTGAATCTAATATGTCCAATTGATGGTAAGATTTACATAAAAAGTGAGTTGTTGGTTGAACAGATTCTGTTTAATATTTTGGGGAAAATATTCCACACACATCAGTAGTGGGTTTCAAAATTTTTTACTACCGGTTCTGTGGGCGTGGCTTGGTGGGCATGGCAGGGGGAGAATACTATAAAATCTCCATTCCCACCCCACTCCAGGGGAAGGATACTGTAAAATCTCCATTCCTACCCCACTCCAGGGGAACGTTACTCCAAAATCCCCATTTCCTCCCAATCAGCTGGGACTTGAGAGGCAGAGAATAGATGGGGGTGTGGCCAGTCAGAATTTTTACTACCGGTTCTCCGAATTACTCAAAATTTCCACTACCGGTTCTTCAGAACTGGTCAGAAGTTGCTGAAACCCACCTCTGACACACATGCACACTTTCTAAGGAAGATGTCAATATTTGACACTGTAAAACACCAAGTAGTAATGAAACTCAAATGAGAAAATGAGGAATTTAATCTTCAAAACCTCCAATTGTCCTTGATTTATATTAATGTCTGTTTTTTGTTTGTTTTGTTTTTTTAAATGAAAATGGCATTGAGTTTGTACCAATATGCTCACAACTGGAGAGCTATGTTTTGGAACTTATTATATCCTAGCAAGCATTTGGTTTTAATTATGGTAGAATTTAGTTGTATTATCAGCATTAAAAGATAGTTAAGCATTTTTGGATGTTATTGGAAGAGAACAAGGAGGAAGCGTCTTTGCTATCATGAAAAATTGACTTTATATAGGAGTCCTTATTTTAAATATCAGAGTTTATTGTGCTTTGAGGTAGTTTTAAGGGGGCCAAATTCAGACTGAAAATTGGATTAACATCCTCAGTACCATGACATTGATACATGTTATAACAGTCTGGTATTTTCTTTAAGGACCTCTAAATGATGTCCTAAGTAACGTTTTGTAGTAACTTGTCAAATCCATTCTTCATCGGTATATGGGCGAAGGAAAAGATCCATCTGAAACCCCAAGTTGGATAGGACTTTGCCACTGTCCACGGTGAGATTTATATTTGCCCTCTGCTATTTGAGAGATCATTGTAGTGATTTGCTCACTTTTGGGTAACGGATTATTCTGGTGTAATATGAAAATATGATTATACTTGAATCATTAACAGCAGTGTGACAGTAAATGAACAAATGGACAGAGCTATATTAATAGCATAGAATTTTTTTTTGTTGTCAACAGAGGGATAAAGTCCCTGTTATTTGCTGGATCTGCCAGTTTTCATGTTTGTCTAAATAAACATAATAGAACATAGAAACATAATAGTGTCAGAAATGTTTGGAATAGAGAGCTGAGACAGCTGAATCCTCCAGAGAAGTTGGTATTTAAAGGTAACATTGTTGAAAACTGGGAAAATTGTTGAAAACTCATCAGTTCATTATGGAAAGTAAGTGCATATAGAGACAAATGAAGACCTTTGAAGTCATTTTTAAAAAGTCAGTGTATAGCGCAACTCCTAGGATTTAAATATGGTTGTTAAATTTGCAGAAATACCAGGTACAAATTATTCATAGAGTAGGAAAAAAATTAGGCTGTTGACATAATGTCAGTTCTTCCTAGCAAAGTTGAATTAGCAGAGTATTTAGTTATGTAATTTTTGTAGATTTCTAAGGTTTTAAATTGAGAGACTTTTAAGGCTGTGTTGGAGGGTATTTCATAACCCTTGAATGATTTTATTTTGAAACGCTGACTTCAGAAAAAGAACAAGAATGCTACAGATGAACTTTGATGAAAGGATGAACTTTAATGAACAGATGAACCTCACAGGAATTTTACAGAAGAACAAAATATTTACGAGCACTCAGTTCTAAATAGTAATTATACAGCAGTGCCATGGAAATTAAGAACAAAGTTCACGAGAATAGGAGCAGAAGTGTGTAAGAGGAGGGTTAGAGATACAATTTACTAGCAGGTATTTGTGCTCAAATTCATAGAATACATTCAGTTTATCAAATTCATGAATCAATCATCAAATTCATGAAAAAAATCAAATTCATGAAGAATACATCAAACTTACATAAATAAAAATATCAAGAAACTGGTGAAAAACATGGAAAACCCCATTAGGTCCCATGGCAGAAAATAACAATGGATATATCTGAATTTCAAAGTAAGGAGTATCCTTTTCTGATTGACTACTATACAAAGGGTATATTACTTGGAAAATGATATAAGTAATGCTGCTATTATACAGAGTACATCGTATTTACTTGACATGATATTTTAGAAGTAATAGTGATTCTCAGTTTAGTTCAAACTAAACTTTGTCGATTTGTGCAGTGATGAGGTTTTGTACATACTACTTCCTATCCTTAAGCTTAAACCAATGATTGTCTAATGCGAACAGTAAAAATAATGTTTAAAAAGTCAAAGTTAAGTCAGATTTATAACCTAGCTTTTGACATATGGAAATAATTCATTAGCTGTGGTCAATCTAGAGATGTGTGTGGCTCCCACACAGCTGATGTTCCATAAATCTTAAAAACTTGGCTGTTCTCCCAGATGTTGGAGAACAGTGCCTATACAACCTTTATTTCTGTTATAGGAAATGTATTTATCCAGAGGCATGGATAATTTTTTTTCTTTTATTTGTAAGCCACCCAGAATTGTTGTGCAGCCTCTAAATCTTGTAAATCATCAACTGACTTTTAAGGCATAGGCACTTAAAATCAAGACCACACATGACATTTTGTTATATTTTCAAGGAAATGTGAAAAAAACAATTGAGATGGAAAACAACTCCCGCACATGCACACACACACACAAAATAATATTATAAGGAAAAGATAATGTGAATATTCTGCAAAGCAGGTCTGTTTGTTTGTGTATTTTCCCACCTTACAACAGCAACTTTGGATGGCTAGCAAAATTAAAACTCAATAGAAATAAATCAACAACAATAACAAAAAAGAGCAGATAACAATCTGTAGAGATCCTTAGCCATCCCGGTCATGATTGTCCCAAAGGTGCTGTTTCAAGAGGCAACTGGACTTTCTTGGTTTTTTTTCCTTTTGAAGACATTTTGCTTCTCATCCAAGAAGCTTCTTCAGCTCTGACAGGATAGTAGGAAATGGAAAGATTTATATTCCTTGAAGACAGTTGGTCATCTGCATCCTTTTAGAGGGTCATTTAGAAGTGCTTCAACAACCCTCTAAAAGGATGTAGTTGACCAACTGTCTGCAAGGAATATAAATCCTTCCATTCCCCACTATCCTGCCAGAGCCGAAGAAGCTTCTTGGATGAGAAGCAAAATGTTTTCAAAAGGAAAAAACAAAGTCCAGTTGCCTCCTGAAAAAGCACCTTTGGGACTGCTGATAACAACATACAGAATAGCCACTGAGGGCAACAACAAGCACTAAAGGAATAGGCCTCTTAACTTCCTAACCATGACTACACTTGAGAATGTAGCCATAGCAAAAAAATATTGGACTAGAATAAGAAAGTGGCTTGAGGAGACAATTAAATGGCAAATAGAACTGGAACTGGAATTATTTCTATTAGACATACTTACAGGAAATTATGTTTAAAAAAACACAATACTTAATATTACATGTCATAACCACAGCCAGAATTGTGTATGCACAAAACTGGAAAAATAATACTATACCATGATAAGAAAAGTGCTGGAGATGGATAGCCTGACAAAAGAAATAAAAGATAAAGAAACGGAGAACTATTTGGTATGGAATGTATGGTACAAATGGTTAGAGGGTAGGTGTAAAAGTCAAGAAAATATAAAATAAAGAAGACTTGGGAGTTAGGAAATAGTAATAAATATATATAAATATATATGACATAAAATGTATATTTATAAATCAGTATATTAATATATTAGTATATATAAATGATAATGGAACCACGTGTATAGATATATAGATGTAAAGGGAAAAACGGACACATGGATGATGTATACCGATACAGAAATGTTGCAAAGAGGAAAATTGTTAAAAACTTTTTAATAATTTTTTTTAAAAAAAAGAGAGAAAGAGAGAATGTAGCCATATTTAAAAGTTCTCCAGAATGCTAGGAGAATCAGGACCAGCCACATCTGCAAGGACACAATATTCCAGAGGCAGGCACTGTATGGGAACCTGTTCAAGCAACAGAAAAGCCCAAAACAATAAGAATTCTATATTGTATACATTAGTGATGATATAGTTAATCATAAGAGAGCACTTCCATTGACTACAGGACTAAGTGTCTCTTTTGAAAAAGAGTCAGAATCAAAAATACTGAAAGCATGGAAGAACATTGCTATATATACCGTAACAAAGAAACAGATTAGGGTTTTGCAAGGGTAGTTGTAACATTTAGCGAAAGATCAGGGATGGCTATTGAAATAAATAAAACAGGGTGTTACGCTGACTGGATTACGTCTAAGAAATGGATTATTCATGTGTAAAGCGAAAATTATGGTAGCAATTTGATAGTATTTATATCATTAACAGCAGAGTGCTGGTAGATAAATAGAGGCTGTTGTGTTATTAAAATAGAGATTTTTATTGTCAACAAAACAATAAAGCTCTTCATAGTATTCCTCAGATCTGCCTTTTTAAATGCTTCTGTAAAGAATAATTATAATAGGTGTCTGTGGGACAATTGGTAATCTACGTAATTTGTATGCAAAGATAGAATAGTGAACTATGTCTGCCCACAATCTCTGCAATGTAATCAGATGCCAACAACCCGCATCAACTAATTCTAGAATCTGATGATAATTGAGCATGAAATCATAACTGTAGTCCAAGTTCTCCAAGCTATGCAAGGATTCAACGACTGAACAATGAAGCAAGCTTTACATTCAAAGTTGTTTTGCATTTTATCACTTCCATTTATAAATAATTAGGCTTCACGGTCTGCTTGTTGGCTTTATTCAATGTGACAACTGTGTGAAATCTTAAATGTTTTTCTTACCTCTGATATCAGTTGGTAAAAATTAAAACTCATCAGAGCTTCTGTAAAACCCATTCAAAAGAATTATTTAGCAAATCTATTGATGTCTCTGTGTAAGAAGACACCATTTGTGTGAGGTTAGAGCTAGCATAGTTGACTATAGAAGGTTTTTATGTTCCGTGAACAATGAGCATCACTAAGTGTATTAAAAGGTTATTCTAGATTGATACCACCTCCCTAGAAAACATTCACTCCGTTTTAATAGCAGGTATGGGGAAAGGATTTAGAACAAAAAATTGTCACATGTGAGATCCCATCTATCCAGTCTCTTAATAGAAAAATTACTGCAGTTTGAGTAAGTTAATATGCAGCCTGAAAAGTGCCCTATTATAAATGTATTTATTCAGTCTTCTGAAACACCGAGACTGCACGTACAATGAATGTGGAAGCTGAGGCATATATTGATGGATAGCATGCACATTTTTTTACTACACCTTTCCAACAACCTACTTCAATAAAACCTCTACTCCATGGCATGCCACTATTCTTAAAGTGTTCTGCCAAGTACTTTGCCAAGTAAATTTTCCTACCTTTCTGGTTTTTGGGGCAGTACAGCTCGGGTATATAGATTGCTGTCTACTTCTAGAACTGCAGGATCAATCATGGCAGGCTGTGTTAAACAGACTGTGTGCTGGGGTAAGGAAGAACAAAGGACAATCTAAGAAAATGGGCATTCCCTATAGAAGATACTCTGTTTGAATGGGAAGAAGAACAATCCATCTCACACATGAAATATGTATCGAGGAAGATGACATGCTGGTGACAGAAAATGCTGTGGACATGACCCGATACTGGGCAAATGTCTTTTGGTTTTAATATTTATTCTACTTACTTTTTACACATGCTATAAAATTCTATGACCTATTCTATTCTCTCAGTGTTGATTGTTATAACATGTTTCCCCAAAAATAAGACCCTGAGTTATATTTTTTTGAACACTGAAATAAGCGCTTGGCCTTATTGCCATGAGTTCAAAAGCCTGATTGGGCTTATTATCAGGGGATATCTTATTTTGGGAGAAACAAGGCATGTCTATAATTTGCAGGTGCTTCTGACACGAATAAAGTAAGTTGTGTCAATTCCTCAGAGTTAGACCCGGTTTTCTCCAGATTTTTCACTTTCATAAAGACCTATCTGAGAGGGCCATGATATGCATACTGTCATTTTCTTCAGAAGGTGCACCTTCTTTGATTCTACCATATTTCCCCAAAAATAAGACCGGGGTGAAATATAAAATTTGTTACTACCGGTTCTGTGGGTGTGGTTTGGTGGTGGTGGGGGCAATGTGACTGGCTGGGTGTGGCCAACTTTTTTTATAACTTTTCAAAGCAGTTTTTCTAATGCTTTGAAAAGCCTCTGCCAATCAAGCAACTCAGCTGGGATCGTCAGAGAGGCTTTTTAAAAAATACCTTTCTGCCGATCAGGCAACTCAGTTGGGATTGTCAGAGACTTTTCAAAGCATTTTTTTTACTACCTCTTTGGCAAAGAGGTTGCAGAAAAAAATGCTTTGAAAAGTCGCGTCTGATGATCCCAGCTGAGCCACACGATCATCAACGGCTTTTTAAAATACTTATAAAAGCATTTTTTCATTGGAAGAGATTGTAGAAAAAATGCTTTTAAAAGTAAAAAAGAAAAAGCCTCTGATGACCATGCGCCTCTGATGATGGGCATGAGAGTGGGGGGCTCAGGGATTTTTGCTACTAGTTCTCCAAACCACCCACCATCATTTCTACCAGATCAGGCGATCCGGTCTGAACCGGGAGCATTTCACCCCTGAATAAGACCCTGTCTTATAGTTTTTTGAACCCTGAAATAAGTGTTTGGCCTTATTGCCATGCACTCAAAAGCCCAATTGGGCTTATTATCAGAGGATGTCTTATTTTGGCGAAAACAGGGTATTAATTTTACTTCATCATGCTTATTAATTTAATTTTATGGTTTTATATACCATATCTTAAATAGCAATTGCCCTCATTGGTCATAATCAAGTGTTGCTAAGCTGTATGATATTTCCAGTAACCAGATGTTTCTGGAAAGCCCACCAGATGATAATAACAGTACTCAATAGCACTTTTGTTTGCTGAATACATTACATACAGGAGCATTCTGTCTATATTCATCTAATTGCTAGCTAATAAACTTACCTATAGTGAATGTATCTAACCCCTTTGACAGCCACCATTAAATCTTATAACAAGAGGAGAAAAAAACACTCTTTATCTGTCCATTTCTCTCAGTACCAGCCATAATTTCATACATTTCTGTATCCTCTGCTCCTGGAAAAGCTATTAACCTGACAGCAGTTTTATCTGCATTGTTGAATTTGATCAGAGGACCACGTTCAACAGGTCTGTACTTTGTAATGTCTGCTGTAGTTATTATATTAGAAATCTAAAATTGATCACATGAATTTATGGCTTTGTTTGATGGAAATTATTCGAGTGCACAATTGATTATAACATCTGCATTTAGTTATAGTTCAATTATTTAGCTTTCGTTATGCATTACATTGCTAATGAGAAGTTCATTGGATATTGTTAGATGTTCTATGAAGGTTGAAAGCTACCAAGAATGGGTTGTTTTGTCTCATTGCAGACCTAAAAGCATCTTTTAATTAATTAATAAATAAAACATAATTCTAACTTCATACACAAAAATTGCCTTTAGCCTTCCCTGCCATCTCCTGTTCTCCCCATAATAAAATGTATAGACCAGAATAGGCTTTCTATCACATATATTTCTTGCCCAGAGCATCATGCTTACAGAAAATAGAACAAATAAAAATAACGGCCAATCTGGTTAAAAGAAACAATCACTTAGGACAACTTTTGCAAAAAACTTGAAGTAGATCTTTATTTAAGTTGTACCAGAAAGTGAACAACCTACAGTTGTTTGCCATTGGAGAAAGGTCATTCATTGCCTGATAGGGATCAGAACAAATTAGAATATGCTCCTAAAAAAATTAATGTTTAATGTGCACAAATCTCCATGTCGTGTACTGTATTTACTTCAAATGGTTCTTGATAGCTTGATGCTTTATATCATGCACTGTGTTCTAATGAACAATAGGCTCGTTGTCTTAGTATCAAACTGTATTGCAAAATAGTCTGTACTCCAGCTGTTTTTGTTTACAACTTCCACAACTCTCTTCTTTTTAGCCTTATGTTTATACAGATAATTGGCTTTGTGTTTGCTCCCTCTGCTAGGAACTGAACAATCTTCCAAACACAACTGTGAGATACAAGGTAGATAGATAGATAGATAGATAGATAGATAGATAGATAGATAGATAGATAGATAGATAGATAGATAGATGTTTAGGGCTGATTTAGAATAAAAAAATTAAGAAAGTGAGAGCAATTTATTTATAATTTACAAAGCATGTTATATCTGGTTTGGAGAGAAGTTGCTAATAATTGATATGCCTCAAGTGAAAAACGATTGTTGTGTATAGGGATTGTAATATAGGTAACATAGGTGGTGTATAATTAATACTCAGAATTAATTTATCTTCCTTAATTAACTGAAGACATTTGCATTCTCTTCTGAATAATAAAATGAATCATCTAGTGCTAAAAGCACAAGTTGGTATGTGCAATATTTTCATTACTCCATTATTTATTGAAAGCTAATATCAATCTGCTTCACAATTTCATTTTAAGCTCTTAGTAACAACACACTGGTGCATTATTTCATTTTAGTTTTTTAAAAAAATGACATTTCAACTATATCAGACGACAGTTAGAAAATATACTTAACGGTCAATTTGGTTTTTCCAGTGTAATTAAACATTACATCTCCAAAATAAGAACTATATTGCTATGTTTTAAAACAAATAATTCAAACTTCTAGATTTATATTCCGCTTTTATTTTTGTATAACTCCAAGCAACATGTACTTAATGTTCCTACCTCTTATTTTTCCCACAACAGCCATCCCTGAGCAAAATAGCAATAGCACTTAGCAATAGCACTTAGATTTATATACCTCTTCACAGTGTTTTATCACCCTCTCTAAGTGGTTTACAGAGTCACCATATTGCCCCAACAACATGGGTCCTCATTTTACCAACCTTGTAAGGATGGAAGCCTGAGCCAGTGAGAATTGAACTCCTGGCAGTGATCTGAATTATCATGCAATACTGAATTCTAACCACGGTGCCACCATGATACCAGTGGAATGCATTGACCTATTGGAATGCTGCCAGGGAAGGTTGCAAATCATACTCATATGACCATGGGATTCTGTTACTGTAAGTGGAAGCTCATCATGTGGGTACTCGGGTAGCCAGAATTTTGATGACCAGCCATGTTCAAATTACAATGCTGAAAATTTGAACAGTTACAGAACAAGTGGTCATTAAATAAGGACTGCTTGTAATGCAAGTCAGGAGATGTTCAGAAAAGAGCAGACCAAGGCAAAAATAGCAAATAAGCCAGGAAACAGTTGTCAGAAGAAGCTGTCCACCAACTAATTAGGAGCTCTTTCCTGCTGTCTTAACAGCAAAGCTGGGGAAATTAATCTACAGAACATACAGGAAAAATCTACCACAACAACCTCCAGACTTTCAGATGAGTTTGAATTTCAGACAAGGAAGAGATGAGAAGCTATATGATAAAAAGCCAGAAGGAAGAGCTTTTATTACAGAGCTTTCCTTTGTTTTAATTTTTTCTCAAAAATAACACAGTTGTTGTCACTAGCTAGTTATCCAGGTTTATTAGTACATTATCAGCAAAGATGCCCATTCTTTATTTCTTTATTTATTCTTTATTATTCTACTTCCTTCCTTGTCAAGTGTTTTATGATGATGTCTAATAAGTGAATATTTGGGGAGTATCATGGTCCAGGCCCCAACCTATAGGGTTCAGTGAATGTATGTGTGTGTGTGTGTGTCTTAGTATCCTCAGATGGATGCAAACTCAGACATGTAAACATTCAAGTTTTGTTTGGAAAGGCTTTTTCAGGAGAGTGAATTTAATTGTGTAATTTGTCACACTTCTCTGCCTGGAAAAAGAGATCCAGGACTGCAATTATGAAATTTTGCAGTGTTAAACCGGCCTAACAATTGCTCCCCCCACCCCACCCCACCCCACCCCCTAATGAGTCAGTATTTTGTACTGGTTAAGGTGCTGGTCTAGAAGCCAGGAGAGTGTGAGTTCTAGTTTTGCCTTAGGCATGAAAAACTGACTGAGTGAGTTTGGACCAGTCACTCCAACCCTCCCAGGATTGTTATGAGGATACCATACTGATTGCAAGCACTGTTATCAGTGAAGTGTTAGAGTTTTAACCTGGATTACACCAAAAGCCTAAAGTAGGGGTGTAAAAAATGTGCTCTATGCAGGGCCCTTGGTGCTCTCTGATGCTTGATGCTCATTTCACCCCTGAGCTACAAATATTCTCCTTTATTGTGCTCTATGTGCCTGTTCACTTCCCTTCCCTTTTGCTTCCCATTTTGCATGTTTTGGATAGGAGGTTAAGGGGCAAGTCTTGCAGAAACTGAAAGTACCCAGTTCACGTCTAAACCCCTTTGCAAAATAGATTGTAACCCTGACTATTTTTCAAATGCAATTGACATAAACCCTGATGTGGCTTTTGATCTGACAGAAGTTGCACATTCCTGTCTTACAGACCCACAAAATGGCTACCAGGGAAAAAAAGAGGACAGCTGGGAGGCTATGGTTTATTTCGAATGATTTTTGAAAGCTTCCACAGAACCTATATGCAACTTGTTAGCATCTTTTGGTAATTCCAAAAATAAAGTAAGTGTGTGTGTGTGTGTGTGTAAGAGAGAGAGAGAGAGATCTATTTCTTTTCCAAGATTTATGAAATTCACCCAGAGAATCAGCATCTATATTTCTGTATTGATTGTCTCCAAATTTTGGACGTTGACTTTACATCTAAACAGTGTCAATCTTTCAAGTGATTTGCATACTTGTACTGGTGCATTTTAATGAATAATAGTTAACTCATAAATCAAACACCACCAATAATGGAATAGGGTTTACATTCTGCAAAAAAATATATATTTCACTGCCCTTTTTGCATTTTGGTTAGTTCATCTATTCTTTTATGACAAAAGTTTATTGATGCTCATGTTTTCACCAAATAAGGGATATCTGTGTAAATTGTCCCCCCACCCCTTTTTTTTTGTATTAAAACTCTAGGGAGCTGATGTAGCATATCTAGTTTTAATGTATACTTCATCCTAGACTAGATCCAGCAGTTTGCTAGAAAGGTGTAGTGAACACTATTTGTTATTGTATCTTTGTAGGTAATGCTTTCTGATGGATTATATCTGCAGTAGAACTTGTCATCCCGGGGCAATGAAGGACAAACTCTGATCTGCATTCGTTTCTAAGCAATTATTTGCATAAAAGCAGCACAGAGATGATTTGCTATTATTACTGCTGTAGCAAGATACTCTGATAATTAAAAAACAAAAAAAAAGTCCAAACTCCAAAGCTATTTTCCATTTTTTTTACTTTCATGCAAGACTTCTCTGGCGTTATAAAGCTTATAAACTGGGCTACATTTTTTTCTTGAATTATTATGGATTGTTCTCAGAAATAGCCTTGCAAGATCTTTTTAATAAGGCCCGATAGCTTTCAGCAGGTGCTGAAAAGGTCTTATGACCTCTTGGAAAAGTCAAGGCTTTCTGTCTTAGTCAGAGGGTTAACTTACTGTTCCCCATGGAACAAGAAACACTTGCAGTTTCAACCTTTTGAATAAAGATCTTTAATTAATCCTAGGTTGACTTCTCTCCCCTTAGAATTTTCACAGAACGCCACATCTCAGGCTATGCAAGGCAGCATAGAAAATTTCCCTTTACAAATTCCTTATAACTGCATGTGTGTGTGATGCAGTATTCATTCCAGTGGTTCATAAGAACCAGTAGTAAAACTGGCAGGAAGCTCCACCCACCGCCCCGGATGTTGTCATCAGCGATCTGCGCATGTGTAGAAGCAAGGCATGCATGCTCACTTCCCTTGTGCGTGTGATCCTGTTGCAAACCAGAGGTAAAGGTAAGTAGAACCCATCCCTGATTTATTTGTAGTATTTACCTGGGGAGAGGGAAAGCCAGTTGATCTATGGAGTTACTTCATTTTATACATTTTTAGCAGGGGTGGGTTTCACTTACGTTCATCACCAGTTCGCTGTATACGTGCTGTCCACACATGCACCTGGCCTTCTGCGCATGCGCTTTGCTCTCTCCCACTCCTTCCGCGCATGCACCGGCCTCAAATAGCACGACTTGGAACCAGGGGAGGTGAGCAGGCCCACCCACGATCGCCGCTACTGGTTCGCCTGAACTGGTGCGAACTGGCTGAATACCACTTGTGATGACCCGGGGTGTGACACAAAGGCAACACAGCCAGAGAACCGATATGAGTCCCTTTATTATCACCAACTGTGCCCCCAATGTCCCTTTCAACTCTCCGGCCTGGAGAGAGCTCTTCCGCCAACCTGTAATAGTCTTTGGCTGACAATACTTCAGTCCCAAATGTTGTAAACAGAAAACTTTCAACTAAAAATCCAACAAGGCAAGACAAGGAAATTAATCCGGGAGGGCAAGCAAAATAGGGAATTCCAGAAGTGAAGCAGTAAATCAAACCAGTTGGCAGGATGCCAGGAACTCAGATAAGCACCAGATGAATTCAGTGTTTGTTTCCGACAACCGGCCTTCCCATTTGCCTCAACTTTTAAACTCCATCAGCAGCAATGCCTTGTGAAGAGGATTGGGTCCCTTTCCTCCCTCATAAGCCACGCAGCTCACATTGCTCTCTTCTCCATTCCTCCCTGCGCTGCCTAGGATGAGGAGGGGGTGGGCCTTGGTCTTCATCTGAACCCCCTCTCCTTTGTTCTACCTCTTCCCTGCTCTGCCCAGCCTGACTTTGCACTTCCCCAGTTTCTTCCACAGCCAACGAATCCACTCTCTCACTCTGTCAGCTGCTCCTTTTCCCCTTCAGATTCAGACTCCGACAGGGGCATGACACTACCTCTGATTCTCAGAGTCCTTAAATTATGGGAAAGTCTGCCAAAACCTCACCTCTTCTCCAGGCCTTCTTTGCCTGTATGTTTTTCTCTTGCCCACCAACTTTATTTATTGGTTCAATTTATTTATTTATTGGTTCGATTTATATGCCACCCTTTTCCGGAGACTCAGGGCGGCTTACAATGCGTTAAGCAATAACCTTCATACTCTTGTATATACCTGCTTAGGAGGGCTTCCCTGCACCTAGCGGTCTTCTTTTTTAAACAAAGTCAGCTTATTGCCCCCACAAACCAGGCCCTCATTTTACCTACCTCAAAAGGATGGAAGGCTGAGTCAACCTTGAGCCTGGTTGTTAGATCGGCGCAGGAATGAAGACGAGACCAGCGGAGTTCATGTAACACGTTTATTAACAGGAACAGAACTGGAGCGGCGCTGCCGGAGCTCTCCTTATATTCGCTCCGGCAGCCGCACCGCCCCCTGACAGGGATTCAAAACTCCCGCCAGAGGATGCTTCAGCCAATCCCTGGCGGATGTCCTTATAAGGACATAATACTCCTCCCCCCTAGATCTTAAACTGTCCATCAACAATAAAGTCACGTAAGTAGGCAGGCCGATTGCGTAGTCTACTAGACCTGCGCAGTCCATTCGTTGGCTGACAGCCCTCCTGGTCGGGGGGTGCTTCTGCGGCTCCTGTCGCCATCTTGGGAGCCGGGCTGGATCTGGCCGTCGAGGACGCGGGCGGTGCTCCCGTACCTCCGGCCAGGTCACTGACCTCCGCCTGCGGGCGACGCTGGTCTTCTCCATCGCTGCTCCGATCGTTGGATCTCCGCTGTTCGACCGGTCCGGAACTCCTGAGCCACGGTAAGCCCTTGGGGTGCCCTTCGGTCCTCATTGGGTCGGGGTCGGTCGGGTCCGGTCGTGGGTGCAGGTTCGGCGGTGGCATCTGGGTCGGCCCCTCGGGTTCCTCGGTTGAGTTCGGTTCCCTCCCGGGGCTGCTGGTGGGTTGGTTTGGCGTTGGTTCATCCTCGCCGGTGGGTCGCAGGCCTCCTCCGCAGGGGTGGTGTAGTCCCTCTCTGCTGGGCTGGCGCTGCTGGGTTGGTCGTGGGGTCTCGCCCTCGCCGGGGTGGTGCTGTCCTGCCTCGCGGGGGTGGCGAAGGCCCTCTCCGCCGGGGTGGCATTGCTGGGTCGGCTGAGGAGTCTCGCGGCCTTCTCTGCAGGGGTGGCTAGGCCCTCTCGGCGGGGTTGGTGTGTTTGCCCCGGTCGCCGCCTCTCGCCGTCCGGGTGTCGGTCGTCTCGGCTCGGTTGGTGCTGGCCTCCTCTGCTGGGGTGGCGGAGGCCCTCCTCGCAGGGTTGGTTTTCGTCGTGGTTAGGGTGTTGTTGGGGAGACCCCTGTAGTGCTGCATGGAGGTCCCCCTCGCCGGTGAGTCGGTGGCCGCCCTTGCGGGGGTGCTGTTGGTCTCCCCCGCTCGGTCGGCCCCGGTCTACTGGCTGAGCTCCGTCTCTGGCTGCTGCGGAGCCCGGGGTGCCTACTCCCCCGGGGTGTTGTAGGCCTCCCTCGTAGGGTTGTGGTAGGCCTACCTCGTCGGGGGCGGGCAGGCCTCCCTCTTCGGGGTGTGGTAGGCCTACCTCGTCAGTCTGTTGTTCGTCCACTCCCCTCCACCTTTTGCGGAGCTGGTCGATGTGATGTCTCACGACCTGTCCATCTTCCAGCTCTACCCGATAGGACTTCGGGCCGGTTGCGCTGTGAATCTTTCCTTTCAGCCATTTTGGTGAGCCGTGGAAGTTCAGCGCGTAGACGGGGTCTTCCACGGCAAAGCTGCGGAGCTGGCGGCTGGCGGTTGTGGGCACCTCCGAGTGGTACTGGGGGTGCAGTCTGTCGAGGGGTGAGCGGAGTCTTCTGCCCATCAACAGCTCTGATGGGCACTTTTTGGTGGTTGCGTGCGGCGTTATGTGTTGGGTGAGGAGGAAGGTGTCTATGCGCTCCTGCCAGTCACCCGGTGCCATCTTGGTGAGTGCCTCCTTGGTTAGCCTCACCATCCTCTCAGCTTGGCCGTTTCCGGCCGGTCTGTACGGTGCCGATAGGGCATGGCGGATGCCCAGTCCTGCTAGGAACGCCTCCATGGGCACGGACCTAAGTTGGGGACTGTTGTCGGAAACCAACACGTCTGGGAGTCCATGCGTAGCAAAAAGGCGGCGGAGAGCGCGAATGGTGGCTTCCGATGTGGTTGATGCCATGGGAATCACCTCGAGCCACTTGGAGAAGGCATCAACCACGATGAGGAGGTGGCGCCCCTGCATCGGACCCGCGAAGTCGATGTGGATCCGAGACCAGGGGCTGCTGGGCATCTCCCAGGGGGTGGGCTCTGCCTGCGGGGGTGCTGGTCGGACTTCTTGGCACTGGCTACATCCGGCGACCCATTGCTCAATGTCCTTGTCCAGTGATGGCCACCAGACGTAGCTTCGTGCCAGGGCCTTCATGCGGACGATGCCCGGGTGCCCCTTGTGTAGCGTCTCGAGCGTCTTCCGTTGGAGCGTGGCGGGGATCAGCACCCTGTCTCCCCATAGCAAGCAGCCTTTCATTGTGGACAGCTCCTTCTGTTTGCGGCTGAAAGGGCTGTATTCTTCTCCGCTAGGCTGCGCCGGCCACCCCCGCAGGATCCAAGATTGCACTTGTCGGAGTGTGGGGTCTCTCCTGGTGTGCGTGGCCATGTCTGCAGATGTGACCGGGCAGCTGCTGTCGTGATCGATGTGCAGGAGCTCGAGGGTGGGGGCGGGATCCTCCACGGCGTCTGTGGACGGGCATCTGCTGAGCGCGTCTGCATTGGCGATGGCCTTTCCGGGTTGGTGAATGAGGGTGTAGGCATAGCCGGCGAGGAAAATGGCCCAGCGTGTCATTCGCGGCGACATGAATGTGGGTGTTTGCTTGTCGCCGGCGAGGAGGCCCAGGAGCGGTTTGTGGTCCGTGACTATGGTGAAGCTTCTTCCGTAGAGATATTCGTGGAAGCGCTTCACCCCTGCGACGATTGCCAATGCTTCTTTGTCCAGCTGGCTGTAGTTACGTTCAGCGCTGGACATGGTCTTCGAGAAGAAGGCAATGGGGGCTTCTGTGCCATTGGGCAGTTCGTGGCTCAGGACTGCCCCCACTCCGTATGGCGAAGCGTCGCAGGTCAGCCGGATGGGTAGCGTCTCGTTGTATTGTATGAGGACGCTGTTGGACGTCAATAGTCCCTTAATGGCCCGGAACGCCGTTTCCTCTTTGTCACCCCACTTCCAGGAAACCGCTTTCCCCAGCAGGCGATGAAGCGGCTCAGCAACTGTGGCTTTCTGTTGGAGGAATATTGCATAAAAGTTAAGCAATCCAAGGAATGCCTGAAGCTCCGCTTTATTTTTGGGGGTGGGAGCTTCATGGATGGCTTTAACTTTTGATTTGGTGGGGTATGCCATTTCTCATCGATAGAAATGGTATGCCATTTCTATCGATGAGATAGCCCAGGAACTCGACTTCCTGGACTCCGATGATGCACTTATCCCGTCTTACTCTCAAGCCCTTCTCCCTGAACCGCTGCAGGACGAGCCTCAGCCGTTCAAGAAGTTGTGCTTTTGAGTCCCCGGAGATGAGCAAGTCATCAAAGTAAGGCACTACCCCTGGAACGCCTTGGAGAAGGCGTTCCATCATTGATTGAAAAATCCCCGGGGCGGCACTGACTCCGAATTGGAGACGGTTGCACTTAAAAGCCCCCCTGTGTGTGACAATGGTTTGAGCCTCCGCTGTTTTGGAATCCACTGGCAGCTGCTGGTAAGCCTGGGCCAGGTCCAGTTTTGCAAAAATCGTGCCCTTGCCTAGTGAATGCAGGAGGTGCTGCACCACTGGCACAGGGTATGCGCTCTGCTGCAACGCCTTATTTATAGTCACCTTATAATCAGCGCAGATGCGCACAGATCCATCCTGCTTCATTGGGGTCACAATGGGAGTCTCCCATGAAGCATGATCGATGGGTTCCAGAACGCCTTGGGCGATCAGCTTATCCAGCTGCTCGTCTACTTTAGGCCTCAAGGCGAACGGAACCCGGCGGGGCTTGAGCCGAATGGGGGTTACCCCCTGATCCAGATTAAAAGAGATGGGTTTCCCTATGTACTTCCCCAGCTTACCATCGAAGACTTCGCTGAATTCTTCGATGATAGCGTCGAGTTCATCTACCCTAATCTGGTGGATGCCTCCGATGGAAAGCCCCAGCGGCTGAAACCATTCAATGCCCAGCAGGTTCGGGTGGCTGTTCCTCACGACTGTGACTGGCAGCTGGCCCTCGAAATCCTTGAATGAGATGTGGAGGGTGGTTCTGCCTAGGACGTCGATCGGGTTCCCGCCGAAATCTACCAGACTGGACTGCAGGGGTTTGAGCTGGCTTTTGGAGATTTGCGGCTTGAATTTCTTCAGCTGCTTCCAGTCGATGATGGTGTAGACGGACCCCGTGTCTACCTCCATGGTGCAGGGCGAGCCCTCGGCCAACAGCGTCACGTTGAACTTGGTGGCACTGTTGTTGCTGGTGTGTGCTATGGTGGTCTGATTCACCGCGCCATGCCGGGAATCTTCATAGCCGTCGCCTCTGGGTTGGTGAGAGGACCGTTTGGATGTCCTCTGGTTGTCGCGCCGATTTTCGCGGTTCCGTGGTCTGGGTGGTTCGGGGGCAGGGTCGGTGGCTCGGCATGCCTCTGCAATGTGCCCCCTCTTAAGGCATCGGCGGCAGGTCGCGTCCCGCCATTTGCAGGATGTCCTGGGGTGGTCGCCTCTGCAACTGCCGCATCGTTCCCCACGTCGGCCATTTTGAGGGTTTTCCCGCCGATAAGGCTGAGAGACCTTGTGGACGGCCATCTCGCCGTCCGAGTCTGATGGTGTGGCGGATTCTTCAGACGATTCGGGGATCGACTGGTGGATCTTGTGGATCCCCTTCGCCTTTTGCATTTCCGCGGCCGCGCGCTCCGAGGATTCGGCAGCGGTGGCCTCCTCAAGTACATCTTTGAGCAGGATGCCTTTCCTACTCAGGAATTTCTTCTGGAGGCCCGCATCCCTCATGCCGAAGACGATGCGGTCTCTCAACGTATTATCTACGTGGTCAAACTCGCAGTTGGCTGCGATTTGACGGAGTGCGGCAACAAAGTCTTTAATGGATTCCCCTTCGCGTTGGTGCCTCTGATGGAAAGTGAACCGGTTCGCTATGGGGGTGCCCGTGGGCGCGTAATGCTCTTGCAGAGCCGCTTGCAGGTCTGTCCAGGACATCTCCTCGATGTCCTGAGGTGCGACGAAGTTCACCGCCATCTCCAGGACCTCGGATCCACAGTGGGCGAGGAAGAGAGCCCTCTTCCTTTCGTCGTCGAGATTGCTGTGGCCGTTTCCACGGAGGAATTGGCGGAACCGAATCATGTATGAGCTCCATTTTTCCCATCTGGGATTGAATGGAGCGATGGACGAGAAGAGCGCTTGCTGTGTTGCCATCGTGCTGAATGGCAGCGAATCTCTTCAGTGGTGATGGCGATCGTGCCACACGGTCGATTCCTCTGAGTCCTTCGTCGCCAGTGTTAGATCGGCGCAGGAATGAAGACGAGACCAGCGGAGTTCATGTAACACGTTTATTAACAGGAACAGAACTGGAGCGGCGCTGCCGGAGCTCTCCTTATATTCGCTCCGGCAGCCGCACCGCCCCCTGACAGGGATTCAAAACTCCCGCCGGAGGATGCTTCAGCACTGGTGATATTTGAACTTGCAGTAATTGCAGGCAGCTGGTGCTACTTAACAGCACTTTAGTCTGCTGCGCCACCAAGGCGCTTTAAAATAAATATGTTGTCAACATTTTTTATATTAATATATTAATACATTAATTTCACTTCCTTGAGGGATTTGTAAAAACAAAACAAAACAAAACAAAAGGATATAAATAAATATAAGTATAATAGATCACTCCTTATAGTGTCACACAGGTAGTTTCAACTTATGATCACCACAACCCTGTGTCAAAATTTCCATTGCTAAGCAAGACCATTAAGTGAGATTTTCCCCATTTTATGACCTTTCTTGCCACAGTTGTTAAGTGAATCACTGCAGCCATTAAATTAGTAACGTTGTTAAGTGGCTTAACAATCTGGCTTCCCATTGACTTTGCCTCAAAGGTCTCACATGTCCCTGCAACTGCAACTGTCATAAATACATGCCAGTTGCCAAAGGTCTCAATTTGAGACCTTGGGGAGGATAAGTGTGAAAAATGGTCATAAATTACTTTTTCTAGTGGGTTGTAACTTCAAATAGTCACTAAATAAATGGTTGTAAGCAGTGATGGTATTCAGCCGGTTCTATCAGGTTTGGGCGAACCGATAACGGCTGCTGTGGGAGGCTCCTCCCACCCTCCTGGATGTCATCCTGTTCTTGATGCTCTTTGCATGCACAGAAGGTCCTGTGCATACGCAGAGTTGGTGCGTGCACTGCCACTTTCAAATCAGTAGCGAAGGTAAATGAATACCACCAGTGGTGGGTTGTTTCCAGTTCTCTCCGGTTCTAGCGAACCGGTAGTGGAAATTTTGAGTAGTTCAGAGAACCGGTAAATACCACCTCTGCCTGGCCCTGCCCACAATCTATTTGCTGCTTCCTGAGTCCCAGCTGATCGTCTAGAAGGAAAAAATAAGGCCTCACTTGACAAAGAAGAGGAAAAAAAACCAAGATACCTTAGCTTTAAATTGTGAAGCCAAGCAGCCTCCCAACTGATCAGCTAGAACCGATCCGCTCCTTGTAAACTGCTCGGTGGTGGTAGATTGGCACCACCACCAAGCTGCCAAGCTGCCAAGTGGTTCTGATGCTCTCGGTGGTGGCAGAGTGGCAAAAAACTGTTTAAACTCTTGCTGCATGCTTCAAAGGGCCACCCTACAGCTGATCAGTAGTAAAAGGCAGTGTGGTGGTGGATCAGTATGATCCAAACAACAAATGAGTAGACCGATATGGTTCTGCAAGCAATTAAAAGCCTGGTAGACCAGTACCTCTGCTAAATCCTAAAGAATTGATTGTCACATGACCATCAGTCCATGCCCACAAAATAAGCCACACTCACAGAACCAGTAGTAAAAAAATTAGAATCCATCCCTGAATACCACCACTGGTTGTAAATTGAGGACTAATTGTACAGTCTCTTTCCTTCACTGATAAACAGCATATAGTAACAGAGCTGTGAAAAGATCATTCCGTTCATTTTGTGGGCATTTGTTCTCAAGTAAATAAAAAAGCCTATCTTATGTTGGTCTGATGGGAGGTAAACAGGTTTGATCTACTCCTGATCAAATATTATCTGGTAAGGCAAAAGGATAAATACCTGATAGTATCTATGCCAGAGGTCTTCAAACTTGACAGCTTTAAGACATGTGGACTTCAGTTCCCAGAATTCTGGGAGTTGAAGTCCATACGTCTTAAAGCTACCAAGTTTGGGGACCCCTGATCTATGCATTGAAGCAGAAGCTAGGCAGCCATCTGGCTGTGATAGATTCATCTGGATTCCTGCACTGAGTATGGGATTGGACCTAATAGTCTAAATCGGTGTTTCTCAATTTCAGCAGCATTAAGATAGGAAGACTTCAATTCCCAGAATTCCCCAGTCAGCATACTGAGTGGGGTTTTCTGGGAGATGACGTCCTCTCATCCTAAATTTGCTGAGGTTGAGAAACAGCGACCTAAGTAGAGTTTCTCAACTGTATGATTCCAGGAATGGAAAGCTTGACAAATGAAACAGTTATAGGAACACAAAAAGATAAGTAAATAAATAAAAGAATTGTATTGTGTGGATGAATAAAATATTTTTATAATGCAAGTTTAGTAACTTTGAACAGTTAATGCTATGCCACATCATATTCAATTTGCAATATTAATAGCATTATTATTCATCTTAGTTGTAGATTTCCTATTTACACAGATTTATGCCCTGGCATATTTCACAGAACCACCAAATTGTCTTAACAGTATATTGCACTATGTCCCATTTTTATGTTCATTAGTTTTAATAGCTGTTGTTTAAAGCATTATTAAATCATTGAAGTGGTTTGATATTATCTAAAGCTGAGCAGTTAACCGTAACCATTTTCACTAGGGAAAAACTATTCCCTATTTTTTAGCTCCGTTGTTCAGCTGGTCAGTCACCTGCTACTCCTCCACGTAAATTCTGTTTGTCTCCAGCCACAGATTTAATTAGCTATATGAGCTGAACAAAGCTTTCTGAATCATTGCATAACTCATAAAACTTGTTTTTGTTTTGTCTTGACCCACATGGTGGCAGTCTTAGATTTTAATCCTGTATTGGATTGCTTAGGCTAGAGCTAATCACAAATAATTAGCAATCTTTTGTTTGTTCTTTTTGTAGCTGAGCCAATGGAGAAAGAAATAGGTAAAAAGTACCTAACATTGCCAGTAATTACAGGCAACAAACACTTATTAATGTATAGTTTATGGATAATTTGCTCTTGTAAAATACAATTTTTCTGACTCAACTAGGTTCACTTTCTAAATAAAATCAATATTAATTTGATTATGGTTTATTGAAAATATACAACTAATTGCATTTGCCCAATATGCTAAGCCATAAACCATCATTTGCAATTAATGGCATCATTCATGCAAACTGGTAAACCCACTCTAAACTATGTTATGATGTAGCATGTACCAAATTTCTCTCCCTCTCCCTCTGTGGTATTTTAATAGCTTACATAAGTAGATATTTAAGCTGCAGTTCAATTTCATCAGTCCAAATAAAATGGTCTTCCATGGCTTCTATTTTTCATACCGCAGTCTAAAGTTAATCTGCAAAGTAAGCACATTCACTAACACAAGATATGTTCACTCTGGGGCTGCTGATTTTATGCTGCAGATATCCAGAGCTGTCATTCACCTTTGAGTATCTTGGTCACATGACCAGACTACATACTCAATATAGGATCATCCATGGAATAATTCATTACTTATTTGAAACACATGGACCAGTCTGCACACTGTCCTCCCTTGACTGTTGCCATGCTCACCGAAAGAAAAGACATTCTTAAAGAAACATCCGATAAGCATACAATGCAATTCAGCCATGCCCTTCCCTCCCTACCCCAGATATGCTCTAGATGTAATTTAATAGATAAGAGTACTATATTCAATCATTCATCTTCCCTGATTAATGATTATGAAACAGACATATTTTTAAGATGGCCTGGACAATAGGCTAGCTAATTTTTTTGAAACTTGAAATGCTTTGATGAGTCTGTTCTTCTTATTTGTGAGAGTAATGTACTGTAGCTCATAGATGCATGAGAAGTAGCTCATGCGTATATAAGTTTCCTTATATGGAAAGCCATGAATCTATCTTGAATGCACATATTCAGCATGTTTTTTACATATAACTGTCAGAAATAACAAATAACCTATGTGATGCATATATGCAAATATATGGAACTCATCTCAGCTTTTGGCTTTGGCTTCCTTATCTCATAAGGATAAAACATTCAAAGCTTTCAACTTGATGCTATTCAATAAAAGTATTTGGTTTGGCTAGTGATTTGTAAACTAGTGCTAGACTATATCTTAGTGCACTGTGTGAACCTAGATAGATGTACCTTATCACAAAGTAATTGTGATGTTGGAAAAACAGCCAATGGCAATAAGTCTTGTTTTAGTGGATCCTCCTCCTCCTCCACATCATCATCATCATCACCATTCAAATATAATATTTCAGACAGAACATTTCATACATTACCTAACAGTTAACAGCTGTAAATGTTTTATCAAAACTTCTCTCAGATTCCTACACTTGTGCCAGTTCTCATTTCTCCTTTACAAGTCTTAGGGTGACCATGTTTCCTTTTTTTAAACTGTCCCTTTTGTCTTTGCCACTTTGATATTCAGGTCTTTCATGCTGTCCCTCAGGCTTTGAACAGCTTCCTTCAATTCTGACAAAAGCAATCCTCCACATTTATGTCCCTGCTTAAAATCCACTTCTCTCTAGAAACCTTCAAGTACTGATCTCTTTGTTGACATCTTTCCTATCCTCCCACCATTGTGAATTAAATTGTCATCCCATTAATTGTTGTCTGCTGAAATGAGACTTTAAGCTCTTCAGGGCAGGGACATTTCTCTTATGTACTTCTAAAGTGCCATGTACATTTAAAGTCTTCAATAAAGATTTTTTTAAAAAAAAATTACAATGTCAGAAGACCTATAGTAAGTGCCAGAGGGAAAATAACCCCAGAAGAAATTAATTATAATGTGGAAAGCATGTCTGCTGGAAAGAATAAAAATTAAAATTATGAGAAAGATGCTTCAGAAGCTTTTCATAAAAGCACAAGGTTTTAAAATACATTTATCACAACAAAGACCTGACTTCCTTCTATTTCTTTTCCATATTAAATCACTGGCATATATACCTGCAGAAAGCAAGCTTCCATGCCTTATAATTCATGTGAAAATATTGAGTATTCCTAGGCTCATGATAAGCAGTTTTCATTTGGTTCAATGAGTCAGATACAGGGCCCTTGTTTGAAAATGTCAATCCTATATAAAATGCCTACTAAAGATTTAAGTCTTCTGATCTTTATGGGCCATTGTTAATCCTTAAAGAAATGTAAAGCTGACTTGAGCTCAGTTAAGAGACTGGGAGAGCCTTACACTGAAACCTAGATTATACTGTTAACATACAAACTTTCTGATTTTGTGAGGGTAGAGAGAGTTTAAAGAGAATCAAAGAGTTCATATATTGTGCTAACACATGGTTTAACAATGATTTATCAAATAAGCTGCAATTCTCTGGGTTTACATGGCATACCAAACTATAAGTAGTAGTTTATCAACCATAGTAACTGAGTTCATACAACTCATTAAGCCTAAACCAAACACATTATGCCAGCATGAAACACAATTCCTATTAGTCTATATGGGGAAAGTACATTTCTTTCTTCTTTAGCTGGGATCAACCTTTAACATGTGTTTGTATGAACTTGTAAGCAAGGCTGCAAATTATTTTAAAATATCCCTATCGTTTATGCCAAAGCTTTTTTTATATAATTTCATCTGAACTTGATTTGATGTAATATTGATTTAAATGGATTTATTTAACAAGAAATAGTCTAGTTAGGATCATGATGAAAAATGCTTAAAGGGAAGAGTTTAAATTTTCCCAAGGCTACAACTTCAATGGAAACTTGTATTTATGAATATTGTTTTTGAAAGTTTAGTGAGAAATGAACTGAAAGAAAAAAAATGATTAAAATATATGTAGATTATTTATGATTTAAATGGTATGTTATGCTACAGTGATAACATTCCAGAAACATTTAAAAATACTGTACTTTTCACAGAATTAAAAAAAGCAACTATTAAGGATTTTATCCATCCATCCAATTTACATCCACTACAATTAACCAGACTCTTGTTGGTCTAGATTCTAGCGTAACAGCATAATAATAAATATCTTTATTTTGTTAACGGCAATAACAAAATAAAGACATTTAGAAATCATAGCTTCCATGATAGGACTAAAAGAAAGTCAATGAACTCATACTGTAAACATAAGTCAAATCAGACAATTTGAGCATTTTGTCATTCATCAGCTGTCCACTCAGTTTTCAAAAGCTTCTGGAAAGGGATGGTGTTTCATAGAGTAGGCAATGTTAATAAAGAGAAATAAGTACCTTTGTCTCACACATTTTGTGGACATGGGGGCACCTGCAAAACTTCTTCCTGAGATGCACGGGTCAGACAGGTGGAGTTGGTTTGGAAGTGGCAATGCTGCAAACACCTTGGTGCCTAGCAGGCAGGGAACTGTAGAAAAAAAACAACACTTTGAACTATACTAAGAAGCTGATAGGAAGCCAGTGCAGGCCCTAGAGCAAGGGTGTGATATATAACCTCAGGCTTGTAAAATTAGATTGCAATTTTACATGTTGCATTAGAAAAATTCTAATTTTTTTTTTTAACAAAAAACGGGAGGGAGTGAAATGTAGATGACATTTAAGCTACGGTATGTCTGGAAACTTTAAAGGAAAGTAGGAATAATCAGACAGAGATGTGGAGCTCAAGAATTGGACTAACGTTCAACTTTAAAAACACTTTATTATTGAAAAAGGTGTAACTCAGTAAAGGGTTAGCCAAAAACTTCAAGATGGATCATCTCTAGATATGTGGACCTCAACATAATATGCAATTGTCATGTTTGTTAGGAAATGCTAGAGTTAAAGTCTACAGCTATGGAAGAATTTAGACTGGAGAAGATTAAACTCTTTGAGAGAATGTAGGGCTGGTTTATGAATACACAAACTGAGCAGTGAACATGGCTAGTTTGCTTTTTACAGAATTTTCAATATTTACAGAATGTCAAGATCTCTGTGTACTTTTCTGTTAGGAAAAAGGAGCCTCAAAACATAGGTGGAATAATATCAAGGGATTCAAAAAATAAAAACTGACAATGCAGACCCTGAATATGATTATGCATATATGTTAATAAAACTGTTATTGTCATGACCTTTAACTGAGCAAAATGGTGCACCGTAGGGCAACCATTTTTGAACCAAAGTCCCTCAATTTATAGAACCTTATGGAGTCACAAAATCTGGGACTCCATAACTCCCAAGAGAATGAAATTAGGGAAGTTGTGGTTGCTTCAATGCAGAGGTGGGTTTCACTTACCTTTGCTACCAGTTCCTTCATGTGCATGTGCTTCGCTTCCTCCCTCACCCAGCAGCAGCTACTTTCCTGCCTGCTGGGAAGTTTAGCTTAGGTTAGGTTAGGTTAGATTTCATTTCCAAAGCTCCTGTCAGATTTTCATATGGAAACTCAATGGAGAAACCAGCAGAAAGTTGCTTCTAATACTTTTTACCCCACCCTTGGTCATTCTGTTTCTATGTTCAGGAAAGGGAATATTTTCAAAATGATAACCCAGCAGGGCACATGTTTTCTAGTAATAATCTATATATTGTTACCTGCACCTAGGACCCATTCATCTCTATAAGGCTCAGTTCCCAATAGTCCCGCTGTCTGAGTTTATAATTCTTAGGGCTTTATTATAATCGCTTCAAGAACATACTAGTTGGAGAAAAATCTAAAGGATATTGAGAAAACAGATAACATGGAATTATATAGAAGATAAACAATAGTAATACAGAAAGGTTTTAAAAAAAGGAATATTAAATAATTAGTATTTGAACTATATGCTTAAAAAAAGGAACAATCCTCCTGCTCCTGGAGTGAAAGGATATTTAAAAAATAATAATTCTCAGTGAATACCAAGGTTGAATGCCTATTTGCTATAAACCTCCGATCAGCAAGAATGTCAAATGATGTGCTCCAGTGTTTGTTAGTTTTCATAGTTTTTAATAAGGACTGACCAGCAAAGAGGGTTATTTTGTACAATTTTGAAGCACCTCAAGTTATGCCAAGGTTGCCAGCCCCTTGGAAATTGGACACACTCCCTTGCTCTGAAAGTTCAAAACTGACATTTAGGAAAAAGCTGATGAAGGAAAAGTAAGACGATACTGAGGTAATGAAGGAATACAGAGTTCATCAAGCAGTTATTCCGAGAAAGACAGAAATTGACTGAAATAATAAAATAAATATTTATTCTTCAAATCTGTTTCAGCTGAGTAGGTGTGATGACACAAATTCCTAAAGCACAAGAATCTCACTTGTTTGTTCCTTCTTTTTTTCTTCCTTTAGAAATGATTAATAAATTAATCGCTAATAAAGAATCTCATATCCTGCTGACAAAAGATATATGTGATTAACTATTACTTGTTTCTTTCTTATGTGCTCCTAGATATTCTAAGCATGATTTTCATTTACACTGTCATTTTTTTCCCCTCAAAACAATTTTGGGTAGGCTGATCAGAATGTTTGGCCATTTATTTAATTATAAAGAAAAAAAAGTTAATAACAAGTTCAAGTAATTATACTTGTCTTGAGGCTATTTTGTCAGGATATTCTACATGTTTCAACATCAGATTGTGCAGGTCATTTATATAGTCAAAACAACATTCCCACCACAAAAGTATGTATGTATCAAGTAGATACAAAGAAGCCTTAATGTCAGCTCCAGTGTGCTGTTGGCATGGAACTGCCATTCTTGGAGGGAGGAATGCATAAATCTTGTTTCAGCCCAGCATCTGCTTCCTCAAGCCTCCCAGGAACTGATATGATTGAAGGGAGGGAATAACTGGAGGATGACATCATCATGGCCAGCTGGAAATAACAAGTGGATTAACTGTTTAGATGCTGGTTGTAAATACTCAAGAATTAAACATAAGCCAACTTCCGGGTCACATGGGAGGGAGCAGCGTGTGTGATTGGTTGGGTGGTGATAATTAATGGATAAATGGTGGTGGGAAGCACAGGGCAGTAGCCCTAACAAGATTTTCATCTGTGGTTGTCAGTGAGTGCAGAGAAGTGATTAAGCTAAGGTAGCAGCCATCCAGGTTTGTCTCCTTTTATTTCCTTCTGTTTGGAACCTGACAGTTATATTTTGCAAAAGATATAGAAATATAGGTAGTCTTTTACTTTACTGTGGCCCACGGGGTGCTTAGATCTGGTCCACAGGGCTGCTATGGAAACAGCAAGGGACCGGCCCGCAGTGCCTCTGCCAGCAAAAACAGATCTCGCCGAGGCTCTGTTTTCACTGGCAGAGGGCTTCAGGAGGCCATTACGGTGACGTCGAGCTGGCCATATCCCCCCCCAGCCCCCCAAGGTCAAACACATCCCTGATGCAGCCCTCAATGGAAATCGAGTTTGACATCCCTGCTGTAAACCATATTATGATTTATTAGCCTGTTTTTAAAGTTAAGCAGCTCTCTTGTCCTTAGAATTTTATTTCACTCTAAAGACTTAAAACAGAAAGATGGAATTTTAATGCTCTCCTAAGTAAACTGGTCTGTATGTACGTTAGACATAACACAAGCTTTTAAAAATTATTATTTGCCCTATTTTGTGCCTATTGACTTAAATATGGACTCCTAGCAACTACCTGAATTAGCCGCTGTAGCTTTCTTGGCAAGATTTCAGAAATAGCAATAGCACTTAGATTTATAGACCACTTCATAGTGCTTTACAGCCCTGTCTAAGCAGTTTACAGAGTCAGCATATTGCTCCCAACAATCTGGGTCCTCATTTTACTAACCTTGGAAGGATGGAAGACGGAGTCAACCTTGAGCTGGTCAGGATCGAACTGCTGGCAGTCAGCAGTGTCAGCTTGCAATACTGCATTCTAACACTGCATCACCATGGCTCTGAAATGGTTTGCCATTGCTTCCTTCCTAAGGCTGAGGAAGTGGAACCGGCCCAAGATCATCCAGCTGGTTTTGACAGAATTAAAATTTGCAATCTCCTGGTTTCTAGCTTGTTGCCTTATCACTATACCAAACTGCCTCTCAGGCTAATTCTAGAACTCTTTAAAAATACATCTCATGGAGCTGATTTATACAATGCACCAAGTTTTTGCTTTGCTTAGCTAAGGCTTACTGAATACTATATCCCCTTGGTTGGCAGAGTTCTTATAGCACACAAAGTCAAAACTAAATAAACTATGTTTGGGCTTAGCATGTTTTGTGCAACACACATTTCCAGCTATTATCCCCCTTGATTTGCCCAAAGCGATCTTACATCAACTTCAAAGCATCATTTTGCTGTCGCAGCCATTGCCATTTTTAAGCTTGCCACAATAATAGTGGAGAGGGAGAGCCACTTTTAGAATGCCAGTTCCAGACAGCAACAAGAAATAGAATAGAATAACAGAGTTGGAAGGGACCTTGGAGATCTTCTAGTCAAATCCCCTGCTTAGGCAGGAAATCCTACACCACTTCAGATAACTGGTTATCCAACATCTTCTTAAAAACTTCCAGTGTTGGAGCATTCACAACTTCTGGAGGAAATCATCCTGTGGGAACCAAGATTATCTAACCAGATGTTCAACGAAGACCTGGATAGTTTCCATAACAATACCTGGCATTCTAATTGGACAATGTGACTTACACTAATAGGGGGAGGGAGATTCTATTCTTTTAATTATGTGAAAACGGGAATTAGTTAGAGTTGCTTTCACTTTCAATTTGTGCCGATATGATGTACTCAATTAAGTTTTGCATTCAGACATCAGAACGTCTCAACGGTCCTTGCTTGCTTGGGTTCATCAGTTGGAAGCTTAAAACTTTAACTTCTGCTAATACCCATAGAATGTTTTTGTAGCTTACACAGAATCAATCTTTTAAACTCTTTTTTTCTAGCATCTAGAAAATCCTAACGCATCTGGACCATTCTTTGAGACTCTACTGATTACTCACAATATAAAAAAAGATGTTGAGACTCTAGAAAGAGTACAGAGAAGAGCAATGAAGATGAGTAAGAGACTGGAGGCTAAAACATATGAAGAAGATTTGCAGGAATTGGGCATGTCTAGTTTAATGAAAAGAAGGACTAGGGATGATCATGATAGCAGTGTTCCAATATCTAAGGGACTGCCAAAAGAAGAGGGTGTCAACCTATTCTCTAAAGGACCAGAAGGCAGGACAAGAAGCGATAGATGGAAGCAATAGAGAAGCCACTTAGAACTAAGGAGAAATTTCCTGACAGTGGAATGACTTGCCTCCAGAAACTGTGGGTGCTCTAACAGTAGAGTTTTTAAGAAGAGATTGGATAACCATTTGCCTGAAATGGTATTGGATTTCCTGCTTGAGCAAGGGTTGGACTAAAAGATCCCCAAGGTCCGTGCCAACTTTATTATTCTGTTATTCTATTTTGCTATTCTTTTGAGTATTTGCTCATGTGAGATTAGCGTTCAGTAAGAACAATAAAAGAGCAATACAAAATTTATGAAACATGAAAACAATTTAAAAGTCCTAAACTTAAACAATGATCCACTAAAAGCATGAGAAAGCCTTGAGATTAACCAGAAGGGATTTTTTTTCTTCCGATGGCAAGGAGAGAAAAACAGCAAAGTTTGTAGCTGCCAGGATGTCTCCACCTCCTCCTAATTGCTATGTATTTCCTACTCATGAATGCTATGACAAGTAAATCTAATTGAGGTTAAATGTCTCCTAGCTTTCTTCTGTTTTAAATAGCAAAAAAATAAAAAAAAACCTACAACCCTCTAGCAACACACTGTTTTTTCTTTTTTATTCTTAATAAAGGATTATACAGTTGTTTTATATGGCAGGAAGAAAAACACTTGGCTGAATCCCTTACTATTTAATGGGTATAATCAGGAACGATATGACATTAGCAGCTTTTTTTAAAAAAAAAATGGAATTGAAATATAGATTTAAAATGATTTAAGACCACTAGGCTGAAAAACTAAACTGTCACAGAAGCAAAAGTTTCACAGTTGTTCTCTTTATCTTTGATGGATTACATATTAAAATGGCATTCTTTGTCAGCAACTTGCAGTGGGTTATAGTGCTGTTTTTTGAATAAACAGTTGAAACAGCAAAATGCTTTTTTTAAAAAAAAATCACCAACACTGACAGGGCAAGCTAGTAAAATATAAAATTAAAGCAAACCCTACTCTTACCAGTACTGAAAATGTTACCTAGATAGTGAAATATCTGAAAGAAAACAACCAACTTCAGAGAGCACCAAGGACCCCCAGTTAAAAATATGTCTGGACATATGTTAATATAGACTATGTTGGCATCACCCCAATTCAGAATGGCAAATAACAGTTCAACTCTGAATGTTTCTCCTTCTTCACCCACCTCAGAGATTTCTTAAGATACATTACTCTTTATAAATCCAGGACTGGTCCTGAGGGAAAAAAGATGTGTAAGAATTACCTGTTGAAAACAAAATGTGGCAAGCTGTCTAAATAAGAAAAATGTTGCCCAGTTCCTTTTAAGAAGAGTTTTCCTCAACATATCCTGGCCAATGTAAAAAAAAAATTCCTCCATCATTTTCTCGTGAGCAATTGAATTATGACCATAACAGAGGCCAAATAATGCCCATTTGATGGCTGTCAAATTACTTTTGAGTATGTATTAAGATGTCTCTTCTTTCTTTAGACTTTAATGTCATATACAAATATTGTGTGAATACATTGAAAGTTGCTTTAAAGCCCTTCATAAACACTGTAGGATGGGCTATACAATGTATAGTTAGAATGGACAAGGCATAATTGCTTCATTGCATGTGGCTTAACTTAATTTTGAGCCCATAAGTGATGAAATTCCGTTGTTAATGGCAATTTTGAGGAGTCCATTTTTTTTTTACTTCTAGGATATTTTAAGTTCTTCCCAAACCAATAACCATGGTTTTTTTTCCTCTTTTGACTTCTGTGCTTACAACTACCAGCTTACCAAATCTAATAAATGAATCAAACATAAAAACCAAAACAAAACAAAAGCCAAAGAACCCCACATTTCATCTCTACTTTCTACATAAAATCATTGTCTTATCAGTGGTAACTATACAGTCCTGAGAATCTAGAACATAATTTAAACTGGAAGTATATACATTTGGTCCATCCTTTATCTATCAGGGCAAAGTCATACTTCAGAACCATTTTAAATTTAAGCCAAATTCAAACTGGAAATTTCTCACATTTGGATAAAAAAAAACCTATCTAAAGTTTCACTTTCTGAAGCTAGCTTTTAACAAGTGATTTATTTTTGCACGTTTTTGTGCAAGGTGATTGAAATTTAGTGGTTGTTTTCCAAGACAAATAAATAAGTAAGTAAGTAAGTAAGTAAATAAATAAATAAGTCAGGGTGAGTGAGAACCTGCTTTATTAGGATATAGTCAAATATTTTTTGTAGTCTCTTTTTCTAGTATCTGTCTTTTTCTTTTAATACACATTACTACAATTACATTATGGAAGAATAGTTGTTAGCAATGAATCCTTGCAGAAATACCTAGCCGTATTTTCTGCCATCTACTTATAACTTACTGATTGACAATTGACTGCTTAAGTCAATGACCATAACTGAGAGGAATTCAATTGGGCATCTTGGTTTTTCAGGATTCTCACTCTCCCGGATTGAGAGCAGCACACTGAGGATTGTTGCAAACAGTCTTGTTAGAGCAGCCTTTGGCACTGCCACTAATGAAGAATTCAGAAGCATCCTCTTTATCTCAGTACATCTTCCAGAAATTCTAATAAGACAGCACTACTGGAAAATTAATTTCAACAAGAATAGTATAATTACTACAGCCATCTGGTACACCAGGGTAGCTTAAACAAAGCAAATGTTTTCATCTCTTTCAAATCACTTTAAGAGCACAAAATCTCTCTTTTTCAACATGGTGAATTGGAATGGTTGCCTCTCTACTGATGAAGAAACTGTGAATTTTGCCAGACAGGATGGACTGAATAGGATTCATGATGAAGAAGACAAAGTGGTAGACCTTTCTTTGGAGCTTGGTGCACAGGTGCAAGACCAAAACTGTGAATCCCAAGTGCGTACACAAAATCCTCAAAGTACACTGATCACTACTTGGGAAGCTGGTTGGAATGTAACTAATGCTATTCAGGTAACTTGGTGCTTGATAATCAATTTTGTTCATCTCTTCATCCTTTTCTTAAACTGTTTTCATTTTGTTTCCTTTTGAACATTTCCCATTTTCCATTCAAAGGACAACACAATAGATAAAACAAAATAAAAAGGAAGGAAATGCTGATTAAATTGTGGTTCTAGGGCTTTTATAGACTATATTGATTTACATGTATCCTGTCTCTTTTTTTTCTTCCAAGTCTTTACTCCTTTATTTTTTTCTCCTCAATTTTTGAAAATTAGTTTATAAGTACTTTGGGATAAGATCATCTCATCTTTGCTTTTCTTATTCAGTTATGTTTTATATATATAGTGATATTTCTGCCTAAGCAACTATAATTAAAATGAGCTAGAAGCAAACATAGTCATATTTAACCAAAACCCATTGAAATCATTTTGACATAAATTAATCAAAACTGACTTAATTTTGGTGGGTCTACTTAAGTATGACTTATATCTAGAATCACCCCAAGGAGGTTAATGATTTGCAAACTCCTTGATGGATGGAGGCTAAATTCCAATCAAAATTTTATTGATCTCTACTACAGCTACATGCATCAAATGTTGGTCCACATTATTTGGATTGCTTTCATTAATGGGATTCAGACTGAAGTACAACCAATTGTTTTTGGCTTGACTGGTTTCACTACAACAATTGTAGCAGCACTGAATTAAGAACTGCGTCAAAATATCCACTGTTGCCTACCTTATTTAATTGTGTTAGAAACTAAAGAAGTATGTATCTGTAATACTGTCATAGCAACTATAGATGTCTGAAAAAGGAAAAACATTAGGTTTTGCATGTAACCATGGTCTGCCTCCATGAGGTCAATGATTAAGTCTGCCTCACCATGGCAAAAGCCCAGAAGTGACACTCTCCATTTTGACAAAAGGTTTTAGCCTTTTTTACCAAATAGTCTTAAATAGTGGCTTTGCCAATGGGCTTCTATACATGCTTTGCTATCCAGCAAGTAAAGCAACTGTTCTGTTAACAAGAAGCAGGGACCACTTGACTTCATACTCCCAATTTCCAACCGACTGAAGTATTAGGTAGAACTTAAATATGGTTGGATAGGGTATTTATAAGAGAGTTTAAAGGAAAAAGTAAATATAAAAATATTTTGGTACTTCTTTGCACCATTCCATTTTCTGCCCTTAAAGGCAAAGGCTAACTTTCAAATTTTGGTATTTTACTAAAGTTGGGGGAGAAAATTGATTGTTTATAATTTATTTATCGCAATGCTATTTCTTCCACCCAATCTAAAGATTCTATTTAGTTTAAAGAACCGGGAGGTGGTGGGGAGACAACATTATTTTGTTTGCAGAAATTGTATTTTTAAAAACCTGCTTTATATAGATTTGATATAGCATTGAAGGAAGCTTTTCATCAATAGCTTGAAATACAGTTTCAATCTGTCGGAATATAGTGATAAACAAAAACCAGTTAAAAGTAATTACATAAACATTGCCAGAAGATATTAGATACCTTGTTTTGTCTAATGTCTTTGGAAATACAATATGCCAACATTGCAGCAGATGTTAATTAAAATACAATTTTAAATATGAGAGGTGTTTTAATTGTTTTGGTAATAAAATACTAATATGACAATAATAATCAATGGTGTTAATAAGTAGTAAATAGCAAATCAGTTAAAATAGCAATGTCAGAAGAACATATGCTGGAATTCTGTGTACATTTGCTTGAAGTATCTTTCTCATGATTCAGTAAAACTCCTTCATAAGCAAACATACAATTATGAATGATGAAAATTGAAAAGACATTTCAGAGAATCATTTTAGAGAGATTTCATAATGCCTATTTGGAGTCTGAAATAAGTTAGTCCTACATTTGTTGTGCAGAACAGCAAGACAGATTTTTCAGATGACTTGATTGAAGAATTTCTTTCCCCTTGATGCTTCCCCTTGAGCCGTAAAAACCATATAAGTTTACAACTGATTCCTAATATGCTTATATTATTGTGAAATCTTTGTTCTGTTACTCCCGCTGTTCTTTTCTTATTTCATCCAAACATTTCATGATTCTCTTGTTGTATAGTTTATATGAGTTTATATTTCTCAATGTTTCTATTTGAGATGCCCTACTTTCAGTCATCACTAGGTACATCTCAAGGAAAGATCTGACAGTGGAAATTCAAGACTACAGGGTGCCTTCAGATTCTATCATGCTACAAATAATTTCTCTAGAAGGGTAATAGGCCTCAATTTTGTACTGAGTTTAGAAAACAATTTGTTTTCTGACTGGAAAAAAGTCAGTTCCAAATTGTGTCAATCACAATACACCCTACACTAATCACAATGGTTTTAAATGGGAGGATCTTTCAATCTATTTTAGATTTGTGAACCATGTTTGAGTAAGTCAGTACTAACTCAGAACTAATAGATGCATCTTTGAAGATATTTTTCTTTGTTGGTGTTGTCCAAAACTTAAACTGAGAAATAATAATAAGCATAGGCCTCATAGAATCTTAGAAACATAGTTGCAAAGGACTATTTAGGCCATCAAATTTAAACTCCTAATCTGTCTAGGAATCCAAATTAAAGCATTTCCAACTTGACAGCTATCTCCAAATAGCTATTAAATAGCTAATTCTTCTTGAACACATTCAACATTGGAAACCATTATTTATCTAGATAACACTATCAAAATGCTATTTCTGGGGATTTCTTTCCCTACCACAGACCTATTGTCTCTCTTCCTGTGTTCTAAGGCCATTTGTGTCCTTTCCTCTGGAAACAACAGATGTTGGCTTTCTTCTGTATTTACATCTGTTTAGATATTTGAAGAGTGCTTTCATAAATTTCTCTTGTCTCTTCAAAGTTATGCATATCCCACTCCTTCAGTCTCTCTTTATAGGAACTAGGTTCTAGTCCACTTTTGTGGAGTTCTTCCAGTTTGCCTGAATCCTTCTGAAAGGATGGTGCCCAAACTGGATGTACTATTTGAGATGGAGTGTCTGACCAATGCAGTATAAAGAAGAATATGTGACTTAAAGAGAGCAGTACAACTGTGATGGAACATAATCTGGAGTCCCAGGAAAGAGGGACTGCTTCTCAGAGGGCAAGGAGGCAGGGAGCTTGGAAAGTCAGATAGGCAAGAAGAGGACTAGGATGGCCCGATCTAGCCTGAGTAGTGTAGGGGGCTAATGCCTCCTACTCAAGGCAGCAATTAACATCCAGCTGCTTGCAATTCTGCGAGTTCAATCCTAGCCAGGCTCAAGGTCGACTCAACCTTCCATCCTTTCTAAGGTGGGTAAATTGAGGACACAGTTTGTGGGGGCAATAAGCTAACTTTATATAAATATATACAAAAGTATGAAGGCTTAATGCATTGTAAGCCGCCCTGAGTCTCCGGAGAAGGGCGGCATATAAATCAATTTTTTTAAAAAAATGCACAAAGTATATCTATAATTAGGCGGTTGAGTTATTTCTGAGTACTGTACTTTCTTTATTATTGTTCACCTACAGATAGAATCTTGCCAGACTATAGTAAGATTCCAAACTACATTCCACTGCAGGACCCCAACGGTGTGTATATGGGACACTTATCTACCTACAGTATGTGTTAACATTAGTTTGAATTCTGTTGACTTTTATTGTAATAGAATTCAGCATTTCCTTGGTTTTTATTTATGGAATCATGCTTTTTCCTTTAAAAGCAAGATAAAATGGGGTGATAAAAATAGAAAAACCCATATGAAATAATAATCAGTTGGAACTTGGAGGGAAAAGGTCTTTGCAGACCTTAGAAGAATGATTAAAGCAATCAGGCTACTCTTTACTGGTGGAAAGTGAGTATTATAAATGAGAACGACACCGTTGTTTTGCCCTACCCTGAGGAAAGGGCAACAATCTTTTGCATGGCAATTAAGAGCTAGCGGTTCCAAGTTCTGTTTGAAGTCATGCAAGATAGCTAGCATAAAACCATCAAACAAGAAAAGTGCTATGCTCTGAGTTGTTTGGAAAATAAGAATGGGAAAAGCTCAGTCACTTCAGGGTCCATAAGGAATAAAAATGCATTCCCGTCATATTCTGTATTGAGTCTCGACCTTTATACCTACAAATCCCAACATTTCTTTAATGTTAATTGTTGCCTCCCGGATTTTAGCTCTAACTTGTTTCCAAAGCATCTTACTTTAACATTTAAAGTAATGTTGAACTATTTAAAGAATTAGTCAACACTGAAGCAATGGGATAAATTAAAACGTATTAACCACTTGATTTATGATCAACTTTAAAAATAATGGAATTCTCCGAAGCCTACTGGAAACTGCCCAGCATTGAGACTTTACTTCAAATTCATAGGATAACTGTCCAAAGACAGCTCATTTTTAACTAGATGGAGATGATTCACATTAAGGGGACTCAAATACTCCTCATATTTATGAGTTTAGAATGTCTCAACCCTTTTGTTAAGATGAATCAAGATTCCCACAGATTTTTTCCCTTATATCAGGAATGTTTATTCATACTCATGCTAACATTTCTGTTGCAGACCAGCCTTTCTGATTTATTATAACTATTATTATTATTAATATCTGCTCCCAAATTATTCTGGGAAAAGCAAGGATGGTAGCCACAAAACTCCCTCCCCCCATTTTCTTATGCCCTTTATATTATATTAGCTATCCTACCTTCTCTTTAACATTTTTTTCTCTCTCATCTATCTGTCTGTCTGTCTGTCTGTCTATAATATTGACATGTGTAATTCCCTGTATTTTTTTAAAGTGTCATTTCAAAATAATAGCCATCATTTGTTAGAACTCAAATTGTTCAAATAGAATTCACTAAATTACAACTGTAAGGTGCAGTTTTTATTTAAGACGGAGGAATTTTTCTAGCAGATTTTGCATATTTCACATCCAGAAAAGAGAAACAGCTGAAAATACCATAAGCAAAGTTTACTAGGTGAGAAACAATAAGAAAAAAAGAGCAACCCTTCACTACAGTATCAGATTTGATTATTGTTTGTTATAAAGCTCCTTTGGATCAGTTTTACTAACCCAACGAGCAGAAGGATCTATGAGTGCTAAATAGGCCTAATTGTTTAAATTTCATTTTTTAAAAAGTCAGCTGGCACCTTCTATACAAGGTACCTTGTAAATTGTTCCATGATACTCATAACATACATTTAAGGATTAGCTCCTTCATCCCCTTCGTATTTTATTCTTTTCAACTCAACAGAGTGTTGGAAAGAAATCCTGTAAAGGAGCACAGGTGTCTGCTATCAGCAGGATTAGTCTCCAAAAACTGACTGTAACAAAGCCAAATTTGTGATGGCAGGAGGAACCAGCAAAAGCAAAGCTTAACTCAAAAGTGCTTTGGATCCAATCAGGGGCTGCAAGAAGAACATTGCAGGAAGCAAAATCCCCAATGCATCCTTAAAGGTAAAGGTTTTCCCTGCCCAGTTCTGTTCATCTCTAGGGTGAAGTGCTTATCTCCGTTTCTTAGCTGTGGGGGCCTAGTGTTGTCTGACGACATTTCCATGGTCATGTGGCCAGTATGACTATATAGTGAGGCACATGGAATGCTGTTGCCTTCCCATTGAAATGGTACCTATTTATCTGCTCACATTTGCATACTTTCAAACTGCTAGATGGGCCACAGCTGGGACAGAAACAGATTCTCTCATACAGCGCTTGGGTCTCAAATCTGGGCTGTCAACTTTCCAACTGACAAGCTCAGCATCTTGAACCTCTGAGCCAGGGGTCCCCAATCTCCAGTAATGGGTTCCTCTTATCTTTGCTACCGGTTTGGAACAGGGAGGATGTGCATACATGCACTCATTTTGTGTGCGTGCGGAGCTTCTGCGCATGCACAGAACCTGTGCATGCGCAGAGTGTCCATGATGACATCCAGGTGGGTGGGTGGAGCCTCCCGCTGCCGCCACTACCGGTTCGTCCGAACAGGAGTGAACGAGTAGAAACCCACTGCTGCCAACCTCTCTCCCTCCCTCCTCCCTCCCTTCCTTCCTTCGTTTCTTCCTGTACCAAATCAGAGTATCGACTGCTAGATTCTGTGAAAATGCTGGTCCTTCTCCTGTTCTAACTGCCAAATGTTTATTGAAATGCTAGTACAACGTGTGAAGTTTAAATCCAACAAATTACAATATTAGTGCAATGACACACTAACCCTAATTCCTTGGCCATGAGTTATTTAATGAACATCTGGCTTCACACACACATGCTAAATTATACACATTGGTTTACAAACCTCAACAGCTAAAATGTTCTTGATGCTCTCTGAGCTTGATTGTTTTCTTGCAGATGTTTCATTACCCAAACTAGTTGGTCTTTTGCAGATGTTACCCAAGCTAGATAACATCATCAGTGCGAGCACCGTTCCACCACCAATGATGTTACTTAGTTTGGGTAAAGAAATATCTGCAAGAAAACCACCAAGCTCAAAGAAACACCAAGGACCTCTCATTTCAATCCTGAGCTACAAATATTCTTCTTTATTGGTTCAGTGGCTAAACCACATTAAAATAGGTGTATCTTCAGCTTCATGGTTTATTTTGACTTGGCTGAGCAGCTTTTATGCGAATGCAATTTTTTTTTGTTGTTGTTGTTGGTAAAAAGCATAAAGTGCAAACCAACCGATGATCTGACTGCTTTTTACTTTTGTCAAAATTAATATATTTCAGCAAGTACAAAATGAACTAGATCCTTTCCTAAGCCTCTCATTTCTGTTGGTTCTTGCTTTTTATGTCAGCAGGTCTATGGATTGCATTTCTTATATATGCTCGTGTGAGGGAATAAAAAAACCCTACCTATTTCATGCTTTTTCAAGTCACTTTTCCATGAAAGGCATAATGATAAGGTTCTCACTCGTCACGTAGGGCCTGCCAGCAATCCTTTTAAGATGGTAAGAGGAAAGTCTGTACTATACACTACTGAAATATCTGCAATCCTGTTACCTGAGATGGATGCTGTAACTTTTAAAGCTTCCATTTCTTTCCACTTTATCTTTTGTGTAAGTAAATTGCTTTAATAAACTGCTTTAAAAGAAGAGGAGGGGGAAAAAACTAAAGCCTTGCTTTAAGGAAAACAAATAAAAAAGCCATATAAACACCAGTTCTCAATGATTGACAGCCTAAGGCTAAAATTTTGCATAGCCGGAACTTTTTGTTTTCTTGAAGAAAATCCATTTTTGTTAAGATGTTAGTTTTAAAAAAAATGTTAAGCCAAACAAGAGTAATTTCCGGTGTTTTCAAGGAGAGGTTCCAAGAAAAGTCTCATGACTTTAGGGTAGAAATCTATATGCATAAACTGCACATAAATGGTATTTTCAGCAGTCCTTTCTTTCACCATGTATCTATGGTTTAATCTATCATACATCGCTAAGCGCATAAAGGCGGCAATGGCGTGCATTTTCTTGGGGAAAAGTAAAGCATGATGCTTTCCTTGCTCAAATGAGCAAACAGAGCTATTCCAGAAAATCAAATGCCCTAGACACCGATTACACAGAGCCATGATGACAAATCACACCCTGTTTCTTAGAGTTTGTGAGCTGTAGAGAATCTTTTCCCTTGGAGATAAATGGGGGGGGGGGGGGGGAATCGAACCTTTCTTCCAATCACATATCTTGATATAGGACAGTTGAAGAGGACCCACAATCTGAACTGAAACTGTGTCTTGCCATTGTTTTGTGATACTCGGAGGAAAATATCTTGCTAAGGCTTTTTTCATTCATGCTCTTTTCATTGTTTGGAAGAAAAATTAAGCAAATGCCGTCCTTACTTAGCTCACTGGCTAGTTTCAGGTCATATACTAAGTCATGTTGCTTAATTGTGGCTTGTTGAATAAGTCATGGTTGCCTGGGCTTAAATTGCAGAACGCCATAATCCATGGTTCAGAAGTTGTAACGGCTGGGTTCACCCAATGCCCTAAACTAAAACTAAGTAAATCATATGAGGCTGGACAGAAAGGGTGAACCTCGTCATGCGTTTGCTCAAATTAATAGGCCTTAAAGCATCATCATGCTGTCAGTTTTAACCAGAATCCTGTTTATATCCTTTACTGAAGATAAAATTAGCATGTATGTGGATTTGATTGATAGATAGATAGATATGCTACAACTGATATCTGTCAGGAGAAACACTTGCAAGAAATCTTCATTGTTTTGGGTTTTTTAAAAAATCTGAATATGTGCATTATAAACATGAATAGTTAGATGTTAACAGTTAGTACAGGGTCAAATTTAAACCCCATTCTTCTTTCCCAAATGTTCCTTGCAATGTCTTTTTCCTATTTCCAGGGATAGGATAGGAAAGTGTATACAAAATGTGTATATTAGGAAAAATATACCTAAATATCCTGATTAAGTCTTACATCATTAAATACATGTAAACAATTTGATATATTTACATGACAATAGGAAAAATATGTCAGTTATCGGACCAGAACATTAATTGTGCATCACCATCAAACATTGATTATTAAGATGGCAGAAGATGTCTTTTGTATGTTTATCATGTCAGTAGTTCTGTATGTGGAATTCATGCTGCATCAATAATGTACACTAAGCCTGTTGAATTTTAAAGTACCAAACATCTGACAGGGCTGGCTTTGTTTAGACATTCAGCTGACATCCAATATGTTCATGGATCAAACTGGAAAGAGAACAGCCTGCACGTACTAGTTTTGGTCCATTCTCTCTTGAGCCTTGGTTGCACTCAGCTACATTATGAAAAAGAGGCTGTATTTGAGTTATTGAATATAGCTCTTCACACAATATGGAACCCCATATGATTCTGGGGTTGCTATGGTTCTGGACTATTTGAAGATAAGTGCTCACATCATAGCCAATTTCAATATATTACCTTCTTCTTCTTCTCCTCCTCTTCGTCCTATTTAGAACTTCACAGAACAACTCCAATTTTTATCTACTCGGAAGCATTCATCTAAATTCCTGAATGGATTTCAAGTGTTTGAGAAAAACCATCCTTAAGGAAAATATCAGATGTTACGTTGGAGGCAGAAATATGATAGGATAACATCTTGATAACATATTCTTTATTTTATATTCTCTCTCTCTCCTCCTTCTATGTATTACCCCCTTGTCCTTTGTCTTTTCTAGTTTACGGAAAAGTTTCTCCAGGTATTTAAACTGGATCCCATTTTTGGAATGTTTAACAAGATGCTAATTTGCCCAACTCGAGTCAGTTCACAGTTTTGGAACCCATCCCAACCTGCAGCAGCTGGATGGTGTACAAAAGACAGAAGAGAATCAAAACAAGAATAGAAGTCTCTAGGTGGCCACCAGAAGCAATCAGTCTTGGTTCAAAACACCGAGTAATAGTGCTGCTTTAACAACTTTCTGAAATGACAGAAATGAAGGGCTGCTTGAATCTCTGGAGTCAAGGAATTCCCAAATAAAGGAACTGCAACAGAGAAGGTTTGGCAGCAGATTCCTGCCCCCCCACCCCGACCCCTTCATATGGAAGCTAATGGCAGGCAAGCCTGGACCATCATCACTTGACAAAACAATAATATTTTGGCTTGTCCTTAAGCACAGCTAAAGTTTTAGCTCTACCTTCTGTCCTTCAGATTCAACTGAAGGAAGCATTCCTCTGTATTTCAGTTGTAAAATATAAGAGGATTTTTTTTACATTTAGATTCAGCAGCATTGAATTAACATGCACAGGTGCCAGAGTTCAAAGCAATCAGATTGCAATTGCTCCCTAAGGCACCTTCCCCCCACCCCACAAAGATAAAACAACATTTGACAGTGATATTGTGTTTCCTTGGAAAATATGCCAGCAAAATACATGATGCTGTGGAGGGAGGAAATAAGAAAATTAACAGAATGTTCTTAGGTACCATAAGACCATACGTTTTTATGGAAGACCATAGAAATGTAAAGAAGCCTTTCTCACCATTAAAATAAACAAAGAAGGGGGGGATCATTAATTCCAATGTCAAATTTCTAATACAACTATCTACTGTGAATAGAAATCCCATACAATCTAGCAGCAACTACATCTTAATATTTTAAAGCTAAGATTTCTTATAATGGAATAATATGATTCGGGGCCAAAACTGTGTGCTAGGATCTTGGATTCCTAAAAGATGATTCCCTTTTAAACCTGGGCAATTGTAATGCTTCAAATGAGACTCCAGCTTTATATCTATATGCAAACACAAAGATAATAAATTTTCTAAAAATATACAATAGTCTATCTAAAGAGACATTTATAATCCTTAGAATATTTTGTACTAACTTTTTCTACTTAAAATGACTTATAAAGGCCTTCTTATTTTAATGCATTTCTGTTCCAATTACTTGTTTAAGCTTGTAGCCACAACAAGTTTGGATTGCCCAAACATATTGCATCATTGTAATGGCTCCATAAAACTGGGAGGTTAATGTGGGTTAATTTTGCACTTTTCTGTGTTTGTAAAAGCAGTGGTAAATGCATTGTTACTTAGAATGTTTGTTGTTCCCAGTATTTTGCTAACTAGTTCATTGATGAGAAATGTTAATAAATTTCTGAACTAGATCCTACTTCATTAAATGCACGTAAACAACTTGGTAGAGATATACTTACATGACAGCAGAAAACAATATATGTCAATGCAAGGGCCAAAAAGGCTATTAAATTGTATAGCACCATCAAACAGATGTTTGGTAAGACAAAAATAGGGTAGAAGATAGAAAATATGGCAAGAAAATATCTTTTGCATGCATCTCATGTTAGTTCTGTATCTGGAATTAATGCTATATCAATATTGTGTACTAAGCCTGCTGGATTTTAAAGAACTAAAACATTGACACTGCTTCAGATGTGATTCCCAGTATTTTACTTTACTGGTTTATTGATGCTGCCAAAGTGGCTGTTTGGCAGCCATTCTTCCTATCCTGATATGAAGATCCACCATGATGCTTGGATTTGATATGGTTAAAAGGGAAAAAATATTTTAGAGAGCCACAACCAGAGCAGCTCCATTTAGGATGTTTAAATTCAGTACAAAGATTGTTCAGGAAGGCCAGAAACCATTCTCGCCCTCCCAGAGGCTCAAGAAAAGCCTCCAGAGCTCGGGGAGGACAAAAACTCCCCCCCCCCATGGTGCAGGAGGCCAACTAGGCCACGCCCATCATGGCCATGCCCACTCAGAAACTAGGCAGAGAACCCCTTGCTAAAATTTGTAGGCATGGTCCCGCCTACAAGAAGCGGTGGGAGGCAGTAGCTCCCAGTGCTGACTTTACAACAGACTGCTACTGTCACGTACTCAATTTGTGCCAGGCCTCTAGCCTAAATAGACCATAATTCTATGGTTCCAGAGTGTGTTTGCTTCTGTGTTAGCTAGGCCTGGGGATTTGGACAATTGAGATACAACTTCTCACTGAAATAGATGTGCCAATAAAAAGGTAAGGAAGACTATGAATGAAATACCTCCCACCATATCGTTAACGCAGCTGTATCGTTTGCACAGCTCACATGGTTGGTCACTGTCTTGGTATGTGTGTGTACATAAAATCATTTTCCAGATACAGTTTGGAATATCTTTTGAAGCAGGCATATAAACCTAGAAAAAGACACCGCAATTTTGGTAATACTGAAAGGATTTGATAGATCATTCCAAATAGCTTTATCAAGTAGCTTTATCAAGTACATTATCAAGTAGCTCCATCAAATTAACCAGTGAAACAACTTGCCTCCAGAAGTTGTGAATTCTCCAACACGAAGTATTTAAGAAGAGACTGGAAAACCATTTGTCTGAAATGATATAGGGCAGTGATGGCTAACCTTTTTGCCATCATGTGCCAAAAGTGGGAGGACTGTGAGTGGGTCACGTGTACCTGTGCCCATACCCATAATTCAATGTGCCCCACCCCCTGTGCATGTGTGCATGCCCCCCATGCTCCCCCCGCTTTTGGCACGTGATGGCCCGGTGGGTTCAGTAGACCTATTTTTAGCCCTCCCCAGGCTCCAGACGCTTTTTAGGAGCCTGGAATCTCCCCCCACCCCCGAGGCCGTTTCCTGACTTCCAGTGGGCCTGGAAGACCCGAAAATCAGCTGGCTGGCACGCACATACGTGCTGAAATTGAGCTAGGGCAATGCTCGCGTGCCCACAGATATGGCTCCGTGTGCCACCTGTGGCACGCATTCTCTTCCAACTCTGTTGTTTATTTATTTTATTCATTTATTTATAATTTTATTTCTATACCACACCTCTCCCAAAGGACTCGGGGCGGCGCACAGCCAAGTAAAACACAGTATATAAACAACATAATTTAAATTTAAAAATTATTAAATCATTATACTTTCGGCCAAATTAATTAAAACCCCAAAGTTAAAAATTCCAGATTTAAAACTCAATTACAAAGATAGCCCGGTCTGTCAGAAAAGCAGGGTCTTGAGGGCACAGTGAAAAACACGGAGGTTGGAGATCGTGCGTATTTCTGGTGGCAGCTCGTTCCAGAGGGCCTCGTTGTTCTATTCTATTCTATTCTATTCTATTCTATTCTATTCTATTCTATTCTATTCTATTCTATTCTATTCTATTCCATTCCATTCCATTCCATTCCATTCCATTCCATTCCATTCATATAACAAATGCTTTACATGGTCCCTATGGTAGGTAGGTAATATAACTATATAAAAAGTCTGCCTATGGAACAGGGAATACCTAAATAAAGTAATAACTCTCCCTCTCAAAAACACAGCTGACTTAATATTCATTTGTTGGATAGAATCTTGCAAGCCAAAATGCAGCCAGAGGTGTTGCTCCTTGGGTACACAGGGTCACAGGACCAATCCCTCATGTCTATACTTAAAAAAAAAAGGTGATAGCAAATAATAGAAGACTAAATTTTCCTCACACTCTGAAGAGCTTGTGCTAACATCTCACAATGCTGTCAGCCATTGTGGAAGTGATAGAAAGTCTGCCCTCCTTCTGATTATTTTGGCAGAATTATGGTTGGCTGAATTTTTTAAAAAAAATACATTCTTGGGGAAATGATGTTAGTCTGTATTGCAGCCAAGAAAATCAAAATGGACATAATCACCAGGACTCAATCTTGGCTCAAGGGAATCTTTACTTTTTGTAGACTGTCTATTCTAGGAATTTTTATTGTGTTGCTAAACTGACAGGATTGTGGGATAAGATGAGGACGTGAACAGAATATAAGCTAAAATCAGGATCTCTGTAGCAGCATTTTTTTTCTTAAGTACATATAATTAGGAGAAATATCATTTCTCTACTTAGCACTGAGAGGAGAAGGTAGCTTGTTTCTGGGGCTAAGCCAAAAGAAAAGGGTTCCGTTCCCCCCAACATAGACCCATGGGAATGTAGAAATACAAGGAAGCATTGAAAAAGAGTATTGCAAAGTTAGAAAAGAAAAAAATTCATGAGAGGCTCCTCATGTTTATTTATTAGCATAGCTGCTAAAAGTGTCATTTCCCTATTTGCATACAGCATGTGAAGACAGCTAAAGCTCTTTGATTTTATCATTATTGAACCACTATTGAACATTAATATGCACCATGATTAAATAGCTGCTTCAGAGGCTTTCAGAATTATGACTGTAATCACAACCAGCATTTAATATTTAATAAGAGCTTGTCTCTGCTATTCACCTCTTTGCAGCTTCCTAGGCTCTCTATGCTCCTGCCGGCAGTTGTGTTTGTAGCTCTGTGCGCATGTGTTGGTGTGTACATTTCTTCTAACTTTGTTCGTTGTGAATATATGCATTTTGGGGGCAACCATTCTTTAGTGCGGCTGATTAACCTAAGAGCAGACGTTTTGTGCAATTAGCCAAAGGTAACCATTTTCAGCTGCAGGTTTGGATGGGCAATTTCTAAGTGACATCTTTCTTCAGTTTTCTTCTTCTTCTTCTTCTTCTTCTTCTTCTTTTTTTTTTTTTTTTTTTTGCCTTCTCTGTGTTTTGTCTCTAGGGGATTTTTGTTCTAGGCTTGCCATATGCTCTGCTCCACAGTGGATACAGTGGGCTGCTTCTTATTATCCTCGCTGCAGTCTTCTGCTGCTACACCAGCAAAATCCTTATCGCTTGCCTCTACGAGGAAAACGAAGATGGGCAGCTTGTGAGAGTGAGAGGCACCTATGAAGACATCGCTAACGCTTGCTGCAGAAGGTTCTTCCCAAAACTCGGGGGCAGAGTGGTCAACGTGACCCAGATAACGGAACTGATCATGACGTGCATCTTGTATTTGGTTATTAGTGGGAACTTGCTGTCCCATAGCTTTCCAGCGTTACCGATGACCGAGAAAACCTGGGCCATAATTGTGTTTATAGGTCTGCTGCCCTGTGTATTCATCAAAACCTTGAAAGTTGTATCCAGACTCAGTCTGCTCTGCTCCCTGGCCCATTTCATCACCATATTTATAGTGATCGCTTACTGTTTGACCCAAAGGCACCGTTGGTCTTGGGCAAGGCTCAACCTGTCAGTGGAATTTGAAAGTTTTCTGATTTCAGTTGGTGTGATCATTTTTAGCTACACTTCACAAATTTTCCTTCTGACCCTGGAAGAAAGCATGCAGAATCCTAGAGAGTGTAGGTCTATGTTGAATTGGACCCATTTCTTGGCTTGCGTATTCAAGATAATCTTTGCAGTAATGGCATTGCTAACATGGGGAGAAGAAACAAAGGAGGTTATTACAGACAACCTTCCTTCCTCCTTACAGACTTCAGTGAACTTATGTCTCTTGGCCAAGGCACTCTTGTCCTACCCATTGCCCTTTTTTACAGTCACAAAAATATTGCACACTCACATATCACCTAGGGACAAAGTCAACTATGAATCATCATGGCTTGCTGTACTTTTAAAAAGTGTCCTCCTCCTATTGACTCTTCTGATGGCCATGCTCATACCACACTTTGTTCTTCTTATGGGTCTAACTGGCAGTGTTACTGGTGCAGCTATGACCTTCCTCCTTCCTTCTTTTTTCCACTTAAAGCTGAAATGGGAAAAGCTGATGCTTTTTGAGAAATGTGCAGACATATCAGTGTTTATCTTGGGTATCTTCTGTACCTTAGCTGGCCTCGTCTGCTCAATAAAAAGCTTATTGAAAGCTTTGGGATAAAATGGGGAAACCAAAGTACTTAAATATCTTGCAACCATGAACATTAGAATTTAAATCAAAACACAGGCCATTCTTGACTTACGACCATAATGGAACCCTAAAATTCTTTTTGTTAAGTGAGATATGTGTTACCTGAATTTTGTCCTATTTTATTATCTTTTTTGCCATAGTTGTTAAGTGAATCATTGAAGTTCATAAGATGGTAACCCCGTTGTGAAATGAATATCTGGTTTCCCCATTGAGTTTGCTTGTCAGAAGGTCACAACGGGATCACATGACCTTGGGACACAGAAATGGTCATAAATGTGAACCAGTTGCCAAGCATCTGAATTTTGAACCCATGATTATGGGGAAGCTACAAAGGTTGTGACTGAAAAAATGGTCAAATGGTCAACTTTTTTTCGGTGCTGTTATAACTGAGAGAGGTCACTAAATGAACTGTTGTAAGTCAAGGACTATCTGTAAAATATTGCATGGGGTTGAATCTAGTAGCCGTGCTTCAGCCCCATTGAAATCAATGCAACATTATAGCACTAGTTAAACAGTTCCATTAGGTTCAACAGATGAAAGCAAAGGAGTTAACTTTGATCTAAGTTAAAGGCAGCCGTCCTTGGCATTTGGCCTACCCTGCTGAAAGACATACTCCAAAAACAGGATGGGACCAAAAACATGGGTGTTGCCGTAACAAAAACTAGTTTTGATTTAGTTGTAATTCAGTTAAATCAGCTACTATGACCATCCTTTTATTTAATCAATTTCTCCTTCTGTCTTGTTACCATTTACAGTTCAGCAGTCCTGGAGCCTCTGTGTGCATGAGGTATTGCTGAATTATAAAGCATGTAAGCCTATCCACTTCTACCAGATCTAATCCAGGATTTCCACATTTGCATGCAAATATTCCTGATTGTGACATTTATATTTAAAGTAAATGTGATTTTTCAGAGATATTTTTTACAAGAGCCACAGCAGATTTTGGACAAGTCAAAATGAGACAATGCTAGTGTCAGCGTTCCAGAAACCCACCCACCCCACAGCTCCAAGTAAAGACTCTGAAGGAAGCATTTCAAAGTTCTATTTACTAGACTAGGTAAACTGGCACATTTGGGAAAACCCGAATCTGGGAGGTCCAGGTTTTCCCTCAGTTAATCAAAAACCCCAAAACCATCCCCATAGTCCTGAATTGATCCCATGCTCCAATCAACCTCCATCCCATCTCGAGACATCACTCCGACCACTCCTTCTCCAGATGCAGGATCGCCCTGACCTGGACCGACAGGAAGAACGCTATTATGTCTATATTATGTCTACAGACAACCCCTCTACTAAATCTACTAAATCCCTAGCTTCTGGCCTAATATGGCTTCCAAAGCTGACAGCTAGCTTCTCTTATATTTCAAAGTGAAAATGTTGTAGTTGGTATCACTTCTAGTAATTCAGGAGAGAAATTTAGGAATACCTTAGCCAGACTTGGCGACATAATATATCAGCAAATAAATAAATAATCTATTGCTTGTTTTATCATGACCCTTGCCTTCTAGTATGAGGAACATAAAGTAAAACTTGATGTAATTGATTAACAAAGGACATTTTTTATGAGTTTGTTTTTCCCTAATAGAAGTTGTCTTCTTGAGAAACGAATGATTTGTACTGAAGAAGCAATGATACATGGTCTGTAGAGGTCTTCATTTACTGCTCCTCCAAACCAAATTCAGTCTGCATGATACAATCTCGTGTTTTAAAAAGCAGCACAAGGGTGCAGATTGGACCAGAGAAATAGCAGACAGCAAATATTAAGGACATCCATTGCAAATTTTCTCTTCATAAAGAAAAGCTATACATATTTGTACATTGACTAGCTACTAAGAGCCAAATGGTGCCGGGTTATTCCTCTTATAATGAAATCCTAACCACATCTCTGAAAGACAAATGTCTTTGCAGGTTTCCCTACTTATGATTTGTTATATAGTGTTGTCTCGCTGCATAACAGAGCCAATGCTTCAATAAAACTGCAGACTAAAAGCAGAAGTTTCTCTGCTAGCTAGACAAAAAAACTGTTGGCTTTCAAAAAAAAATAATAAATCTGATAATATCCTGAACAGTTTGTCAAGTAAAGTAACGTACTGTCAAAATCAGCATGCAAACCATCATGAAATTTTATTTTTTGACATTTGTATTTTTCGTATTTATTTATACTGCAGGATTTATTAATTTTGTCTTAGCAAATGAATCTGTTATGTGAAATAAAATTAAAAAGGCTGCTTCTCATTTGTCCATAAAGTTATTAAAATGTAAACATGAATGATCTTACCGAAATAGTAATGGAGACATTATGGCATGTTCAGTCATAGTGGGATTGGGTTGATTTTAAATTAGTGGAATGTGTGAGTCCAGCAACTCTAGTTTGTAAACCATTGTTTATCTTTTATGTATTGTATAAATCAGCTAATTATGGTTTGGTCAACAAATCATCCTTTAAAACCTGTCTTAACCATTGTATAAAGCCAGTGTTGTGGCCCGCCAGCAGTCTGCGCGGATTGTGGCTGATCCTGATGACCAGGAGGCTGGTGTGGTGTTGCGCCAGCAGCCTGTGCAGCCGGCGCTCGAGTCGAACAGCAAGGAGGCTGAAGAAGATACGGTGCCAGAGGCAGAGATTCAGCCAGGGCCTTCACATCCTCCAGAGGCTCCTTCAAGTGAAGAGAGTGAAGTGGAGGAGCCTCATCTCAATGCACGAGCACGCAGAGCTGCCAAAAGGCAGGAGTGGTTACTCAGGAGGAGGTCTCCTTGAGAGTAAGGTTTGGGGATAATTGGCCATTCCCTTAGCCTATTTAAGTTTGCACACAGCTGGCAAACATTGCAGGAAACAACGTGTGTTTGTCTGGTCATTCGTTGAGCATTTGAGAGTGAATTTTCCTTGCAAACCTGGTTTCTGGGCTAATTGTCAACTCTTGTAAAACTTTATCTAATCTTTGGAATTTCTGGCAGGCTGTTAAGGACATTTTTTTGTAATAGCCTGCATTTGAAAAAGTCTGTGTTTGTAGTAAACAGAGTTGTTCGGAGTTTTGTGTGTGTACATTTCTTGGGTTCCATAGCTGGGGCAGAACAGCCAGCCATTTTCAGAGTTCATACTTAAGTCTATACTAGGATCATGTTTATCCTAGTTTTCTTGAACAAGACATTGAGGATTGGTTCAGCCATAATGTTAACCTGTAATAGGCAGGTTTACATATCATGATAAGCCCAAACCAAGTAGAGTAAAACACTTATGGTATAACATTAGGAGCCTGAGTAGCGTAGGGGAGTAATGCCTCCTACAAAGGCAGCATTTAAGATCTAGCTGCTGCAATTACTTGCGAGTTCAATCCCAGCCAGGCTCAAGGTCGACTCAGCCTTCCATCCTTTATAAGGTGGGTAAATTGAGGACCCAGTCTGTTGGGGGCAATAAGCTGACTTTGTATAAATATAAATATACAAAAGTATGAAGGCTATTGCTTAATGCATTGTAAGCCGCCCTGAGTCTCCGGAGAAGGGCGGCATATAAATCAAATTAAAATAATAATAATAATAAAAAAAGATTGTGTGCAGGCTAGTCATGCTAATCAAGTTACTTGAATATTATTTCATTAAACTCCCATGTTGAAAATGCACCAGCCATTAATGATGGTAAGAGTAATCTATCAATAAGATTTCAACTAATCAACAAATTACTGCATCCCCCAGATGAATGTAAATCAGTGGTATGCTGAAAAAAGCACAACTGGCTCTGCCAACTCCATTACTACCATTCACATTGCTCCATGAATGCCCAAACAGCTGATTGACATGCTAAGTGCTGAGCTCTACTCTCAACCAGCTTGCAAAATTCCATGAATTGAATGGACGGATGAACGAATGAACAAACGAGCAAGCAAGCAGCTCCAGCATCTCACTGGTTTTGATATAAAAATGCTTCATTATAAGTCAAACCACCCATGTTACTTGATTCCCTGTTGAATGACTACACAGTAGTCTCCCTGGTTCAAGTCATTAAGCAGTCCATTGTTTAGAACTGATAGGTCAACTGACACTTGATACTTATTTCCTTGGCTAGGTTGTCTAGATTTTTTTCCTCTTATTCAACAGTTTAATAGCAGAAAGCTCCCAAACTGCAGAATACAGGAAGAAACTCAAGCCTTAAGGATTGGTAGGGGCCTCTAGAGAGAGAGAAGAAGGTTTGATCTCAAGGGATATACAGAGGAACATAGGGTATGCAACACATTGTGGATATGTCAACAACCAGTAATTTTGACTGCAGTTCTTTGTCGTGGAAAAAAAACGTGTAAAATTGAAGAAAAGTTGTAAGTAAAGAGGTTAAGCCTTGAGAATTTCTTCCTCTCTTTTGTATTCCTAACCACATATTTTCAACACACTTGGTATACATCTTGAATTTTATATCTAATACTGGAATAATCCAGCCATTCTCTTCCACCCCTACCTTTATTTATCTGGAAAAAGAGTTCTGGAGTTGCTAAAGATAAGCTTGTGGCAAGGAATTTGATTATCATCAATATTTATTTTTGTTCTCTTCAGTATTTTACACGGTAAGGCTCATGCTTTTAGAATTTAATTATCTTGTGATGAAAGCCTCATTGGCTTCATCAGAAAATATTATGCAATTTATTTGCTTTCTTTTTGTGTGCAGAGCATTTTTTGATTTTTAAAAAAGTACTTTATCTGAGCAAATTATAAGCTGAATAAAATAAATCAGCTTCAATAAGCAGAGCCATAATTAACATCCTGTACAATAGACTTTAGTTTTAAAAGATATTAAGTTATTAAATGAATAGGAATCACAATATATTTTGCATTAGTGATAATCCGTTATGATAGGAAACAATCTAGACAGAAGTACTTTAATGAATACTTGGCATCTTAATATGCCAAATCTATCTTGGTCTAGATAATTAAAAGAATTGTTTGAAAGACAAAAAAGTTAAATTATCCTTACTAGCTTTCACTCACACTGGCACCGAGTCATAATAAAAATGTGGAAAGGGATTTGAATGCCAAACAATAACGTCAAAATGTAGAAACTGTCTTTGTACTTCTCAGCAGCTGTGCCTGTGGTTTGAATGAACAAAAGTGACTTCTCAGCAGTAGCTTTTTGCTTTAAATGGTTATTTATCCAGAAACATAAAACTATAATATTCTGCAGAACAGTTTCTACCACCTTGGTGCCTTCTAGATGTATGGAATGTATATGGACAGAAGCAGCATATGTGTTTTTATTACAAAATATTTTTTTCCACCCTTATTCAAAATGCACACAATAATCACATAAAGAGCATCTTTGCTATCTAATAAAATCAGAGTTGGATGTCTAAAATAAAATAAGATAAATAAAATAAAATAAAATTCCTTAAAAACACTAGCAGATCAGACTGACTAAGCTAAATTCCATAAGCACAGTGAAATAACAAATATCTTCCATTTCTTTTCAGTTGGGACTAGGTGGGTCCCGACTGAGTGAGTCATTAAGCCCTTGGTTGGGTAATCCCTTCCACAAGAAAGGTTGCCACCAAAAAGAAACTCTCATGCTCTCCTACTCTCTCATGGCCAGGAGTGGGGAATCTGCAGAATCTCTTCTCAGACTGAATTCTCAGGATGAACAGACTCTGACAAAGGGCATCATAGGTTATAATCAGAATAATGGAGATGGAAGGGACCTTGGAGGTCTTCTAGTCCAATGCTCCTGGACAGGCAGGCAACCCTATACCATTTCAGACAAATGGTTGTCCAATCTCTTCTTAAAAACCTCCAGTGTTGGAGCCCCCACAACTTCTGGAGGCAATTCATTCCATTGATTAATTAATTGTTCTAACCGTTCAACACTTCATTCAACACTGTTAAACGAATCAAAACTCTGGGTTGGATATGGAAACATATGGCCAGCAAACATAGTAAGTATGATATAGATCTGGCCCTGCTGAAATGGTCCTCACCAGCTGACAAGCAAGTTGCTACTTCACCCATGGTAGTTTTTTCATCCCGTGTAGGTGATGTGATAATCCATGATGAGTCACAGTGGTGCAGTGGTTGGAATGCAGAACTGCAGGCTACTTTTGCTGATCACTGGCTGCCAGCAGTTTGGCAGTTCAGTTCTCAGCAGCTCAAGGTTGACTCAGCCTTCCATCCTTCTCAGGTCGGTAAAATGAGGACCCAGATTGTTGTGGGCAAGATACTGACAATGTAAACTGCTTAGAGAGGGCTGTAAAGCACTGTGAAATGGTATATAAGTCTAAGTGCTATTGCTATAACACTTATCTTCTCCAGGATCCTCCCTAATAAATGGAAGATTGGAGACCAGGTAAAAGTTGTTCAATACAACTTTTGTTGTATGAGAGGGGTTTTTTTCCCAGAAAGGATCAAACCACTACCTCTTGCAAGGCACAAAGTACTGCCCTTTTCTTCAATAAAATGTTACTAACCTTTTTAACAAATTCTAGACAATATGGTAAGATTTTCATGGGATTCTGAATTCCATAGATTGGTCAGGCACAAGGTGGAACTAACTGTCAAATGACTGGAATTTTTTATAAATGTCTGCAAGAAACCAACCATTTATAAAGATGTCTGGGCATACCATCCAAATTAATCCCCTCACCATTGATGAACCACATGCTGACTATGAAGTTATCTGGCCATGACAAAGTATTGATCACGATGTCCTCTATTTTGCTATCACAAGCCATATGCTCTTATGGGATAAACTAGATTCAACATGCAACCACCAGTGAATTATTTCAAGCCAGATATCGCTTGAAATAATTTATGGAGATGATGATTTTTTGAATGTTTTGAACTCACCTCCAGAGCAACTGAAATACATGCTAGTTATGCTCTGTTATATCTAAAAAGAAGAAGAAGCATGATTTTATTACATGGACCTGCATTTACAAGCACCAATCTGAGGCCAAAGCACCTTGGAATGTTGTTTTTAGGTTCTTAGTAGACCTGTTGGATAAGAAAAGAATCAAAACTCAACTGCTGATTTCCATACTCTTGGTACAGCTAATCAATGCCTCCCATCCGGGGTGAAATCCAGCAGGTTCTGACAGGTTCTGGAGAACCAGTAGCAGAAATTTTGAGTAGTTCAAGAGAACTGTCAAATATCAGCTCTGGCTGGCCTCAGAGTGGGGTGGGAATGGAGATTTTTCAATATCCTTTCCCCAGGAGTGGGGAGGGAATGGAGATTTTGCAGTATCCTTCCCCTGCCATGGCCACCAAATCAAACCACACCCACCAAGCCACATCATGCCCACCAAGCCACGCCCACAGAACAGGTAGTAAAAAAATTTGGATTTCACTACTGCTCCCATCATAACTTCTTCTGTCAAGAAGAAGTTATGCTTCTTGTGCCCTTTGTCCTTTTGACCTAACTCTCCTTATATAGATCTTCTGAATTGGTATAGCTCTCTGGCCCATGGCCAGTCCAACAAACTAACCAACTTTTTCTCCTACATCCTACCCACCCTCTTTACCTTAATAGCACTACTCTCTCTGGGACCATGTTTGGTGAGCTACTCCCATGCTGTTGAATAAGGAACCATCTCTAATATGCTCCTCCTCTGACCCGGAAAGCAAAACTGTACAAGATATTTGCGGTAGCAGCTCTCATCAAGCACAACCAACCCTGTGTCATTTCCAAATGGTGACAACCTACTGTAAATTCTATAGTTCTATAGCATGGATTGAGAGACCGCTAATTAAGAATATTAGTGTATTGATACTATTGAAAGGTAATACTGCTATGTGACTTAAATTATCTTCTAGCTCAGGCAAAGAACAATAATACATAGAATGTAGAATGTAGAATGAAATTGTTTATTCTACAATGTTTTGTCCATTCATTCCAAGGTAAGTGATAAGAGCTACTGAAAGTCCATATCTTCTCGTCCAGGCAAATAAGATTTTTTTTTCACTCAAATTTATAAGGATTTCCATACAGGGAAAAAAAAACCCCACCTTATTTAAATATGTCCCATAAGGGGTTTATAGATTTTTTTTTTCCAAATTGTGACTCCATCATCTGCCTTATTGCATTTCTGAACTAAATCCTTCTTTGTTGCCTTTCACATTTAGTCAGATTTAGATTGTCATTGCTTTGTTGGAGTGAGCTAAAAAATAGATTGCTGTATGAGGTACAATAGCCGTTGGAAATAGAGTTTATAAGAAGCATGAGGATTAGTATTGAATAAAATATACATTAAAAAAAACTAAATACAATTTTCAGTACAGCAAGTTATGAGAATTTGTGTGGATGAGCAGCTTCTGGGTTTGACAATGAACATATGAATACAAATAAAAGCATCCCACATGTTTTAGTATGCAATATAGGACAGTGTTAGAAGAGTATTTGCTATAATACTGCTATAGCTTTCAATGCTATTCCATCTAAAATTTCCAGAATCCTAAAGATCCCCATCAATGCCAATTTTTTAAAAAGTAACTCACTGCATGAACTCTTTTTTTTCTTCAACTTTCATTGATTTTTTTAAAATTAATTACATTTCTTAGTGCTTAATAAACATTGTTTTGTCTGGGTATTTTATTTGCTTAACAATTCTGATTATATTCTTAATCTCCACTTGTTTCTTCCAACCACTGGTAAAATAGATTCCATGTTTGATAGTATTCTGTGTCTTCTTTCTGCTTAATTTTCAATGTCAATCTATCCATTTCTGCACAGTCTAGTATATTCTTAATTATCTCTTCATTTCACGGTGTTTCCCCTTCCCCAATATTGTTATCACTTCCGCGATGAAAGACTCAGCCAGTGAGATTACCATTGCCCAGGAGACATCCAGTTGTGGACTTCTTGTGTGTCCTCATTAAGTTGCCCACTGAAATGGTACCCATTATCTACTCACAGTCACCCGCTTTCAAACTGCTGGGTTGGCAGGAGCTGGAGTGAGTGACAGGAACTCACTCCACCACACAGCAGCAATTGGGTCTCAAACACAACCCTGCCAATTGTCATACTAGCATCCTAACCACATGAGCCACCACACTTCTGGACTCTTTACTACAATAATAAGACTTGCCATAGTTGAAAATAGAGAACTTCACTAGAGACTCACAGAGGAATTAAACACTTATTAAGCACCAGCAGATTATCAATGTACTATAATGTGCTAACTAATATTAATAGCTCAATATGGGCTAATATAAAAATGAAAACGGACACTAATAGGATTGTTTTTAAGGAAAATAGCTGCAAAAATGTTTCCATGTACATCTTTATTTCTATTTGGTTGGCCAAGCAATCTTCTGAAATTTGTAAAAATCCTGTAAACATTGTTCAATTTTCAGTTTAGTTCTGTAATATCATATGAACCTGATTCATTGCAGCTGTGCCTGCTTTGTTGAAATGTCTTTTATTCAAAGCTTGGAATTAAGCACAACCATTTTATTATATGCCACACTGAAGTGGGGAGGGGAAATGTAAAAGATAACTAACACTGACAATAGTACTTTAAATATTCCTTTCATCATAAAACGATGCTCAAGGCAGCTGTAGCTTCGATATGGAAACTTGAGCAAAAAAAAAAAAAGTATTTCTTTTCTTTGTGAGTGATCAAACCAGCCACACTGTCCTGAATCCCAGCAGCAACTATGACATGGACTGGCACCAAGGTTCATAACTGTGGAACATATACAGTGAATTGGTATTTAAGAGGAGCTCTCATGGCTAATCCCTAGTCCTATTTCTTTCTGTGGAAGTTCTTTCGGTCTCCTCAGCTGTTTCTGAATGAGTAGGCAAGGAGAAAAGGAAATGTAATTAGCAGGACCTTATTCTTAGCCATTGTAAACTAGGGCAGACTGGAATAGGAAGAGAGGCACCAAAATGGGAGAGCAAAAGAATCAAGGAAACAATGGAGTCATGAGAGAAACAGACCCAAGGCCCCTTCTCTCCCAAAATGGGTGACACAAATTAATGAAAGTCACAGGTAAGAAACTACTGACTGAGGAGCGGATCTGGTAGAGAATATATTAGGGAAGAGTGCAAGTCTGTGGCTGCTCATTCTTGACATGAAAAAAAAAAGAAAGAAAAATGAGTTATGGGTTCAGATAAAGTTTTAAATGAAGGGGGATGCTTACAAAACTACTGTTTTTTTTTCTATTGAGTAATACAGAGCTTATGTTTCCCCAATTACAGATAGTCCTCGACTTACAACAGTTCATTTTGTGATTGTTCAAAGCTACAACGGCACTGAAAAAAATGACTTACAACCGTTTTTCACACGAGTGTTGCAGCATCCCCATGGTCAGGTGTTCAAAATTTGGATGCTTGGCAACTGGTTTATGATGGTTTCAGTGTCCTGGGATCATATGATCTCCTTCTGTGACCTTCTGACAAGCGAAATCAATGGTGAAGCCATTTTCACTTAACAACGATGTTATTAACTTAACAACTGTGGCAAGAAAGGTTATAAAATGGGGCAAAACTCACAATATTTCACTTAGCAACAGAATGTTTGGGCTCACTTATAGCTGTAGGTTGACAACCTTATATAACTTCATAATTACCTATTAATTATTTGATGTCTTAATTAATTAATTAATAGCCAAATAATTAATTAAGACATCATGATAATCTCAGTCTCTCTTGGGTCCAAATATACCTCAGGAACCTCGTATGAGATTCAGATAATTTCTCATTGAATTTGTAATTTAAACTGCTTTAACACCATTAATCCCATATCTGACAATCTGTGATCTTAGGTGAATCACAATTCAAGGTTCCTCTGCCAATTAGCTGGCATCTGACTGTACTAACAGTAGTTCAAGTAATATTGGAAAGAGCTTTCCAGCGATGATGACGATGACGATGCAAATAATAATATGCAATTTGGATAGAGGAGTGGTGAAAATTAATAATGTTCCATTCCAGGAAGAAACGTCAACAAAAATAAAAGACAAAACAAAACCCAGGCCAAAAAAGTTGGGTTATTTTTTTAACCTCCTCCAAATAATCTCAGCCAATTCCAGAATGCTAAACTAAGGATAATATCCAAGTCTGTTTGTATTTCAGCATCAGTGGCTACTTTTAGCCAAATTAAACACCAATATCTGGTTGAAATTCCATCATATGATACGGAACAAGTAATACTGGAAAACTAATGAGGAATCATTGGAGCTCAGTAGATTCAGTTGTTCTAATTTGCCCCACTGTCAAGTAATAGATCCATTGCAAGCAAAATCTCCGAGGCAGGTGAATTCCTCAAAGAATAGCTTTATTGGAAAAATATTGTTGGCACATATCTGGTGAAAACCAACTCTGAGGGTTTTCACCTAATTAAGAGTAAAAGTTTTCCCTCAACCCCAAACAATCAGTCACATGGCCCAATCAAGGCAGCATCTGCTGGTCTGGTGACATCACTCCTCCTTCCTGTGTGAGAATGTCCTTGGTTCCCAAGAGAAAGTATTTTATTTTGACTACACAACCCCCAACTATCACTAATCCCCCCTCCCTATCTCTCGCTCCAGTATGGCAGCACTGAAGCTCCAAGATGTCTTCGGCCAGATCAGCTTCAGCATTGACACCCACAATAACCCCAATGTTCAACCCCGTGAAAAGATTGAAGCTGTGTGAACTTGACCAAAGTCTCCTCTCCCCAGCTTCATGCCATGGGTTGTTTTCCACATTCCTGCTCAGTGTGCTTTTTTTTCTCCTTCAATTACAATGTTATATATATTTCTTTGGACACAGTGGCTCAGTGGCTAAGATACTGAGCTTGTCGATCGAAAGGTCGGCAGTTCAGTGGTTTGAATCCCTAGTGCCGTGTAACAAGGTGAGCTCCCATTACTTGTCCCAGCTTCTGCCAACCTAGCAGTTCGAAAGCACGCAAAAAATGTAAGTAGAAAAATAAGGATCGCCTTTGGTGGAAAGTAATAGCATTCCGTGTGCCTTTGGCGTTTAGTCATGCCGGCCGCATGACTACGGAGACTTCTTCGGACAGCACTGGCTCTTTGTCTCTGAAACAGAGATGAGTCCCGCCCCCTAGAATCGGGAACGACTAGCACATAATTATGAGGGGAACCTTTACCTTTACCTTTTATGTATTTCTTTGCTAGGTGACTGATAAAGGAACTTTCAAGATGGATCTCAGAGAATATTGAAAGGCATTTGTTAAAACCAAAACACTTTTATTAAATGTTCCTCCTGATTATCATGAAATGCACCATGAGCCAAAAGCTGAATTGTTGCTTCCTAAAATTCATTTTATTCCACACATCTAAGAAGAAAAGGAGGGGATGTGCAATTGGGAATGTAGTAGCTATATAAGGCACATTATCTATGCTTCAAATAATAGACTGATGGCTATCTAAGAAAATGCTAAATCAAGTTTCAGTTTTCAAACTGCTATTCATTAGCTGTAAAACTTCAAAACTCATACCCAACTGCTGAAAATCATTTTTTCTGCTCGCCTGCACTACTATTAATACCAAGATAATCTATCTCTGTTTAAAAAAAAAGTTTAATCTTCCAAAATTCCTGTTGAAAAGGAAATGAAGGTTTTTTTTTAAAATGATAATATTTCAAGATTTACAGTCTAGGAAGCTTATATGTGAAATAAATGATGGGAAATTCATTGCAGTTTTAATCATTTGTATTGTATTTCAGACAGCAGAGACAAAACCTTGAAAGTATTTTTGTCACAATCTAAAGTTGCCAGTTTATTTAAGCAGGATAGTTGCTTCATGTTGTTTCTGGTTTGAAAACCTGTGCAGTTTGATGACTAAGATCCATGGTTTGGACTAGGATGTGCTAAATTCAGACAAAATTTATACCTGCTGATTATATTTGGCAGAAAAGGTTACAGTTTCCAAGTACTGTTATTTCTTGGTAAGCCTAAAAAATCTTATCAATATAGATCAGCGTTTGTCAACCTCAAAGACTTAAGATGTGTGGATTTCAACCCCCAGAATTCCCCAGCCAACTGAGTGTGGGAAATAGCACTTTCTATAACTTATCAGCAGAGCTTTGAAGATTCCTTTCATTGACTTTGATTTTGTAGTTATATCAATTAAGTAATTCTTAATAGTTTACAACTGTTACACTTATGGGTAGAAAAACTGCATATTAATGTTCAATAAATCAGTGAATCAGTAAAATGTTTATTATGGTCAATGACCAAAACTATATGTGATTCTAAAAATGCAGTTAAAATGAATAAACAAATATATTATGTATAAATAAAAATAAACAATTAAAAAAGGTCTAAAACAAATAGAAAAACGTACAATATTACAAGGGCTATTCAACAAAAGATTGTAGAATTACTACAACTAAATATACAAATTCAAAAAAAAATCTGAAATCTGGTTTAATGGTTCTTACAATCCTAAACTAGATTAAAAATATATCTAGGGTATGATAAATTTAATTTTTAAAAATGGACCTGGGAATAAGTGAGAAAAAAATTACAGTACTTGTCTTCACTGACTATTGCTCAAACTTAAACATAATGTAACCAAATTGGAATTTAATTATATCATGTTCATAAAACTCAGGATAGCAGAAACTATATTAACTCTTATGAAACAGCAACAGTGATCAAACATAAATTAGCTACTTTCCTAAGGTCATCTTTCAGGCATCTTCTAAAAAGGAAAGAATAAATTAATGGCTTATTTTGTGATGTTAAAGAGCGATCCAGACAATTTTTGAATCAGTTTGAATGAAAAGGACATCTGTAATTGAGTCAGTTCCTCCCAATGGACATAGTTTTATTACAAAGATTGTTAGGTCTTTTTCTTCATTAAAAGGATGAGGTCTATTTTAGTACACTATCTCCAAATATTTCAAGCTGTTGATTTTATATTCCAAAGCAGCTGATTTACTTCTGCTCCAGCATTCTTGATCAAACCAGAATTTGGAGTTGTTATACTTGACCACAGAATTAGTAATTCATGCTTTAACCAAAATTTCTGGGATGCTGGAAGTCAACAGTGGCTCAGTGACTAAGCTTATTGATTGAAAGGTCGGCAGTTCAGCAGTTCAAATCCCTAGTGCCACGTAACGGGGTGAACTCCCGTTACTCGTCCCAGCTTTTGCCAAACTAGCAGTTCGAAAGCACGTAAAAAATGCAAGAAGAAAAATAGGGACCACCTTTGGTGGGAAGGTAACAGCGTTCCATGCACCTTTGGCATTTAGTCATGCCGGCCACATGACCACGGAGACGTCTTCAGACAGCGCTGACTCTTCGGCTTTGAAACAGAGATGAGCACTGCCCCCTAGAGTTGGGAACGACTAGTACACATGTGCGAGGGGAACCTTTACCTTTTAACCATATTTGTGGTTAAGGATCCACTGCAGATAGAACAGTAAAGCTAAGAAGCTTGGTCTGAACCAAGAAGAATTCCACCTTACTCTCTTGACTTTTCCCCCAATATATATTACCAAATGTATTAAGAAAAGGTAAGGAGTTAAATGCGTGTGCTTTTTTAAAAAAAATTATAAATATGCTTTCAAATTATTTGAAGTGTTTGTTTATCTGGATCTTTATCTTTTCCAGTGTACCATCTGTGTAAACATGCCACCTCTTTACAGGAGGACAGAACTCAGTGTGGCCCGATCACTTGAGTTGTTTTCTTTTTCCTTTCACTTTGCAATGAGCCTACTTTTTTCTTTTTTCTCACTTCAGACATTGCTTAAATCCCATTCATTTCAGCAGGATTTAAGCAGCCTAACCATGCAGAACCCAATCTTATGCTCAAGTCTTATGCTTAAGACTCTCTCAGGCCTGGGGCATTATTTTTATTTGAATCACCCTCTCCATTTATTTTGACTGAGTCTCTCTGTCTGTCTGTCTGTCTGTCTGTCTGTCTCTCTCTCTCTCTCTCTCTCTCTCTCTCTCTCTCTCTCTCTCTCTCTCTCTCTCTCTCTCTCTCTGTGTGTGTGTGTGTGTGTGTGTGTGTGTGTGTGTGTCCCCTTTAGCAAATGAGCAGGACTTGCTTCAAAATATGGAATAACATTTTAAATTAGACTTTCCTATATCTCTTGGGGATAAAATTTACAGTATCAGAAACCTGCCTAGTAATTTAAACAATATGTAATTGATGCCACCACCCCCCATCCCGAAACAAAAAAGTTTCATGACATTAAACTAGTGTGAACTAGGAATCTTCCAGCTAGGCATTTGCAATCCACAACTGCCCATACAGAAACATTTATGGAAATCGGAGATGATTATAGATAGGGTTACCACAAGGCTGAATTAAATCAGAATGCCCTTTACCTCTTTAAAAGCACTGCACCTCTTTAAAAGGGCTCAGTAAAACTATCCGTAGGGCTAGTTATAAGAAGGCACTGACTGAGTAGTTTAAAATATTGTCATGAAAGGGGTCTCATGGGAAAGAAAGACCAAAAAGCATTATTAACTGTGTCTATATACCCAGCATCGGTTCCGGCAGATAAAATTACTCGATGCATGCATGAATTTTAGTGTCAAGAGGTTGCTAACTATGCATACTTAACACTTGGAAAATAATAATAATTTCAATAACAGTTGTAATTGAAATGGGAATAAATAAGGTGGAATTCACATGGTATGTGCAGTGATAGTAGAGAACACACCAAAACTTGAATTCTTATCACAGTTGTCTTGGGGATACCAAGTGGCAAGGGACAGCTGAACCTCTCCATCATCACCATCTGTAGCTGGTAACCATAGCCAGCTAGAGCAAGAATAGATAGGGAGGGTGAGTCTGGAGAAAGAGCCTCTATTAGGAGAGATTGGCTAACAAGTCATCAGTACTGGGCAGAAAGGTTTGCCCGTACCATAGATTTCTAGACATCAGAAAGCAATTTTAGAAGAGTTCCCTTCTGAAACAGTTGCCTGGTTACCATTCACAGGAGATTGACAATGGTTAGCAAAGTGCTATTACTGTCCATTAAGAAACAAGAGAGAGGGGGAGAAGATGCATTGTATGCAGTAATGTCTGGTTAATCTGAGAGCTATTTTAATAGAGAAGGGGAGAGATAATCAAAGAGAAAGATAATTGAATAGAATTATTCATCAACCCAGACTATTCCTATTCATAGTAAAGTAAGACTCTTGGTTAGGCCAAAAATCGCACTCAGTCTTGGTTTGGAGAAGAGAAGAATAGCTCTCTGGGTACTAGTCAGCATTTCATCTCAGAATGTGGCCCACAAGATGCATCTAGGAAGCCCACCAACATAAGAATAAGGCCATCCTCCTCTCCCATTAGCCTTCTGCTGCTGTTTACCTAATAAAATCCAGGGTATTAACCAAGGACAGACCTATGCTCCAGGATTTTGTCTTCTCCGCTTTTGAAGCCAAACTAGCAACTCACACCACAAATTGTGATGACATATTCCAGTGGTTGATTATACAGCATGTCAAGAAAAATTGCTAAGCTCTACTCCTAAGTTTCATTATATGGCTTCTGGTTTTAGCATTACAGGAATTCTACTTTTAGTACAATATTATTCATCCTTTTTATTCCTATCCATTATTTTTAAAAACTTCAGCCGTATTCTTTTATAAGTACCTTTTCTCCAATCTAAGCACCTCCAGTTATTGCATATATCTTCATACATTACACCAAGTCCTCTGGTCATCTTGGTAGCCTCTTCCTGGATCTTCTACATCTCTACAGATAACCCTCCTGATATATTGTGATTAGAACCACGCACAGTATTCTAAGTGTTTCTGTGCTATAGATTTGTATAGGGACATTATAATAACAACTGATTTACTATCGATTCGTTTTCTGAGATCCATGTAAAAAAGAATCCAGTCTGGATTGCCAGTTCAGATAATTCAGTTTTGAAAACCTTATTTATTTATTTTTATTTTTATCAAATTTATATGCCGCCCTTCTCCCATAGGACTCGGGGGGGCTCACAGAATAAAAACAGCATAACAATAAAATAATGCTAAAAACAAGCCAAATTAAAATCCACCAACAATTAAAACTCTTGCGGCAGATCAGGGAATTTGCTGAAAAAGCCATGTCTTCAGATTGGCACGGAAAGTGCGGAGGTCGGGGGCCATCCGGAGCCCAGTGGGTAACCCATTCCAGAGGGCCGGTGCGGCCATAGAGAATGCCCTTATCCTGGGGGCTGCCAGCTGACATTGTCTGGCTGACGGCACCTGAAGGAGGGCAGTCCTATGTGAGCGCACTGGGTGGTGGGAGGCCGATAGGAGGTGGTCCTGCAAGTATCCCGGGCCCATGCCATGAAGGGCTTTATAGGTAAGTACCAGCACCTTGAAGCGGATCCCAAGGGCTACTGGCAGCCAGTGCAGCTAGCGCAAGAGAGTTGTTAAACAGGAGTAACGGGAAGCTCCCCAAACAACCTGCATGGCCACATTCTGGACCAGCTGGAGCCTCCGGGTGCAACCCAAGGGCAGCCCCATGGAGAGGGCATTGCAGTGATCCAACCAAGAAATAATGAGAGCATGAGTGACTGTCTGGAGGGCATCCCTGTCTAGGAAAGGGCTCAACTGGTCCACCAGGCGAACCTGTGCAAAAGCCCCCCTTGTCACGGCCGCCAGATGATCCACCAAGGACAGCCATGAATCAAGAGGATGCCAAGATTACAAACCCTTTCAGAGGGAGTGAGCAACTCCCTCCCCATCTGAAGTGATGGGGATACTAGATCATGAGATGCCGGTATCCACAGCCACTCAGTCTTGGAAGGGCTGAGTCTGAGCCTGTTCCTACCCATCCTGTCATACCTCCAGGCACTTAGACATCACAGAAAGGGCATCCCTGGATTGATCTGGGGTGGAGATGTATAGTTGGGTATCATCAGCATACTGATGATATCTTACTCCAAAACTGCGAATAATCTCACCCAGTGGCTTCATGTAGATGTTAAAGAGCAGGGGGGAGAGAACCGACCCCCGCAGCACACCACAAGTGATGGGCCTTGGGGAGGATCTCTGCCCCACCACCCAAACAAACTGCATACGGCCCGAGAGGTAGGAGGAGAACCACTGTAAAACAGTGCCCCCCACGCCCAACCCCCGGAGCCATTGCAGTAGGATACCATGGTCGATGGTATCGAAAGCCGCAGCCGCTGAGAGGTCAAGTAGCACCAGAATGGAGGAATAACTCCCATCCCAGGCCTGCCAGAGATTTAGTGTGATGATTTCATCAAAAAAATTTTGAATTAAGTCACACAGTTCTGCATAGTTCTGTTTTGTTTTTACTTAAGACCTCTGGGGAAAAAGAAGATCCAGTTGTTGCTGTATTCCCACACCCCTTGTCCTAAACATGCATTGTCAAAAGTTCCCAAGACAATTCAATTTGACTATAACTATACTATAAGGCATAGAGTATAAGTTCTGGTCTTCACGATCCTACTGAGAAAAATGGGCTTTGATCAAGAACTGTTGTCAATGGGCTGGAGAAAATCCAGATGTTGCCCTGGTTTAAAATGCCATAAGAAGTTTCAATTTGAAGCAAAATGGTGAAGCAACAATTACATCTCTCATATCTCAGCTTTATGATGCCATTATTAATTCTCTGTTTGGTTCAGAAAGTACATCTGTTGTACTTCCCACAACCTACAGATATATCACTTTGGGGTCCAAACACCTTTATCAACCTGATGAAAGAATCATGAGCATGTAGATAGCCTATACCTAGGGCAGCTGCCTTTCTGGAAATCTTTGCTATCTATTTGATTGGAGAATATGAGATTTACATACTTTCCTGATGCTGCACACTAACCCAGAGATCAGATAATCAGGCCCCTAAGGCTAAATTGTCAATCTACACACATTATATTTTCTTCATCTGCCTTGAAATTTCCTTGTTATGCATGGAAGGGGAGCAAATAGTGCCTTGACTAATCAACATAAACACACTTGATTTGAAAATCTGATGAATGCTTCATCTTTTATTTAATCTTTCTCAGAGTAGTTAAGGAAAGACATAAAGAATACTTTTATGATTCCAAAGTATTGCAAACTGTATTAGATTTAGGGTACAGGTAGGGGACTGTTAGTTTGCTACCCCAGGGCAGGGCAGTTCTTAGAGTACACTAGGACAATTAAGATTTTGGGAATCTTGGGGAAATAATAGAAGATTATATTGAATTCCTAAATGAATACTAGCAAACTACCATAGCAAATAAAGAAAAATAGGGAGAACTTATATGTAAACAGTTTCTCAAAGTATTCAAAGTGAAAAGGTGTTGTTTCTTAATCTGTTCATTATATATTACATTAATTCATCAGCTTCACAGCTATTATGACTGTAGCCATGATCTGCTACTTGGGAGAAAAACTATGACAGGTCTATATGAACTATTAAAGTATAGAAATATTACACTCACAATGTATTGTTAAGGTCCTGATTTTCCCAGCTTTATCATATGGCCAAGAAAACAGAATCAGGAGAAAGAAAAAAGAAGAAGCAGAAAAGATGTCTTTGAATCATGGAACTTGGAAAAAATATGGTTGGGACTGCAAAAAGACGCAGTCATTTAATTCTAGATGAAGTAAAACCAGACAGTTCACTGGAAGTATTAAGAATGAAACCAAAGCTCAAATACATTGAATTTATTTTGCCAAAGCAAGAGTAGTTTAAGAGTATCTTGAATGCAAAATGCCATCAAAAGAACACAAACTCTGGGCTCAGAAGAACTCAAAGGAGCAAGTACCAGTAGGCAGTTCTACGAAATATGATCCACTGAGCTCGAATGTCTAAACAATAAAAATTACCCAATTTACATTTCTGCAAAATGAGACTGATAACCTCATTTCTTCCTAAACATTCACTAAACATGAAAAAATAATATTCTGCTTCATTCATCTGCTTTTAAGGCCATATGAAAAATACTTAAAATTATAGAAACCCTTTAGGCATCACTTTAAATATGAAATATATCTATTCCAGAATTCTTACAAATAACTAACAGCTACCTTAGCAATACTCTTTGTTTCTTAACATATATTCTAGACTAAGAATCATTCAGCATATATTGTGATACTTATTTGTGAATTGTAATGTCAATGCTGCTAAACATGTGCTGTGAAATCAATATATTTTAATTGAATGAAATTTGAAATACATTTTGAATAAACCCGTTTGCAATTTAGACAATTCAAATTCCTTTTGCTCTAAATGAATTGGTTTAAAAAACTTAACTGGCAATCTAGAGCAGCGTTTCTCAACTTTATCAGCTTGAAGATGTGTGAACATGCTGTAGAGAACTACGGAAACTACTTTAGAAAAAGTAGAGATTATTACATATTTAAAAATATACATTGCACCCAGAAAACAGGAAAGAAGGAGGAGGAGGAGGAGGAGGAGGAGAAGGAGGAGGAGGAGGAGGAGGAGGAGGAGGAGGAGATCAACTCCTGGTTAATAAATACTGTTTTGTTTTTTTGTATTAGAAGTCCATTTACAATTTACCCATTTATAATTATCTTGACTTATTGTTTGTTATAAATACTCTGAATCCATGACAAAAAGCAAACCTCAGTTCATCTTCTTATGATTATGGTTATGAATATGAATATAGATACAAATATGAAAGATCATTCTAAAATATCAAAAGCTTTCTCTGAATTAAGAAAAATCATAGCCAGTTTCTTATTTTCTAGTTGAATGGCATTTATAATACAGGTGAGGTTATCTTTGATATATCTCTTTGGACAAAATCCACTCTGATTAGGATGTCAGCTGTTTTACATCTTTTCAAGAATAGCCATTAAAAAAAAATCTACACTCGATAAGGAAATAGAGCTGCAAAACTCTGAATGGTTTGGTTCATTCCCCTGTTATAAATCAAAGATATTAAAGCTCCTGCCACAAAGGAGGGAGTGTTTGGTATTGTTCATTACTTGAATTAGTTCTTTTATCAATATTTCTTTGAAGGTCTTATAACAGATTGCATACAAATATGATTCTGGCTAGTTATTCAGATTTAACTTCTGTATTGTTTCCATGTTTCACTTCTGTAATTGGTTTGATTTCTTTTGTTGATCTATAAATTTTGTGATCTGTGATGTAGTTCTATTTTCCATGTAGTTGAGAATAGTATTTAACAAATCGAGTTATTATTTATTCAGAAGTAAAAACATACTGCTTACTTGTACCGAATTAAAGTGTTATTTTCTTTGTTCTTTCCTTGGTTTATAAGCCAACAATTTATCTGGTTTGTTACCTTTCGTGACATGCTTCTGTTAAACAACATTTATCTTTTAATACATTTCATTTACTTCCAAGAAATCTAGTTGGTTACAAATTGCCTTAATCTTTTGTTCTATATTCTGCATCAGATTCTGCTTATGTCTTGATTCAAATATTTTAAATTGTTCAGTAATACATATTTCTGTCTTTGTACTGTGTGACTTTCTATTTTATGTCAAAGAAATAAATAAGCATCTCAAATGCTTTAACATTCACACTGTGAATAAGGAAACATCAGGAGTTGAGATGAGTTAGTTTAGAAGTCTGTTAGTATAGTAGAAGGTTTGTAACTCAGACTGGATTTTTTTTCAACTTAATAGCTTTTGGAATAATAATAGCACACAAAGCTGTAAACCACAAGCTGTTAAAATAAAGAAAATTGGTTTGTGGTTGATGGTTAAATGGATAGCCATGTGGCCTGCTGAGCAACCTAGTTTGTTTTTTGCCTACCCATGTCATGAAAACATCCCAAATAAACCACTTTGTTAGTAATAGTACTGTCAATAAAGATAGATCGTCCTTACATGAAGAAGTATCTTTTCCCTAAACCAGCTCTTACATATTCAAACAATCCAAGTAGATTTGAAAAAGATAAATTGGCTTTGAAGGGCTTATGATGGGCACAGAATTTTATTAAAATTTAAATCCCTAATTATCTCCTCAGTGTTTTTTCACAATGAAAAAATTTCTGGCATTCTTCCAAACCTATCCTAACCATGTGATGTAGGCTTCTGACATTAAACCACTATTACAGGAGGAAAAAAAAACCTTTTGCTTCATTACCGCTAAACTAATTAGACAGGAAGAAGAATATAATTCTTCTATTGGTAAAATGACCTTGGACGGGAAAAAGAAAGCGTTCCTTAGGGAGTTCTTAAAACTCTCATTGTCTGAATATCTCCCTGAGGAAAATTTAATGAAGAACTTCTATAGTTGGCTTTTGAAGATGAAGCAAGCAAATATTACTGGTTGATAGGAAACCTAAACCAAACATTGGCAAGATTGCACAGAGATGTTGTCCCATGTATTAGTCTCCAGTCCTTAAACACAGATCAAAGATAATCTGACTGCAGAGTGTCCCAGTTTAAAAAATGTTAACTTTATATGTTTTAATAGTTTCAAATGCACTTGAATTCCCCTTTTCCCAGTCTTAAACCTCACACATCACTAGCAAAGGGGTGTAAAGAAATCATATATTGTGAACCAACCAGATATTGATGAAGGAATCAAATCAGAATTACTACCCAATAACTAGTAGAATCAGAAGCAGATATTTGGACCAAATGCTAAATATTCTATGGTTCAAAGAGACACCATCACTACATTGAATCGTTCTTTGCCTCTACTACCTGAGGACATGTGGAACTAATAGCTTTTTACCACTTGTTGAGCATTCAATGGGACATCCTGCTGACCTTCAAAAGAAACTGATCCATCCTGTATGGGATTAAATTCAGCATCATTCTCTTATAAGAGGTTTAGAACTGTGGGCCCTTAGAGTTCAGTGTCTATATCTCATTTTCAGTTATATGCTATGGCAACTTCAAAACGTAAATATGTCTCAGCCTGTTACGTTCTACTCTACCATCTCTATTTTTCATGAATGGTTCTGAGCAGTGGTGGGATTCAAGTAACTTAACAACCAGCTCTCTGCCCTAATGATTTCTTCCAACAACCTGTTTGCCAAACTGCTCAGAAAGTTAACAACCGGTTCTCCTGAAGTGGTGCGAACTGGCTGAATCCCATCACTGGTTCTGAGGTTCACAATTTTTCTACCTGTCCTGAACTTAATCTATGTTTTTCTTCTCATTACATTGGTAATGGTTCTTCCCTCTCTGATTCAAGGCCATCCTCTTGACTTTCTACATCAGTTTACAAAAATCAGAATCAGCCAAAACAAAATACTAAATATTAAAAGGCAACCATGCTAAACCATGCTAAAGAGAAGGAACCAAATCAGAATTACTACCCAATAACTAATAGAATCACACACCACCCTAGCCGGAACCTGCATCTTAAGTTTCTTTCTGAAAGCTAGCAAGGTCAGAGTTGTATAGTTTTCAGGAGATTAAGAGTTTGCCTTCTACCTGAAATTAGTGGGACATGAATTGAACTTTTAACCTCCAGAGGTTTTTTAAAGCTTCTTCCCCCTTGGCATTTAGAAGATCACTGAAGATAGTTTTCTTTAATCAAACCTTCAGCTTTCATTGGACTGGGTCATGGGGTTCACCTTGATGCATTGATTGGACCACGTGATGGACATGTGGGTGGTGGGGCAAGGACTTGGACTTTCTTTTGGGTGGAGAAAACCTGGAAGCTTTCGTATTTGGGTTTTCCCAGATGTGCCAAGATGACATCTCTAATGAACTTTTGAACTTCCCTACTGTTGGTTTGAGGTTATGCCCCCGTGTTCTTGATTTGTGCTTAATATTGAAAATACTGCCTTCTAGAACCTTATTCACACATTCAACTTAATATATATTTAAAGGCTTCAGTCATGTCACCCCTTTTGTCAGGTTTCCAAGTAATATCCCCAATGAAAGAAGACTCAGAGGCTAGACGATCCTCAAAGTACTTGGCCACACCCACCTAGTCACCTTACCACCAAGCTCCTCCCACTAATTAAGCCACGCCCACAGAACCGGTAGCAAAAAAAATTAGATTTCACCTCTGAATCCAACATCATCCAATAAAAATTAAAAATAAATGAAACATAAGCCTAATGATTAAAAAATATACAAACATACAAACAGAAAACAAAATAGTAAATAAACTCAAAGGGCAGACTTGGTGGATCACTAGGTCTTTTTCTGCCATAAATTTTCTATGTTTCTATGTTTAATATGAACAGCTGAATTTTTTTGAGGAAAAAAAAAACCTGTCTAAAAGTCTGGGAGGTCAAAAAATATCTTGTTCATTAAATTTCATAAATACCAGGGAACAATTACATAATCTAAATGGCACCACACTCTGTTCTCAAATTTCCAATAATGTACTGTATGTCAAAGGCAGTTAATACTCATGGCCTTTCTTCATTCACCTCAAATTATAAGCTCCTCTCAAGCCCAATTTACTAAAAAAAAAAAAAAAAAACTTGAATTTTGAAGATGATCCAGGAGACCAGAGCTCAATGGAGTATAATATCTAATGGTTACATCATTTACATCTCTGTGGGGGCACCTGCCCTCTGGAACGATTTGCCCCGGAGATATGGATGATCCCTGACCTAAGCACCTTTCACCATGCCCTCAAGTCGTTATTGTTCCAACCAGCTGGGCTGGCCTAAACATGAATTTTAATTGTTGGATTATTTTTAATGACATTGGGGCCAAATTATTTAATATGCTTTTAAACTGTTTTAAATTTTGTATATGGGTGTATTTTATTGTTGGCTGTACACCGCCCTGAGTCCTGTGGGAGAAGGGCGGTATAAAATTAAAATAAATAAATAAAATAAATAAATTTACAAAAATTTGAATCACGAACCCCTGTCAGGCAGTTGTATTTCTTCTTGACTTTCAGGAAAGGAATCACTGTCTGGATGACTTTGCTTTTAGTGGATCTGCTGATTGTGGTGGAAATAATGAACTGGCTCTTCAAATTCCTCTCTGGATGAAGGAGAGGGGATTGTCCAGAGGGCTCCTGATTGATGCTCCCGATGATGGCAACAGCACTCTCCAATGGACAGGAGCTCTGGATGAGACAGCTTTACCCAATAGTACTGACAAAGATGTTATATAGGATGTACAAATGAAGCAAGCTGAGGTTTTAATAGTGAAGAGGGACACACAAATAATAAATCAGGGTAACTTTGGATATATGGATTTTAAGTCAAAAAGATGACCAGGACAATTTTCTTTTTTTGGATTTACAAAAGGGAAGTACTATGCTTATGGAGGAATTCCTAAGAAAAGGAAAAGAGAGAAGGAATCAGCCTTTGGGATATTACTTAAAAGGAATAATCAAAACCTTTAAAATTAAAACAAAAGTTTATAAAACTGGTTTATTCTATCAATATTAAACTGTACAGTATATGATTTTTTTTCTTGACTAGAACTGAATGATGAGGCTTTAAAGATTTGTTTATAGATAAGATATATGAAGAAGAGAGTTTTGTTGTATTTTTGGAGAAAGTGATAAGTTATGTTATTAAAATTGAGAGAGGAAGAAGAGAAGATAAGAAATTAATTTGTGGAATGTCATTTAAAGGATTAAAGATTAATATTATAAAGTTTCTACTGGCTCTGTATTGATTCCCCCCCCCCAATAAATATGAATGATGAGGTTTTAAAGATTTGTTTATGAATATGAGATAAGACATGGGAAAAGGAGTTTTACATATAAAAGGTATTGTGTGAAGGTAAGAAAAAAAATATTCGTTTGTTTGTTCAATTTCTATTGCCGCCCATCTCAGTCAATGATTCTGGGTGGCTTACAATTCATAAAATATATTACAATAATAATTTTAAAAATTAAAACATTTTTTGTTGTTTTTAGAACTCTTTGATCAGATCAGGCTGGACTTGGGGCAACTGAGTGGAGCTGAGCATTTACTGGCCGAATGCCCTTCCTGACACCTACAAGGAGTTTGCAACAGATATTTTCTCTTTTTACCCTGAGACAGAAACATCTGCTGCTGCCTGGGCTTGAACTATGAACCTTCCAAATGGGAGGTGAGCCTCTTCACCTCTAGGCCATGGCACCACTTTAAAATAAATAATAAAATAAAATAAAACTAAATAAATAATAAAAGCAGTAAAAAACATTACAAAATCAATTCAAGATATACAACAGCAAGATATTTGGCCCATTAAACAATATAGTCAGGAAACATGGCCTTTGGCACATTCAGTTCTCCAGCTAGGTTTTTAAGGCCTCACAAAATAGCTACATTTTTAAGGCCTCACAAAAGGCTAACAGGGTTGGGAGAATTCTGTTCTCCCAAGGAGACAATGTTCCATAGAGCAGGGACTACTGCAGAAAAAGTATGAACTTGATTTACTTGTTGTATACATTCGCATGTATGGTAGCTCTTAATGGACTCTTGCATTAAGTTATTTATTTATTATTTATTAGGCTTTATTATTTGCCAATAGATGAAAGAAATGATAAAGAGAATTTGGGTTGAAATATTAGAGAAGGTATTGAGTTACTGAAAATGTTTGTATTTATCTTGATGAAAAGAGAAATAATTTCTTTCTATATTTCTTTGTTGTTCTTGTTTTCCATTTTTTATATTTTCCCCTTTATCCCCTCCCCCTTTTTTTCCTTTTGGACTTTCTATTTCTTTTCTCTTTTTAATATTTTCTTTAGTTTATATTTTTATTTTTGCACTTTTAAACTTCAATGACAAACATCATCACCACAAAAAGTAGGATCAGAGACAGCTCTGTCTTTCTTCTGGTTGTCCTCTCTCTGTCTCTCTGTCTCTCTGTCTTTCTCTCTGTCTGTCTCTCTTTCGCTTTTTCTCTGTGTATTTGTTTGTCAGCTTGTATGTATGTATGTATATAGTATATGTGTACATGTGTGTGTGTACATGTGTGTGTGTGTTTCAAATAACCAATTCCTGTGTGATTCAGGAGATTGATGTTTAGCAGATTTCTAAGCTCCAGGAACTGCGATGTAGCTACAAGAAGAGTGGCGTGGGTGCAGTCTGCTAGTCATTTCCTATTCAAATGCACCACAAAATCAGGAGAACAGAGCATCAATGGGATTTTAATGTTTGTAATCATTGACATTTGCAGAATGGGTCAAAGAAGGCAAGTTGTTGATTGTATCAGCACATCCAAGCCCTGACTTTTTGCTTATGTGTTAATGCACGGTTATGGTCAAAGGAGTGTGGCTATTATTGTGATTCAATGAGCACACAATTGCTATTTCAATCACCACCTCCTCTCCCATTGACACTGCTGTCTGTAACAGTGATACTGACACATTTGTGATATAAAGGACGTAGTCCCTTGAGATTCCAGTGAATGTCAGGATTGTGCCTGTCAAGCAAATCCATCCCTAAGACAATTGAAACATGTAGTGAAGAAGTTAAACAGAACTGCAAAGTTTTCTGATGATGGTAATGAAGACAGAAAGAAGTATGTTCAATGATACTGGGGGTGGTTGATTAATTAAGAGCTAATCCCAGCTCCCACACACACACATCCAGTTCCTTCCTTCCCCATCTTTTGATCATGATTTTACTTTGATGGTATCATCATTTTATTGGATTAGGAATATTTATTTCTGATTATTTTAATGTTTTTAATGCTACAAGCCACCCAGAGTTTTGAAACAGAACTAAGCTGCAAATTAATTTAATAAATAAATAATCAGTGGTGGGACTTCCTCATAGAAATATTATGGTTTCAACAAGGGTTAGTTTTTCTACTGTCTGAGTAGGTAAGACAAACTGCCAGAGCCAGTTAGAAAATCATTAGCAAAATAACTTATTTTTTCTTCGTGTAGGATGTTATGATGCCTTTATTTGACAATTTGGCTTCATTCTTATGCTCCTGGAAGGAAGTTGTGGTTCATTTCCCAAACTGTCAAGCTTGGAATAATTAGAACACCTATCAGCAATATGTCCTTTTAATTTCACAAGTGTGGAATTTCATAGCTAAACAAGGATAAGAAAGTTTAGCTTGAAGTGTCCTGAGTGCTACAATAAAGACTTAAACTGAGAGCACACTATTTTATTTCTCTATAACTGACCACGTGTTTGTATGAATGTATGTATGTAGGAGGGAGGGAAGGAAACTACTCCCTGTTGCATAGGATCAATGTCAAAAGCATCCAAAGAGTTAGTAAGAAAAGAGAGACAAACATGGAAAGAGTGTAAAATTCCCTAGTCTCCATGACTGTATGTCAGGTCTAGCTTCTAGCTTTTGTCTATAATCGCACAGCATTGAAATAGTCCTCTAAATTGGCAGGCATGCCTTGGTTAACTAACTTATCTCACAGTTCATTAGCTAGACCTTTCTGAAATTGATCTACTAAAAATGATTCATTCAAGCTAATGTACCTAGCATGCAGCTGAAGTTCTGCTATATATTCACACTTTTTACTTATCTTAGCACAATCTGTGAATCTCCCAGTTAGGAATAGGGTCATCAGAAGCAACTCTAAATGTCTAAAATGAACATAGTTATCCATGATAGGATCGTTGTGATAGGAACTTTTCACTTGGCAGCTCCATTTGTTAAGAGCCCAAGTATAAAAGCCATTTGATTTGTGATCCTTGGATAATTCAATAGTCAGCTTAGTTTGGGTGATGAAAAGTTTGGACTTGTCTTGAGTGGCATTAAGTTTGTGCTATAAAGATCCAGGAAAACAAAATAACACAGACAAAGGATCAGGATTAGCAGGAAGAGCAACACAATGGTCACTGTTAATTGTAACACTTGACCTGTCTGCTGTATCATTTGAGTAACTGCATTATTCAAGCTATTGATCTGTGCATCTATCTGTTTTGAAATAAGGCATTGGTGATCAGTTTAGCTGTTCATGATGCTCCTAGTAGGTTAGTGAGATTGTCTAAGGTAAGCAATTTATAATCTGTAAGTTAAGGTTTTTGGGGTTTCGTAGGCAGGTATATTGCAAAGAATAAAGGGGTCAGATTTTGGAATCTTGGAAACTGAATATATGTACTTTAATCAGTGAGGATGAGGAGGCGAGGCCTTTCTAATACCATTAACCCCCTTAATGGCTTAATAGTGAGGATGTTAATTACATATTTCACACTACAGTCAGTTCTTCTACAAAATTTTGTAACTATTTTCTTTACTAAATTAGACAAAGGTTCTGCTGGTCCATGTCTGTCTTCTCCTTTACAGTGTGTTAAATCAAATTAAGGTCAGGAGTATATTTGAAGATTACCTCCTACTAGCTTTGTTGCTAATGTTGACTTTAACATTATATAGAAGCGCTATATACTGCTTCAGTAAGACCACACTTGGAATACTGCATCCAATTTTGGTCATTGTGTTACAAAAATGATATTGAGACTCTGGAAGAGCAACAAGGACAATTAGGGGACTGAAGGCTAAAACACATGCTCAACTGTTGCAGGCAGTGGTGGGTTCCTCTCGGTTTGGCCCAGTTCTCCCGAGCCGGTAGCGGTGACAATATGACATCACTGAACCGGTTCTGCCCCCCCTCGCCCCCCACCCCTGCGTTATTCTTACCTTTTATTTGGCCCCACCCACAATCTATTGCTGCCTCCTGAGTCCCAGCTGATGGCTAGAGGGAAAAAAACTGTTTAAACTCTTGTCACGGGGCTTCAAAGGGCCACTCTACAGCTGATCACTGGTAAAAGAAAACAAATGAGTAGACCAGTGCCTGCAAAAATACATGAGTAGATCAGTGCCTGCAAAAATACATGAGTAGATCAGTGCCTGCAAAAATAAATGGGTAGACCAGTGCCTGCAAAAAATAAATGGGTAGATCAGTACAGCTCTGCAAGCAGTTAAAAGCCTGGTAGACCAGTATCTCTGCTAAATCCTAAATAATTGTCACATGACCATCAAGCCATGCCCACAAAGTAAGCCACGCCCACAGAACCAGTAATAAAAAAATTTAGAACTCAGCCCTGGTTGCAGGAACTGTGTATGTCCAGTCTAATAAAGAGAAGGACTAGGGGTAACATAACAGCAGTCTTCCAAAGCTGTCACAAAGAAAAGGGTGGGGGGGGGTGCTACCTGTTCCCTAAAGCCCCTGTGGGCAAGGGAAGAAGTAATGGAGGGAAACTTATCAAAATGTTCTGACCCAGCCTTCACAGAAGCAAGAAATAGACTCCCCACAAAGAAAAAACCCTCTTTATTTACACATTGGGAATTAACTGCATTCACCAATAGAAAATCCAGGCTAGAGTCCTGCAAGAAGTTAACTGAAACAATAATCCTTTTCAGCTCCTTATGATAAATGGAAGGCTGTGAACTCCCAGCCAGGAGGCTGCAAATTAAGTCAGTTCAAACAGAGAAATAGGCAAACCTCAGTTCTGGCAAGGCAGTCTTTGTCGCATGAAACATATAAGGAGCAAACTTTCCAGAAATGCAAACGGTTGTCTGTTACAACCAAACCACTCCCCTTTCCCCCTCCCCAGCCATGGAGGGGCCAGTCAGAATCCATGTTTGTTTTGCTTCTGAGCCAGCTCATTGTCCTCCATTGTTTACCTCTCCTATCTGCTCTGTGCATATGCGCATCTGGAACGGGTCCCAGCTGTTCCTCCTCCTCACTCATCTCTGACTCCAAAAACAGCTGCCTCTCTGGCTGGGAAATGCCAGACAGCCCTGGCTCTATCTCTGTGTCCGATGGTGAGCATCCATCAGAGCCTTCCCCAGGCTCCAGAACTGGCCCAGGTTCTTCCCCAACCTCCTCATCGTCCAAGTCTGCTGCCAGCTCTGCTAGTGGCTGGTGGGCCACAACACAAAAAGAGATCCAACCTAGAAGAAATTTCCTAACTGTGAGAACAATTAATCAGTTGCCTTCAGGGGTTCTGAGTACACCATCACTAAAGGTTTTAAAGAAGAATTTGGACAGCTATTTGTCTGGAATGGTATAGGCTATTTGTCTGGAATGGTATAGGGTATTTGTCTGGAATGGTATAGGGTCTCTTGCACAAGCAGGGGCTGGGACTAAAAGACCCTGGATCCAGCTATTTTGGCTAACTACCGTCCAGTCTCCAACTTTCACTTTATTGTGAAGGTTGTTGAGAGTGTGGTGGCGCAGCAGCTTCCCCAGTACTGAATGAAGCTGTCTATTTAGACCCACTTCAGTCTGGTTTCAGGTCTGGGTACAGCACGGAAATGGCATTGATCGCGTTGGTGGATGATCCCTGGAGAGCTCGGGGTAGGGGCTATTCCTCTTTCCTGGTCCTGTTAGATCTCTCGGTGGCTTTTGATACCATCGACCATGGTGTCATGTTGCGCTGGTTGGAGGACTGGGGATGGGGGGCATCGTTTTGCAGTGGTTCTCTTCCTATCTCTCCGACCGGTCGCAATCTGTGTTGACAGGGGGGCAGCAGTCGACCCCAGGGCATCTTGTGTGTGGGGTGCCACAAGGGTCAGTCCTCTCGCCCCTCCTGTTCAACATTTATGTGAAGCCACTGGGTGAGATCATCCGTGGTTTTAGGGTGGAGTTCCATCAGTACGCTGATGACACTCAGCTGTACATCTCCACCCCAGACCATCCCAACGATGCCTCGGAAGTGATGTCCCAGTGCCTGGAGGCCGTGCGGTTCTGGATGGGGAGAAACAGGCTTCAACTCAACCCCTCCAAGACCGAGTGGTGTGGCTGCCAGCATCCCGGTATAGCCAGCTGGCGCCATCGCTGGTTATTGGGGGCGAATCATTGGCCCCCACGGAAAGGGTCTGCAACTTGGGTGTCCTCCTGGATGCACGGCTGTCTTTAGAAGAGCATATGACGGCCGTGGCCAGGGGGGCTTTTTATCAGGTCTGCCTGATACGCCGGTTGCGCCCCTTTCTAGATCGGGACTCCTTACGCACAGTCATTCAAGCACTCGTCACTTCTCGTCTGGACTATTGTAATGCTCTCTACATGGGGCTCCCCTTGGGGTGCACCCGGAGGCTCCAATTTGTGCAAAATGCAGCCGCGCAGGGGATTATGGAACGCCCCATCGCTCCCATAATCCCCCGCGCGGCTGCATTTTGCACAAGTTGCACGTGATACCTCTCCTGCGTGAGCTGCATTGGCTTCCGGTGGACTTCCGGGTGCACTTCAAGGTGTTGGTGACTACCTTTAAAGCGGTCCATGGCTTAGGACCAGGGTACTTACGGGACCGCCTTCTGCCACCAATTGCCTCCCACCGGCCGGTTCACTCCCACAGAGAGGGCCTCCTCAGGGTGCCGTCAGCCAGACAATGCTGGCTGGCGACCCCCAGGGGGAGAGCCTTCTCTGTAGTAGCTCCTACCCTCTGGAAGGAACTACCCCCAGAGTTACAAACGATCTCAGACCTCCGGACTTTTCGTCGGGCCTTAAAAACTTACTTCTTTCAGCTAGCCGGGCTGGCCTGATTCTATGATAATTTTAAAATTTGATACCGATTTTAATTGAAATGTTTTAAATTATGGACCAAAACTTTATTTAGTTGCTTTTAAAATTATTTTAACTTTTCTGTACAAATGTTTTTATTTCTGGCTGTTCACCGCCCTGAGTCCGTAAGGAGAAGGGCGGTATATAAATCTAATAAAACTAAACTAAACTAAACCCTCAAAGTCCCTTCCAATTCTGTTATTCTGTTATTGGGCCTCAGTGATGAAATCATCTACTATTACTGCTTGTATCCAGGCATATATTATATTGATAAATTACGGCATCTTAGGTTTATGGGAAGAACTTGATTTCTATGAAAGCCAATACCGGCTAAAAAACTGGCAGCTGTGATTTCACATTGTTGTGTATGTAACAATAATATGCCATCCAAAATCTGGTGAAATAATCTCATATTTCAGAATCTTGGAAACTGGATATATATCTCTTGGCCCTTTCACAAAAATCATGAAAGATTGGAGAAGGAGACATCAAAGTAAAACTACCTTTGGTGGAAAAACTTTGGCAAACATATAATATAATATAAATATAATAAAATTGGCAAAAGTTATTCCTTCCCTCCCTCCCTCCCTCCCTCCCTCCCTCCCTCCCTCCTTCCTTCCTTCCTTCCTTCCTTCCTTCCTTCCTTCTGCCATAAAATGTCAACATTTTATCAAACTGAGTTATGTGTTGATGTTTTGTCTATAAACTGCATTTTTTGTGTATGGGGTGGGTGGGTGTAGATATAAGTGTCTGTATACATTCTCAAAGGGAAAGACCACATTGTTCATTCATAAACATTCTGGTTCAATTATTTGCTTGCTTGTTAGATTTTCCTCCTGCCTTACATTTAGGAATTAAAGTTGGCATACGTTATACATCTTTTTTCATTTTTTTCCCCTTAGTATAAACCTGTGGGCAGAGAATGACTGTTCTGAAATCACCCAGGAGGTTTCTTGGCTGAGGATATACAGATAGTCCTTGACTTATAACAGTACCTTTAGTGACTGCTCAAAGTTACAACGGCACTGAAAAAAATCACTTATGACCGTTTTTTACATTTATGACTGTTGTAGCATCTGCATGGACACCTGATTAAAATTCAGATGCTTGGCAACTGACTTATATTTACGACAGTTGCAGTGTCCCGGGATCACGGGATCACCTCTTGTGACCTTCTGACCAACAAAGTCAAGGGGGAAGCCAGTTGCTAACTTAATAATTGCAATGATTCACTCAACAACTGTGGCAAGAAAGGTTGTAAAATGAGGCCAAAATTCACTTAACAAATGTATCATTTAGCAACCTAAATTTTGGGCTCAATTGTAGTTGTAAATCAAGGATTACCTGTATTTGAATAATCCTAGTCCAACACCCTAATCATGAGCTGCTAATTGTTTTGAAAACTGGAAGCCTATGACATGTTGCAGTTTAAATAGAATGTCTGCTTTTGCACCTTGCTATTATATTTGGTATACTCTAAGCCCTGAAGGCCAGTTTCAAAATATGAGTGAGGCATTTGATAGCGGTTACCTTTGTCAAAGTACTTCTACACAAGTTCTTTGTCAAATGATTCCAGGGAAGCAAACAATCTCATGATCTGTATTGTGGTACTGTATTGTATTGCTGTATTATATTGTCAAACAGCAGAGCTCCAAACTAGAATCTAGGGCAGTGATAAAGAATGCATACAAACATAGGCAAGACAAAAGGAATGCAGCGGTGTTATTCTTCTAAATGTGCCATGTTAAACTTCATTGCTCACGGACAACATGGGCATTGTTTGTATGCACAATGGTGCATATTGTTCCAAAGCACCAGAGAGGAAAGAAATATTTTTTTTCTCAATCCCAGAGCAAGCTTTGCAATATAAAAGGGCCCACAATTCTGATAAAATTATAGTATACATTGAAAATGGAATCTAGAGAGAGGAGGAAAAAATCAAACTAGCCTATAACACAACTCAGGAGGTGGAAGGGAATATGGTATTTTGCTACCAAGTGCAATGTAAACATCTGAGACTTCTGAAATTTAGTTGTATATCTATTGGATTTCACAGAAATGGGATTACACTTTGCTTTTGTATGACATTCTTCACAAAAGTTTATGACAGATTTATCTGGATACATTTTATAGCCATAGATATATTGCTCAATATCATTCTTCTGCTTTCATTAGAATCCAGAATAAGAATATTACCTGTAGATGATATAGACATTCGTTGTTTAGGAGAACATGGCATATAAATACATTAATATCTATTTGAACACTGGGCTATTTGATGCAGAATAATCGGGCAGGCCTACAGAGAGTAAGGATTTGTAAAATGGGTGAATAGAGATGCATGCTTTGTTTTGAAGCTAGGAATTCCCCTTTGTATTGGTTGCCAATATGGATAGTTCTTAACTTACAACCTTTCACTTACAATTATTCAAAGTTATGATAGACCCTCCCAAAGGTACTTACAACCCAGTTCCGAAGTTCCAATGGATGTCCCCCCCCCGGTCATGTGACCACATTTTGGGTGCTCAGCACCTGGCCTGCATTTATGGCATTTTGCAGCATGCGATCATGATTTAGGACATATTTGCCAAAAACCAGCGCTTATTTCTGGGGTTCTGCAAAAATGCCCCATAGTAAACAATGAGTTTGCTAAAAATAATGTGATAAAATTGAGTCAGTTACATGATAACCCATTTTATAACCACACAGCTTATGACTGTAATGGGCAGACTCCATTATGGTCCTATGTTGAGGATATACTGTATTCTCATTGGTGGATTAGGAGCTTTTAATAATAGCTTTCAAGGACGAGGTTATGCATATACTCTATAAGATGGAATCTTGCTTTATTTTAAGGTCCAGTCCAATCAAAGATGGGCACTCATGCATTGTGAGAAGAAACCTCCAAAATGTGCATGTGCTGATGGATGTCCCAGATTCAAATTTAGAAATAGTTGCAGCAATTTAAATAGTAATCTAATATATCTCATCATAGCTGACCATAAGAAACCCAAAAGACAATATAAAATATCCTGTTGTCTGTCAACTAGTAGTAGAGAGATCCTTGGTGATCTCTGAGCTTGGTTATTTCTTGTAGACATCTCATTACCCAACATCAGACTAGTAAGAAATGGGGTTTGTTCTTAGTCCATGATCTAGTGGCTTACCCTGTCGGTGATGGTGGAAGTGATCTTGGTGGTTCTTTGGTTGTGCTGTTTACCGTTAGCTTGTTTGGCAGTTCCTTGATTGAGATATTGTTTACTTCTGGATTATAAACAGTCAAGAAGTGCTTCTACTCGGTGGGTTCCAAATTTTTTTACTAGCAGTTCTGTGAGTGTGGCTTGGTGGGCATGGCAAGGGAAGGATACTATAAAATCTCCATTCCCACCCCAATCCAGGGGAAGGTTACTGCAAAATCCCTCTTTCCTCCTGATCAGCTAGGATTTGGGAGGCAGAGAATAGATGGAATGGAGCCAGTCAGAATTTTTACTACCGGTTCTCCGAACTACTCAAAATTTCGGCTACCGGTTCTCCAGAACTGGTCAGAACCTGCTGAAACTCACCTCTGCTTCCACTGGTAGTAGAACACTGTCTCACTACTGGAGTTTATGCAGATTTACTGTATTAGGCTTAATAACTTAACAAATCTTCATAAATTTGTCTAATCCCTTTAAAAAGTCATTTAACTACATAGCTATCATACTTTGTGATAGTAAATGCCATAACTTGCAGAAAGCCCATATCTGTCCCCCAGTCCCAACTCTTCTGCTTGTTATTGTGAAATGAGGGGAAGTCATCTGAAAAGGGGTGCAAATAAAGACATTATTACAGATGTTTCTACTGAAAAGCTTGGATGCCTTGAAGATAAGCTGTCACTTACTCTTCTGTTGAGTTTCATCAATATTTCATTGAAAATCTCAAGTCTTCTTACTAGACTGTATACATGATATGCTGTAAAAATAAGAATGTTTGGTCATTTTGCACAATCATTGTTTCTACGGCTCTGTTTTGCTATTCATCTAGGCCTGTTCACATTTTTTAAAAAATTGAGTGGCTAGAAACCACATTAATTTAAAAAAATAATTGCACATATGGCTCAATGCAATGCTATGGATATATTAATTTTTAATTTTTGAAGACAATTCTCCACTACCCACAGTAATGCACAAAATGGTAGTACTTGATAGATATTTAAGTAAATCTCTATTTACTTTTCTAAAGTGATCCCATCTTTCCAAGAACTATCAAAGGATTACCTTTCAAATATCAAAATGCAAGTTCAGTTCCCACCAAAATGATGTCCTAATCTTACTGTTGCATAGAGGAACTATTTATTTAAATAGTCCAGAAAATAACCTCATGGATTAATGTTATATAAATCTTAATATGGAGGGTCATTTTCACAACTTTGGCCTTACATCTTCTAAGGAATTTATATAAAAAAATAAAAATTGAATTCTTTAAGAAATTGAAAATTGTTGGCCTCAAACATTTAATCAATAAATACAATTCATCTCTAGTTGAGGGCTGTTTCCACAATTCTCTGCCAAATCAAGGTTGTAGGCAAAACTGTAAACTTTGAACTGTCCCCCTGTAAAGACAATGGTCTCAAATTGTGATTAACATTCAGATGTGAACATTTTTGGTGTGCGGCAAACCGGTGGTAAAATTATGTGAAACCCACCTCTGGATGTGAATGTCACATCACCTCTAGATAAAACGCCTCTAAAGTCTGAACTTCTCTTTAGCTGATGTTTTCAGTTAATGTATATGCCATAATCTGCACACATAAATGAAAATCAATAATGAGTTAATGGAAAGAAAATGCTGTAGGGTTCTTCCCGTATCACACAGAGGTTTCTTACAGGGAAGCAAAACAAGCACTTGAAGTTAATGAATAAAAAGAGTGGATTGTTTTGTAGAAGAAACAGATCATGAACTAGCCAAGTCTTTCGTATGATGCTTATCTCAGACAGACAATCTTCCAGTGAGCAAAAAGCATTTCTACTCTATAACAGCTATAAGAACAGCCCCTCCGAAAGAAACTGTGGTGAGAAATATCCAGAATTACATGGCCTGTGCTTGGCTTTTCACAACAAAAGGCCAATAGATCTTACCTTTATCAGACATACAGAAAATAAATTTTCGAGGATCTGCGCCTTGCATATGATGGATGTAATAACTTTCACGACACAGCTTCTGTTTTTGAGGAAAAAAGACATAGCAATTTCCTGTCTAAGCTTCTAATGCGCTTTATATTAATTTCCAGAAAGCAAAGGGAATATTTTTCTCAAATCATTGTATACACCATCTTTCACATTAGTAGGTTTTGTGTGTGCTATTAGCTTGTACAAACGTACTTGTAAACTGTTCAGACTCACTTAGAAAGTGAGATGGGTGGTATATAAATATGATTAATTAAACAACAACAACAACAACGTGACCATAGATTCATCTGACCAGCTTTTCCCACAGAACATTGTGTATTTTCTGTTTGTCATCTGAAATTATAAGGAGGAGAGCACCCCTCTTCATGGGTATGAGTCTGAATCCAGGTAATCCTTGATTTACGATCACAATAAGAGCCCAAAATTTCTTTATTTTTTTAATATTATTTTTATTATACAATTTTCTTTGTTATATATAAAATTTTCATATCCACAATGACAATGTACTGACTGGGTATAAACTCTTTTAAATACAAATAATAAATCTTATACACACAATAGCTATAACTATTGTTTTCAAAATCTATTTGCCTTATTGTTCACATATCCTTATTAAACATTTTCCGTTATTTAATTAAACACTCTGTTTGGCTTTATCTATAATTAGTTATTAATATAAAATATTATAAACATCATACAACCATCACATTTGTAACCATTATCATCCAAATCTATTAATCATAAAGTTTACATTATCATCCGTATTCAATGTTCATTATTTAATTACACATTTATTTCATTTTTATTTACATAGCTTCCTTAATTCTAAATTTCTAACTTCTGCTTCTATTTTCTAAGCATTGGTGAAATAGTTCCCAAGTTAAAAAGTTGTTTCCTCCTTATCCTTAATTTTCAAGGTTAATCCATCCATTTCAGCACATTCTAGTATTTTCTTTACTACATTTTCCTCTATAGGCATATTTTCATTTTTCCAGTTTTGTGCATACACAACTCTTCTTGCTGTTACCACCTGTAAAATTAAACATGTATTTCTTTTATTATATTTCTCCTGTAGGATACCCAACAAGAACATCTCTGATTTGTTGTTTTATCATTTCTTCTAGCCACATTTTTATTTTTAACCAATATTTCTTTGCCATAGGACAAGTCTACCACATATGATAGTAAGAACCTTACTATCTGTTCTTACTATCTGTTTACAGTTCCAACATCTGGGAGATATGTTTTGGTACATCTTTGCCATTCTTGCTGGTGGCAGATACCACCTATAAAATATTTTGTAGAGATTTTCTTTGTAGGCTGTTGACATGGTCAATTTATAGTTTCTTTCCTAGAGTTTTCCCAGAATTTGTCTAATTCTATAGTATATCCAAAATTTTTGGACCATACTATCATAGTTTCTTTTACTTGTTCTTCTTCCATCTTAAAATTCAATAGAGCCCAAAATTTCTGTTGTTAAGTGAGTTTTGCCCCGTTTTACGACCTTTCTTGCATCACTTGTTCAGTGTATCACTGCCATTGGTAAGTTAGCCCGGTTGTTAAGTGCATCTGGCTTCCCCATTGACCTTGCTTGTTGGAAGGTCGCAAAAGGGGGTCACATGACTTTGGGACACAGCAACGGTCATAAATATGAACCCCTGGCCAAGCATCTGAATTTGATCACATGATCATGGGGATACTGCAAAGGTCGTAACTGTAAAAAACTATCATAAGTCACTTTTTTCAGTGCCTTTGTTCAGTAACTTTGAACAATGACTAAATGAACTGTTGTAAGGCGAGGACTATCTGTACAGAATAACAAAGGTGGAAAGGACCTTGAAGGGCTTCTGGTCCAGCCCCCTGCTAAAGCAGGAAACCCTATATCTAATTCCATCAAATTGGTCTTTCTGTGATAAATTAAACGATTTTCATAATACAGGTTTTCATTCAGTTGGCTAGAGCACTTGAGGGCTCAGCTACTTGGATATGTCTACAATAAAAAGGTCCTTTGATTTTCCTAGGAACAGAAGCATTAGAGTAATAGTTAAAAGAAAGAAACTGACAGGAGAATAGGGGAATCTTATTTATATACCTAGGATTGAAAGTTTTGTAGAATATATGCCCTTTCTTTCATCTGCCAGCAATAAAGGTTGTCCACAAATCTGTTATAATATATGATCCAAAGTTAATATATTGTAAAACTGTTTAATATTAAATATTAATATTTAATATTAAATTATTAATATTCCTTTTTACTTACTCTTTTCATGTATTCAAATTATGTTTATACTTTTACCTGTTATCTTATATATGCTTGACAAATAAACTTATGATATGATTATGTTATATGATATGAATATACAAGGAGGAATATCAGGCATCATGGTTTAAGTTTGTGGAATTGTTCCATCTATACCACCATCTTTCAGCCTCCCCCTTTTATTTTCTGTTTAAATAATTATGATTATTAGATTTAAAGTTGTACCATGCTATTCATATGTATGTCTATTTTTCTTTGGTTAATTGGTTAAATAATGAACAAGCATTAAACTCATTTAGATCATTTATACTCATATAATCATTTATAATTAAATAATATTTAATTATTAAATAATTAGATTAATTTCTCATCCTAAAGAACATCTAACTATTAGATCCTTAGAGTTGATACCAACTCGACCAGGGATGGGTTCTACTTACCTTTACTACTGGTTCGCAATGTGTCAATTACGATGTCCGGGCGGGTGGCCGGAGCCTCCTGCCACTTTTACTATCGGTTCTAAAGAACCAGACAGAACCGAGAGCAACCAACCACTGGACTTGACAACATATAATCAGTGAATTCATAGTATTAAGTGTATATATGAAAAGAATTCCTATTCTGCATATATTATGTTATGGGTTGCGGTAGGCAAGAACAGACAGCATAGATACAACAGCATTTATTGACTCAACTGGAACTGCCAAACAATAGGCAAATTCCTGTAATTTATACTCTGGGCCCACAGGGCCTCAACCAGTCCTAATACTTGAAAAAGCCGGCCCAAATATGAATGTTCTAAATTTCCCTCCAAAACAGTTGAAGTTAAAAGTTAGGGTCATCTAAAGGTTAGTTTCACTTTAGCAGGGCTTAACACAACTATACGTATTCAATACATAACAGCATAGGAACAGCAAAATGGATGAATAAAAAAACATTCTTATTACTGGCAGGCTTAGATTGCCAGCAGACAGGTGGCATGGCATCTGTGTGTGCTTTGGGAGCAACAAGGATTGGTGAGGATGAAGCCAGCCTAGTAATTCAGTCGCAGAGTGGAAGGATTCAATATTATTTCAATCACACAGATATTCTCCCGACAAACCATGCCAGAATATAGGAATTTAGGACTTAGGCTTGGAACAAAACGGGCCAACCAGAAGTTGTGTTAAAAAAAATCCCATGAACACTTTTAGAATGCAGAAGCCATTCCCATGTAAATAGAAGTGGAAAACACCATTTAGGCTCTCGGGTTTAACCTGCTGTCCAGGGCTGGCTATAAGTGAAAGCATCCCCAATAGATGGCAGTGTAATCTCTCATTTAAGCAAAACCAGTAAAGATGCCAGTAAACCACTCTTGTATAATTGGTTCCCCTGTTAAACTGTTTAATGTTTTCCAATGTAAATTGGAATCTTCCTTCCTGTAGTTTCCCATAGCTTCAGTCCATTATTCTGTATCCTGCACACTGGAATGGTAAGACAAGGAGGCTTGGCTTTTAGCTATTTGAAGGATGCTGTATTGTCTCCTCAAGACGTCTCTTCTCTTTTTCATATATTGTTTATTAAACACTTTTAAAATGAAGAAAAAAGCTAATGCAAACTAGTAGAAAAGAGAAAGAAAAAAGAAAAAGAAAAAAGGAAGCTAAAAATTAAAGAAAGGGAAAAAATAAAAAAATAAAAAAAAATAATAAAAAAATATTCAATCTTCTTTTGTAGCAATTATAGTAGAGGTACAAATTTATATCTTTATAGCTGCAACATAACTCTCTTTTTTATATAATCTATCTTGTCTAATCATCAAAACAATAAACCATAAATTCATTTTTTCTCTTTTATGCAAAATATCCACAAGGGATTCTCAGTCATCAATAAACGTACCGGTAGATATGACCCCCTCCTTTTTTTTTCTGATCAAAGAAATCAAGGTAATCATCGCACCAAGTTCCCGTTCACCAACCATTCCTCCATTATGGGTACCACATCTTTGTGCATACAATAATCTTGGTACGATTGTTATGTACAAAAACAAAGTCCCATAACTTCTTTTCCAATTCTTTGTCCACGAATCTCAAAAGGAAAAACCTCTGTTGAGTTAAAACTCAACTGTGTATTAATTTTTTAAATCCTCTGAATCGGCATGTGCATATGAATGTTTAATTTTCTATGTTTTAGAGTATTCTATACACATGATCAAATGTCACTTCTTGTTGTTTTACATTTCCAACATAAAAATGAAGTTCCTTTATACATTCTCAAGTCTTCTGTTCTCAAGGCTAAATATGCATTTCAATCTCTCTCTTCAGAGGACTTAGGGCATGCCCTCATATACTGTTTATGTTGCGTCTTTCCAATGCTTGTGGCAACTTCAGTTTAAACCAGTTTAAGTCATATATACCCACCAGAGATGGTATTCAGCTGGTTTGGACTGGTTTGGGGAAACTGGTAGCAGAAATCATGGGTGGGCCCACTTGCCCACTTGCCCCGGCTCTATTCCATCCTATTTAGGCACGTTTTTGAGGCTGGGCACATGTGCGGAAGGCATGAGCATAAGCAAAGCACATTCACAGAAGGCCAGGCGAGCAGGCGCATGGGGCGAACCAATAGTTACAAAATGTAAAACTCACTGCTGATACCCACCTGGCAACATTTTGGTAAAAGTTTGCACCAAGTTAAAGAATCAAAATGCACGTGCACACATGCTCACACATGTATGTATGAATGCATGTATAACAGCATCTTTCAAATTAAAAATCCCTTTCTTATCAGCCTTTTGCACTCTAATAATTTTGAGACCTTCTCTTCACAAGAGGACTAAAATAGTCAAGGAACTAAGGATTTTCCTTCCTATACGTGGTAGCTAGTTAAAAACCCAGCACAATTTTTTTCATTTAAGACATCATTTCAGAATAGCATCAGTTCTTTCTGTTCAACCATTAGATTGCAGGAGACTGCCAAGGAAAAAAACAAGTTAAATATGTAAATATTGAGAAACAGCCCCCACCCCCCAAAAAGGATTGTTCAATTGAGTGTTTGTATTTTAAAAAGAATTTCATATTTACCAAATCTGAGTTTTGATTTAAATTTAGTATAAGACAGCATTCCAATTCCCTCCCCACATTCATTTATTCAAAATACTGATCAAATAAACTCAAGTGAAAAGCAAAATATTTCTCAGGCTCACACATAGCCAACTGCTTTGTATAGCATGGTAAATTATTTCTTGCCCCTTGTCTCCAGTCTTAAGTGATAAGACAAATAAAAAGCCATTTATCTTTAAAGTGCAGCTCAAAATTTCACCACTCAGAATCACTTGTGGCAAGACCATATAAATCTAAATAAATGAACAAATAAACGTAAATAATAAATAAATTTCAGTTAGAACGCAGCACTAACCATATAGTAGAATGCGTGTATACATACACTATATAAAGTACAAGTTTAACATATGTGGATTCATTGACTGATTGATTAGATGCCATCAAGTCAATTCTGACCCTTAGTGATAATACACATAGACTTTCTCCAGGATATTCTCCAGGATATTCTAATCTGACTTGACTTTTTAGGATTTCTGAAAATGCAAGCATTGCCACTATAATTGAATCCATCCATTTGCTTATCTGTTTTTTCTCTCCTAGCTTTCTCAGTTTAAGGCAGTAAATATACCTAATACTCCTTCCTCCTCCTATTTTCTCTACAACAATCCTTTGAGGTGAGTTGCACTGGCAGTTCAGAGACTAACTGGTCACCAAGCCACTTTTTCATGCCTAAAGCATGACTCTCAATCTCCTGGTTTCTAAGTCAACACCCGGACTGATTCTCTCTCTCTCTCTCCCTCCCTCCCTCCCTCCCTCCCTCTCTCTCTCTCTCTCTCTCTCTCCTTTTTATATTAATTAAAAGCATTAACAGTAAATAAATCAATAGTCAAGAAAGACTAGTACTTGGTAAGGTAGCAATGAAGGCCTTGGAAAATACATGACATAGTTTCTATGGCCCAATGGTTAGAATGCAGTACTGCAGGCTACTTCTGCTGACTGCCAGCTGCCTACGATATGGCAGATTGAATCTCACCAGGCTCAAGGTTCACTTAGCCTTCCATCCTTCTGAGGTAGGTAAAATGAGGATCCAGATTATTTGGGGCAATAGGCTGGCTGTGAAGTGGTATATAAGTCTAAGTACTATTGCTATACTACAGAAATAAGAATTTTGCAGGCAATAGTTTGACATTTTCTGGAATCGAAAGTTGGACTGATAGATAGTATTGGATAGTATTGGATAGTATTGATGCTTTTCTGGTGTTATAGCCATGTCTATAACAGCAAACCTATCTAATCAGCAAAACCCAACTTAGCTGCCAGCTGGAAAGGGAAGGAGGGAGGAAGGAACAAAGAGGAAGGAATCCCACATACCGCTCCTGACCCTTGCCACCCTCCTGTACATTCTATAGAGCCTGGGGCAAAACTGCCTCACCCATTCATTTTTGCCAATCCACACAGCACCACTTGGGCATCTCCAAGCACCCTCCCTGACCCATGGCACTCCAACATGCCTTTCCAGACCTGTGTCACACTTCCAAACATTCTCTGAAACCCATATCCTACCCACATGTCTTCCCTGGCGCATGTAGCACTCTTGGGCATGGCAATATACATAGATCCTTGCTGACTTCTGACATGTAGGGCCTCTCTTGCACATTTCAAGCACCCCCAGATATCCTTCCCAATCCATGACACCCCTCCACATGCTATCCCTGATTAGCTCAGCACCTCTTATATACCCCTGCAACCCCATACATTCTTCTTGACCTGCACCACTCCCCTTGCTTGACCTGTGACATGACCCCCATGCATTCTTCTTGATCTGCATGACCTATCCATCCCACATAACCCTTTTTATACACCCCCATGCATCTCTCTCAATCTATGAAATCTCCTGGGCACTCTCTCAGCCTCTGTTGTCCCATTACATGTCTTCCCCAATCCATGCCAGCCCTGCATGCCTTCCTTGACCTATGCAGAACCTCTTGCACATACCCATGCACCCTCCCTGATCCGACTGCCCCCCCCCACATTCCCACTTGCTTGTTTTCTTTTGCTCCTTCTTTAGATATTAAGAACCTGTTTTGTCTGCAAAGACCTGAAAGCATTCTTGAGTTCAGCAGAATAGAATCTCTTCTTTGACTTCCCAGAAACTAGTTTCCTTTGCTGGACTTGCTCCTTTGTGTGATTCTCTTCCTCTGTTAACTCCTTTTATAATTCCTTCTTTATCTGATATAATAAACTTTCAACTTCTGTTATGTGCCAAAGGATGATAACCTACTACCCTGGTCCTGTTTTTCTTCAGATACTGTTTCAAGCCATGGTGTAGAGGAGCACTGAAATATAAACAAGCAACTGGTTCTGACTCCAAAGCAGTACAGCCTCCACCTCTACGCTGTGAGGATGACCTTTTCTTGGTGCTTTTTAAAAATTCAGAAAACAGGGGGATTATTTCCAAAGCTTATTCTGACCTCTTGCCCTGACTGAGTCAGAGAAGATCTGCCTCTCTCTCTCTGTTAAATAAATAATCAGGATTAAAATCTATTTACACTTCAAGATATTTAATCACGCATTAGGATAGGTATTACCAAAATGTTTCTTGTTTAAAATCTTATTTATTTAGAGAGTATAACTATTGCCCTACATTAATTCAATTTCCCAATAAAAGCCACTGTCAGTTTCATTTCTCTTTTCTCCATTGTTGCAGCTTTCTCAGAAATGTGTGACTTTGCTCTCTTGTCACAGTAAAGATGTTGACTTCAATGAGTTCAATGCACAACACACACACACTGCAAACCTGTCATGGGAAAGTTCATAAATCAGGTTAAATAAAAAAATAAACAAGTTGTGGTTTTACACCACGTAGGAATTTAACCATTATTATTTAGCCTCTCAAAAGGACCCCAAAGAGGCCAGAATCTACTTCCCCACGAACTCCCCAGCTGACGGATCTGTCGGGCCAGTTTCCTCACTGCAGAATATAGAACTTTGATCAGCATCAGATATATTCATTGATTATTTGAGGGACCATTTATGATTTTTCTAATAACCAGGAGCCAATGCTATATGCCAGAATATTAAAGGAAATTTAAAAGGTGACCTGATACAAGGAAGAATTGCTTTGTTTAGGCAAGCCTTACAACCAGGGGTGAAATCTACTTACCTTCACTACTGGTTTGCAAAAGGGAGCATGCGCGCTCCCTTCGCTTGCGTGCAACACCTCTATGCATGCACAGGACCTTCTGTGCATGCGCAGTGTCAAAAACAGGATGTGATGACATCTGGGCAGGTGGGCAAAGCCTCCTGCCACCGGCGCTACCGGTTTGCCCAAGCCGGATAGAACTGGGTGCATTTCACCACTGCTTAAAATCATCCTGAAATTGTGCACAGATTGTGCATGACTGTGAAATAGGTTTTGGGTTTGTGCAACACCACTGCTTAGTGTCATCCAGCACTTTCAGTTAGCTGAATATGAATAAGGTTGCATTCCCCCATGTCCAAGATTAAACAAAGAATTATATCATAAAGCCCCTTGCTAAGGAAAGTCTTTTTTAGTGGCCTCTTGCCTTTGTACTTTACAACTGTAGGTAGACAAATGCAAAAGCTTTTTCCAAATTGCTCTACAGATGGTTTTGACCTTCCTGTTTCCTCTAATTAACTCAGCTTAATTAAAAGCAAATTCTCTGTCCCCTTTTCCTTGACTGTAGAAAGTACCTCAGGCAAAATTCCTTTGAATACAGTTCTCCTTTCTTATCGCTTTCCTTCCACAGCAATCCCAATTAAAAGAATGCTTTAATAATTTTTATTCCTGAGGAAATCTCTTGACATCATCTCATCTTTCGGGAGAGGAGAGTCAGACAGAAGAGAAGTGGGGGCTGAGGCAAATATATATTCCACTCAAGTCTGTATGATCAGGCTCTTTACAATTACAAGGCAAGTGAGTTTTCTTTTCAAAATAGCATTAGCAATATACCATTTCCCAATATTTTACAGTCCTCCCTAAGCAGTTTACACAGTAAGCATATTGCCCTCAACAAACTGGGTTCTCATTTTACTGACTTCAGAAGGATGGAAAGCTGAGTCAACCTTGAACCGGTCAGGATCGAACTGCTGGCAGTTGACAGAATTAGCCTGCAATACTGCATTCTAACCACTGTGCCAGCACACCACAGAAATCCTGCCTATTTGGTTAGGGCTTCCTCATGCTGATCAACAGGAGAGGAAAAAAAAAATCAACAACCCAACAATCTTTATATTTTCATTACCTTATTGACTTTTTGTGGCAAGAAATAAAGGATGGGAGAAATAATTTGTCATTGTTGAATGAATGCAAAACCTTCATTTGAAACACTGGCTGGGAAAGTGCCAGGGTGACTTGGCTGCACTAGAGATGGAGAAAACTCCAAGAGGTGGGAAGTCCCAACAAAAGGAACTGCCAACTCCAAGATTCCAGAATGTTCCCCTCTGTCCCCCAAGGTGTCCAATACAAAACTATTTTTACAGAGCTGTGGAACAGAAGCAAAGCAGATATTTCTTCAATTGAACTTCCTAAGCTCCATGAAGTCCACATGGTGTAGTGAGGAAAGAGAGACATTTGTGCTAATTTCAGACCAGCGTAGTGCTTGTATACGAAAGGGATATCAGGAACCAAGCAGAAGAATGAAACCATGCCCTCTGTAATGAATGAGTTTAGTTAGTGTGATATGTCTACACTACAATATATAACAGGGGTGAAATGGTTCGCACCGGTTTGGGAGAACCGGTAGTAATAACAGCTACCAATTCAGACAAACAAGAAGTAAAAAAAATGCTACTGGTTCGTCCGAACTGGTATTTCCAATGATCAGCTGTGCTATGCAATTTAAATCATGTGGCACAGCTGTTCCCCCCTCGCTGTTCTATTTACCTGCTTAAGACTCCTTTTTCTATGTGAAGTGTGCGTTTGATGTGGACTGTGTATGCATGCATGCGCAGCATGCATTTGGTGTGCACTATGCATGCACACAATGCAACGTGCATTTGGTACACACCATGCATGCGTAGTGTACCGCAGATGATTTCACCACTGGCATATAACCCTGAAAGAAACTACCACTGATTACTATTTACAGCCCGGAAAGAAACTACCATTGATCTCAATGAAGTGTATTCTTCATAGACATGGATAGAATTTCACTATTGGTGCAGGCATTTTTCCAGTTTGCTGTCATCACTTGATGAAACCACATGGAGATTTGCAAGTAGCAGGCATTTCATTCAGGTACTAACCAGATCCTGGTTTGTTTAGGTTATGACAATTCACATGCTTTGAAAATTCTCTCTGTATAATTTGTCTTGTTCTTGAAGATGGACAGGGGAGCAAAAAAGAAGGCAAAATTCTGAGATAACTTGCAAGGAAGGGAAACCATTTGAGCAGGTTGAGGAAATAAATAAAAATTTAAAAGCTTCCTTCTCATGTTTCTATGGGTCTTTGATAGGAAAACATATCTTTGGGAGTAGAAAATAATATCTTGACATAGCAGCCCCAGCTTGATAAGGACAAGAAAGTGAACAAAATACTGGAAAGGGATCACAGGCATGCATAAACAGAAGATTTCCATATAGATTGAAGTTGTGCTCCTTGGGGTCTGCAAAGATCTCAGATCAACCCTAGAACACATGTGCAATCTAGATGTTGGAAATAGAAACATTCATTCCCCAAAGAAATAAAAGAAATAAATGTCAAAAGAAAACTACAAAAATGGCTTTCCTGACACTGAGGTGCACTTTTCCTACCTTAAAATGTAGTCTTGACCATTGTTTTAAATATAGCTGCCTCTTTCTCCTACAGAATTCAGCAAGCCAGAATTGTTCAACTTCCAAAGCTCCTCCAACAATAACTTACAAAGGCACATTATTTGGTGTTTTTTTCCCCATTTGAGAATAACCGAGGCATTTTCAGTTATAAACAAAAATGACTTTCACTCCAGTTTACGCTTGACCAAAGACAGCATCAATGGTGGAATTCAAATTATTTTACTACCGGTTCTGTGGGCGTGGCTTAGTGGACATGGTGTGGCTTGGTGGGCGTGGCTTGGTGGGCACAGCAGGGGAAGGATACTGCAAAATCTCCATTCCCACCCTACTCTGGGGCCAGCCAGAGGTGGTATTTGCCAGTTCTCCAAACTACACAAGATTTCCGCTGCCGGTTCTCCAGAACCTGTCAGAACCTGCTGAATAGCACCTCTGGACAGCATACAAAGAAATGCCACTGAAATGCAAAGAGGAATAGAATTATAATTACTATGAATCCCAACTTGTGCTACATAAGAATAAAAGGCAGGGTTTTCTGCTTCCCTGGTTCCCCATCTCTATTCCGTATAAGCGCTTTTGGACAGTGCTTTTCTGGAGTTTAAAAAAATTGACCATTCTAGCAAATTGTTGTAGGGAATTCAAGGAGATTTGTTTGCTAGGACTCAAGAGGAAAGGTTTTTCTGCTGTGATTCTCTGGAACATCATCAGCAGAAGTGAGATGGGCCCAAACCTATTGGCCTTCTGGAACATTCTTAAAACTTGGTTCTGCCATTGAGCCTGGACTTCCCATGAAGGTGTGGAGTCCAATAATATCTGTATTTAATGTTTGTAATTTAGAATGCACTTTCCCGCCTTTTTAAAAAAAGCTATTATAGTTTTAACTGTTTTAATTGTACTTTAATAGTTTTGTTTTGACTATGTTAATTTTTTGGTTTTGTGTTTTGGTTTGCACTGTCCAGAGTCACAAGTGTTAAGATGGGCAAATGTAGAATAGAATAGAATAGAATAGAATAGAATAGAATAGAATAGAATAGAATAGAATAGAATAGAATAGAATAGAATAGAATTCTTTATTGGCCAAGTGTGATTGGACACACAAGGAATTTATCTTGGTGCATACGCTCTCAGTGTAGAAAAAAAAGATACATTCATCAAGAATCATAAGGTACAACACTTAATGATAGTCGTAGGGAACAAATAAGCAATCAAATCATATTAAGAAACAATATAAATCTTAAAGATACCAGCAACAAGATTATAGTCGTACAGTCATATGTGATAGGAACGATGAGAAGATTAATAGTAATACAGACTTAGTAACTAGTTTGACAGTGTTGAAGGAATTATTTGTTTAGCAGAGTGATGGTGTTTGGGAACAAAACTGTTCTTGTGTCTAGTTGTTCTAGTATGCAATGCTCTATAGCGTTGTTTTGAGAGTAGGAGTTGAAACAGTATATGTCCAGGATGCGAGGGATCTGTAAATATTTTCACAACCCTCCTTTTGTAATAAATAAACAAACAAATGCTAGAACAAGATATGACTTAATCATGCTTTACCATGGTCTATTGAACAAGACACTTAGAAAACGAAACTATAAACCAAGATTTGCAAACTAAAATGAGCAGATTTACATATCAAGTTAAGCCAAAACTAAATAAGTTTTATTATGGTTCAGTGTGATTTGTGTGGACATATGTATTACATTATTCCATGTGAATAATACATAGGAGTATATAGCTTTCTGGATGAAGCTTTCTTTCACTTGAAAAGGGATCCACCAATAGCTGTGAAAGAAATAGGCATAGAAAAACAAACTTGAATAATGTCTTCACAGGTAGATTATTTAGAAAACAAGACTACTAAACAATGCTGTTTGGATGTAAATACCAGAGTTTCCTATGTGTTTTTATTCATTGCATTGTCATGATCTTTTAGAAGGAAAACAAGAAAATTACCCGATATCATTTGCATAGGAAAGAGCTGACAAATCTGGAATCTAAACAGCAAGTCACTACCAAACAGAAACAGTAAATCACTGTGTGTGTGTGTAGTTTTTTTTTTTTTTTGTTGGTGTTAATTATACTAATTAAAATTAGATTTTTCCAACATTAAGATTTCTTGCAGCTGTGTAATGTTAGCTGCTATGGTTAACGTGTGTGGAAATTCTCCAAGAGAAGGCACTAAGAATTGCTCATCATCTGAACACCAACACAATCTTGTCACATTGGAAAGGCTGCAGACAGCATAACTAATAAACTTATTGTGCTCTTTTGAAAGACTAATAACATGCTTGAAGAGAGCATATTAACCCTGTTGTAAAGTATTGATTACACTCTATAGTAAAGAAAATGAAACAACAAAGGCTTGGCATTGATACGCTTACCCTATTTTGGTGTTCGTTGTTTTATTTCCTTTCATTGGCATTTAATATTTAAAAACAATAATAAATGTATCATTTGTGGCCATACATGTGCACCCACACTTTCAGTCACACTCTCTTTTTTATTATTGTTTTAACTTGCCTATGCACTTGTTCAGCCCCATTCAGAATGAATGAATTCTATTAATATTTGTTTGGCTAAATGCAGTAGCCAATCACCTCTCGCATCAAAACATGGAAATAAAGCTTTGCCGTTCATTGAATAATTGTTTATGTTAGCACAATACCAAAGACTTAAGAAGAATAAAAATTAATACTGGAAATGTTACCATTTGTATTACACAATCAAATACAGATAGACCTTATTTAATGATCACAATTGGGACCAGCAACATAATCACTAAGTAATGTGGGTCTTAAGTGAAATATCACACAGTTGTGTAGAACTTACGTAAGTTCTTCTCTGATCATTAAACGAATCTCCCATAGTTGCTAAGCCTGATATCATATGGTTTGCCTTGCAGGCTTCTCCATTGATGAAGTGCTTGTTGAAAGCTGGCTGAGGAGCTTGCAGATGGCAATGATATGACTGCAGGATGCTGCAATCATCATAAAGGCATGCCGGTTGCAAAATGCCTGTGAAGATGAGGCAACCATCATAGGTTCAAGAGTCTTAAACTTACTTGTTCAACACCATCATAATTTAAAGCAGTTAGTCCCTTTGAACAATTTGAACAAAGCAGTTAAAAGATGAATAGCGGTAGATATTTCATATTGACTCGTCAATACCAAACTTACAATAACACAATTAAAAATCAACATAGAGCATAAAGTCCAGCGAGAACATTAATTAGATATATAGAGAGGCTTTTTAAAAACTCAGCTGGGATCGTCATAGCATTTAAAAGAAAAAAACCCTTTTTTCCTTTTAAATGCTCTGACGATCCCAGCTGAGTTCCCTGATGGCAGAGGCTTTTTTAAAACTCAGCTGGGATCGTCAGAGCATTAAAAGAAAAAAAGGGTTTTTTTCTTTTAAATGCCTTTGATGAGCCATGCGATTATCAGAGGATTTTTTTTACTTTAAAAGCTGTAGTTGTAGAAAAAAATGCTTTTAAAAGTAAAAAAAAAAAGCCTCTGATGATTGTGCGGCTCAGCTGGACTTGGGGTGGGAGGGGGCGATGATTTTTGCTACCGGTTCTCCGAACCACCCGCCTCCATCCCTACCGGATCAGGTGATCTGGTCTGAACCGCCGAGCATTTCACCCCTGATTTACACATTTATAACACTTCATTCAATTGTTTTGTCTTTCACTCATCCTTGCTAAATTTCCTTCTATGATATTCCAGATATGTTGTAAAATTACTGTTGCATTCTCCATAGGAGCACATTAATTCTATAAGAGGATAACAACATGTAAAACCAAACTGAGCTAAAGTATATTATATTATATTTTACAGGAGAATGCACTAGCATAAATATTTGCATACTGGTGCATAGTATGAAAGATTATATTGATAGGACCAAGTAAAATAGCAGAACAGCATAGTACATGATTTGCTATGAAATGATTAATAGTAACTTAGAAACTTTATTTTTTACATTTTCAGAGGCTTCAATATTTGGCCACTAAATTCTCATTGAACCTTAAGAGGGTAAGTGTTGGAAAGGATATTAGTGATCATACACTCAAACCCTCTGCCCCATTCAGTAATCTCTGCACAGAAATCCTGAACATCAGTTCCTGAAAACATGATAAAAACAATATTGTTGATATTGCAGTTTTAAAATCCAAGTATGGTAAACATAAATACACATTTAGATGATTTGTGAAAGTTAAATTACAAACCTTCTTTTACTACATATGTCTTTTACTACATATAAACCAATAAAGCACCAAAATAATGCTCCTTTTATTCCTTTACTATTATTTGCCATCCTTCTTGTGAAATGATTGGATGCTGGTAAAGCCACTTGCCTTTTCTCTTCAAAACTACTTGCATGTCAGGAATCCTGTAATTGGATTTTCATCTATTCCAGTGAGTTGCTGAAGAACATTTGGCATCTCATCTGCAAAAACAGCAAATGGAAAAGGGCTTCCCTATCAAGGGAATTTGCAATTTTTGTTGGAGATTTAATAGATACCATGGATTTCCTGATGCGCTCTAGATTGCATGCCTTCTCCAAGCTATTATTTGTCCCTCTCTTTTAAAGGAAAGGAAAACAATTACAGAGCGGCTTTTCATTGAGAGTATCATCCCAACTTAACCTGTAAGATGAAGGAATGTATCACTTGACAAAGTAAATGTAAAAATGACACATTTGCACCTTGGAGAATTGGCAGTTAAAACAAAAATCTGGATTCACACTCTTTTGGCAAGCTGATAAGAAGTTTTCCAAGTATCAAAAGTGTTCAGTATGCTAATATCAATTTTATTAAGTCATAAAATATAGTGATTGCTCCATGTTACTATCCCCCAAGGGGTGATGGTCTTATGAATGAAACAATTGCATGCAACTGAAATACAAAATCTGTTTTACTGAAGCTTAACTGAAGGCATAACCTCAAACCAGAAACATTGATCCAGCCCAATTTTTTTTTACTGTAGATTACTCAACCCAACAGAACATCACCTGTACTGCACTTAACAGCTGAAGAGGCTGGAGCCTTAAGAAAGTATTTTTCTGTAGTCTCACGAAAGGATACTTCTTTAATTTACATGAGGACTCTTGTATCTACAAATGGGACCTAATTTAGTTGATTACTTTTTGAATGCTCAGGGTGATAGAAAATTAGGTTATCCAATCGGCAGGGCAAATGATACTTCTAGATTGCTCCAGATTTCACCCTTCACTTATTACCTGGTCCATAGTGTAGAATTTTCAAATTGTTCGGCTCCTTCCCTGGACCGAGCAGCACCTTAGTCACACTTTTCTTCTGGGATCCGAAAAGACAGCTCTGCCTTCCAGGGATGGCAGAACAAGTCAAAATAAATGCAGTGATACAAATGAAAATTCACTTGTTTTTCTGTGTGTGAAACATAGAAAAAGCAGGTGAAAGTTTGACTGCATCTTTGCAGCCAAATGTCTTGCCTATTTTTACTACACCCTGCAGATTACCCTGAGAGTTTTATAAATCTCCCTAAAAGAGAAAATTGTTCTGCCCAAAAAGAAAGAAGAACATTTAGATATAACTAGCCTATGTGAAGCTGGGTTGCTTTACAAAATCCCTTTAGCTCCAATTACTGAAACAATCTGAAAAGCAAGATATCCCACCACTGTTTCTTCATTTGAGGGCCACCATTTTATTGCTGCCTGACGCAGTGTTTTGTCAGCTTGCCATCAAAACTATCTTCTGAAGATATGTAGTTTATTGTGTGGCCACACTGATGAGGCTTCTATCAAAGAGAAGCCCTAATATGAATAGGAACTCATTTTAATAGGGTTATTATATAAAAATAATAATAAAAATGCAATATAAACTAAGGAAAATTGAGATTAGATGCACTTTTGCCTGCTTAGCCTGCTGCCCAGGTTCTAATTGTTGAAAGGGAGAGTCTTAAGGCACCTGATCTCCCTTCATATCATGCTTTATTTTAATCTGGTGTTTGAATGGACAAACTTCAAACAAACGGAAATTTCCTCTATAAGTATGGACGTGTGACCAAAGGCAGATTAAGGCTCACTGATGCCCTAAGCACTGACAAATCTGGGTGCCCACCTCCTTTCAATGAAGAACAAATCTTCATTGGATCCCCCCCCCTTAACTTTGTGGTGCCTCCTTTGGGCCTTGTGCCCTAAGCACGTTCAGTACTTAGTCTGCTTAATGGTTAATACACCACTGCGTATGACTGTCTTCAATTTTTGTTCCATCCTTTATGAGAAAGAAGAATTAGAAGCACGAAAGGCCTATTTTTCTCTGACATCATGACTGATTTTACTCCACTTGTTTAAATGGGAAACAACAAAGCAGCATGTTGAGTGAACCTGCAAATCCAGTTACTGTTAGAGTAGACAAGGAATAGTTTTAACCTAACACAAATACTAGGGCATTTGTGAGTCAGAGGCAACAGTTCACAATCTTTCCAACTCGGTGGACTGGCAGAAGTAGCAGTAGCAGGGGTGAGCGTGAATGATTTTGCGTGTGCATGCCCCTTTCACAAATGCAGCTTCACGCACGCATGGCCACCATTTCTGCATCCCAATTCTTAATGGGCTGTGGCCTGGCACCAGGCTGTGCACCAGGAGTTGGGGACCCCCCGAGTCAGAGTATCCTTTTGACCAGCCATTCAATCCAGCATTATCTCATTAGCTTTCCAAGAAAAAGTGATGGAGCTTTAGAACAGCTAAAAATAGGAGGAGTTTCATTACAAAACAGCATTGTGAATCTTTCAAATCCTGATTGCTTGTAACCCTAAAATCATCTCTTGCTCCCTGACTGGTCAAATAGTAAGGATCTATTGATGTGACAGATTTTGTGTCTTGGCTTGATCATTTGCTCCTGATTCTGAATTTTAAATTCACATCTGAGTAGAATCTCTCTGAAGTGGACAAGAAGTAGTACAGCACTGTGCAGGGAAGGAACAATCCATAAAAGATTAAGCTCTGCCTTCTCTCTAGCAAAAGATTTGGCTGGATTTCATTCCCTTTCATGAATTGAAAGCATCCCTTTTCTTTATGGAAGAATAAGTCACCAACCCACACAGCTATATCTATATTCTGTCCACACACATATCCATATAGACTTCAAAGACTCGAAATACATTTATTTAACATAAAGACATTTTTTTATCTTTTTGGCAGCATGTATTTACTTTTTGCAATGTTTATATACTGACTCCACAAGGACTTTAAATCGTTTTCAAAATTGAACATAAACCATTAAAACAAGTTCACCCTGTATGTAAATATTTATGCATGAAGATATAGATATACATAGATACGCATGTATCTATAAGGATATTTATATCCAGTAATATTTATATCAAATGCTTTGTAATGGAAAGATTCTTAATAGCCTTAAAGTTGGACTCTCTGTCCCTTCCTCCCCATCTATATCCAATTTGTTTGGAGTTTTTTAAGCCATAACACTTTAATGTGTTGGCAATCTAATCTTCCTCTCAAATTTTCAGGTCCTTTATAGGCCGATGAGATATTTTTACAAAATGGAAAGTGACACATGCTACAGCCACTGCTGTCAACACTGAAATCTAAAGCAATTTCAGCAACTCTTATTAGGCCCAGACTATGCTTTGTAAGGGATACATGGCACTTTTTTCCATGGGCTGCTTCCAAGTCTTCACAGAATCTTTAATTAAAGAAGATGTAGAATGTGACAGCATTGTCCTTGGATTTTCTCCATACTGCTCCACGTCCTTGGAAGCTGTTCCCAGGGGAAGGAAAATATGAATATGATGACATCTCATCATTAATTTAATGTTACTAGGGAGATGTGGAAAGGAGATGCAGAACATGACAGTTATGAGTTCCTGATAACATATCCTTTCGACAGATTGAATCCCATCATTTCTTAGCTGGATTTACCCACCACAGTGGTCTTCCTTGTTAATGTTCATTTCTTTTCACCATTGTATAATTGTTTTTACAGAAAACTGTTATTTTAAAACAAAGTAAAAATATTGTGCAAGTGATCTAATCTATGGACAGTAGAATGGTAGAATCTTGTTTCTTGTATCTGAAACACGAAAACAAATAAATAATTCCTAAGTATTTCTTAAGGCTAGTTTTATGTTTACCTCAAATTTTCTCAGGAGGATGACAAACTGTGAGACTGAGTAGGCAGGAAAAATGGTCACCACCTTCCCATTTTGAACTCTTGTGGATTCTTGGGATACAGAAACAGGAGCTCAATCTAATCTTAAAAGAAGTAATGAGTCCAGAATTTAAATCTGAATTTTTAGTTAATGTACCATTTAGCTGTCAAAAATAAGAGGAAAGGAGAACAGTAATTGAGAAAGTAGTTTTGTAACACTGGAAGAAATCTTCAACGGCTATCTGTTTCATTATGTTATCAAATTCACTCAGTTACATGAAGTCCAAGACACTATAAAGTGTTATTCTCTGACTTCCGAGATTTTTTTTTTTTAAAAAATGGATCCTTTAATCTGGGATTAAAGCATAGGAGCTATTCAGAATGCCTGAATGCTTCATTAATTTTCTCAGAAGGCTTAATATATGCTAAGATAGGTATTAAATAAAGATAATTGCCTTTTGGCAGCTACAATTTTGACTCAGTGATTTGAAATACTAAGGTATGTCATAGTGGCATACAGTAGGTAAAGTGCAGAAGAAATAGTAAGATTTCTTGGAAGAGTGAACTCTGTGGCATTGTCTTTTCACTACATCACGACCCACTGGCCACAGGAGTCAGTAGGGATCTGGAGATTTAAGGATTTATTCTATGCCTTTATCAGTTTTCCTATCTCCTGTTTCCCTAAGAGATTGTAATATCAAGCCATTTCCTCTGAATTTCTTCATAGGCACATATGAGCAGAGTACTTTCTCTCTTTCTTCCTGGTGCTAGGAAGTCCTAAACTCTGCCTATCGCTGTGCCACTGATAATTCTGTGCCACTGATAATTCTCAGTTAAATTTTCTCTTTCAATCATGTTCTGGTACACACCAAACTCTTCAACTCCAACATTATAGATAAGGATGGTTATTTTCAAACATTGCCACCTTATAATTCCAGATCCCATAAAATATTCTTCAAGGGGTAGAGGAAGAGGTGTGAAATTGGGTGCCCTCTCTCAGCATTCACAAAAGACTTTTTGACTTAGAAAACAGAAAGGAAAAGAGTTGGCTAGGTATGAAAAACTACAGAACCGTAGGATGCATTGTTTTGTCGATTGCTGGGCAGTGGTGGGATTCAAATTTTTTTTACACCAGTTCTGTGGGCATGGCTTGGTGGGTGTGGCATGACTGGGTGGGCATGAAAGGGGAAGGATACTGTAAAATCCCCATTCCCTCCCCACTCCAGGGGAAGGTTTTTGCAAAATCTCCATTTCTTCCTGATCAGCTGGGACTTGGGAGGCAGAGAATAGATGGAGGTGGGGCCAGTCAGAGGTGGTATTTACCGGTTCTCCAAACTACTCATAATTTCCGCTACCGGTTCTCCAGAACTGGTCAGAACCTGCTGAATACCACCTCTGTTGCTGAGTATCTCCTCCTCCAATTGATTCCTCAGAGCTGGAGACTTCATTGTTGGATCTCTCTGTATTGACTTGTGGAATCATTCTATCAAGTCTTAATCTTAATGATCAACATTTGTTAAGAATCCTTCTGTAACTCTGCATCAGAGGTGGGTTTCAGCAGGTTCTGACCAGTTCTGGAGAACCGGTAGCAGAAATTTTGAGTAGTTTGGAGAACCAGTAGTAAAAATTCTGACTGGCCCTGTTCCCATCTATTCTTTGCCTCCCAAGTCCCAGTTGATTGGGAGGAAATGGGGATTTTGCAGTAACCTTTCCTGGAGTGAGGTGGGCATGGAGGTTTTACAGTATCCTTCCCCTGCAATGCCCACCAAGCCATGCCCGCCAAGCCATACCCACAAACCGGTAGTAAAAAAAAATTGAAACCCAACACTGCTCTGCATCATTGTGACCATGTATAATGTATCTGTCTATGGTATCCACATTTGTGTTCTTTCTAAAATACGTATACCCCCCAAAAATGACACAGCAATTAATATATTTCTACCCAAATATTTAGAAATCAGTAGTTATTAGTATTTTGTTTGAAATACTTCCCAGTCGCTGGGGAACTAACCTTTAAATATTCCAGATGAAGCTGGACCATGCTAACAAGGTAGTTAGCAAAGCCTGTCTTTTTACAGTCCATTCCATATCTGCTATATGAATAAACAGAGAGCTTCTATCTCACCAAGATGTCAATCTGTCACTTTTCCCTTACACACAGAATAAACTGAGCCTGCTTTATAAAAAGGCTCCACTGTGAATTGAGAAGACTTGTTAATTTCAATGTATATAAAAGCATGAAGAAGCAATGTCAAATTACCATATCCATATTTAGAATTCTATTTCAATACAGCAACTATGCATAAAGATCATTAAAGCTGATTTGGATAATAAAGAAAAGTATAGGGAGTTTGTTATAGAAAAAGAGAATATAGAACATATTTATTTCTATGCACGGTTATTATATCCTGCCTAGAAAAAGTTCTATAGTATTTTTACTATACATTCCATATGTTCCCAAAAGAAAGAGCCAAGGATGCAAGTCAGGACAAGGCAATGTACATGATAAAACATGTACCATGACATCATAGCACAAAAAGCACAACTTATGTACTCATGTCAAAAATCAGAAGGCAAGTACCCAAGGGCAGGATTTGTATCCTCGCATCAACAAACATGTGACATCATTTTGTTCAAATACATCAGCAAATACATGTATAAGTAAAGATGCATTACATTGAGTTTGATTGTTCCTATGTCCCAGTTTTCCTGGGACCACTTTGGAAATGGCTTGTCATTGTTTTCTTCCAATATACTTTTTTTTTCAACTCCTTGGTCTAGCCAACAGCTGTAGAATTCCCAAATGCTGACACTGAATGATACAATTTACTACCGACCTCGGGAGAAGGGCGGAATAAAAATTTAAATAAATAAATAAATAAATACTAAGCAAGCTAGCCCTGTGCTATGGGCTAGCTGTGAAAAGCATTAAATTACTGTGGATTTAAACAGGCAGTTTTATCCAAAACCTAGCGTTTCCTGAAGCTATTATGTGGAGGGGACCAAGAAGAATTATGTTGTCAGTCACGAGGACTCAAAGATATTTTAGATAGATAGATGATAAACAGAAGATAGATGTACAAATGTTAGAATCCATAATGCTATACGCTAATAAACAGAGTGGCTATTTTGCCCCTTTATTAATGTGCTCTGTATATAGAAATGATTGAAAACAATTTAGTTTCAGTTGTTCACTCTAATAGAACAACACATTCTATTTTGAGGTTAGAATCAATTCATTTTAACTCATAAAGTGGTTTGTTTTGTTTGGCTTAGCATATTGTGTGAATTTAGTCAATGTAGTTTGTAACTCTGATTTATGGTTTAGCTTCATGCATAAAGCAGTCAGCTGTAGTTCAGTCAATAAACCACAGTAAACAAAATGTGGTTTATCTTGATGGGTCAACCCACTCACTATCTTGGACTGTACAGTGAGAACAAATAAGTTATTCTGCAGAAGGAAAATAGCTATGCTATTTATTCTGACAAAGTATATGGCAGTTACGATGATGACAGATAAGCCATAGATCTGCCAGCCAGAATACAAGGTTCTATGCAGTTTGATCAATAGGATTATTTTATGTGATTATTGACATGCAATGCAAAGGAAATGCATTTCTAATAACATTGTCTTTCTCTTCTTCTCTCTAATTTCTCAATACTTGTTTTTAGGCAGAAAAAAAAAAACCTGGAGGAACTATCTTTTAAAAAAGCTTCCTTGGAACCCTACTGATATCCACCCAGCAGGACTGCACTTTCTGCAGTGTTTACTCTGTTTCCTTTGCTTTTGTAAAAACAGTTTTATCGCTAAGTCTCCAATATTATTGACCATGACTCTGTTGCTTTCATCCTTACTTTGAAAGGGATTTATCAGATTAGCATTTAAAACATTCAAAGCCTAGTATTATTAGGAAAGAAAATGAAAATTGCAGTAACAGATCATATACAGACAAATTTTATTAAGGCAAGTATAATATGTTATATGCCAAGTGTTAAAAATCCAATCACATATTTTTAAACATGCCAGCAATGTGGTGAGGTGTTGTGGTTGAGTATGAGTCACTTGGCAACCCAAAATAGAAGAAGGTAATAAGTTGACTGGGATAAAAATAGGACTTTTCTGGCAATAAATGTACATGAACTTTCTCATGCACACATGTACACACAGATGTCACTGCAATACTTAATTTTTTAAAATAACAAAGTTTGGAAAAGGCAACAAAACACTGCTTTACTCGTGTGTCCTCATGCCCAGTGTTATCACCCATATGCAAAATCTTATCACAGACTCATTCTAACTATTCTACCTTGAAGAGGGTTGGGTGTTTGGAAAAACAATAATTTTTTTTCTATATTTATAAAGAATATGGGGATAAGGTTTATATTTATAAAATGAAAAAATAAAACTTCAAAAGAGAGTCATTGTGAACACAGAACATGTAAGACCAGGTATCTTTGCTAAGCTCTTTGAACCAACCAGAACAGTTCCCTTCTCTTAAATGCGCCAAAGCCAGCTTTCTAGCTGAAATGAGCTGAGAAGACCACATGGAGTATAGCTTTGCCTAAGAACATGACATTTCAAAATCTAAGGTAAAAGAGACATTTTTTAAAAAAACTAAATGTGTTGCAGAAATAGATAAGCCTCCCACAAGGATATTATCCAGCCAGTTTGGTCCGTTTCAGGAGAACTTGTCAATACTTTCCTAAGTTCACTTTGCTGGAGGCGAAGCATGCTCAAGATCCATTGCACTGCAGGGGCTTGGCCACGCAAGTATTTTGAAGTAACTTGATTTAGAGGAGGGGGTCATAGCACAGCCTGGCATGCTTGCAAACTCTCTGTTATGCCTTCTTCCTCCTCCTCCTCTTTCTCTTCCTGCATTTCTCTGGTGGTGCAGTGGTTAAAGCATAGTATTGCAGGCAAGCTTTGCCTACAGTGTAGAGTTCGACCCTGATAAGGTTCAAGGTTATCTCAGCTTCCGAGGTCAGTAAAATGAGAACCCAGATTGTTGGGGGCAATATGTAAATAATGCTTCTACACAGTGGTGGGTTTCAAAATGTTTTACTACCGGTTCTGTGGGTGTGGCTTGGTAGGTTTGGTATGGCTTGGTGGGCATGGCAGGGCAAGGATACTGTAAAATTTCCATTCCCACCCCACTCTAGGGGAAGGATACTGTAAAATCTCCATTCTCTCCCCACTCCAAGGAAAGGATACTGCAAAATCACCATTTCCTCCCAATCAGCTGGGACTCAGGAGGCAGAGAATAGATGGGGGCGGGGCCAGTCAAAGGTGGTATTTACTGGTTCTCCAAACTATTCAAAATTTCCGCTACTGGTTTTCCAGAACTTGTCAGAACCTGCTGAAAATCACCTCTGCTTCTACATCATAAACAATCCAGAGTGCTGTATGCTCTGTAAAAGGGTGGTATATAAGTCTAAATACTATCGTTATGTCTCCTCCAGCAGCTGTAATTGGGAATGTTAGCACATCTCATGTGATGGACAGTGGTAGCTGTTCCTCCAACAGTTTGGATGCTCAAATTTCCAGCTGCTTTTATTGGATCCTCAGATTGCAGTTGATGTTTGACCTAAATAACCAGTACATGGCTGTAGAAAAATTATAGGCCCACACTGCTGCCATCAGTTCCATTCTGGGACCAGTGTGACCACTGTGTTGCTTCACCATGTTCAGCTTTGTCAGTTTGAAAGATGGAATCCAGAAGGTGAAACAGTTTTTTTCTAATTTAGATAGTTAATGCAAGACAAGGCACAGTCAAAACTGAGCAAGAAAAGATTAATCTTTAAATGTTTTGGATTCCCCAAGGAATATATCTGAAAGGAACGACAACAGAATTTCTAGGTTGGAGATGTAAAAAATGTGAGAGTTTACCCACCTATATGATATGGTCATGTGATCATTAGATCTCTTTTTAGGAAGTACCTTAATGTAGGTAAACACATTTATGGTGAAATCTTTAAATATTAAAGATGCTAGTGTGATGATGATGAATCAGTGGTGGGATTCAGCCAGTTGGCACCTATTCGGGAGAACCGGTGGTTAGAAGAAATCATATTTTGTTTTTTTCCCAGTTTACGGGGCTAATCCTGTAAGGAAGGCAGGAAGGAAACATTCTGCTGTTGTTTCTAGCCTACTCTTTATTGCCCTGCTTACAGAAACTGCCTCTCTGGTTAACCCTTATTAAATTGTCACAGCTAAGGCGTTTCGCCCATAGATATGAGTGATGTTGAATTGGCCATGCCCACACAGTCACATGACCACTGAGCCACATATACCCAGCTGGTCATTAGGGCAGAGAACTGGTTGTTAAATTATTTGAATCCCACCACTGTGATGAACTATATACCAAATCTTTGGAATCTGCTGTTTATTGGGAATTATAGTTGTATCAAACATGTGGGGTGGTTAAAAAGAATCATACTGAGCAACTGGAAATGTGATTATTATTTCAGATGCCAAGGAATGATGATCAGAAATATGTTATCTATTTTGTAAAAAGCAATGCTTTCCACTTATCAAAGGATGCTGCATATGTTATTACATCTGTGATTTTTTTATTGACTATAGTAATATATTTATTATTAAACTAATGATATAAATGTTTTTTTAAATTTTTTTCTTAAATTTGTATTTTTCTTTAGTTTGGGGTTGTCCCCTTTTAATTCATTAGAGCATTTTTTATGTTTAAAGATTGCCTTGTTAACTGGGTAAGCATAAAATGTTTAGACAAATAAATTTTAGAAACCTGGTCAAGAATTACTAATCAAACCTTCTCCACATGGTTTATGAAGCTGACTCAATGTGGAGGATCTTATAGAAAAACAAGTCTCATCAATTTACTGTTTGGTGGATAGTCTTAATTATTCTGAGTAATCTCCTTGCAGTTGATCCTTCCTTCCTTCCTTCCTTCCTTCCTTCCTTCCTTCCTTCCTTCCTTCCTTCCTTCCTTCCTTCCTTCCTTCCTTCCTTCCCCCCCTCCCCTAATGAGCAGCACATAGCAATACAATAGGAAAATATTGCAAATCTTATTAATATTGGTATGACATGGAAGAAAGATTGTGACTATTGTTAGTAGAACCTTACTTCTCTGGGAATTACTATCTGTCTATTTAGCATCTAGCATCTATCCTCATTCCCAAGACTATTGCATCATCCACTTTCAGAATAAACTGGAGAAAGCATTAGGGACTGTGAGATAAGGATAATGCTAGCTATGTAGTCTGCACTCCCAAGGCACTTCACTTTTCTATTACATTCAGTGTGTATTATTCTACAAAAATATTTTTTTTGAAGAAGGACCTTAGAGTCGCATCAATTATTTAACAATACAATAAATTGAGCAATCAGTTTCCCAATACAGATCAAGCACCTATATTGACATTAGAAACATTAGACCTAACAGTTTATTTTCTCAAAATGAAATCTGTTTGGTGTACATTCTGAGGTACAAGTTTGTTGCTATTATGTAAATCAAGCACCACAGGACTCTTGGGTCTCGTAAGTTTTTATTTTAGATTGGTTCCTCTCAACTTGTCTCCAGATTTGTCATTAAAAGCAAACTAGGAGGCAAAGATAGTGATTCTTCTGATTAGACTGCCAAAATACAGCCCATGGCAGAGCTAATTTGTATATTGTTTTATCTGATGGGAAAATAAACACAACTAACAAAAAGTGATATGATCTTTGTGGAGTTTGGAAACCAAAGTGCCTATGGAGTCCTATTCTTACCTTCTCTATTTAACTTTTATAGAAAGCAGCTGGGAGAGGTAATCCACTGGTCCTGGGTGAGGTACATCAGTATGATGATGGTATATAGTTATGGATCATCACCATAGGCTGAGATGGAGATATTCTGGAAATCCAGAACCAGTGAGATAATCTGAATGGGATAAAAGAAGTTCTAACAAATTCTAACAAAATAAAGGTTCTGTTTGTCCATAAAGCAGTGGGCATCTCAGTAACCTCAGTTGTGACTCTGGATAGTTTTATTCTCCCAAAAGGAGATGGTTTATGACTTGGGGATTCTCCTAGGGTTCTAGCTCCTGCTCAAACAATAGATAGAACTTGTGGTCAGGGATGGCTTCATCTATCTAGCTCTATGACTTTGCCAGTAGGAGATATAAAGATAATTATTATGTGTGGGTAATTTACCGTTAGTTAATTTATTATAGCAATAGCACTTACACTTATATATCACTTCATAATGCTTTACAGCCCTCTCTAAGCAGTTTATAGAGTCAGTATACTGCCTCCAACAATCTGGGTCTTCATTTTACCAACCTTGGAAGGATGGAAGGCTGAGTTAACCTTCAGCTAGTGAGGAACAAACACCTGACGGTGGGCAGAGTTTGCTTGCAATGCTGCATTCTAACCACTGTTATATTACTATAATCTGCAAACAACAACAACACTCTGTGAAACTCCCACCATCACCACCCAAGACTTATAGGCACCCACAACCTCCTTGTCTTTGGAAACAAATGAAGATAATGCCTTAGTCCTGTGCTGACTAAATCTAGTTTATATCAACAACATTCACAATATCTCTCTACACCTTTCTTTCCTTGCAAACTATTCATTTCTTCCATGCCCACACTGAAATTTAAACAATGCCTCAGCTTTTAGGCCTTCCTAAACATTCCAACAGCTATTTTGCTATCTGTTTGAATTTAAGATGTATGAAAGATCTTGATATACGTAGGAAAATCCCTGGCATAAAGAAATATACACATAAAGACCTACGAAAATAAATAAATAAATATATATATATATATATATATATATATATATATATATATATATATATACAAAATACGAAAATTTGACTACCAAACCAAATTAACCAACCTACTCCAAGACTCCACATATAAACCCCTAAACACAGACCCCACCACCTACCTGGAAAAAACCACCAGATGCAAAATAAAAGCCTCCCCCATCAGCGAAGAGATCCAGCAAAGAATCATTCCCAGAGAGAAATCATCCAGATGTCCTAAGCTCTATGGTCTCCCCAAGATACACAAAGAAAGAACCCCACTTAGACCCATAGTCAGTTCCATAGGCTCACCTCTATAAAACCTAGCCAAATTTTTCGCCAAACAACTACAGCCCTATGCAGAATCCATCACCTCACACGTAAAAAACTCATTCCAGTTCATAGACATCATAAAGAAACAAAACTTACAGCCCAGTGACCTATCGTGAGCTTCGATGTCATATCCCTCTTCACCCAAGTACCAATCAAAGAAGCCTTGACAGTTATCCAAAACAAATATAACCCCCCCCCCCCCCAAGCACATCCTGGATCTGACCAACCACTGCCTATCCAACACATACTTCATCTATAATGGACAAAAATACAAACAAATAGAAGGAGCACCCGTGGGATCACCCCTCTCACCTGTCATTGCCAACCTTTATATGGAACACTTTGAAACACAAGCTCTAGAAAAATCTGATCACAAACCCAAACTTTGGCTCATATATGTAGATGACCACATGGGAAAGAAAAACTGGACAACTTCCTCACACACCTCAACAGCCTACACCCCAAAATACAGTTCACCATGGAAACAGAAGTGAACAACCAACTTCCCTTCCTGGATGTCTTAGTCTACAGAAAATCTGATGGCTCCCTAGGACACACTATCTACCAGAAGAAAACACACACAAACTGCTATCTGCATGCACTCTCACACCACCACCCAGCCCAGATCAACCCTGTAGCCAAGACACTCATCTACAGAACAAAACGCTTAGCTGACGAACAACACCTAAAAACCAAACTACACACTCTCACTAACGTACTAACATCCAATGGATTCCAAAGAAATAAGATTACTAACCTAATCCAAAAAGAAACCCCCACTAAAATCCAAGACAGAGAACAAGAAAACGGCAAAGCCCTCCACCCATACATAAAAGGCACCACAGACAGAATAAGCAAAATCCTCCACAAACATAACATCAAGACAGCATTCTGCACAAACCGAAAAATATCCACCATCTTAAGGAACCCCAAAGACAAAATTGAGTTAGAAAATCAAGGAGTATATGAAATCCCATGCACCGCTGTCCCACCACATACATCGGACAAACCAACAGAAGAATAAGTGCACGCACAAGAACACAAGAACTCAGTCAGAAAAGAGGAACCAACTTCTTCCCTGGTCCAACACCTTAAAGCCACAGGACATGAAATTGACTTTTAAAAGACCAAAACCATCGCCAAAACTGAACACTTTAACAACAGAATAATCAGAGAAGCCATCGAGATAGAAAAATGCCCACACAGCATGAACAAATGAGATGATACCTCCCGCCTACCAGCCATTTGGAAACCCGCTGTTATTGACAAATGAGTCCCTAACACGACAAATAACACCAGACCCACATTCACAAGAGCCACACAGGATGTCATCACCACACATCCACGCAGAAAGCAGACTCAAACCCACACTAGCAGTTAAAAGGAAGAGACAGCTGCGATCTCACATTGCTCCTGGAAGCACAAAGCCGAGAACACCAGCTTGAAGATGACGAATGAGACTTCGTCGAAACGTCGCCAAGACACTTCCAATTTTATGTGGGAGAAGACCCGAATAACCAAAGACCTACATACAAACACCCACGAAAACCTCAGAATATATATATATATGTATGTATGTATGTATGTATGTATGTATGTATGTATGTATATATATATGTAGGTCCTACATATATATATTATATATATATATATATATATTATATATATATATATATATATATATATATATATATATATATATATATATATATATATATATATATATTCGGGTCTTCTCCCGCGTAAAATTGGAAGTATCTTGGCGATGTTTCGACGAAGTCTCATTCGTCATCTGGTGTTCTCAGCTGCGTGCTTCCAGGAGCAATGTGAGATCGCAGCTGTCTCTTCCTTTTAACTGCTAGTGGGGGCTGTCAGCTGATTGGGTGGGAGCTTGGCTGTGTTCTGATTGGGTGGAGGTGTGTTCTGATTGGTTAGCAGCTTGGCTGTGCTCTGATTGGAGGGGGGGTTGGTTGTGCTCTGTTTGGCTGGGGGTGTGTTCTGTTTGGGTGGGGGCTTGGTTGTGCTCGGCTTAGTCTGAGTTGCGGGGGATTTGATCTGGTGAGCTGCGTTGTTGTTATATATATATATATACCGTATTTTCCGGCGTATAAGACGACTGGGCGTATAAGACGACCCTCCTCAGAGCCATTTAAGGCTCGTCAGAGCCTTATGGGCTGGTCTGCCTGGTTACAGGAGAATGAGACCCGGCATATAAGACGACCCCCGACTTTTGAGAAGATTTTTGTGCGTTAGAAAGTAGTCTTATACGCAGGAAAATACAGTATATTTCTGTCATCTTGGTTATTTTTTTTAAAGTAAAGTAAGTTTTCTTGGCAAAAATTTTCAGAACTGGTTTACCACTGCATGTTTCCTCAGGCTGAGAGAGACTGACTGGCCCACAATCATCCAGCTGACCATCCCTAAAATGGGATTAGAATTCACAGTCTTCTAGCTTCTAGCCTGATGTCTTGACCAGTACTCCAAATTGGCTCTTATTATTAGTTAAAGTAGTATTTATAAAATTACTTTCATATCATCATCAATGTTTGGAGGTCAGCTAACAATCTGAAATTTCATAAAGGGGTTGATGAGCTGAATTGCTTGGGGGCCCTTGGTCTAAACTAATGTTCCAGCAAAATAAAAACATAAATTGATCATTCAGATCAATTGGCACTTAATGCCTTTTAAAATTCATTGGATATTTCCTATCAACATATCTGATCTGATCTGCTTTGTTAAACTGGTTCAGCTTACTGTTGTTCCAAGTTGCTACTTATGATTTCATTATTTCTGTCAGATGGGTAATTATAATTCTAGCAGAAGAAGCTTAGAGCTGTATGTGAACCCAGCCACTGCATTATATAAACCATGTGTTGTGAACTGGAAGGAACAGTAATTTAAAACCTGATTCTGAAGGTTCCCCAGTAAGAGATAATTAAGATAGTCTATCAACACTCAGGCTAGAGCTTCCAGACACACCCCATTTGTCTTGCTAAGGAGCTCATAGTTCTTCTACCAAAATTTTTCTTCGGTTCAGCTCTAGTTAAATTGAAGTCTGACAAACCTCTATTTTGATATGACACAACAGTGCCCCCTAAAGCATCTGGTGAGTTGACTCCCTGTTGCAAGGACTAAATAAATGGAATTCAGCTTTTGTTCCTCAGAAATACCTCAGCTGCACCTTCCCATTTATACAATGGACAATAGGTGAAAGCTAGACTGCACCCCTTCATTCCACCAAAGATCCTTGGGAAGATGGTTTAGTGATCATGTGAATTATGATTGGCTGGTTAAGCCCACAACATCAGAGATAGATTTTCATTGGTTGGATAAAACAACAGTCAACTTCCTCATCCAGAAGAATACGAACCAAAGTCACTTCAGATGAGATGGGCACCTATATAAAATTTATAAATAAATAGATAAATAAACAAATAAAAGAATGAATCTGGCTTTAATTTCTCCTTCAGAAGATTGAACCTAAAATTGAACAAAGTACTGAAGGAGAAGTGTCCTTTTTTAAATCTTCATCTTACTTAATTCTCTTTTCTTTCTCTCTCTTTCACCTTTTAATTGTTATTAAGAATTGTGAAGGTATCATTTTGAAGTTGCATAATCTCATTACTATTTTAATAATTACCTTAACAAAACAAAACGGTTTAAAAAAAGAGAGAAAAGGAAAAAAAAGAAAGAAAAAGGAAAAAAGGAAAAAAAAGAAAAAAAGAAAAGTAAGAGAAGCAAGAAGCACTTGCCTAATAATTTCTGTGTGGATGTCCCAGGTGATCTCATTGCTACCTTTTTCTCCACTGTGCCAAAACATTTATTTAGTGATGTAATAATTAACTAATTTAGCTAGCTAGATTGAGTCATATGGGATAAGTGGAGAAATGGTAGCTTAAGGTTTAGGTACTTCCCAATTGCACAGAGTAGACTGCGTCAGGAGATACAATCTGCCAGTGTGGTAAATATAAAACCAATCTCTAAAACTTGTGCCAATCACGGAGGGAGAGAGAGAAGAGGGGGAGAGGGAGAGTGCTGTACATCTATAGTTATAAACAAAAGTAATACAATCAGTTCAAATCATTTCATTTTGATTAATTTATTCATTTATAAAACTTATTGGCCACCCATCTTACGATAAGGTAACTCTCGGTGGCTTACAGACATATATATATATATATATATGAATAAATCATGTATCAATATCGATAAATTAAAATCAAAGAATAAAACCAAAGACATGTGGGAAGGGTGGGGGAAGAAGGGAGGGAGGTGGAATCTGTTGTTACTTGATCAACCACCTCCACTGCACTGTTCCCCCATTGGAGCCCCAAGGCCAACAGACAGAGCCAGCTCTTTAGCCTTTACAAAAGGGAACAACCTCACATGGGGCGGGGTGGGTGGCGGGCGGGACAAGATATCCAGGTTGTAGAACTTTAAGGTGATATAAGAAGTCTAATTGAAAGAGCTTCTCTTTTTCTCTCTCCTCTTTCATTTATCTTGTTTGACTAAGCACTTTGCCTTTAGCATACATTCAGTGATCATTGAAGAATTGTGGAGTCCTTGGTGACCTTTCAACTTGGTTATTTGCTTGCCAGGGTTTTATTACCACATTAGGTAACTTCATCAGTGAGAGCACCAAAGGCTCCCCAGTTCAACCATGAATTACATAACATATTGTCTTCTATAGGAATCACTGAATAATGTTGAACAGAGACCATTTAGGGTTTCCACTTGGATGTTGTTAAGGAGGCATATCTGCCTTTGTTTATTTCTTCTCAGCACTATCCTCAGTTTTATAAATGCGATAATTGAAAGCCTATTCTCCTTGGGATGACTGTTCTTTGTCTAAACAAGCAGCATGCTCCATCTTTGATATCCTGGATTTAGCTAACAAGTTATCTAGCAGCTGTATTCATCTTCCTAATTGCCTTGTGGTCAAATGATAAAGGCACAGATTAATTATCACATGTTGCACTATTCTAAAGAAGAATAAGGGAGGATTTTTTTTGGAGTGGGGAGAGAAAAGAGATGAATTTCATCTATTTGGGTCTCCCCACATGGGGTCAATTTACCGGATGCTTTGGGGAGCACTGTTGTACCATACTAAAAATTAGAAGGCTGCCACACGTGATTTATGCTTAGTCGAATGATTTATCACAGCCACTATGATTTATAAATGATGGTTAATGGCATAGTTAGGAAGAGAGAACCAAGGGAGTGTCAGAATGCTCTCCCACATGAAATATTGTCAGTACCAAACTAGCACCTCAGAATTCTGTTAGTCCTTTTTTTCGCCTAGCATAATTTAATGTCTGCTGAGAAGATTTTGTGATTTACTCCTGTATTTGCAGTCTGGTACTTCTACTTGTAATATTTTACAGATATGGAAGTGTAAGGTTCCTGCCCACTAAGGTTTTAATGTCAAAAATCATCACTGTTGGAGTTTGCATAGTTAAATGGCAGTGAACCGCATCATTCCACAATGTTTGTCAAAATTTACTTGTTAACACTCATCACATAGAATTTAAAATGTAATACTTAACTGAAACTAACACAGACTTACTTCTTTTTGCACCAGTTATTTGCAAGGGTTATTTCGAAATGGGGAATGAACCTTAAAAAACAGGTATTAGGTTCCTCAAGAAACATTGGGCAATTTTCACTTGCTTAAAAATCAGAGGAGCCCTTTCCCTCCCCACCCTCAAGCATTAGAAACAGTAAGGAAGGTGGAGGAATATCTTAGGTGAAAAGTCAAGCATGGAAAATTACTATTCTCTTGGTCAATGTTGAAGCAAATCTTCAGGTGAATGCAGAATAAGGACTCTTGCACAATTCCGGGCCTATTATATTACAGCCCTGGACCTTTAGATAATAAGGGTAGAAAGAACAAAGTTAACTACAAAGGCTTTGACAGTCTTAGAAATTAAAAAAAAAAAGACAGAGAAATTCTTGTAGGAATCACAGCTCAAAAAAGAAAAAAGAAAAGAAAAATTCATCACTCATCAAACACCCTGGTTAAGTAGTAAATGCCATTTATTTAGAGAGAAAGCTTTTAGAGAACATCTTGAAGCATGATCTCATTGTCCTATTAATAATCTGATTAGCCTCGCTATAGCAACTAATTTAAACAAAAACCAAAAGGCTTTACAGGGAGAGCAAAAGACGGCCCAAATTCCAGCTACCAGAATGAGCAAACTGCGGTCTCTGATAATTTCCCTTTCCATTCTCCGCTCCGTTCTGCTTTTCTTTTACTCTGAAATCCTGGATATCCACAGTCAGATTAAAAAGCTATGCAAACCCCTTGCTCATCTACTGTGGGGATCATTTATTGCTGGACACCTTCCACGTGCTTAATAGTCTCTGACAAATTCATTTCTGTTCCAAAGAACTGGGAAAAGGTTGCTCTGTCAGCATTACATCCCTTCCCCTGCAAGCTGAGGGCAACAATGAAGCAGGCATCAGAGCTGTATAAAATACAGTAAAAATCTATGAAAGGAAAACCTATTGAAAGAGCTGTATCCAACAGCCATGAACTGTCATCATGTACTTTCAATGGATTTGAAATAATAACAGTGAGCTGTGGCAGGGAATGGGCTGATTTAGAGGGACACTAGGCTGTAAAACAATAATAAAAAAAGACATAAGAGAGAGTGAGAGAAAGGTCAAATAATGTGGAATGGGCTCCTGTTATTATTGTTATTTGTTTTTATGATTGAGGGATTATTGATCATAACAGGGCTGCCTGTTATTATGAGGGATTCTAACCATTCCAGGCTGAGTCTTTTCTGTTTTCTTATAGTTTTCCAAAAGCTTTTTCTTCGGTCAAATGCTATGAACTTAAGTCATGTCCTCATCTCTAGATCATGAATCAAAAAGTCGTTCTATTGAGGAAGCCATTTGAACATTTTCCTCCCCCTCCAGATATATAATGCCTACAGTGGCTGACTCTTAAATTATTCAAAGTATCTATCACTTTAATGAGCTATGTAGCCTATCTTTTATTCCTAAACCGAGCCTCCATCTCTGTTAGTTAGAAGGCATTTTGTATCCATTTACCATGTCTGCTCTTCTTATAGCAATTCCCCGGTCTTTATTTTATGGAAGTAAATAGCAACAACTAAATTTTATGGTGTTTATCTTATAAAAGCAAATTCTAAAAATATACATTTTAGGCCTGTTATTCACACCGTGATGAATCTCAGCCAGTCCTGGTTGGCTTTATATATTTTGCTGTATTTTCTAACTGTAACCTATCCAAGTTATATGCCTACAGAAATATTCAAGATTATTCGGCATGATATTTAGTACTTCCTTGCCAATTCTTGCTTATCTAGGTGAATTGTGATAATAATAGCCCCATGGGTCATTCTTCTTCCCACCTGTACATTTGCCTACAGATAGTCCCTCAACTTACAACCATTTGTTTAGCAATTGTACAAAATTGCCATGCCATTGAAAGAAAAATGATTTACAACCAGTCCTCACATTACCATTACCGCATCCCTATGATCACAAATCAAACTTTGGGTGTTGGCAACCAGCATGTATTTACCATGGTTGCAGCATCCTGTGTGTGTGTGTGTGTGTGTGTGTGTGTCATGTGATGGCCATTTGCAATGTTCAAAGCTGGCTTCTGACAAAGCAAAAACACTGCGGGAAAGATGGGTCAGCTTAATAGCCCTGTGATTCATTTAACAACTGCACCAATTTGCTTGGCAAAAAAAGGTCATAAAATCCAAAATGACTCACTTAACAACTGTCTGTCTTCCTTGGCAAATTCTGACCCCATTTTTGGTCATTAGCTGGGGACTACCAGTACTTGTAAGAAGGAAAGCTATCACTCGTAGTCCTTATACTACTTGAATTTAGCAAAATGTCTTTTAAAAAATTAATCTGATATTCCTGTCTGTAACTTGCATTCAGGTTAACTCTGTGGACCAAAAAATGAATGATGCATATAATAATGTTCAGTCAGGAATCCTAAAAAGTATTTGAAGCAGGTATGCTATTTTTCAGCATATAAATCTAGATAAACATTCTGCTATAGTATTTATAGGTTTTCTGACTAGTGGATAATAGTTAATAGTTTTTCTTACTTTCTGGGGTTGGTTTGGGTGTTGGTGTTGTTGTTATTGGTCTTCCAATCCTTTCTTATTCTTCCTTCGACAAACCTTTACTCCCAATTCAACTTTTTTGTTACATTATAACAACACAAATCCATGTGCGTCTCTTTCTCTGTGTGTATATACATACACGTACACACATGTAGACATAGACAACACACACCAGTAGTGGGTTCCACTTACCTTCGCTACCGGTTCAGAACTGTGAGCGTCTGTGATGATGTCCGGTGGGTGGGTGGAGCCAATTACTGGTTCACTTGAATCAGGGCAAACTGGTAGAACCCCACCACTGACACACACACACATATATATGGATCAGCGGTGGATTGTTCCCGGTTCTTTAGAATCAGTAGTAAAAGCGGCGGGAGGCTCCGCCCACCCACTCGGACATCATAATTGATGATCTGCACATGCACAGAAGCATGCATGCATGTGAGCAAAATGAGCGTGCATGCACGCTCCCACTGCGAACCAGTAGTAAAGGTAAGTAGAACCCACCCCTGATATGGATGTGTATCTATATGTATGTGTGTGCATGGGTGGGCTCTAAAAGTTTTTACTACCGGTTCTGTGGGTGTGGTTTATTTTGTGGGCGTGGTTTGATGGTCATGTGACAAACAATTCTTTAGGATTTAGCAGAGGTACTGGTCTACCAGGATTTTAACTGCTTGCAGAGCTGTACTGGTCTACCCATTTATTTTTGGAGCACACTGGTCTACCACCACACTGCCTTTTACCACTGATCAGCTGCAGGGCGGCCCTTTGAAGCAACATGGCAAGAGTTTAAACAGTTTTTTGCTGCTCTGCCACCACCGAGAGCATCAGAAACCGCTTTCAGGCAGCTTGGCCTCTACCACCAATGAGCGGTTTACAAGGAGCAGATCAGTTCTAGCCGATCAATTGGGAGGCTTCTTGGCTTCTCAATTTAAAGCTAAGGTGTCTTGGGTTTTTTTTTCCTCTTCTTTGTTAAGTGAGCCCTGGTTTTTTTCCTTCTAGCCAATCAACTCGGTAGGCAGGAAATAGATTGGGGGTGGGGCTAGGCAGAGGTGGTATTTACTGGTTCTCCAAACTACTCAAAATTTCCACTACTGGTTTGCAAGAACCGGGGAGAACTGGTAGCAACCCACTACTGTGTGTCTATATATATATAATAAGCCTCACCCTACTTGATCCCAGTGTAATCTTCAATGTATATATGCATATGCATTTTTTAACATACACCATCAATATCCATACTGATTCATTAGTTTTCTGTAAATATGAGCTGTTCCATATCAACTTCCACACTAATGAGACAAATCGCATTGATTTTAGAAATAAAGCTATGCCTATCATTCTGGAAGAGGGTTCTGAACAGATATTTGGAGCTCGATACAGGATCATTTCAAGCTTAGAATATTTCAGAGGAGTTAGGACAACGTTAGAACGCTTTCAGTGAGGTTGGCAATGCTATTTCAGCTTGGAAGAACATTTCAAAGTTGTAATAGAGAGCTTCAGGCTTGGAAATGTTTTGAATTTGAAATGTTTTACACATCACTATTAAGGCTATAAAGCAGGGGTGGGCAGCTGTGGTCTCAAGGCCATACCAAATCCCCAAGCCCTGTTTATGCCATTGGATGTTTGCAAACTGCTTAAAATTGTTAGATTGAAGTGGCAAAAAGTTACAGTAGCAACTAACTAAAAAAAAAGTTTTTTATTAAAAGAAAAAAGAAAACACGCCAGTAAAAATATCCCAGCCATTCTTGATGGGGCTACTCTACCTACTTAACTTAAGCCTCTCAAAAACAAATGTAAGCATGACCCCTAATCAACAAACTTTGTCTATTACCTTTTGCTCTATAATCGATCCTTACTTGCATTATTTTGTATTGAAAAAGACCATAAAGTGAGAAATTAACTGAGTTTTTAAGACTTAAACCTCTGAATGACATTTGCATTTTGGAGAATGCTTAATCAGTTTAAACGGAACTGGTGTGGAACTGTAACCAGAACTATTCCTGCTAATTTATAAGCAGCTAAACGGTGCTTTAGAACCTGCTGCTCAATGTGTTAAAAATAAATAATTCACTTTGGCAACACATACAAAGAATATATCTTCTAAACATATGTGTTCAGATATCAAGTAAACCAGGGGTGGGTTCTACTTACCTTTACTACCGGTTCGCAACGGGATTGAGCATGCGCAGATTGCCGATGATGACATCTGGGGCTGTGGGAGGGGCCTCCCGCCGGTTTTACTACTGGTTCTTGCAAACCGGTCTGAACCGGGGGCAACCCACCATTGAAGTAAACCTTTAAGAGACTGTAATGCCTCTAAGGCTTGACAGAGCTGTATATAAGAAGTTCTTGGCTTACGTCCATTTGTTCAGCATCGTTCAAGGTTATGCTGGTATTGCAAAAAAATGAACTTATGATTGGACAACATCCCTGTGGTCACATGATTGTGATCTAGGTGCACAGGTACATGGCTTATGATTATGATATTGCATTAAGGCACATCCTATGATCACCGTTTGTGATTTTCCCCACTGGCTTCCAAAATCAAAGTCAGTGGGGTAGCCAGTAGGGAAAGTTACAAATTGTCCCAGGGATCTCTTATTCTGAAGTACCACTCTCAACTATCCACATTCCATAGCACCAGGGGTGAAATGCTCCTGGTTCGGACCAGATCACCCGATCCGGTAGCAATGGCGGCAGGTGGTTCAGAGAACCGGTAGCAAAAATTCTTGCACCCCCCACCATGCCCAGCTGATCATCAGAGGCTTTTTAAAAAAACTTTTACAACCTCTTCCGATGAAAAAATGCTTTTAAAAGTAAAAAAAAAAGCCTCTGATGATCGCGCGGCTCAGCTAGGATCATCAGAGGCTTTTCAAAGCATTTTCTTCTGCAACTTCTTGGCCGAAGAGGTGATTAAAAAAAATGCTTTGAAAAGTATCTGATGATCCCAGCTGAGTTGCCTGATCGGCAGAGAGGTATTTTTTTAAAAAATACCTCTCTGCCGATTAGGCAACTCAGCTGGGATTGTCAGAGAGGCTTTTTAAAAAAATACCTCTCTGCCGATTAGGCAACTCAGCTGGGATCATCAGAGAGGCTTTTTAAAAAATACCTCTCTGACAATCCCAGCTGAGTTGCCTGATCAGCAGAGGCTTTTCAAAGCATTAGAAAAAATGCTTTGAAAAGTTAAAAAAAAAAGTTGGCCACGCCCACCCAGTCACATTACCCCCCCCACCAAGCCACGCCCACAGAACCGGTAGTAACAAATTTTACATTTCATCCCTGCATAGCATGTACCTATTTGCAGCATCTCCCGCCCTCCTGTGACCTCTGCCAGCCCTCCCACCACCACTTACCCTAGGCTTCTGTTGGAGTTACCACTATGACCTGCCTGCACTCCTAGTGTTTCTGCACAGCACCCCTCCATCACTGCCCAACAGCCTCTACACAACCCCTCCTGGCATCTTTATCTTTTTCTGTTTAATGACCTTTTTTTTTTTTTACTTTTAAAAGCATTTTTTCTACAACCTCTTTGGCCAATGATCTTCGGCCAAACAGGTTGTAGAAAAAAAAAATCCTTTAAAAGCCTCTGGTGATCCCAGCTAAATTGCCTGATTGTCAGAGGCTTTTAAAAGCATTTTTGTCTGCAACCTCTTAAGGTTGTAGAAAAAATGCTTTTAAAAATAAAAAAAAAGAAAATAATAATTGGCCACACCCACCCAGTCACATTAACCCCCCCACCAAGCCACGCCCACAGAACTGATAGTAACAAATTTTACATTTCACCACTGCAATGACTGCATAATCCAAGGACTCCTTGTAGTCTATCACTCTTGCCAAGTATTTCTCTACTCTTTTTAAAACAACACTGATTTTAAAAAAATAACAAATGTAGGAAAAAGTATCGGATACATGTTACAAACCCAACAAAAATATACTATAGAATGAAAGAAAAATAAAACATCATGTTTGGAAAGATTCATCTAGTCCAGCTCCCTTACTAGTACTAGTAAATTATTATAGCATCCCTGAAAGATAGATATTTGTAAAGTCCACCAACTTTTAAGGCAGTCTGTTCTCTCATTGAACAGATCTTACCATTTGTGTTTGCTCATTTTGTTTGTCTGATGTCCACTCTGAATTGGTTTCCTTAAAAGTTAAACCAATTATTTCTTATTTTTTCTTCTGGAACAACTCTGAACAATACTGCACTTTCTATTATATGATAGCTTTTCAGATATTTGAAGACAGCTCTCCTGTGTCCCCATGGTGTTTTCCTTCCAGGATAAACAAACCCAGCCTTTCCGACTGCTCCTTGTATGTTTTTCCTTCCAAATCCTTTGTCATCTTTGATGGTGTCTTCTGGATTCTCTCTAGTTTGTCAATGTCTTTCCTACAAAGCTATGCTTCAAACTAGACTTAAAACAGGGAGGGATTCAATGTGATCTTCAGCTATACTTTTATTGATTTGCCTTTTTTGGCAGTTGTATCACAACACTGATATCTGTTTAGCTTTGTGATCCACCAAAAGATCCATCCAGATCTTTTTCACATGTATTCTTGCATAGCAGTTTCCTTAGATCAGGGCTGTCAAACTCAAGGCCCTGGGACCAGATCCAGCCCACGGGATACTTAGATTAGGCCCACGGGGCCACCCTGGAAACAGCAAAGGACTGGCCTGCAATGCTTCTGCCAGTGAAAATGGAGATTGGGAGGGCCGCATGCATCTGGGTTGCAGGAGGCTGTGGCAGCCAAAAATGGAGCTTAGGAGCCTGTTTTTGCTGGCAGAGCACACAGGCCAACACAGGCATCCCCAACATGAGTGATGTCAAACTGGCCACACCCACCCTGTCCACACCCACACTGGCTCCCCAAGGTCAAACACGACCCTGATGCGGCCCTCAATGAAATCAAGTTTGACAGTCCTGCCTTAGATGTTCTCTATTCAGCCCTTTGATTTTTTTTCTCTCCAAATGTAAGCAACTACATTTATCATTGTTGAAATTGATCTAACTGGTTTCTGCATGTCATTTCAGCTTCTAAGGAGCTTCCTGAATCTTGATACCGTCCTCTAAGATGTTCCCTATTTCCTCTACCTTTGGACCATTTGCAGATTTGATAATTATAATTTCTAATAAGGCATCCAATGGGGTTTTTTTTAGTATTATGCTGAGCAGCACATGATCTGTAACAAAGCCTTGTACTACACCACCCAAGGATTCCTTATATCTTGACCTGGAACCATTAGTATAAACTCATTTGGTAAAATTTGGCATCAGCTTCTTAGGCATCTAACGTTAGTATACTTGATACTAAGGTATCAAATATACTTTATACTGGGGTGAAATGCTACCGGTTCGCACCGGTTTGGGCGAACCAGTAGTAAAAAAAATGCTACCGGTTCATCTGAAATGGTATTTCCAATGATCAGCTGAGCTGCGCGATTTATCCTTTCTAGTAAATCTAAACCGTGTGGCACAGCTGTTTCCTCTCTCCCCGCTCTCCCTCCCCCCCAGTGTTCTACTTTCCTTCTTAAGCTTCCATTTTCAACACTGCACGGTAGTGCCTGCAGTGTGGATGCACACGAAACACATGTTTGGTGCACACTGCGCATATGCACGCAACAAACTAGTGGCAATCCTTGGAGGATTTCACCACTGCTTTATACTTTATATTTATAATGTATCAAATATTGCTACCTTCTCTATTAGTCGCCTGAAAATTCTTTCTTGAATGCTTTGCTAAAGTTAAGACAGCCTATGTTCATTGCATTCCTGTGGTTACCTAAATTTTCTCAGTCTAACGGAAAAGAACAAGTTAGAACACAGAACATAGAATAACAGAGTTGGAAGAGATGATAGTCTTCTAACCCAACCCCTTGCTCAAGCAGGAGACGCTATGCCATTTCAGACAAATAGCTGTCCAATCTCCTCTTAAAAGCCTCCAGTGATGGGGCACCCACAACTTCTGAAGGCAAGCCATTCCAACTTCTGAAGGCAAGCTGGTTGACTGTTTTCACTGTTAGGAAATTTGTCCTTAGTTCTAGGTTGCTTTTCTCCTGGATTAGTTACCACCCATTGTTTCTTGTCTTGCCTTCTGCTCCTTTGGAAAATAGGTTGACCATCATATCTTTGTGATAGCCCTTCAAATACTGGAACCCTGCTATTGTGGACTAACAAACACTGCTACTGTTGACTAAAATTGACTAAAAATATTTATTCTTGATCCTAATGAGCTGGGTCCTAATGAGCAATATCTTCTTTTCAAAATGATTAATTGATTATTTGTTCTAGAGTTCTCCCTGGTATTGACTTCAATCTGAGCAGTGTGTATTGACCAAATCCCCTTTTTGAAGATAGGAATAAATGAGCAACATTTGCCATCTTCAGTCCTCTAGCAATATGACCTCCGCATAATGTGTCAAAGTTCACAGAGAGGGCTCCCTTCAAGATTGCAGGATGTAAATTGTCTAGTCTTGGAAACTTAAAGCCGTGGTGGTGAAGTGGCTAGAATGCAGAATTACAGGCTAACTCTGCATTCCACTGCCAGGAGTTTGATCCTAACCGGCTCAAGGTTGACTTAGCCTTCCATCCTTCTGAAGTCAGTAAAATGAGGATCCAGATTGTTGGGGGCAATGTGTTGACTTAGAGAGGGCTGTAAAGCACTGTGAAGCAGTATATAAGTCTAAGTGCTATTCCTATTAAAAGCATTCATCATAGCTGGATACTCTCTTACCATCTCTTTAACTACCTTGTGTTGCCACTCCCACTCTTTTGTCAGTTGTTCTGCTTAAATCTAATTGAAGACTGAAGCCAAGTAGGGTTGCAAGAGTGCTGATCTCTCATTGCCACTTGTTACTTATCCTACCATCTTCTCTTAGCATGAGCCAGGAGGACACCCATCCCTTTCCTTTTGTTCCTTTGACTACTAACAAACTCCCAAAGCTTCTTTTTGTTGCTTTTAACTTCTCTTGCTGCTAACCTAAGTTTCCTCCCCAGTTTCTCTAGCCTTTCTAGTTTTCTTTTTTTATATAGTTGTTACCTGCTGTTAGACTTCCTTTGTGATTACACCCATATTCCATTTATTATCCACATATCTTTTAACTGTTAGCACAATCAAAAGCTCTGCATCTACAATGGTTTTGTAAATTGCCTCCCCTCCATTTTTCCTTAACTGGGATGATGGGGTTTTACTTCTAGTATCTTATTTTTTAAAAAGGCTCCAGGCTTCTTATGTTACTTTTGTTCTGACAAGAGCAGCCTCCTCCAGTGGTGTCAAAAAAAAAAAAAAAGGCAGAATCAGCATTGCAATGTAAATCCCAACGCTTTTGTACATATGTGGAAATCACATGTACATACAAAGTGTGTGTGTGGGGGGGGGGAGCTTACATTGAGATGACCCTTCTACCATCTTGCCTTTGACAAGGTAAAGTGAAGCTGCTGCCCGAGAATTTTTGTCCATTGGATCCTGCTTAGTAATTCAAATTGGCTCTCCTGAAATCTACAATTTCTTTTTCAGTAGCATTCTAAACTCCAAAGTAATGTGTTCACTTCTTCCCAAAACTCTCTTTATTTTATCTTTGCTAGCAATTCTCTATTGGCTAGAATCGGATCTAAGATAGCCAACCCTGTTGTCTCTTCTTCCATCTACTGGAAAACAACATGGTTAGCAAGACTTCTAAGAGATGTGGGGAGGTGTGCAGTATAAACTGAGGTAGTTGTCCAACATGACACATGTCTGTGTAGTTGAAGTCTCTATAACGAGAGACTTCATAAAGTAATAAGTTTACCTTTTGCTATAATCAATCCTGAGTTTTAAAGAATTTTATCATTAAGGGGAGCATGAAAAAACTGTAAAACAATAGAACTGTACTTAAAATTAAATGCTATCAAAAAAACACCACCTCAAACTTTGAAATGCTGTGAGATTCTCTCTTTAAGTCTAAACACGTGTGTCTATGCGTGTAGAGAAAATTACATCAACAGTTTTTTTAGGACTTTTCAGAAATAATTCTGACCTCTCTTCATTCAGTAACTTAAATAAAGCATTAAGTTTTCAAAAGCCTTATTTAACCATCATCAATTTCAGAATGGCCATTAACCAAAACAATGGTATTTCTTTAATCTATTGGTTCTGCCAAACATTTGAAACTCTTAAGTGCATTCTTTAATCTATTAGGGTTTCGAGAAGCAATTGGCATGCTGTTATGCAACATTAGCTACATTGGCTCAAAGAAAGAGAGGCGTGAATACTGGGTTGTTGTTTTTTTTAATGCAAGCTTCTTGCACTCTGCACCCACTTCTAAAATCAGAGTAATAGTTTTTTATTCATGAATTAACAATCAGACTTGGGCAAAAAATATTTCTAGAAATAAGTGTCAGCATTCTTATGCCACTTTGAAGGTTTCTTTGTTGAAGCTCTTTATCTGACAATTCAAAGAAAGCTGATAGAACAATGAACACATTTCTGACTTCAGAGAGGGTCCAATATAAGACTCAATGTGTGCTAAACATTACAGTTGCAGTCCAGTTAACAAATCTATCTTCATAAGGCAACAAATTTGAACCTAGGCAATTTTGACTTGCTAATTATTACACTACTAGATCAGTACAGTGGCCTGGAGGTGAAGATATTTGCCTCCCCCTTGGAAGGTTGATGTTTCTCTATCAGGGCACAAAGAGAAAATAAGTGCTGTGAGCTCTCCTTGGCATCAGGAAGGGCATCCGGCCAATAAACGCTCAGCTCCATTCAACCAAGCAAGGGATTACGGAGTCATAAAAAGAAAAAAAAATACTACACCATCAGAAAAAGGTTTGCTTCTGTCATGCTGAGATGTTACCATTTCCATTTTCTGCAAATATTTCTAAGCAAATGGACAAGCATATCTTGAAATGAAAATTACTACTTAAGTTTTGGTACTCTGATTTTGGTGCTCTGAGTTTACAATGGAGTTATATCAATATTTAAAATATTTTTAAAGGCAAATCACACATGTCTTACCCCCCATCAAACATGGAGTTCTTTTCATTTCAAAGTCAAACAACAGCTACAGTGGCAAATTGCAGAAAGGGAAGTTATAAAAGAGAATTTCAAGTGAAGGGGTATTAAGAATAAAGAAGGTTACCAGATAAGATAGTTTGCGGGGATGTTAGCAAGAGACTGTCTAAATTATGTCATTGTTCAAATATATCTTGTGAGTTCTCATTTATACATAAGAAGAATATGAGAATTTCCATAAAGGAATCTACATGCATGTACATGGATTTCCAGAGCAAGTATAAGATATGTTAAAGACAACGCACATAAGAATGTTCCAATCTAACATCCAACAATGATAGCACAAGTTGTCGTGTTCCAAACTTCTTGTTTCTCACAATGTCCCACTTTTTAAGGCACTTATATAGCTTTAACAGCAGCTTAAAAAGTAGAAAGTATTCCTTTTGCTGACACTATTCATCATGATCATCTCTGTTGCTAATGTTTATATACAGGCTACCGAATATTGTACAAATACTCTTACTGCAGAACGATAAGTGCATAGAGCAGACATAAAGGTTCGATTGGGATAGTCTGCATCATGTCAGGATGGGGAGCAGGAAGAAAAAAGTGATCAATTTCTTACCAAGTATGTAAATAAAATAAATGGTTTGCTTGCTTGTGATTCTGGCCTGTGAAACCTGTTAACAGTGAACAACTAACATTTCAAACAGTAACATTACTGACTCTCAGTGCTCCCCTTGAACGGAGGAGTGATATGTTGAATGGCTGTGATTCCCATTCCTCTTTTTTTCTTTTCTTTTTTTTTAATAGTACACCTCTATGTATAGCTATTTGGAAGTTACTTCTTCTGATTTCAAGTAGCATAACAAAGCCGTCCTAGCATAGAAACACAGCCTAAGTACTTGGGAAATCTCTGCATCCACATTGACTGTCAGCACGAGTGCATCTTCAGAAGAAGTCAAGCTGAGATTTTTATTCTTGAGGTAGGCAGAATTATCAGAAACCCATCTGAAGGCACAGCTGAATGTGGATTTTAGGGCTTCAAATTCAAAGACAAAAAAAAGTGCATTGAAGCATGTGAAGATGCTCACAATGCACCCTTGGAAACACCTTAATGCTGCTGTGCTTTTTTTTTCTAGGCCTCTCCGAATTGTAATAACAAACAATTGCAGCCATCAGTTGCCGTTACCAGAATGGCAAGTAGTTTCGCTTTATGTATATGTTTACGTGATCCTAAAATATCTACTTAATAGGACTCCAGCCTTATAGTACAGCTCTCACTAGCTAAATTGCCATTTAACCAAATGTGGTGGTTTAGGTAAACCTAATCAAGTTCTGCTTCTGCAGCTCCTACCATTCTCAGTCTGTTGGACCTGGGGTTTACAAGCAAGAATAGTCATTCAAATTCCGTTTCTCACAAAAGGCCAAGATATTCCTTTTAGATTCACAGATCACGCTTAGCTTTAGTTGAAGTTAGTGAAAGGGGAGTGGAAATATGATGGCCATTGGCGGACTCAGGATTTTAGACTTGAAGTATACTGCAAACATTGCCATCAAGAAGTCCAAGCCCCATTAACTGGATTAAGATTTGGTGATTCTGAAAATAGCTCAAGTCAAATCAGAGTCTGGATGGTTCATTTGAAAACATGACTCTAAAGCAGTAGTTCACAACCTTTTTTTTTTGGCCATGTCCCACCTAAGCATCTTGAAAATCCTGATCTCCCCCCTCCTGGCATATAATTCTTACTATTCAAAAAGGGAACTCCTACTCACAGGAGGAAGCCTAAAAGGCCATCAACTTGGTTTAAACAAGGTTCCAATTGCCCCGATTAAAAATCAAATTGCCCCCCTGTGGGGGGTGGCCCCACATTGGAAACCACTGTTCTAAAGCAGAAGTTGTGCCTCTTATGATGGATATCAATAAATGGACGTAATTATTTTTCCCTTGGGTTCTTTCTTTTACATGAGTCAAATAAAATATGAAGTTACGACAGAAACGTGGGAAATGATGTTCAACCTGAGAAAAAAATATGTATGAGGATGGGTTCCTTATTTTGGGTTGTTTTTTGAAAAAAAAAAGCAAAGTGCCAGCAACTTCTTTCTGACATAATTAGAAGATATTTAAAGGCACAGTTCTTCTATGTCTAATTTCAGGAACAGTATATGTGTGATAGAATGGAGCAGGAATACATTGCTGTATGATCTCCCAGGAATATAAACTGTCTGGAAATGATAAACCCTGTTTGTGAAAATTATTGGGGCATGGGTGGGAAATGGACAAAAACAAATAACACAGAATTTCTCATGAAACAAAGGAAGAAGTTGAAGTCAGTTAAGGACTGAAAGAAAAAGAAAGATGGTTGGTGAGCAAAGTTGGATTTAAGGAGATTCAGATTGCTGATGATAACCAAGTTTTGGAATGGAATTGAGATCACTGAAGAGGACTTCTAGCTAAATGAAAATCACCAGAGATGGAAAAGGAGGAGTCAGTCTATCTTGAGGGAGAAGAAGACCAAGGCTCTACTAGCCACAAGACATTGCCAGCTAGATTTTATCTGAAGCCCATGGTTAATACTAAGGGGAATTCACTTATAGCTGCACACATAGCTACATATCAGAATAGACACTATTGTAATAGTAACAGAAGCTGTACTATTGCAAGCAAAGAGATAGTTGAGCTCAGAATGGTACAGAAATTAGGCAATAAATCAATTTACTGCATACCAACTTTCTTTGCTGGCAGGCAAACAAGGGAGAAGGGAATCTGAAGATCAGTTCAGCTTTTGCTGCAAGTCACAAAGTTATCTAGCCGTAAAAGTCAAACTCGGAGAAACCAAAGTTTTTCTATCTTCAAAATGTCACAAATAAAGAAAAAAAATTAAACTGCTTCACAGGATCTTTACATGCTGTGTTTTGTCTGTTTGATCCTGAGAATTTCCACATACCTGCTGATAGGGGTTTTGTGAAAAAGAATCTTTTCAGATTTCATGGGGTAAAAATGATTAATGAAATTACCTAATGTTTGGAAGGTAATGTTATGAAAACTGTAGAAAGGAATCTTGGCAAGAAACACACCCAGTTTCAGATAATTAGATGTAGGGAGTTTGAAGCTAAATTTCTTTAAATCTTTGCTTCTTCTCCATGACTCTAATCTTGTTGTTTGGGATAAAATTAAATATGATGTGTGGAGACAAATTTTTTAGATTTCAGAGAGAGATGCAAGTGGGAACATGTGAGTAGTACTTTGATTCACAGGAAATTATCACCACTTGTACTTTGTTTGGGAAAAATGGTCCCTATAATCATCCATTGAATTGTTGTTGATCTCTTAATTCTTTTTTCCATTTTAGTGTAAATAAATATTTCTTTCCTTGACACTCCATCTACTTAATTGTCCCCAGTTTAATTCAGAAAACTTTTTAGGAATTGGTTATGTGGACTCCCAAAGTCAATATGAAGATGTCCACTTTGAATTAGTGTTTAAATGACTCCAATTTGTGTTTCTACTTCTGAGTCTGGATATCTTTTCTGGGTAGGGACCCACCTTCTTGTTCTTTGTAAAGTGTCATATGTGTCAATTGGAAGAAATAGCTAACACAGATTTTCAATTGCAAGCTTTTTAGTAGGCAATATATTACTTGTCATTAGAGCAATCCAACAAGAAGACAAGGTTCATGCAATCAGTAAAAGAAAATGCTTTTTTTTGTAACATGGAATATAGACTTTGAGAACAGATGTGAGACGAAACAGACAAGCTAAAATGCGGTTGACTAGTTGGTAACAATGTATTTTTCAATCTGCAAATAGTATAATTTAAAAGTCCTTAAGCATCTCTCACAAAATCCCTAGATTCTCCAAATAATTGGGGGGGGGGTTCAGTTACTTGTAGAACTACTCCAACTTTCAATAGAAATGAGCTTTGCAATGATCTAAATGACCTCTACCCACCCAGCGGGTTATTATCCACACCATAATAAATAATAAATTGCAACATATTGTAATATATTTTGCAGAAATAAGTTGAAAACAGTAAATGTTTGTGGCCTAGATAGGTAATTGTATTTTTTAAATGCTCCTTCAACACATTCTTAAAGTGAGGTTTCAGGCAAAGCTCAAAGGGAAACTGTCTTGAATCTTATACTTTAGGTTTCTAATAGTTGTAGTATTTGGATTGGAGATTCAAGAGGGCAGGCATCCATTTATTTATTTATTTTATTTATTTATTTATTATCAGATTTGTATGCCGCCCTTCTCCCATAGGAGGAGTCAGGTCCATAGCTGTCACGGAGGCCATGAACTCCCGCACCAACTCAGATGTCTTGCCGGCCGACAGAAAGTTAAAATCTCCCACAACCATCAGGTTGGGAAGCTCAACCGTTAGTTCAGCTAAAACTGAACTAGTGTTTAGTAGTGTGGGCAGGACTGAAGACATAGCTGGGACACAGGTACGTAATCAACAGTGCCGACTGCACTCCAGGGTCCCATTTTACCAGAAGGGACTCACACCCGTCAATCTGACGGACAGTGACCTCCCTAGGTCTACAACCTTCCCATTTGATAGCTGGCCCCAGATTCTTTAACTAAGAACAACATTTAATGAAAAATGGCATTGTATGCCCTAAGTTCTTTTTGTGAACATCACTACTGAAAAATCCTCCAAGAAGCCTCTTCATGTTACCCCAAGAACAAGAACTAGGTACTTTTTCTTCAATACCTATTCAAACAATAAATATGTCAGGGAATTCAAGTAAAAAAAGAGACTATCTTCATATTTCCTCTAGGAATCTACATGGAGGCCACAGCTAGATTGCTGGCGGTAAATTTAGAATTAAACACAGAAAACAAATGGAATCAGAAGAATCAATGCAGTAGCTTTTACTCTGATTGCTTAAATTGCTGGGTCTTGATTGCAAAGATAGTGTTGTGGTCCAACAGCAGCTTGCGGAGCTGGCAGCAGAGTCAGACAGTGAGGAGGCTGGGGAGGAACATGGGCCAGTCCTGGAGTCTGGGGAAGGCTCAGATGTGGGCTCTATATCGGAGGCAGAGAAAGGGCCATCTGGGAGGTACGTGAGTCAGACCTCCAGAGTCAGACCTCAGCGAGGCAGAGGAACATGGTGAGCCTGTTCTCAGTGCGCGCATGCGCAGAGCTGCCAGAAGGCAAGAACAGTTAAAATAAAAGCGACGACTCGGGAATAGGGCTTGGAGATGTTTGGCCCTTCCCATAAGACTTAAAAGAGGAGCAAAGGCATGTGGACCTATGCAGGAAGTAACGTTGTTAATTCTGTGCACCTTAAAGTCTGAAGCTCTGCTTGATTCTGGACTCCATGTGGCTTTGCCAATTAGGTCCTTGGCAGTATGTCAAGGGAGATAAAAGTGGGTGATTATCATCCTTATCCCGAAGGACTCTTTACAGCTATTGGGATTCATCTGTGAATGAACAGAATTCATAGCTGTTAAAATAAAACAGGTTTTTGGGACTACTCGTGTGTTTTACTGACTCAGGAAGCCTAGATCAGAACATAGGTACAAGTTCAATTGTTCTGAAACTCAGGAACCAGGGGCTTATTTAGAACGGGAATTTTTGAGTTAAACCAACATAATTTGGCATTTCCTTGGCTCTGTCAAATAAGGAATTAGTGTTTCTTAAACCACAGCTGCTTGCATGTTCCAAATATATTGGGGTAACTTTTCAGTCATTCCATTCAAGTAACATCTTCTTGGACCACATTCAAGTTTCTCTACACAGCAAAGACCTTTGTAAAGTGTTATTCATTCCACGACAAAGAAAAGATTTTGTATTACAATCCCCTCCCCCTTCCCTCTTAAAATCTTACACAAATATATAGAATGGTTAATATTTTCTTAAATCACAATAATGATGGTCCAAATGTAAATACTTATTACTTTTTTTAAAAAAAATGCTGTCTTTTTATAGAGAAATCCTTTATATACAGTACATGTTTGTTCAGAAGTTCCACTGACTTCAGTGGAGCAACCTATCTGGTTAAGTATATACAAAATTGCAATTTTAATGTCATGTTCCGATTTTTTTGGAAGCCTCTCATAAAGGAAAATTCAAAAGATGAGCTTTAAGTGTTTTAAAATGATAAAGTATTAACTAAAATTATTTAAATTGCTTTAAATGTTTTGATGACTTGTACTCTAGCTTTCAGACTGTAGTACAGTAAAAGTCAAACTAGAACTGTTACAAACAAGATTTAAAATTAATAAAGTGACAAACTAAATTGGGTTCCTTGCAGTTAAAATAAGTAGGGACTATAGATTGAGTTTATACATATCATCAGTATCATCAATTTGGTTTGTGTCACTCTAACTCATGCATCATGGGTTTGTGAACTCCAACTCTGATTTGTTCATTAATCTTGGTTAAATCATACAGTTATCATAACATGAAAATTGGTTCTCAGACTTGTGCATGAAAAAGCCTATAAAATGAAAGAGTTGTAAAAAGGGAACATATGCTATGTTCTGTGTTTTGTGTTTGTTAAAAAGGAAAAGAAAAAGCCTATAATTATAGTTATTAAGTAATAATATTTTGGAATCAGGTGAATTTCTGAAACAAGAAATGTGGAAGATAAGTCCAGTTGGAGGCCAGAAATAACTGAGCTAAAAACGCCATTGTTTTCATTCTAACCGCATAGGAACAATCTGGTTATTCGGTGTGAATGATCTGTATTTTGATACTTTGGATGTAATCTTGCAAATGCTTTATATGCTATAACTTTAATCACCCTTCCTCAATCTGATACCCTCCAGATGTATTGGTCTGTTTATGTGTGCAATCAGCATGGCTGAAGTACCTAGAAGGCATCAATAATAAACAGCTACCATGTACTATCAATCTCTGGTTTCAATTGCAAGTTAAAATTAACTACATCAGAGCAAACTGTAGTATTGATATGTTTGCCTTTGTTGAACAAGCCAAAAGTAGCTTATTTCATGCATAATGTTAAACTGTGATTGATAGATTCATATCATCTTCAATCAAACCAAATAAACCAATAAACTCGCAGGTGAATTGGGCATCTACCACTAGAACAAGCCTGTCAAACTCCTGGCCCATGGGCCAGATACGTCACATGCTGGCCACACCCACAACCGGTTTAGCGAAGGGGGAAAAAAGTCCTGATACGTCACGTGACACCACCTTCACGATGTGAGTTTGAAACCCTTGGACTAGAAGGATATTTTCAGCCAACAACAGAATGGATTTGCTCCACTTTAGACCTTCTAGAAGACCATAAAAATTGCTTTATCCTTCTTTCTACTTCAAGTGCTAAGGTAGTTCCATAATATCACAGAAGCCAGGAAACTCCACTCCATAAGGCTGGCAGATGCACAGAACCATAGTTTATGACTAAGGATAAATACAACCTGGAAATAAATGGAAACAAAGCAAAATGAGAATAACTTTAAATAGCTTGTATTTTTCTCTTCTCTTTGCCAACGTTCAGTTTGTGTTTGTTTATGTAATCCTGAAGGCACAAAGGAAACTTCATTTTCCTAGCAAATCAACATTATGGTTTCAGCGCAATGAAACATGAATTTTTATCTACGCTAACTGCAAAAAATTGGCTGGGTCTTCCAGGACATGTGGCCGTTTTCTGAATACAACCAACAGTCTGAAAAAGCGCTTAAATGTGGTAATGTGAGCTGTTAACAAATTACTGCAATGAAATGGTTACATCCATATCTGCTAGTTCAGGAGGCCAATGAAATTCAGCAATAAATTATCCTTTCTCTGTACAGAACATTTTCTTGCAGTGCAGAACTAAGGTAAAGGTAAAGGTTCCCCTTGCACATATGTCCTAGTCATTCCCGACTCTAGAGGGCAGTGCTCATCTCTGTTTCAAAGCCGAAGAGCCAGCCCTGTCCAAAGATGTCTCCGTGGTCATGTGGCCAGCATAACTATATGCCAAAGGCGCACAGAACTGCTACCTTCCCACCGAAGGTGGTCCCTAATTTTCTACTTGCATTTTTTACCTGCTTTCGAACTGCTAGGTTGGCAGAAGCTGAGACAAGTAACGGGAGCTCACCCTGTTATGCCGCACTAGGGATTTGAACCGCTGAACTGTCGACCTTTCGATTGACAAGCTCAGCGTCTCAGCCACTGAGCCACCGTGTCCCTAAAAGTAGTAAAGTAATAGGACTGACATATGGAGATTTTAACAATATGGATACCTATTATTGACAGAGGATTGTTGTTTTTTTAAAAAAATCATGTAAAAGTAAACTTCCTTTTTACGACCCTCTGTAATCCCTTAATTTGGGGTAGAACTGGGGTGATTAAATGGAGCTGAGTGTTTACTGGCTGGATGCCCTTCCTGACACCACACAGGGTTCATAGCAGATATTTTTTCTTTGTGCCCTAAGAGAGAAACATCTGCCATTACCTTGGGTTGAACTCTCAAGCTTCTGAGTGGAAGTCAAGAGTCTTCACCACTAGGCCACCATTCTTTCATGTAAAAGTAATAGTGATATGAAAAAAAGTATCCCACTGATTCTTAAATTATTCTGTAGGATGCAAAAACAGTTCCTCTCTCAGAATTAGTGGGCTGTATTGCACTGATTCAATGGTGTGAGAAAAGCAATTTGAATCCTAGCCAGATATCTGGGGCCTGAGTCGCAAATTAAATTTGCCTTTTGCCAAACTAGACAATTAATTTATTTGGGGTAAGCATTCCCAACACTGACTAGTTGTAGCTCTCCAAAATTTCAGAAAAGGGTCTTTCCTAGACCCATCTGGAGAAGCCAAAAAATAAAACTGATACTTTTTCTAACATTTTTAACCACGACCAATGATTGATCAATGTATATGGAGTAAAAATGATGCTGGTTCATGAACAGTTTTTGAGCAGTGTCAGATTTCAGAGGCACAGTGCTTTTCCAGTTTTGGTTTATTTTGGCATAAAGACAGTAGATACTTAGCTGCATTGGGCAATATGTGTATTTATTCACAAATAGATAGGCAGAGCCCAGATGGAAATAAAACAGTGAACACTTTCATAGCTTCTCCAACCTTCACTGCTGTACCATCAGATTTATAATAGCCAACTGTTATCTGAAGACTCTGTATAGGGTCTGTTATGTTGCCTTTTTTCAATTCTAACATTTTTTTTCTTTGAAAAGCAATATAGCACATCATTTTCTATAAAAGTAATATGGAGTGAGAAGGAAGACATGGGCATGTCCCATTCACCTGAATGTACGTACATTTGAGAATAGTATTTAGTCCTTTTCTTAGCTAGTTTTTAAAAGTCAATAGACAATACAGTGGTTAATCTGTAAAATCAAGAATAAGGTTGTTTTGTTATTTTTCCTTAACAAAAAGAGGCACTACTCACTATTTTGCTAGATCTATTTACAAGTCCAAAATTCTAGGCAGATATGCCTCAGGCAACTATCACTACTAAAAGACTCATTTCTAAAGTTATAGGATCTTGTATGAACTACAATCCCTCTACTTTAACAGTCCTACAATAGGCATTCAGTTGAACTACAACTTGCAGTCACCCTGGGCTTTAGAGAGTGGTTACATAGAAATTCAAATAGTAGATTTAAAAGTAAATCTTCTCATTCATATGTAAAATAACCCTACAGATTCTCTGCTAACCAAAACTGAACCGAAATACGTAAAAGCACACAATACATTCCTCTCCTTTGCAGAGCTAGGAAGGAAGAATCAAAATATTTCATCAAAATTTCATGAATAAAGGAAAATATAAATTTAAAAACAGAAAAGAAAAAAACCCCTACCCAAACCTGGCACAAATAGCAAAACTCAGAGAAAAGAAATTCCAGCTGTTTTGCTGGGAAGATGAAAATTTGCTTTTATATATTTTATATTATATTTTATGTTTATATTTTTTATGTTTAAGTGAAACACCAATCTTTCTCATTTTAATTAATGCAACAATTTGAAAAGTATTTATAGGCTAATTAAACTGAATAGGAGCCTATTGAATATGATTTTTCACAAATCAGCTGATATAGTCTACTGGTAGTCAAATTAATGTAGTAGAAAACAAATGAACGTCTACTAGATTAGATTAGATTAGAATTCTTTATTGGCTAAGTGTGATTGGACACACAAGGAATTTGTCTTTGGTGCATATGCTCTCAGTGTACATAAAAAGAAAAGATACATTCGTTAAGAATCATAAGCTACAATACTTAAATGATAGCCATTGGATACAAATAAGCAATCAAATCATAGTATGAAACAATCAATATAAATTGTAACGATACAGCAATAAGTTACAGTCATACTGTCATAAGTGGGAGGAAATGGGTGATAGGAAAGATGAGAAGATTAATAGTAATGCAGACTTAGTGAATAGGTGGTTTCAAAAGTAATGAAATGGGACTTTCAGGGAATGAATTTTTTTTTTTAAAAAAATCTGTCTCCTGGCAGTACTTTTATTAGGATCAATACATATATTTTAAAATAAGTGGATAAACTTCCTAGTTTACTAAACTCCTTTAGATGGCCAGGTACTATATAAAGAAGTAAATAGAAAAAAAATGCAAAAATTTTCTCACTCCTATAGTACTGTCTTAAACCTAAAGATTGGATCTAAGTTTACACCCTGGGCTAAACCATGATTTGGATTTAGACATGGTTTGTTACATAAATTTGCACTAAATTTATGAAATGTGGATTACAAGTCACAGAGGGTGAATTCATACAATACAGTAAGCCAAAATTAAACAAAAACATATTATGGCTTTGTACAATTTGGGAACGTATGCATCTGGAGCAAAGCACATTGGCATCACATGTACTTCAATGTAACCATGCAATCAGTGCAAATTGTGTAATTTGTATCAGTCCAAAAATTCAGTTGCATGATGATGGCAAAAATTATACAGCAATTTGCATGATGGTATCATGGCATACATGTTGATACTTGCCGCCTGCCCCCCGCCCCCCAGCAGATGCCGTGTTTGTGAACCCAGTTGGTCTGAGAGCAATTTCTCTGTGGGATTCAAGTTTCCATTTTTAAAAGGTTATGGAATAAAGACAAACCGTCAATCTCACCATTGAAAACACTCCTAATTTTGTGAGATTCATTTTCAGTCTTCTAAGAAAGCACCAATCTCTTGTTGAGCAAAGGGCAGAGGAAAAATCTAGCAATCTTGTAGGAGCTATGTAATTAGGGTTGTCCAGCCAGAAATGGAAAGCAAGGCAGTGTAACCAGATATATTCTGATTTAATTCTTACACCATAGCAGATGCATACAGGATTATAGCTTTAAGATGAAATCTAAACATTATTTGCTCTGAAATTAAGAACACTGAAATTTTCATAACGTTGTAACCTCCGGAATCTGAACTGACTTAACTCCAAAACAGATTCTGCCAAATTTAGTTGATCTGCTGCAGGCACCAACACTATTTTCTTTGTTTGTTTTTAAATATATACATACATTCAAAATTGTCTAGCAAGGCCTATTTATACTTATATACTATTTATATTTACTATTTATACTTACACATACTTAAATTATACTATTTATACTTATACTTCCAGTTTTACTTAGGTTACAGCTCATTTACCGTATTTATCACAGCTATAACACTTTTAGCATATCACAAGCAGGTTATTAGTTTTATTTATTTTACACTTGCAAACCCAGTTAAAACAAGAGAACGATTCTGTCAAGGTTGTCCGTAGATGAATATGCCTGGGGTGAGGGGGGAAAAAAATCTTAATTCAACATTTCCTTCCAACCGAGCGCCTATTTTGTAACTCTACTTATCAGTTAAGTACTCTTTCAGCGCGGTGATAGCTTCAGTGTTAGGCACACAATAGGCTTTACTCTCTCAGGTGCCCTATTTCAAGCAGGAACTTCCGCACACACACACAAAAGCACTCAGCGCTGTTTTCGTTTGGCTTCCACATAAACACACACCCTCCGCCCGCTTCCCCCTCTGCACGGTTTTTAAAGCCTTGTCCGATTGCACTGTATTCTAAAACACGGTCCAGTTGTTGCTTCTTTTAATAGGAATTTTAACGCGGTGCCGCCGTTGGCGGCGAAAGGGAGAATCCTTTTTCGAGTACGCTCGGAGATCGACTAGACTTCCCTGCCCGGAGCTCAGCGCCTGGTACTGTTTGGCTCCAAGGGCAGCCGCAGTTGCTCCTTAACAGGTGGTCGGAGCAGGAGGCAGTTCAACAGGTGCAGCATCGCTGTTATGAAGTAATGGGCCGAGCTGCACCTGTGGCGTTTCCCAACCGATGCTGAGGCAGCGGAGAACTCGGTGGGCGATAGCCACCCCGCAAGCCTTCTAGCGAAGCCTAAAGCGTTGCTTTAGGACAGGTGTTGTTCCACCTCGCCTCGAGGGGCTAGCAAGCTCACGAGTCTGAAACCCGGTCACAGATGAGAAAGCGGGGGACTTGGCCCTTGGGCAACCCGCGATCTCAGACTTGGGAGACCACACGTTTGTTCAACTGGGGGAAGCGCTGGCTGGAATGAAAAGCAAACCCCGCGGAAACGGCACCTGGCTTTTGTATGTACGTGTCTGGCCGCCTCAAGGAAAAAGTGTGCCTGGGGTTCCCAAGCTAATGTTGCGGAGAAAATTAGGAAACGTAACGCCCTCCTCACATCCTCCACTTTTTTTTTTTTTTTAAAAAAAGCTCCCTCTTCTGTCTTATCTTCTCTTTCCCAATACATAAACATTAAAGCGCAGCCACGGCGGGAAGGAAACCGGAGCTTGAATTCTTAACGCTCCCTTTGCAGCCGAGGCTGAGAGAGAAAGAGAGAGAGAGAGAGAGAGCTGGAGCGTCTTCCCGAGAGCGGGCGGCAGGAGGCGCTGGCGGGTCCCGCTCTAACGGGCTATGATGGGCTCCCTGCCGAAATGAGTCCCTCATTCCCGCGGCCGAGGCGCTAAGAAACAGAGGGACGGACGCGCGCCGGGCAAGCACTTCACAGCTCCTCCTTTCGCGGCTGAGCAAAGTAACTCCGATGGAGTAAGAGTGGCAGCCGCGATCGCAGAAGCCACGAGCGCCGGGTTTGAGCTTTTGCCGCCCGGAGGGGGCGGGGAGCGGGGGAAAAAAAAAAAGAAGAGAACCGCCGCACCGCCAGCAAAGAAAAGAACTGTTGCCTTTCCCTTCTTCTTTCTTTCCTTCCTTCCTCGACCAGGCAACAGGAGGCTCCGGGAAAGGCGAGAGGTTTCCTCGCGGCTCTGGGCAGAGACCGCCTGAGCAAGAGAGACTCCTGGTATAAAGTTATCCAAAGTCGCTATGGCCCCGGAGGCTGCAGCCCTCGGCTTACTGGCGGCGATCGTCTCCTTCGTCGCGCCCTCGGCTGCCTTCCTGGGAGCAGCTCGTGGCCAGTTCTCGGCAGGTAAGGACTTGCTCCGTGCCATAGGCGTCCCGTTTCTATGGAAGGGGGGGGGGTGGGAGAAGGAGAGGAGAAGGGGCCTCCTCCTCCTCCTCCTCCTCCGTTGCCTCCCTTGGCTTCTCCCGCTGGGTGTCCGGGGAAACCTTTGAGGTTCGAAGAGCTCCAAGCTCCAAGAGTTCGAAGGGGCGGTGGAGGTTGTACCGGGGAAAGGGGTCCCACTAGAGAAACGGGGTTCTTTCTCGGATGACTCCGCCGCATGCCTCAGCTTCGGGAAGGAGGGTGTCCGACAGCCTCGTGCTTGCAATGGAGAGGTCCCCCCCACCACCACCTCTTTCCCCGCAAAAGGCTAGCCGTTCGGAGTTCTCCCTCTGGAGTTGCTTCGGAGGTTGGAGAAAGCGGAACGCCGCGGTGCTTTCCTTCCAGAATCCCGCACCTTCGGCACCTTGACGCGTTCGAGAGCGAGAAAGCCAGGGACCGTTGGAAAGAAAGCGTTATCGACTTTCGTTCGCCCTTTCCTCTCAAATCGCCCTGGCACTGGCGGCTGCGGGATTGGGGCTCTTCTCTTTGTGTAAAAGATCACTGGAGTTTTTGCATCTTGGAACTGGGAGGGGGGGTAAGGGGGGGGGGAGAGAAGAGCCATAGAGTTTGAAGAGGGCCCATTAGATCATCGAATCCAACCCGCTGCTCGGTGCAGGAATCTACCAGATTTCCCCAGAGGCTGCACATTTTCGGCTTCTCACGCCAATCGTCGACCTCTCGCCTGGTCAGTTGCCCAGATCCTGTTTACATAGCCTTGGCTGGTTACATTTTGGAATGTCTCCTCTGCTTTGTTAGTAGAGATGGGAGCGCATTTGGGATGTGGGGAGGGGGAGGTGATTTCTGCATGAACCTGGCACACACACACACACACACACACAAACACACACACATATTCAAACACAAACAAACAAACACAAAGGCACAAAAGGAATCCTTAAGTTTTCCCGGAAGCTTTCGCTAACTTCTTTGTATCTAAACTGGAAAGGAGACGGAGGAAGAGGAACAACTTTGCTGCTACACTCAGTGTAGCTTCGCTTCGTATAACGAGTTTTGAAGGGAAAGTAGTGCTTCAGGTCACCGCCTTACCTTCCCGTCCCTGGGTCATTTTAGCAGCCCCTTTCCCTTTCAGGGGGAAGGGAAAACAGCCGCGAAAGAGTTAATCCTTTGGCGCGGTTATCAAGCTTTTTCTAAAGCAAACAAGCTGCACCCAACAGCGACGGGCCGATTCCTCCTTTTCTTCTGTTGACTTTACTGCCGGGCTAACTTTTGGCCCGGGGGATTGATCTCGACTTCCCGCGGGTGGAATGGCTTTGGACGCGCACACTCCCCTGCGCAGACGTTCAGAACAATTTGGCATGTGTTCTGGTTAGCGAGCGCCTTTCAGCCTCGCCTTTGTTTCTGGAAAAAACGGTGATTAAGCGCCAAGGAGAAAGTCATCTGAAGGCTTTGGGGTGAGGGGAGAGGAATGCAAGTTGACAGCTACAGAGCGAAATGCTGAAAGTCCCAACAAACCTGCTTGCCCAGTTCAAGGGATGGTGCCTATATACATCCCAGAAATGGTACTGGCTGTAACCATATCCTTTTGTCTGGAAGGAAAAAACAGCCAGTTCGGTTTTGGAACAGCCTGCGAACTGGTAAAAAAGACCCTTTGGCAAGCTTCCTTCCCAATACAGATTCGTTTTAGAACCTACTGAGACAGTTTGACCTCTGACACTCTTCCTTGTGTTTTCTATGTAAGATCAGAGAAACAGGCTGTCTGAATCTAGTTGGGCTCCGTGGAGTCTTTTCTGTAGAGAGACAGAAAGTTGGAGATGGCAGGATTCTTATGCAGCTCAAGTCCATTGATTTCAAGGGAGCTTATTTCTGAGTGTTACATTGTAAAGAAACTCATCTAATAAACACAAGCAATGTTTATCAATGGAATTTTGAAATAAATTTTCTCCCCCCCCCCTTCCAAATGCTTGCAAAGACTGAAATCTCAATACAAAGTTTTGAAACGGTTGGCTATAGATCACTATGGTTGAAAGATATTTATGGAGTGTGTTTTTTACAAATATAAACAAAAGGTCTTATGTGTATTTTGTCAATATTCTGGGAAGATTTGAGCTATTTCCATTCCTAAAAAAAATCCAATGCAAAACTTTTCTTTTTTTAGTGCCAGTAGCTTTGTTGTGTTGTATGCGGTCAAAGACAAAGGGGGAAATGTATTCTGCATTTGCCTTAAATTACATGCTTTCTCTGTCTTACTAGCTATGCTAAATCACCTACCATTTTTAATCTTATTTAATCAATTTAATTTTTTTTAGATATATCCATTTTAATACCAAAGCAGTTAAATCTGTGGTGTGTATAGCTTTTATTTCCACATTCTGTCGCTATTCTTTGTATTTCAGTTCTTGTTTCTCACATACTCTTTCCCCAAGGAAAGTTATGACAACTGCATATTCTACAAGTCTATCATTCTTTGTAGCTTAGAATGTAGAATAAAGGACCAAGGTTACATCAGTATCCTGGAATTTTATTAGGTGTGGTGACAGGAACAAAACACACACACACACACAAATGAAAAGATTCTTAGGGGGTGATTCACAGACCACCTGCAATAGGACAGGAATTAAATTAACTGCCAGCAGTCTCTTGAATTGTCCTATTTTTTAAAAGAATAGATCACTGCAATAAATTGGAAAGATTTTTCTGATACTGCTGGACTCTCAGTATTAAACAATATCTAACCTTGACTTCAGATATCTGACAATCAAATTGAAACGCTGTCAGCTGGCCATTTATTAATACAGACTTCTAAATTGGAGGGAAAAGATACAATTTTGAGAGATGCCACAAACTGTACCAGTGCAACACTAGGTTTTTCTTGAGTTTAGGATATACAGCATTGTTTGGCCTGAAGTGACCCTCTATAATTTTGTGTAATGTATTCTCTTCAACTTTGTTCTACATATTGTTAAAAAATGTACTGATGTCTGAAACAAAGTCCTAGAAGTGCCTTAAAATCAATTCGGGGAAACACTTATTTCTCTAATAAATATGGAACAAACAACAATAAAATCTAACAGGATTCCCTTTTTATTTCAACTTTGTTATTTCATCAAGAGTTACCGTCAATATTGTTTTGAATGGACAGTTGGACAAACTATAAATATGCTAGTGTGTGATTATGCAAATGTAAATATTATACATTTGTCATGAAGCTTTTACAATTCCCTTCATCTGATTATAAGGAGTTCATTCTCATTCTTATCTAGAACTCTGGGTTTAAAATGATCAGATTCGGTGTAAATGTTGACTGTTTTGATCATCATTTAATTAACATTTTTAATAATGTCAGCAATGACTTTAGTAGATGACTGATGTGAGCACATTCACTGAAATTGTATTATAGTCTTTAGTTTAATTCCTAAATCATTTGTTGGCATAGAAGCAATATTACTCAGAAATAGCATAAAAATATAGTGTTGCTTTTTTAAAATTAGATTGTGTAGGAGACTGTATAGGGTCTGTCCCTAAATATAGTTCACAAGATTCTTTGAAATTGGCCCTTTTCCAAGTGACTTTCTCCTGTCATCAGTTTCTCTTGAGAGATATTTAATGTGAATAAAAAGCTAAAGGAGTCCCTGCGACTTTTACTCCACTAGTCATGGCTGACTTTAGGGGGCAGTGCTTATCTCTGTTTCAAGGCCATTGAGACAGCTCTGTCCAAGCACATTTCTGCAGTCTTGTGGACAGCATGATGTCACGGAGCGCTGTTACCTCCCCACCAAAGTGGTACCTATTTTTCTACTTGCATTTGCACACTTTTGAACTGCTAGGTTGGCAGGAGCTGGGGCAAGGACGGGAACTCACCCCGTTGCACAGTGCTTGGATCTCCACCAGCTGACAAGCCCAATGTCTTAACTGCTGAGCCATCATGTTGCCCTGTTTAGTATGAGAACAGACAAGAAATTAAAGATAAGGCAAGATGAAACGGTACCAATTACAGGGGTTGGCAGAGAACAGCGCCACTTCTACCAACAGGAGAGAAGAAAACCTGCAAAATGGGAAAATACCTGAACATGATTTATTTACACAACCTTCCATCTAGATAGGTGATATCAATTAACAGGTAGAAATTCCACCTCAAGAATGTTCTTCAAAATTCCAGCTGTTCATTATCCTGCATTATCCTTTTGCTAACTATAATATAACATTCAATGACCATTGATCTTACTTAATCCTTTTGTTTTGGAAAGATTGCCTCCATGATGTCTTTGTCTTGGAGTTATTTTGGGTACACAGAATAACCTGTTTCATTTTTGATATATAATATTTTCTCTTGAGAAGAATATAGGTGAACTTGATGAGTGATTTCATGATTTGGGAATGGATTTTACACTCATGATTGTATGTTAGATCTGTCCTATATGATTTATATATGCATGATCCAAAGCACCATGGAAGTTGGAGGAAGGATGACTTGTTTTTATGTTAATTGGTGGAAATAAAATATCATTGCTGTTCTTTGAGGACAAGTTTCTTATTATATTTTTGTCAAACATTTTCACAGAGAAATAATCTTCCCCAGGTGAATTCTTAGAATATTTTGAAGTGGGAATAATTATACAAAGTCTTTGAATCTCCAGATCACAGCATTGTCAATATCAAGAAAATCCATGTACTGGATTAGCACAATTTAATATTATGTCTTAATGAAATTGATCAAGATAGCAGAAAATATGTAAAATAATTCCCTTAAAAATCTTTAAATTTCTTACCATTTGTGAAAGAACTTACTCCAGGACCAATCTCTTAACAGTAATGTAGTTGTTTTTTACTAATTAATCTAAAAACAGACATAATAGTAAACTTTAAATAAATGTAAAACAAATATAATTCTAATTTTATTGGGGAAGGTGAGTTTATTTAGAAACAATATGATCTAGTTTGGCAAGTTCTAATACAGGATTTTCTAAGCAAATAAAACTTAAGACAATTGAAATATGGTTGCTGTGCTTAAAAGTTTCTGCCAGCTGATCTAGACATTGGACTTCTCAGAAGTGTTCCTTTAAATGAAACACTAGCACTTGATGGTAACAGAAGCGATAAATTTGATCTTATCACTGGGTCATGACCTTTTTAACTCCTCTTTTTTTAGCCTTGTATTTGATGCCAGGTCCATTTCATAGAATTGGCAATATGTTGATAGCTGCACTTAGACTCACTGTTATTGGAGTAGCCAACTTGGTTGATTACAAACTCACTTGTGTTCTCTATAATCACAGAAGCTTGTCCCCTTAAGTGATATAATGGAAGGAACCTTATGGAAATAAGACATTCCCATCCTGACATCCTGATCCTTTATCAAGACTTTTGAGGAGTAGAGGAGGAAGTGAGCAAGTCATGTGATCCATAAGGTTTATCTAGACCAATCAGAATGGATCACCTGCATTGATTACTGATTATTTATTTATTTATTTATTTATTGGTTTGGTTTATATGCCGCCCTTCTCCGGAGACTCAGGGCAGTTTACAATGTGTTAAACAATAGCCTTTATACTTTTGTATATACCTGCTTAGTAGGGCTTTCGAACCCCCCAAGCAGTGTTCCTTTTTATACAAAGTCAGCTTATTGCCCCCACAGTCCGGGTCCTCATTTTACCTACCTCAGAAGGATGGAAGGCTGAGTCAACCTTGAGCCTGATGAGATTTGAATTCGCAGTAATTGCAGGCAGCTGGCAGGTAAGTGCTACTTTAACAGCACTTTAGTCCGCTGCTCCACCAAGGCACTTAGAGTATTACAGAGAATTGTGTACATGTGGTCTTTATATAATTTGACTCAGACATGTTAAATCATGGTTTGCTTAATCATGATTGAATAAGCTTCAATTGATTCAGCTCATGTTATGCTAAGCCATAAACCATTGTTTCCATTGTGACAGTTGGGTTCACATAACATGATAAAAGTAGTCCTTATTTAGCAATTGATTCTAATCAAATGCTTGCTAAGCAAATAATGAGACAGAGAGAGAAGGGAGGAGAAAGAGACACCAAAGATTTATGATTGCTGCCATCTCCTTTAGACAAAGTTCTCTTGTACATTATTCTAGCATTAGTCTTGCTGGCATGTAGTTAGCAGCACAGAAATTTGGACATAAATGTGCACATTTATCAGAAGATTATTCTTTTAGTACTATTCATTACTGTTGTAGTTGCAAATAGTCACTATTCAAGGCAGTTGCCAAATAAGAACTACCTATGCAGGTGTCCTTGCTTACCAATGATATTCCATATTAAAGAACACATCACATGACCATGCTGACTTACAACAGTAGTTTTGGCAGTCTTAGTTGTCATCAGTGAATCCTGCAGCAGTGTGCAGTATGTGATTGCCATTTGGAACTAACTGCTGGGTTGCCCATTGGCTTGGCTTGTCGGAAGCCAACAGTGAAGGTCATAAGTTTGTGAGTCTGTGACCTCAGTACACCACAACATTGTAATTGCATTTGTGGGCTCATTGCCAAGTGTCTGAATCATAATCATGTGATTGTGGAGACACTGTACTGGCTGTAACTTCAACAACCAGTTGTAAGTCCCCCTCATTCTATGCCTTTGTAGCTCTTTGAATGGTCCCTGAATGAGTAGCCATTAAACAGTGACTGCCTGTAGTTGAAAATCAAACACAGCCTCACTGAAAGAGTTAACTTTTCAAGCATTTAACAGCAGCCAAATAAATAGTATGCTCTTTTATATTTGTTCCACTTACTAAAAAAAAAGAGCTTGGCCTTCTGGCCTTTGTTAACTAAAGCTATGTTACTTGGAGAATCAAGTTAGTTTGGTGCCACTGAGTCCTACTTTGACATCTGATGACCCTTTAGACAAATATCCACCATCTTGCAAGTAACAAATTATTACTCTTCCAGAAACATTCCACTAATCTTTTTGATCCCATACATCCATACATAGTTTTTCCCTTTCTTCTTCTCCACTCTTGTTGAGTCAGAAAGCTTAAGATATTTGTGCTCAGGAATAATAAATGTGATTACTTTTCATATTTGGTTTTATTGAAATTTTTGTTTTATTTTGGGCATTGTGCACTTGCATTATTTTTTCTATTTCTTTATTTGAACAGTGGAATTGCAAATGCCAAAATAATATAAATGTTAAACTGAGCAGATGCCGTAGACATAACGTTCAAAGAAGTTAACTAGGTGCCTTTGAGTTGAATGCAATTCTTTTTGATTGTATGTGAAAACATTTAACTTCTTATATTGTAATAACATGCCTTTCTTTCCTGCATATTCCAGTAATCTCTTTGCTCTTTCCTTTTTTATTTTTTTGCCTTTGAATCATACTAGGATTGAGGCAGAATGACTGGCCCAAAGCTACCCAGCTGACTTTGTACCTAGAATGGGACACAGTCTCCCAATTTTTAGCCTGGTGCCTTAACCACAACACCAAACTGTGTCTACATTGTTCCTATCTATCTACATTGACTTCCACACTTTGGTTTCCCTAAGCTTTGCCAATAAAGTCCATAATTGGCTTGCATCACATGTCTGAAGTGTGAGTTTCTGCTTGCTCTTCAGTGCTTCAGAAAAAGCATTTTTTTAAAAAAAAATGGTTCATAAATTAGGTGTTCTTGCAGTTCATGAGACTCTTAATAACTGTCTGTAAATCCATAATTCAGAAGCATCTTATCTTATTTCTCCTCCTCGTTCTCAGTTTCCATCTTTCCAAGTTATAATTTATTGCTGGAAAAAACCATTGCATTAACTATTCTTATCTTTGTTGTCATAGAAATATCATTCATGATTTTGTCTAAATTTGTCACTGCCTTCCTCCCTAGAATTAATCACATCTTTATGTCTCTAGCACGTAGCCTATCTCTTTATTCTTGACCTGAAGAAAAGAAAATTATCTGCTACCTCCACTTCTTTGCTATCAACTGTAAGTTCACTGAGCTTGCTGTTTGACATTATCTTTGTTTCCTTAATATTTCTCAGTAACCCAGATTCCTTTTCCCTTGTTACTTTCATAATTATTTCTTCCAAGTCTCATTCTTTTTAGCTAACGAAGTGATGCTACCTACATATCTCAGTCTGTTTGTATTTTGACCTCCAATTTTTTATTTTAGCTTCACCCTTTTCCACTAGATATGGGCACGGTATTCATCTTCGATTCACTCCGTACTTTTTTTGAACCTATTTCTTCCAATGCTATTTTTATATTACTTCTTTATTTCACTATAAAGATTTCTTTGAAATATAATGGAATAGTTATGCATTGCTATATTTCATATTGTGATTTCTATATATTGCTTAAAGTTTCGTGTCTTTGATACTTTCTAACCTTCAATTTCAACCTTCAATTGTTGGTAGAAATAATTATCATAGAATATTTTTTTAAAACCAACAAATGTCAAATGGGCTAATTTACACATTGTATCCAAAATCTGAGATATATGACTCCCATGGGATTGGAATTTGGTAACATTGTGGCCATTTTAGCACTGCCACGCCTTTGGACTACACTACCCAGAACACTTTAGGTTGCATGGTGCAAGAGAAGATGGAAGGGACACATCCCTATTCTTTTTCCCACCTCCCTCTGGGCCCTGATGGGTGATGAACTAATGCTGAAATTTGAAATTGTTTAATGAAGGTTGCTGATGAAGGAAGAACAAGGGAACAATTTGGTTGATTGTTGGCAAGTAGAGCTGCCTGGTGGAGGGGGAGGGTGTTGGCATGGATGAGTCCTATTCATCCCTGAAGACAGAGGGCCCTTGGGGACATACTGGAATGGGAAGCGGGGGTTCACTTTGCCTTGCAGTTTATCACTCCTTTTGTTCTCTCCTCCCTCCCAGCCATGGGGAGGGTTCCCAGGGGTTCGGGAGAACCTCTAGCTAAGATTCTGTGCAGTTCAGAGAACCCCTAAATCCCATTCCTAGCTGGCCCTGCCCACCCAGCCCCTCCCCTCCCAGGAGTGTCCATGTGGCCCATTTTAGATGCAGATAAGTGCAGGGCCCATGTGGAGGCTTGGGAGGGTGAAAAACTGGCCTACTGGAAGTTCCAGAGGGCCTCCAGAGCCTGGGGAGGCCGTTTTCACCCTCCTGGATGCTTGAGGAAAACCTCCAGAGGCTGGGGGGGCAAAAACGCCTCCCCCCCGCTATGGTGCAAGAGGCCAACTAGGCCACGCCCACCATGGCCACGCCCGCCATGGCCACACCCACCCAGCAACCAGGCAGAGAACCTCTTGCTAAAAATTTTGAAGCCCACCCCTGCCCCCAGCAAACTGGTAGGTAGTTTCATGGATCAGAGGAGGAGTAAGTTTCAATTAGGCTCTCCTGGTCAGTCAAGAGGGAAGCTGAAACATTACAAGGCTATATTATGTGGGGAAAGAAGAATGACTCAATGTCTCATAAGAGGAGCATACGATGGCCATGGCCAGGGGGGCTTTTTATCAGGTTCGCCTAATACACCAGTTACGGCCCTTTGTAGATCAGGACTCCTTACGCACAGTCACTCAAGCGCTCGTCACTTCTCGCCTGGATTATTGTAATGCTCTCTACATGGGGCTCTCCTTGGGGTGCACCCGGAGGCTCCAATTGGTGCAGAATGTGGCCGCGCGGGGGATTATGCGGCCGCGCTCCATGGTTTAGGACCAGGGTACTTTCGGGACTGCCTTCTGCCACCAATTGCCTCCCACCGGCTGGTTTGCTCCCACAGAGAGGTCCTCCTCAGGGTGCCGTCAGCCAGACAATATCGGCTGGCGACCCCAGGGGGAGAGCCTTCTCTGTGGCAGCTCCCACCCTCTGGAACCATCTTCCTCAAGAGTTGCGAACGATTTCTGACCTCCGGACTTTTTGTCGGGCCTTAAAAACGTACTTCTTTCCGCTTGCTGGCTTGGCCTGATCCCTGTAAAATTTTTAAAATTTTGTAGAAACTTTTTAGAGTTTTGATACTAATTTTAAATTGAATTGTTTTAATTATCGGCCAACTTTATATTAGTTGTTTTAAAATTTTAACTTTTGTGTAGTTTGCTTTTTATTTCTGGCTATTCACCACCCTGAGTCCGCAAGGAGAAGGGCGGTATACAGGTCTAAATAAATAAATAAGTTGTCTAGTGACATGATAGAGCAGAGTTACTCATCTGTGCATTCTCTTCTAAAACTATGCAACTTAAAAGAAGGTGCTTTGGAATGATGGAAGTGCACGTAGAACATCTCTTATTAGAAGTAATTAAAGTAGCCATGACTTTTTCCAGGCTTGTGCACTTTTGGTCCAGCCCCTTAGCCCCTACATCATACTGAGTCTCCTCTCTGCCATATGTGTAAGTGGAAGGGCTACAGCAGACACTCAATCTGGAATTAAGATATAAAGATTTTAAAAATGAATATAGCAACAAATATGCAGTTTTTTTCTTACTATTTTATTTTGTGCATTTAAATACATTCTTTTTCTGAGAAGAGGTTTGAAAATTTAACCAGACTCTTAAAGAGATCTATGGCACACACAAAAAAGGTGAGATTCCTTGGGTTACAAATGTATTAATACATTTTACCTAAATCATCTTAAGTATTAGCATAAATATTAATTTTGCAGGAATTGTTTTTTTTTTATGTTTTAATGCTTGATTGGGAACCTCCCTGATACTTTGGTAAAAGATGGGTGAATTAAACTAGTTACCAAATACAGTCATTTGAAATCTTAAATTAGTACCTCAAATAGTCTGGATCCACATGACAGCAGACCAAGTTATGAGGCCACCTGTACAATAGGGGCATCTGTTGTAGCAGCAAAGTTACACCTTGATTGGAAATTATGGGGCAATCCTGGGGCTGTAGACTAGAATGACAGGGAAGGTAACTAAACAATTTGGGTTTTTTCCCCATTTTATTGCCAAGAAAATATGTAACTACCAAGGATGTGAGAGCTAAGGAGTTTTTTATCCTTATTAAATAGGAAACTTATAAGACTAGAAGTGATTTGATTCCAGGAATTTGCATTAGGATATGCATGTGGCATTTGTGGCAGCCCATTAAATCAGCTGCATCCTTTTCCAGCAGAGTGTGGCTGAAGTGGAAAGCTTTTCTAAGCAGTTGCTGTGCTCTTCTAGAATAAGATGCAGCTGTTTTAATGAGTCACTGACAGGTGCTGAACTGTGATGTACCTTTTTAAAACTGGATCTGAAGCATAATACAGCCCTTGAAATGGCACACTACAAGGAAAGAGGAGTCGGCCTCCAGCATTTTTTTTATTTCTTATAATATTTCTGCGCTCTAAAGATGCTTTTAGCAAATAAAAAAAGTGACAGCTACAGTCTAATGCTTTGAAAAGTTGCCAACCTGCTTAGAAAAAAAAAGAGGGATTGGAATTGTACAGAGAGCTTCATTTTATTTTAGTTTTCTAATAAATGAATGTTTTGTGTTACCCTTTTATGGGTAGATTAGACTCTATCCATGATAGTCATTAGAACATCCATGATACCTTCTTAACCTTTTTGTTGTATTTACCAGTCCACAATGTTGGCTTATTTCTCTCTCCCTGATTCTTACCTTAATTATGAAACTACTTCTAAAGAGAACTCTGCATGTATAAACAGTTAATATCTTCCCAATTTTGAATTACTTATTTGCATTGGTTAAGCATGTATTAAAACAATTGTTACAACAACTATATTTTACCTGAATGGGTGTGCTTGTCATTAAATATTAGTGATTATTGTCTTATAACACTGTGCTTTTTCATTGAGGCAATGGTAGTTACAATGATAGCCTAAAGTCTTCATGCCTTTTTTGTTTTTGTTTTGTTTTGCTGTTGCTGTTTTTATTATTGTAAGCGTCCCAGAATTGTGTGCCCACTGGATGGGAAACCATATAAATCTTATGAATGCAATTAGAACCTAAAATTGAATAAAATCAAGAGCAGAATTATGTATGAAACAGAAAATGCAATTTGTTTCCGAAGCAAAACAAACATATTGCAATTTGGGAGTTTTGCTGAACTGTTCCAGGCAGACTGTTACTTGGCATAGCTGAAGCCTGGTTTCTTGGTTGATGTTGGTTTTGGCCAAGACAAAAACCTAGAAGAGTCTTATAAAGCTGGTTAGTGCACCTTACCTTTTTCTCTCTCTTCCTCTCCAGGACACGCTTGGCAGCCTGTCAGCTGGTCTTTCTGGTAGCTCACATTCCTAACTTCCTCTAATGTGTCACTTAAAAGACATAGGAAGTGGTGGAAACGAATGGGAAGTAGGCAGTGGTGGGATTCAAATAATTTAACAACCAGTTCTCTGCCCAAATTATTTCTTCCAACAACCAGTTCACCAAACTGCTCAGGAAGTTAACAACCGGTTCTCCCGAAGTGGTGCGAACTGGCTGAATCCCACCACTGGAAGTAGGTGAAAAAGACCCTGTTAGCTATCCCAGACAGGAAACACAACCAGATGAGCTAATTCTGCTTCATTGTAAGGCTACATTAATAAAACTTGGGGGAGGGGGGCGGTCTGAAGGTACAAATCTCCTGTCATCTTCTTTACTGTCTGAGGATCTAGAAAAGATCCATTCTGACTGTCTTTCTCCATCCGTTATGCAGCTGCAGACATGTTCTCTCTTATCTGACGGTTCCCTAGGTAACATTTCTTCACCCTGTCTCTCAAAGTATTTCTCACATACCATTGGCAGGCCCTGGCACATTGGAAGAGGCAGGAGTTTTATAATCAATGTTTGAAGCTAAGGACAAGGTTGGTGATAGCATACAATTGGACTGCCCACAACTCAAACTTCCCAGTTCTTTTGTTTCTCTACTATCTTCTGCTATTGCTTTCTTTAGGGTTTTTTTCTTGCCTCCCCCCACTCCCTCCTCTGGAATACCTCTGACCTGGGGATTTGACTTACAAGCTTTGATCCAGGCACAGATCACCAAGAAACTAGCTTTTCCATTTACCAAATACCTATCAAGCATAGCAAAATAATCCGGCCAAAGTTCAGTTCTTTATTTGTTTATACCTTATAGACAAAATCTTGCCAGACTAAATCTACACTACTAAATCTACACCCTAAACAAATGTTTATATGCTGAGAGATTCTAGGGAGTGGTTATCCTAAATCTCTTTCTTTTCCCACAATCCAGCTCAGGATTATTTATTTATTTATTGGTTGGTTGGTTGGTTGGTTGGTTGGTTGGTTGGTTGGTTGGTTGGTTGGTTCGATTTATATGCTGCCCTTCTCCGGAGACTCAGGATGGCTTACAATGCATTAAGCAATAGCCTTCATACTTTTGTATATACCTGCCTCATAGGGCTTTTGCCCCCCCCTCCTCCCAAGCAGTGTTCTTTTTTATACAAAGTCAGTTTATTGCCCCCACAATCCGGGTCCTCATTTTACCTACCTTGGAAGGATGGAAGGCTGAGTCAACCTTGAGCCTGGTGAGATTCAAACTTGCAGTAATTGCAGGCAGCTGGCAGCTAAGTGCTATTTAACAGCGCTTTAGTCCACTGCTCCACCAGTGCATGTCTTTCCCCCTCCCTTTCTGGAATATGCTCTTTCCTTCCTTCGTGGCCATGTACCTGCTGCATTATTTGGTCTATCACACCACACACCCCTTTCATGGACACATTGCATCACAATACGTCTCTAATAAAAGGTTGATACATATCTGGTTTGATAAATGAAGGACTGACTTTATATATTTATGCCCATCTTTTGGTCATTTCAAACCACGTGCCTAGCTTCAGTTGCACTTAATTTGTGTTCGTTATTGTGAAATAAGCATTTGTGCAGTATGTTTTAGAATAAATGAAATGTCAGAGTTAAGACAAAGTTGTGACTCAGCCATAAATTTTGCTATGGAAACAGCCACTGAAGTGTATTTGTTCAGCATTGTAACATTTTTCTTAATTGAGATATAGCTAGCCTTGTTAAGAAACATGCACCTTGAATTATTCTTGCACGTTTTTGAGGAAAAAAAAAGGTTAGAGTAATCCAGTGATAGACAAAATATCTAGTACGGGCCTGTTATTAATAGCAAGGCTTGGACTCGGAAGATTCAAACTCAGCTTGATCATGAAGCTCATAAGTAATTCGGGTGCAATTTTTCCTTTCTTAATAGGAATGTGGGAGACAAAACAGGAAAAAAATAAATGGGATGAGAACCATTACATATATTGTCTTGAGTTCCTTAGAGAAAGAAACCCTTAAAAAAACATTAACCTGCACACAAGAGTAGTTAGATACTTTATACATAACATTAGTTGTGATAATGTTGGGGAAAAAACCAGAATTAAGACCCCTTCATATATTACATTTGTATATGATCATTGTAATTAAAAAAAATGACTAGAAGTATCTACTATTATACTGTATGTATTTGATATTATATGCAAAACTCTAATAGTAAAAGTAAAATTGGTGGTCCCTTTTTTGAGTGTGTCTGGGTGAAATGTGTTACTTGCTACAAAATTGAATATTTTCCCCATTTCCTCAGAATAGAATAGAATAGAATAGAATAGAATAGAATAGAATAGAATAGAATAGAATAGAATAGAATAGAATAGAATAGAATAGAATTCTTTATTGGCCAAATGTGATTGGACACACAAGGAATTTGTCTTCATCCATACACTCTCGGAGTACATAAAAGAAAAGATATATTTGTCAAGAGTCATAAGGTACAACATTTAATGATAGTCATAGGGAAACAGTCAATATAAATCTTAAGAATACCAGCAACAAGGTTACAGTCATAAGTGGGGGGAGATGAGTGATAGGAACGATGAGAAGATTAATAGTAATGCAGACTTAGTAACTAGTTTGACAGTGTTGAGGGAATTATTTGAAGGATATAGCATTGGATAAAGAATGTGATCATTCCTCCTTGACATATTTTCAGAGATTTGTAAACGGGGTTTGGTCATGGAACAGTTATACGATGGCACATTGATCCTTCAGTGAGACATGTGGTACCTTTTCCAGTCACTGTAAAAGCAGGCTGGTACTTTTTTTCCAAAGTAATTGTCACTGCTCATTTTCTTTCTAGTGTCTCAGCCACAGGGTCAGTTTTCCTTCTCTTCTCAAGGTATCTGAGTTAAACCCTGAACCAGGTGAATTAGTTTGTCACCTAATTCTGACAATTATGGATGAAGGGGTTGAGCTTCAGTGATCTCGGTTTGGCCAAGATCGTCATTACAGTGAAGGAACACAGATACTGTTTTTGGACATATTTGGGTTGGGGAGAAGAGGTTAGTCCTGTCTCTTAAATTGACAGTTCACTTAAAGCACTTTGTCTGAAGTTTACAAGCCATATAACTCTAGGTAAGAACTGGAGAAACCCCATGTATAATTTTAAAGACCTTGGTTATACTATTTTTTATAAACAGATTGTTTTTTAATTTAAAGGGATGCGGTGTCTCAGTGGCTAAGACACTGAGCTTGTCGATCGAAAAGTTGTCAGTTCACAGCGGTTCGAATCCCGATTGCTGTGTAATGGGGTGAGCTCCCGTTACTTGTCCCAGCTTCTGCCAACCTAGAAGTTCAAAAGCACGTAAAAATAAGGACCACCTTTAGTGGGAAGGTAACAGCATTCCGTGCGCCTTTGGCATTTAGTCATGCTGGCCACATGACCACGTAGATGTCTTCCGACAGCATTGGCTCTTCGGCTTTGAAACGGAGATGAGCACCGCCCTCTAGAGTCAAGAACGACTAGCACATATGTGCAAAGGGAACCTTTACCTTTACCGTAAACAGATAATTATTCTCTGCAAATATCCGGATGCTGACTATGAACATCTCCTTGATGGTTGGATTAGGGCAGCAGCCACAAAATGTGTTAGCTACATGTTCTAAAAAGATTGTTTCATGGAGTGCACTCGGCAATACCTTAGTTGTTTATCTGAGACTAAAAGAGCTCCTGAAAATAAATTGAAGCTAATGTGTGTACCGTATGTACAATAAATTAATGGGCCCTATGAAGTTTGTGAAGTAGTCTTAAGTGTGAAGGATGTTGGCTTCAGCCCTCGAGGCAGCAGAGCCTGGAAGCAATCAAGAATTCAAGAAAGCATTACAGAACTGCTTGTGTTTAATTAGCTTATGCACTAGAGAGTCCCTGGTGGATACACTAACGCAAGGAAGGAGTTGGTAAATGTTTAGTCATTTCTTCCAGAAGAATGTATCCTGCTTTGCTTCTGAGACCTTGTCAGAGGGCTGGTGCAGATTTCATAATTGGCCTCTAATTCATGGGTTGGTCTCAATCAATAGCTTCTCTGTGATAAATTAAGTGAAATAAAGTTTGATACAATGATACCTGGATCATATTCTTTTTTTAACCATAAAAAGATTTCTAAAATATTTTGAGATCTTCAGGCACTTACTGTTTCGTTGGTTGGAAATTCAGATGAGAAGATGGAATGCAATCCATTTCATTTCAATGATTTTTCATACATATATCACATCCATGGGATTCTGAATATCGCCTGAATTAATAAATACATATAAAAAATAAACAAGCCTCAATTTAGCAAAACTTGTTGTGTATGAATCTTAGATTGGATGGAAATTGTTCCTAAATAATTCACAACTGGAAGCAAGCCTTAAATCAAGATTTCAAGCTAGCATGAATTCTAGTTCATTGGGAACAATTCAGATGCGATATAAAACTATGCTCAAATATAGCTTCAGGGATTGTTTATTGCTCACACGTAAGGAGAATTTGAGCAAACGAGCTGTGAACATACAGTACGCTGCTTTAAAAAAAGTCTAGATTTATAGCTTGCTATTGCAGAACAGCCACTATTAGTTAACATCTAGGGACTATTTTCGAAAACATCTTTCTGAAGGAGGCGTCAATGACGGATTTGGAATTATATTGTTTTGTAAAGGAGAATTTGGAGGATCATGTAGCTTCTTTACATATGTCTTCCAGGGAACATTAGTATTGTGTGGATCAAGATGGCTCCCCTCCTTTTAGAGTCAGCATACCTTCTTGTGAAGACTTCTCCTTCCAGTCTTGTAGGGTCATTGATACAGTTCTTGATCCATCAGAAGATCATGTTGGTGAAGCTTTTGTAGCCAAGATGGTAGTGTTGTAGGGAAGCTAAGAGGTTTCCTCTGAGTTTTTGAATTATTCTGTTCAAATAATTTGGATCTTGAGATGGAGCCAGAAGAAGGAGATGATCACCACCTGCCCCCGATCAAAAAGTAAAATCAGTTTCATAACGAAAGCTTAGCTAAAATTCTGACTTGTGATTTCTGGCTGATAATACAAAACTCTTTCTGTTGCTGATTCCATGTGGCCAAAGTTATAGCTATCGGTAGTGACAGTTTTTATGTCAAATACTTTAAGGCTAATTCATGCATGGGTTCAAATGAATTAGGCTTATACGGGCCCTATGATGAATACCACTAGCTCTTAAATGATTGTAGTATAGAAATTTCCCGATGTGATCGTATGCCAAGCGAGACAGCACAGTCAGGATGTTCTTGCCTGCTGTGGTTCAAATTCAAGGTATGGATAGCTTTAAAATAATCTCAACAAGAAAAGAGTTGACCTGTCCATGGATATTAAGAAAACAAGTCTTCAAGTTACATTAGCACAAAAAACCAAACTTGATCTAATTAATCAAACATTAAGAGGTTATTCTTAGTTTATTGGTAACTGAATGGCTAAATCAATAACTTAACTAAAGTTGTAGGAAATACTTCATAGTTAAAACATTGGTGATATGTTTATAGAACATCTGGTTCTGAGTATTCCAGAAGCAGTCTAATCTTGGAATTGACCATTCTGAGAGCAGACCACAATCAACACACTTCTATTTTCAGGCCAGGGCAAACCAACTATTACAAGGTTGGAACAAGTTATTATGAATGCTTGAATGTTTTGACCTCAAAATGCTTTGTACATCACTAAATTTAACTGCAGAAAAATTAGCACTGGGCCTGAGTACGGCAGGATCAACTCTGAGCTAGAGGCTGTTAGTCAGATTCATCCTGAGACTTGCTGAGATTAGAAGCTAGTATTGATGGACATTCCACATCTTAATCTAATTTTTGTAATAGCTCAAAAACATCATGGAATAGGAGAATTTAAGTGATCTGGTAGGAAAGACACATTGGCAGTAAGACAGTAAATTAGCCCCATTTCCCAAACTGGTACTGTCTAGGTATGTTAATTTTATAGTTCCCAGAATTACTACCTATCATGTATTGGAAGTATGTGGGAGTTATAATCCAGTTACAATCTGGAGAGTTCCAGGATGAGGAAAGTATAACTAGAATTCATATTGGCAAGCATTAATCTGAAAGCATTTAAATGGCAGATAGTCGTCATTTAGCAACCTCAATTGATACTGGAAGTGGCATTAAGTGAAAAGTCACTAAGTGAAAAAAATCATATGATGACAAATATGTTAATTTTTGCTTAATAGCATCAGAAGGATACAACCCCAGATGTTCAGATGAACCCAAACAACGGGGAAGTTTTCCAGAACTTGACTCAAGAAGAAGCCTAGTATAAGGGCAAATCTTATAGCCCTTTCCCCCAGTTCTCCTGTGCTTTGGAATGCTCTCACAAGCACTAGGATAATTAGCAAGATGTTTGCTAACTAATGTTTGCATTTACATTCATTGGAGAGAAAGGGATTTCAAGAGAGTTAACAGTCATGTAATGGGGAATATACATAGAAAAGAATGTGCTAGGACAGTAAGCTAAACTTTTTGTTGTCACATGCTGGCACACATATTGCAGTGCACGTGCAATGCTCCCCGGTGCTCCCCCTGCCCCTCACACATTCGTGCATCACCCTCCCGTGCTCCCCATCTCCCCACACATGCGCACATATCTTCTGTTGTGGTCCGCCAGCAACCTGCATGGATCGTGGCTGAGATGAGGCTGGTGTGGGGTCGCGCAAGCAGCCTGCGCCGCCAGCGCTCGCGTCAGACAGCTAGGAGGCTGAAGAGGATGTGGTGCCAGAGGCAGAGACTCAGCCTGGGCCTTTAGAACCTCCAGAGGCTCCTTCAAGTGGAGAGAGCGAAGTGGAGGAGCCTCTCCTCAATGCTCGAGCATGCAGGGCTGCCAAAAGGCAGGAGTGGCTACTCAGGAGGAGGAGGTCTCCTTGAGAGTAAGGTTTGAGGATAATTGGCCATATCCTCAATTTAAGTCGCACACAGTAATTTCTTGCTGGAAACAACGTGTAATTATTAAAGAACATTTTTGAAGAGTGTTTTATCGTATCTTGTCTTCTGGGCTGGTTGCCAACCTTTGCCGGACTTTGTTTATTCTTGGTACATTACAACTTTCATAAGGATCGTTGGTGTGTGTCACAATCCTTGGGAATCTGGAGCTGGGGCAGAACAACTCCCCATGCCTCATTTTGGGCCTAGCAGGCCTCCCTGCAGCCTACTGGGACCAAAAATGGGCTGGGGGGGCATGTTGCACCCCCCACATTCCCCCCACCCCCCCACATGTGCGTGTGATCCCGCACCCCCCGCATATAAGCACATCTCCCATATGTGCCCCATCCCCCTGTGCATGTGTGGCAGAGACCCGAAAATCAGCTGGCTGCCGGGAGGCGCGCCTGCATGTGCAGCATGAGCTGGGGCAATAGCTTGCATGCCCGCAGAGAGGGCTCTGCGTGCCATCTGTCGCCATCATGGTGCTAGGACCTGCTATTTGTCTAACAAACTACAAAACCCTTAATATGAAACCTTGAAAAAGTTAAGATTACAATCTTATCACTTTAAGGCAGCAAGTGGCTGGAGGTTCTAAATCAACAAATTAAAGCCACAGAGCTGAGCTTGTTAAGTTGCATTAGGAAAGTTTTTTAGGGAAGTATTGCACTGCAGAGAAAAGCAGCCCAAGAAAATGTAGCTTGTTTAGGCAAGCCCTTCACTCTGTAAGACAGTGGGGGGTAGGGATGTTAGGCACAGAACAGTGCTACTAACTATAAAAGTGAACCTATGACACAGATTGCTAAAGTCATGAATATGGGCATTGGTCACACAATTATTTTTTCATCACCATCATAACTGCAAATGGTTTCACTCAATGGTTGTTCTTAAATGAGGACAACTTGTTTGTTGAATCAAAGAGAATGGTTGAATGATTTTCTTTAAATTGAAATTCATAATATTCCTGTTTCAAGTTTTGATTAACTTTGGTCATGAATCAGCTAAGGAAAACATTTGTCTCTTGTGTTATTTAGAATGCTATAATCTAGCTAAGTAGTATATATTTGTGTCAGATAATGAGAAAAGGCCAAATGAGCATCAAACTTGCATGGAACAACACTTTTGCATGTACAAAAGTCATTCTTGTAATATTGATAAATGGCGGGATATAAAGACAAAGCATAGGAAGAAGAATGGACAAACTGGAATTGGGTATGTTTTGTTGTTTTGTTAGAAGCAGATGAAGCTATTTAAAGGAAATGACATGAGTTTGCAAAAACATATAGATGTCGGAAAGAGGAACTGAATGGTAAATTCAGCAAGTCCTCTGAATAATGTGAGGAAGAATAGATTTAAATTGTATAATTCTACAATTGAATTTATTTTTTTTAAAAAAACCACATCCAAGATCAAAAATTAAATCAAGAGTTTACAAAAGGGTGTGTGTGTGTGTGTGTGTGTGTGTGTGTGTGTGTGTGTGTGTGTGTGCATCCATTCATGTCCCAGGTCAGCAGTTTAGATTGCTGGAGGGCGGACAGCTTTCACAAGCAGGTGAAACATTAATACTTTTCAGTTGATTTTGATATATTGTCCTTGTTTTATGAATTCTTCTTTGTATTAGGGCAAAACTAGAACAGCAGTTAATCCTGTGACATTGAGCTTTGGACTTCTTTCTCCTGAATAAGAGAAGAAATTTGAGATTCCTCCTGTGGTAGAGGGCTAAGGTACATGTTAGGTCATTTGATACTCAGTGGAGAGTTGTAAATAATACAAAAGTCCAATGAGTAAAGAGTTGAAAAGTGGCTAAACATCTGTAAGAAACATAGTTGCTAAATAATGTCAACATGATCGAAATGTATACCGCTAATAACCTGACTGCATTGAATTAATGTTTGTGTATAGAGGAGATAACTAGAACAATGTAACAGAGTCTTTCTGAAGAATAAATGCTGTCTTTAATCATATTTGTTTTCATTTTAAAATATATATAATTGCTGTTTTCATTGTGATTTTGTAGTCTGGTTTTATAAGGGGTTGGTGGGATTACTGAATAAAATCTTCAATTTAGAACCTGCTGTTTTAATTGATGTTATAAAACCTGTTGGAAATCTTTAACGTTGGCAGGCTGGGTCTGGATCTGGACATGCTCCCAGATTCTGTGCTCTGGTGCACCTAAACTTGATCTAGTTAGTTAAAACTATAATGTAGCTGTACACAAACAACTGTCTAATTCAGGTATAGAACTTAACTAAGTATTTAAAAATTACCAGTTAAATACTCAACAACGTACCCATTTATTATGATAAAATCATTGATCAAGAGTAAAGGAACAAGCAGAAGAAATACACTGTAGAGTAGCACTTAATAGATTAGCCATGAAGGCCTTGTAAAATGTGTTCAGATGCCATGCTATATCTATATCTGTAAAGATCACCCAAAAGGTGCTTTTTTTCAAGACACAACTGGACTTTCTGGTTTTTTCTTTAAAGACGTCCAAGAAGACGTCTCATCCAAGAAGTTTCGCCTCTTGAAAAAAGCACCTTTGGGACAACCATGACCTGGATGACTGAGAATCTCCATAGACATCTGTAAAGATCATAATAGCACAAGCAGTAGTGCAAGCCCTTTGATATTCTATGAAAATTGAATCTTGAAGAAGCAGGATGGAGAGAGCATTGATACTTTTGAACATTTGTTGGAAAAAATTCCGGAGAATACTGTGGACGTCCAAGAAAACCAACCAATGGATCTTCAAATAAATCAACTCAAAGGTCTCATTTGAGGCACAAATAAACAGACTCAAATGATCATATTTATGCAAAGATCTAACACTTTTGGCAAAAGCTTTAATGCTGGGAAAGGTGAAGTGATAGGGAAGAAAAGGGAGGTAGCCACAAGAGGAATGGATTTAATTATAGGGGTGAAGGAACAAGTAAGAGTCAGATCTTTTTAGGAAAAAAAAAATCTATCCATGTGATTGTTAGGCAGTCAATACCAATTTAATGGCACTTAACCAATCAACTTCATGTGATTTTAAAAACTAGTACATGAGTTCAAAACTACAAGTACCAAATTTTTCCCATAAGGAATAATGTATTAGTCATGAGGCAACTGATACCAACAAGTTCTAGTTTGTGCATCAAGTACCAAACAAACAATGAGTACCATGACAACATTTTAATGCCAAAATGCATTGAGTACCAAATTTGATGAGTTTCAAAGCAGACAAGTACCACTGTAAATTCTAAATAGATGAAATTTGGTCTGGATAGTGACACATTAGAACAGCTGGGGGAAGGCTTCACAAAATGAGATCGACTTTATTTCAGCACTGAATCTCTACAGTAGGTTTCTGTCATCCCACTATTCTTATAGGAAACTTGTGGGGATAGAGATTACATCCTGGTACATCTAGAAGTTTTAAATAACTTCCCTCAACCTAAGTCAATATTATCAAGGAATACTCCTTATGATAACACATCCGCCCTGCCTTTCACGCATCACTATATCACTATGATTATTTCAGACTTTTGGTTGATTTGGTACAGCTAAACACTACAGGAAGGAAACTTGAAAACAAGTTAAGGTTTTGTCAAAAGTGAAAGGTAGTTAATATAGGGGAAGGGGGAAAGAAAATTTATTAATTAGATTATCTGCTTCAGCAGATTGTCAGAATGCATCTGAAAGAAAAGGTGGACAAACTATAACATCTACAGAAATGTCCACCTCCATGGAGATTTAATTTCACAGAATTTTTCATCTGGAAAGGAGATTAAAGGAAGAATTGACCAGAAAAAAAAAAGATGAGCTGTTGCAGCTTCACAGAAGTGTCCACCTCCAGGGAGATTAATAGCCTGCAGAGTAGGAAAAACCTGACTTAGAAAGGATATAAGTTGGCAGCAAAAAGACAAATGTATAGCAACTGCACAGCAAGCACATTTGTAAATGTATCTTAGAAGGGCATTTGACGGTGTCTGCTTGTTTCTTCCTGAAACATATGTCAAATCCTAACATGTTTACACAGTTAAAAAGTTACAGGTTTTTCCGAAGATACTAATTCTTGATAGTGTTGGTTGTTAGTTTAATTTTGTTTGCCTTGGCTTTATCTGGTTTTTTTTTTACCCTCCTGAAGGTCGATCAGATTTTATTTAGCAAGCCGTGCATTGCTCAGTGCATTATTTCTCCTCATCTCCTGTACCTATTCTACAATGTGCCAACGATTATTGACTTAATATTTGTGATCTTTTTACTACTTTTTAAATCATGATGAATATTTGTCCTACCTGAATAGGTATTTATGCTTGATTTACATGTTTTTGTTTTTGTTTTTGCAACAGAACTTTCCACTATCAATAGAAGGTGACTGCTTTTTGGTGCAGGTGCCAATATGTTTTAAACTTCACAAGACTGTGAAGTTATTTCGCAATCTTGCATTGAAATACAATGTCAGTGAAAATAAGACAAGTTCTTGGACTTTTATTTTATTGTATTGTGCAATATTATTGTGCTATGTAGCTTAAATGTTCCCGTGCAATATATTTACATTTTGTTATATTTGCCAATGAAATGAGATATAGGCAGAGATAAAAATATAAGATAGACGTAGGAAGAGTTCATACCATAATATTACAGAATTTGCAAGAACTCCATGGATATATTGTGTACTGAAGTGCATCTACCTCAATTCTAGTGGGAGTAAATAAACCAATTATAGAAGTTTCTGCCATGTATCAGAAGTCAAGAACAAAACATGGTTTCCATTAGGCTTGTCAGAAAGGGAACAAGCCAGGCATCCTGGTTCAATTATGATAGAACATGAAAACATCTAATTTATTAAAACAGAGCTTTAGAAACTCTTCATAGGAAGCCAGAAACTCTGGCTTCCTATGTCTTACTAATGAGGCTGCATAAGGCATGGGGATGGGGAAGCCTGACTGATTTTGTAAGCCTCAGTGACAGGGAATTTGACTTTCTGTTTCACCAAAGATCTTGACCATCACTTTGATCCAGTTAGCTTTTGCTATCATGATAGTCATAGATCTTCAAGACATCGGCATTGGGATAAAAGTGAAAATTCATTCACCACAGGGGATTGCAGCTAAAGAGATAAAGCTTGTAAACGTAATTGATTCCTAGTAGTAGGAAAAAACCCAAGTAGGGATTTTCTGGTTCTCAGTTCTGCTTATTTTCAAGTGAGGTTACGTGCATATTCTGCAAAAAATGATAATTCATTTTTAAATGAATCATGCAAAGAAAAAAAGTATAACTGTCATGTAAGTTAAAAACTGGGTCTGTTGCAAACTGAGTCATTATCTAGCGATTGGAAGACTCATCTTGCTATGGAGTTGGGAAACAGCCACTGTTTTGTCTGCGAGCCATTTGGTTCTTTGCCTACAATTTACCCTTTGGTGGCCTAAGGAAGTCTTTTGGTAAAGCTTAGTTGTGTCATACAAAGACTGCCGAAGCCCTTCATGGATGGATGGATGCCAGCATTTGTGCACCAGCACAAGGATTTAATTAGTCCCACTGCAATGTTTCTTGGACTACTGTGTGAGGAGATTGAGCTGCTGCCTCTGTGCATTGGCTCGTAGTATTGGAAGCTGTTAGAGGCAGATGCATCTGTAGGAAATCGGCACACATTCTGGAATTGTTAGCCCTCTCTCTCCAATTTCTTTTGCCTCTGGGAAGTAATTTTATACATATTCATTATGTTGTTTTGAATGCGAGTAACACGAGGAATTGAAGTGCTTCTGTGTTCCATCTGCCAAAATATTGGATCATCATGGTTGGTTTTGCTTAGAAGAAAATTATTTATAATTGATTTTAGGTCATTCAAATGATTAATAAGGGCTGTATGTAAGGAGGGTGGAGTGCTTTTTTAAAATTGACTCTGTGGTTCAAGAATGACCTTGACAATAAAAATTTTGCTTTCTATATGTGGTTAAAGCTGTGGTTTATTAAATCATGTTGTGAAGAATACCATGTTCCATGGAAGCCTAGAACTTCATGAGAACCTGATAGACATTAAGACACTGAGAATGCAAAAAAAGTTCATTCAGAACCAGTACATTTTCTATCACAAGAGCTTTGTTTCTGGAAAGTTTTTTAAATCAACAGGTTCTATATTCTGAAAAATGTGAAGACCTTGATTATTTTCTAGACTTATGAAGATAAATATTTGTAGGCTGAAGAATCCATAGTATACTTTCTTTGGTTTTGAGTGTTGTGTGAGTCCAACTATTCTAATTTTTAAATCATAGTTTAATGCAATGTAATGTAAAATAATTTAATGCAATGTAAAATCAAGTAAGACAGAATAGGACAGAACTTAATAGGGCACTACTTCCATACTGAAAAATTAATATACCTACATCAATATATCTACCAGTATTCCAGATATGATTGATATAACACTTCCAGAATTCCTGGCTTGCCTATTATGTAGCCTAATGGGACATGGAATTAGCCCTATGTTCTCCAAAATCTGAAAAATTAGTGGAATGTTTAAATGTTAAATTGTGCCAGGCAAAACTTTGCCATATGGTGAAAATACATAACTTGGATTGGATGTTACATGGCCTTTTGAGTGTTCTGTTGGTAACTGAACTCCCCCCCCCAAAAAAGCAGTTATGAAAAAAACCATTAATAAGAGTTATGGGAACTGATTTGATTAAAATCTCTGATGACATATAGAAACAATGATACAGGGACTCTGGGGCCATACTGGGGCCTTGGGAATGGGCATTGGATACCTCGGGTGTAGAGACATTGAATATCAGGCCTTAACCTTTGAGGTCAGATGAATTGTATATTTGTGTATATGTATACGTCAGAGGTTGGTTTCAGCAGGTTCTGATCAGTTCTGGAGAACCGGTAGCAGAAATTTTGAATAGTTCGGAGAACCGGTAAATACCACCTCTGACTGGCCCTGCCCCCATCTATTCTCTGCCTCCCGAGTCCCAGCTGATCGGAAGGAAATGGGGATTTTACAGTATCCTTCCCCTGCCATGCCCACCAAGCAACGCCCATCAAGCCATGCCATGCCCACCAAGCCACACCCACAAAACCAGTAGTAAAATTTTTTGAAACCCACCACTGGTATATGTGTATGTGTATGTGTATATACATACAGTATATTGATGTGACAACTTGGGGTGAATCTAATAGCCAGGCAAAATAAAAATGAGTCACATCATTATGCACAATACCTTTTTCTTCTCCTTGGGAAGTTATATTCATAACGGCTTAAGAAAAAAGGAAAATAAATGAATATGTCCTTTGAGGTCTTTCCTCAAGTGTTTGTAAGGAATTGGGTTTTCAGTTAACACTGAGGAAAGATTGCTTCAGTACTTGTCCTTATAATACTGCAAGTGACAAATGCTGGTTTGGCCATTGGTCTTTGTCTTCTAACTTTCCCTACTGACATTTCCTTTCAGATTTTCTATTAGTGGGAAAGCTAGCATTGTAACCATTCTGTCATCTTATTCCACTGGCAGTACACTTAGCCCTCGAGGGTGTGATAAAACGTCTCCAAAATGTGACAAAAATATTAAAGGACCTGAAATAAAGTTAATGGATATGTATGTATCCTTATAAATCCTTTCCCCTCCCCTTCCCAATTTGTATGACTTCATATCAGGGCATTTGAAAGAACTGTTTTCAGTTCACATTTACATCAGTTTCTAGCAGAACTCCCACCATATTCTTCACCCTTTAATTTAAACAGTAAATGTTTGCTTTAAACTAGAATAATGCGTTCTAAAGCCAAAGGCACTTAAGAATCTACTTGTGATAGTATGTTCTTGGATAAGACAGAAACGTTTGAAGGAGCTTTCTCAACAAGTGCAGGCGAAGCTCTGAGATTGCTTCAGATGAATCTGAGGCAATTCCACTGTTTTGTCAGGATTCTGTAAATATAATTTGCTTCAATTAGTAAGAGCAGTTTCACTGTGAATGCACTCACACAAATACTTTCCATAAAGATTTGCAAATCCGTGAGCCTTAGCCTTTTGTCCACAGCAGCAGTGATGTCTAAGGCCAGTTGTTGAATTTGTGATTGCTGCATGTTAATTAAGCCACACCAGTCGGCCAATCCAAAATATGATTTAACCTTTCTCTAGCTCAGTGGTCTGCAACCTTAAACACTCAAAAAGCCATTTGGACCTATTTTCCACAGAAAAGAAAACACAGAGAGCCACAAAATCCTTCCCGTGCCTGACTATTTCCTGAGCGGCCACAAAACTAGCTTAGGTAGTTGAACTAAACATTCTGTTTTCTTCTGAAACTTTTCTTTTCTTGGATTTATCCATGGTTGGCTTACTGGGGGTTGAAAAGCTCAATAAATTGCATGCCAGCGGGTGTCACACATTGGTGGTTGTGACACATATTTTGAGTGACAGGGAGTCTCAGCAGAGGAATGATAGAGCCACATGCAGCTCCAGAACCACGGGTTGCTGACCCCTGCTCTAGCTTGTTGGCTTGTATTTCAGAATTGAATGAGACAGTTGAGCAAATCCAACGTGAAAGTTTTGTGGATCTCTGTTTAAATTTATTCCAAGATTAAATTTTTGCAAAGTATTATTGTTGCTGTCACAATATAATTATCTGATGGTTAAGCAATACTAGTTTGTATTGTTGGTGGATTGTCACATTACTGCAAATCACAATGTAGTTTAGCTTAGGTTAGAGAAAGTAATATGTGAGTAAGTAGGTTACTCAGCCGTGCATGTGAATGAAATTATGGCTTGATGGTGATGCGTGAATCTAGCCAATATCTCATTTAGCTGTCTTCATACTGGATTAAAACTTTTTCTAACTACACAAGAGTAAAAAGCAAACCAGAATGAACTATTTCCACAGACTCAATTTAGCCACTGGTATGCAAATATTTGGCTGTAAATAGAATACCTGGTTAATTCTTATTATTAAATGAGAAATATATTATTTCCCATTTTTTCTACTGTTTAAATGTTTGAAGAAAATGTATTGGCTTGTCTTTTAATAGAGACAGCAAAGTTCTGTGGTTCCTTGCTAGTTCAGTTCTTATTCCATAGTAAATTCTTGTCAGATAATGTGTAGAGAAAATTGTATAAATTCTCTGAATGTTTTATATCTGTTTGGAACTTGAGTTTTTTAAAAAAAGAATTGTTCATAAATTCACAATTTATGAACATTTATGTGAAACAATTCACATAAATGAATTGTTCATTGTTCTTGTATTCCTTATGAATGACATCTCCCCAAGTTGCGTGGATCTGCAACATTTCCAGTTCTGCCTCCCTCCTATCTCCCTCCTTTCCAAAATTGCTTGAATGAGTTAAATAAGGCTTTTGGCAGAATAAGATGGAGACGGAAGAAAGAGGAGGGGGCCCCAGGGAGCAAATTTACATTTTTAAGTGCATAGGGACTTGCAATATCATACCAATCTTAAACTTCCTAGAGCTAAACGAATGTAATCCAGTTTAGTCTTGCAAACCAAGGCCATGGGGGGTTTTCTCATTGTCAAGCTGTAGATTAAATTCACAGTTCTCTGTTTAGTGTTATGTGTATTACATACTGTTAGCAGAACATGAAGAGAAGAATTAGAAAGTGTGAAGATGTTTTGTTTCAGGCAATGTTGTCTTTAAACAGCTGTTAATGTACAGAAAGTGGCCCGTTTCTTACAGACAGAATTGAATAAAAAAGCATATCATTTAGTCATCTTACTGTGAACTTTTTTTTTTTTTTGCCCCTTAATACAAAGTAAATAACAGCACAGTTCTGTAGATGTCTGCTCAGCAGTAAATCTCATTAATTCAGTAATGCTTAGGCCCAGGTAAATGGGCATAAGATTGCAGGTTAAAACAATTGATTTTTCTGTACTTACTTGAATCTATAATTTAAGTAACTATAATGTTGAAATGACTGCTAGCAGGACAAGTTGAAGAAATAAGCAAATGCTTCAAATCCTATATGAATAAGCAGCATGTATTACATTTCTGTATTCTGCATCATAGGTCTGTACACTCAAATTCTACTTTATATAAGGTTTATGTAGCAAAATAAAACACAGCCAAATAGGAAACAGGGGAATGCAAATCATTAAAAAAAGTAATAATAATGCAGAATACCAACACAAACTCTTTAACTCAGCCAATTATATTCTATACACTTTCAATTCAATTCTTGGATTGTATTTTCAAAATATTGCAGAGAGAGAGAGAGAGAGAGAGAGAGAGAGAGAGAGAGAGAGAGGGAGAGGGAGGGAGGGAGGGAGGGAGGGAGGGAGAGAGAGAGAGAGAGTCCATAGAAAGCATGTTAGGTTCTGATGAGGTGTTGACAAGCTTGATTACCAAAATGTCTTATTTATGGGAATCCAATAGTAAAAGCCACTTAGCCACTTATATGTTTTTATCTGCTCCCTCTAATAAACAGCTAGTTTTATGCGGATCAAAGCACACATATGAGGAATACATCTCTTTTGCTGTGAAGCAGGAAAAAGCTGATAACGAGTTTGGTGTAGTGGTTTCAGGCATCAGTCTAGAAACTGGGAGACTGTGAGTTCTAGTCCTGCCTTGGGCATAAAGGTAGCTGGTTGACCTTGGGCCAGTCGTTCTCAGCCCTAGGAGAGATACAATTAAAAAAAACCTTGCTGAATAAAGTACAAGGACTTGTCCAGGCTTGTTTCTGAGAATTGGACATAATTGAATGGAAGGGTTAACTTTTACATTTTTTTTTATTTTTTAAAAAACACAAATAAACATACAATACATCTTTTCGGAACAGAGCATTGATCCAGTCATAAATTTGTTCAACTTTTTGTTTATCTTTAACAGAATTTTATATATTTTATTTTTGCCATAACACTTATCACATATCTCAACTATTACCATCTTATAGAAAGCTAACTCATATTAACTTAATCAAAGCAATTACCCTTCTATTAATCCACCTTAAATCTTAATTCAATTAATACCTCATAGTACATTTCACAATTCTTACCCCAAATTCACTATTAAAAATACAATTCAAATATGTTTATATTTCTAAGTCTTTTTCCATTTCTAGAACTTCCTTACATTTTATTATTACTTCATATAATATTCATTAAGTCTTTATTTAACTATTACTTCATCAAATTTAAATCTTATCTCTAATCTTGAAAATATACCAATTTAACATTTAAACAAAGTTCTTAATTCAAATAACACAATATAATACAATTCACAATTATTTCCCAAAATTCTATCTATTTAACAATACCATTTATATAAAGGCCAATTTAAATGAGTTTTATTTAGTAAATCATAAACCTATATCATTTCAATTTTCTTTTCTTTTTGCTTAAATAAATGTATTATTGAAGATATTCAAATTATTATGATTGTTATAGGTATTGAAACAATATCCCAATTATTATAGCCATCAATTTTCTCAAATAGTACCTCCAACATCTCAATAAAAATTAATTCATTATATCCATTGATATATTTTCTTTTTACATAATCTGATTTTCATATATTTTACCTTCAATCCATATTTCAAGTCTAGGTATCTATAGCATATTCTTCTCTCATTTCTTCCTTTTTCTATCCCCTATTTTGCCCACTGTTAATCCCAGCGTAATCATCTTTTTTATTGTTAATCCCAGTGTAATCATCTTTTTTTCACTGTTAATCCCAGTGTAATCTCTAAATGCCCTATCTGTCCCGTTGTTTCCCCTCTCTTTCTTTTCCTCTTATTTTACCATTATTAATCTCAGTATAATCATTAAATCAAAGTCCTAGACTCTTCTATTTAACTCTATATTCCCTAGTATTTTTCAACCTGTTTTTAATCATTCCACTGTTAATCCCAGTGTAATCATCTTTATTTTTACTGTTAATCCCAGTATAATCATCTTACTTTTCCTGTTAATCCCAGCATAATCATCTTTTTTTTATTGTGAATCCCAATGTAATCTCTAAAAACCTCCTTTTTATTATTACTATCCACATATTCAGTAACTTCTTCATATTTAATCATATTGCCTTTATCTTCTTTATTTTCAATCTCTGAGTCTTGCTTCTCCGTCTTCATTTTCCTGTCTGCTTGCATGTGCTCCATTTCAGCTTTTATGTTCTCAAATTTTAGTCCTCCATACAACATTATAATTATTTCTCTTATTTCCATTTTCCATGGCAGGTATTTCAATTTAATTATTTCTCTAAATTCCCGCGCCATTTTATTCTTTTTAAATTAGTATTGTTCCAATTATAAAGGTTCCATTGTATTCTCCCCCCCCCCGCTTTTTTCCCCTCAAAGTCAAGCTGCTTGCAGACAGAGAAATCCTCCCCCAAAAGTTCTCATGGCTCTTACCTGTAAAGTTCACACTTTTCCAAAAAAAAAAGACCAAGTTGCAATTTATTCCTTTTTACTCCTGAAGGTCTCTCTCTGAAATCCACAATTACCAAATGTCAAACAAGTATCCATTTTGTTTCAATCTACATCAACAATCTTATTTAGCTTTTCTTTTTAGCTTCTTTTTAACTTTTTAACTTTTAAAAATATCAAAACAATTTTATAGTCCAGTCCAAACTTAAATGGCTCTTCTCACTTCTTTTTTTCCTTTTTTCTGTTTTAAAACTTATTGTCTATTCTCTTTGTTTTTCTTGAAGTTCAAAAAAGAAAGGATCTATTTATTTCTTTTCGATCCTTTTACCAATCTTGGGGCAATTTCTCTAGTTATTTAAAGTTTCCAGATAATTTTGTTCAAAATTCAGTTTTCCATTGGGTTTTTCTCCCTTTAAGATTGTGCTTCAGAATCTGAAGCCGTTGTTTCATCCTTGGGGTCTTAAAGTTAAAAACATGTTTTCCTTATTGTTGTTTCAAACCATGGGTTGGCTGTCACTCACCCAGCTTCCAAAAACTCAGTCCCATTCATCCCTCCTGCTCAAGGCTTAATCTGGTGGCCCCAGCTTCATAGCAGCTGCAATGGCTGCCATCCCCTGTTGCCGAGTCATAGAGAGTTTCCTCTGCCTTCGAGGAACTTGCCTGTTCCTCTTGGTCTTCCAAGGTGCTTCTCTTTCTTCCCTGTCCCTGCAGGACGGTTCTGGTCTGAAGACCCATCGGTAGCAGTTCGTCAGTCTGGGTTTTTGCAGGGCTCATCAGAGCCTGCTATTTCCCCAACTATCTCGCTGTGACGCCAAACCGGAAGTTCTGGAAGGGTTATCAGTTGTACTGAGAGTGGCAGCCCAAGGGGTGGTAGGGAAAGGAAAAAAGCAATGGAAAAATCAGAGGAAGACAGGCCAGGGCAGCACACAAGTTGTGCTGAAGAGTCTTGTATTTATGTGGAGTCTGAAACAAAACCACTTTTTCATTTTGTCTGGGCTTCTCTAAATTAGGAGAGCCACAGGATCAGTCTTTATAACAAGAGAAAGCAATCTGGGAACTGTCTGTTTGTGAGAATATCTACTTGGCATCATCTATTAGTTGTTTCATAGCATATTATATTTGTCTCTTTTATCCATTACTGTATTCTCTAACTAGCTCCCGTCTTATCCTAATGTTTGGTCTATGTATACCCTTTTGCCCAAATTCCAGAATTTTGTTGCTAAAAGACAAGCAATAACTGATATTCCATTCCTTGCTAGTTGTTTATTTGTGGTTTTCTGCCAATTTCTTCAAAACTGCTATCAACATGAATTGTCTGTTAAACTTCCAATTAAAGAGTGTGCTCCTAAGCATAGAAATACTATGCATTTATGAAATGAGCTGAAACTCACAAAAGCATATGCCTTTTAATAAATTTGTTAGTCAAAAAAGATGCTACTTGATTCCTCCTGATTTTTTGCCACTTCCTATTATTCCTCTATCCTATTATCCCTCTCCCCTTTAAAAGTTTCTTATTTATTTGTCTGAGCTTCTCAGGAACATAGAGTCTGACTAATCGAACTCAGCTATTTACTTTCTCTTTAAATCTTTCCTCTGAATGGTCTTTCATCTGGAGACAGTCCAACAATTGTATTTTAAGGATAATGAAAGGTGCAGAAAGTGTGTTTAAGCATCCTTACTCTATTAATGGGAAATTGAAATTAACAGTAAAACAATTGAGTTTTAATATTAGTAAAAACGATAAATTGAATTGTAAATTCAACATTAATGATGATGATGCTAACCCACTGCCTTTATATGAAACTCGATGTTTACTGGTAATGATGATGATGAATTAATTAATGTGGCAATACCAGATGATAATAGAATAGAAGATAAAGGATTGGAGAAGATCAGCCAGTATCAAGATCTGAAAATGGAAGTTGAGAGAGATTGTAGCACAAACTGGCAGTTGTAGTCCCAGTGGTTCTCAACACACTGGGTGCCGTACTAAAAACTTTGGATGACATTTGGAGAATCTGGCCATTGACAAAAATGCCATCTGTCAAGTACAAACGGCCACACTGCTTGGATCCGCACATATACTATGCCGACACATTTCAACATCTTAAATTCTTAGGAAGAACCTGATGCTAATGAAGGCCAACACCAGTTAAAGAACTGGCAGGTGTGATTTCACATTGTCATGTATAATAACAGCAACAAAAATGGTGCATTGGGGAATCTGCAAGAAATATCATTTGGCTATAAGTAAGAACTGGTGGAGCACAAAATAGGCAAAGTAATAAAAAAATGAAGAAGTTAACGTGCCTGGGACTTTAGAATTCAAACAGATAAAGCACCTGCCATATAATATGTCAGACTTTACAATTGTTGATGAGAGAGAGAGAGAGAGAGAGAGAGGTCTTGGTAGTGGATGTTGCAGTAGTTGGAGACAGCAGAAGAGAAGAGAAAGAACGGAAAAAAATCACAAAATAAGAGACATGCAAATAGAAGTAGAATGACTTTGGCAAAAGAAAGCAAAGGCAGTACCAATAGTAATAGGCACCTTTGGTGCAATCTTCAAAACATCTTGAATGTATTTGAACACCATTGAAATTGACAAAATCATCACCAATCAATTGCGAATGGCAGCTTTGTATTGTATATCTCCATTCCGAGCTGCACGGGTGAAGTTATCAATGTATTGACTCAGAATCTGGAGGCTGTTTAGGTCTAGATATGGAGGAAAAGACTTTGTTCAACCCTGACAGGACTAAGTGACTGTTAATAGCTTTAAAGCAGCAAAATGGATGCTTTAAGGCAACATTTACCCATGCACACATTCTTTATCAAATGTTTTTCAGAGTCTATATGTACCTTAAATAATATCTGGAGTGCCTCTACAATAACACTATGACATTGTGTTCATAGCTGAGATTTATTCTTGTTAAGGTCTAGCACAGCATTACTAGACTCTCAAGACAAATTGTTGTGGCCTATTTAAGGAAGGTAGGACCTGGGCTGGATTATAATGGTTTTTCAGCAAAGTCACTTTCGCAGAAGTTGGTTTATCTCCTAATGGATAAGGAAACATAGCCTCGTTTTGGTTCTGTTATTCACTATGCTGTAAATGATCCAGGTAATGATTTTTCTCTCTCTCCTTTCAGCTGTAGGCAGAGCTGATTATTTAGATGTGTCACTATCACCATTTCTTGAGCCTTTTGAAGCCTTTAGAACAGTGATGAAATCCAAATATTTTTACTACTGGTTCTGTGGGTGTGACTTGGTGGGCATGGTGTGGTTTGGTGGGCGTGACTTGGTGGCGTGGCAGGGGAAGGATACTGCAAAATCTCCATTCCCACCCCACTCCAAGGGAAGGCTACTGCAAAATCCCCATTCCCACACCATTCTGGGGCCAGCCAGAGATGGTATTTGCCAGTTCTCCGAACTGCTCAAAATTTCCGCTACTGGTTCTCCAGAATCTGTCAGTACTTGCTGGATTTCACCCCTGCTTTAGAAGATTTTGAGGTCCAAATTTATATAGTCCTAGAATGATCTTACAGGATAGGAGTACAATTATTGTTCTGCTTGGATTTTACAGGTTTATGGCATGTAGGGCTGTCTTTAAACAGAATTGTTATTTATTTTTTATGCCAATTCCTTTTAATCTTATGCATCCCAGTTCATTTCCAGTCCCATTTTAAGTGGGTGGTTTTAATTTAAAAAGTGCTGCATGGCTTTGAACCACCATATCTAAGAGAATACTGCTTCTTTTCTACCTGCACCATAGAGGCATTTTTGAGAGGCCTTTTCTAAATGCCTTCCCCAGTTGAGGAGTGGCAGGAAACTATCCAGAAGTGGGGCTCTTCAGTGGTAGCCCCTAAGTCAAAATCCTTGGCCCTGTGTTGCTTTCCTTTTCAGCAGTTGGTGAAAGCACTGATTTTTTTAAATCCCAAAAACCTTTGTTATGTATTTTTTTAAAATTAAAATTAAAATTATGTTTTATGCTTTTCTAACTGTTTTTTTATTTTTTTAATTTCTGCTCTTGCTATTTTTTTTTTTATTGCTGCCTGCATTTCTTGTTTTACTTTGTATATTTTATGCTGGGTGCTAATATGTTTTTATTAATTGTTTTAATTTACTGTTTTACCTTTTTGAATGTATGAAATGGGATTTCTAAAGTGAAGGTGATACATAAAACTTGGAAGAATAAATAAATGAATAGTTCTAATGGTAACCATAAATCTTTGCACATCATATTCCTGACTAATAACGATAACTAGATCCTCAACAATCTAAACAACTGATAATATTTAAAATTCTTTAGTTTGGAACAACATCGTTTGTTTTTCAATCAAAGAAAAAGTGACATCTTTGAGAAGTACAGATCTTAAAGTTGCTAGAGTTTAAGTGATTTGGAAATTGTGATAAGTTGATTAACAGGCACCCTAGATATTTTAAAAGTGAACAATACCACAATCTGAATCTAAGATCAATACCAAGAAGTATAAACGATAATAAAGTTCTGTTTTCTGGGTTTGTCAAGTTTTCCATGTTTTTAAATTGTTTAAACCTTTGGTAAAGAGATCACATCGTAATTCCTGGGCCCGAGCTATTTGATAAATTCTGAAAAACCACACCTTTTCTTTTCCTCCATTTGTTGCAGCTATTTCTTGAGCATGTTATTAAACTTTCTGTGAAATCTGTTTCACTGTCACTTTTGACATATGGTACTTTCACTGCAGCTTACTGGCGTTTGCTCAACATTTATTTTGGATCATAGCTCAGTAGCGAACAGACTTCAAAAGATTTGGTATTTTACAAACTCTAACTATGACCAGTAGGTGGCAACAGCAATCACATTTAATTGCATTTTTTCTTTGCTATAATATTCCATATTGTCTATATTATAATTGGGTCCAGATAAAGGAAATAGAGAGGAAAGTTCTTTTTGCCAGTGTCCTCATTTATAACATAACAAATGTAACAATACTTCATCAGACATATTAAAAGGTTTTGGTTTAGCAAATTAATAGTGTTGATGCTGAAGAAGCTTAAATGATGATTTTTAAAAGATGTACATTCAGATGTGTTTTTTTCATTGCTCTGATATGCATGTTTTTAGTATTTTAATTCAGCTGTTTTATTAACATTTTACATTTTAAATCATTTTATATTTGATCTCATTCTATAAGTTAATGCAAATAATTTTCTCTAAAACAAAAGTCTAAGGTAATCTGGAGGGTTTATCAAAAATCTTTTTAGCTAAGTAATCAGATTTAGCTTATTATGGCATTTTAACCAGGTTACATTGTTTAAAACCAGCAGCAACAATGTTTTTTCTCACACTATACAGATTCCTCTTTGGATACTTCCTATTAGTTACAAATTATATTTTTTAATTCCTTCACCTCATCCAACTTTTATGGTGCACACAGACCTCAATTTATGACCATTCTTTTGGTCAATGAAGTTGCAACGGAACTGAAAAAAATGACTTACAACTGATCTTCACACTTAAAACCCTCCCAACCCCTGGGACATTGCAATCATCATAAATGCAGGCTGGTTGCCAAGTGCCCAGGTCGCAATCATGTGATCACATGATTGCGACCTGGGCACTTGGCAACCAGCCTGCATTTATGATGATTGCAATGTCCCAGGCTCAAGTTAGTTCCACTTATGGCTTTCCCAGTTGGCCTGCAACGAAGTCAATGGGGAAGCCAGCAGGAAAGGTCACAAGTCACGGTCCCATGATGTATCACTTAATTACCATTGGAAGAGAGTTCATAAAATCAGTTTTATGATACCTCACTTATCAACCTACATTCTACAACAATGAATTTTCTGGTACCTCTTGTCATAAACCAAGGAATACCTATAGTCCAGGGGTGAAATGTAAAATGTGTTACTACTGGTTCTGTGGGTGTGGCTTCGTGTGTGTATGGGAGTAATGTGACTGGGTGGGCGTGGCCAACTTTTTTTTTTTTTTAACTTTTCAAAGCATTAGAAAAATGCTCTGGCAATCAGGCAACTTAGCTGAGATCGTCAGAGAGGCTTTTTAAAAAATGCTTTGAAAAGCCTCTCTGCCAATTAGGCAACTCAGCTGGGATCGTCAGAGACGTTCCAAAGCATTTTTTTTACCACCTCTTCAGCCAAGAGCTTGCAGAAAAAAATGCTTTGAAAAGCCTCTGAGGATCCCAGCTGAGCCGCACGATCATCAGAGGCTTTTTTTTTAACTTTTAAAAGCATTTTTTCATCAGAAGAGGTTGTAGAAAACATGCTTTTAAAAGTAAAAAAAAAAAAAAGCCTCTAATGATCATGCGACTTAGCTGAGTATGGTGGGGGAGTGCAGAGATTTTTGCTACCGGTTTTCCGAACCACCCGCTGCCATCACTACCGGATCGGGTGATCCAGTCTGAATAGGGGGCATTTCACCCCTGCTATAGTTCCTCTATTAGCCCATATCACATCATATCTCATATGATTTCAAGTCTATATGAATGTTTGAATCCATGTGGATGTTCAAATTAATACATAATATAGATTTTTTTGGGGGGGGGTCTCAGCAAGTGGCAAAATTGAGCAAACTTCAGCTAACTTCAGGAAAGGCAAATAAGGCTACATCTAGTGATGACTTGAATGGGAGAGCACCTGAAAATCTCAGGGTTGGCTGGAGGCTACACTGAAAAGTTGAGTTGGTGACAAATCCCTTCTGCATTGTTGCCAGAAAAAGAAATATGACTGTTGATTAGTCATCAGGAATATAATTTAAGTCATGGAGTCTTGATTTTTATAGTATTACCTGCCCAGACCAAAAAAACGCATTCAATCCCTCTATCACAGCTTGCTATTAGCTGAACATTGTCCCTTTCACAAAGATAGCCTATTGGAATTCTGTGATTTTAAATCAGAGAAGGAAGTATATCATGATTTATTATGTCTGGTTTTGACATCCTGTCTGAGTATTCCTAGAATTGACCCAAGTTCTTCTGGAGGCCACACAGATAGTGACGGCTGTCTTGAATATCTGCTGATAGTTGGAAGAGGAAAATAGTTGAGCATGTTCAAGATGACCATCCAGGGGACATGACTGGCAAGATCTACCAATGGGACAGGATCCTCAGTATTACTTGCAGTCTGATTCCTTGGAATTAAAATTGTCACTATTTATTTTAGGGGCAATTCTGGTTCTTATTGTTAAAAAAAAACTTGTGGCAGGACAGAGAATGTACAATCTGAAATCGAAGATGAATGCTTCTCATTGTTTTCTTTATAAATGCGTGTTTCTGAGATCTGGCTAAAATAGGGTAGTTTCCAAAATTCCTATAAATAGATTAAAAAAATAAATTTAGGTAATTAGATTTATGTTTGTGCTTGTTTTCTTAGTGTGCCATGGCTTGTGGGAAAATATACAAGTATATAAGTATATGATTCTTACTCTAGTAGTATTAATTTCTGGATAACTTTCAAAAGAAAAGGCACTTTTTTTCCTTACTTTTTTGGCAAGAAATATGCTTTCTAAAACAGTTATTATTTAAAACAAATACTGTATATTTCCCCAGAAAGACTAATGGTTAATGCATGAATGGTTTTCTACATTGTGTTATATGATTGTAACTAAAATTAGAACTTTATTTCAGTGCTATCAACTAGGACTTAATTATGAGGTTGAACTATAGTCTAATATATATTCAACTAAATTAACATTCCCAAATGTAGCAGTGTTGTTGTTTTTTTTCAATGTTTAAAATTCTGTTTAAGATTAGACTAACTGTATATCAGGTAAAAGATTAAACTAATAAATGAAAAGCAAATTGTACAATCACAGTGCTTTCAATTAAATCCCATATGGCTTTTTCTTGGAATATGAAAAAAAAAGTAAACTTAACTTCTGATAATCTAGCATTGTATATTAGGTTTTGTCTCTTATGTTACTGTTCTTTATTGCTTGTACAGTAGGTAGTTTATATGGTACTGATGGATGTTGAAAAATGGTCAAACTTTCATTGACTATGGCAAGGAGAAAGCCAATAAATAAATAAAGTTAATTAGTAATTCAATCATATACCAAGTATAACAGCAACGCAAAGAGTTCTGATAACAAAGAAGGTTAACACTTATATAATCAGCATAAATTATATATCTTTGGATATTTCACATATATACGCCCATTACCATTTATTCGTTGGTTAGACGTACTGTTTATTCATTGACTTTTTATGCCACTTCGATGTTCTCAAATGTTAAATATATTTTGCCAAATTTCCTCTTAATAAAGTGGAAAGAAAGGCAGAAGCAATCCCATCATAATTTTTTTGCAAAGGAATCTCCACACAAATTAGAGATAAATATGAGAAGAAATTTGGAAATAGTTCATTTCTGCCAAACTGCTGTACAGTAAAAATAAAAATGGCTACCCAGCATATCATCTTTAGTGGCAGGGTACAAACATTGTCTGGCTCCTGTTCTGGAACTAACAGTGATAAATTGCAGACTCTCCCCCCACCTTGATGGTTTTGAACAACTCTTTGCTTCTGAGTTTTGTCCCCTATTTGCTTTACGAGACTCTGATGTTTAAAGTAGTGGGTAAAGGCCACTTATTGTTTTTGAGCCGTTCTCTTTCCCAGTTTTAAAAAAAATTGTTCAATAGATTCAAGCTATCAAAGAATATCGGTGTGGAGAAAATTTTTAGAAGAGAAATCCAGCCCAGGAGAGAGAACTAACAAAATGGATTTAATCTTTTCAATTTGTGGCCTGTGTAACCTATGTTCCTTTCTCCTCTCTTGGTAAAACTGAAATCATTTACAGAACCTATGCTAAGAATTTGTGCAGCTTTTCTACTGTAACATCCACTTATCCCTCTGTTAGGAGGCACAAATGAAAGCAAAATTGAAGGTGGCTGTAGGTGAACTGGCTTTGAATTCCATTGAAAGCGTAAGAGGTTCCTTGTCAGCTGTGTGTTACAAATCAGTCTCTACTCATTTTAGGGCAGGTTCCTGAAAATGGTAAACAGCTAAAAATATTGGATAGATATTGAATTGAAACCTCAGTCATGGTAAAAAAAAAACCAATATGGATCCTGAATTAGAATTTGGTTTCTTATTTGTTTCATTTTTTTTCTTGTTATCCATGATGATAGACTATTTAGGAGAATGCTGCAATTTCCATTGGTTGGTTCTGTTTGAGGGAAACTTTGCCAGGTTTTTTTTCCTCTCATAGCACATTCAGGCACATGTGCCCCTATGCATCACGTGTCCTTGATGACTCCATGATTCTACAAATAGACCCCACTGAAAACATTGTAATCGAGATAATATCAGAAGAGATGAATGTGAGCGTGCAGCCTGTGTTGTTCGTCATGGGATTAATGAGGTCTGCATCAAATTGTTGCAGTCACCACTCCTGCTCAGTTCCCTGTTTTAGGGCTACAGAGAGTCAACGGCAGAAACCTTCAGGCTGTCAGGGTTCCAAGTAACAAACCCAATGCAATCAAATCTCTGAGGCCTAGTTCTTCTTCAAAGCCCTGATTTGGCATGTCATATTGGCACATCTGGCGAAAACCCTACTCTGAAAGTCTCATGGTTTTCCCCATCCAAATTAAAAGTCAAAGTTCTTTCCCCTAATCCACATGTACATCACATGGTCCAATCTGGTCACAACTCCAACTCCAGTTAGTTTCAGTCCATGCCTCCCCACTCACGCCTTCCCAGCACCTGCTGAGAATGTCCTTGGTTCCCAGGAGAAAGAATTTTATTTTGGCTACAAGTCCCCAGCTATCTATATTCCCTCCTCCTGTTCCCACAGCTCCAACCAGCATAGCTGTTGCAGCCCTGAAGATGCTCCAGAATGACTTCACGGTTGACACAGGCCTCTTGGGCATGGGGATTTTTGCATACATTTACTGTGTATGCAAAAAGTGAAGAAAGGATTTTGTATAGGTAAAAAAAAGGACATTGATTAGTTTGTTGAAGATCATGCATTCTAGCATTTCCTGCCCACTGAAGGTTGAGGTACATAATATCATCAATTCTAGAATGTTAGCTGTCAAGTTTGGAACTTTCTGATGCCCTTTTGAATATGGACCATACAATACATTTGGGAAGACTCTGGGTATGAACCATTCTGGGACACAGATTTTTCACAAATCCATCTTCACTTTACCTCCATGAAATATAGCCATGCTTCTTATTTTCAACTACTATTCAATGTAGTAGTGCAACTTAAAAATGAGGTATTATTACAGTCAGTTCTGTAACAAACTACTATTTTCTGCTTAGAAAGATTTCTCTAATACAAACCTAAAGGTAGTAATTGTAATGTTTGGGGAAGTGGGGTTAATCCATGGGAACCACTAATTTATACACTGATTTTGGAGGAGAATCCCCCCCCCCTCTTTTCAAAAGTTTTTACGTGACAGCGTAATGATGAAGCCTTGCAATTATCTTTAAAGTTATTATTATTTGCCAAGTTGATTACATAATAACAAATAAGCATTCAGCATTCCTTTAGTAGCTATAAGAATAATGTTACAGTAGATCTTGGCACATATTCAAGCAAATCATTTAGTGGTTTGGCTTGACTAGTGATCTGTCTAGAAATCCTGTTCTACTAGAGATACTTACAAGATACCTGCCATTTAAAAACATTGCTCATTGCTGACAAGTTGAAATACATGTTTTTGTATCTCATTATTATTTTATCTTAGTTTCCATTAAAGTCCTCTTGAATCCCATTGATAAATTTAGCTGCTGTTCACCATCACTGTTTGTCATATAAGCCACAGAAGCTGGTCACAATACAGGATGCTAAGCTAGAAGCCACCCAATCACGCTTAATATGATGGTTGGATAAAATACAGGTAGTCCAATACAACTGAGTCCAAAATTTCTGTTTTTTTAAAGTGAAACATTTGTTCAGTGAGTTTTGCTCTGATTTATGTCCTTACTTACCACAGTTGTTAAGTGAATCGCTGCAATTGATAAGTTAGTAAACCAGTTGTTAAAGTGAATCTGTCTTCCCCACTGACTTGGCTTGTCAAAAGGTTACAAAAGGTGATGATCATATGACCTGGGGAGGCAGCAACAGTCCTAAGTATGTACCAGTTGCCAAGCATCTGCATTTTGATCACATGATCATGGGGATGCTCCAAAGATGGTAACTATGAAAAATGGTCATAAGTCACTTTTTTCAGTGCTGCTGTAACTTGGAAGGGTCACTAAATGAACTGTGGTAAGTCAAGGATTACCTGTACAGTCTTAAGTGAGACATTTCTAATTTTTGTAGCTATTAGTTTAAGAAACAAAAACAATTATGGTAAGTCTGTTCAAGCAAAACCTGCTTGCTGAGCGCTTCCTGTTCTTTGCTTGTAAGAGGAATCAGTTTGAATTTTGACAGCCTTTCTTTTAGACAACCTGGAAACATAGCTATATTTCATGCAGTGCATGTGAAGCCACAACCTTCTGGCTTGCTAAACTAAGAGACCATAAGATAAAGTAGTTTAGTCTACCTTATTTTTCTGTATTCTTACCAATGGTTGACTTGCACAGTTTTTTTCCACATCAAGGAAATGGTCATTGTAATTCAACATTTGATCTTATCTAGAAAAAGAGATGTTTTTGCCTGGCTTGGTATTTTTCCATCCACTGATACAGCAAATGGAAGACAAGGTTAATTTTTAGGCCAAATAAGTTTTTGCTTTGCTTCTGTGCTTGCTTTTGTTTACTAAACTCATTCTATCCCCCTGTAGCATTTATACCAGTATTAGTCATTGCATAATCCTGAAGGTGTGCCATCCCATTATCTGAGTTTACTTTTGGAATATAGCCGTTATATCTCAACAAATCAGCACTGATCTTGTGTACAGCACTGTGAATAGCTAAGCCTTTTCTGGATAGCATGTGTATCATGAATTAATTCATTTAGCAATTTTCCAATGGTTGTAAAATTCAACCAATTTATGTTAGAGTGTCCATTTCAGTGAATTCTTTCTCCTGGCTTTTTAAAAATTGGTTTCATTAATGGATGAAAATATTGAAGCAGAGACAGAAATTGTAACTGGAAGAAATACAAGCTTTGTAATGAAAATGGGGTCTATTTCTGACACTATGAAAATAAGTTATTTTCCTTGCCTGGCTACACAGTTCTTATGTGGAGATAGAAAGCTACAAATTTCTCTATAGATAATTACAAAAATATTTTTTCTACAAAATATATTTAGAAATAAGTTTATAGACTTTTTTTAAAGCACAAATGCACGTTGTTCGTGTTAGTTTCTATACTTTTTGTGATGAGTAAGAACAACACAATCAAATTTCACTAAAAATTCTCTTTGTTTCTCAGCCTCTTGCATGTTTCCTATTGAATGTTATTTTCAGTGCAGCTGCAACCCAAAAATCATACATAGGAATGAAATTTAATATCCTCCTCCAATTATGTGTGACTTTTTCAAACTTTTAAGAGATGAAAGCAAGCAAAGGGGATAGTTTCTTACAGTTAAATTTCTTGTAAGAAAGCATTATTTTTAAATATTGACTTCTTTTAGTTCCTTGAAATATTTTAATATCCAACATCCATCTATGCTTCCCATTTATAGGGAGTTTCTGTTAGGGTTGCATTGTTTATTCTTCACTTCAGGATCAGATCATACTTTAAGGAGGTGGAAAGACCAAATTTAGATTAAATCTTTGTTAGTAGTGTTGATTCAATTAAAGATTGACTGCTGCTATTTGGGTTCTTAAATCATCCCACTTAGTCAGGATCTTGTAAAAAATGGGATAACATCATAACCCTGCAAAACCAACTGTAAAATGATTACTGCAGTTGATTGATACCACCCACTGAATTACTCTTCCCAACAGGCGATCTATCTTTAGGAGTAAAATTCTAATGTTCTTGAAGACTCACCATGTTGGCAAGCATTATTTGTGATATACAAGCATTCCTTGAGTTACAAATTACAGGTAATTGGGACTGGAATTTCTATCTCTAAGCCAATGGTAGTGTTTAGGTAAAACATCATGTGACCGCATCTCTTAGCTAAAGCAATCCCAGCACTGTCCATTGCTATTATGCCACTGATCCTTACGTGAGGACCCACCATGATCCAAATCATTCCTGGCTTGGATTATCTCAGACCCACCCAGACCTTAATAAGGCAAGGGATTATCTTCTCTTGACATTCTCCTACCTGCCAGTCTCCCATCCTGCCCTTTTTGCTGCTGTGCCGAGTAACTCTATTCAGGGATAGTGTTGATATTGGGCCAGTGGTGGAGGCTTGGGACTATCAGCAGTCTCAGACAACTGCCCCCCCAACCCCAGGCTTCAACTTCATCCCTGGCTATTGCTGCTGCCACAGAATGTCACCTTAAGTCCCACACTGCAGGGTTGCTAAATAGTGTTTTGAAAATAATTGAAGAAATAGGAAACAGTTGAATTCATGGATGCTAAGCATTAGGCCTGTGCAAAGTGACTATTTTATTTTCATACATTGACTTGCAGTAATCCAATGTTTCCCAAGAGCCTTGTTTGGGAAATTTTGAGTCAAAACTTCAAGAGTCACCCTTCAATTAAATCACTGAAGTGAACTGATTAAATTCAGCAGTGGCCACTTCGATCTAGTGTCCAGGGGCATTGTTGCATGTACTGAAACATTGCTGATGTTCAGTTGAAGTGGAAGAAGTTGATCCAGTCCAGTTGAAGAGAAATACTGCTTTGATTTGTCTCTTCACTTTGAAAGTCAAAACTTGGTTTAAAGTGAGAGGTCTCTTAAGAGCTCTGCCAGCCCTTTAAAATAGGGTTATTGTTAGAAACAGAAGAAGTTCCATCTTCTGTTGCTGATCTGAGATTTCTCGTTATGCATGTATCTGTGAAAAACCTTTTCAGTACTAATAGTCAATAATCATATTCTGGCTTGTGGAAGAGAGGAGGGGGAAGGGAGAGAGCGAGGGAAAGAAAGGGAGGGAGAAGTGTAAGAGGAAATGAGAAGGGTGTGTGAAGAGGGATTGAGAGATCAAGCAGCTTGAGAAGAAAGTTGTCTCAGTAAGAGTTGACTGATCCAGAAGACCTAGTAAGGGTAATATTTTAAGTCTAAAAACGTTTTAAAGAGGTCTGTAAAAGTATAATTATATGGAAGGGTGCTTGAGAATGAGGCAATTAAATGAAGAACCATTTTATCAGTATGTTTCTCAAAAGAAATCTGTGGGGGCATCAGTCTTTAAGATTTCACATGGAATTTAAATAATTTCTCTATTTTGCATGCCTTGGTTGAAACAGCCTGTTTCCTTTGTCAAACCGTACTGCCTTTCAAAAGTTTTTCCCCTCCTTTTTCAGGGTAAGTGTGCATATGCATTTGTGTGTAAGAGAAGGAGATTGATGTTTTTTATTGCCAGTCCTGACAACTGACAACTACAGCATTGAGGTGAGGTGGAGGGAAACTGTCAGGTTGCTGAAATCCCTCTGGAGAATTGACACTGTAGCTGAATTGGAGGGCAAAAAGAATACAAATAATAGAGAAGTTTTGAGTTACCTTGCTTTCTGTCTTGATGCTATCGTGGACAGCCTGAAGCAATATAAGGGCAACCCAAGCCAGGTTCATTTGGGAATGTTAAGGAGTTAATGTTTTAGTATTGCTGTATGGTGACTAAACAGATGGTGTAATTAGCTTGCAGCAGTGAAGAACTATTTTTCTGCCAGGGTAAGAGGAAATAACTGTAGGTGGTGAACAAGACCTTCTAAATTGATCCTGAACTTGCTTACAAAAGTATGCTAAGTACAGACAGTATAAAGAATCTCTTTCCAACTCCATCATTACTTTCAGTTGTATTTTTGATACAGAGATCCAAAAATATCCAAGACTCATTTGGATCATAATTGAATAAGAGAATAAATGGAGGATGAAAGAGGTTTAAAAGCACAATTTATCCTTTTCCGTGTAATAGCCATCTGGAAAGTACCTAGCTGAATAGAAGTCCCATTATAGTCACCTTTTTCTTTTTTCTTTTTATTTGTCCACTGTCAGCATAATTCTCAATTCTTAGCCAAAGTTAGGTGATTTTGAACAGGCTTAAGTATCACAGTTCTCTCCAGCATATCCTTTTTCCTGTTCTGATACAAAGATCTTTTTCCCCCCTATTATTGGAATTAGCATTTGCTCTTCATTACAAACAAATAATTGTGAAGATTTAACATATTTCTTACCAAATGATTGTAAACATAAAAACCTAGTTGTAGATTTTAGTTAGCCATACCTAGTGTGGGGAAGATAAATTCTTAGATCAATTAAATGAAGTTGATATATAGAGATATAAGGTCAATGTTTGTTACATTATTAGGATTCGCAATGTGAAATGTTTCTCTTTTGGATCTGGCATCCCCAAACTGCCCCCTTTTCTTGATTTGCAAGAGATGTTTTCTTCTCTGAATTATTATTTTATTGCATCATCCCCATTTTGAAAACAATCAGTGAAATATTTGGCATTTGCAATTTTTGATTTGAAAACCTCTGTACCCTTTTTTTGGGGGGGGGGGGGCATCTATGAATAGTTTTATTTTAGCCCATGTATTTCACAACTCAGAATTAAATAGGGAATCAAAAGAATGAAAATAAATAAATTCAGAAGATGCTAAATCGAACTAGGTTTATCTACATATATTGAATAGGATTCCATTGTCTTTTCCCCATTCTTCCTACCCTCCCAGTAAGAATGAAATCCTGAAGATATTCAAAAGAATAAAATATATTCTAGAGTACATTATATAGAAATATCTTAGATCAGGGATTCCTAAACATTTTGATGTTGGAGGTCCCTTTAGTATAGGCTTAATGTACACGTCACTCCCTAAAATCTGAATACCAAAATAATCAAGAAGATGAAACTTTGAGGGGGAAGATGAATTTACTTGAAATCATGTACCTAAAAGGTACACTTCCCCTGGATTTTGTCTAGATGTTCCCAAGGGAGGCATACAATACAGTTTGGGAAGTCCTGGCTTAAGTGATTGCATAATTAGTCCAGTTATTTGTGTTATATCAATGAGCCTGGTAGCCCAGCAGACTAAAAGCATTGTGATTAACACCAGCTGTCTGCAATGACTGTAAATTCAAATCTCACCAGGCTCAAGGTTGACTCAGCCTTCCATCCTTTCTAAGGTAGGTAAATTGAGGACCCAGTTTGTGGGGGCAATAAGCTGACTTATTGTATACTTATTATACAAAAGTATGAAGGCTATTGCTTAACGCATTGAAAGCCGCCCTGAGTCTCCGGAGAAGGGCGGCATATAAATCAAATTAAAAAAAAATATTTACATAGTCTTGTAGCTTCAGGTCCACCTGAAAGAAATTGAAATGTTTTGTTAAAATATTTGTAGTTGCATGAAGTCTGCAAGGCTGAGTGATTTATCCTAGTTGCATAAATACTTTAGCTTTCCTAAACTTTGTTCAGGCGCTACAAGAGGGGTGGGGGGCAGCCCCTTTCCTAAATTACCCTGGGGATGTCAAAGAGATGGTCTCCATGAGCAGCATGGATAGATAGGTCTGGCTGAAGCAGAAGGGTTTGCATATTTATGAGACTCCCCACTGCAGATATTCATGCTGTAACCATGGCTTTTCAGTGATGTCACAGCAGGACTTGGAAAAGAGACAGACCACTTTCATATGTTGAAGTTCACGTAGAAATGCATGGCCGGAGCAAGGCTTTTGAAGTACTGTTTTATTGGAAAAGTTGGATTTGTATGCATTACATTCTGCTGAACTATTCAGAACCTGTTCGGTTACTATGTGAAAATAGTTTGGAAAAGTAGATCATTTTTCTTTATTAAGTTACTCTACTAATACTTTACAACACCATAGATAAATGCTATTTCTTCTGCTTTGAAAGCTGTATAAGAGAGGCCACTAAATTGGAAATATTTATTTTTCAGAACAGACTGCTTTTTTGTTTTTACATTATTTATGAACATAAATTGCAATTGCTAGAAAATAGAGTTGGAATAAATAATTCCGTAAGGCGAACCAGACTATGCCCTTAAGGGCTAAGATAATTTTCTGGCAATTGGGTGTTTTGTGATGTACTTTTTTTTTGGGGGGGGGGGGAGGAAGGAGGCAAATGTGTCTGAAGTGAATTTAAATATGAATAAGAATATTTTTTATTCTTAATATATTAAGAATATTTTTGAGTAACTTATTCAGTTTAAGATGTATTTATGTAAAAATGTCCATAATTTCCCTTAAAAAATTTTTTCTTAAAAAGTTTTGGAAAGAAAAAAGAATTGACTAGCATTCCAGTGATTAGGACATAGCTAGGATTATTTGTAGTTACAAAATTCCAAAGTAAATTTGCCACATTTTTTTAAACAAAAAAAAATCTATATATTTAATAAAGATTATTTTAGTGGAGTAACAATTAGAATCAAAACCTTGATTAGTTTTTCACATAGGGTGAAAAAAAAATCCAGGCATATTTTGTAAACTGATAAACAGATCCTGTAAACTTATGTTGTTTTGTTTTATGCCTCATAAAACTCCACACAATGATGGGGATAGAGATTCAAGTGTATGTTTTAGACCAAGAAATGTAAATTAAATGTAAATATTACATATTCTTGAAAACCTTGTAATGTCTATACACATACAAATGCAGGTACGTAGGAGAAACCACCCTGTTTAGAAAACCTACAGTCAGTATATTTCCATTTCACATTTTGCAGCTTTTCTGATATAACCCTGATCACTGGGAGCTGGAAGTTGGCTCAGTTATTGGTATGCTGCCTTATCTATTTCTCCACTGAGATTTTTTTGGTGTGTCAGTATCTATTTAGGCAAGATGGTCAATTAAATTGGAAGATGTTGTTTATAATATCCCCAGAGGATATGGAATGCTGCTTTATTATATATGCATTATACTCTTCATCTGTCCACCTCAGCAGTTTTTAATCCAAGGAGGTTAGCATGATAGCTTTTCTCACGCAAAATTTCTTATCATCAGTATGAGGTGGGGCTGAGATATGCTGAAGCATGCAAGATTGTGGTAAAGTATATTATTCTGAGGAGTGTAGAGAATTGAGTGGAATTTGGACCAGAATCCTGTCTTAAATTCAACACGCTACCCACTGCAAAACATTTGCTCCCTGTTATTTAATGGAATAGTGACAACATTACCTAATTAATTTTTAATTAATAGGTTATTTAGCTGATTGTATGGCAATTAGGTTTGGACCGGGTGGGAGAGTATTAGGGAATTGTAAAACTTCAGGCTGCACTAGGAATAAGAATGTTTTGTCCTATTGCACCAAATCACATGGTTATATTCACGTAGTTATCAGGAGTCTAATTCAATTTGAGGGACTTCCAAGCTTTCGTTAAATGAAGGAAGTCATTTACAAAAGTCAGCTGGACTAAGCAGTAGGGAAATAGAAATATTGAGCTAGATGGAACGTCATTGGTGGATGGCAAGATAATAGCAACCATTAGTAATGCAATAGGTAAAAGAGGGAATTGGACTACCTAGAAAGGGGGAGATTAGGGAGACATGCTGCGGTAATAGTCACAAAGCTTTTGATGTTTAATTTGCAACCATATCTGCATTACAAGTCAAGAATATTCAGGGCAGGTTTTGTTCTTTCATTTTCTTTCTTTTATTCTCAGGCCTGCTACCATCCATAGTATCAGATTTTAAAAAATGCCAGGCTTCCCTTTGTTCATATGACATTCTTTTGGAAAAGAAAAGAGTGAGATCAAAGAAAAGATCGTTGCCATGCCAATTGTGCTGCCTTGTTGGAAGATCCCTGGAATTGCTATGTTGATAGGGAGCTGAAAATTCTGTCTCTTGTCCTTTCAGATTTGCTCTCTAGCCTCAAAGCATTTAAACACATGATGTACACATATTGGTTCTAGGTAGCCATTTTCTCTCTCCTCTCATTCCAAACGCAATCTCTTGCCTACATCAGAACTAAGAAATAAAGTAAAAACTATGTATGCTTCCCATGTTTATAGATTTCTCTAGATTGTTCTTTGATAAGTAAATAGAATAAGCAATATGTTGGAGTTACATGATGGACAGTTCTGCAGGACAATTTTATGTTTTGGCTTCCTATTACTGGGAAAAAAAACAGTTGAATAGAACTTCAGCCTTCCACTTGAATTACATTTGGGAGAAGTTGCAGGACTGAAAAATGCTTTTCTCTAGGAAACCCAGGATGGTAAAGTTGCACAAGACTCCAGGTATGTTAATGCAACAAGGGCATTGCATCATTGCTAATTTGAATTGTAAAGTCTACAATTCAAGTAAAGAAGAGGTGTATTTTCCCACCTCTTCTTTACTTCAATATAATTTGTTTATACTTTTCCAAAAATCAAACATTATTTTCTCCACTTCGCAATTTTTATCCTGTAGCATTTGAAGGATGGAGTTGTTTCTATTTCCTGTTCAATCTGTTAATCTGTTGTGTTGAAAGAAATAAAAGCAGCAAGGAAGGTGGAAAAACCGATTAACCTCAGCTGGAGTCCAATTAAACTTCACAAATCATACACAGTGTATCCATAGAAAGTGAACACGTCCCATGGCACAGCTGCTTCGTTCCTAATTTTGAGGTCTGAATAATAGAAGCCCACTTTTTATATGGTTTTCTTTCCCTTCAAAGAACTGCTAAATGTTATGTGGTAGCTAAGTCATGTTCAATCTAATGCACTTTAGAGGTGTTGTGCTTATAGTTCTCTAGCCAACAACTGGGATTTCTGGGATTGATAGTTCCTGCACATCTGTATGGCACCTATTATTTAAGATATGCTCTTTAGATCAGTCGGAATTAAATACCAGTCTCTGAGCAGTAGATCTGTGCTGAGTTATATTCTATTCAGGTCAGTTATTTTTTTCATTTCCATTGGGAGCATCTGAGATCCCAGTTTTAACCAAATTATAAACCAAGTTAAATTCTACATTACAGTAACAGGTCAATCCTAGAGGTAATAAAGAACTTAGTTGCTCTGGAAATGCTTTGAAATGAACACAGGTCTATTTATATCAGCTCCCATAGTGTTAAAGTTCAGTATTTTTAGATGGCAGAAGATTGAGGAAAGAAACCCAGCACATGCAGGGTAAAAGCAACACCTTCATTTGGAACAGTGATATAATTGGCTTCTTCATACCGATATTTCCACCAGACTAGTGGAAATTTTGCTAGCAGCCTCAACAGAATTAGATGGTATCATTTCTCTGAACTTTTACACTTTGCCTTGGGGACCTTTGCAGAAAGGCAATTTACAAATGTAATAATGAAGCAAATCCAGAAGGTGGATTATAAATAAATAGGTGGGATTATTTATATCTCCCTTTGAAAGCCTGCACAGAGGGAAGCTAATGTATAATTCAGAAAGTTTTAAAGTTATTATTCTCCTTAAAGTAGTATTTGCATTCTAGAAGCAAAAGGAACTTTTGATTGTGTGATGGAATACCCAGAACATAAGCAATAGCCTGTACTATAATAGGAATAGTAGCCTTGGGCTTCTGAAGTGTTGCTGATTGAAATCTTGCAATTTTATAATTTAATGTAATTAAATTAGATGGATGGAATATCACTTACCCAGTCCTCAGCCCTTCTTAAGCTTAAACACCGTGGTAGATACATTTTCAGCTTTCTTATATTCAAAGAATAACTAGGTCTACTGAAAATATGCAGAATCTGCAGAATTTCATAAAAAGGGAAAAATCTGTTGATGAGCTTTTATCTGTCATGTGCTGCAGTTTTTCCTGGGATATGCTAGTTATCTCTCTGTTTTGAAGAATAGATTGATTAAACTGGATTCCTATATTGCATCAAGTGGCTTACGATGTTATAAAATTTTGGTAGCCTAGCACAATACAGGGTGTACCAAACTTCAGGCTCCTTAGACAATTTATTATGTAAATTACATATTTCATTTGACTACCATTTTCTTCTAAATACTTCCTTAAACGACCTTTGAATATTTCTAAGCACAGTAACACTTTCTTTAGAAAAAAATATTGCAATATGCAATTATGGTCACCTACATTTTGGTGCACACTGCATATAGACCAGTCAGTAGTGGTATTAACAAAAGTGTGTCTATTTTATACCTATATTATCTATATTAACAAATAGTGGCTTATTTACAAACTATGGCTCAGCACCATTAGTCAGGCAAAATATTGCCTCCAAGGTTTCAGTTACAGTTTATATCTAAATAGGTATTATAAAATAAACATTTCAACAACTTACTGTTAGCAAGAAAGGTGATGTATTTTATGCCCTTTGTTATTATTTAATTTATTTATTAATTAAATTTATTTGTGCCGATCTCACTGTCAAATGACTCTAGGCAGCTTCCAATGTCATAAAACACCTAAAAAACAACATTACAACATTAAGGATATTAAAAACATCAAGCATTAAAAATTAAAACATTAAAATTAACAAAAAATGACAAAAAAGACTGATGTGTAAACTAGGTAAAGGTGGAATCTTCTCCTAATCTTCTTACCACCTCTAGAATGAGATGCCCCCATTGAAACCCCCAAATGGCCACAACAAGGTTTAGCCACTATTAGGTATCCTGCCTTCTCCAAGAGCCCACATGATTTAAATGAGTTCTTCCGGTTTTTTTACTCCCACAGCACCAAGCTGTGAGGTCAGTTGGGCTGAGAGGAGAATATAAGAGCTGGTTTGGTTTAGTGGTTAAGACATTAGGCTAGAAAGTGGGAGACCATGAGTTCTAGTTCCCACCTTAGCCATGAAAGCCAGCTTGGTGTCCTTGGGCCACTCATTTAACACTTACAGTGTTGCTGTTGAGGGGAAAATAGGAGAAGAAAGATATTGTTGGGTATGTTTGTCACCTTGGAGCTTATTGTAAAAATAATAAAGGATAAAATAAAAAACAATGTGGTCCAAAGTTACCCAGTGAGCTTCCTTGGACAAGGGTATTCTGGAGCATTGGTATCTCTAGTTCAACTCCTTAACTACTCAACTGTATGAACTCTTTCATGTCATGAATTGTTTATTTAACAATGTGATTCAGTATTTGGATTTGTTTCAGTGAAATGAGGGAAAGGGTATAGAATATTCATCTTGGATGGTACTGTCCCTTCTTCAAACTGTATGAAAGGATAGTAATACTTCCCAGAGAGAATTTGCCTGCTTATGATTTATTTCATCTGATTGCTTAGAAGATGACTGCACAATCACAGGAGATTTCACATTGTCCCCAGAAGGATTTTGTGTACTTCTCTATAACCACTTTTTAGTTCTACTAAAGTATATTACCATTCAGTTTAAAGTTAGGTTTAAAGGTGTTGCAGGTGTAAGCTTACCAGTGGGGCTTAAGAAAAAATAAATCTTTTCTTTTACACAGTCATGTTCTTCTTTAATGATACTCAACCTTTTTTGGGGAGCCATTCCATCCTATTTCATAAGAAATATACAGGTATTTGTATATGCTTTTTATTAAACTTAAACAAGATTAAAGATAATACAAACTAGTAGAAAGTAAGAAAAAAGAAGGAGAAAGAAATTAAAAAAGCAAGCCATGCAACAGTGTTAAAGGAAAAAAAAGAAAAATTTACAAAATGACTTTGGATAGTCTTCGCAGCAGTTGTAAGTACAAATATATTTTAACTCCATTCTCTAAAGTTACATCATCTTACTCTTTGTGTAATCTATCCTATCTAACCATCAAAACCATGTTACAAGTTCATTTTGTAACTTGTAACATGTCTTGTAGCGTGTCTAAAGATTTGTGACTCAGTCTCTGGGCAGATCCGACTGTAGCAGCACCTAATTCCTGGACTATTCCACAGCTACACTGCAGAATAATGACCAGAAGCCTGTCACCTCTGGGCCCCACTATCAAATTAACTTGAATTTTATAGAATATACAAGCTTAAAGGTCCATAACAGGTGTCCAGTCATCAATAAATGTAGATAATGTCTTTTCTCTAATTTCATAAGACACTGGTGTAATCCTCATGTCCCATTTATTTTTGACTCTTATTTGACTCATGATTAGTGACAAGAAAAAATATATTAATTTTTTAACATGCTAAATTTAATAGCATGTTAAATTATAAAAGATAATACCTCATAGCTTAAATTGTGATGGGAAGAGCATTGGTAAATTAGAAGAATATGTGTGAATTGTGGAGGTTTCAACTGTTAAGACTCCCTTCCCACCTATTAATTAACAGTATATGGAAGGATTCCATTCTTTTCTCCTTCAGATAATGTGAATGATTTATGTTTTAATCCATTATAGGATTTTTAATCAGCTGGTATAACCAGTTGAAAGAAAGAAGGGAAAAAAGAAAGAAAGAAATACACACACACACACACACACACACATTATAAAAAAGGAACAATAAAATGTATCTTAATATTTATCTGATGTATTTTGAAAGAAAAAAGTTGTTAGAAAAGTATTGATGGCAAGGACTGTTTATGGAAATCTCTCTCTCTTTCTTTCTGTCTATCTGTCATCCATCCATCCATCCATCCATCCATTCATCCATCCATCATCCATCGTATAGAACTTGTATCACATTGAAGGGCAGCACACAACAAATGGGTAAAACCATATATAAAAACAATCTATATATATAAAAGCCAAATACCACTCACTCATCACGAAATCTCCAGAATGGTAAAGCCTACAAACTTGAAATTTGGCACGTTTGTTCCTCTTGTCTTCTAGGCACTTGCTAAGAAAGGATTTTTCGAAATAACAATCAGATCATTGGTATTTCATATACAGTATTATATTCACATGCTCTGATGCTAAGGAGTTAGATGTTCTACTCCCCCTCCCCACCTGAAAAGAACTCTGTCCCAACTGCCAGTTGCCTTATATTAAAATGCTCTGATGCTAAGGAGCTAAACATTCTACTCCCCCTCCCCACCTGAAAGGAACTCTGTCCAACTGCCAGTTGCCTTATATTAAAATGCTCTGATGCTAAGGAGCTAAACATTCTACTCCCCCTCCCCACCTGAAAGGAACTCTGTCCCAACTGCCAGTTGCCTTGCTCTGGTGCTACATACCAGAGCAACATGCTCTGATGCAATGTAGTTACACATTCTACATTAAGTTTCAGGCTTTAAGTGTCAATTTATCAAGCCCAAACACATCGTTTTGTAGTGAAGCATGGGCGTCCAGCTAGTAGACATATAAAATATATAAAAATCACATAATCAGTAAATAGCCTAAGAACAGAAATACTAACCCCAGTTGAATAGGGCTAAAAATAGCCAGCCTTCTAAGCAGGTTTCTGGTTTCCTGGAAGCCTCAGGCCTGATAACATAACCAAATTTTGACGGCCTTCTAGAACCACATGTGGCTCCAGAGCCACATGTGGCTCTTTCACCCCTTTGCTGCGGTTCCCTGACACTCAAAATATGTGTCACAACTGCCAATATGTGACACCCGCCAGCATGCAATTTATTCAGCTTTTCAACCCCCAGCAGGCCAATCATGGATAAATCCAAGAAAAGAAAAGTTTCAGAAGAAAACAGAATGTTTCATTCACTACATATGCTAGTTTTGGGACATGATCAGTGAAGTAAAGACAAGGATAGAGAAAGTTCAAACAGCATTCTTCAAATTGAAAAAGGTCTTCTGCAGTCACAACATAAGCCTAAGACTGAAAACCAGGCTTGTCAGATGTTACATCTTTTCTATCCTGCTCTAAGGAGTAGAGAGTTGGTCTCTGATAGAAAACCACTTGAAGAAACAAGAAGCATTTGAAATGCGGATTTACAGACGTCCGTTACGTATAAACTGGGTTAACAAAATCACAAATGAAGAGGTGATAAGCCACCTGGGAAAGCAAAGGGAAATCATCAAAACCATTAAAAAGTGAAAGTTAGAATATTTTGGACAAGTGATGCAACACCCAGAAAAATATGGCATCCTTCACTTAATCCTCCAGGGAAAGATTGAAGGCAAATGAGGTCCAGGCAGAAGAACATCATGGCTTCAAAACCTAAGGGACTGGTTTGGACAAAACTCAGCAGCACTTTTCCATACGGCTGTTGACAAAAATAGTCTTGCCAACATGATTGCCAATGTCCAATGACGCATATGGCACAAGAAGAAGAAGAAGAATGCTAGTTTTGTGGCTGCTCAAGAAATAGCACAGGAAGGGTTTTGTGGCTCCTGGTGTTTTCTTTTCTGTGTGAAATGGGTCCAAATGGCTTGTTAAGTGTTTAAGGTTGCAGAACCCTGTTCTAGAATATCAAAAGGGATATGTTGATCTAATTTGGAGGAAGAGAAATGTTCCATAAGGTGAGCACCAAAGCAGAGAAGCAGTGGTGAAATCTGAACCTGTTTACTACCGGTTCGCTGGCTGTGCATGCACAGTGTGCACTATGCACCAAATGTGAGGTGCGCATGCGCAATGCACACCAAAAGGGGGCATGTGGTAAGTAGAACAGCGCACGGGGGGAGGGTGATCAGCTTCGGCGCACAATCTTTTTTTTTACTTTTCAAAGCATTTTTTTCTAAAAGCATTTGCTTTTAAAAGAAGAAAAGCCTCTGACGATCAGGCAACTCAGCTGGGATCGTCAGAGCCTTTTAAACACATTTTTTTAACAACCTTTTCAGCTGAAGAGATTGTAGAAAAAATGCTTTTAAAAGTAAAAAAAAAAAAAAAAGCCCCTGATGATTGGGTGGCTCAGCTGGGTGGGGGTGGGTGCGGGTGGGGAGGAATTTTTGCTACTTGTTCTCCAAACCACTTGCTGCCATCGCTACCGGATTGGGCGATCTGGTGCGAACTGGGAGCATTTCACCCCTGCAGAGAGGTCTTGTCTCCTGATACCCCAAATCTAGATTCCTAGCTGATGACTCCTAGTGTATGCCTAAAATATACTGTATGTTTCCTCCATGATCTAATGGGGTGGCTGAGGTAATCAGAAAGAGGCAGTTCCTCACATAACCTTGTCCCATGGTGCTTCTTTTTTTCTTCCTTGATGTAGTCTGTATATCCTTTTTTATGTTCCCTTCGGTAATTTTGTTTTTATTGTTACAAATTTGATGAATATTGATGAATACTACAGTGCTTAATTTTAAAAAAAGCCCTTGCTAACAATTGTCTCATTTTGATGCTTGATTTTTCTTTCTTTCTTAGCATGTTGAATTTTTTCTGGCTAGATAATGCACCTGATCCCATTTTTGTTTTGTAACATAAGTTTTTATTCTTAGTTTTTAAACATGAAATTTAAAAAATCACATTTGAGCCTCTCTATGCAATATGTGATTGATGTCAATATGAGATAAACCAAGGAAGAGACAAAGCTATGTACGTTGCAGGTCATATAGTTTTATGTTTTCTAATTAAACTGATTTAAGGACATTGTTTTACTGTTTGTAGGGCAAGGACTTAATAAATAATATAACTGCCATGTTAAAAGAAGTCAGAGGTTTAAATCATCAGAGGACAACAGATGTTTTGTGAGATTCTGGTTCTCTGCCTTAAGGAATGGAAATTTACTGGACAAATTTCATTCTGTTGCACAATATATGCTATTTCAGTAATTACAAGTCTACTAATTGAAGAAATGTATAAGAGTCTTAAATCTTGATAAAATATGAATATTAACAGTAGATTATTTTGGTTTTAAGTATATTCTTACTGGGATTATGCTTTTCTATGCAGCTATTCTCAAGATTCTCCCATGTGACATTATTGCATGTAGGTTTCTTTGAAAATAAACAGTAATTATGGAGTTTTTTAAAAAATCCCAATTAATCTGTACTTTTCATTATTATTATTATTATTATTATTATTATTATTATTGCACTTTCTATATTTTTTCCATCAATTTTATCATTAAAGTTACTGATCGTTATCTAATGGTTGTTGCGATAATGGACCGCTTTTCCTAATTACTAAACTTGGTGCCTTATAAATGAATTTATCAATGATTGAATTAAGGGGTTGCATCCTTCACTTCTCCAGCTCCACAATTTATTTTCCCCTCATGAGTTAGCTTCAGCAGTTTCAGAATAAACAACTAGCTTCCATGCTTTCTGTTGTAGTTGATTTATAACTCTGATCAGTAAGACTTGCATTAATTATGCTTTCTTACAATGTACAAATACAGCCACACTTAATTTTAAGACACAACCTTAGTAGAAATCCAATGGCAGTGCTAAATTTTTCATTGCTTAAGTAGATTATATTTGATGGAATGAAGAAATATGTTTCTGACTAGACTCCCTGAATCTTTTCTAACTTAACACATTCAAAATGTACAGCTCGTAGGATCCTTCAGGACCATACCAGAGAAGCTCTTCGAGGTCCAATATGATTTGGTATGAGGCAACATATACTGGGCCTTCCATAAGCTTCCATAAGCATACAGCAATGGCCAAATTGAAATTAAAATGTTTTTACAATGTTTTTAAACAATTTTTCTATGTTTGCATTATTTTGCTGTAAGCCATCCAGAGTTCCTCGGGAGTTGGGCGGCATAGAAATGCGATAAATTAAATTATTAAATTAAATTAAATTAAATTAAATTAAAATAAATTATTTCTTTTATGTATGCATTTAGGGTTGTTCTTTCACTTAGTCCTGAATTGGGATACTAATTGTTTGCTTATGTACTATATTGCTGCTGTAGAAAAACAAAAGTAAGAGATTAGAGAATAGAGTAATATATTCATATTGTGAGAGGTTGAAACGTCTGCTATATACATACAGTAGGCAAACTTGACAGTTGTAAGAATATATAACTGTCTATTCTATCTTATTCTATATCTGAGTCTTAGATATAGAATAAGATATTAATACTTCACTTAATCCTCCAGGGAAAGACTGAAGGCAAATGAGGTCCAGGTAGAAGAAGAACATCATGGCTTCAAAATCTAAGGGACTAGTTTGGACAAAACTCAGCAGTACTTTTCCATGTGGCTGTTGATAAAAATAGGATTGCCAACATGATCGCTAGCATCCGATGACAGATATGACACAAGAAGTCTTAAAATAAAAGAAGTAGTATGACTCCTAAATCAGGGATGAGTTCTACTTACCTTTACTACCGGTTTGCAAAGGGAGCACTTGCACATGCTTGCTTCACTTGCGCGGTTGTGCTTCTGCGCATACGCAGATCACCCATGATGACATCATGGCGGGTGGGTGGAACCTCCCGCCGGTTTTACTACCGGTTCTATAGAACCGGACTGAACCGGGAGCAACCCACTACTGCCCTAAGTGATCCAGACTGCCTGCTTGTTATTTGATAACATATGAAGTCAGTGCCCTACACAGAAGGTTGACTTCAATATCATTTACTTCTTTCCTCCTTTTTGCTATCTGTGTTTTGACTACTGAAAATTCCTGCTGGGTTGCATTCCGAAAGATTGGTGATTGGACTGGTGACATAGATGGCTAAATCTCAGTGTAACTGGATTCTTTTTTTGAATTAAGGCAATAATATTTCTCAGAATATCTCAATAAAACCTATTATTGCCATCCTTATAAACATCACTATTTAGCTGCAATACTTATTTAAAATATTTTTTTCTACATTTCTGTGCTGTAAATGTTAGCAATGTTGTCTAAAAAGTTATAGCTTTATGGAATTGAACAGACTTGTAAATATATCCATGACATTAGTATTTGCAGATTATAAGGCACTTTTAATCACCATCACATATACAGTGAGTTAGGCCATGGCTTGTTGAACTAAACTGGCTAGTTTTTAAGACAGGGATAGGTGACAGTTTTATAGCTAGTTGTCAACCAAATGCTTTTGCAGAAGGCTAGGAATCCCAGTTAATTGGAGTTATGATAAGGAACATGTATGGTTTTCCTTGGCTATGCCGAATTATTTTTGGATCTACATTAGAGTTATCTATTTCTGCATCAAAATAGAAATTTTGTTCCAGGAAACAAAACAAAAAACTCTAGGAGTCTCTGGAGGCTGGGGACAGCAAAAAAGTCACTTCCTGTCCCACCAGGAGTTGGGAAATGGGCCGTTTCAGGCCTTTGGAGGGCCTCCTGGGAGAGGGAAAGGCTGTTTTCGCCCTCCCCAGATGCATAGAGAGGATCTGGAGCCAGGTGAGAAAGAAAATCGGGCCTTCCCCATCCCCCCAGGCCCTCCAGAAGCAGGAAACAGCCTGTTTCCCTACTTCTGGTGGGCCCAGAAGGCCTGAAAATCAGCTGAGCTAAGCAGACAGGCCCACTGATATGGCTGGCACGCGTGCCATAGGTTCGCCATCCCGGGTATAGATAATTAGAACAATCATTTTGTTCCAGAAACTCTGAAGAAGGCCCAAATGTATTCCTTGCTTCCTGGCCCATGATCAATTTCCATTCATTATACATGCTTCCATTCGACAGTGACCATTCTAATATTCACAACAGGGAAGTCCCAAAGATGCTTTTTCAAGAGGCAAGTGGACTTTCTGGTTTTTCTTTGAAGACTTTTTGCTTCTCATCCAAGAAGCACCTTTGGGACAACCATGTCCTGGATGACAGAGAATCTCCATAGACACAACGGAGAACTATTTCTGAGTTTTCTCCAAGTTAAACTTGCCTCATGAATTTTCATGAGGCACATTAATTCTTATGATTCCATGCACTTCTACCACTACAGTTGTCACATTTTAAAACAGTGTATCTGAGATCCCAGTGAAGAACTTAGAGGCAAGATCTGTGTACAGTAGTCCCGTGTTTCTCCGAAAATAAGACTTTTTTTTTAAACTCTGAAATAAGTGCTTATTTTGTCTTATTTTGGGGAAAGCAGGGTATGACCTCACTATTCATGTGGCAGAGATGTACATGGCTGCCTTCAGAATAAGACTCTCATAATAATCAAGTTATTGTTTGATTACAGCCATTTTACACTTCAAGGAAAACAGTTTCTCTTGGCCAGTAGGAATCATATGTGCATTTAAAAAGATTAAATGCTTTGTTCCACATCAGGAATGGGTTTCACTGAATAGTTTCTTTGGTTCTTTATACGGACTGAAAGTGACAGCCCTGTAAGATTAAAACCTTCATTTACTTCTAATGTCTCTAGTAAATGTTCTACTTTCAAACTTGAAAGTGCAAATTTGGCTATAAAACAGCCCCATTCGTTTTTCACTCACAAGCTCTGTGATTTAAGGTAGAAGGCTCATAAGCATTGCTAAGCAACATACATGTCTATTGTTTGCACAGAGCTATCAATATGAATTATGAACTATTAACTTATATGGGCAGGATATTTTTACAAGCCTGTCAGAGGAGTAATTGCATCCAGGATGCTTAATATTCTATACAGAAAAATGGTATGTTGTATAAACGCAGGCCGGGGTTACTTTGATTTCTTTGTCACGTTCCAAGTATTGACCCATGTGAATATGTGTCTTTCAGCTTTAGTCGTATTTTTGTGTGTTCTGTAACTCAGATTTCCACCCCCACCCCCACCCCCACTCCATCACAACTAAATAGATCAACTTCATGGCTAAAAATTTAAAGCTGGGAAGACAAATATATAAGATTGTATACTGAAGGTAGATTGAATTTCAAACCAACATAATTGGGTACGTACAAGATACTAAACTCAAACCAAACTGCAGGTAATCCTCAACTTATGATTGTTTGCTTAACAACAGTCCTAAACTACAAACAGGTCCTGAATGAGTGCTTTATGGCCAATAAAGCACTTCCGGCCATCATAAAATGTCATATCCACACACATATCATGGTCACATGACTATATTTTGAGTGCTGGCTTACCTTTACAACTTGTTACAGTTCCCCATAGTCACATGACTATGATTGGTGATTTTTTTTTTTTGGGGTCTGTTTCTGGCAGAAAACCCTCATTTAGAAGAATAAATTTATACTTGGGACTGCAGTGTTTGCTTAATGATCCTACGTTTAGGAGCATAACAATTTTTGACTGTAAATCCGGGCCTAGTTGCAGTTGTAAACTGAGGACTACCTTTAGTTATAGACCTGGTGGCCTGTGAACCAGGATCAAGTAAGAAGGATTACTGAAATATGCAGACTCCGTAAAACTACTTAGAGAGGGCTGTAAAGCATTGTAAAGTGGTATATAAGTTTAAGTGCTATTGCTATTACTGAAATACTGAATCTTGAATGTTTGCTGAGATACATTACTACTTCATTTTACTGTACGTTACAATTTCATTGTATTAAAAGTATTTTGAGGCCTCCCAATTGGGTTTTGGCTTTTTTTTTTTTGTATAACAGATGATATATAATTTATTAAAATACACAATAAATTAAATTATACACCAAGATGTGATTATTGTGAGAGACAGTTTGGTGTCGTGATTAGGGCATCAGGCTAGAAATTGGGAAACCGGGAGCTCTAGTCCTACACAAAGCCAGCTGGGTGGCCTTTGGGTATTCACTTTCTCTCAGCCCTAGAAAAGAGGCAGTGGCAAACCACTTTTGAAAAACCTTTCCAAGAAAACAGCAACAGAATGATTACTGAAGTTGATCATTGTCACAGCTACCAGAAATCCTTTTAGTAACATGGGGTTTTTTTCCCTTCAGAACTAGGAAATATCCTGTATTGAAGTCAGCTACAGTGTCATAGTTCAAACAAAACTAGATTCTACTTAAATGTTTTCTGGCTTTTTTCACTTCACAAAAGACAAAAAAAAAAAAAAATGAAAATATGCTATTTGTTCACAGTACTACATTTTGTGTTACGTTTACATACAGTTGTCTGAATTCCACATAATGGCAGAATTAGTAGACATGGGCCATCATTATGTAATCTACCTCATGATCACAAATGATCACAAAATGATCACAAAAGGGGAACCAACTTCTTCCCTGGTCCAACACCTTAAAGCCACAGGACATGAAACTGACTTTAAAAAGACCAGAACTATCGCCAAAACTGAACACTTTAACAACAGAATAATCAGAGAAGCCATTGAGATAGAAAAACGCCCAAACAGCATGAACAAACGAGACGATACCTCGCGCCTACCAGCCATTTGGAAACCCGCCCTTATTGACAAACGAGTCCCTAACACGATGAATGACACCAGACCCACACTCACGAGAGCCACATAGGATGTCACCACCACACATCCACGCAGAAAGCAGCCTCAAACCCACACCGATAATGAGGCACGACCAAGGACCAGAAGCCAGACCGCAGCTGCATCATTAGCCACTTTAAACCCCTCCAATCCATACATGAAGCAGACTGACACCCACCATGAAGAGCTTGCACAGCCACAAACACGAAGCCAAACAACAACGCAGCTCACCAGCTCAAATCCCCCTGCAACTCAGACTAAGCTTAGCACAACCAAGCCCCCATCCAATCAGAGCACAGCCAAGCCCCTAACCAATCAGAACACACCTCCACCCAATCAGAACACAGCCAAGCTCCCACCCAATCAGCTCACCCCCCCACTAGCAGTTAAAAGGAAGAAACAGCTGCGATCTCACATTGCTCCTGGAAGCACAAAGCTGAGAACACCAGCCTGAAGATGACGAATGAGACTTCATCGAAACGTCGCCAAGTCACTTCCAATTTTACGCGGGAGAAGACCCAAATAACCAAAGACCTACATACAAACACCCGCGAAAACCTCAGAAAATATATATATATATATTTGACCCCACTGAATTTTTAAGATTGTATTATATGGTTGGGTATTTTAAATATTTAAATGGTTTAAATATTTAGCCAAAGTTATATGTCTTTTTAAGAAATTTTTAACTTTTGTGTACTGTTTTTATTTGGCTGTCCACCGCCCTGAGTCCGCAAGGAGAAGGGCGGTATACAAATCTAAACAAATAAAATAAATAAATAAATAAATAAATAAATAAATAAATAAAAATATATATATATATATATATATATATATATATATATATATATATATATATATATATATATATATATATATATATATATATATATATATATATATATATATGAGACAGGGTCTTATTTTCGGGGAAACACGGTATGCATCTTATCATGTCTAGACAGTAAAAAGTGATCCTAAGAAAGTGAACTGTGAGTGAAGGGTCTGTTTGATTCATATGCCACTTTTTCTACAACTGCCTTAGATAAATCTTTATCACATAAGTACAGTCTTTTCTCATTTGATTATCAATGCCAAACTATTTTAAAATACAAATAACCATCGCTAATTGGTTAAATTATGCCTAACCTGCCTGTGTGAACCAAACTCAGATGTTCCTGTGTAATTTTATAAACTCAGAGAACTTGGTTTGCATTGAATTGATAAATAGGTCTAAATTGGCTTAATAACAGTTAACTAAATGAGACAGCGTGGCTTTTTAGCTTGTTTTTGCATATGTTAGAAAGAAAGAAATGTAGCGAGGAAAGCAGTGCATTGCATTGAAATCCTCTATGGCTATGACTGGATAAACTTCAGAGTGGAGCAAATACCATCTTACATAGATACTAATTAGCAATGGACAACTAGCATTAATATTGAAAATGGACTTTGACAACTGATTATAGAGCTAAATTCTACTTTTGCTACTGTTTTTTTTTCTTTTCCTGCTCTGCTGTGAAACATTCCTTTGTCTGGGAAAAGTGTTTCTTCCACCAGTGGTGGACCTGTCCGTTAACTAGACGTTATTGGAGGAAAATAAAACAGTGGCTGTTGGAAATAACAGGTGTGAGCTTTCCCCTTTATCCAGACCTCTACTTGCTTGGAATAAGACCAGACTACATTGATAACAAAGATTGGTATATATTTGTCCATGTCTCAACAGCGGCGAGAATGGCATTTGCCCAACTGTGGAAAGATGTAGATACGCCTCCCGATCATCTGATAATAAACAAGATTCTCCGATGTGCTGAGATGGATAGATTAACGTATATTTTAAAAGACAAGAAAAATTCAATATATAATAGAAGTTGGGACAAATGCTTTCTCTGGCTCAATAGAAGGTTAAACCTAGGAAAGGGGTGATAAGATCGTCTGTTTAGATTAATTAGATATTTATTAGGCTATATGATTTCTTAAAATTTTGACAAAAACAGGCTAACTCTTTTGTAGATAGTTAGTAGAAATTGACTCTATTGAAATGTTTGGTTTGGATGACACTAGTTATTATTAATTGGAGAGTGAGCTTAACTCTCGGTTAATCATGTTTGTCGTTTCGTTTTAGTCTTGTGTTTATGTGTTTCTACATTTCACCATTTATATTGTTTTTCGATGTTTATTTTGTGTTAATCTTAATGTAAATATTTAATAAAGATTTAATTAAAAAAAAAAAGAAATGTAGCGAGGAAAGCAGTGCATTGCATTGAAATCCTCTATGGCTATGACTGGATAAACTTCAGAGTGGAGCAAATACCATCTTACATAGATACTAATTAGCAATGGACGACTAGCATCAATATTGAAAATGGACTTTGACAACTGATTATAGAGCTAAATTCTACTTTTGCTACTGTTTTTTTTTCTTTTCCTGCTCTGCTGTGAAACATTCCTTTGTCTGGGAAAAGTGTTAACTGGTATTAAATTATCCAAACATCTCTAATTTTATCAGGATAGTATACTGTATAATAAAGGACAAATGAAAAGCCTTTTTGGAAATATTACAGTTTCATTATTTTATGGAGGACAGATTGATTATTTGTTTCTTTGTTTGTTTGATTGATTTGCTGCCCATCTCGTCTCAAGATGACTGGGTGAGTTAAAAAGTTAAAAGCTATATAACTGCAAAACATAAATATTCTAAAAACAACAAAATAGAGTTTCAATCAAAAGTTAAAAGATGGGGAGAGAGGGAGCAGGATTCATGGGGGGAGGTGGGACTTTCCATTAACCCATCAATCCATCTCCCACATGATACTCTTCCTTGGGGCCCCAAGCCAGCTGGCAAAGCCAGACCTTTAACGCTGTTATGGAAGGTCAGGAGGGTCAGTGCGGATCTCTCTTCCAGCTGTATGAGGACAGGAGCCATGACAGAAAAGGCTCTTCTTCTGGACCCTTCTGGCTCTTCTTCTGGCCAGCTGGAATTCCTTAAGCACGGAGCCTGCAGCAAGCCTCTTCTGCTGGCACTGGTGGATGGTTCCTCAAGTAACTTGAGGTCTTTATATGGACTAAATGAGCCACGGTGGCGCAGTGGTTAGAGTGCAGTACTGGTGACTGCTGGCTGCCTGCAATTTGGCAATTCAAATCTCACCAGGCTCAAGGTTGACTCAGCCTTCCATCCTTCTGAGGTGGGTAAAATGAAGACCTAGATTGTTGGGGGCAATATGCTGACTCTGTAAACCACTTAGAAAGGGCTGTAAAGCACTGCGAAGCGGTACGTAAGTCTAAGTGCTATTGCTATAAAGAGGTTAACTTCAAGATTTTGTCTTTGAAGGTTTTCATTATGCACTTGGCTTTTCATGACATCGTATGCAACAGTGGACTTAATGTGCTTTTGAAATAGGCATGCTTTTTTACATGTTCATATAGGTATGCCTGTTTGTGAGGGGGAGAAGCAGCAGGCAGCCACTTAGAAAAACTGAATAAGTAGGCATCATTGTTCAAAAAAATGCAGACTTCATTCACCCATATCCACATTTCCCCAGTTCTGCTGGCTTTCTACATATGTTTATATATTTAACAGACTACATTTGTCTAGTTTTCTCCTGGCACTTGGCAATAAAACAGTTTTCATAATAGCTGTTTATTTCAGAAGGCAAAAGGGGCTTATTTCCATGGTATTCTATGAGCTATCCCAACTCACTTTTATCTAACCTTTAAGTAACTCTCATCTCAAAGCTGTACAAATATCTTTTTTAAAAGAAAAAAAAAATCTGATTTCCCTTTCAACTAAAGACAAATGACAAAAAAGCTCTAACTGTCCCAAGGCAGAGATAAGTATATGAGGTTGTCTGAGCAGATCCCTTAGCTTTTTACTCATTGCATTTTTAGCTGACATTTTACATTTTAGTATTCTGTATCTCAGCAGCTTCTTGATAGCTCTAACCCTGAGGCCAAGAGACGTTATTTTCAAAATTGGAATGACACTTTTTTTACCCTTCTCAGCTAATCATTAGAGGCTGCTGGGGAGGGATGCTTGTCTGGGTTGTTTTAAAATGTAGGCTACAGAGGGACATTTCCAAATCTTAAGGAAAGTAGCATCCTAAAAAGAGGTCTGTGGCGACTCATTTGGGTCTTAACACAGACTAGTAGCCTGTTTTATATCATGTAATGGCAGTAGAACATCTTTCTAGGTAGCTCAAAACATCAGCTTCAGATACTCATTCTTTTGTCAAATTTCCTATGTTAAGAGTTGACTCGTTTGTGGTCTAATCCCTTCATTGTTTGAACTCTAGACATTTGGAGAGATGAGCATCAAGGAGCCTTTCAAAATTGCCTTGTGATCAGAGAGCTATCTAACTGAACCCCTAAGCATCATTTTTATTAATTTTTTTTCTATAGTAGCGTTATATCAGGGGTGAAATCCAGCAGTTTCTGATAGGTTCTGGAGAACCGGTAGCAGAAATTTTGAGTAGTTCGGAGAATTGGTAACGGAAATTTTGAGTAGTTTGGAGAACCTGCAAATACCACTTCTGGCTGGCCCCAGAGTGGAGTGGGAATGGAGATTTTGCAGTATTCTTCTCCTGCCACGCCTACTAAGCCACATCATGCCCACCAAGCCATGCCCACAGAACCAGTAGTAAAAAAAATTGGATTTCACCACTGCATTATATATATATTATTTTATATCATATTGGATGCCCAGGAAGAAGACTGCAGTGTACCTTCAGGTATCTTGTGCTTCTTAACTACTGGTGTAACCCTGAATTACAAGGAATTGCAACAAAGACTAATCTTATCTAAGCCACCACTGTATTCTCATAAGATGGATCTACTGTAAAGAACCTTGAGGAATTCCTAGTGGCAACTACATTTTGAATTAGGAAGCAGTAGGGTTCCTTAGCAACTTGGCTAACAAATTCAAGACAGAACTATGTGATGGTGATATTGTTATTAAGAAACTCTTTGGATTGCATTACAGCATCTCTGCTTTAGATAACAGCAACAAAACAAGCATAAAGTACTGATCCTGTAGTTTACAAAGCTTTATAGTCTAGGGGGAAGCTGCTAGCTGCTATACCCAACATGAATGTCACAAGTCTCTTCAAATTTGCTCATTAGAGGGAGGCTGGGTGGGAGTGCACATTATAAGAGAAAGTGCTAGCCATGAGGCATCAAGAGGTATGGTGGGGTTAAGTTGTTTTAGAGGAGTTAAGTCTTTTACTTTCAAGAATCACTGAATTGCTCCAATCAAGGTTCTTGCTCATCTAGAACAGTATCTACTACTTTATGCCTAAACAAAAACTGAAGGTAAACCATTGTTAAATTTCATTGTTTCTTGTATTTTGTAGAGCCAGATGAGATATTGCTAGCCAGATGAGAAAACACGAGTGTCTGTTGTTAAATGGTTTATAACTTCTCATAGGTACTACAAGTAATTCTTGCTTAACCATAATTAGGTAGGACCAACAACTCCATCACTAAACAACACTATCATTAAGCAAAACGTCAGATGAATATGATGGATTCACAACAATCTTACTTTTGCTGTGGCTGTTAAGCAAATCAGTTGTAGTCCTTAGGCAAGAGTCTGTAGAGACTCTCAGTCATCCAAGTCATGGTTGTCCCAAAGGTGCTTTTTCAGAAGGCAAACTGGACTTTCTAGTTTTTTCTTTTGAAAACATTTCGCTTATCATCCAAGAAGCTTCTTCAGCTCTGACAGGATAGTGGGGAATGGAAGGATTTATATTCCTTGCAGACAGCTGGTAATCTGCAACCTTTTAGAGAGCTGTTGAGGCCACCTGGAGGTTTATCTGTGTCCTCAAGGTCACCTGAGTAGTGCTCTTGGTTCCTATAGTCTGCATATTTTCCTCTGGAAATTTATTCCCTCTACCACACCATTCAAAGGGTGTTCATCCCAAATTGTATAGCTAAAAGTCTGTAGGAGGCTTTGAGGCCTTAAGGCTTTGAGACCTTGCTTAACACCTTAAGCAAGACTTTGTGTAACCACAACAGGTGATTTTACTGCCAGTTTCTCCATTAGTTCTGCTTGCCAGAGGCCATTGTAAAGCAAGCAAATGGCCTCAGGATGCTGTGATGGTTGTAATTAACCCTCAGTTGCATAACTCCCACATGGCAAACATGTGATCTGGTGGACAGAGACAATTGTAAACGTGAAAACTAATCATCAAGTTATTTTTCCATTACCATTATATTTTCAGACAGTCATTAAACGGGAATGTTGTTAAGCAAGGTCTACCTGTATGCACTTAATATGAAGTTTAGGACAAATCCAGGAAGGCAAAAGAATTTAATTCAAGATGAGATCTTTGTCAACTATGCATAGCCTGACAAATGATTGGACACGGAAAGCAGAACTATTTTTGTTTTTTCAAAAAAAAATCATTGCAGCACAGTGAATCATATTTCAGTAAACAGGTAGGAAGAATATTTCCAGACAATAAAACTGCTGGGAAATACAAATGAAAATGCATAAAAGCCAGTCACCTTATCCATTGTATCAGAAAAGAAAGCATAAATGCAGTCTAAAAATGAATATAACTGAAGTACTAATGCTTTAAAAATATTTTTCATTGAATGCAGAGAGTTGCTGACAAGGCAACCTTTTTAAATCTTATTTTATTTTTTACTTTTTGTCATAAAGATTCTCAGCATTCAGTTAGGAATTAGGTATGCCACACTAAGCAGTGCAGTGGCTGAAAATAGGTTGAAAACCATTGAAGAAATATTCCTGATTCAGGAATCAGCCTAAATAGTTATATGGCTTTTGACTCAGGCAGTACCTTATTGGCAAGAATAATGGAGTTCTGACACTTCTGCAGGAAAAAAAAATCAAATAAAGAAAATTATGGCACTGTCTGTACATGCCATTTAGCATGTATAGCAGCAAAACATGGGGCCAAGATGCTTTCCTTTGATAAATGTTTTTTATCATTTTATTTTCTGTTTGTTTTTGTTTTTTTGAAACATCAGGAAACTTGCTTCAACTTGATGATTGAGCTTACCAAAGTCAGTTGAAGGGGCCCTATGAACTTAGGGTGATTCTGAATGCAATTTCATACCTTAACTAGATTGGGATGCTGATGAGCTTGTTTTACAAAAATGCCACAAAACAGATAAATTACCTGAAACAAGACAAGCTGGACTAGTGAATATTGCATAAACTATAGGTGCTGTTTCTGCATGCAATTGTGCCTTATTTCAAAAGCTTAGACGTTTCACAGTTTGTATTTACCCTGGCCTGATGATGCAGTTTATAGGTGTAATAGGATACTTTATTAAACCACCAGCAAAACTTGAGAACAAGATGATGAGAAGAAGATTTCAATAGTCCGACTAAGATTTCGATAGATGAATATATGTTAATGCATCATAGTTGAGCAAGAAAGTGCACATCTGAAAGTGTTAAAATCCATGCTAAAATGAAGAGATTTTATTGGAATAATCTGTATGGGAAGCAAATATTGTGAAGATAGTGAAGATCTTGGCGGTGGCCTTAATGGAGACTATCTTTGGAACAATTTCCCAGTGTTTTACTGCACAACATACAAAATGTAAGGTTTTTATGAAGCTGATAGCTTCATAAATGCTTCCTTTACATGAAGAAGGTTTTATCAGTTTTAGCAACAACTATTCAGAATGTAAGATCCAGCTACTGTACCAGCATTATTTTCAATATTAACATATTTTGTAAAATAAGTGTTACTTGGTGTATGTTATCAAGAGAAATTATGGAAGAGGGGTTGAGTCCTTCCATAAATCCTTGATTGGGATTTATTCATTTTTATGTATGCTTCTTCATTTGGATGAAATCAAAATTTATAATAGTTGGCCTTAAACTTTAACTCCCATCTTCCCAACAACTTTGTGGTATAGGCAATACAATTTATGAATTTAATGAACAAATGATAAATCAGGGTTAAGATTTCTCATAATTTGTATGTTTATTGTCTTTTGTTTATTGGATCTTGTATGTTTTTCTTTTTTCTGCATTCTTTTTCATAGAAGCAATTCAGTAAATCTATTGATGTAGCCCACTATACAGCTCCATAATCCGAGGCAGCATGTAGGAATTGTGCATATTTAGTGACAAGCTGTACACATTCTTGGTACTTAACAGTACTCTTCTTTTCTTTAATGAATAAAAATGGAAAAATCTCACCTATCTTTCTGCAAAAGCTATTTCTTCACTTGTTTAGATGCATCAAATTAACTTTCCAATAGTGATCCTTGATATATCCTGTACAACTCTTTTTGATTTGCCTATGAATGTCTGTGGGATTTGGATATAAGTGCTGTCAATGAAATTTCTGAAACAGCCTCTGGAATGTGGAGTAGGATAATGAGAGCAAGTTAACTGTCAAATTGTCAGATAAAGCGCTATTTTATGGTTGTAAATAGAACTCTAATTTTAGTTAGGTGCCTTTTATGGACAGAATAGTGTACTTTCTGAAGGACCGGACTCATAAATTGTGATCAATGATTTGCATACAATGGTCATTGCAAGAAACGCAATGACCTTTCTATTGTTGCACCAGCTTTGCTCTGGTTCCTTCTTTTAATATGATTGAATGAAGAAGATGTAATATATTCTAAATGTGGAATAACCACAAAGACAGTTTTGAAATTATTGGTGTCTCCACACATAATGACCAAATTTCTAAAAGTGTGGCCAATCAATAGTTTAATTCCAAGGTATCCTTCGTTCAGCATTTAGATACAATTCAGAGTACTGGTTTCATTGTTTAGAACTCTGTAATAAGCAACTGACTGAAGAAATGCTTCTTCCATATTTTCCACATTGTATCAAGTGCGTTGTGTTGTCATTTGAAGTTGTAGGTAGATTTAAAAAAAATCTAGTTTCTTAAAAGGGGTAGCAGTTGGGCATGAAAGCTGCCAGGCATCCACATCTGAAAGTCCAATTAAAGTGATTTAGTGCTAATCATATCTATGCACAGGAATCTTCTCAACTAATGGTTAGCACCTGCTTTGGGTTAGTTAGACTAGAGTCAACAGGTTTCAAGGAGGGTTGGACTTAGTTTGCTTGTGTCTATGTAAGGATTCTAGACTGATCCCTCTTTTAACTCCATCTGCAAGTTCTGCGACTCCTTCTCCTATAGTAGCACTATTAACATTTTTCTGTGCAATGTTCTTGCTATTTTTTTTCCAAAGTGGTGCTTTTTTCCAGAGAGTCCAGTTTTCATCATTTTTTTCCTTATTTTGTTAAACTTTCTACAGTTCTTACCTGTTGTAGAAATAAAATCTACTTGACATACAAACACTTAAAGTAATGCAATAATTTCGACAATCTCTTGAGAAATTCATTTAACAACCGGAAACATATAGCAACTTGAATTACCATATAATACATTAGGAATTTTTAAACTTTTTCAGGCTATTAGTTGAAAAATAAAAACATTTAACTCCTCATCAAGAGGGAATATTCTACTGATGGAAATTTTAATGATTTCCCCCCCTTTCCCCCCCTTTTCCCTTTTTTGGTTGGGCCAGTGGGGGGGGGGTTCTCCTCATTGAAGGTTTCCATGCATTCCATCAACTGAGGGCTCAGGGGAGGGTCGGGGTGGTGGTGGCGATTATTAGGGAAAGTCTCTGTCTGAGGGAGGTCACTGTTCCTCAGATAGCCAGATGTGAGTCCCTCCTTTTGAAGTGGGGTTGTGGGGTGCAGATGGACCTACTGACTGTGTATCTGGCTCCCTGCCATGTAGTGGCAGCCCTGCCTAAGCTGTTTGACATAATAGCTGGGGTGGCGGTGGAAACCCCCAGACTTAGGGTCATGGGGGATTTCAACCTGCGATCTGTCGGTGAAATGTTAGAGACATAGGGAGTTCATGGCTTCCATGATGGCCATGGACCTGACCCAATTAGTTCAAAGCCCTACTCACAGGGAGGGACATACTCTGGACTTGATTTTTGTCTCTGGTCAGTGGTTGAATGATCTAGGAATAGGGGATTTAGTCATCAAGCCCTTGTCATGGTCAGATCATTCTCTCCTTCACTTGGACTTCTGAGCTGCTTCCCCTCACCGCAGGGAGACGGAATCGACCAGGTGGTTCTGTCCCAGGCTCCTGATGGACCTGGAGAGGTTCCTGACAGAGCTTGGGCCATTCCCTGAGACTCTGGCTCACGACTCGACTGAAGACCTGGTGGAAGCCTGTGGGAGGGTGGCCGCAGGGGCTTTGGACCACATCATGCCTTTGCGGTCTCTGACCCGATGCCGATCTCAATTGGCTCCTTGGTTTTCCGAGGAGCTGAGAGAGATGAAGCACTGGAAAAGATGCCTGGAGAGCAATTGGAGGGCCAGCTGATCTGAATCTGACCGAACCCTGGTGAGGACTTATATTAAGACCTACGTGGTGGTGATAAAAGCGGCAAAATCAAATCATTTTTCCACTCTTATTGCATCTGCAGAGAACCGCCCAGCCGCTCTGTTTAGGGTGACCCGCTCCCTAATTCAGTTTGGAATGCGGGAAGATCCCTTGCAGGGCAGGGCTGAGGATTTTGTGCAATTCCTGCATGACAAAATCGCTCAGATTCAGGAAGGCTTGGACTCTGATTGGGTAGGTCCAGAGGAGGTGACAGAGAAGGTCCTGAGAGTATTATTTGGGAGGAGTTTGATCCTGTGACTCCTGAGGATGTGGACAGGATTCTGGGGAGGCTTAGCACTGCCACATGTTTATTGGACCTGTGTCCCTCCTGGTTGGTGCTGGCCTGCTGGGCAGTTACATGAAGCTGGCTTCAGGGGATTATAAATGCTTCTTTGGGTGAGGGTGTCTTCCCCACTGCCTTGAAAGAGGTGGTAGTGAGGCCCGTCCTCAAGAAGCATTCCCTAGACCCGGCTGTATTAGCGACTACCGTCCAGTCTCCAACCTCCGCTTTGCGGCGAAGGCTGTTGAGAGTGTGGTGGCGTGACAACTTCCCCAGTACCTGGATGCAGATGTCTATCTAGATCTGTACCAGTCAGTTTCAGGCCGGGATACAGCACAGAAACGGCATTGGTCACGTCGGTTGATGATCTCCGGAGGGCTCGGGACAGAGGTGGTTCCTCTGTCCTGGTCCTATTAGATCTCTCAGTGGCTTTTGATACCATTGACCATGGTATCATGCTGCGGCAGTTGGAGGGGTTAGGAATAGCGGGCACCATGCTACGGTGGCTCCCTTCCTTCATGTCTGGCCGTGCACAGTTTGTGTTGACAGGGGGACAGAGGTCGACCTCAAGGCACCTTGTTTGTGGGGTATCACAAGGGTCGGTCCTCTCGCCCCTTTTGTTCAACATTTATGTGAAGCCGTTGGGTGAGTTATCCGTGGTTTCGGGGTGAAACCAGCTGACGATATGCAGCTGTACATCTCCACCCAGACCACTCCAATGATGCCCTTGACATGCTGTCCCAATGCCTGGAGGCTGTGCGGATCTGGATGGGGAAAAACAGGCTCAGACTCAACCCCTCCAAAAACCGAGTGGCTGTGGCTCCTGGCATCCCAGTATAGTCAGCTGGTCCCATCACTGACTATCGGGGGTGAGACCTTGCTCCCCACAGAGAGGGCTCGCAAGCTGGGTGTCCTCCTGGATACACGGCTGTTCTTAGAAGTTCATATGATGGCTGTGGCCAGGGGGGCTTTCTATCAGGTTCACCTGATCTACCAGTTGTGTCCCTTTCTGGACCGGGATGCCTTGTGCATGGTCACTCATGCCCTCGTCACCTCCCGTTTGGACTACTGTAATGTTCTCTACATGGGGCTCCCCTTGAGGAGCACACGGAGGCTCCAACTGGTCCAGAATGCGCAGGTGATTATGGGAGCAACACGATGCACCCATGTAACACCTGTCCTGCATGAGTTGCACTGGCTCCCAGTGGTCCTCCGGGTGCAATTCAAGGTGTTGGTTATCACCTTTAAAGCGCTCCATGGCTTAGGACCTGGGTATTTACGAGATCGCCTTCTGCTACTGATGGCCTCCCACCGGTCAGTACTCTCTCACAGAGACACCTCAGGGTGCCATCGGTCAAATGGTGTTGACTGGCTATCCCCAGGGGGAGAGCCTTTTCCGTGGGGGCTCCCGCCCTATGGAATGAACTGCCCCCGGAGATACGTAGGATCTCTGACCTCCGCACCTTTTGCCGGGCCCTCAAGACCCTACTATTCCAACAGGCTGGGCTGACATGAAATTTTAATTCTGTATTTTAATTAGGTTTTTAACAAAATTGTACCAATGCATTTACACCGCCCTGAGTCTTGCAGGAGAAGGGCGGTATAAAAATGTAAGTAAGTAAGTAAGTAAGTAAGTAAGTAAGTAAGTAAGTAAGTAAGTAAATAAATATTCTAAGAAAACCTTAGGGTTCCATGGAGCAGTATTTGAAAAGTCCTGAAATAGATAATCTGACGTTTTCACACTGGGGTATAATCTAATTTAATAACACAAGCATTGAAATCTCAGATTTCCTTCCACCTTTTTCAGTAGTTTCTAGAAATTCAGTAGTTTATAGAGTGCATCAATGGAATTAGCTCTGCAGGTAGCCAGTTTCGTGCACATTAATTTCAGTGAAAAGACATTCACCTTCTGCACAGAAAAGCTTTCAAGTATTTTTCCATGATTTTGCCCTAACACTGGAAGTTGAGGTAAATTAGCAAAGATTGCTGAAAATTGCTCATAGCAATCATCCACCTGTTTACGGATTACCAAGGATCAAACATGCAATATAAAAAAACCTCACTGAAAATCCCCAAAGCAATTGAAATCATTATTAGAACACTCAATGCAAAAATATTTTTGAAGGCAATAATAATTCAAAATTTTTAAATAACTCTTTAATTTAGGAGGGATTGTGCATTTCAAAAGTAGCAGTAGTGAGAAAGCCCAAGCTTGAGTCTTCTTTAAATGAACTGTTTGAAACAAAAGTGGGTTTCTTGTGATAATTTCTTTGGTACCATGCAAAAAATTAAAGATACTAAATTTTTTAAAAATCTATTACAATAACTGTATAGTCTCACAAACAATACAAAATTGATTATTAATCATGTTGCAACAATCTAGTACAGTGATGGCTAACCTTTTTGCTGTCATGTGGCAAAAGTGGGGGGAGCACAAAGAGGTTGCCCACGTGTGTGCCCACACCCATAATTCAATGTGCCCCGCACATGCACGCATGCCTCCCTGCTTATAATACGTGATGGTACGGTGGGCCCAGTAGGCCCCTTTTTCACCCTCCCCAGGCTTCAGAAGCGTTCTAGGAGCCTAGGGAGGGCGAAAACAGCCTCCCCTCCCGGAGGCCCTGTGGAGGCGGGAAACAGCCCATTTCCCAATTTCTGGTAGGATCGGAAAGCCCAAAAATCAGCTGACTGGCACAGGCATGCGTGCTGGAGCTGAGCTATGGCAATGCTCACATGCCCACTGATATGGCTGCATGTGCCACCTGTGACACCCGTGCCATAGGTTCGCCATCATGGGTCTAGCAGATTATAGAATTAATTAGAATAGAGTTTGTTCTCCAATTATGATACAGTGCCCTTTAGATTTTCTGGACTACAATCCTGGCAATCTTTTACCATTGTTTCAAATAACTAATTAACCTGCTGATGCAAAAATGGCCAGTCCTGGCCACTATAGGTATAAACATAGCTTTAGTGCAGAACAATCTTCTGTAATTGCTCTAATGTTAATAAATTGACAGGTCTGCCTTTCCATTTAAGCGTAAAGAAACAAACAAAAAGCATTTTCAAAAAGAAATCTTTTAATGAACTAACTGCACAATTAGAACAAGGGAAATGGACCGTAGAATGAAGATTGCTTTTTTTCCCGCCTTTTGTAACTATATTATGCCACGTCTCTTTAAAACATCATAATACCCTTCAGCAATATATACAAACAATATATTGTTTGTAAATAAAACCGTTTGATTAGTAAATTAAGGAAAATAAATACGATGTATTTATTACTTTAAAAAATACCTTAATTTCTTGTTTTATTAAGAATTTTCTAAGGCTAAACAAAAGAAAATATTTTTAAAAAATTTCAATAAGTGTATATTTTGTATGATAATATTCTAGGACAGGTGTGTCAAACTCAAGGCCTGCAGGCCAGATGAGTCATGCACTGGCCACGCCCACCCCATTTTAGCCAAGGGGGAAAAGTTTGCAATACATCACTTGATGATGTGACAATCCGAGTTTGACACCCCTGTTCTAGGATATTCATATTCCTTTTTCCTTTCCTTTTTATTGAAAAGTTCTGTAAATATCCTCTCTGTGAGGGTTCTTGATACACTCTGAGCTTGGTAGTTTTCTTGCAGATGTTTCACCCAAACACCAGTAAATAGTAAGAAACAGGGTTTGCTCTCGGTTTATATTCAGGTGGCTTGCCTTATCAGTGATGATAGGAGTGATCCTGTTCTTTTCTTACTTATTGGGTTAACCCTTACAAGCCCTGATGATGTTATCTAGTTTGGATAATTAAAAGTCTGCAATAAAACAACCAAGATCAAAGAACATCAAGGACCCCTCATTTTAAACCCAAGCTACAAATATTTTCCTTTATCAATCCTCTCTCTACTTGTGCTATACTGTTCTATCCTCTAGTCTCTAAAGCAGTGATGGCTAGCCTTTTTGCCATTGCACACCAAAAGCAGGGGAGGGCAAGGGGTCCACGCACATACCCCATATTTCAATGTGCCCTGCTCCCCCATGTATGCGTGCACGACCCCCCTGCGCTCTTTCCACTTTTGGTACGTAATGGCACGGTGGGCCCAGTAGGCCCATTTTTCACCCTCCCCAGGCTCCAGAGGCTTTCTTGGAGTCTGGGGAGGGCGAAAACGGCCTTCCCCGCCCCATCCGGAGGCTGGAAATGGCCTGTATCCCGGTTTCCGGTGGGATCAGATCCAAAAGGCCTGTTTTTCACTCTCCCCAGGTTCCAGAGCCTTTCTTGGAGTCTGGGGAGGGCGAAAACGGCCTTCCCCGCCCCATCTGGAGGCTGGAAATGGCCTGTATCCTGGTTTCCGGTGGGATCAGATCCAAAAGGCCTGTTTTTCACTCTCCCCAGGCTCCAGAGGCTTTCTTGGAGTCTGGGGAAGGCGAAAACGGCCTTCCCCGCCCCATCTGGAGGCTGGAAATGGCCTGTATCCCGGTTTCCGGTGGGACCAGATCCAAAAGGCCTGTTTTTCACTCTCCCCAGGTTCCAGAGCCTTTCTTGGAGCTTGGGGAGGGTGAAAATGGCTTTTCCCACACCCTGGAGGCCCTCTGGGTGCACATGTCTGCTGGAGCTGAGCTAAGACAATGCTCGCGTGCCCACAGATATGGCTCCGCATACCAACTGTGGCACATGTGCTATAGGTTCGCCATCACGGCTCTAAAATAACAGTTACTGTAGTCAAAAACATTGTGAAATGTATGATTTGATTTTTCTCTGTCTCACTTTGGGGGAAGGAACTAGTTATGTTTGTTTGTTTGAAATGAGAACTTAAATGTGAAGTCTAGAAAAGAAACATAGAATTGTTATGGTACAATAGCCCTATTAAAAATAATTAACCAGTAGTCCTGGAGAAAAGAATAGGACTACTGTGCCCTCTTCCTATGTTGATTGGTTTATTTAGATCCCCGCCCCCCGCCCCCCCATATCCTTGCATATTCTTCACTTTTTCAAGAGAAATTCACAAGAGTTAGCATAGCCATCCTCAATCATTTACAAAAATATTTAAATAGAATTGGTAAATAATTAACATTTGTCATCATACCGAATTATCTTACACCAAGGCATTTCTAACATTTTGTTTGATATCACAAATTAAGAACCCAATATTGCTAATGAAATATTATACATCATTCTACTTTGGCCCTTTGATCTGTAATCTGTTTAAAAAACAAGTTTTGAGTTTACAGTTTATAAATGCCACTGGATATAGAAGATCAGAGTACATGTTCACAGGCAGCTGTTTTCTTTGATATTATCGCATATTATCTTATCATTCTTTTCATTTTCATAAGAATTTTCAGCAGCTGATACAAGGATATTGGCTGAGACCACAACAGTTGCTGAAAAATGGATATGATTGAGATGTATTGTCCTTGAAGCTACGTTCTTTTACAGCAGATTGTTTTACCTGTCCTGATCTGCATTATTTCCAGTATGGCGGAAAGCAGCTTGTTAAGAAGATGAACAGAATTCCTTAACTTTTGCATCAGTCTTCTCCAAATGTTGGGTAGAAATGTCCAACTTTCTGTTGGTCCAGAAAGTTAGGGATTTAAAAGTTGTACCTAATACATCAAAAAGAGACCTGGTTGGGGAAGACTGATCCCAAATTCAGATTTTCATTTCATTTATTCAGTTCAGTTTATTCAAGTTTTTTTTCTTCATTGATTCTTTATTGATTCTTGAATAATTGAAAATGACCACTAAGATTCAAGTGAATCTATTGGTTTGCTTTTCTTCAAACCAAGTCTCTTCTGGTTTTACATTTCTGTAGAAGTTATGCTGCCTTGACAATATGGACTAATTAAAGATATTTCTATTACTGTGTACAATGTTTTCCTTTATGATTGATTGAGACTTAAACATTAAATGAAGTCTGTAGTAAGGACAATATTAGTGTATTCCATTCTGAATTTCTTTGTAGTTTTGCTGAATGCCGTGTTTAATTCTGTACTAAGAATTGTATAGAAAGAGGTATTTTTGATGGCATGTTATCTCTGTTTACTTTGTGTATCTCCATTTCATACTCTTCTTTAAATAACTATTAAGATACATTTCACCTTCTGTTGGCTCAGCTTATGATTTCTCATAGCTTGTTTGATAATTTTTGCAGCACTGGTTAACAGATTATAAAGATCTTAGACTTTTTTTTAAAAAAATGGGCATGGAAATTTCTTGGCAAACTTAGTGTTTGGATTTGTTTGTATACATATATAATCTTTGTGATAATTGTCAATGATGACAATCATAAACCATTGACAATTATATCACTCTGCCGCTAGTTCTTCCTGAGATTTTATTATACACTAGCTGATAACCCGGCGTTGCCCGGGTATTTATTTATCCCAATCCTGTATTAGGCAGGAAGAGCAACTTCACCCTGAGCCCTGATTTTGGCAAGAATTAAATTAGTTAAAAATGTTTCCCTGTGCCCCCAGAAGCATCAAGTAAAATGATATCACCTTGTTGTTTTGCTAGATGATCCATGATCATTTGGTATGTTTTTGTTCGCAATATATGCACTAAGCTGTTCAACATTGTAGTTCTTTTCTCGTATGTAATCTGCACGAAGTACGGCCTGTTGGTCTCATAGTGCTGCAGGCAGGCCCAGTTGCAGTAATGTTTTATTGATCATGGCCATACATTTGTTCTCAAGAATAATCAAAGCCTTGTTGAAAATGTCCGGATCAAACATAATTTCTAATGTTGGATTTTCCCCCTTACCAGAGAGAGCTCCCTTGTGGAGTACTGTGGAGCCGTTACCATGGCTACTCTACTGTGCTGTACAGTAGAAGCCATTTTAAGGCAGTACAGTAGAAGCCATTTTAAGGCACAACAGGCTGTATCTAAACAGAACACAACAGAAACAGAACCGAGGGGTGTTAGGAGTGTCTTACCCCCACAATATTTTTTTCCAGAGAGTAAGTCATCTGTGTACCAAGTTTGCTCGAGATGTTCCAGATTATGCTGGAACACACACACACACACACACACACACACACACACACACAGAATTTAGCCACTTACATTTGCTTATTATTATTTCTTGTCTATGAAATGCTTCTTGTGCTGAGACCTTCCATGTTTTTGAGCACAAACTGGGTTTGTAACTATTCCATACAGGTACCCTATTTCCCCCCAAATAAGACATCCCCTGATAATAAGCCCAATCAGGCTTTTGAGTGCATGGCAATAAAGCCAAGTGCTTATTTCAGGGTTCAAAATAATATAAGACAGGGGTAGTCCCCAACTTACAAAAGTTCATTTACTGACCATTTGAAGTTTCAGTGATACTGAAAAAAGTGACTTATGGACTGTTTTTCACACCTATGGTCATTGTAGCATCCCCATAGTCATGTGATCAAAATTCGGACATTTGGCAACTGACTCATTTATGATGGTTGCAGTGTCCTGGGGTCATGTGATCCCTTTTTGCGCCCTTCTTACAAGAAAAGTCAATGGGGAAGCCAGATTCACTTGACAACCATGACAACTGCAGTGATTTAGTTAACAACTGCGACAAGAAAGGTTGTAAAATGGGGCAAAACTCACTTAACACAATGTTTCATTTAGCAACAAAGAGATTGGGCTCAATTGTGGCCGTAAGTTGAGAACTACCTGTATTCTCAATATGGCATGTCCAACATAGTTATTTTTAAAAGCAACACTAACCATGACTTTATCATAACACAGTCTGAGGGCTGGAGAGTGACATCAGCCTGCTTAGCAAATTCAGTCCAGAATTTGCTTGTACTGCCGTATTTTTCAGAGTATAAGATGCACGTTAGTTTTTGGGGAGGAAAATAAGAAAAAAGCTGATTGGTGGGTGGATCGGCCTCCTGGAATATCCCCAATCAGCTGTTCCCAGAGATGAATTTTAGCTACAGGTTCGTTGGTTGTGAGCTCTGTGCCTTGCTTTGTTTTCTATGTCTGAAAGCCTTGGAAACAGCTTCAGGAAAAAAGTTTTTTTTTCTGAAGCTCCGTTTGGAGGCTTTTTTTCTGAAGCTTCTTTCAGAGGCTTTTATTCTGAAGGACTATCTGTACTCTTTTCAATCTCCTTTCTTTCGTATTGGTATATAGATTAACCTCTTCCAATCTGTTTGTTATTATGTCATTCTCCAGATTTGTTAGCATAGTTTGGTTAGAACCTTTACTAATTCTTCTTTTGCTGCTTGCCACATTATTTTAGATAAAAGCCTTTCAGAGGCTTTTTTTCTGAAGCTCTATTTGGAGGCTTTTTTCCCTGAAGCTTCTTTTAGAGGCTTCTTTCAGCCTCTGAAATCTCCGTTTGCAAAGCTGAGCAGGGCTACATTTGGAGTATAAGATGCACCCAAATTTTCACCCTCTTTTTTTGGGGGGAAAGATGTATCTTATACTCTGAAAAATATGGTATTTGCAGTTTCACTACTTCAATTTTTCATCAAAGAGTTCTTTTTTGTGGCATTGTTATGCCAATATTACTTCATACAGCCTTTCTGGATAATAGCAGCCACTCGCTAGATTCTAGAATCATTTTCTTGCTAAGGCTGGAAGAGACAATTTGTGAATGAGAGAAAAGCTACATCAAAAGATGCTGACTACCCTAATTTGCTGACAAGAAATGATGAATGATGATTTTCAGAGGCTCACTGAAGGAAACTGTAGCTGGGTTTTTAAAAACTATGTACATCTAATTATATAATTTGCTTTTTCTTATGCATTGATTTCATTTCTTTCTTTTAGGAGGTTGCACCTTTGAAGATGGCCCGGGACCCTGTGATTATCATCAGGACCCCTATGATGATTTTGACTGGGTACATGTTAGTGCTCAAGAGCCTCATTACCTCCCCCCTGAGATGCCTCTTGGTAAGTGTCCAGAGCGTTGGTATAAACAAATATTTTGTGAGATGTGACTGGATGCATGTTTTATGATCACAAATTTGAAAACTGTTCCCCAGGGAACAATATAGTAGACTGAATGAGGTGGGGATAAGAATTTTCTGCATTCTCAAATGAAGGAAGGAATAATGTATTTAACTGGATAGGTTTCTAGATTTAGCTTTTCTATAAACATATGCTTATTGTACCCCACTAACAGAATTACAGTAAAAAAAAAAATAACACAGATCTGTATACACCGGCCCAGACCTTTTGAGATAGCAGTACACTGACTAAAACAATTACACTGCATGTTGAGTTCAGATTTGTTCTTTCTTCATCTTATAAAAGACACTGCAACACTCAGCAGCATAAAGATTCTACTTTTGCACTATAATTTCCTTAGTTTCTAAGATTTGTACTGAGGTCATTGTTTACATAACTAAAATGGGCACTACCAATGAGCAACACTCAGGTAGTGGATGGGAAAAGAGGGAAAGGAGTACTGAGTGTTTAGTGAAAAGCTCTATGACCCAGAAGGTGGAATTACTGGAAATACTGAGCAATAGTCTGGCATCTTTACAGATAATACACTATGAGTTAGTAAAGAGAGCCTCTAATAATTTGTTGCTTTCCAGATAGTGCTGGAGAGCCAGGAGGGTGGAGTAATTTTAAAGCAGGGGTCTCCAACCAGAAGTGGGTTTCAGCAGGTTCTGACCAGTTCTGGAGAACTGGTAGCAGAAATTTTGAGTAGTTCAGAGAATCGGTAGTAAAAATTCTGACTGGCCCTGCCCCCATCTATTCTCTGTCTCCCAAATCCCAGCTGATCGGAAGGAAATGGGGATTTTGAAGTAACCTTCCCCTGGATTGGGGAGGGAACGGAGATTTTACAGTATCCTTCCCCTGCCACAACCACCAAGCCATGCCCACCAAGCCACACCCAGAGAACGGTACTAAAAAATTTTGAAACCCACTGCAAAGCTGCAAAGCTGGCTAGAATTTTGAGAGTTGAAGTCCACAAGTCTTAAAGTTGCCAAGGTTGAAGACCTCTGCTTAGACCAAGACCAAAAAAGCTCAGCCATGGAACTGAGGACCAAAAAGATTCACCCTAAGCCATGGAAGTTCACTTGGAGACATGGCAGTCCCTGTCTCTCAAGCTAACCTACCTCAGAGTTTTGGAAAAAAATTGGGAGAGACAATACTATGTATTTTTTCCTTTAGTTTCTGAAAGAAAAGTAACAAAGAAGTCAAACAAAATGCTTGGCAGAGTCATTCACATTTGAATTTTGAGATAGAGTACAGTAAAAAATTAGTTGTTACCTTCAAAGCAGTTAAAAACGAAATAATTAAAGCTGTTGCACTCAGAAGCTAACAACAAAAAAATGTGACTGTAATTTATGCCACACAAACTCCACAGCAATGAAAGAATATGCTTACATCTGATTGATTAACCGCAACTCCTAAACTAGGGATATGCAAAAGATTTCTGCTGCAAAACAATTATTTTAAGTGGTGTATTTGGGAAACAAAACACTGTTTTGACAGTTTGGTTTCGAAGTTGAAACAAAACACACCTTGTTTTGTTCCAATCATGAAACAAAGCTTAGTTGTTTCAAACCACATTCTCTGGATGGCATTCTTTGGATTGTTCTAACTGCTCAGGCCACTGATTGGACTTCTTTTGTGGATTGCTATATGTATTTTTTCCTCCAAATATTTTCCAGCCAAATCTAGTCCTGTTTCAGTTGATTTTGACTGGATGGGGAATGTGGGAGTAGAGTGTTGAGAGGAAAGAAGCAGTTATCTACAGGCTTGGCAGCTTGCCTGGGAATTTCTTTCTCTCTCTTTTTTAGAGTGCTATTATTGAACTTCATACAAATGGATAGATGAGCTGCCTCTGTGTTGTGCTAGGCTTTATTTTACAGGCAGAGGTAATAGGAAATTTTGCATGCATGATTGTACTTCTTGCTCCACTGTTGTATTTTAGAAGTACTAAATATAATGTTGATTTGGTTGATTTGCTAAGTTTGTGTGGTTTCTGCACTGTTTGCTTGCTTTTGTGCCCCGCTGGGATTGAACTTCAGTGTGAAGATTCTGTGAATTCAGGCAGCACTGCCAAACCTTGGCATGTGTGTGCATTCTGTACGTGTTATTCAGTCTTGTTCAAATGTACTACAGTCACTTACATTTAAGAAACATAGCTTGTTGCTCCAAAAAGGATAACTACAAAGAACAAATACTGTAACTTTTCCTGAGTTGTATTCAGCATGTAGGCTGCCAAACACCCAAAACACGTTAAATCCATCCTGATCTTGCTAAATGGTGTGGCACATCCAGAGGGGGGGGGGGGGGGGAGGGGAAACCACCAAGGATTTTTTTTCTTAATGTAATGCAGAATGTTAAGATAACCTTATAGGGAATATGAGCTAATTGAAAGGGAATTTTAGAGAGATTAGGTGCTCTCTTTGTCTTCTAATCTTTTGCCTGAGCAATTCAGAGACTTTGCATAAATTGGAAAGCTTGTATCTATTCTTCTTGATAACAGATTCGAAACAGATTTTTCAAAGAGTGAAAGTGTGTGTTCCCATTGATTCCTAAGGACAGCAGACCCCCCCAACTTTCTTGCGCCAGGAATTGATTTCAGAAGAAAAATTGTCTTCCACGGATGGGGAAGGTGGAATGGTTTTTTGTACAACCTAGGTCGCGCTCATACACAAATGAAGCTTTGCTCACTTACCTGCCACTTGTGCAGCCGGGTTTCTAATGGGCTGTATTGGTCTGTAGGCCGTGTTGGGGATCCCTTCCTAAATTGATATATTTAAAAGTTTTAAAAAATATTTTTAAAAATCTTCCCTTCAAGTCATTTTTTTTAGTAAGTAATTATCAGCCGCTCAGTGGCCAAGACACTGAGCTTGTCAATCAAAAGGTTGGCAGTTCAGCGGTTCGAATCCCTAGTGCTGTGTAATGGGGTGAGCTCCCGTTATTTGTCCCAGCTTCTGCCAACCTAGCAGTTCGAAAGCATGTAAAAAATGCAAGTAGAAAAATAGGGACTACTTTGGTGGGAAGGTAACAGTGCTTTTGGCATGCTGGCCACATGACCTTGGAGACGTCTTCGGACCGCTCTGGCTTTTTGGCTTTGAAACGGAGATGAGCACCACCCCCTAGAGTCGGGAATGACTAGCACATATATGTGAGGGGAACCTTCACCTTTAGTTAGCAGTGACTACAACTTCAGGGTTTTTTTAGCCTAATAAAAAACAAAAGAAATCAGCAATCGAACTTAAGTTTAATTATTTCTAATTCTTCGAAGTAGGCCAGGCCAGGGAACAAACAGTGCAGGGGCTCCTGGAACTCTACTTTACTGTTACAGTGTAGAATAATAGCATCTTGAAAGCTTGCTTGGGTTACCACAAGTACCAGAAGCAAAACAGAATTGAGTCTCTTTCTCTCTTTCCCAGGGCTGAGTTGTCATTAATCATAGAACACAGACTCATAGGGCTGTATGGGACTTTGGAGATCTTCTAGGTCTAGGACAAAGCTTTGCTCAAGGCAGGAGAACTTACACCATCCCAGTCAAATGGTTGGCTAGTCTATTTTTGAAAACTTCTAGTAATGGAGCACCCACAACTCCAGGAGGCAAGTTGTTCCGTTGTTTGATTGTTCTAATGAGTTTTGAAAAGTATCTCTGACTTTTCTACCTGGATGGATACAGCAATCTCCTAGGTAAGGGCATGCTTGATTTGGCAGCTGCAGACAGATGTTACTGTATATGTACGCACAGGCATCCTAGTCCATATCTTCTTTTTATCTTTCAATCCAGATTTTGCAATACCACAATAGTACTGTAATAGCTACCTTCAAAGTATAACACTAGCATGATAGGGAATATTCCCGGAAAGTTTATTGGCATAACAATGAAAATAAAGAAACAAACAGCCATATATTTGGATTATCATACATGTACAATGTACTTGACTACAAAAAAATGTTTTTAATGTTTAAGGCAGTGGGAAAGGGTAAGAAAAAGAAAAAGAAGAAAAGAGGGACCTTCTGATTGTTCTTTAGTTTGTGAATATTACTAGGATTCTGATTTATGGAAATGTTTTCATTGTTAATTACTACTGTGGACAAGATAATGAATAACTGGAGAGGTGCAGCCTAGATGACCTTGTCTGTTCACCTTTGATAAACAGCACAATCGGTGCTTTCTCGACAGACTGATATGCTGAACAAAATGAATGCTTCTGAAATTCCAAGTTCATTTTTCAATTAATGGGGATATTAAATAATTAATCATGCGAAAGGAGGAAATAAAGGTCAGGACTACTTTATTTATCCCTTCAAACAACTTGCAGCTATGTAAGGATGGAATAAGGGACCTTTGCACTATAAAATTAATCCTACCTGCTTGCAACACCGCCATCCATTTTCTTGTCTACAGTTCTCTAATTAATTATATTTAAAAGCAAGCACTCTTTCACTTTTATAACTAGCAATTAGGCTTTCACTTTTATGTGGTTCCAATTGATAAATGGTTGAATGCTACACTGCATCTTCCTCATTAAGTTCGACAATGTAGCACGGATGTATTTAAACCAATCCTCCTCGTCTCCTGGGTGATTGCATGATGTCCACTGTTGTTCCAGAATGTGAGGGGGAAGTAAGCGTTTACGCTGAATCAGCTTCCTCTGGGCTAGTGAATCACTGTCAAATTATTGGAAATATCAGGTTGGATCCATAGTGATAGTCTGTTCCTGTTCAAATCCCCTGAGTAGATGTTATTTTTTGGAATGTTTCCACAATTGCATATTTGTTCCTTTTAACTGGTCAGTGTTCCACCTCTCCTTTTCTTTTTCTTTTTCTTTTTCTTTTTAAAGACAATTGATTCCATGTTGCTGAAATAATAGGCAAACACAAGGATAAATAATAATTAAAAAACCTCGTTATCATTTTTTTTAAAAAATTGATTTATATGCGCCCTTCTCCGGAGACTCAGGGCGGCTTACAATGCGTTAAGCAATTTTACCAGCAGTAAGGAGAGAAATGATAATAATTATACATGAGCACATTTCACATGCCACATTTAAATATTCTGCTTGATGGGCAGGCGGTCCCTATCTCAACCATCAATGGCACATCCAGAGTCTTGACAGTTGTAGGCAGTCATGCATACCAAACACCACAATTTCTCTTTCTTCGCTCTCTTTTTTTGTTCTCTTCTTCTGCTTTAAAACTTTGATCCTCCGTGGGGAGAAGCCATCCTTGTAGAAGTAGTACTGTTTCACTGTAAAGGAAAGGGGGAAGGGAAAGAAAGGAGGGAGCTATTGGAGAATCCAGTATTCTCAGAAACATTAGCTTCATGTCATGTTTACGGGCACACTGATGCCAGATTTTGTTATCCATTCTGTCAGATATTGTTAAATTAATTATTGTTTTGTTGGTTGTTTGGGTGCCAGTATTTGTTTCCTGGCTTCTGTGCCAATATTATTGGATTGATTTGTGATCTGCTGTTGGAGCTTTGTTTTGTTTTATGATGTACCATGCCTTGGTGATGGTGCATAATAAACACATTATTATTGTTATTGCCTCTAAGGTAACCTCTGATTCAATGACTCAAGCCAGGCATTTCTTTCTCCCCTTCCTCTATCATGTTGATACAGAGTTTTGGCTTGCTTTCTTGAAATTGGTCATAGCTCTAGGCATTGGCTGGAAGTTATCTCCTTGTCCTTTGTTCCAGCCACTCTTAAGGAATTCAACCCAAAATCCAGCTTGCTGAATAAAGAATCCAGTTGCAGAATTGTTGGCATACATTATTTCCCCCTCACAATTTCAAGGAGATTGCAAATGCAATAAAAAAAATAGATCCACATTTGAAATCGACATTTGAACCTCTTATTGAATCTGGGCTACGCCGTTTAAATCATAATGAAAAGACGTGATTATTTATGCTTATAATATTACAGTGTAATACAACATTGTATTGCCATGTAAAAATACTGATATTTGAAAATATAATATTCCCTATAATTGTAAACAAAATTATTTCTTGTAGTTGTGCCTTACTCCTAAGAAAACAGGTAGTCCATGACTTACAAAAGTTTGTTTAGTGACCGTTTGAAGTTAGAGTGGCATTGAAAGAAGTGACTTATGACCATTTTTCATACTTATGACAGTTGCAGCATCCCCATGATTGATTTACATTTGAATGCTTGACAGCTGATTCATATTTATGACAGTGGCAGTGTCCCAGGGCCAACGATCACATTTTGTGACTTTCTGACAAAGAAAATCAATGGGGAAACCAGATTTATTTTATTTATTTATTAGTCATATTTCTATGCCGCTCGCTCTCTGGGCGGTGTACACCAAAGACAGTATACTAAATAGCATAATGCCCCCAACAATCTGAGTCCTCATTTTACCCACCTCAGAAGGATGGAAGGCTGAGTCAACCTTGAGCTGGTGAGATTTGATCCGCTGATCTGCTGAACTAGCAGTCAGCTGAAGTAACTGCAGTACTGCACTCTAATCACTGCGCCACCTCGGCTCATAACAACCAATTCACTTAACAACCAGGTTACTACTAGTTTAACAACTTCAGTGATTCACTTAACAAATGTGGCACCAAAAGTCGTAAAATGGGGCAAAACTCACTTAACAAATTTCTCACTTATCAACATAAATTTTGGATTCAATTAGGGTCATACGTTGAGGACTATCTTTGTTTGAATTTTACTAGTAGTATTTATTACATTAACAGTGTGAATATCATTCTTTTTGGGTAGGCTTGTTCAAATGCAATATTCTTATTTGCATTAGTATGTTTCTATCAGGATTGAAATACATTTCATTTCATTTATTAAATTTCTATACCGTCCTTCTCCCAAAGGATTCAGGGCAGTGTACAGCCATTATAAAACAGTATAAGATACAAAATTTAAAACAATTTAAAACAAATATTTTGGCCGTTAAATTAAAAACCCACAAATTTAGGTTTAGGTTTTTAGGTTTTATTTGATTTATATACTGCCCTACTCCCGAAGGACTCAGGGAGGTGAACAGGCACAAGATAAAACACATAAAATACAAAATTTAAAAGCAGAATAAAATCGAATTAAAACAATTTGGCCCAAGACAGATTTAAAACTCCAGTAATTAAGAACAAATTAAAATTACATTTTAAAAAGGGAAAAAAGGGGGAAAGGGGGAAAAGGGAAAAAAGGGGGAAAAGCCAGCCTGATGGAATAAAAAGGTCTTGAGAGTGCGGCAGAAGGTGCGCAGATCCGGGATCCTCTGTATCTCTGAGGGGGAGCTCATTCCAGATAGTAGGTGCCCCAACAGAGAAGGCTCTCCCCCTTGTTTGGCCGACGGCACCTGGAGGAGCCCCTCTCTGTGAGAGCGTACTGGCCGGTTGGAGGCCGTTGGTGGCAGCAGGCGGTCCTGTAGATAACCAGGTCCTAAGCCATGGAGCGCTCTAAAGGTAGTAAGCAAAACCTTGAAGCGCACCCGGAAGACCACCGGGAGCCAGTGCAGCTCGCGCAGGAGAGGTTTTACATGGGAGTGCCATGACGCTCCGATAACCACCCGCGCAGCCGCACTCTGCGCCAGTTGCTAATTTAAAATGCCCCATCCCAATTTCTTGTTAAGCCAGTCCAGCCTGTTGGAATAACAGAGTCTTCAGGGCACGGCGAAAGGTACGCAGGTTGGGAATCATATGTATCCCTGGGGTCAGTTCATTCCAGAGGGTGGGTTCCCCCACAGAGAAGGCTCTCCCCCTGGGGGTCATCAGTCTACATTATTTAACTGATGGCTCTCTGAGGAGTCCCTCTCTGTGGGAGCGTATTGGTCAGTGGGATGCTATCGGTGGCAGACACCAATTAGTTGACCCTTTTTAATCTTGATGTTCTTTCTCTTGCCATGAACACTTTGTAAATTTTCTTGACATTTGAACTTTGGACATAATTTTAAATAGATTAAATAATCATTTGAAATACAGGTAGTCTTTGATTTACAACAGTTCACTTAGTGACCCTTGAATGTTACAATAGCACTGAAAAAAGTGACTTAGGACCATTTCTCAGACTTACGACCACTGAAGCATCCCCATGGTCATATGATATACATTCAGATGCTTGACAACTGACTCACATTTATGACAATTGCAGTGTCCCAGGGTCATGTGGTTATTTTTTGCCACATTCTGACAAGGAAAGTCAATGGGGAAGCCAGATTCACTTAACAACCAGGTTACTACTAATTTAACAACTGCAGTGATTCACTTAACAAAGGTGGCGAGAAAAGTCGTAAAATGGCGCAAAATTCACCTAACAAATTTCTCACTTAGCAACATAAATTTTGGGCTCAATTGTGGTCGTAAATGGAGGACTCCCGGTAAACTTAATGTTCATAGTGCCTTGGTTGGCTGCACATTCGAATTAATTGATTTCATAAGGAAGAATGCTCATTTGGTTAGCTAATTTGTCAATTTTCAAATTTTCATTAACAGGAATTAATTCATTATGGGAAAAAGATGTGAAATTAGGAAGTTGATCTGAAGTTAAAATATGGGAAGACAATTTCACACCACGGTTGCATATGGATTCCACATGTCTCTTTTATGATCTTTAGATCACTCTCTAATGCAGATCACTCTCTAATTCTTCTTATTAAGAAATTGGATATATAGTATTGTATGGATTTGAATATAATCGTATGGTAGCTTAGGGGAAGGATCTGTTCTGCTCAGCTGTGGCTTATAAGAAACAGTTTGGCAGAACCTTTGGAACAGCAATAGCGATAGCACATAGACTTATATACCGCTTCACAGTGCTTCACAGCCCTCTCTAAGTGGTTTACAGAGTCAGCATATTGCCCTCAACAATCTGGGTCCTGATTTTACCGACCTTGAAAGGATAGGAACCCTGAGTTAACTGTGAGCCGGTGAGATTTGAACCGCTGAATTGCTGGCAGCAAGCAGTCAGCAGAAGTAACCTGCAGTACTGCATTCTAGCCACTGCACCGCCACAGGAATGCATTGGCTTGTTTTGGGTTCAATATAAAATAATTTCCCCATAGCTGGATGATTCAAGCAAACCTGACAAACAGGTATAGACTTCGTTCTCAAATTCTGTGTCTTGTGTCAGCTTTCTCTGCTTCTTCCTGTCAGTGCTCAGACAAGCTCTCCTCCGGGGTATTCAAACTAATTCTTTCCCCAGATACGGACATTCTTCTTTAGATAACTGATATGCTCTAGGTCAGTGACAGCTAACATTTTCCGGACCAAGTGCCCAAACCATGCACGCATGTGCACAAATGTGTGCACATGTGCACAACCCCCCAGAATGCAATGCGCACCCCCCCTGCACATGCACCCTGCCCATGCATGCACGCATGTGCCCCACATCGGTGCATGTGCACGTGCCCCCCTGCACGCTCCTCACATGCACGTGCGCCCCCCTGCATATGCCCTGCCCCCCCGTGTATGCACGGCAAAGACCGGAAGACCAACTGGCCAGCAGGAGGCGCATGTGCATGTGTTCCAGAGCTAAACTGGCCAATGGTTCCTGTGCCCACAGAGAGGGCACTGCTTGCCACCTCTGGCATGCATGCCATAGGTTCGTCATCACGGCTCTAGGTTCAGGTACAGGTGTATCCTCAACTTACAGCCATGCATTTAGCAACCATTCAAAGTTACAATGGCATTGAAAAAAAGTGACTCATGACCAGTCTTCAAGCTTACAACTGTTGTAGTATCTCCATGGTCAAAATGTGGGTGCTTGTATATATTTACAATGGATGCAACATCCCAGGATCATGTGATCCACATTTGTAACTTTGCCAGCCAGCTTCTGGCAAGTAAGTCAATGGGAGAAGCTGGATTTGCTTAACATCCACACAATTTACTTAACAGATGCATTGATTCACAACAGTCCTGGCAAAAAAAGGTTGTAAAATCAGGCACAATTTGCTTAACAGCAGAAATTCTGATCCCAATTGTAGTCATAAGTTGAGTACTACCTGCTCACTAAATACATCACCAGCCACAATGTGGCTCAGCCTCTCTCTGAATTCTGTTTCTCAGTTAACACCTTATTTCAGTTGTGAATTTATTTTATAAGCTAGAGACGTTTTGGTTTCTCTCCTGAGCATGAGGCAGGGAGAAAAATGTAAATTTTGATTCTGATTACAACTCTGCTTCTCTCTGAACATACTTCTGAAGGAAGCATTTGCACTTTCCAAACAATTCTATGTGTCTTTCCTTTCACATTTCCTACTCTTCACAGCTGCTTGTAGTGCAAACATAGTTGTCATAGCAGGAGAGCAGAGATCCTTGTGTAATTTAGTTACTGGCTAAACAAAGCTGAAGAGGAGAGATAAAAGGTCATTTCTTGCTGTGGAGATTTGGGAGCCAAGGAATCTGTATCAAGTGCTTAAAATTTGTTCAATATCTGTAAAGACACAACATATGCCTAAAACGTTAAAACCATTAAAGACTTTTTCAATATTGGACAATTTGTTTTATGATTGTTTGAAAAGTGGTTCAGCTTAAACAGATATAAAATGATGAGTCCTTTCTCTCTAAAATCCTAATTTCATATTTGTTTTCTTTAGGTAAAATATTTGTTAACAGCTTTATTCTTTAGATCTGTAGATAAGCTACAAAATAATAATTATAATGACATAGTACAAAAATTAACAATAAAACCAACTGTTCTAATGCCACTGGCTGTATATACATAGTCAATTTCCAAAGGACTTCTGAAATATTTAGTAAGATCTTTACTAGCCTTTGGAATATAGGTAGTTCTTGACTTAAAAGCACAATTGAGCCCAAAATTTCTTTTGCTAAGTGAGACACTTGTTAAGTGACTTTTGCCCAGCTGAGCCGCACGATCATCAGAGGCTTTTTTATTTTATTTTTAAAAGCATTTTTTCTACAACCTCTTCTGAAAAAAAATGCTTTTAAAAGTAAAAAAAAAAAAAGCCTCTGATGATCACACAGCTCAGCTGGGATCATCAGAGGCTTTTCAAAGCATTTTTTCTGCAGCCTCTTGGCCGAAGAGGTGGTAAAAAAAATGCTTTGAAAAGTCTCTGACGATCCCAGCTGAGTTGCCTGATTGGCAGAGGCTTTTCAAAGCATTAGAAAAAATTTAATTTGATTTATATGCCGCCCTTCTCCGGAGACTCAGGGCGGCTTATAGTGCATTAAGCAATAGCCTTCATACTTTTGTATATTTATATTTATACAAAGTCAGCTTATTGCCCCCAACAAACTGGGTCCTCAATTTACCCACCTTATAAAGGATGGAAGGCTGAGTCGACCTTGAGCCTGCCTGGGATTGAACTCGCCAATAATTGCAGCAGCTGGATCTTAAATGCTGCCTTTGTAGGAGGCATTACTCCCCTACACTACTCAGCTCTAAAGCCTTTTTAGCTTTGAAAAGTTAAAAAAAAAAAGTTGGCCATGCCCACCCAGTCACATTAACCCCCCCACCACCAAGCCACGCCCACAGAACCGGTAGTAACAAATTTTACATTTCACCCCTGCTTTTGCCCCATTTTATCACCTTTCTTGCCATATTTGCTAAGTGAATCATTGCCATTCTTAAGTTAGTAACGGTTGTGAAGTGAATCTGGCTTCCCTATTGACTTTGCTAGTCAGAAGGTTGTGAAAGGTGATCACATGAACCTTAGACAACCATCATAAATATGAACCAGTTGCCAAGCATCAGAATTCTGTGACCATGGAATGCTGCAGTGGTTGTAAGTGTAACAATATATTAGTTGTAGGAAGCAATATAGTACTTTTATCTTGGTTGGGGACTTCCTATAGCATGTTTTGTTGATTGCTCAGTATAGAACCATGATTGCAAATCTATGACACACGTGCCAGAGATGCCACACAGAGCCTTCTCTGTGGGCACGCGCACCATCACCAGCTGCTCTCTTTTGGGTTCTGGTGTGCACATATGCATCAATCAGCTGATCTTTGCTTGAAGACCAGCTGGCCAGCATGCATGTGCGTGCCAGAACCCAGAAGAGAGCAGCTGGGTGGCATGCATGCATGCATGCATGCATGCATGCGACAGAACCCAAAAGAGCAGTTGGCTAGCGTGTATGCCGTGTCAGAACCTGGAAGAGAGCAGCTGGCGACAGCATGCATACCCACAGAGAAGGCTCTGCATGCCACCTCAGCCCTAGGTTCGCAATCACAGTTCTATACTGAGCAATCAGCAAAACATGCTATAGGAAGCCCCAACCAGGATAAAAGTATTATATCGCGCACATGCACACTGGCCAGCTGCTCTCTTCCAGGTTCTGCGGCTCTGGTGCGCTCCAGTTTCGGCATTCAGTGCCGAAAAGGTTAACCATTACTGGTATAGAAGATTGAATGAAATGGACTAGGTTTTTGACTTAATTCAGGGTGCCTTCTCTTACTTTTTTAGATTGTAAATTGTGAGTGTGGAAATGATAGGGAAACGAGATAATGAGATTAAAACCATTAGCAAGTACAGTTTTTACTCTTCAACTAAACATTAATGTTTTTTATTTATAGACTTAACATTTTCTAGGTTCTAGGGCAAATATTCGGTAAATACCTCAACGTGACAATACCCGTGTTCAACAACAAGACCTTAACAGAGAAAGAGTGAGGCAAAATGCACAATTTGCACAATCATATTTCTCCTGATGAACTTCTCAGTTTACGTAGCAATGATAAACCTATTGCAAATGAGTTCAGGAAGAACATCAGACTGCCTCTTCCAAATGACATCCTTTGCTGCCAAACAAGTTCTTTTCAACAAGGAATGGATGGAACCCTTTAGTGATTATTGAAGAGCCAACTCCATCATTGCATTAGATATTTAATGGCAGTCTCCAACTGGCAAGCCAAATTTATTCAAGTTTACTCCATGGCTCATCCACACAGCATAGAATTGGGAATGGGTACACTCCATCATGATTCAATATGAGATTATTGAATTATTGGAGAAACTACTATGATGACAAAATGCATTCATTGCCTCCCTTCATTTTGCATAAGAACATTTTTGAGACATGCCAGAAGCTTCCATTATCATTGGTCCCAACTGGAGACCAGCATTTGAAAAATGGATGAATATTTAATTGCCAACAAAATCACCAACATTATAACAAACAACAATGAAACTGAACCCACATCACACATTATGTTAGAAGAATGATAAGTTGGTTTGCAAATAATTTCAGATTCCTTCGTTCCTATGACAGCTTTGAATATATACTTTTCTTTCCTCTTGGAGATGATGGATGGCACCAACCACAAATGATGAACAAGAAACTAATGGTAATGTGCTATTGTACATATTGAATGAGAATAATAACTTATTAGAAGAGAATGTTTAGTCGAGCAATATGTGGTTGACATGCTGCTAAGTTTGAAGATGAGAAGCTTAGTTACACAATACCAATCCACCCATGGTCATTCTGTTTCTCTGTTTAGATAAGGAAATACCTCTGAAAGGATGACCCAAAAGGGCATGGGTTGTCAAGTTAATAGATGAAATTTTATGACCTGCAGAACAGTATTAGTTTCAGATTTTTTCCCTCTTAGTTTTAAGTTAGTGCTTAATTATATAAGCTTCTTAAAATAAAGCCCACTGTTATGCTTACTAAGTTTCAAGTCCACTTGAATTTCCTGGCTCTGTTTCTTTATTTTGTCTTTCCAATGGCCATCTTGCTTAGAAGAAAGGAGATGGAATTCTTGCTCCAGGGTTTGTAAGATAAGGGTGAGAATGATGGTGCAACAATCAAATTTTTCTATCTTGTTGTCCTTTGCAAGACACTTTCAAGTTGCTGGAGGGTGTCTTTGTCCTGTCCTACAGTGGTAGTTCAGTTCCTTTTGTGCTCAGTGGTGCCTTATCTCTTCAGTTTGGTGTTCTGTCTGAACATGACTGATTGAAAGTATACATAATAGAAGCCTTTAGAACTCTGGTTTATATTTCAGTATTGGAAAAATTCTGACCTTTGTGTTCACACAGGTAGCAACTGTACATTTAAATTCAGCCCCTAAAGACAGCCAGGCTTTCAGAAGTTAGAGGCTCTGCTTTTAATCAAGGCATGTTGCTCTTTGAACACCTTCTGGTGGAAAATGCAACGGAGATCGAAGAAATAAGTCATGACCCCTTGTAATCAAGCAGGTTTCTTTCTCTCTTTGGATAGACTTGATTATATAATCCTGAAAAGCTGCTAAGTCACCTTTCCCCACCCACCAGGTGCAGTAAAAACACTCATGTAATGAAACATTAAAATGCTGATAGCTTTTTCCTTGTTTTCTGCTTACAAAATAAAGATTTCATAGTCTTACTATATTTTTTTATACCTGACTGGAAAGGTATTAGGGCAGTCTAGCTATTAAATTGGCATAATGAAGACAGTTAAATATTAAATATCTCATCAAAAACAGAACAAGTGGAAGAATTATCAATTGCCACCACCGTGCTCACTTAACCATATCTCTCCTTATCTCAAAAAACTTGCTAAATGGCTGAAATTTGCAATTGCCATTCATTTATTCCTATCATTAATGTGATTTCTGCTGTTTGGCAAGATTTCAGAAATGATTTGCCGTTCTTCCTAGGGCTGAGAGAGAGTTATCAGCCTGAGGTCATCAACTGACTTTGTGCCTAAGGTGGGACTAGAACTCACAGTCTCCCTGTTTCTAGCCTGGTACCTTAAACACTACACCAAACTGGTGCTTTTAACCTCCCTCCCCCAATTCTCTTTCTCTCTCTGTCTACACACACACACACACACACACACACACACACACACACACAAAATGGAGGTGAGAGAGAAGGCACCAAGATAGAATCACTTTGGTTGGTAGGTACTTACTTTGCTATGCTCAGAAGAGGCAATGGAAGATTAGCTTTATCCTCCTGCCTTGTCTTTTCCATTTCCAGGTTGCTTTTCTGCATATTCTTCTAGGCCTGGGTTTAAGATAGTTGTGCTTCCGCTGGATATTTCTGGGGGGGCAGGGGGGGGAGACTTGTCATCCTTTTTATCTTTTTTCTTATTCCCTTGTTTTTAAAATAATTTTATTATATTGTATTTTCCTATTAACTGTAGTTTTATTCTATATTGCCTGGTTTGGATTTGAGCTGCACCTACATTAAATGATAATAATAATATTAATAATGTCAGAATTGACTCAACACCCCAGACATAATGACTGTTGATCATATAGATAAAGAAATCTGGATAGTGGACATTTGCAATATCTGGAGAGAGCAGAAAAAAAGAGAAAGAACTGGAGGAAATCTCAGAATATAAAGACTTGCAAATAGAAATAGAATGACTACAACAACAGAAGAATGCAAAAACAGTACTAATACTGATAGACACCTTGTGTATAGTCCCAAAATATCTGGGAGGACCACTTGAACACCATCAGCATTAACAAAATCACCATCTAGTCATACTTTCCCCAGATCTAAAATGTTTGGGATTTGGTTTTTTTTACCAGTAAGAGTCTGAAATAGCCTTTGATAGGACATCGGAAGTGACACTAAGGTACCCTAGAAAAAGGTGGACAGGAAAAATTTCTGCAATCTGCTGATCAGCAAGTACTGGAGAGAAATTAGGACTTGGCCAGTGATAGATAGATAGATAGATAGATAGATAGATAGATAGATAGATAGATAGATAGATAGATAGATAGATAGATAGACAGACAGACAGACAGACAGACAGACAGACAGACACAAGAGGTTGATCACAAGGTGCTAATGATTTTTAGGTTAAGGTAGACATAAAGCACAAAATTGCTTCACTGATTCCAACTCAGTTGCAAACCGTCTTATATGAAGTGTGAAATCCTATTCAGCCCCAGTTAACTCTTCTTATTTAGATGTACCTTTTTTATTTGGGCATGAGGGAAAATAAATAAAAAGAACTAGAATTGTTTGCCCCAGTTTTCTCCCATTCATAATTTATGTGTATTTCACAGGTTGGGCCATGACTGGTCATATAAACACCAGTGTGTTGTTCTATTAGTTTTAACTGTTTAGCACTTGAGTGACAAATATATAATGAGAAGTGGGTGGGAACAAGGGAGAATAATAATAAAAATGTTTACAGGTAGTTCTCAACTTACGACCACAATTGAGCCCAGAATTTATGTTGCTAAATGAGGAATTTGTAAAATGAATTTTGCCTCATTTAATGACTTTTCTTGATACATTTGTAAAATGAATCTTTGCAGTTGTTAAATTCATCACGCAGGTGAATCTGGAGTCCCCATTTAATTTGCTTGTCAGAAGATTGGAAAAGGAGATCACATGATCCTGGGACACTGCAACCATTATAAATATGAACCAGTTGTCCAGCCATCCAAATGTAAATCATGTGACCATGGGGATGTTGCAATGTTCATAAGTGTGAAAAATGTTCATAAGTCACTTTTTTCAGCGCTGTTGTAACTTTGAATGATCACTAAGCGAACTGCTGTAAATCAAGGACTCCCTGTAGTCTGTGAAATACTTAATGAAAACAACCCACTTTCCAAAATGTGTGTGTCTGTGTTTAAGACAATTCAGCCGTGTAATTCTAAAAGGAGAGGACTGAGCTAGGTGGACAAGTGAAGTTGTCTCTGTGGTAAGGGAAGGGTGAAGGAGTCAGGAGCAGGCTGGGAGCCAATGCACAGTGCGAGCATATTCATTACCGTATTTTTCAGAGTATAAGACGCACATTTTCCCCCTCCTAAAAGAGGCTGAAAATTTGGGTGCATCTTATACTCCCAATGTAACCCCACGTGCAGTGTTCTAAATGGCTACCAGGAACAGCTGCTGCTTCTTTTACCCCTTCTGCACTTTACCTGCTTTAGTCACTGGAGCTCCCTTTTGAAGCTGTTTTTCAGCCCCACCGCGAGCACAGCGATCTTCCGAGCTTTGCCTGCTTTTCTAATTGCTGCTCCCTCCGACAATCAGCTATGCTTTAAAAGTCCCAAGACTCCCAACCTTAAAACCAGTGAGCGAACTAATGTGCTGAAGCTGAGCAGGCTAAGGACTAGGCAGATGAATACCTGGTAGGCAGAATTTCTTTTCCTATTTTCCTCCCCAAAAACTAAGGTGCGTCTTATACTCCAGTGTGTCTTATACTCCGAAAGATATGGTAGGTCTTTTTGATTATGATTATACTATTTTAACATTAATAAAGCTGCTTATTTTTTTTAAAGTCTCTCTTCTTTGAAATAATTGTAGGAAGAAGGAGGAAATAAAAGGCATAATTTATGGTCAGTCCTTATTAGATTTTTGGGGATCTAGATTGGTCTTGACACTTTGACTGTAAACTGCAAATGTGGTAATATGTGGAACTGTAGAAGTTTTAAAGTGTTGTGGTGATCTCAGTAAAATACATGCAGATTGTGCTATTTTTTTTCCTAAGAACTTTCTTACGGTTCTGTATTTAAGGGTTACATTTATTCTGAAATCCAGAAGAGGTGTAATTATCACATTTGGCATTCCCCTTTTCAGCTTGCAATGCTTTGAACAACAAAGGGTCAGAGAATGAGCTCCCCTAATGAACACTTAAAAAGAACAGGATCCTTGTTAATGTAAAGGCTATCTCTTGGATAAAAGTGCACAATGAAGGATGTATAAAATTACAAGAAATGATAGGCTGGGAAAAGGTCTTACATTCACTCTTTGGAGAATGTAAGATCACATTTTAGGGCACTAATGGGACTGAAGGTAAAGGTATAGAAGAAAACACAAAGTATATGAACCTTAGTTCTAAGAGTTAGGATAAGATATAAGAAGGAAAAAAAAACAGGAACCAAGAATTCTGATGAAATATGTATATCTTAAAATGATGTCTGGTATAACAAAATTAGCTCTTAGCCCTAAATATTGAAGTGATTTCATTAACTATGGTTTGCAAGTTCATCATTTGCATATTATGTCAGAATATATAAAACACGTGCATTTCTAATGGTTGTCTAAATTTATTCTGGATTCTTTATGTCAATTTCTTGATGCAAAATGCATTGAAGCTGATAGAGTCAATCAAATCAAATCTGCTAAGAATCTAAATAGAAGGAGGGAGTTGGGGTGGGAACTCTCCAACCTCCATTATTGAAAAATCCATTACTTTCCAAGATGGCGTCTACTTTACTTTTCCAAATCATTTTTGGGCTTCCAGACAGGGTTGGAACAATCCCTATCTACATCATTGAAGAATCGTTGCTGATGATCAGCGTTGACAACATCATGCTAGATTAGGGCAGAGCCACTGTTTTCTACCATGTGTAACTTGTTTAGTGGTATTTGTTATTTTTACAAATAACTCAAGGAGGTAAACATATCCAACACACCTTCCTTTTCTTATTTTCTCCATGACAACATCCCTGTGTGGTGAGTTGGGCTGAGAGAGAGAGAGAGAGAGTGACTGGCTCAAAGTCACCCAGCTGGCTTTCATGGGTAGCGCAGGACTTAACCTTTAGGACTTTTTTGGTGGGTGTTGGGTTAAAGTAAAAAATGAATATATTAAGCCACTTTTAACCAAAAACTAGAGAAAATAATGCATTTCTCATGGTGCCTTGATTAAAAATTTGAGAATTGGCATAGCCATGGATGGCTTATTCATGAGTATATATAGTAATTTTTAAAAGTCACAACTGGTGCCAAATGACCCAAAAGAATGAACTATGTTTAGTGAGAGAATGGTCAAATTTCTACTTGTATTCATTCTTTCTCTGTTTGGAACATGCTGGTTGGGAATGAATAGAATTGTAGTCATAAGACATCTAAGGGACGCAGTGGCTCCGTGGCTAAGACGCTGAGCTTGTTGATCGAAAGGTCGGCAATTCAGCTGTTTGAATCCCTAATGCGGTGTAACAGGGTGAGCTTCCGTGACTTGTCCCAGCTTCTGCCAACCTAGCACTTCGAAAGCACATAAAAAATGCAAGTAGAAATATAGAGACCACCTTTGGTGGGAAGGTGGGAAGGCATTTGGCGTTTAGTCATGCTGGCCACATGACCATGGAGACATTTTCGGACAGTGCTGGTTCTTCGGCTTTGAAACGGAGATGAGCACCACCCCCTAGAGTCAGGAATGACTAGCACATATGTGTGAGGGGAACCTTTACCTTTTACATAAGACATCTAAGAGAAGGGGAAAAGATTGACAAAGGGTACTTTAGAGTCTTTCTTGTTCTGTTTTTCTTTGCATTGTAATGCACTGTAGTATAAAAACAGAGCACTGGTTAAGTTTGAACCTTATTAGCACTAATGTGTAAAATGACTTTTGCTCATCAACTTCAGCACTGGGTACCATGGTCGTGACCCTAAAAAATAAGAGCAGTCCGCTTTCTGTTTTTGAAGCTCCACTGTCAGATTTGGAATGAAATTTTCAAGGCTTGATATCTATGCTACCAGAAGATATGAATTTATATAACAGTTCCTATTTTATGTGCAAAAATAAAAATGAAGCCCACAAAACCTTTCAACTTCTTTATACTAATCAAAGCTATTACAAAATTACATTTATACCACATTAGTTAATAATAAGGAAAATGGGACATTAAACATTTAAACTAGCAAATGCAGTCCAGCTGTTCAAACAATCTTTCAGCTGAAAGCCTCAATAATTTGAATAATTTTAATACAGGGAAAGAGAATTTTTCAGACTATTGGATATTTTTAAATTTAATTTTACTTTATTTTATTATTTATATGGCCAAGCACTTACTCTCAGTGATTCTTGATGACTTACAAAAAATAAAAACCCAATATACAAACAGTATAAACAATAATTCCCCCTTCTATAATTGATAGAGAACGTGTTCTGCTAATTCTGTTTCTTTTTTCCTCTAATAAAAAGTGCCATATACATTTCCATAATCCTTCTGTTCACTATGGAAGTGTTGGCATTTAATTCAAAGGAATCTGCCTGAACATCTACAAAAAAAATTAGAGTTTTCCAGATCAAAATTAATTTTTGAAATAACATCTGTTAAAAGGGAATCATTAAAATACATATTGAATGAACAATATTGAATTTTGAGCATGGCATCTCCAATGATAAAGTGAACTCATCAATTTATTGTAGAAAAGATTCATTGGTGTCTTCTTTTATTTAGAAATATTTCTGTAAATAGGCATAATTTTCACCAATGGGGACATACTCCAGCCAAAATTTGACTTCACATATTGGTATTCCAGTTATTTTCCATCTTTCTAAGCCATTGAATATTAAATTTAGTAGTAAATTTGTAAGTATTTTTAATTTGTAAATATTAATTTTTAAGTATTGGAATCAGGCTTAGAAGAATTTTTCTAGACTGGATTGTTACTGGAAACAATTGAAGAATAACAGTTCTATAAAATGAGTGACAATGTTATGCTTGTGAACAGGTCTGGAAGAAAAGTAAAATAATAAGAAATCTCCTGGGAGGACAAGTAACAAGAGGTAGCTGAAAGCAAATGTATTTGCTTGCCTTTTGGTATAGGAATGTTCTTTCATTTGCTCTTTGGTAGTCACTTTGAAAATGAATAAGCTCTCTTCTCTGTCATCGATGTATGTGAATTACTGAAACATGCTCTCCAAATTCCAAACATAATTTCTGCTTCTCCAGTATTGAGGAATCTTCTCTCAAAGAAGTCCAGTAGTCCACTCTGCCTTTAATGACTAGTTGCTTCTGCATTTAAGAAGATAAAATTATTTCATTTTGCTTACTGTAGCATGCCTAATGCTAAGTGCCTAGTTGGGAGGGAGGAAAAAAATTCTGAGGCCACCTATCAAAATAAATTTCTTAAGCTGATTAAGCATCTCCCCTCTTTCCATTTCAAAACATGCTTAATATAGTTTATTATCAACGTTTTGTTTAATCATTAGCAATGTTAAAAAGCACAAGTGTCACAGATTGCAGATAATTAGATTGCTACTGTTTTTCTAAAGTTAAATGCAGTTGAAAATAATAAAGTTAAAAAAAAGTTCAGAGGAACCTAAGTCAGTTTCTTGAATCTGGGAATCAGAAATGCCTGAAAGATTGCAGTGCCACATTCCAAGTAAAAAAGAAAATCTGTATCAATCTTCCAATTATCTTTGAGCTTCTCTCTGTTGCATTATCCCTTTTCTTAAAGACTGGCCCCTGGCCTGGCTTATTTTTGTGGGACTATTTGTTTTGACTGAAATTTGAGTCTTTTGAGGATACTGATTTGATTTTGGAACCTCTGCACAGCACTAAACTTTAGGGAAGGAAAATCTTATACACATACACACAAGCTCTTTGAGTGACCTGAGCCCTGACCCCCTTTTTTGTGATAATAAAAAGAGAAACTGCCTGTCACATCAGGTAAAACTGCAGCTAGAATACATCTGCTAGATAACCAGTTTGGTTCAAATGAAGCCATGGGTTTGGGAGAGAAGAATTTGTACTCTTTCTGTTAATAGATCCCAAGTGGGACTTGAAACAAATTTTTGTTCTATGCATGTCATTGCATTTGCCATCACTCAGTCAATATTCTGAAACCCTCTTTTGTATTCCTTAAGGTCCTGGAGTTCTCATCTCCTTAACTTTCTTACACTGCATTTCTGCAGACCATAAGCTTTCTGGAACTACATGCCTTCAGTAGATGGTCCAATTTTCTCTTCCAAAATGAGTCAAAACAGTTTTGCTCTGGGTACCTATCAAAGATGTTTCTTAGTAAAATGGAATGGTCTTTTAATCTAATTTAGAATTCAAGAAATGCTAATATGTCCAGTTAGCTAAAAAAAGTCACTCTTCTAATAAGACCATCTCATTGCCAATTATTTAGTTGTTTTTATTGCAGAGGCAAATAAGCGTTTAATGAAGAATGTTCATATAATTTCTCTTGTTCAAATAACCTTTTGAGTTCTTGACCTTCATGTAATTATAACTTGTTTATATACATATTTGAAGATGATAATAGAACTGTGAAATAGCAGTACTTAAAAAGGTTCAGAAGATAACCATCTTCTAGTTTTTACTTAGTAAACAGTCTAATAGGCATGACAGTCTGGCCTAAAGACCTTGAAATCTAATTTGAGACAACGTGCTAAATAAATAAGTCAATGATAGAAGTGCTGCGACAGACAACATAATGACATCAAATTGAACTTCAAAAACTAGAAACCATCAGAGAGAAAAAATGGAGAAATCATAAAATCATTATGTATTTTTAAATATAATATTCTACAGAATCTGATGCTTTTCAGACATAAATATTGATTTTCGGAGCTCTATCCAGTTTGATTTTTTGCTGTGTAATTTATATTTCCTTATTATGTCTTTCTGCTAGGGCAGCATTTACTGATGTTCTACAATAGTAATTGTATTACAACAATATGATTCCAGCTACATCTTTTCATGGAACTTCTTTTTTTTTTTTATTAAATTGGTAGTATTTAAGGCACAAATAATTTTCTAAGTAACAAAATAACATATTATGTCTGTTAGGGACTTCAGCCATTCCTGGGTTATGAAGACCAGTCTGTTGGATTACCTCAAAAGTTGCCATTATGTAGGTATTATGGACACATTGTAGTTGTATAATTGAGAATGTAACAGATCCTACTGTGGTTATAGATGTGTGCAACAATGTTTAGCTAGAAACTATACTGAAGAAAATAGAAAAGGCTATACCCCCAGGTATTTTACCTTATTGACTCAGCTACTGTCCTATGAAGGTTTACTTAAAAGGAAGCCCCTCTGAATTTATCATGATCTACTTCTGAATGAATCTCAATAGATTTAGGAAATTATGATAGTAAGATAAACCATTTTATTCATCATCATAGGGCAGTGATATCTAATCTTTTTGTCATTGCATGCCAAAGCCTTTCTAGGAGCCTAGGGAGGGCAAAAATGGCCTCTGGAGGCTGGAAATGGCTTGTTTCCCGAATTCTGGTCCCATTGAGCTAGGGCAACACTCGCATGCCCACTTAAATGGCTCCACGTGCCACCTGTGGCACGCATGCCATAGATTCACCATCACGGCCATAGGGTCATACCTATGATCCCTTTACTATAATCCCATTCAGTTAATTAATCCATATGTAGCTCTCACCATATAAGCAGTAGTGAGCATTTACCTCCATAAGGTCACATTGTGTTGTTAGTCATCCATGATTATGCTGTGATTGTCTTCAGCAAGAACTCATACAGAGATTTACAGGAAAAGACTTCCATGAGATTCCAAATCCTGTAATATCAAGAAATTTATTTCTTTGTTAGTTTGTTTGTTAAATTTTTATGCCATCCACAAGGTGACTCTGGGCAGCTATCAAGAGTTCCACCTCACATAGGAGACTTCATACTTATAGTTTTCTCTGTGTAAAAGGTTTCCCCACTGGGAATAGTCATAATGGCACATCATTACAGAAGCTAGGAGTTGCTTATCCATGCTTAAGTAGTGTTTACAAATATATCACCAGAATGGAACTTATGTAAGAGTTGTAGAGCAGGGTGGCATCGTTCTGCTCCTGCAGCAGGTAAGTTTCCATGCATTCAATAGATGTTTGAAGGGGTGTAACATGCATACTGGTATATGTCCGTGTGTAGCTTCAGATCATTGATGGTCTCAAAATCTGTATAATTAAACGTAGTTATGATTTGTTCTCCTCCTTGAGTTGGCTTAAAAATAGATGAAAGTTCCAAAAGAAAACAGGAAAATAGAATAATGACTCAGCATAGCCTTCTTGTTCTATTGTCAGGAAAATAAAGTTGATGAATAAAAAAATGGAGATGTATTGTGATATCCGAATCTAGATTTCTGATATATTATGTTTTATACAAGTTGAAATGATAAGCATGTTTGTGCTCAGTTAGACCAGATAAAGTATCTTAAGATTTCTAATTGAGTATTGATCCCAAAATTGAGATTGAATACAGGTAGTTCTCGACTTACAACAGTTTATTTACTGACCATTCAAAGTTACAATGGCACTGAAAATAAGGGACTTATGACCATTTTTCACACTTACAACCTTTGCAGCATCCCCCATAGTCACGTGATTTACATATAAATGCTTGACGACTGGTTCATATTTATGACTGTTGCTGTGTCCCAGGACAATGTGATCATCTTTTGTGACCTCCTGACCAGCAAAGTCAATGGGGAATCCAGATTCGCTTAGCTACCATGTTGCTAATTTAACAATTGCAGTGATTCACTTAACAAATGAGGCAAGAAAAGTTGTAAAATGGGGCAAAATTCACTTAACAAATTTCTCATTTAGCAACATGAATTCTAGGCTCAATTGTGGTCATAAATCAAGGACTACCTGTACTGAATAGTCATATGTAACTAATAGATATTGGGTAACACCTAGCATTCAGAGAGGCAGCATAACCACCCAATTCTGAACTTATGTCTGTTCAATCATCACGTGTGAAGGACCCACGCTCCTGGCATGGCAAGAAGCTGAGGTAGGGTCATGATGATCAAGCAGTTTCGTGCTGCACCTGCATTCAGACCTTCCTATTTATACATCAGGAGAAATAGGAATGGTGTAGTATACTGTATACATTCTGGTGAATAGAATAGAATAGAATGGAATGGAATAGAATAACAGAATTGAAGAGACCTTGGAGGTCTTAAAGTCCAACTCCCTATTAGGCAGGAAATCCTATACCATTTCAGACAAATGGCTATCCAATCTCTTTTTAAAAACATCCAGTGTTGGAGCACGCGCAACTACTGGAGGCAAGTTGTTCCATTGATTAATTGTTCCAACTGTCAGAAATTTCTTCTTAGTTCTAGGTTGCTGTCAAGGTATGAAAGAGTTAATAGCTGTAAACTGAATTGTAAGCTGTAAACCGGAAGCAGAATGAGGCAGCAGAGTTACTGCCACTTTAAGAAGCTGGGCCAGAAGCTGCCTTTATAAAAGGAAGGCATTAGAGGGCGTTCCTTCTTCCTCAAACCTTCTCCTCAAACTTTCTCCTCAAGTCTTCTCATACTGCATTATACTTCTTGTTCTCTTGGTGTGTATTATTGCTCTTCCTTGTATCTGTAGCTGTAAAGGTATTGAACAACGTATATGTTTGTATAGTTCACTGTAGATAAAACCACTGTTATACTAAAAGGGTCGGTGCTGTCTTTGCTCCTGGGTTTATCTAATAATACTAGTTACGCTGCCTAAACTCTGACAGTTGCTTCTTTCCTTGATTAGTTTCCCATCCATTGTTTCTTGTCCTGCCCTCAGGTGCTTTGGAAAATAGCTTGACTCCCTCTTTTTTGTTTGCGACCCCTGAGATATTGGAACACTGCTATCATGTCACCCGTAATCCTTCTTTTCATTAAACTAGACATATACCCAATTCCAGCAACTATTCTTCATATGTGTTATCCTCCAGTCTCCTAATCATCTTCGTTGCTCTTCTCTGCACTTTTTCTAGAGTCTCAACATCTTTTTACATTGCCTGTTTGAATTTAGCCTTGAAGAAAGTACCCAGCAAACGAAGTAGCCCCCATAATACAGCTCTACAGTTTCACCTCAGCCAATAAACTAAATGTGCAGAAGCCACTTTCCTCAAAGTGAAGCCATTGGTGAAGGAGAATAATCCATGAATCAGTGGTACATAAGTACACCAGCTTCCTATACTTTAGAAACTGAAATATGCAGCTTCATATTTACTACATGTCCATTTCCCCCTCAATTGTGATTATTGCATTGCTATGTGTTGGCCCTTTTTGGTGCTTTTATTTTCAATTTTATTTAAACTTGTAAATGGAGAGGATACTTGCAAGGAAGAAAATGCTCTGAGCTTTGTAAAACAGTAAAGTGAAATTGTCTTAGGATGAACTCACAATGCTTAATAACTGATCAGGCAAGACACTTGATTTAATAGAGAGAAAATTTCTTTTGATGAAATCAAAGACTTGGGAATATTTTAGCATGGTTAAATCAGTGGTGGGTTGCCCCCGGTTCGCACTGGTTCTATAGAACCAGTAGTAAAACCGGCGGGAGGCTCCACCCACCATCCCCGATGTCATCAGAACACTTCTGCGCATGCACAGAAGAGCACGCATGCAGGCACGCGAGCGAAGCACGCGCGCGCGCACGGCCCCATTACAAACCAGTAATAAAGGTAAGTAGAACCCACCTCTGGGTCAAATGATATATAGTCAGCCTGCCTACTGTTCCACCTTAGAAGTTTTTCTGTAGCATTTGGGTTCCCTGTGCATTCCAAGATAGACAGACAGAGACATGCAATAATTGATAAAGAAACTTGTGAATTAATGGCAAGATGTACTAAGTATAAGCATCTAACGAAACTCAAGTTACAAAAAAGAAAGTAAGAACTGTATATGATAATTCATTTGCTCCAAAAAATATGAAAGAATGAATTTTTTGGGCTTCAAATAATTTCTAATTGAAGATTTCTGGCTATGTTGCACACCGCATCGTTAATTTTTGGTAAATCTTTAAGAGCCATGGGTATGGAAAAGCAAACTTTGATCAAAGATCTGAAACTGATAACCAAACCCTAATGCCTTCAGTATTGGGTGGTGGAAGAGAGTTTTATGTTCCTGAAATAAAGGAAGTATATCTTAATGATTTGCAAACCTAATTGAATTTGCATGCTTTTTTACTCTTCAGAATGAACTAGGCTGCTATAATGGAAAGAAAAAATTGCATCTGATGATATTTGGTCTTCGACCTTCATGTTAATTAAAGAGCAGCTATTTCCAACTTTATCTCAATATTGCAGGTTCATTGTTAGTTGTAGCAAATTAAAGAATCTTTTTAAAATATATATATATTGGATTCATTCAATCTTGCATGGGTATTTAATACTAGATAATTAACACACACACATGCACACACTCAGAAAAATATGCCACATGTGTAGGGGGAAAAAAGGAGGACTTGCATCGTCTGATTGAACTTTGGACCAGTAAATTTCTCTCAGTTCAATCCACTTCACAAGATTATTATTGCATAGAAAATACAGGTAATCCTTGATTTACGTCAGCTCATTTAGTGATCATTCAAAGTTACAACAGCACTGAAAAAAATGACTTATTACTGTTTTTCACACACATGACTGTTGTAGCATCTCCATGGTCACATGATCAAAATCTGGATGCTTGGCGAGTGATTCATATTTATGACAGTTATAGTGTCCCAGGGTCATGTATTCTCCTTTTACGACCTTCTGACTAGCAAAGTCAATGGGGAAGCCAGATTCTCTTAACAACCGTGTTATCAACAACCACAGCGATTCACTTAACAACTCTAACAAGAAAGTTCTTAAAATGGGGCAAAATTCACTTAACAATTGTCTCACTTAGCAACAGAAATTTTGGGCTCAATTGCGGTTGTAAGTTGAGGAATGCTGCTATTGGATACGTTTGCTGTGTTGAATTATTTGTAAAAATAATGACAGGATAAAAATAAATAACTAAATAAAATTAAAAATAATCCCCTTATTCATTTCCCATGGATGCTGCTATAGGGATCAGTTTCTGTTAGAAATTGGTTATGAGAGTGATGATTATCCCTAATCACCACGTGAATGGAATGGAATGGAATGGAATGGAATGGAATGGAATGGAATGGAATAGAATAGAATAGAATAGAATAGAATAGAATAGAATAGAATAGAATAGAATAGAATAGAATAGAATAGAATAGAATAGAATAGAATTCTTTATTGGTCAAGTGTGATTGGACACACAAGGAATTTGTCTCCAGTGTATAAGCTTTCAGTGTACATACAACAATAGTGTTAGATCATTTTCAGTCATAATAAATAAAAAACGAAACTGTCATTAAATATTTTTCTTCTTCCGTATATTATCTTTTAAAAATGGAATTCCCAACTTTTTCTGTTTTCTTGATACAGTTTGCCACATAATGCCATTAGACCTTATTCTTCATTTCAGTAGAATAAGCTGAGAAATGAAATTGTGAAGAACTACAGAAGAACCTCTTCGCCTAATTCTCCCTTATTCACATAATGCTATATTGCTTATTTTAAAAAAGTATAAGCATTTCTAGATTTCAGACTATTTATTTATCCTGGGAAGATCTAAAGGCCCTCCACTGCATAAATTTATGCTCAACACATGGAGGGTATGAAGATGAGGATCCTCAGTGAGCAAGCATTATTATTTTGTTCCCCTTTTCTACTATTGAATTTTTATTTGAATGCCTGAAGAGGATTCCAATGTGATTTTTTAATTCCATTGATTTCCTGATTCTTTGGTGCTTAGTTTGTATTCTTTAAGTGCAACAACGTTTGCTTCCCTTTTGATGGGAATATTCCTTTCTGAAAGAGGTTGTGTTTATAAGAATTATGATGTTAAAAGAATACAAGGTCATTCTCGTTAAAGGTTTTGGGAGAACAAGGTCATCCTGCAGTTTTAATATAACCAAACACTAATGTATTTTTCTCAAGGCATCACATTTAATCACTAATAAATTGTAAAACATGTTTAGCTGAACCTTATTAATTAATCTTAAGGGGCAAACATAGCATTCCCATGAGGAAGAAGTAGTGCTGATATTAATTTAAGGAAAAGTTCAGAAAAATAGTTCAGAATGAAAGATTGCCAAACATTTCTCATGTATATTTGCTCCACTTATAAAAAAAATATTAATGGCTGAAGTTTTAATCTTCTTCAAATTAGATTTCATGCCAGACATTGTAGCATGCTTAATTGATCTTTGAAATATAAATCAAGACGTTAGTTGCCCAATTTAATTATTGTGGAAAACTACACTGAAGGTCAAATGGGACAGAGGAAGAAAATGTATGTAAACATGAAATACACATTTTTAACTTAGCTCTTGCATGATAGTGCTGTAGTAGCCCTTTATCATGTTCAACTTTGTAGGTTTTGATTCCAATATTCTAATGCAACAGAATTGGGTTAGTTACTTTAAAAAAATGACCAAATAAGGATTATCTCAGAGTTCCCAGGGCAAAGAACTAGAAGAGATCAATGTATATTCCAATATCAAAAAGAACAGCCCTAAAAAATTCTCAAACTACCAGACAATTAATCTCACATGCTGTTCTGCCCTAGCTCTGGATTCCCAAGGATTGTAACACACAACAATGGTCCTTATCAAAGTTATAACGTACCAAGAATAAACAAAATCCGGCAAAGGTTGGCAAAAGGTTGCCAAAACAGCCTCAAAATGGCCTGGTTTTTGGCCATTTTTTTGGCTGTTTACAGGCTCTCCGGTGCCTGTGAAGACCAGCTGGCCAAAGAGCAGCTGGTGATGGCGCATGCCCACAGAATGGGCTCTGCATGTCACCCTCTGGCATGCATGCCATAGGTTCACCATCTCTGGTATATGGAATGAGTACTGGATATATACAAACTGGTTTCTGAAGAGGTTCAGGTCTGTAAAATCACACTGTTAACTTGCAATAGTTAGTGAGAGTTTTAAAAAGTATGTCCGTTTTAACAATTATATAATGGATTTGTATAGGCCAGAACTGATTTTTAAAAACATGGCTCAACTAACCCACACAAACTGTTGAACAGTTTATACGATGACTTGGGTGTTAGAATAGAATATGAAACAACTAAATGGTTTAAAAGTGGAAACAAGTGTACCATCTCCTATATGTAGCATATATGCTGAACATCATGGGAAATATTGGACTAGAAAAAAGAAATAGAAACTGGATTGAACATTATTAGGAGATACACCAACAACCTCATATTGGAAGATGATAATACTGCCATGGCTGAAAGTAAGGAAGTCTTAAAGAATCTCTTCCTGAAGGTGAAAGAAGAGGCTGCAAACTGAATATTAAACACAAACACACAAACAGAGAATATGTCAATAGGCAATGCCAGCCCAATGCAGATAGATAAAGAAGAGTTGAAATAATATCTTCAGTAAGAATTGAAGATAATCCTAGCCTTAAATATTCATAAAGGTGGTGCTTGCAACTGTGACGTAGAGATATCCTGACAAAAATTAAGTCAGATATAGACAAAATATTAAAGACCAGAAACAACAAAGCTATATATTGTCAAGGCTATTGTTTCCCCATTTGTAATGTGTTTGAGAAAGCTAGAATATTAGAAAGACTGAATGAAGAAACAATGAATGTCTTTGAATGGTCAGATTGGGGGAAATTGTCAAAATTATCTTAGACCACAAGAAGAACAAATAATTCTGCAGAAGGTAACATGAAACCAGACTGCTCCCTGAAATGACTCACAATAAAGCTACAGTTTAAATATTTTGGGCGTATAATGTGAAAGCAGGAGTGATTGGATACCTTGATACTTGGAAAGATCAAAAACCATCAAAAAGAAATGAAAGGAAGATAATTTGGCTGGAGACTATTACTGACAGCACAAAAATGAACTTATGAAGTCTCTAAAAAGTGGTTGTTGACAGACAACCCTGGTGAAATAATATCCATCAAATCATAAAGACTTAAAAACTGAACAACTGAACAACAACAGTTTTCTTCACTGGATTTGACTTTTTAAAAAAAACTTAGGATCAAAATGTGAAGATGTTAGTATGCTGCAAAGCAAAATACCACTTTCTACCATCATCCTTATTTATAAGATTGCCTCAGAGCCCTCAAAAGCATTCTGAAAAGCCTGGGTGACTGCAGCATAATATTTTATTTGGAAATATGCCCACTGGCTTGGGAGGTGAAAAAAGACAAACCATAAATGTAGGTTGTATGATACAGAGCATCCTGAGGGCAGAGTTGGGGGAACAATTTCACTAATGCACTTTGTAAAAAGTAAATGTTTTGCGACTGCCGTGTTTACCATGTCTTGTGCAATTAAGCATATCTGAGCCTTGGTGGAGCAGCGGACTAAAGTGCTGTTAAATATCACTTAGCTGCCAGCTGCCTGCAATTACTGCAAGTTCGAATCTCACCAGGCTCAAGGTTGACTCAGTCTTCCATCCTTCCGAGATAAGTAAAATGAGGACCCGGATTGTGGGGGCAATAAGCTCACTTTGTATAAAAAAGAATACCGCTTAAGGGGGGCCAAAAAGCCCTACTAAGCAGGTATATACAAAAGTATGAAGGCTATTGCTTAACACATTGTAAGCTGCCCTGAGTCTCCAGAGAAGGGCAGCATATAAATCAAACCAATAAATAAATAAATAAATCTCCCATATCATGCTTGCAACATTTCAAGTGTCATCGTAAGATAGGAAGGTACCACCTCTCTCAGGTATGTATTATGAGTGCATATCAGGCTGGGAATTAGTACTGTGACATGCAATTCATTAGATAGGGCTAAAAACAGCTTTTCTCTCAAAATATTTTCTCTCTTTTCTCTGTTTTTCTTTTAATATGTGCCGGCAGTGAATACCTCTTTTCTTACCCAAGCATTAAATCCTTTTTTATAGATTATTTTTGTTTGCACATGAACTGGACTCTTTTTAGTATCTTGTGCAGTAATTCCCTGGCAGCATTGCAAGTTTTCATTATACATGTCTCTGGGTGTTTGAAGTTAAAAACAGAATAGAAACGTAGTACATAAAAAAAAAATCTTAAAAAACAGCAGAAATAGCATAAAGTAACAGCATCTGAGTTGCAAAATGAAGTGCTATTGTACAAAGGAGAGAGAAAATGTATACGCCCTTGCTTATATACAAGAATATAGGTTTTCTTGCATATTGGTCAAGTGACATCTAAGGGCTTCCTAGGTATGATTAGAGTTCAGTGACTGGCATGCTTGATGTTGCTTAAATGTCTCACAAAAGCAACCATCAAATACAGATAGCCAACTGGAACCAAATAAGTTTTGTCCTCACCCTTGTTCCTTGAAGGATATCCCTTCTCTTCAGACTGCTCATCACTGTGGAGTAGCAAACATCCACTTGAAACATCAGTTTAGAAAATTCAAGGTCCTGTTTTATTTAGCTCTCAATTTGCTCATCTTTTTTGGTGAAGATAAGCTTGACTATTGGCACTGAAATTAATTATGGCTATATTATGGTCTTTATGGAAAAAACATCATGAAAGTTCTGTGTTTTGTATGATTTCCAATATTACCTGAGAAGTCACTTGTTTCTATCCCTGTGAATGGCTGCACCTGTCAACATGATGGAACAGGAATTCAGCCAATGAACTTGTGCAATAACACTACATCAGAGGAAAAAATCGATATACTTATGAGAAGAGGAGCTTGTAAATGGTTTTTCCAACTACAAATTTTAGTATAACATTCTAGTGCTTTGAGCTTTCTATATTTTTCAGGAAAAAATTTAGAATTAATTTGCATTACAACCTATTAGATGGAAACCATTCATTTTTGAATTTTGTTAGAAGCAATTGACAGGACTAAGATTTAGGTTTTTAGGCTAATGCTAATCTGAAGGAGTAAAGATGATTGGGAAATATCTAACTCTTCTTTCTTGCTTTATTTGTGAGTGATAGGAATATCTGCCTGAATACTGTTCAGGTTCTTTTATGCAGAGAATTGTGACTTGCTTCACATATACAAGTCCTTTTTTCTGGCTTTCACACACCAATTTAATAGTTGTTGCTTTATATTAAGAGTAGGACATCTGTGTCAATCCCAGATCAGCTTCTTTCAATGTGCATCATTGGTGCTTTGGCACAAAATTGATCTTAACTCTATTTTGACACTGGCTGCCCGATTTCCTTCTAATGGTGGCTAATGACACTATAAAGATTTCATACTACCTCTACCTCACAAGACTTGGTTTCCTGCTGTTAAGTACAGCAGTCTCTCATTATGATGGCAGCCTCTGCTGGGAGGAAGAGTACTGTTCACTTAATCAGGATACTAAAATCAATTCTTCCAATCTGAATGTGTGAGCAAGAAAGATCTTGCAATATCCTTTGTGTTTTCAAATCTTCAATTTGCATCGATTTCTTGTTGTAAAGCTGCATTTTAAGTAGGGTCAGAATCTCCTGGATTAACCTGAATCTTATTTGTCCAAATTTAATTGCTGTGATATTAAATAAAAAAGTAAATAACTTTATCTAGAAGAAATTTGCATTCGTATATAATTTTTTTCACTGATGCAGAATCAGCATTAAAGATATTTTTTTTTAATGATTTTTGTTTAATTTTGCAAGAAAGGGGAATATAATGCTTATTAAGGATTTGTAGTTTGGCCCCTGCAAAAAACCTCAGTTAATGTAGCCAGTTTTTTTTTTTTTATGAGCCAAATATTTTACAAAAGAATATCTTTTGTTTCAGTAAAATAGGGATAGCTTTGTAAGAGAAGGTACTTGGATACTCTTTATATAGATAAAAATATATGTATGTGCCTGGAAATACAACTTCGTTCTTCTGTGTGATATATTATTTTGGAAAAAAAAAAAGAAGATCTATTTGTATTATACAGATTGGTGAAGTAATTGAGAACTTTTTAAACTGCTTTTTCATTAAAATTTCAATTTTTAGTCTGAAAACCATATTGCCCTTAAGCGATGCAAGTTATGCACCTAAATGTAGATGTTTAATGAATCAAGAAAGTTTGCAATGATTCTGCCCCTCTCCACATAATGTCATTTTTTTTTTAAAAAAAAAGAAGAAGATAGTATCTGTTCTAAAGAATTGTGGAAAGTTTCCACCCATTGTAAATGAGTAACACTTACTCAACAGCAATAGCAATAGCACTTAGATTTATATACCGCTTCATAGTGCTTTACAGCCCTTTCTAAGCAATTTAAATAGTGGTTCTCTGATGTTTCTACAAGGAGGAAGTCTATTCCTCCCTTGCCTTATTCTTCCCTTCCCTCTTTTAAATAGACATGACAGATGCTGATTTTGTGACCTTTTCTATTGTGTTTGATCCCATCCTGATTAACAGTAATATTAAATGAACATACATCAAGGAACTCCATATCAAGTTGGAGATTGCTGTATCCGTCCAAATCAGATTTGCAAAAATAATATATATGGAATCTAAGCCCGAAATGAGTCTTATTTCAGGATATCTCTCCCCTTTAAACTTGTAGATAAAAGGTATCCTGGCTGTCAGCATTCTTTTCATCCACGTTTAGTGCAAATCCTTGGAGCGAAGCAAGATAGTTTAACCATTTAAAAAATCGATGTTTGTGTCAAGCAGCTACACCTTTATATCACTTACAGACAACATGTAGCTTGGGACATTTTTGAGGAACTCCAAAGCTCTGTTTGATTACCGATTTTGAAGATTGGCACTATTTAGAGATAGAGAGCACATGCTAGAAGCCCTAAAGCATAGTTCTAAAGACAAGGGAATAAAATTCAGCCATCTTTCCCAAAAGGGACAGTAGCAGACCCTGCACAATTTACATCATTGCCAGATCTTTTGGGCCCTTTAGACCTTTAGCATTTTAAGAGACTCAAAATACATGCTTTTTATATAGGTAGTCCTCGACTTACGACCAAAATAGACCCCAAAATTTCTGTTTTTAAGTGAAACATTTGTTAAGTGGGTTTTGCCCCATTTGATGACCTTTCTTGTCAAAGTTGTTAAGTGAATCACTGCAGTTGATAAGTTAGGAACCCAGTTGTTAAGTGAATCTGGCTTCCCCATTGACTTTTTTTGTCAGAAGGTCGCAAAAGGGAAATCACATGACCCCGGGACATTGCAACCATCATCAATATGAACCAGTTGCCAAGCATCTGAATTTTGATCACATGATCGCGGGAATGCTGCAAAAGGCGCAAGTGTGAAAAATGGTCATAAGTCACATTTTTCAGTGTCATCGTAGCTTTGGTCACTAAACAAACTGTTGTAAATCAAGGACTACCGATAGTGTACATTAAAAGTAGGGGCATTTATGAAGAACAGTTGGGGATCCATTGCATTGTATACTCACATTTTTTCTCCTTTGCCTCATATATGATTATGTAGGTGCTATATGATATTAATATTGCCTTAGTGCTGGGGCAAAATTTTTCATTCTCTTAGTGTGACCGAAACTCCACAGGCTCATAATAATTGAATACTTTACTGCAGGGGTGTCAAACTTGATTCCATTGAGGGCCGCATCAGGGTTGTGTTTGACCTAAGGGGGCGGGGTTGGTGTGACTAGGGTGGGCATGACCAGGTAGGTGTCACTCATGTCGGAGGCACTTGTAATGGCCCTGTGCCAGTGAAAACGTACTCCCAAGCTCTGTTTTTGCCTGCAATGGCGTCCTGCAATGCTCTGCCAGCGAAAACGGAGCTCGGGAGCTCTGTTTTCGCTGGCAGAGGCACCACAGGCCAGTCCTTCGCTGTTTCTAGAGCGGCCAGATCTAAGCACCCTGTGGACCAGATCTAAGCACCCTGTGGGCTGAATCCAGCCCCCGGGCCTTGAGTTTGATACCCCTTCTTTATTGGGTTAAATGAATCTGTGGACTGATGAAATATAGTGCTTTTCGGTAGAAGGAGATAATTGTAAACCCCAGTCTGCATTTTTGTTGGTTTTTTTCAAGCCTCAAAATTGTCTCTCAGAATCAACCTAGTATCCTTAAATATCCTTAGTTTTAAATCTATCCCCCCCTCCACTTAATTTTTCTGACTTTCTTTTCTGGAAGTAGCACTTACAAACATTATAGTGTTCTCATGATTATATGAGCAGTGTCCTCTCCTGTGTGGTCAAAACTCTCAATATTGCCATCTCTTTTTAAGCTATCCCTTTCCTTTTGCTATCTTTTCATCTAAAGCTCTCCCAAAGGAGGAAAAGTTTAGGTTGTTTACAACTTTATTTTCCTGTTACAATTAAGCTCTCCCAGAAACAATGGGTTTAGCTATGTTCTAGTTGGAACTGTGCCTGAGCATCCATTCTATAATTTTGATCTTCTTTCTTGGCATATTTACAAAACAATTTGGCCGCGAATACTTGAAAATGATATTAGGAATTTATACAGAAATTTTCTTTCTTGGCACAGTACAGATCCTTGTAGCAGAATATGATATTACAAGTTATGTAGAATAAATGCAAGGATTTCATCAGTATCTTGTTGAATAATCAAACAGTATCAGTGAGGGAGATAGAAGAGGCATCATTTTCTCTGCTATAATGTATAATTCATAATTACCTGCACACCATCTCAGTGAAAGTCATTTCTCTCAACAGTTCAAAGTAGTTTTGTAAACCCAGGCACTCTGTCCTAGTGACCTGATCTGGTAAAGCAAATTTAAACTGCAGCTCCTTTAATGTCAGTATTTCTCATGCCCTCCAAATATACCTTAAAATCCTTTTGTAGCAGAACTGGAATTCATTTAAGAGGGGGACATAGACGATATGCAATAGTGTGCAGCACTGAAGAATTCAGGGGTCTCTGTAACAGCACATTCCGTATTCTGTTTAAACCACTGTTTTAATATGCAGTGCTTGCAGTTTTCTACCTCTGTGTTCTTATTTAAAACACAGGAGCCTGTCAGCAAATAAAAGCTTAATGCCAAAGTTTTTGTGACATGCAAGAGATTGGGGGGTGGGGGGAGATTGAGGGTTGCCTTGGAAGTAAGTGCTTCTTCAAGTGTTTCCCACAGACTCTTCAAATCACTCTTTAAGAAATTCCTGTTTGAAATTTGTAGAGTAGAACTATCAGAATGCTACATCATACATGTTGGAGCGCATTGGATGTCAAATATCGAGGTCTTTCCCAGAGAGCAGAATGTGCACTGGATTTCAACAAACGAAGAGAAGAGCCTAGTAACAAAAGCCATCTGAATTCTTGATTACCAATTCTATTTATAATAGAATGTTCAGGACTCCCATTTTATCAGTCAAATGAAATTAAACAATTTAATTGGGATGTATCCAGAATCTCCATGAAGTATTGCCCTTATCTTGGAAGCTCAGTTGGGTTCTCCTTGTTAGAATCTGGATTGGGGACACATTGGAATTCCAAGACTCTGTACTGGACTGGGAAATTGAGGGGAAAAAAGAATCAGAAGAAGGAAATAAATGATTTGATTAACATTGCCAAAAAAACCTGGCCAGACGCAATCACGTGATTCAAATTTGACTGAAGGACATATTTACCTATACCTTATCTTCTCCATGAAGATGACATTTTGAATTAGTAATAAACATGCAGAGAAATTAGGTGCTACTTTCTCTGCTGCTACCCAGGATTTTATCTTGTTCCTGGGACCTTTAAACTTGCTGCTCTTCTTTTTCAGGAATATAATGTAGGGCTACCATATTTTGGATTAGAAAAATCTACACAACCACTAGAGCAAGGGTATCAAACTCGCAGGGTGCTTAGATCTGGTCCGCGGTACCTCTGCCAGTGAAAACTGGCTCCCGAGCTCCATTTCTGGCTGGAAGGCCTTCTGCAATCTTCTGCCAGCGAAAACACAGCCCTCCCAAGCTCCATATTTGCTGGCAGAGGGTTGCAGGAGTCCTTCACAGCTGGAAATGGAGCTCGGGAATCCATTTTCGCTGGCAGAATGCTCAGGCCGCCACAGACAGCCTTGACATGAGTGACATCAAGCAGGCCATGCCCACTCTGGCCACACCCACCCCTCCCCCCTGAGGTCAAACATAACCCTGATGTGGCTCTCAATGAAATCGAGTTTGACACTCCTGTACTAGAGCAACAGTCCCCCAACCTTTCTGGCTTTGCGGACAGGCAGCAGCTGCAATGGCAGGGTTGAGGGGATGGTTCTGTGTGCACAGTAGGTGAGCACACTCGCATGCAGCTCACACAACTGGAGCTGCATGAGCATGCTTGTCTACCAGTTGCACAGCCTGGTTCTGAATGGGTCGCAGCCAGGAGATTGGGTATTGTCACCGCTACTGGCTCGGTGGAACCAGGCGGAACTGGGAGGAACCCACCACTGGATTGGGGACTTCTGCACTGGATGACAGCAAAAAGGGAAATAGAGTCACATAACATTGTTAACTCAGTACTGTCTCACATGGTCATATGAATTTTTTTCAGCCTAAATATGATAATCTAACAACATGATGGTTTACTAAAGCTTTAAGAAAAACATAAGACACAATATACATATATGGACTCTAATGCAGTATGATTTGTCTGTTATGGTTTATTTATCCATTAAAGAATGCTTTTCTCAGATGCTTTTCTCCATTAAATGAAACATTAGGCTCACTGTCCTTCTCCCAAATTTCACTGTATACTAAAAGTAACAACAAAAGAAGGACTGGAACTTTGTTATATTTTCTTTCTTGAGTCTATATAGAGCAGTGGGTCTCAACCTTCCTAATGCCATGACCCTTTAACACGGTTCCTCATATTGTGGTGACCCCCAACCATAAAATTATTCCTAAAACCATGGAAAATATGTGTTTTCTGATGGTCTTAGACGACCCCTGTGAAAGGGTTGTTCAACCCCCAAAGGGGTCCCGACCCACAGGTTGAGAACCCACTGATATAGAGGATCTCTCCAAATGGATAATCTGCATAATCTTCTGCAATCTAGTTTCTCTGAAATTTACTTGACAATTTGAGTTTTCTTTCTTCTTTGGTGCTCTCTGAGCCTGGTTGTTTTCTTGCAGACTTTTTATTATCTAAACTTGGACTAGCACTGATGATGTTACATAGTTTGGGTAATGAAATTTCTGCAAGAAAACAATAAAGCTCAGAAGGCACCAAGAACTCCTCTTTATTTCTTTATTCTACTTTAGTTTCATCTGGTTTGTGAACATCCAATAGCACATATGTTCTTGGATGGGAAAGGTCTTGGAGATGACATTTGAACCACCTGTGGATAGAGATTCTCGGAACAGCAAAACTTCAAGCTTAGTATCACTGAAGTGTAGACGAACTTCAACTTCTGATTTAGCCTGAAATTCATTTGGAAGTTATTCCTTTGGGTTACACTTGAATCATCCTGTTAAATAACTTCAGCCATGACTTAAAACCAATATTCTTTTGAGGAGAATCATTAGTACAGAAAATAAATTATGTACAATGTTTATTGCAGCCAGAATTTCCCCCCGAGACAGAAAATCATGATGCCATTAAATGAATACTAATTCTTTTTTAAAAAAAGGCTAAATAAAAATTTTAAGCTATAAATAGGAAAATAAAAAACATGTATTCCTATGTTCTTTGCTGAGAACATGAGTCTCAAAATCCTGATAATAATGTGAACCTTCTGATATAGGTAAAACTTTGAAAATACCTAGAACAATTTAGAGGTTTTGTAGAATGCCTTTCCTTTTACTTATGAAGGTAAATACTTGCCAATTAACTAATATACCAAATAAAATAACATTTTAATATTCCACTTTCTAGTTTAAAACCATAGTTGTCAATATAGCTCTCTCTTCTTCTACTTTTACTCTATTTGAAGAAAATGATTATAGCATTTTTGTTATTTTGAATAAATATGTAGATGTTGTTTACAGATATAGAGGTTGTATCCCATACTTGAATCTATAGAAGGAATTCTGAGTTATTTGTAGGATTTACAAGAAGATTCTTATCATAAGAGAAATTGTAAAGAAACCTGTGGATGGATTCTGTTGGTATAATGAACTGATTTCAGGTCCTTATCAATCATGACTGAAAGCAATAACCATACAATATTATTTCAATGATGATGATAATGATGATATATTTAAAAACTCCTTCGTTTACCTGATTGGAGATAGGTTTTTTAGTTAAATCACTTGCTGCTTTGAGAGATATCTTGGACTCTCTTTTTAAGTGGTAGAGCTTTAAAGAACATAAATCAAATAATTACTCAGTAGCTGCTCAGTCTCTGAGAGGGTAATAAATAAGTGGGTCTAAATTAAGAGTCAGTGGTGCAGCCAGTAATTAAAGGGTTCTTTTCCTGTTGGCCACATGTGCATAATCACAGTCATGAACCTTGTATTATTGTCTAGACTATGAGTTCTGCGTTACAAAGTACCTGCTCCTCAAATAGTAATTTAATTATTGCATTAGTGTCCTATAGTTTATGGCACCGGTTACATCAAAGGGAGGTTATAACTTGGACTGATCGTTGGTCTGACCTGCAATAGATTCATGTAGAAATTGAAGCTTCATCTGTCTGTTTAATTATTTCATTAATGCCCTGTAGTGTTATGGCAGAGATAGGTTGCAAGGACAGACTTAACATTGATCAACACAAATAGAGTAAAATAAAATTTTAAATCACTTGCTCCCATGTTCTGGGTTTCAGAATATCAACCATGTTCCGGGTTTCAGAATATCTTGACAGTTTGATTTTTTTAAAAAGGGGTATCTACTAAATATAGTTCTGTTAATTCATTCTTGGATATATTATCTGGCAGTATTCATTCCCTTTAAGGTAAATTTGCTCCCCACCCTGGCTATTGCATGATCACATTTAATTTTAGTGATGGATAGTGTTTTTTTCCCTGCACTCTTCAATCTTTACTTCAGTCTTCAGCTTTTTCTATGAGACAAGAATATTGTGAGATGTGTGAACATCTATTGCGTGCTGTCACATGTAATTGCACTTGACAGGGGACAAACATGGCAAAATGTGCCCTAGAAAACAACAGAACAATATTCTTCTGCTATATTTGAAATAGGAATAGTGGGATAGTTCACTAGACAGGAATAATTATTACCTTAACGTTCTGCCAAGTATCCAGGTTTACTTTTAACATGAATCTTGTTTGAAGATGTTTTTTTCACTTTGGCAATCCCTAACCCTGAAATTAATGAAGCCTTCAGTCCTCTGGTTGAAATTAAACATCATCTAGTGAGTGATGAGCAACATGATTTCAAATTGAGCTTGGCTTCCTACAATTGTCTTAAATTTAACATTATAGGACAAAGGAGTGAAATAAAATAGATGTTGATATATCCAGCAATAATATACAAGTCTTTCCAGTTTAAACAAAGAAAAAAAAGAAACACTAAACATGCCACTACAAAGTATACTCAGAATTTGTCTGAAAAACAAAGATGCTCAGAAAACCTGAGGTAATAAAGGAATTAGATGAATAAGGCCTTAGCTGCCATTGAGCTGTCACCATGTATCTTTTGGCCATTTCCCATGTTTAACACATGCGCGCACACACACACAATTTCTAAGTATTGGGCTGAAATTTTTTTGCTGGCAAAAGAAAGCATTGAATTAGAGTCCTGGCTGCACATGGAAGCCAAGTCACAACTTGTTTGCCAGGATCTCAATATTCTCCTCGTCCCCTTCACCAGCTGTATTTGGAAAGGATGGTTTAGTTTCATTTTAAACTGAGCCTCTGAGTAGTTTCTTCCTGCTTGTCTAGTTGTAGTTTCAAAGTTGGAGGTTTGGAGCTTCTTAAATTGGCTAGTAACAGACTCAGCTGTATTTATTTTTTTAAATGTATTGGCCACCTAACTCCAGTGAACATAATGAGTGCCATAAAAGAATTCTTGTTCAGGCACATTTTAAATTGGGGATGTGTATTTGTCTGTGGCAATATGTACATGTGCAGTTTTTGTCTCCAGGTATCATACGGCGAAGCAAGACAAAACAGATCTAAACCAAAAATCCATGCTGAGGCCTCCAGAATCTACCATCTTCCATGTCAAAACATTTATAGGGATTTAGGAAATCACAACTGATATACGTAGTAGTGACCATGTACTGAGGAAAAATGTACTGAGGAAAAGAAATGTTTCATTAGCTGTGAGAAAGTTCCATTATTTTTAGCATTTCAAAGCACTGATTTTTTTTCTTCTGTCAGAAAAAACTGCATAATAGCTCAAATTTTGGGCTATTTGCATTGGGCCTCTACACTTCTTCTTCAGTTTATCATTTATATTTTCCACAACAAAAGGAAAATCTGACATTGCTGGTTGCAGCCTTTTTCTTAGCATTCTCTTAATTTACAGATGGCCTTTTTCAGGAACCTGCTTGAGCAAACTAAATGAATGCTTTTAGACAGTGAAAGTCTTATTTATTCCAATGGGATTTATAGAAATGTGGCCCTAAAATTGTCAACTAGAGTAGCTATGTGAAATTGTGTCCTTTGATCAACAGATCAAAGATTTAGATTTTAGCTTAAGATTTTTAATAATTGACTACATAACTGTATTATTACTGATGTAATAATACATCATGATGTGTCAGTAATGATATCATTACTGATGATGAAAAGAACCAGCTTGTTTCCAGAAAAAATACGATTGAGAGTGTATCCTAAATTATGGTGGACCAAACTGTGTGAGAGTGGATCTTAAATGTATTGAGCATGTGAATAATCCTTTTAAAAAATTTTTTAGTATCGTCTACTCCAGTGACGGCTAACCTTTTCAGCACTGAGTGCCAAAACTGGAGCGTGCATGCCTGCGCCAGAGTGCCAGAACCTGGAAGAGAGCAGCTGGCCGGCACACATGCGCGCAACGGAACCCAGAAGAGCAGCTGGTGATGGCACATATGCCCACAGAGAGGGCTCTGTGTACCACCTCTGGCACACGTGCTATAGGTTCACCATCACGGGTCTACTCTATAACAGGTTTTTCCTGAATTGAGTTCTAGTTTCAAATATCACTGAGATGGTGATTTCAACAGCCAGTGTGATGTACAATGGCAGTTAAATGCTGGTCTAGAAACTGGGAAATTATGAGCTCTAGCCCTCCCTTAGATTTGAAAATCAGTGGATTGAATTTGGCTTAGTTGCTCTGTCTCAAACTAACCTATCTTATTCTGGGCAAAATAAGAGATGAGAACATTAAGCTTATATATTATTTTGAGTTCATAAAAAAAATAAAGGGAGATAAAATGAAATGAAATGAACAAAAATAGTATATGAGTGCGGTATTTGAAATGAGCTAGAGTATGATGAGCACAACTACCGAGAGTCCTTAATTTACGACTATTTGTTTAACAATGGTTCAAAGTTACGACAGTCTTGGAAAAAGTGATTTATGCCCTGTCCTGCACTTACATGCATCATACAGCTGGAAATTCGGTCCCGATTGCGGTCAGAAATGGAGGACTACCGATATTTTCCAAAGGTATTCAAGCCTATACAATTTTAAGGGTAAACACTCAACATGATTCTTCCTGTTGTTGCTGAGAATCTTTAAAGTATCTGTCACTTTATATCCATCGCATTGCATTCTGGCAAAGGAGCAAACAGATTGCACTTCAAGTAATCTTATTTCATCCAGGTAAAATTTAAAGGTTTGGAGGATTGATATTGCTATGTATTTCATTGGAAAGATAAAAAAGCTTTGATTCCAACATTCAGTTTTTTTCCCCCAGTGCAGTGTAAGGAAGTGGCAAGCTACGAAACAGCAGGAGCATCAGGTTTCTGAGCTGCCAATGTCAGCTTTCTAGACATAGTATTTATCTCTCTTGAAGAACTTTGTTCTGTACTAGCATAGCCTTTTGCATTTCAGAAGAAGCAAATCGGTAACTTTGTTTAATCAGATGAGATATCTGGAGCACTGTTGGAAGTAAAGCACTGTTAGAAGTGCTCCCACCCTCTGGAATGAATTACCTACCGAGCTCCGGACGGCTCCTGACCTCCGCTCCTTGCGTCGGGAGCTGAAGACTTGACTGTTCAAGCAAATAGGCTGACTCTGATTCTGGGTTTATTATTTATCGTTAATTAGTTATTTGATTTAAAGTGCGATTTTATTGTACATGTTTCTTAACTTGTGTTCGCCACCCCGAGTCCTTCGGGAGAAGGGCGGCATATAAATACATGTAATAAAATAAATAAATAAATAAATCTGACCAAGTGAATCCAACCAAGCATGCTTCCAAACCCACATTACAAATTATGCTGTGGAGTAAGAGCAGTGAAACAGATTTACTTCTCTGCTCCTACCATGTCTCCTGGTAACTAACCAGTGGCCCTTTTTCAGTTGCCCTTCCCTTGCTGGGGATGGATAGATATCACAACCTGTTGGACTTTTGTATTGTTCAGCATTGGAGAATAAACATATTTATTTACATTTATTGGTGACCGGGGGCTAATGAACTCTGGAGTGGCCCAATTATCCAGTGGGAGGTGGAATTATGTCATCAGCAATTTATGAACCAATGATTTATCAATAAGATTGGCAGTGGATGATTGTAATGAATTGTGGCTTCCATTCCTTGAAATGTTTATTGCATGACGTGTGTGTGTGTGTGTGTGCGCGCGTGTAAAAGAAAATATATGTTCAATACATTTTGTTTGTTTTTTCCTTATAATTTTGTGTATTTTTTTCTTGTAAAGGAACTCATCAATTAAGGTTTATCAGTATGTGGCTGATTCTCAGTTGCATCTTTTCATCCTTTGCCAGTCAATTCTTGAATTGGCACCTCCTGCTTAAGGAGCGGGTGGCAGCTGTTATGCCTCTTTCACGACTAAGGGAACTAAGAAGGCTTCCTTATAGTCATTCATGCCTCAATCACCTTGCAAGTAGTCTTTTGAAATGAGATTTTCCTGATTTTTGGATACCTCTGTTGCATGAACTGTGCTGGATAACAGCGTTGAAACACCTAACTACGTGAGAGACAATCTTTCGCTTGTAGTATCTACGCACCCTGTACAAACTTTAGGTCCAGCCAAAATCTTGTTCTAGGTCCAGCCAATTAAAAAATGCCATTTAGCAGGACCAGGAACCAGCCCTGCCCTGAGGATTTTTTTTTTTTGGCTGCTTTGATCTACTTAAAGTGAACTCTGAACATGTGAGTCTCCTCTCAGGCCTTGAATTAGGCTGCCTGGCAGGCCCTCTTTGGTTGGAAATGCTTGGGTTTCCATTTTTATAACATGGTGTGGGCCATTACGCATGGGTTTATATTTTTATAACACGGGTTTAAAAAGTGTTTTTCAATTGTAGGGTCATTATTTTTGTTTGGGAATAATTAATTGTTGGAAAGAGAATTTAAAAGTTTAAAGTAAAAGGCTATATGGCTTATCTTATGTTTCAATGCTATATGGATCCATAATTTTGGCCCCTGAAATAGACAAAAAATTCAGAAACTTTCTATAGCTTTACAAATAAAAATAAAGTGAATTGCAGTATCTTTTTCAGATTCAAACAATACAATAACAAAACAATACATTTATTATTACATCACTTGAAATTATTAAAATCTTACGAGGTAGTAACTGCAGGGTAGAACAAAATTGAGTAATGAAAGTATTAAATAGTTAGTTAGTTAGTTAGTTAGTTAGTTAGTTAGTTAGTTAGTTAGTTAGTTAGTTAGTTACGAAGTCTTGTCCGATCTATCGCAACCCCATGGATAATGTTCCTTCAGGCCTTCCTGTCCTCTACTATCCTCTGGAGTCCATTTCAGCTCATGCCTACTGCTTCAGTGACTCCATCCAGCCACCTCGTTCTCTGTTGTCCCTTTCTTCTTTTGCCCTCAATTGTTCCCAGCATTAGGCTTTTCTCCCGTAGTTAATTAATTAATTAATTAATTAAACCCTTAGTAGAATGTAAAGATCTTAGCTTTTATTAGAAATTTAAAAGATGATTCCATACCTCTTGGAAAAGGGAACTTCCATGATCTTAGAGTCACTTAAAAAAAAAAAAGTGTTTCTCATCCAAGAGCTGCGTTCTGGAAAATAGTAGGATGCTTGCAGAACTGTCTTTATAGTCTACAGAGGAAGGAGCTCATTTTGGAAGGATTGCAGTCTTCTGCTATCCTGGCATCAATTCATTTAGGGCTTTGAAGATAAAAGCCAGCACTTTGAACTATATCGAGAAATGAAGTGGAAGTGAATCAAATCCAAAACCAAATAAAATAAAGTGGGCCACATGGATTTTTGATGATTTTTTTAAAACTCCCCCTCCCTTGGCATCCAATTATTAATAACCCATATGTTAGTGGTTATTTCTGTATTATCTGGGAAGGGCCGCAACATTTACTGGAATGTCCTGATGTCTTTATAAACATCTCCAAAGATTTTTTTTGGCAATAGTGTTGTAAAATAGTGATTTACTATTGTTTACTTCTGAACTGTTCCCCCCACCCCCATTTCTCAGTCTAGCCTACAATTTCTCAACTAATCGGCCAAAAGCCACAGGTTCTTTCCAAAATTCACATATTGTTCTCTATCGAGTTTGATATCCCAGTTTTGGAACTGCCATCTAAGCACAAATGGAGATGTGTAAAAATGTGCTCAAGGACATATCTCATCAGTCTATGCTTAGGGGTACGTGTCTGCCTGTTCTTTGAATATGAGAACATAACAATTTGAATTCTATGCATCCCACAGCATTTACTTTAGAAACTCCTAATGTGCTATATTAAGTCATTTCTGATCCATCAGTGTAAAAATTGCCAGTAATGATGGCTGTAAATATCCTAGTGCCCAATTATCTCCAGATTTAAAAAAAAAAAAAAACAGTAAAAATTAGCTTGGGCAGCAGCCAGTACAGTGGTGCAAACTTTTCTCAAAGTTGCAACTCCAGTGCCTTCAGTGTGGTTAATCAAAATATAAAAAGCCAGTGAACTTTAATAGCTTCATATTCATTTGTTTTTGCTTAGATAATTGCATGCCAGTAACAGAATTTAAGATGTTTTTTCTGTCTGTAAAATATTTCGAATAGTGATTAAGATCTACCCACAGATAAAATAAATGTTGAATTTTCTGTCAAATACTGACCTATTTTTTATTTTCATTGAGCAATAACCTCTCAAACTTGCATTACCTCAAGTTCATTTTCAAAGGTAGTTAATGAAATCACTTCCGAAAGCAAGTAAGCTGTAAGCATGCAGTCTAACTCCATTGCATATAAATGTAGATAATTTTGGAAGCTTCGATGTTGACAACTTACTATTTTCTTTAATATGTTTTCTTCAAAAGATTCCAAATATTGAGCCCTCTGGTGGTTTGTAAGTATGTATCTGCCTGTCAGGTTTTTTTTGTTTTTTTCCCTCCAGTATTGTGCTTATTAAGAAAGTAGCCATGATGGCAGTATGACAGTCTCTGCTGGGAAATTAGTGGATCCCTTGTGCAGTTGGTTAAACTAGATGAACCAAATGTTTGTTGCAGCAGGAACACTTATATGTTAGACTCTTATAATAATTGAACCCTAACAATGCCCAGCAAAAAGGTATAAATTGAGCAACTGAAACATTATCCAAAAAAGATAATCCAAAAAAGAAAAAAAGTCCCGTATTAAAAATTAATCCCCACAAAGGAGGAAAATGAGGCGGAACAATGTCTATAAGCACCAGGGATGGGTTCTACTTACATTTACTACTGGTTTGCAACGGGATTGCTCGCGTGCTAGCCTTGCTTCTGCGTTTTCACAGATTGCTGATGATGACATCTGGGATGGTGGGCGGAGCCTCTCACCATTTTTACTACTGGTTCATGCAAACCGATCTGAACCGGGGAACCCACCACTGATAAGAACTTCTTCTGGCTTCCTTATATTGTCAACCAAGATTGTCAACTCCCACTGAAACCAGTTCTTGCTATTTTCCAACTTCCAACAATACACAAATGTAAAATTGGAAGTCAGCGGCCACATTCTGAAAAACAACCGCATAAAAAGTTTAATGTTAATTTTAATCATGACTCTTGATTAAAATGAATTAAAAAAAATACCTGTAAAATATTTTTGCATTTGTATGTTAATTGACTTCCTGCACAGAGAGACACAAAATGTGGATGAAAATTGTTCTTTCGGGTACACAAAAGTGCACAGAGACACATTTACAGGAACGCTTGTCTGCAATCACCCGCTTGGCTCTGTAAACAGCTGTAACTGCAAAAAAAAAAAGCTATTTCTAAAGTTAGGAATAAGTGTGCACACCTTATTGTGAAAGCAGGGATCGATCCCCATTGTCTTCTGAATGAATTGACTTGTATCTCCATATTTACCTGTTGTTGGTCTTCCTTTTTTTTCTCTTGTTAGGTTCCTACATGATAGTGGATTCTTCACACCACAGCCATGGAGAAAAGGCTCGGCTTCAGCTTCCTACCATGAAAGAGAACGATACCCACTGTATCGATTTCAGCTACCTTTTGTACAGTAAGAAAGGGACAAGCCCTGGGACTCTGAACATCTTGGTTAGGGTGAACAAAGGTCCTCTAGCAAACCCCATTTGGAACGTGACCGGCTCTACTGGCAAAGATTGGCTACGGGCAGAGCTGGCTGTCAGCACCTTCTGGCCAAATGAATACCAGGTAATCCAATAACAAAACAAAACAAAGCATGATGAAAAGTGTTTGTATCTACTACCAACCTGTAAATTTCTTCACCTCCTGGCCATGCATCCTGAAGGCCCAGTTAGAAAAGGAAATACTGCAATGCAGAAATAGTGAGGGGTTGTCAATGAATATTCCAGGGGTGTTATATCTGTCAATCCCCCTGCATCTCTGGAAATGGAACCAGAAGGAACAAAGGTATTTCCAAAGGTTTAGCATATGGCATTGATATAAATAGTCACTCGTTCTCAGCAGCTACTGAGAATGGCTATCAGTGCCTTTAATAAGTGGAGATAGATTGTGGGTAGGGAACAATAGAGTAAATGATACACTCGCCTCTAATAGGAATATGTCATGTGGAAGTTCTGATCAGTAAGAGAGGTATTTCGCTAATAGTTTTTAGAAAGCATTCATCCACCAGAGCCTTCTCCTCTATATTTTCTTGCTATTGTGTCTATTTGTTTATGCACACAACAAAGCAAATGCTAAGGGAAAATGAAATCTTTCCCATTTCTCGCCATCAAAAGAAATGTAGGTCAGATGCATTTGTTTACACCAGCTTTTCATTACTGTAAGATGAACCGGCTCTAAGTGCCACCTAATGGAGTGCCATTGGAAAGCCATATAATCTTGTATAGTTTCACGGAGAGAGAAAAGCTCCATCACCCTAAACTGTTTTCTTGCTTTGTGAACAGTGGGTGCTTTTTTTGGGGGGGGGGCTGTTCTTTTGTAAGCACTTCCTTTCAAGACATGAGGTCAACACAGCTGCTTAAAAATACCAATTCCCTTCCCCCTGTGCAAAGCTGGTTTTAATGCTGTGTTTCACTACAGAATGTAGCGTGAATGTCTCCTTTGTTCAGCTGCAATTCTCTCTGACAATTCTTCAGTTGACTAACTCTGCTGGTTGCATGTTAGCCTATTGAGAGTTTAGCAAACACTCGCATAATGTCACATGTGTTTAAGACAGGATTGACAGCTATGAATTTGCTTTTAAGGGCTTCACTTGAGAAGTAAAACAAAGGCATATTTACGCCCAGCATAAATTTGATACTACAGGGAAGTAGAACCTACTATAAATAAAGCAGACAAGAAGACCTTTCTATGCATACATATTTATGTACACACACACACACACACACAAAGTGTTTTTCTATTGAGGTACCTGGTCTACCTCAACATGTGGGAGGGAGCATACTGCATCCCTTTGGCCTTTCAGCTCCAATCCAGGAGCCTTCAAGAAGTTGCATTGATGACAAACCATTTTATACCAAATGTATATTTCACTGATAAAGTCTATATTATTCATATATATTCATTTAGAACAGTTTGTAAAAAAAAAAAGTAGTAAATCAGAGCAACATCTTTGCTAATCAGCTTCTTTAGTGCAACTTTATATATGTAGGAAGTGAGAAAGCGAATATCACCCAGGTTACACTGTCATTTTTTCCCCGTTCTTACATCAAATTATTAACTTGAGTAGTGAAATGTTAACCTAAGCACTGATGGTTGTCTGCCAGAAAAAAAATAAAGGCTTCCCCCCCCCCCTCCTGAAAAACAAGAGCCATCAAATTGACACATATGTGAATTTCTTGTTATCATCTGTCAGAGCTTGCTTTTATCAGCATCACTAAATACAGATGAATCCTGTTGGGAAATAATTATATTAAATAAATAAAGTTCTAGTAATTTAGGGTCCTACATGAATGTAGTAGAGCTTGGATAACAAAATGTCTTGGCAAAAACTTGGATTGTAAAACGGCAGCCTGTGTTTTATAGAGGAAAGAAAAAAATTAATCTTTGTTGTTAACACAATGGATTCCAGGTGGTCTGATAAGATTTAAGTATTTTGTTCAATAAAGAAAATGTTTCATGTGATGAGAGTCATATAGGCTTCTTTCTGGTGCAGAGCCAATCTGTTTATTAATACTTGGAGCCATGCTAAGATGGATTCTATTGGTGGTGTCATGCACTACAGGTTGAATGACTTTTCATGTCAATTCAAAGTATAGGGACTCAGTTGGCATAATTTCCTTCCCTGTTCATTTGGTTGAGATGAAAAACTGGATTCACACAGTTCTTCTCTTAACATTGTTTTATTGCTGACAATGACTGAACTGTGCCAATGTCTTTTATTCTCTCTTGAAGTCAGAATGAGTTCAGGGCTCTCTTGAACTCAGAGATGTCTTTGCGTTGCTTAAATTTGACACTGTAAACTCTGAAGAGCTATAGTAAGTATGAGATTTTTTTTTATTGTGTGTGTGTGAAGCACACTTCTGAAAGGATTCCTTCCAAATGATCAGTCTTCCTTAATGTTGGGATACATGTTATCAAAGGGATTCAGAATATGTTGTAATCAAGTTGGAGTGAGTGGTTAGTGTTTAAAATATTTAAAACTGCTAATTAAAAACCCTAACCCTAACCGTAACCCTGTTTAGTTGCAGGGCCTACTTATTTTGCATTGCACATGCCTAATTCATACAGCAAAACTTACCAATGCATGTTGTAACATGGAGTTTAATTTCTTAGCTTGTTATGGAACTAGACAATGATTAACATTGAGAGTGAATGACTGGCCGAACATCACCCAACTGGTTTACTCTGCCAAGGAAAGCCTGGGTTTCCTACTCCTTGTCCAGTATCTTAACCATGGCACCATGCTGGATCTCTAGAGCATTGCTTTAATAGATTAATGTTTTATGAGTATTTAGTATTGTAACTTCTGCCATGAAGTTAGCAGAGGCGATTTGGAGATCAGTATAGTTTTATAGCACTAGCAATAGCACTTAGATTTATATAGTGCTCCATAATGCTTTATAGCACTCTCTGAATGGTTTACAACATCAGCATATTGCCCCTTGACAATCTGGGTCCTGGAAGGATGGAAGGCTGAGTCAATCTTGAGCTGGTCAGGATGAAACTCTTGGCAGTGGGCAGAGTTGGCTGCAATACTGCATTCTAACCACTGTGCCAACACAACTCCTTTATTTCTGCAACCTTCTTTTTATTGATATACAACTTGCATGGCGTTGTTGGTTATGCTGTGCTATCATTTTATATATTTAGTTATTGTAATGTGTCTTAATTTTAATTGTATATCACCCTAACATGTTAGGAAGTAGGGCAATATAAATATATGATAAATAAGAAAATAAATTTGCATTGGAGAGTTACCTTATTTTCTATAACAAAACAGCCACAAACAGAACTCCTTTTATGATGGCAAGTTGTAACTGTTGTTGCTCTTAACTCTGATTAGAAGGTGGTGGAAACATTCTTTCGAAATGTTTTTTCATGTTTTTATCATATGACATGGCTGCCACTTCAGTGGAAAAATAGGCATCTGGTGTATTTCCATTTGAGGGGAGGGAGTTCTAGAAGAGATGCTCTGTATTGTGCCAAGTTCCTTGTTGAAACAAAGCTCATTGCTCCTTTGCATTAAAAAGTGCAGTACATTGTCTCTGCAGCCCATAGCATCTTGTCAAAGCAAATGATGTCCTGCTTGCTCTGCTAATAACTCTACTCTGGTAATAAATGATACAGAAGAATTCCTGCCCAGTTTAGTGTCCAGTTTAGGACGTTTTGCACATGGTAACCCTAGATAGACAATATTGCAACAAATTGGATTGAGTAGTAGGAAATAAGAGATGAAGAAGGACAATCTAGTCAGGCAGGGCACTTTCCAGGTGTAGCTGCTGGATAGAAACATGAATTAATAATATAAAGTATACACATTAAAATAAGAAAATTAAATAGAATATGTGTACCAGCAAGATTTTGAACTGGAAAACATATGATCACAATATAGCATAAGGAATTAATTAAGCTCACTTAAGTAATGCAAAAAAAAAAAAATTTCTGGGGAGCTATGAGCTGAAACTGGAAACATCATAAACAGAAAAGATGTCTCTCCAAAATTTCAAAACAGGAAAGAGCAACGTGTTTTCAGAACAAGCTATAAGGGATTAGCCAGGGAAAGATGAAATCTTTGGCCAACAAGGACATATGAGAATAGATCAGGTGTGTGCAAAGCAAAGGAAAAACTTTTACCCACTTCCAAGTTATCATACAAATGAAAAATGGGGGGTGGGGGTGGGGGGAAATCTGACAGGTTTAGCATTCTGATCTAAGTAGCCAAATGGATAGAGATTACAATATTGAAATGGGAAAATGTGGCTGACTGAGGATAAGATTATAGTTGTTGGTGATACATACTTTGGGTGAGAAAACCCTATACCTCTTCCAAATCTTTCTATATTCATACATACATACATGCACATATGCCTCATGCTGTTCCTTGCACTCTGAAACAAAAGCTGCCAAACAATTCACAGTTCCTTAGCTACAACTTTTCTGTAAATAAGGACAAGTCTTTCTTCCTATGAGACATCCAAACTACTTGAGATCCGTTCATACTTGTGGGGGCAGACAAAAGCTTGCTGTAAGCTTCTTCAAATATAACCACAAGTATCATCAGGCAATACATAAATGCAACCTGCTGTCTGGCTTCACACAGTCTTCCTGGAAATAAGCATTACTTGGGAACACAGAAATAGAAACTCAAAGTATGTGTTTATGTAATTATCTGGACTTCTAAGAATTCCAAAATCTCCAGGAACCCTACTTGAATTTATAGTTTTTCTTCTTTGGAAAAGTTGATAATGCCAGGTGATAAATAGTATTCTCAAAAGCAGTTTGTAATAATGCCTTTTTTGTTTGGAATGTGGTTGTGGGAGGCTTAGCTGTCCATGAATCATAGCAGTTCTTTTAGCTCTGAGTCAGCTTTCTGACCCTTTAGAAAACACAGACAGACTGTACAACACATAGAATGTCTGGAGTGTTGCTCTGCTTTTGAATTTTGTTTATACTAAAGGTACAGTGCTGCACAAGGAGATTACAGGAAGGGATTAGGTTTCCCTTACTCCACATGAAGAACTTCCAGACCAGTTCAGGGCATATCAATATGTTAAATAAAATCAGAAGCAGCATGATAATATAGGAGACAACCCGTGCCCTTTTGGGTCATCATTTCAGATATATTTCCTTATCTAAATCGAGAAACAGAATAATCCCAAAAGCAGTAGGAACAGGAGCAACCTCCCCATTGAGTTCCCTTGAGGGAATCTGACAGGGAGCATCGGAAATCTCCTTTTCCCAGGGAGCAAGGAGCAAGGGATTGTGAGATTGACTGGGAAACTGTCATGGAATGTGAAAATGAAGATCACACTATCACATCAATAACCCAGCTGCGTAGCAGCAGCCAGTAGTACTGAAGCAGCCACCGTTTCTTTGGGAGTCCTGGGGCTCAGATTTTGGATCCTTTCTGTAGGCTAGCCTCTTTGAGGTACCTTGGTTGAAAAAGATGTTGCTGTATGATTCATCATTTGGCCCAGTTAAAGGTCATGACAATGAAATGTTTAGTATATATAAATAATTACCAATATTAATGTGTACAATTTAAGTAAAAAGCAAAGGACATAACACATGACTGAACATTATACTGTAAAATGGCTAGAACTGGACCTGTATAGAAGCAACATGTGCAAATAGCAATAGCACTTATATACTGCTTCACAGTGCTTTACAGCCCTCTCTAAGAGGTTTTACAGAGTCAGCATATTGCCCCCAACAATCTGGGTCTTCATTTTATCCACTTCGGAAGGCTGAGTCAAACTTGAGCTTGGTGAGATTCGATCTGCCAAATTGCAGGCAGCCGGCAGTCAGCAGAAGTAGCCTGCAGTACTGCATTCTAACTACTGTGCCACCATGGCTCATTAATTTTAACTTTAAGTAAAGTTAAGAACAGTCTAACTATAAAATGTAAAAGCATAAAGTGTAAAATTGAAGACAATGTGATATAGTGGTTAAGGCATAAGGCTAGAAACCAGGAGAGTGGAAGTTCTAGTCCTGCAATCCACATGAAGCCAGCTGGCTGACTTTGGATCAGTCATTCTTCTTTCATCTGTAGGAAGGAGGCAATGGTAAACCATTTCTGAATCTTGCAAAACAACAACAACAACAACCTGCAAGGACCTACCCGGACAGTTAGCATGAGTGAACAATGACTCAAAGGCACACACATATATGAAGGAAATAAACCTTTGATTTTGTGAACCAGACTTGTTTATGAATTGGAAAGATTAAAATATTTGGATCTTACATCTCACATATACTATACACACAATGGTAGAGAAAGCTACCTAATAGAGCTGAAAAAAGGAAGAAAGGAATGCATTCTGAAACCATACAGAATGATACTTACAATCCTTCCAGACAAAAATCCATTCTTGTTGATTCCATGATTTCTGCATTTCAACAATACCGTTTCAAGAACAGTGACATTTGTTCAATAATGTTATTGAAGATTATATTATACTGTTATAAGATTATATTATTATTATAAATAAAATGAATACAATTGTATTTTGTAAAAAGAATTTTCTTCTTCATGCAGTTATGTTTTGTTAAAGACCTAAGAGATAGGAATGGGGCAAATCTATTGCAGATAGCTAATAAATACAAATCAGTTGGTTTAAATGCCATATTTACTCAAAGGAAAGTTGACTCCACTTTTAAGATGGCACCCCAAAAGAAGGTAGAAAGAAACCATAAACACTCAAAAGTCCCATGTGTTGTTAAGATATATTTTTTCCTTCCCACTCCTCCCTTTCCTAGGCCTTAAATAAATGGAGAATCTACATTTTTAAAAGTAACATAGTCTGGGAACAAATGAAATTAATATTAATTGGATAAAAGCTGATGATTAAATCAGCTGCTAATAAATAAGATGTATGATATAAATTATTAATTATCCTGTATAGAATATATAAAAATGTATAGAAGTATAGTATAAGTACATGCTCCTATGCAGATTCTTTTCCCTCTTTCCAAATGGAAAAAATGAAGAAAAGCAAATCAAGATAAATATGGGGGAAAGTAAGAGAGGAGGAGGAGGAGAGGGAAATGGAGAGGGATACTTCATTGGCGAAATGTGATTGGACTAGTAATTCAGCTCTACTATATGTAAATATCCTTAGGCATAAGACAGTACTGTGGTAATTAGGTATTTAGTAGAGTGATGGCATAAGGGGAAAAAAATGTCCCTGTGTCTAGTTATTTCGGCATGCAATGCCCTGTAGCAGCATCCTGAGGGGAGGAGTTGAAGCAGTTTTATATCTGAGATGTGAGGGGACAAGGGAAAGGAAGAAAGTGAAGGATGAAATGGGATAAGGCCAGAGGAAGAATGTGAAGGAAGGAAGCGTGCTTTTAGTTCTTAAGAAGAGAGATGTCTATTATTAGTAAAAAATTCCTCTCCAGTGGTGACTAATTTTCAAATGTATCCACATTTTTCAGCAGGGATGCTTACCGTTATTTAGCGCTCTCTGCTCATTGCTTTATTTTCAGCAATTTATATTTTCATCAAAGATAAGGATCCATTCAGTGAAGGGGCAGGGGAATCAGTCTGACAGCTAAATATGGCAATTTAATATGTAAGTGGATGGCCTGAATTATTCTCTATCCCAAGCAATTCAAGATATGGCAGATTCCCAGCGTTTCTCAGCAATACTCTGAAAGAAAGGCCACGCAAGACAAATAATACACTTGAAAACCTATTTACTTCTGCTTTTGGCCGTGTCCCTCTTTTTTTTAAAGCGGTTGCAACATTCAGTATTTTTCTGGGTGATGGAAAATGCAGGTTATTTATACAGATTTCCTTCTGGAAACAAAAATGTTGGCCTTGTAATTAGATAAAAAACAAGGAAATGAAATGAAAGAAAAATGATGGGACACACAGCTGGAGACTTGCTCTTTGTAGTTTACAAAAGTATCATTTCTAGTAAAACAGCAGGACACATGAAAGGGAGTAATTATCTCAATTGATAAGCAGAACTATTTGTTTTGTAGTTGAGGGTGACTGAAGGAAGAACACCCATCAGCCTAGATGCTAGGATACTTCTGGCTGTTCTCTTCCTTTTATTCTTTTTGGATAATACAGAGTTATTTTGTGTCGGAACAGGTTCAAGAACAAAGCTTAGATGCTAAAACTGACTTTCATTAATTGGGCCAATTATAAGTTTATCTTCTTTTAAAGTATCTCTGCATAATACAGTAGTTGTTTACATTGAAGTTAAAATGATTAAATGAACCTTGAATTCTTTGGAGGAGATATGCCTTTAAGAAACAGAAGAATATTTTATTCAGTCTATGGCCCGTGAGAGAACCTTTGTTCTGGCAACTTTTAGGTATGGTTGGCAGAATGACTTCCGGATAAAAGTTAATATGCACAAATGATATGTGGTAAAGTAATATTGACTTCCTCAGATGATGGAAGGGCTGCAGTCTGCTTAAAAAGGATTGTTCATGACTAGTTGTGGGATTCAGCCGGTTTGCACTGGTTTATGTGAACCGGTTGTTAAATCACCCACCCCCTGCTATCAAAGTGGATCCTGGGTGCTGTGCTGCAGTGGAGAAATGGGAAATGGAGCAGTCTGCATGAGGGAAGGAGGAGGCTGCTTTCCCTCTTTCTTCTCCCTGCTCCTCCTCCTTCCCTCGTGCTGGCTGCTCCGTTTCCTATTTCTCCATTGCAGAGCAGTGCAGCACCCAGGATCCACTTTGATAACGTGTGTGTGTGGGGTGTGTGTGTGTGTGTTAATTTAACAACCAGTTCGCCCAGGGTCAGGTTGGCCATTGTGATTATTGGAATCCCACCACTGTTCATGATCCATAGACTCTCTGTGTTTCTACCAGTCTGCCTGGAGATAGCTAGTGCTTGGATTAGACTACTAGTATCTGTCCCCTGGCTGGGGCAGTCTATTGAAAGATCCTTGGAAACTACAGCTCATACAGAATATGACAACAGTGGAATTCTAAACTGTGGCTTGTCTCATGTGAACTTGCTGATATGACATAGTTATTAGCGAAGACATTGTTCTGGATACTGTCCCAGAGTAGGGACTTTTCAGTGGTGGCACATAGAGGGTTAAATTTTCTAAAAGGGCTATGTTGCTTGGAAATGGGAAAGTTACTATTCCACTGTTTTATCTGCTACATCTGTGGCATAATTCTGCTAAACTGTGTAAACTCTGCTAAGCTGAGCAGTTTGGTCAGAACACTACAGCATATGAGCAGTAAAAACCATAAAAACAAATGCTTCCTTCCCAAAGAGTAACCTGTATTCTCCCACAACCCCTCTGGAAATTGCTCAAAATACTGTCTCATTCATTTGAGACTCTTGTCAACATATGGATGCAAAACTTTGTGGTGGTGGTACTAAAAATTGGCAGCAGAGGACAATAGTTGTTCTCCTGAAAATGCAAAAATAAAACAAAACAAAAAAGCCTAAGGGAACTGCCAGGAGCCTGTGGACTGTGGGTTGAGTGCCTGTCTCTAATTTGTAGCCATCAAGAGGAATCTGCCAGTTTCTCTTGGCTAGTAGTGGCAAAAGATCAAAAGGTAAGTGGTAGGCTTAATAATAACAACCCTTTTCTTGCCATCTTCCAGCTGTAACATCATGCTGCCTTACTAAACTGAAGTAAGTTCTCGGTGGGTTTGTTGTCAGTTTACTCCGTATGTCCTTAAGGAAGATTACTAAGGGTTGCACAAAGTGACTGCAGTCTGACAGGCTTCATGTGGCCCATTAAACATCTTTGGGCACATCTCTAACAGTGTAACTAATTACCCTGCTGCTAAAATGCACAAAGCCCGCAGGAAATTTCTCTTTGGGCGCACTCATTCATTCAATCAAAACTTGCAGGCTACTTAATTACCTGCAGCTGTGCCATGAGATCAAACTCTTTTTCCATTTTTTTTTTTTAAACAGGTCAGGCCAAGCTGTTGGTTACTATTCCTTTAGAAAAGACACTTTGTGACTATAAGTTCTGTAAAACAAGTGACCCCTGCTAGTTTTTTTTTTTTAAACTTTCAGAACAATTTAGTTTTCATTCTAGAAACATGTGCATATTTATTCTGGATCAGTGAGAAGATGATAAAAAAATGCTATGGCATCTTAGAATGGGGCTCACTGTTTTGATTTTACTTTTCTTGGCCTTTGCTGTGTCTGTTCTATGCTGAAAATGATAGAACCTTGTTGTTGTTTTTTTCCTGGTTTTGAGAAGTGATGCATTAATAATTTTTGTGCTTTCCTTAGAGTGTCAACTTTAATTGTTATTGTTTACCATGCTAAATGCATTGTTTCTTCTCTAAACTTTGTTCCAGTACAAAGGTGTGCCCTCCTCCCTCCCCTCCTTTCTCTATTACAGTGACGCTAAGAGTATTCCAAAGATTCTTAAAGTATTCATACTAATTTGTTGTTTGTTTTTGTAGCTCTTTGGGGTTTAAATCATATTTTGAAAACAGAATCAAGCTTTTCGATACAATTTAATATGATAGTGAACCACTGCATAATAAGCATCTCTTAAAACTGAAAGCATCAAAACAAAGATTGGTAATTAAAATTGAATTTTTTAAAATGTAATGCAATTTGGTTGATCCGTTCTTTGGAAACATCAGGTAAAATAAGTCCAACTGGTTATAAAATAGCTGCAATTAGTAAGTGACAGTATGCCAAAAAATCAAGAATGACATGTGATTCTTCCAAGCTGAGTTCTTTATTTCACCCTTATAGATAAAATCTTGTCAGACTGAGTATTTTACTATATGCATCTACATTATACTTTGTGAACTATGAGGAAGGAGGTGCCTTCACTCTCTTTCTCTCAGGTAACTTTCAGACTGAGTTACTTACTCCTCTGGAATGCACCCCCCTTCCTCCTGGGAATCTACTTCCTTACTTCATTCCATCACAATAAGTTAAAAGGAATAAAAATAAACGATGTTTGAGAGGAGTGTTAAGGAAACCAGAACTTATCACTGTTGCAGCTCTCCGTACTGAATGTTGAGTAGATTGAATTCCCTACTGAAAAGTCTCTATCTTTTGTACTTTTAAAAAACATGTTATTTCTTGTTTCACTTCTGAGTCTTTTAATATCTACCTGCTTATTTATTTATTGTCAATTTGGCTGAGATGGGGACCAAACTACAAATCTTGTTGACTAGAGTAATAGGCTTTCAAGCTGTGAAAATACAGATTTTATTATCGGGTTGTTTTTTTTTAAATGGAGTAAACCATAAAGTTTGAAGTGGGGAGTGTCATCCTCTATTTGACATCTCACTAGAAATTTTTAATTATCCTTCTTATCTCTTTAAAAAGTAATATTAGGACGAAGAACTGGAGAAAGTCACAAAATACGAAGACTTGCAAATAGAAATAAAGTGTCTTATGGCAAAAGAAAACAAAGATAGTACCAATAATAATAGGACACCTTGGATACAATCCCAAAACAGCTGGAGCATAACTTAGACATCATGAACATTGACAAAAATCAATCGACAATTGGGAGGCAATTGGCAATAATTGACAAAAATCAGTCAATTGCAGAAGGCAGCTTTACTTAGAACAGTTTACAATCTGCAACAATACCTTTAATATAAATAAAAACAACATCTGCCTTGTCCAGGTCCTTAGGAAGGTCTTAATAAGTGGATAAAAATGCCAAATCCCGTCTAAACATCTGATTGTCCTATTGTAATAATATATTAAATTTATATGCTACCTGACTCCCAGCCACTCAGCCATGAACAAAGTAATAGACGGTTGTTGAACAGCTAGCTTTGGCATGACAACAAACATTTCTTCAAAATAGCATTAACTATTCACAAAAGTTTTTTTTAATATAAAAATTGGATTTCATATCTATGTTTCATAACATTTTGCAAATACAGACTGTGTATGCATTGATAAAGGAAAACACAGCTTTGTCTCTGTCCCAATACAAAGAATAATTGCCAAGAGTGAAAGGTATTTTCAAAGGCACCCTAGTCATTAAAAAGAATTACTGCAGTTTTCAAGTTATTTAATGATTGTTCTAAAGCTTTAGTCTGACCCAAATAAGTGAAATAATGCTACCAAATTAAGAATGAATATATAGTGATTATAGGTAAGTGAAGTGGAAATTTTAGGGAAGTAGGTATTATGTTGAGCTATGGATCACTTTATTTTTATTATTAAATGTATTTGCCACCTATTTTGCCGCAGGGATATTCTGGATGGCTTACAACAGTAGAATGTAAAATGACATATATAAAAATATAAATATAGCTATAATTAAACAATGAAAATAAACATAAATAATGAAAATACAGCAATATATGAATTAAAAGATGGGCAAAAAGGGAGCAGGATGCATGGGGGGAGGAAAGTTGTGGTCTGCTATTAATCTAATAGCCACCTCCAGGGTGGTACTCTTTCATTGGGTCTTCAGGCCAACTGGCAGAACCAGTCTGGAAAGGGCAGGAGGATGGGGGCCTCACCTGGGGAGGGGGATAGAATGTTCCAGAGGGATGGTACAGAAGAGAATGCTCTTCTCCTGGATCCTGCCAGGTGGCTGGTTCTGGTTATGATTGTCTTTATGGATTTGATTTTTCTTTATCCATGGGAAAACTCATATATGAATTGTGAAGAACCACCAGTAAGCATAGAGATAATCTGGTTCTCAGAAAATTTTTCCTTTCAAACGAGATCCTTCAGGGCTCAAAAAGAGGGCTGTGAAAATATCTACAGACCCCTCACATCCTGGACATAAATTGTTTCAACTTCTAAGTTGAAAAGTGCAGTGCTCTATAGCATCAAAAAGATGCTATAGAGCACTGCACACCAGAACAACTAAACACAAGGACAGTTGTTTCCGAAATACCATCACCCTGCTTAACAACTAATTCTCACAACACTGTCAAATAATTTACTAAGACTGTATTACTATTATTCTTCTCTTCCTTATTAATATCTATCTCTTCCCACTTATTATTATAACCATGTAGCTTGTATCTTTCAATTTATATTGTTTTTATTTGTTTCCTAGTATGAGTTGATAGCTTATTAGTAACACTTGACTATCATTAAGTGTTGTATCTTTTTATACTTGATGAATGTATTTTATTCTCCTTATGTACACTGAGAGCATGTACACCAAAGACAAATTCCTTGTGTGTCCAATCACACTTGGCCAATAAAGAATTCCATTCCATTCCATTCCACTCCGCTCCACACCACACCACTCCACTCCACTCCACTCACTCCACTCCACTCCACTCCACTCCACTCCACTCCACTCCACTCCACTCCACTCCACTCCACTCCACTCCACTCCATTCCATTCCATTCCATTCCATTCTATTCTATTCTATTCTATTCTATTCTATTCTATTCTATTCTATTCTTATGGCATTGTGCAGGATTTTGAGCTTATTTGCACACCTACATTAGAACATTCCATTAACTCCACTAACAGAAGTCAATTTTTAAAAGAATTGAAATCTATACATAGCTTAGCTACCTCTTCAAAAAAAAAGTTATTCTTCTATAGAGACCTCCATACTAATCATCTTATGCCATATAGAGAAGAAAGGGGAAAAGATCATTAGACTTAGGGAAGATCCAACTCTTGAACTGTCCTGAAACCATGAATCATAAAAACAGATTGTCAGTAGGAAATTCTGTATATATTTGTATCAGAGTGATGGACTGTCTCAGTCACTACCTTATAGGATAGCTGCCTAGCAGGGAACTGTTAATACTGTATTTCCATATCAAATAAGATTTTTAAATTGATTAACATATTCCTTCTGTATCTGACAGGGTAGCAGTTTAGGTTAATAGTTCAATTTACATAGGACAACAATCCTCTTTTACCTGAAATCCAAAGGTGATTACAGTATAGGATGCCAAAAGAGTTTTCCTGTAGTACTTCTTCCACTTTTTTGTTCAAAAATATTAAGTTCCTAGAAATTTTATGCCAACAAATTATGCTAAGGAGAAGCCTTTCACCCAGGTCTTCATTTTTTATTTTTTATTTTTTTAAAAAATTCCTTGTTCTATCCTGAAAACAATCATACAAAGCAAGTCTACTTAACTGTTGCCATTGCCAGGTGTATTTAGTGGAGAGCAAGATTTGTTTTTTGACATTGAAATCATGATGGCCTTTCAGTTTTTTTGTTTTCGCAGTGGGACATACAGTATGCAAGCATTAACTGTGTGAAAATGTTGGTAGAAGCACCTTTTGTAGATCAGCTCCACTCCATTTCTCATTTTAGTGACCTTGGGTTTATTTTGACTTCATCAAAAATATCTGTAGGAAAACCCATAAGGCATTCTGTATAAATTTTTCTTGGCATGCACACTTTATAAGAAACATTTCTTATATCCATTTTTGTCTGCACTTTTGTGTATTTCTATTTTTATGTCTGTTTTTGAGCTGCAAATCACTTTACAGTGTAATCATTTATTTAATATATGCCTATTTCCAAAATAGTATGCAATAATATTATAAGATGTGGTATAAAAATGCTGCATTAAAGCAGCATAAAATTCATTAAAATTTGGGAGAGGAAACCAAAAGAAGAATTGAACCACCAACTAACATTGTTACAAGGAAGAATAGGATGACAGTCTTCTGAAAGGTCTAATAGCAAGTGCATAACGTATTATATGGGGGATGAATTTGAGCAATTTGTGCTCCCACTGAAATAACTTCATAAATAATCACATATGACTCCCTATCAAACTTGGCACATGTAGTGGGATGCTCTTTGATGATCTTTTCAATCAGCCAAGTCCATGATGCAAAGACAGGCTGCCAAGTCTCCTGATATCAAATTATTTAGGGTCTTATTTATATTTCAAGAACAAAACTCCCAAACTTGGCTAAATAATTGCTTAGTTGTCAGTGTAGTTGGCTTCAATCAATAAGGATGAATATGTACATTGCAAGATGTCTCATTAAGCTATCTGGCTGCCCCATTTTGCCTAAGATGCAGCTTCTGAAAGAAACACTTCCTCTCCTCTACATACTTATTACTGGTAATCTGAGGTTTTCAGAACATGAATAACTTTCGTTGTCTAGCAAAGCTCAATAAGTAATACATTTGCTGTCCCCCATTCCAAACTTTCTAAAGGTCATCCAGAAGCATGACCAGTGCCATCTCAATACTGTAATCTAGTCTGCATCCTGACTGAAAAAGGTCTAGATAGTCCACTTCCTCCAGAATCCCTTGAAGATGAATGGTCACCACCTCAGCAACTTTCTCTAAAAAAGGAAAAATGGAAACTGAATGGAAGGTGTTCAACCCAGTTGGACCCAAGAATGGCCTTTTGAGAAAGGTCCAGGCACTACCTCTTTCAAAGCAGAGGTAGATTAACCACCACTTGCCCCTAACCACACCCCATTTCCAGAGATACAAACAGCCAGGGAGGGTATGAGTCAAGAAGAACACAGGTGGCAGAATTTACAGCAACAAGTATCATGTTCACTTCCTTAGGATCGACTGGTTGGAGCTCTTCCCAGATAACCGAGCAAGAATATGCCTCAGCCATTTCCATAGGACCTCCATCCAGAATAAATTCCGAGTAAACCCTCATATGAGCTCTTCAGGCAGTCTTCCAGTTCCACTTGGTCACCCAAAACTGGCTGGCTAGCTGAGTATCTGCAGATGAGATAGTAGTAGAGAAGTGAGCTTCCTTCACCACTTTTATTTTAAGGTAGGTTCTAATACAGATTCTAATCTGTGCCCAGACGGTGAAAATGAAGTCCCCTTTAAAGGAGGAAAAAGTAGTCTGTGAAATATTTTCTCTTTGAAAAGCTCCGCCTATCCATGTTAGTCGAACTGACGTAATACCGACTTGACAGTGCATATATTGATATGGTGAAAATGACTCCTGGCATGTGATAACGTTACAGCAAAATGCTGTTTTAAATGTAGTCTCTTTCTGGTTGTGTGTGATTGGAATTACATGCTATTTAGAGACTATCTGTAAATTGGTTAGCTTTAGTTTTAGTTGTGCTTATTTATCTTGAATTTCCATGTAGAGCAGGCCTGTCAAATTGGCAGCCTGCAGTCCAGATACGTCACATGCAGGCCATGCCTACCCCAGCTCTGCAAAGGCAAAAAACATTGCAGTACATCACCATCTGGCCCGTGATGTGATTGAGTTGGACACCCACAATATAGAATCTCTCCCCCACACACTTTTGATCTGAGGTTGCTTGCCATATTTACTATCAATGGATAATAATGTGTGTGTGTATGTATGTATGTATGTATGCATGTATGCATGCATGTATGTATGTATGTATGTATGTATGTATGTTCTGAGCAGCCAGCTGAGAGTGATTTGGCTGAAGTACAGCTGCCTGAGGCTTCAGGTGGAAAAGCACATAGTTGCAGTTGGTCAGTGATGATGATGAGGAACTGCCTTCTGCATCTGATCCAAGAACATGTAGGGCAGAGAAGAGGCAGGAGCAGTGAAGGTCAGCTTGATTACTCATTAGGAGGCAGCCTCATCTCTCCTGATGGGCTGTACCAGAAGCTGGCTATTTAGCACAGCAGATAGATGGAGGCAATGTTGGGAATAAGATGTACATTTCCTAGCTGTGAGTTTCCTGGTCATTGAGATTCCTGCCTTGCTTTGTATTGACACTGTGCCTTGACTTTGAATTGTGCCTTGTGAGCTCTGGAATTTTTTGTGCCTTGTGAGTCTTCTTGTGTGTGGATTTAATTTTGCCTGGTGGATTTGTCTTATTTGGGAAACTTTCAAACGCTTTGTGGACCTAGCATCTGTCTGCTTTTGGCTGGACTTCATTGGGACAGTTCTGGGGTTTTGGTGAAGGGAATTGCTGGGGAATTACAGGATGAGTGAAACATTATCTAGCATTATTCTTTCCTTCTAGTTTTGGTGTTTGAGCCCAATAATTCTCTAAAGTTAAAAGTGATTGCTTACCAGTCTATATAACTACCTATCTACCTCTTCTTATTGAGTTAAAACAGATGCCTTCTGGGGTTCTCTCTAAAATCTTGTGAATGTGGGAAGCTCATCATAGCTCACTCATGTCTTACATGTAGAGGTGTCACCTCTACATGTAGAGGTGTAAGTGATTTTATACTCTCTCTGTCTCTGTCTGTCTCTCTCCCTCTCTCTCCCTCTCTCTCTCTCTCTCTCCATGATAGACTATGCTGTCTCACTCATTCGTGCACACACATACTGTAACAGTGGTTTAGAAGGTTTATTAAATAATATAATATTTTTTCTAAAAAAAGAAGGTTTATTAATATTCTCCAAATGTTTACGCTAGTCTGGCGCCTATAACCAGAAAGACAGAAGGGAGAGCTTTTTCTGAAGTGCACTTTCTATAATCTAGAAAATATAACATGTGCATGAGGCGAAAACAGCAGGTCTATAGTTGGGTATAGTTGCAAATTCCATATTAAATATGAAGGAATAACTTATAGTGCTGGAGAACTGACCTTGGCTGTTATCAGAAAAACTAGGCATGGTTTGGCTTGAATAATACCAGTGTCTCATTCTAAAGAACAGCTGTTCTTTTAAAATCTGGGCATCTACCAAAGATTTGAGAGTAAAAGAAAGCTGTAGCCCTAAAGAAATCTGAGGGAGGGAGGGAGAGAGGGAGAGAGAAGCTTATATTTTGATAAAGCCACAGCAAAATCTTAAGAGGAAACTGAAATATCAAATTCTTTATTTCACAAAGATGGGGTAACACATTCAGAATCATAATCATAATTTATACTATGCAGATTCACTGCTTGAATTCTTATAAAGGTTACTGTAGCATTTAGAATATTGCCTACCATCCAACCTTTATAACAGCAGTTATTCCTCTTTATGGCAATCTGCAGCACATAAGCTTATGCTATTTTAAGTATGGAGATAGCGCTTATTGCAAATGTATGAAGATTCTTCAGTGCATAAGACTTTTATAATAGCCTCTTTTTTCCCCAGTTTTCAGGATATTTCTCTGAATGGAAATATGAATGCTGTCACCATGTACTGTCTCCGATCTACATATTTAAAGTTAGTTACCGCCGTAACTAACATTTGGGCAAATGACAATTGCGTGAGGCACATTGTGTTTTGATGTCATACTGGCTTGTAACAGGTGCCTCTGAAGTTAACATACAGTCCAAAAGTTAATTGTATAAAATACTAGACAATCCATGACTCCTTGGGTCATCTTTTAAGACAGCAGTCCCCAACCTTTTGGGCACCAGGGACCGGTTCCACGGAGAGAGGTTTTTCCATGGATCAGAGGGGGCATGGTTTCACATGCTGCCTTCATCCCGCGGATGGGGCTTTGCTTGTTTGTGCGGCCCAGTTTCTGGCAGACTGCAGCCCGGTGCTGGTTCACAGACTTCTCCTTTAAGAGGCATTTCCTTACTAGATTCCTCTATGCCTTCAACAATCACAAGCTTCTAATGTACTGCTTTTACTGGAAATATTCTGTTAAGCCATTTCAGAACAGCAGAACTCAATCCCAGATCAGTTTGGATGTTCCAGATTTTGGATAAAACAAATGTGAGTACGATGAGTATTGTGTGATGTGCATTAAGAGCCGTGGTGGCACAGTGGTTAGAATGCAAAATTGCGGGCTAATTCTGCTGACTGCTGGCTGCCAGCAGATTGGCAGTTTGATTCTCACCAGCTCAAGGTTGACTCAGCTTTTCATCTTTCCGGGTTCGGTAAAATGAGGACCCAGATTATTGGGGGGCAATATGCTGACTCTGTAAACCACTTAGAGAGGCTGTAAAGCTCTGTGAAGCAGTATATAAGTGCTATTGCTATTAACCTCTCTTTCCCCTACACCAGGGTTCAGCAACCTGTAGCCCCGGAACCGCATGAGATGCGGTTGTGATGCATCTTTCACCTTCTTCTGCGGCTCCCTGTCGCTCAAAATATGCGCCACAACCGCCAATGTGCAAAACCTGCCGCATGTGATTTATTGAGCTTTTCAACCCGCGGTAGGCGAACCATGGATAAATCCAAGAAAAGAAAAGTTTCAGAAGAAAACAGAATGTTAATTCAACCACGGGAGAGGACCTTCTCTGTGGCTGCCCCAGCTCTCTGGAACCAGTTACCTCCTGAGGTCTGGACCATCCTCACCCTATTGGCCTTCCAAAAAGCGGTGAAGACCTGGCTTTTCAGGCAGGCCTAGGGCCGTTGATCTTGCTTTGCGATCTGACAAGATCCGGCCATGAATGGTGTGAATGGGTTTTAATGTTTTTAATTTTTAAGTGTTTTTATAGTGATTTTTTGAGTGTATTGTGAGCTACCCTGGGTCTTCGGAGAGAGGCGGCATATAAATTGAATAAAATAAATAAATAAATAAATAAATTACATATGCTAGTTTTGTGGCCGCTCAAATAGTCAGGCACGGGAAGGGTTTTGTGGCTCCCGGTGTTTTCTTTTCTGTGGGAAACGGTTCCAAATGGCTCTTTGAGTGTTTAAGGTTGCCCTACACAATGTATTCTAATAAACCACCTGATCTACCTAGTATTTTCCTTCAATCCTTTCCTCTACCATTCCCACTGGTGTTCCAGCATGGCATATCAAACTAGCCTGCCTGTTTCTCGATCTCCTAGAATCTTCTCTTCATTATCTTTCAGGAGACAGAGGACAATACTGACGTTTCTTGCCTGGGTGCTATGTTAGCATAGCATTTCATTGATAACGTTGCTCAGATTTGCCAAAGTTTTGACTCTACCTGGGCAGAGTCTGTTGTGGGCAGCTGGACAATCAGGATCTGATTATCATTTGTCTGGATTGCTGCAGTGCACTCTATATTACTGTAACATTTGAAATCTACCTAGATGTTTCAGTTAGTCCAGCAAGCAGTGCCCTCCCTGGCTTTTGTTATGTACTTACAGGAAGAACTTCATAGTTTGCATACCCCTTGTGACTTTCCAAGTGCAAGTTAAAGTGGTAATTTTTACTTTTATAGCCCTATTTCAGTTGTCACAGGAGTATTTGCAGGACTAAATAACTTGAATTTCGAAAACCTCCTATGGTTTTTCCCACTTTTATGAACTGAGAGGAATGGGAACCCTTTCTGAGGCATCTTTGCTTTGGCATAGCCATCATTCATAAATTGATCATTTCTGCATTACTAGCTTTTCATAAATTATTTAAAAAATCGATGCCATTAGTTGTTAATTGGTTGACTGAGTCTTATATGGGTAACTGTCATTATTTCATTGTTTCATCTTTTCTGGTTTACTGTATTTTTATGGATGGATGGAGTCTTTTGTTAGTTGCAGATATAAATCAAACTAATAAAATGCTTATCAGTATCAAACAAGATTACAGTCTTTAAAGACTGTTGAACTATACTATTTCAATTTCTTGGAAAATCAACTATTTTCCATTTTTCAAAGGAAAACCGTAACATTTTGATAGAATTTTAGATTCCTTTACAAGTAGTTCTTGACTTGCAACCATTCATTTAATGACCATTCAAAGGTACAATAATTTTGAAAAAGGTGACTTATGAGCAGTCCTCACACTTGCGACCAGAAGAAAAAATAGCAGAGCTCATTCAACCATCACACCAGAAGCCCAGCCATTCCAGAAGAAATATTCAATAAAGTTGAAAGTGCCTGAGAATGCAACAGAAAAATATAAACATTTTTTGAGACTGGAAAATAGTTTTCAGCACAACATAAGTCTAGCCCTAAAATGGCCAGAAGTGGGATTTAGTTCAAGCTGGATATTGATAGAGAAGAAAGAAGTTACGTAACTATTGAATAGTTGCTCTGGGAATACTTGGAAATATTTGACATTTCAGTGACTAACTTGATTAATTTTTAGACAGTTTTAGAGGGAGATATGTTTTGATTAGGTCTGTCAATTTCAGAGTTATATTCATGCCATTCTTTAAAAGATGTTCCTTAGGGTACATTTGACAGGAACTGATAATCAGGGATGCAAACTTTTAATCAGTGCTAGTGCTCCTCTTGCATGTGAGAATTTAAACATTTTCTTCCAATTCAGTCAAGCATAGAGTTGCCTTCAGAATACATTTAGAAAATCTTTTAGTTCCTGGAGAAGAATATTATCTTTTGAACCCTATTTGGAATTACAGAACAAAAACAGAATATTTAATAAAAAATACAGCTGGATCACGAAGTTATATATAATGGTAAAGTTATGCTTGTGTGCAAGCTCCCTTTCCAAATGGAATCTACATATTTAAGTACCAATAAAGGAGAATATTTGTAGCTCAGGGTTGAAATGAGTCTCTGAGTTTGCTTGTTTTCTTGATGTTTCATTACTCTAATTAGATAACATCATCAGAAGTGACACTGATGATGTTACCTAGTTAGGGTAAGGAAATGCCTCCAAGAAAACAAGCAAGCTCGGACACATTTAAGTATTATTTCCTATTATTTTTGAACAATAACCACTAAAAGTAGTTGTGCCTTTTGTTTCCATATACAAGTAATCCCTTGTATATGGAAATCCCTTAACAATAGTAATTTGGATGAGACGCTCTACTGTTAAAACTATGCAATTGTAAAGTGCTATGTTATGTGGCCAGATAGACTTATGATATCAGTTGTGATAGTCCCAGTTGCTGTTGTTAGGCAAATCCCCTGTACTGACAGCATCCCACAATCATGATCACTATTTGCTGGCTTCCCCATTGACTTTACTTGACAGAAGCTGGCGGTGGAGGTTGCAAATGGCAACCATGTGACTGTGGGAAGCTGGAATGTCATCACATCTTGAAGTGGGACTACATAATTATGGGGATGTTGTGACAATGCAACTACAAGGATCCATTGTAGCTCCATCCCTTTTATTCAGCAGCTATGTAACAGTCACTGAATGAAGGGTGACTCATTATGGACTGGCTGCATAGAGAATACTTACCTGGCAGGGGAGACACCATGATGATGAATGTGGCCAAGGACAAGGTACAGGTAGTTCTCTACTTACAACAGTTCATTTAATAGCATTCAAAGTTGCAACAGCATTGAAAAAAATGACCTATGACCATTTTTCATATTTACAACCCCATGGTCATGTGATCAAAATTCAGAAACGTAGCAACTGACTCATATTTATGATGATTGCAGTGTCTTGGGGTCTTTTCCCACCTTCTGACAAGCAAAGTTAATAGGGAAGCCAGATTCACTTAACAACCATTAACAACTTAACAACTGCCATGATTCACATAACAATTGTGGCAAGAAAGTCGTAAAATGGGAAAAAGGAACTTAACAAATGCCTCACTTAGCAACAGAAATTTGGGGTTCAATTGTGGTCTTAAGTCAAGGACTACCTGTAGTAAATCAGACCAATTGATCCACCCAGACTAATATAGTAATTGTGACTACAAACATTATTTTTTTAAGGAAGAATTCTTTCTATCCCTTCCTTGAGATGCTGAGGACTGAAACTGGATTTGCTATATGAAACCTGAAGTGTCTCCACTGACACCACAAACATTTCCCCCCCAATTATTTTACTTCGTTTTCATTCTTTTAGCTGCTTCGATCACTAACAACATTCTAATGAATCTTAGATAATTTCATATCAATTCTCGATGGACACAGTTTATTGAATGGAAACTACTAATACCTGGATCTCCCAGATTTAATTCAGTCAGCTTTAGATCTAGAACAGGGGTGGGTTCTACTTCCCTTTATTACCGGTTCACAATGGTGCCGCACACGCGTGCGCTCTTCACTTGCATGCAACCACGCTCTTCTATACATGTGCAGAAGCATTTTGATGACATCGGGGTAGGTGGGGGGAGCCCCCCTCCGGTTTTACTACCGGTTCTATAAAACTGATCCAAACCGGGGACAACCTACCACTGATCTGGAAGATGTCTAAATGTGACTCTGAAGCAGTGGTGGTATTCAGCCGGTTCTATCTGGTTCAGGCAAACTGGTAGCAGCGGGAGGCTCCACCCACCCAACTGGATGTAATCACACCCCCTTTTTGATGCTCTGCATATGTGCATGCGCACACTCACATTTGCAAACCAGTAGCAAAGGTAAGTGAATATCACCCCTGCTCTAAAGGATATGTACGACTGGCTCAATATCAGGCAGTCTTTGAGCACTCTATGGATATAAATATTATTCAAATGAATCCAGCTTTTTAAAAACCATTGAGGGATTCCAGGGCACAGCATTCATTTGAAGAGTTTCCTTCCTCCCTACTTTCTTCTCACCAGTATCAATGATTTTTTTTTCCTCCAGTGCCTTATCCTTTGAAGAAAATAGTTCAGTTATGGGAAAAACCCATGATACTGAAATTACTTTTGCCATTATATTTTAATTGCCATAATTAAGAATGCTGATCCAGCTGACTATTTCAACTACTAAATTATTCTTTGGATAAGACCCTTTCCATGCATGAAACCTGTAACAAATTATCCCTACTTTAAAAAGGTTCTGGGCGGACTCATGTTCAGTAACAACATTTAGAAACTTTTGTAAATGTTTATACTTTCAGTATGAGGATTGTTTTTAATCTCAAATGATTACATTTGATGAATAGGGGTTTCTGAGTTTGCATGTGTATTTGGTTCTGGTCATGTTCAAACATTAAAAACGTAGCTAAGCAATTTTTCACCAGGAAAAGTCCCTGATTTAAATATCAACACTTACATTAGGTATAGCTACTTGGATAGATGGAATCTGGTGCTCATTTCTCTTTTTATGCATTAGATTGCTCTGCCAAGATTGGCTATTATGCAATAATATTGCAGTATTAATGACTGATGCTATAACATCAGTGATTTGGAATCAAACCATAACTGCTTATTGATAACTGGATACGTCTAGCAGCTTTCAGAAAAAGGAAAAGAATGCTCTAGTTTAACTTATCTAGACTATGAAACATGCCATAATTTCAAAAAAGCTATATACTTATTTTCCAAACTGGGTCAAAGCAGTGGTGAAATGCAACATTTCTTGCTACCAGTTCTGTGGGCATGGCTTGGTGGGCGTGGCTTGGTGGTGGGGTCATGTGACTGGGTGGGTTACCTATTTGCGTGAACCAGAAGTAAAAAAAATACTTTAAAAAAGTAAAAAAAATGGTTCCAATGATCGCGCGGAACAGCTAATTGACAATCAGCCGTGCTGCGCGATCGTCAGAACCTTTTGTTGTTGTTGTTCTGATTATCAAGTTCTGACGTGATCAAAATTTGGATGCTTGGCAACTGGTTCATATTTATGATGGTTGCAATGTCCCAGGGTCACATGATCACCTTTTGAGACATTCTGACAGACAAAGTCAATAGGGAAGCCAGTTTTGCTTTACAACTGTGTTATTAACGTAACTGCAATGATTTATTTAACAATTGTGGCAAGAAAAGTCATAAAATGGGGCAAAATTCACTTAATGGTCTCACTTAGGAACAGAAATTTTGGGCTCAATTGTGGTCATAGATTAAGGACTACCTATAGTTGAAAAGCTGTACCTTAAAGCCATCATGAGGTAGCTGCAATTTAGCAGATATTCTAGGCGTTTAAGCCTTTCAAGTTCTCATTAACTTATCTATCTGTGTAAAATATCTAATGGAAATTAACATTGGGATCTCTTTTAAAATATACATTAATCTCTTTGTAATGTTCATTTTAATAACATCAATCTTACCCCAAAAACGTAGTGAACTTTTAAGCACACTTAGTTATATCAAGTGAAATTGCATCTGTACATTCAGGCATATTTAATTCAACATATTGTAATATATTTCAAGAAACTTGTAAATCCAGGTATTTTATAGAGTTGGTAAAAACTGTAAATCCTAATCTCCTACAGCTACCTGTAGAGATAGTAGATCCCAAAGGCAACAAATTAGACTTATTCCAATTAATATTACAACCAGAATATAAAGTATATTGCTGTGTAATTTCAACAACTTTTGTTAATGACATTGCGCAATCATCCAGAATAGCCATAATATCATTGCATGTAAGAAATATCTAGATTCCTTTTTCAAAAATAATTTTTATTGAAAGTTTTAAGTGCAACAGTAAGGACTGTTACAAATCAAATTAGAACAGAGAAAAGGCAAAAGGACAGAAATAACAGACAAAGCTAAACTTTCAAATAGAAAGTAGAAAAAAGAGAAAGCTTCCAATATTTTTCACAGCAGTAATAAATAAAATTATATTTTATAAATAATAATAATTATTTTATTTAAAATAAAATATCGTATTTTCCGGCGTATAAGACAACTGGGCATATAAGACGACCCCCGACTTTTCCTGTAAAAATATAGTGTTTGGGCTATACTTGCTGTATAAGACAATCCCTCTTCCAACGCACACCAAATAAAAATTAATAAACATCAACTGGCTCACCCACAATGTAAAAGCAGCTGTGCTAGACCCAAAATGGCCCCTGCAACAAGCAGGAACCTCACACAGCCACAAAAAGCCCCAAAACCCAACTTTCACACTTTACACACACAAAATTCCACATACAGCTTTGTGAGATTTTGTGTGTTTGTGTAGTTAGAGTGAAACACTACAGAAACACACTAAATCTCAGAAAGCTGCCCAAATATTATTTTATTTTATTTTTATTTTTATATGAAAGCTAAATTTAAAACTTCCTAGCCTAAAACTTAGACCTAGCCTTTAAATGGCTAGGTCTAAAAAAGAACAATTAAAAAAAACCCCAATTAACTATTTTTTTTAAAGCTTCCAAAAAGCAAAAAAACTTACCCAATAGAACAGGGGTCTCCAACCTTGGCAACTTTAAGACTTGTAGACTTCAACTCCCAGAATTCCTCGGCCAGCTTTGCTTTGCTGGCTGAGTAATTCTGGGAGTTGAAATCCACAACTCCCTGCCTGCTTGATTGCAGGCAGGGAGATTCAGTTGCTTGCTGATGCAATGGATTGCAGGCAAGTGAAGCAAGGCAAACGTTGCGGCTAGCAGCTAAGGTAAGCAAGCTGGAGGGGGGGGATTTTTGCTACCAATTAGCAGGCAAAAATTAGCAGCTGGGATCGCCAGAGCCATGTAAAAGGAAAGTTTTTTCCTTTTAAATGGTGCTGGCCATCCAAGCTCTGGTGATCCCAGCTGAGTTGCCTGCTAATCAGGCAACTCAGCTGGGATCGCCAGCGCCGTGTAAAAGGAAAAAAAACTTTTTCTTTTACATGGCTCTGGCGTGTAACTTAGCTGATTAGCGGCAACTCAGCAGGTAATTCAGCTTGGCTCCTCAGAGCCATTTAAGGCTCGTCAGAGCCTTTCGGGCTGGTCCGCCTGGTTACAGGAGAACGACACCTGGTGTATAAGACGACCCTCGACTTTTGAGAAGATTTTTGTGTGTTAGAAAGTAGTCTTATACGCAGGAAAATACAGTATTTGTGTCAAGAAAATATCTGGGTGAAGAATTTACATAAGCAGGAGTGGAAAAAATAAGGATTGCTATATACGGTATATATTGTAAATCTTCAGCGACTTCCCAAATATATTTTGACTGATGATCATGGCAAATATGTGGGGAGGAAAGGATGACAAGATAATAAGCAGGCACACAATAGTGAGTACCCCAGTTGTTTGCATAGGGTGCTTGTGGGAGTCAGTTCCACTGCATTTCTTTCACTGTATATTCTCGTGTGTGTGTTTACTCTCCCATATCCCCTCCTCTCCAATCTCCCTTTTCTATTCTCTGCATAGGAAAAATTGCACAGGACAACAGCTACTGACTGATAGTTCTGGTGGATACATTTTAAGGAATATTCAAATTGTTTTACCCAACCCAAATTTAACTGCTACAAAAGCTATGTCTATGTGGTTTCCAGCACAAAAGAAAATGTCTTAGGAGAGAAATATTCAAATGTCACCTGAAATTAACCAATTTGTTGTTATTAATTTTATAGAATTAGGTTCCCAGAAATCTAAGAATTGGGCTTTATGTTAAGTCCTTAATTTGATCCTCCAAAACAGAATTTCGCAACATTTCTAGCTTTGCAGACCAGCAGGGGAAGGAAAAGGGATGGTTTTGTGCGAGGGATGGGCAAGCGTACACTTACAGCTCTATTTGCTGAGTGGTGGGCACGCCTGTGGCTCATACAAATGAAGCACATGTGCCCACTCTTACCCTTCCATAAGTGGGGATGTGCCTACTCACTCGGCCGCCATTTCCACGGCCTGGTTCCAAAGGACTCAAGGCACTGTAGTGGGCCAGAGTTTTGGGACCCCTGTTCCAAAGCAAAGGAAATAAGTCAAATCTGAAACGGCTTTGAAATTCTTATTTTCTAGTTTTAGGTTTTAAAAATGTTGTCTATTAACTTGAATTCCCATATATATTCTTGTGACATAAAGTCTGAGAAAAAAAATTAAAATAATCTTTTCTATCTTAAAATCTTGAATTTGATTAAAGTCTCCAGCACAGATTATATATTGATAGTTTGTGGAATGCAAAAAAACTGTAAAACTGTTCATGAAACATTTCAGGAGTATTCTTAATAAGGCCACAAAAGTTAAATGAAACACTACAGAAGTAGGTATCTTAAGTGTAAACAAATTAAATTGTTGTCCACTCTTAATGTATTTGTATTCTATATCAGTTTAAAATTGCCTTTCAACAAATTAGTCAGTCAGTTCCTATTGCAACCAGTGGATTAACACTTAGTTGATCCAAAACAGCAACAATAAACAAAAACAAAATGGACCCTGCATTTTTCAGGAAATAGTTTTACTATTGTTAAACATGCTATGTCACATGCTTTATTTGAATATTTGCTAGTAATATATGTTTTTTCATTTTACTCCCTAGGCCTCAAGAAAAGCTGTTCATTTGGTAGTAATATGTGTTTCTTGTTGTGTAATAATGTCAGTTGTAATTTTTTTCAGCATTTTTTAAAATCTAAGACAAAAGAGATGGTCCAGCTAATTCCACCTAATTAGTCTTTAATTCAAAGTAGCAGTATTGCAGTAAATGCAAGTTAAATTTCTCAGCTGGCTCTATTCTGAAGACATTTTGATAGGTGAAAATGCTGGACTCAGGACAGGCTGATCAATACTAAACCATGTTATTGTGCTGCACTGCTATATCTAACATATTTTATTAAATTCATCTTTGATATAGTGTCATGGTCTAAACTATGGTATGAAGTTATAATGCTCTGGCAGGAAGAAAAAAATAGTATAGTTGAATCCATTTTGTGAATAAATGTCTTTATTTAAAGGCTAAAACTACATCATAATCCAAAATTGTCTCATTCTGGCAGACCATTTTGAATTTTACTTACCTTCCTAAGTAACTAAATTTTTCTGATTTATCCTATTATGCTATTTCACCCCTTATGGCCAGATCAAAGTAAATTAACTTTGAAACAAAGGATTTTGGATACAGGAAGTCTATTATAATCTGCTGTTCTCCCACCGGACTTTTTAGAAATAGTCACATTTTCCAATTTAAATAAGGTTATTATTTATACCACTTTCAATCCTCAAATTTAGAAGAGCTTTAACTCCTGCTCATTTCATTGTTTCCTTCTCACAGTTTTGAAATAGAAATAGAAAAAAAAAAAAATCAATACCACAGAAAATATAGCTAAAGTCTTCCCTTACTGCCAGCAGAACATGAGCTTTTAGAAAGATGTTCTTCATCAACCAATTATCCTCTCCTATCTCAATTTGGGAGGCACTCTGAAGTTTAATTTACACTACTAGATTATCAACCTCATTTTAGTTCCCTAGATATGGCAACATTTTGATACATCATGTGCAAACTTCCCCTGCAGATGGTCAATAACAATTAATGATATAATTTAGAGCTTATTTTATTATGTACATGCCATGTCCACACTAATAAAGTTCTCTTACCCGCAGCTATTAGATTGATGAAGACTGCCATACATTTGGATTTTATGGTATTTTTAGCTTTTTAGCCTTTTAGTCTTGTTGGCATTCTCTTCTATATTATTTGATTTGACAGTATAAAATATATACTGACAATATAAAATAAGTTATTATTCCCTTGAACATTACATTATTAATGTTCAAATTTTATAAATCTGTACTGCAGTCTTAACAGTATCAGAATCATACTAGTTTGAACTGGCAGCTTAACTCTACTGTCATTTCTCACAGTATATATAGCAAACTTCTATCACAATGGGATGATGGTAATGTTATCACTGGACATTATTTTTTGATATTTGATTGCTGAAATAAAAGTTCTAAGCCAGGGGTGTTAAACTGATGGCCCACAGGCCAGATGCATCATGTGCCGGCCACGCCCACCCCAGTTTTGTGAAACGGAAAAACTTCACGATATGTCACGCGATGGCAATGTGACACCACAACTGACACCCGTGTTCTAAGACTAAAATGGTACATGTATGCTTTATTACATTCCTAAAATCAGAACAGATTTTGTCTGTACGTTTCAATTGCTATAGTTTAAGTTGGATTTCTAGAAAAAAGGAATCCTGTCTCTGTATCTCACTTTTTCCTTCATAGTCATCTTTGTTTAGATTTCCATTTTTTTCACTGCTAAGGTCATTCAAAAGTATAGATTTTAAGAAAGATCACATTTTGCTTTCTTTCACTCAGTTTTTTAAGGTCACTGATTTTCATTTTCCAGGATTATAGGCTAACATTGAAAAAGCGGGGGGGGGGGGGGGGGAAATCACCTCCAAAGCAGTGGCAAATCATCTACATATTATTTCAACAAATTGTTACATGAATTGGTCAGTAAGGTCTCCAGTAGTTAAGTTTGATTCAATGAAGATTACCATTTAGTGCCGTTAAGCTCCATTAGCAGAAAGGAACCAATGCATTTTTTCTTATTCTAACTCTAGACTAATTATTTGGACAGTTGGACTATGTAGGAGGTATAAAAGGCGAACCACAGAAAGTACGGTCTACCTGTATTTCCAAAGAACAAAAATAACTAATTTTTAATCAGTCACTGGGAGCAAAATATTGTTCATCCACTAGCCTAAAAAGCAATAAAAATATAACATGTTAATCTCTCTCTCTCTCTCTGTCTCTCCCTCTCCCTCCCTCCTTCCCTAGATATATATGCGTAATTAAATATAGGCATATCCAGATAACCAACAGCATACAATAACTGAAAATATATGTAGTAAAGTATATTGCACCATTGTTCATGCACCAAATACACACACACACACACACACAAACACTGTGTATGGATGTATGGATGTATATATGTATAAAAGCCAAGATATCCTGATTCATTTCTTGGAACAGCCAAGTCTTAAGAGCCTTCCAGAAAGCAAGTAGGGTCTGGGCTATATGGATCTCAGGGAGAAGGTTGTTGTATAGAGTGGAAACACAAAAGATGTTTCTCCTGGGATCTGGCTGCAGCCATGAAGCGAATCACATATGGTCATTAAGCGTGATGTCAACTGGAAGCAGATCACAGTAAATGCACACTATTTGCCAATGCCTGCAATGCCATCATATAAAAACAGGGATATTGCAGTGGCTGTAACTTTGAGGACCAGTTGTAAATCTCCTTTCCCAGCACTGTTGTAATTTTAGATGTATCCAGAACAAGTATTACCAAACATTTTATTTTACTGCATATTTCTTATTTGATAGTTACAAGTCTAAATAGGTTCAGTGCAAAAAAAAATAACTTGTCCTGCTATGGAAAACAAATATCAAAATGGTTATTAGATAAACATTGGGGTTTCCTAATCTATTAATATTAACTAGATTAGGATCCAGAAAAGTTTGCATGATAATAAAAATACTTTAAATTTTCAACAAATTCTGTGTTGTATTTTCAAAGAACAAACTGATTTTACCTACTTAAAGGTTTCATAAAGTCTTTAACAAATTCTCTAGCAAAGTCTTAAAAAGCTTAACTGATCATGATATACACTGAAATGTCTCTTTATTGGAATAACTTTACCTGAAAACAGGGGGAATCAGGGAAAGTGATAAGAAATAATCCCACAGAGGGAAAATGAACGACATGGAATTTATTAATTATACATGTGATTTTTATATATCTGTTTATCCTTCCTCAGAGATCACTAGAAGTGGGTGAACCTCAGTGGTGGGATTCAGCCAATTCTCACCAGTTCGGGAGAACCGGTTGTTAACTTTCTGAGCAGTTTGGCAAACTGGTTGTTGGAAGAAATGATTAGGGCAGAGAACCGGTTGTTAAAATCCCACCACTGGTGAAACTCACTTGTTTTAACTAACACTCTAATTACTGCCATATTGCAATACATGTGTGTCTCTGTATTCAGCTTGGTAGGAAACACCTTAATAGGCAGAACATAAGCGATATTGAGGCACAGGAGTGATTGCATTATAAAAGTATACAAAAAGTGGAAATATACTAACGGTCTTATAAAGAAGTGTGCAGAAAAAATGGACCTGTAATTTATTATTTACAGGGAAAAGGAAGTTACAGTAAGCATCCTGAATTTTGAATCTAAGAGGCAGCTTTCATCACTTGAATTCCTCTTTTATGCTATTAAGTTCCTATTAAATTCCTGAAGCTGCTGAGATCTGTTCCAAATCAATATTAATTTTCACGTTAGCCTCAGGCATTGTCCTTAATCTGCTATTGCTTTTTTCCTACAGCAGTTGATGAATTGGTCATGCAGGGCATATAATCCCCGCATCAAAAGTGTGTGTGTGTGTGTATGTGTGAAGAGAGAGGGAGGGAGGGGGAGACAGAACCAGCCAAGTCTTCAAGGAAGGAAAGACGTATATATAATGGAAATCGTATAGTTTACATTAAACAAGAAAACAAGAAACCAGTGAAAACATTGGTTCAAATAATAATAAACTCCAAACTCTAACTTGTTTCTCTATCTTCGCTGCCTCTATATATGCAACATGGAAAAAAAAAAAGGCAGATCCATGAATAGGAAAAAAAAAAAAAAACCCCACCAATCCAAATATGTTTGTTTCTCTAAATAATTTTCAAAAGAGACCCGCAAGTTGTTTCTCGGGTCATTTATTTATTTTCAGTAAGCCTGAGTGTAATTGTATCCTGTTGTCCCTTCGAAACAAACAGCATCATACAAAGGCACATTAGTAGTATTCAAAGGCAGTGAAATAATAGGGAAAATATAACAGTAGGTTGCTTCAATGAAAGCATGAACAGCATGTATAAGATGTACATAGATACATTGTTCTGTGCATGTATTGGTTGACAAATGGGCAAACATATCTGAAGAATGCCAACTGGTTACAGGGAAGTGGGATGTTAATTTCACTTTCATAAACTTTCTAACGTGCAGATAAATCTGAAACGTGGAGATTCTGTTCTACCATTCATACCTGTCCATCTATGTGGTAGTGATGAATTTGGAGCCAACCACAGCATCAAATATTGTACCATATCCAGGTTGTTGAAGTAATACATCTGTAGTAGCATGATTCTTAGTCACATATTCATGGTATTTTTCCCCCCAGAAATTACAATTGAATAAAACTGGGGCCCTTCAAGTTCTCACTGGTTACTAGGGATGATATAAATTGTAGTCCAACAACATCTGGAGGGCCATGTGTTTCTACACTGATCTAGTTCTGAGATCTGATGGGACAATCATCCAGGACAAAATTACTTGACTAGGTTGCTATAGCTCAGAGAATTTTCTCTTTCATTGTTTTAAAATTTGACAAAAATTAGTGGAGGGCCTATGTGTTCAAAAATATGGTAGAAGCAACATTTACAGCTTTCTCAAGAATTGTTCAGAAACTTTTCCAGCCATATTTAATTTTAAGTCAATTTTCCCTCTTAGACAGTGAATTTGTTTACACATGTATATTCATGTGCCATGTCTAATGTTTATTGCCATTCACAAATTGAAGACAAGTTCAGCCAGAAATTTTAGAGCTCATCTTTGCATCATTTCATAACTCCCTCACACAATTCAACTTGCTAGTCATCAAGGGCAGAAAAATTAAAAGATGTACTACAAAGTTATAAATAGGCTTGTTCTGGCATACTAGGCAAAGAAAATTTATGAATAGGATAAAATAGTATAAAAGCAATAGTTTGCATTTTTCTATTTTTGCATAAAGTAAGTCATATATTCACAGATTTACTCACAAAACATAACTTCAGTTTAAATCTACTAATTGCAGTCAAAACACTATGCATGCCATTTGCTCATTTTTTTCTGTCTAAATGTTTTCTCTTGGCTTGTAGCAGAGAATGGCTGTTAATTGTAGCCATTGGAATAGCTTTCTATGCGCAACAAGCCATCAATAAAACTGTATATAAAGTTCTGCTTTATGTTCAGTAATTAATTGATTCTTTCACACTGACAAATGCTGGTGACTTTCTTAATTAAATCGTGCAAGTTATGGAAATTGCATTGTCAGTTTGTTTATTCGTGTATGAAATCCATCTGGCACTGTTTAATATTTTCCTTTGTAATGTAGCTTTTTAGGGGGGAAAAAAGTAACAGTTTGGGTGGAACCAAAAGCAGTTAGGGAAAAATTATTGTTTTCGATTCAACTTGGAAGACTACATTTCGCCAGGCTGATAAAGCTCCATATTCTTACCCGCAAAGTCAAAATCTTATGTATGAATTTTCTTTAATTGGACAAACTGTAAAAGGTATGGGATGCATTAGTAGTGTTCTTATTTTTCTGTAGTAAAAATGAAAGTTTCTTGTGAATCTGCACCAGTGTGAAAATTCTCCATAGTGTAGAAATGGGAGGTGCCAGGCTGGGTTACTCTACGCTCTAGCTCTATGTCCTGAGTTGAAACTTCTGAAGATCCGCCTCCCTGGTGACGTCTTCAGTTTTTTTTCAATTCAGCACTAGCTCATGGTTGCAAATATTTCAGCTCCTGAGCTGAGCTTTGAGTTTAGAAGAATCCCTGGATGTATTTAATTTAATTTATTTTAATTTACTTAGCGTTTTAGCCTGGTTTTTGTGTGTTTTCTCCCTGTGGGAGTCTTTTGAATTTTTTTTTCTTCTCCCTTTTCTTCTCCTTCTTCGAAGGACCTCATTGCAAGGTACTGTGAAGGGAAGGGCCTCCGGGTTGCTACGGGGTGTGTGTGTCATTTTTCTTGCCCCCCCCCGAGCCTTCCATCTGGGCCAGGTGTTTACAGGCTGGCTTTCGCCCCGGTTTCCCCAGGAGGCCTTCTTCTCAATGGGGATCTCTTTCCCAGACTGCTGGAGCCGCGCTGGGCTGTTTCCCTTGCCGCGCGGCTCCAGCACGGCGGCTTTCCCTTCCTTTGATCCCCGCAATGGTTCCGACGGCGCTGTTGCCGCTTGGGGGTGTTAGCTGGCTGGCTTTCGCCCCCTGTTCCCCCTGGAGCCCTGTTAAGGCCACTGGAGCCGTGCTGGGCTGTTTGCATTGTCGCGTGGCTCCTTCGGTCACCGCTGTGGCCACGTGGTTGCTGCGGCCGCTCTGGGGGTGTTTTTGCCTGTTTTCACCCCTGGAGCCCTATTTGAGGCAGGGATCCCTATTTTTTTTCGAGCCCTGGAGCCGCGCCTGGACTGCTCTGATCATTGTGCGGCTCCTTTGATCCCCGCTGGTCAGCTGCATGGCGCAGCGGCCATTTTGCAAGAATTTTGCCGCGTTTGGCCCCATTTGAAGCCGCGCCAGCCTTTTCAGCCTGGACGTCGGCTAGAGGCTTACGAGCTCATAGGAGACCCTTTGAGCTTAGAAGGGGCAGTGCCAGCCGCCTGGGCCAGATCTCTGCTAGAAAAGAGGCAGGCAATGCCTGGGCCCTGTTTTTTTCCCCAGTAAGTCGCGGCGGCCATAGTCCCCGCGCAATCGAGGCGGCTAGTCAGTCCGGGCGGCTTTGATCCTCCGGCATCTTTGTGATCCAGGCACTCGATGTTGGGGATTAGGCTGTGGGGCTATCTGCCTTTGCAGATTGCTTCTTCGAATTTGTGCAGCCCTTTTCAGTTTTATTTTTGGTTGGTTTTGCTAGTCTGCGGGCCCGCTGTGCGGCCTGACCTGACCAGCTTAGGTCATCTGATTTTGGAAAATTTTTGTTTTTTTTGTCTTGTAGATTTCTGTTTGCACAGCCATTTTGATTTGCAACAGCGGCCATTTTGTTGCCTCGTGATCTCAAACACTATGGCAGAACCCGGGAACCAAGTCGCCTTTTCTGCTGAGGGCTCTTGGTCTCCTCCGCAGGGCAGAACCAGAGCTGCTTCCAGGCCAAGGACTGCCAGCATTGCAGCAGCTAATAGGCTTAAGGCCAATGCTAGGGCCTGCCCTGGACCTTCCAAGGCTGAGGAGAAGACAGCGCAGGTCAGGCAAAGGGCCTTGGACAGGGAATTTGCCAAGGCTTCTGCTGCCACTTTACATCAGGTTTCATCACCAGCTTCTGAGTCTGGCCAGCTCGTGTCTGCATCGACTTCTGTTGTTGCTGCTCCATCTGGCAAGTCTCCTGATAGGCGTACTGATTCTCAGTCCTGCCCGGGTCCTACAGGAGCACAGAGTAATTTGCCTGAAGCCGCTTTCACTCCCACGGCAGCCGGCCTCCGCCAAGGGGAGGGGGAGCAGCAAGAGGTTCCCAATTTCATGAAGATCTGGGTGCAGCAGGCTATTCAAAAGGGCATTGCAGAGGGCATGCAACTGCAGTCCCAAGCCCTGGCCCAGATGTTTCCTTGCCAACCACAAGTTCAGCCTCAGTACTATTTGGAGGTTCCAGAAGGTTGCCAGCTTTCCCCTGCTCCATCTGAACTGTCTGATCAGGAGGAGGACTTTCAGGGGGAGGGGGATTTCTCTGAGACAGACATTGAACTGGTCTCCAGACCCACCTTTAAGGGGTTGTTTAATCCAGCTCTGTTAAAACCTCTCTTGTCTAAGGCTAGGGCTACGGCTCGTTTGGGCCCTGACCCCTCGTTGGCGGCCTGTGAGGGTGGGGACCAGGATGATTATTTGTTCACTGAGCAAGCAGTGGAGGCAGACACCATCCCCATCCCAGGAATGTTTCTGGACATGATATGTAGACAGTGGGCAGCCCCTGCGGTGGCTCACCGGCCCTCTGGCATGGACAACCAGCTTTTTACTGTTGATGCAGATATGATTAATTTGTTGGAGGTTCCCAAAGTAGATACCCCGGTGGCGGCGTTGACATCATCTTCAGTACTACCACCTGATGCTGAGGATGCCTTGAAGGCGGAGGATCGGCGTGAGGAGACGGCGCTTCGTCGTGCGCATCAGGCGGATGCGTGGGCGGTGAGAGCCTCTTCAGCAGCTTCCTTCCTCACCAGAGCGTCGGTCAGGTGGCTTCGCCAGCTGCAGGGCCACTTGTCTCCTGATGATGTCCGAGCCCACCAGGACCTTTCCAAGATCATTGCTGCAGCTGAGTATACGGCAGATGCCACCTTGGCAGCCTCTAGATTCTCTGCCAGGGCCATGGCTTCGTCTATGACTGCTAGGCGCATGCTTTGGCTGCGCCATTGGCGCATGGATGGGAAGAACAAGTGGAAGTTGGCTTCCACTCCATTTGAGGGAGGGCTTCTTTTTGGCCGAGCTTTAGACCCTCTGCTCATCGAGACAAGGGATAAGAGGAAGGTTCTTCCATCCCAGGGTAGGCGTACGGATTTCCGTTCATCCCCCTATTACAGACGGCCCTCCTTTCGCCAGGGGGGAACTGGGCCAGGCTTTCCCCGTCAACACAGGCCCTTCCAGTATTCTAGACCCAGTTTCCAGGCCACTAGACCAGCTTTTGCCCGGGGTCGTCAGCAGCCACCCAGCAAGCCCTTCAAGGGTTCGGGAGGCAGAGGGGCTAGAAGATCGAAGTGACGGCCTGCCTCAGGCACCTATTGGGGGCAGGCTCGCCCTGTTTGCGGACCGCTGGGACGACCTGACAACAGACAATTGGATGAGGGAGACTGTAAGGGCAGGGCTCTCCCTCAAATTCCTTTCACCTCCTCTGAGGCGCTTCCTCCACTGCCCCATTTCGGGAGACCCGTTCAGGCGGGGACTCATGGATTCGGCCATCCAGCATTTGTTGGATATTCAGGCCATTCAGCCGCTTCCATCGGGGCAGAGGGGCCTGGGATTCTACTCCACCCTATTTGTCATCCCAAAGGCCTCGGGGGGGGGGGTGGAGGGCAATTCTAAATTTAAAGGGACTAAACGAATTTCTCGTTTACAGGAGGTTCAAAATGCACTCCCTGCATTCCATCCTGGCTGGGATCCGGGAGGGGGACTTCTTGGCCTCCATAGATCTGACCGAAGCTTACCTCCATGTCCCTATTCGGCCGGAGCATCGTCAGTTCCTGAGATTTTGTTATTCAGGCCGCCACTACCAATATCTTGCCCTGCCGTTCGGGTTGGCTTCCGCCCCCCGGATGTTTACCAAGGTTCTCTCGGTTTTGGCGGCGTATCTCAGAGCTCTTCCCATCAGGACACAGTGCTACCTCGACGATCTGCTCCTACAGGCGTCCTCTCAGCAGCGGGTGGAACGGGACTTGGCCACAACAATAGGTGTGCTGAGGGACCATGGGTTCTCGGTGAATCTGGCAAAGTGCCAGCTTGTTCCTTCAACAAGGTTAGTTCACCTGGGGGCCCTGATAGACACAAGGGAGGGGCAGGTGTTCTTGTCCCAGGACAGACAGAACAGTATACGGGCTCTGATTCAATTGATTCAAGGGAGCCAGACTGTCCAAGTCGACCTGTTGTCCCAACTGTTGGGGAAAATGATTTCCTGCTTAAACATTGTTCCCTGGGCCAGGTTCCATGCACGGCCGTTACAGTGGCTGTTACTCCCGTTCCAGAAGGCGGGCACGAGCTCGTCGAGGATCAGAGTTCGGGTGCCACCTCAGGTACTGCGAGCCCTAGATTGGTGGACTTCCCAGGCCATTCAGAGAGGGTGTTACTTCAGGGAACCCCACCGAGTGGTAGTGACCTCAGACGCCAGTCTGTTGGGCTGGGGCGGCCATTGTGGGTCTCGGGTAGCTCAGGGCCATTGGTCTCTTCTGGAACTCACCCAACAGATCAATTGGTTAAAACTCCACGCAGCGCGGCTGTCCTTGCAGGCCTTTCTTCCACAGGTGAGGGGGCGGCATGTGCTGCTCCTCACAGACAACACAACTACGAAAGCCCATGTAAACCGTCAAGGGGGGACTCGTTCCCGGCCTCTGATGCGAGAGGCGGAGACCCTCTGTCTTTGGGCAGAGACTCATCTTCTATCCTTGGTAGCGGACCACATCGCCGGGACGGACAATGTCGAAGCCGACTGGCTGAGTTGGGCCACTGTGGATCCATCAGAGTCGCGGCTCCACCCCAACCTGTTTGCGGAAATAGTCGACCGGTTCAGTCGCCCGGTGATGGACCTCTTCGCCTCGCCAATGAATGCTCATCTTCCCCGCTTCCTCTCCCGTTTCCCTGCCCCGGGAGCAGAAGGGACGGACGCTCTGCGGACGCCGTGGCCCAGGGGCCTATTGTATGCCTTCCCTCCCCTACCCCTGATCCCGGCTGTCATTTGGAAGGTGTTGTTGGAGAGGGCGGAGATAGTATTAGTGGACCCACATTGGCCGAGACGTCCTTGGTTCGCCGACCTGGTCAACCTGTCCATCGCCAGACCCTGGCGGATTCCCCCAGACCGAGTCTCCCTCTCCCAGGGGCCGGTTCTACATCCAGACCCCCAGAGACTACAGTTAGCCGTTTGGAGGTTGAGCGGGGACTCTTGAGGGGGGAGAACTTTCCTAACAGGGTCATCAGGACTATGCAGGCGGCCAGGCAACCTTCCACCACACGTATTTATGAGGCCACTTGGAACAGGTTTGCACGGTGGTGTGATTCCAGACATCTGTGTCCTACCTCTGCTACTGTCGTGGACGTGGTGGTGTTTTTACAGGACGGTTTGGACATGGGTCTCTCCATGAATACCTTGAGACGTCAGGTGGCGGCGTTAGGCTCCATCTTGCAATCTGGGCAGTGGGGCTCTATAGCGAACCATCCGAGAGTTAAGTTTTTTCTCAGGGGAGTGGCTAATTTGAGACCTCCTCCGCTTCACCGTTATCCCACTTGGAACCTCTCCAAGGTTCTTCAGGCATTGACTAAGGCACCTTTTGAACCGTTGAGAGAGACCAGCCTTCGTCTTCTCTCGTGCAAAGTAGCTTTCCTTGTGGCTGTTACGCCAGCCCGCCGCATCTCAGAGTTGGCGGCTTTGTCGGTGCGGAAAGACTTGTGTATTTTTCACTCCAACAGGGTGGTCCTGCGGCTGGACCCTTCCTTCCTGCCTAAGGTCAACTCCCTGCTCCACCGAGCGCAGGAGTTGGTCCTGCCGGACTTCTGCCCGCGGCCCCGACACGCATTGGAGCAGTCTTGGCACACCTTGGATGTGAAGAGGGCTCTCCGCATTTACGTTTTTCGGACCTCTTCTTTCCGTAAGACTGAGGCACTCTTTGTCTCTTTCCAGCCGTCGACACTGGGCCAAAAGGTTTCCTCTTCCACGGTGGGGAGGTGGCTCCGGACTTGCATCTCGACCGCGTATGAGCTTCAGGCTCTCCCAGTGCCTACGGGGATAACAGCCCACTCCACCCGCGGCACTGCCACGACCGCGGCATGGGCGACTCAGGCGTCGGTCAAAGAAATATGTAAAGCGGCCACCTGGACGACTCCCACGCCCTTCATTCGCCACCACAAACTGGACTCTTTTGCTTCGGCGGAGGCGGCGTTTGGGAGGCGTGTGCTACAGAGGGTTCTGGAAGATGCGGGGTCGCCGGTCCAGGACAGTTCTCACCCTTAGGGCTGGCTAGGCTTTGGTATTTCCCAGCCTGGCACCTCCCATTTCTACACTATGGAGAAGGGACGTTGGTCTTACCGTGATACGTTCCTTCTTGTAGTGTAAAATGGGAGGTGCCAGCCCCACCCGTTTGTTGCTGCCTGGCCTGGCTCCCTTGGTGGGGCATCTCTGTTCCTGTTTTTCAGGTTTCCTACCATTCGCCCGGCTTTGTTGGCAAAACTGAAGACGTCACCAGGGAGGCGGATCTTCAGAAGTTTCAACTCAGGACGTAGAGCTAGAGCGTAGAGTAACCCAGCCTGGCACCTCCCATTTTACACTACGAGAAGGAACGTATCACGGTAAGACCAACGTCCCTTCTCCTTAACTTGGGGAATTTTTTTCTTACTTAGAAAAAAATTATACGCACACCACACCACACTCTGGAAGACAGATTTGGAGGAGATTTCAAAATAATCTAGATAGATGTAAATGGAGAAGAACCTGAGATAAATCCAACCAGCTGCAGATTTTTTAACCATTTATACATTTGCCATAATGGTGAGAAAACTGAAGAAAGCCAGTAAAAGAGCTTGTTAAGGACCTGTGTCATTAAATACATCATATGATCATCTTAAGGAGTCATTAAGAAAAAATCCTGAAAGACTAGCAACAATATCAGATTTCAATAGAAGAGCATATCTGCAGTTCAGGGTTGAACTGTGATGTCTTGGTACACTCTGATTTGGTGGTTTGCTTATAGACCTTTCATTACCTGACTAGGTACCATCATCAGTGCTAATCTACCAGTTGCAGAAGCATCTGACACCCATGTGTGTTTCCAATAGAAGAGAACATACGTAGCTGTATATGTTTATGTTGTTTATGTTTATTATATTTATATACCGCACTTCTCCCGAAGGACTTGGGGCGGTGAACAGCCAGCAAATAAAATACATAAATATAAAATTTAAAACAGTATTAAAATCCAATTAAATCAATTTGGCCCATAGTTAAAACCCATATTAAAACCCATAATTTTAATAATTAAGTTAAAACAATTTAAGAGAGTAGGCCAGGCCAGCCCGGCTTGATGAAACAAAAACGTCTTTAGGGCAGTTCAGAAAGCGCGTAGGTCAGGGATCCGCCGTATCTCCGGGGGCAACTCGTTCCAAAGGGTAGGTGCCCCCACAGAGAAAGCTCTCCCCCTGGGGGCTGCCAGCCGGCATTGTCTGGCCGACGGTACCCTGAGGAGGCCTTCTCTGTGGGAGCGTACTGGTTGGTGGGAGGCTACCAGTGGCAGAAGGCGGTCTTGTAAGTACCCGGGTCCTAAGCTATGGAGCGCTCTAAAGGTGGTAACCAGTACCTTGAAGCACACCCGGAAGACTACTGGGAGCCAGTGCAGCTTGCATAGGAGAGGTGTTACATGGGAGCGCTGAGTCGCCCCCATAACCACCCCCGCGGCCGCATTCTGGACCAGTTGGAACCTCTGGGTGCTCCTCAAGGGGAGCCCCATGTAGAGAGCATTGCAGTAGTCCAGGCGGGACGTGACGAGGGCATGAGTGACTGTGCATAAGGCTCAGAGTTGAACTGAAGAATCCTTGGCGTTGTCTGAACTTGGTTGTTTGCTTACCTGATTAGGTGACATTATTTGAAAGCAAAAAAAAAAAAAAAAAAAAAAAAAAAACCAAGCTCAAAGAGCCTCGAGGAAGCCATAATACCAGAATTTCTTGAATGAAAACAATTTTTTATCTATTGTTTTGAGTCAGGAACTGAAGCAGTCTCTGGTGAGAGCTTGATATAGAACACATGTTGGTTCATCTAGTTCCCTTAGTGGAACTTTGATACTATTTATCATGGCACCTTTCATGAAATCTTCAGCTGAAATGAAATCTGCAAAGCCTCATTAATGCAGAATTTTGTAACTCTAACAGAATATGCATTTTAACTAGTTTTAATTTGAAATGAGTGTAGATGGGTGAAAAACCCACAGTGCCATTGTCTTTCCCTAATGTGGATTTTGTAATTTTTTTTCAAAAACTTTTGCCTGAATCATTTAATTTAATCAGTACCACAAAGGTTGCTATCTCTTTAGTTTGTCAGCAATGATTATTGTTAAAAGAGTTCAACCCAGTTCTGTTAAAATCACACTTTACAAAGGCAGCAACACTTTTCATTTTGAGATTTTATTGACTGAGAAAAAAAGTTATTTGATAATTACTGAAAGGCAATGTCGACAGTTTGCTGTAAAACATAGATTTAAATATATGTATTCTTTTTTCTTTTTTTTTCTTTTTGTAGATAGCCTGAGGAGATTGTGAATATTTATAAATTGCTGGTTAAATAGTTTAAAGTAACGATTATCTTAACATGAACAAATTGTAAGATAATTGGATATGAAGGAAATAGAAGTTGAAAGCTGGTGAGTTTAACCAGGCAGGATGATTTCAAAATTTACATTTTATTTTCAGACCCAAGCATAGGTAACCTTTCCGTCACCTGAAAATGTCATTTAAATAATCTCTTTAGAGAAGAGGAGGAAAATTATTGAGACCCTCTCCCACAAATTCCTGCTGTAGAGATTGAAAAGTGCCAAATACTTAATGAATGTAAGCAAGTACATAACCAAGGCAAGAAAATTTATTGTCAGTGGCCTTTAAAAGAAAGAAAGAAAGAAGTTGGTGCATTTTGTTAAGGACTAATCTTAAATATATCTAAAGGGAAGAATGTGTATGTGCACAGACTGAATGTCATCTTACATATATGACGTATATTTTTTAAAAAACATTGTTATTCTTTGTCATTCTTTGCTTTTCCTTGAAAGTGTAGTATATGTTGCTAATTATTATTTAAAAAGATTATACATGATTACATAATTATGGAAAGCTCCACTAGATTTTTCTTGTCATTTCTTTTTAAAGTAAACAGTTTGACCCCTGCCCCATTTACCTGCTACGTATTTATCTTTGTTACTAGATAGATTAAAGGCAATTTTATTTGAATTAATGACATCTCTACATTAGGAATGGCAGTACACTTTGTAACCAAACAGAACTTTTTGCCATGGCATTAACTGATTACTTCATTTTTTTCTGAGGCATATGGTTTTGGTTCATTTGCTGAATTGTATTTTGATTGCAGCTAATTATATTGAGAACAAGTATCACTATAAGTCCTTATTAAATCAAGATGGCTGTTCTTCCTGTATGCATCATATAATCATTTTCACTGTCTGCTTGAATGACGGGAAATTATTTTAAGAGTGAATTGTCCTATTTTATTCAAGAATTATTGCCCAGCATTAGCACTCGATATATTTCTCATAATATTAGGCAATGTTTGAGGCATGTATGGACTTCCTTGAAATTCCTTGTAGATAAGGATCTGTAGATGACTGAGTTTAAAGATGTTTGTTGATCGGTAAATGCTTACAGGGATATAAAACATTCTCTGGGCACCTGGCTAGAATATTTGTAAGATAGCACACTTATTAGTCCTATTAGTCTTAATCACAGGCCAATATCTTTGAGGGTTCTACTTCCATTATCATCTTACGTTTAATAAAGACCTTAATATAAAGCCGTAAAGCATGGGTTGGAGGATGGGAAAATACCTGACTATATCTGGAATGTGTTAAAAAAGCTATAGTATATTGGATTATAACAAGTGAACAAGAAAATGAGTCACAGATGGTTTTCCAAAAAACTTTAAACATGAACTATCAGTCCTTGTAGTCCAGACAAGAAGCATAAACCATGAATTCGGACACCATCTTCTTTTCTTTTTTTTACAGAAGATGGTGTTGATACAAATTACAGAAACAGAATCTTGCAAATCTGAAAGCATTTCTCCCCTTCTTTACTTTTACTTTTCAGCAAACCAGGGAAGGTCTTCTCTAAAATGGATCCCACACCTTTTGTGTTTCTGTGGGTTACCTTTTGCATGATTGTTATCTAGCCTGGCTCTTCCTCATATCTCCCAAGGTCATTCCCATATTCCCTTACATTAATATCTTTATTTTTGTGTATAATAATATTTTCACATTAGCTGTTATAACTACAACAGCTGTATTATAGTTCAGCAAGATTTGAGTAGACAGTTTAAAGAGAAAAACAAAGAAAACTCATGTCTCTTAATATAGACTTGTCATGTTATTGCTTCCATCCTTCATCAGTAACTTCTCCTCATCTCATCTCTCTTGCTTGCCCAGTTGACCTTTCTCCTCCAAAAGGGAAAAAAAAATATTATTTTCTTTCCTTCTTAGCTAGTTCAGAGTTACTAGATTCACTTAGGTGAATTTCTGCCTATAGTGTGCAAATTGAGCTTCATATCAGCTGATCTTCTTGGCTATAGCTTTTATTTGCTGCTTATTATTTCCGGTGCTTCTTCGATTTTCCTTGTTTCTAAGTCATATTTCTTAATCAGGTATTGTTTGGCCTTCTTCAACTTTTCTTTCTTCTATTCTGGCTTACTTGCATCTGATCATAGCTTACTGATCTTAATTTCCAACCTTACCTTCCATTTTGGGGGTGCACTCTTTGACTTGTTCTTTGTTGATTTTTTGGTTTGGTTTGGTTTGTTCTTTTGTTGAACCATGATGGTACAATGGTTAGAATGCAGTACTGCTGGCTACTTCTACTGACTATTGGCTGCCTGCAATTTGGCAGTTCAGTTCTCACCAGCTCAAGGTTGACTCAGCCTTCCATCCTTCCAAGGTTGATAAAAAGAGGACACAGATTGTTGGGGACAATATGCTGACTCTGTAAACTGCTTAGAGAGAACTGTAAAGCACTGTGAAGTGGTATATAAGACTAAGTGCTATTGCTATTGCTATTTTGTATCTCAGGTATTCAGTTATAATGTACAGTAGTTGGTTTGTTTCTTGCAGTGAGCTAGTGCTTCTTATTGATATTTAGATATTGCCATCTTTTAATACTTGTGCTGGCTGTTTCTTTAGAATAAGGGAAGGAATCTTCTATTGCTTTTGTGTTGTTCAAGATGCTTTTGTTTCAATTATTTTTCTTCAGTTAGAAAGCTTTGTTCTTTCTTTCAGAGAAGAAGGCAAAGGAGATGGTGCCTGGTTTGAGATTGAAAACGATTCAGTATGTATGCTGATTTATTCTACTCCGACCTCCCCCTGGTTTGCTCCTATAGCAGTATTGGTGAACCTTTTTGGCACCAAGTGCCAAAACGAGAGCATACACGGAGAAGCACCAGAAACCCAAAGAGCAGCTCCCTGGCGCACGAGAGTGCTGGAAACTAGAAGAGCATGTGCACGCCGGGAAGCTAAGCTTCTGGTTTCTGGTGTGTGCATGCGCGCTGGCCACCTGTTTTTCTGATTTCTGGCGTGGATACGTGCACACAGACCAGCTGCCCGGCATGCATGTGCATGGCGGAAAACGGAAGCTCAGCTTCCTGACATGTACATGCACACAGTGGAGCTGCTCTTCCAGTTTCTGGAACTCCCGTGCGTGCACTGGAACCCAGAAGAGCAAATGGGTGACGGCTGGCATACCTGGAGAGATGGCTCTCCATGCCACATCTGGCATGTATGCCATAGGTTCACCATCACAGCCCAATAGTCTGACTTACTTTGGGCAAGGCTTCAATTTCTTCGCCCTGGGTAGAACTTTGCCATTCTTTCAATTCTGCTTCTGGGAATACTTTTATTTTTGCATTCTAAATTGCTATTGATCTGATAGTCACTATTCTGTTATTTCTGATTCTGGATGTTGTTCTTTCCAGAACGGGTGTATTCATTTCAAATATTCTCTTCTTGTTGGGCAGTTGATTTTTAATAACAAATCCTTTTTGTTTTCATTCTTTGTATATTTGCAACAGATAAACACTTCTTCTTCCAGTAGACCTTCAGCTGTTGACCCTAGTTGCTCAGCCAATAATATTATATAGACCATTTGCCACCAGATGTTCAGGAACTCCAACATATAGTATGGTCCTTGTTGACCAGATGATGGCTGAGCTGGTATCGGTTTCAGTAAAATATGTCTCACCATATTGTTTATGGGGGAGATGCTCTTTGCCAGACTCCTTTGATGAGATGTGAGCAGTATGGCTGAACTTCTGGCATAGCTTTCATCCTCTTCAAAGCACAAGCTCCACAACCTCTTCTCAGTGACTCTGGGCAGCTCACAACAATCAAAGAAATTATAATTAACATTGATTTCCTTGAGTACGTTTACTAAGTATATGTAGCTTATTCTTTAAAACCCAGTAACTAAATATATTAATATCAATAGTTAATAATTAATATGGTAATATACTGTGATATAGAACAATTCAATGTATTATGCATATACAGAAACACACAAAGTTATACATAGACACAGAGAGGGCTAAAATATAAACAGCTCCCCCCCCCCCCTTTTAGTACTGTGCATTGGTTTTAAGAAATCAATATATTCAATAGTAATTTGTAAGGCAGTAAATAAAAGATAAACAGGAAAGGAAAAAGAAAAATAATGGTTGCTTGTAAAGGATTGTTCTACATAGCTTTCAACTTTAAGATGAATTGTGCTAGAGTTGCCTGGGTATTCTGACACTGAATAAATTTGCTGCATAACAAAAGCTTTGCATTTTTACAGCATGGACAAGATGATGATATGGTTTTTTCCCCTCATTTTTGTTTGCCTTGCCCTTCATCATTTATTTTTGTCACTATAACGACTGCTTTTATATAAATTTTATTAAGTTTTAAAGAGAACATAAAAATGAACACAAACTAATACAGAATGAAGAAATCAAAGAAAAAGACAAAAGGGTTTGATTTTTTAAAATTATAAAATAGATTCAATAAGAGTGAAGGGGTTTTACCCCTATAAGTACAGCTGTTGTAAGTTGGTTGGGATGCGTTAGTCATTAAATGAATGCTGTAGTCATTAAGTTAATCCATTGTTTGCAATGGGTGTTTTTTTGCTTGAAACTGGAATTCCAACAAAAAAAATGTTGTAAATCTTGGTCAGGTGAATGCAGGATGCTACAAACATCCATAAATGTGGGTTCTAAATTTTTTTACTACCGGTTCTGTGGGCGTGGCTTATTTTGTGGGCGTGGCCTGATGATTATATGACAATGCTTTAGGATTTAGTAGAGGTACTGGTCTACCAGGCTTTTAACTGCTTGCAGAGCTGTATCGGTCTACTCATTTGTTTTTGGAGGCCCCGGTCTACTCATTTGTTTTCTTTTAACACTGATCAGCTATAGGGCAGCCCTTTGAAGCCCCGCAGCAAGAGTTTAAACAGTTTTTTTCCCTGTAGCTGGGACTCAGGAGGCAGCAATAGATTGGGGGTGGGGCCAAATAAAAGGTAAGAATAATGCAGCGGGGTGGGGGGCAGCAGGGTTGTAGGGGCAGAACCAGTTCGGTGATGTCATATCATCACCAAACTGGAACCGGGAGGAATCCACCACTGGACCATATGTTAGAACTTCATAAGTAGCCCTGGGAATGTCTGTTGTAACTTTAACCATTCGCTAAATAATCATCTATTCAATGATGCAAGAGAAAGACTAATTATTCTATACAAAATTTTATATTGCCTTTTTTAAAAATAAATTCTTTATACCTCCTTTAGGAAGATTTGTGTAGATGTGATTTTGAAGGCTGACAATGTTTGTTACCGGTATAAGTTACTGCACAGTATAAACTATGAGAAAGTATTGACTAACCTGGCATGCAGATTACACATGATGCTATCCTTGAATATGAATGCTATACAATCTGATTTTCTTTTTAAACTCCCTCCATTTTCAGATTATTAAATTACCCATTAATCTTTTGAATATGCATTCAGTAAAACTGTTGGATGCATAAAACAATATTTTGGTATATCTGTATATAGAGGAAAATTTTGAAAGTTTATTATAAAGTAATAAAATATGAATGTTATCCATTCTACTCATTTTAAATAGGATTAATTTGTGGCATTGTAATCCTTCTTACTATGGTTATTATAGATTTAATTTTTTCCTTAACCTATAAAGATGACTCATGGAACCTGCCAAGGATGTCTTTTGTTTCCTTGTTTTAATTTGAAACTAGAACTATTGACTTTCCATACTAGACATCTGTGGTGGTAGATATAACAAGGCATTACAATTAAACATGTTTGACTGTATTACAGCTACCAACTTCATTGTTTGTCAGAAATCCACAGAATCTTCACAGTAAAATGGGCCTGCAAAAGGGGAGGATGCTAAGTGCCATTTAGATTTAGCATCAGCCTGCCATTGACGGAGCCAGAGAAGCCAGCGAGCCGCTAGGGACGAACCAATGGCTTTGGCAGCGAATCGGGAGGAATTTAAGGTAGCGTCTGCTGAAAATTCCAGGGCTACAATGATTTTACTGATATCCTAATGGGCTCGTAAATCCGAGACAGGAAGCCTAGCCTGCAACTGTCTAAGCCATAAAATGGAAGCCCTGTTAAAGAAGGAGGCAGACATGGAAGCTTTGACCAACCAGGCAGTAGCCTGGTGAGATCTTACCAAGGAATGCTCCATGCGCCTATCCTCTGGGTGAAGGCTCTCTTCCGGAGGTCCCGTAAGGTTGGCAGAGGATGACAATTCTGCTACTGGCTGGTCTATGGTAGGTATCTGCAAAAGAGAAGACAACTCAGGGGTCAAATTATAAATTCTTTTATCCACCCCATTTGGGCAAGGTCCTGAAGCCGGGAGAGACCACTGTCATAGTAAAACCTCCCTAAAAAGTTTAGGACCAGGAACTTCCTCCATTTCAACAGTTGGAACCTCAAAGAGAGGGACAGAAGCTGAGGCAGAAGGGACCCCTTCCTGCTGTACTGTTGTGATAGGGCGGCTAATCCCCAGGCCCGTGGTGGCCTTAGCCTTATGTAACAAGGAGTGGAACAATTGTGGTTTGAAGAGACCCACAAATGCAGGTTGGTCTGGCCCCAAGTCCTCATCCTCAGACATTTCCTGATCCAGAGGGTCAGGCATAGAGGTGGACTCACCTATTGAGTGATCTGGCGAACAGGCCCAGTCAAACCTAGCTTCAGGGAGATCCTGATGACGACTCTCCCGATCAAAAAGAATGGAACTCTCTACATCTACAAGGGACTGAGACTGACTAGAACCCCATGAAGAAGTTCTCTGATGGAGTTCCTGCCTGATTCCCATTCGTATAGCCTCTTGGATATAAGAGGCCAGGTCTGCAGGAACTGGAGCACCTGCTTGCACAGAGGGATGAGGGGGTGGAGGAGGAGGGAGGGGAAGAGGGGCCAAGAAAGAGACAGCCTGAGCCGGGGGATCCTGCACAGGGTCCCCACTTGGATTGGGGGGGGGAATCTGGGCTCCAAACAGAGTCTCATCAACCCTCTCAGTATCCTTGAAAGGCGGGGATACCCTATCTGGGGAAAGAGCCAGTGAGAGAGGTTTGGTGGCATCAGGATGCTCTGAGGGAGCAGCTACAGAATCCGAAGGATCAGAACGTGAGGTAGGCCGGGGACTGAGAATCACCCCCTCCTGGAAAGAAATGGCCTTGAGCGCCTTTTGAATGGCCTTTTCCATGACCAGCTGTCTCCTTTGTTCGTCCTTAGACAAGGATTTAGGATGAGGAGCCTTGGAGGCCTTAGAGGCATGGTGAGTTTTTCTGCTTCTCTTTGCAGGGACAGGCTCAGCATCCTTGGATGATTCCCCGGGGGTTTGGAGGGAGGAGGACCTAGGGGTCTTCCTGGATGCCATACTGGAGCTTCAATCTGGGAAGAGGAGGCCTGCAATCAGACTGAAAGTAAGGGACCCCTAAGTTTAAAATACACCAAAAGTCCCAAACAAACCCCTTCCTTAAAAGTTGGTTGAATGCCTCCCCAAAGGCTCGGTCCTGCCAGTACCCTTGCCAAGGAAGGCCCAAGGAGGCCTGAAATTGGGCACTTGAATCCGTGGGCCAGAATGGCCACGAGGATGCCACTAAATAGGCCGCAGAAGTCCTCAAGGGAATCAATGTGGCCTGAAATCCAAGGGCCTTAATGCCCACGAGGCTTGTATAAATGGCCGCCAGAGGGTCTAATGGCCTGCAACTGTGGCCATCAGTAAACTAAGGGCCTAAGTGGCCACGAGGCTGCCACAAAATGGCCGCTGGAACAATTCAAAATGGCCGCCGGAACGATTCAAAATGGCCACCGGAGAGAATTCGAACCCAGAGCCCGGCAAGAAGGAGGCCTCCCAACCTTCCAATTACGCCTGCAGGAAGGGGCTGAGGCTAGAAATACCAAGAAGCCCTCCCCCGAAGTCAGAAAGGGCCCCAGATACCAACCTGAATGATCGCTGCTGTGAGGGTCATTCCTGGCCGAAATTCAAGCCGAAAAGCTGTGCGCTGCTCTTCTGGCTGAATCCAACAGCGGCAGCGGCTACAGGCGGCTACAATCGGTATCGGCGGGAGGCTCTGGCTGGCGGGGCCCCGTCCAGCACAATCCTCCTATTCTGAGTCCTTACGGGCCGAAACAAGCAAATCCGGGCTATTTACAGCAAGGAGAAGCCCTTTCTGAGCAATGTGAGGCCAGGCTCAACCAGCCGGGAACCTACAGCCTCACCAGCAGGGGATTCGGGAGTGAAGCCCTTCGCGCTGCCCAATCTACCAGCAATGCTGGGAAATGCAAAGAAGGCAAGAAAGGTCTTGCCGGAGCTCAGCTCTAGCGTGTCCTGCTCGATCAGATTGAGTCAGGAAACTGGGAAGCAGAGAGGGGAGGTGGAGCTTCTCAATTTGCTGACTCAATCCTGCATATCGAAGCTGGATTACCCACGCCTGACCGCTGGCTCCAGGGACAATGAGAATCAATTTTTTCTCCAGAGGCTCAGGGCGGCTTACAATGCATTAAGAGATAGCCTTCATACTTTTGTATATTTATACAAAGTCAGCTTATTGCCCCCACAATCTGGGTCCTCATTTGACCTACCTTAGAAAGGATGGAAGGCTGAGTCAACCTTGAGCCTGGTGAGATTCGAACTTACAGTAATTGCAGGCAGCTGAATGTTAATACAAGTTGAAATTAAATAAAATGAAGGTACAGCTTGACCTTTTCAGTATATGACTGGGCTAGGAAAGGAAAGAAACTATTAATTGCTTCTGGAAAGTTATTTTGCATATGTTTCTTTTTAAGACTTCCTCTTACATTTTTTTTTAATGGTCGAGAAGCATTTCTGAAAAGAAGATAGTAATAGACATGCCTTACTGTATAAGAGCCAATGGATTTGATTTGTTTTTCCAAAGTTAAGCACTACTGATAGTATCCATGTTTCTTATTTACTGAGGATTTGCACCTTGGTGGTGCAATGGACTAAGTGCTGTTATGTAGCACTTAGCTGCCAGCTGCCCGCAATTAGTGCGAGTTCAAATCTCACTAGGCTCAAGGTTGACTCAGCCTTCCATCCTTCCGAGGTAGGTAAATTGAGGACCCGGATTGTGGGGGCAATAAGCTGACTTTGTAGAAACACTGCTTATGTGGGGCCAAAAGTCCTAATAAGCAGGTACATACAAAAAGAATGAAGGCTATTGCTATAAGTGCATTGTAAGCCGCCCTGAGTCTTCGGAGGAGGGCGGAATATAAATTGAACTAATAACTAAATAAATAGGATTGCAATCAAATACCTCAATAGTTCTGCAAGTATCTTTCATGTGTTCTTTCTCTTCCTTTATAAAGATAAACTTATACAACTGTAGTTAAATTTTAACTGGCACAATGCAAAATACTCCGAAGCTCTAGTAAGAAAATTTCTTCCATTTTGTTTTAAGATGTCTTGACATTTTCAATTGCAGTCACTGATATATTGAATGAACAAAATTAGACTTTTCAACATGGGGTATTTCTTTCATGTTTTGAATGGAATGGAATCATTACACCCATTTTTATAAGATATTCCATATGTTGAAAAGTGAGAAAAATATCTGCTTGGATTCCTCGATGAGTCACTTAAAATGAATGGGAAGTGTGCTGTTTTGCTTGTATCCAATCAAAAATGCAAGATTTTGGACTGGTGGCATTTTGACAGAATGTCAAGAGAATTTTTACAAAATGACTACTAGTGTGTGCCAGCTTGGTTTAGTAATTAAGGCACCAGGCTAAAAACCAGTAGTTTAGGCATAGAAGCCAGCTGGGTGATTTCACTTTTTCTCAGATCAACCCACTTCACAGGATTGTTGTGGTGGGGAAAATATGAGGAGGAAGGAGTATGTGCTTGCCCCTTGAGTTATTTATAAAAATAATAAAGGCACAATAAAAAATTAAAAGGGGTCTTTCCCATCCCAAAAATAGCTATCACAAAACACTCATTTCCAAACTGGCGAGATTATTCCTCAACACTGATCTCTTCTCCAGAATGTTCTATCCCATCCCGTAAAAAAATTAACTGTGAAGTTTTATTTTATCAATTATAATATTTTTTCTGTTGTCTCACTAAACCAACGTGCTTACAGATTGAAGACAGTTGGAGTTCTTTACAACCTGCTTGCCTTAGTATATGGAAAGTATAGATCAGGGTGTCAAACTTGATTTCACTGAGGGCCGCATCAGGGTTGTGTTTGACCTTGGGGGCCGGGGGCATGGCCAGGGTGGGCAAGGTGAGCTCAACATCACTTGTGTCGGGGGTGCCTATGGTGTCCCAAGCACTCTGTCAATGAAAATTGGCTCCAAAACTCTGTTTCCGGCTGCAACAGCCTCCTGCAACCCTCTGCTAGTGAAAACGGAGCTCAGGAGGACCCCATGCAGCCTTCGCAAGCTCTGTTTCCGGGTGCAACAGCCTCTTGCAACTCTCCTGTGGCTCTCCAAGCTCAGTTTTTTGCTGGCAAAGGCACAGCAGGCTGGTCCTTTGCTGTTTCCACAGTGGCCAGATCTAAGCACCCCATGGATTGGATCTGGTCCCCGAGCATTGAGTTTGACACCCCTGGTATAGATGGATTCATACTGACTTACAATGCTTATTCCTAAAGCCCTGTATAGCTTTGATATATGGGAAGGATCGTGCAGTATTGTAATTCTCTGTGTCTATCTGAAGCCCAACTCCTTTTTCTGAATTATAAGAGCAATTTTCTTTAGGCTACTGTAACACAGAACTCTTGATTCCTGGAACACTCAGAAGACTAGAAATGAGGGTCGAGAGGACCACTTGGTCTTGCCCAAGCAAAATATAATTATCACCTTTGGGAATGTGGACTTTCCTCCCCCCCCCACAAGTTCACATTTTAATATTGTTTTTCTCAAGCATTTAAAATTATGATCCCGCCTGACAAACCCAGGCACTTGCAAACCCCTATGTGAATTTAATATTGCCCCATTATCTAAATTTAGATTTTTGGAAACTGTTGATTAGAATGAAGCGGTTTCTAACATGGTTTCATTTCATCCACACACACCTCGTAATTTGAAATCTGAAAATTCCCCAGGCAGATTTGTTTTTGCGTTAGGTTTTTGAGATGTACTTCTAGTTCAGGCTTTTTTGAGGAGAATTTTATTTGCTTTGTTTGTCTTGGTGTTAAGAATGCCCCTGGGTCACATTTTCAAGCTTCCCTCTCATTCAATAAAAGTGAAAGCTTAGATTTTCAGGCAGTCAGCTCCTTTGTTGAAGCTGGAATGTAGAGCAACAACAAACGTGCACAACAAATCCAGAGTAAAAACACATCTTCTCTCATGAAGATGAATGTGGAAGTCTTGTAACTGAAACTCAAAAGGAGATGAAAGAGCTGCCATTCTGCCAATATGTTTTCTATTAGCTACTTTTTTTATATATAAATTTCATCTCTCTACCATTTTACTCTTTGCTTTATAAATTTTTATATCTTCTAACTCTCACCTTAGGTGCATTTCAAAATAAATTAGAAAGAAATAAGGTCTTTTCTAGCTCAGGAATCAGCTGACAAAATCCAAAGAATGTGAGGAAAAGGTTTACTCTGGTGCTATGTAGTCCATAACAGAGGTGGTATTCAGCAGGTTCTGACCAGTTCTGGAGAACTGGTTGTGGAAATTTTGAGTAGTTCAGACAACCTGGAAATACCATCTCTGACTGGCCCCACCCCCATCTATTCTTTGCCTCCCGAGTCCCAACTGATCAGGAGGAAATGGGGATTTTGCAGTAACCTTCCTCTGGAGTGGGGAGGGAATGGAGATTTTACATTATCCTTCTCCTGCCACACCCACTAAGCCACACCATGCCCACCAAGGCACGCCCACAGAACCGGTAGTAAAAAAAATTGGACTACCACTGGTCCATAAATAAATCCAAGTTTAGAGAAAATTCACTAACCTAGGAAAGGGTAAGATAATTTGGCTAAATAGATTTACATGTTGCCTTTCCTCCCAGAAACTGAAAATGGCACACATAGAACTTTATCTTCTGCTTTTTCCCAGAACTATATTCCAGTTAGTTGAAATTAAAAGACTTATATTTTTCCATGGATGAAGATACTATTGAACCTGAGAACCACTAGTGCTAAATTTATCCTGTCAACCGCTATGCCAAGATGGTCTTAGTTTTCTGAGGGACTAAAGTTATTCAAGAACTCTAAGATCACAATTTTCTGTAATCGCTACCCTATAATAAAAGGGTAACTCTGTAATTATCCTTGTATCCACCAAGTCTCTTAGTGATCTTTGATTAGAGTAGTAGAGAATGTAACTTTATTAGTTCTGCATTAGTTAAGTCAAATTGTGAACTATTATAATGATGATGACTTAATTTTGAAAATCTGGCTTGCAGTTGAGAATATGCAGAAAATATCTACTGTATTCTACCTTTTCTATCTTTGGTTTGGGCCCTTAAATAACCTGATTTATTCCAGAAATATTTTACTCCAATTCATTGTCTAAGATGGAAGAATTTTTTTAAAATGGCTTTCTTTTACTATCAATTAGCACGGAGAAACAATAACAGCTGTAATTCTCTTTCAGGAAGCTAAAAAGTGATAAATAGATAAAATACGTTGATGTTCATTGAAATAGTGAACAGTTACTGGTACAAAATAGATGAGGAAATCCATTGTAGAGTTAAAATGACAAGAGCACATAGTTTGAACCCTAATAAAAGTCATTTATTTGGGCACAAATGCTTGAAATGCAACTCTTTGAAGTAGCATTGGGGTAAATCTAAATATCCTTTCCCTTCTCCATTGTGTTGATATACATTATATGACATGGCTATGGCATATGTTCTTTGTAGCTGTTTTCAAAGATGATAGGACTTTATTAAAATCTAGATTTGAAACTAACTGGGTGTAAACCATCCTGCTGCACCCCAGAGATGAATACTGGTCTGAGTTACCTTATTTAATTTGGGCTTATTTTTCAAACTTAGCAACTTTAGGTTTTGTGCATTTCAATTCCCAGAATTCTCCAGCCAGCTTTCTGGGAGTTGAAGTCTACATAGCTTAAAGTTGCTAAGGTTGAGAAATACTGGCTTGGCCAATACCTGCTTTTAGTGGAAATATATCACAATGAGAATGGACATTTGTTCTTTGAGCTTGTAGATTGATTTCCAAACGTTTCATTACCAGACTAGATAACATCTTCAGTGGAATTTAGATTGTCAGTGTTAGTGCTCTTCTGCTTATAAGGGCTTTGTGCGGTCAGTAAGTCTGTAATGGGAGAGTCACATCAGGTGAGGGTCTTGTGACGGGTCTTTTGATCTAACTTAATCCATCACTAGATCCTTCACAACCTTGCAATGCAAAGCTGTGATTTTTATCATATTAGGGCACAGGTGTCAAACATGTGGTGTTACATTGCCGTCACATGACATTTCACGATGTTGTTCCCATTCATGGAGCTGGGGTGGGCATGGTCTGTACATGATGCATCCGGCCCACGGGCCGCCAGTTTGACACTCCTGTAATTAGAGTATTTCAGAATGGTCCATTTCCTTCCTCATGGTTGTTAAGAAAGAGAGAGAGAGGAGTAGTTACAATTTGAATCAGTTCCTTATTGCCTGGTCTAAATTGTTTTGCTTGTTTTTGCTGAAGTTTATTATTTGCTGGAGAACTAGACCACATCAGTAACTATGGCTGGACAATTCAGTAGCTGGGTTGATGAAATAAAACAATGCATTTGTGTAATCATTTGGCAGGTTTAAATCCCTGTTGAAAAAATAATGGCAAATGGGAAAAACTGCCTCATCTGATTATCATTAGATAAATTTACTAGATAACATTTGCCAACCAACCTTCTTAAGAACCAGACTGCTTTAAAAATCAAGTAGATGGCCATTTAACTCCATTTTCAAATCTCCTGAGAGGTGTGTTTCTTAACTAGCACATCCTTAAGAAGCTACATTACAAATTTTCCACCCAAGTATTTGATTTACTGTGGGTTTTTTTTAAAATCCCCAGGGTTCTGTCAGCAGAAAACCCAGCCTCGCAGCATTACTTAAGCATTCAAAGGGAAATAATTATGTTTTCATGGTTTCTAAATTAGCTAAGCAAAAATTATCTGGAAGTTTCACATGGGAGAGTCATTTTATTATGTCAACAAAAATTTTGTGGATTAGGTAAAAATGCATGTTGAGACATCCCTTCCCAGTTTACTGTTTCAAGGAGGAACTGCCTGAAATGATCATGTACTCAAGTGTTTCCTCTCTATGCTGTTGTAAGGGATCAGTGGGAGGGAGGGAGGCCATCTGATACTCCAAAGTTCAGCATTTCCCTAGACCTGGTAGTATCTTCTGTTGTTATTCTTCTTTTTATATCCATGTGACAATCTTGTCCTTGATTTGCCTGCTGCTAGCAAGGAGACAAAAGGGAGTGCTGTCACTTATGCTATTGTTACAAATCAAAGAAGAAAGGTAATTTTAAACCTCCCTGGCAGCCCTCTTCATCCAAGGGTTCTCTAAGAAAAAAATTTACAATAGGCTATAAGTCTAAATCTCCCAACATGTCTTAGCCTGTCCAGGAGGAATTCTTAGTCTTTCTACCCATCTTTTTTTTCCCTTTAACCCTGCTCTAGGAAACCTGTTAATATGTTTCTGAAACATATGAAATGGCTTTGTAATCACATTGTCTTGCATGTCAGGAGAGTTGTAATGAGAAATTTCCGCCTAAAACCAGTGAAGCTGTAGATGGGAACAAGTGTTTATTGGGAAAAAGGGGACAATAAGAGAAAAGGAAAGAGATACATACCCAGGATTTTAAATACAATCCACAGAGTTGGATTGAATAAAAATTACTTCGACTAAACTTTTGGCTTTTAATACATGCTGACTACAGATTGCACTCATGTCAGAAGCGCTTCCCGATTAAAAGATTAGCCGGTGACATCACTATTGGCTGGGATGCCCAGTTCGGGGCTCCTTTCATGTCCACAGCAGGAGCTGGAGTGAAGGATGGGAGGTCACCCCGCCCCTGGGCAGAACTTGGATCTTGAACAGAAACTTGCTACTTTTCAACCCAGCGTCCTAGCTACGCGAGCCAGTGCCACAGTGCTCCTCACTACAGAAAGGTTAGATGTAGAAAAGTATCTGTGCCAACTGCTTGGTTGTCGGTAGACAGGCCATTTTTGTTCTTGCTCATCGTTTTCCTTGAGCATTTAAGGCCCACTTTTAGTTAGTTTATCAGTTGCTATCAGGTATTTGCTTTGTGCTGTTTGTCACAAGTGCATTCAGTGGGGTGGGGGTGACTCTAGGGAGAAAAAAAACGTCAGATCCTTGACGCCTTCTTAGAATCAATTAAGTATGCTCACTTGGTTGAATAGTCTCTTTTGACCCTAATATAAGGTCATAGCTATAGGAATGGAATGGAATTAATTGAATACTTTATTTGGCCAAGTGTGATTAGACACACAAGGAATTTGTCTCTGGTGCAGAAGCTCTCAGTATATATGAAAAACAACAGAATAATGATCATCATCATCATAATACCAATAGGAGGGAGTAAAGAAGATAAGAAGGGTAAGCAATAACATTACAGCCATAAAACATGGGTGAATATACATAGACATTAGACAGCACTGTGAGAATTAGGTGGAGAAACTTTTAAAAATATTCCCTCACTTTCTGCATGGTGCCTGCAAGGCTGTAATTTCCTGCCTTATTTTTCAGTATATAATGAAAAATCCACAAAGCCTCTTTGGTTTTTGGTCCACCAAAATCTTTTTTAGTATAAAACTCCTCTTTTATCTATTTGTATAGCATGTTGTCTGTCTCAGGCCCAATCCATTTAAATATACAGATAAGAATACATAAGATAAGTATATTAACATCCATATTGCTGGTAGAATATCCAAGTTTAAGGATTTTTTTCTAGCCTGTATACCATTTATTTTTCTCATAATTTGTTCAAAGTGCCATGTCTTGATCTTTAATAGAATTGCGGGGGGGGGGGGGGGGGGCAGGGGGTATTTTTCATGTTGTTTTTCCTTCTTTTGAACAATGTAAATGTGTTATCTTGGAATAGAGGAGGAACAGGTTAGAGAAAGGTCCAATAAATAAAATTTGAATTTGAAGGAGGAATAGTGGTGAAGGTATTTCAGAAGGAACCTTCCTAGCTTTTGGGAGAGTAAAAGTGAAGGAAAGTGTGGGAAGATCTGCAAGATTTATGTTATCCATGTGAGGTAGTCTAGACAAGAAGCACAACCTGGAATACTAGGTCTAACTTTATTCTAAGGTGACATTAACAGAATGTCTAGCAAACCTAGAAGTATTTCTTACTCCTTTACTTTTACTTTCCCCTAAAATATAGAAAGATCCCTGCTGAGATGCTTTTACCAGCCATTCTCCTTCAGTATCAAAATTATTTATCAGATTTCCTGCTTCCCATTACAGAAGTGTATCTTCCTTAAAAGATATCTGTGTTATAGACAGATCTAATAAGAAGCCCAGTAGCTCTAAAAGATACAATGGCATAATATTTTATGCTTTAAATCAGGGTTCCCCAACCTCTAGGTCATGGCCCACTACCAGGCTGTAAGCTGTTCAGAATCGGGCTGCCCAAAGCAGCGAGTGGTAGGCGAAAGTGTGCAGGTGTGCTCCATTTGTACAATTTGCTTTTGCCTGCTGCTTGTGCAAATGAAGCTGCACATATACCTGACTTCCACTTATGCAGAAGCATCCCCTCTGCCACCCCCCACCCGCCGCCCATCTGCAAAACCAGAAACATTGGAGAACTCCGCTTTAAAGTATCTTATTCTGCTAAGTGCTAGTTATAGTTGGTCTTTCTTCCTTTACTTTGCATCTTTAACATTGAACTTAAACCATCTCTCTGGTAACACAATAGCTGATGGAAATTGTTGTTAACCATTCAACTTAAACCAATTCAGAGAAGAGACACTACAGAAAAATATTTTATTGTTATAGATTAAAATGACAGAAGCTTAAAACTTGGCAGAGATTTATCTTCCTTCTTACACTAAAGAGACTCAAAGCAGGAAAATCTTGAACTTTTCCTTTATGCTACCTATCTATTCTGGCTAAGATAATGTTTATACAATAGCCTTTGAATTCCTTCTTCAAGGGTGATCTTCCTAGACTTCTACAGGTATAGAACCAGACAACTATAAAATTACAGCCTTTTGAGTACAATAACTATTGTGGTCTTATCATTATATTTATAAAAGAGGAAAAATAATTAAGTTTTTGTATGCTCTTACCATAGTTTTTAGTTATTTTCCAAGTCCTCAAAACAGAATTTCTTCTAATTCTGGCATCTAAGAAATATAATTAATATACACACAATTACTTATATGCTCTTATATAATACTTTTTAATGTAAAGAAAGAAAAACAATTTGTTTTAGTAAGACCTTCATTTAATTATAAAAATCACCTTACTAGAAATGAATCTGGAACTTCATGAATCAGAATGCATTAGGATTTCAGCTAAGCAGAATGAGAGGAAAAAAATAGCATAAAGTACAATTCATTTTACTTCCAAGCTGATATATAAGTTTTCTTCTATGTTGCTGGGACATCTTTCCCTTCTGCATCCAATTCTTTAACGTTCTTGACTCCAGATATTAGGAGTGACCTACATCTCAGCTCAAGTTTCAGGTTATTAAGCTAGCAAGAATCCATGTCTTCCTGTAGTTGGACAGAACAAAATGATATGCCAGCTGAACGATCTGCTAAAATGATAAGGACGATTAGGTTTTGGACAGTTCTGAATTCTGTCTCTCTGCTCATCTTAATGATGTATACTAGGGCCGAGCAAGGGGAAAATAAATTGCAAGAAGCAAAAGAGAAAACATTTGTTTTGTCAGAACCATTTATTTGTCATATGCGGAAGTGGAACTGAAATTTATTTCAGCTAGTTTTGTGAGAACAAATTAGCGGTATCAATTTTTGTGTGAACACTACATATAGGCTCTTCTACTTCTCTACATTTAATACTTTTTATATTGATGCATATTGTATATGCAACTATACATTTCAAAGCCTTTCAGACCTTAAAATATCCAGTTGTCATAATGGCCACAAAGCCCTATTTGCCTTCAGGGTTGGCTATATCTCTTCCTGTCTTTCAATCCTAATTAGAGCCCATTGCAGCTTTGGACCTAATAGATAGTGTTCACATGGGGATGCGGTGGCTCAGTGGCTAAGACTCTGAACTTGGTGATCGAAAGATCGGCAGTTCAGAGGTTCGAATCCCTAGTGCCGCGTAACAGGGTGAGCTCCTGTTACTTGTCCCAACTTCTGCCAACCTAGCAGTTCAAAAGCACATAAAAATGCAAGTAGAAAAATAGGGACCACTTTGGTGGGAAGGTAACAGTGTTCTGTGCGCCTTTGGCATTTAGTCATGCTGGCCACATGACCACAGACACGTCTTTGGACAGCGCTGGCTCTTTGGCTTTGAAACGGAGATGAGCACTGCCCCTTAGACTCTGGAATGACTAGCACATATGTGTGAGGGGAACCTTTACTTTTACCTTTTTATAGTGTTCACAATACCAGAGAAGAGATACATAATGAGAGATGATTGCTTTTTATTCCTATGAAGAAACATGGGAACACAATCAGATTATTGTAGAAAAACAGAAAACTGTTCAGTTGAAGGAATCAAGAATTGAGCAAATAAGCTTAGAGAATATGCAAGAGAAGAATTTAGGATTTTGTTATTACACCTGACAACAATATGCTCACTGAGGCTTCTCTAATCAGATTTATTGAAAAGAAAAGAGAAGTAGGGAACAGAAGTGTCAGGAACTGGATACTGAATTTATATTTATATTTGTGTCAGGCCCAAACCGAAAGATGACGCAGTGAGATCCAATTGTATCCAATCCTTTATATGCTCACATCTCAGCGACATATTCTTGCTGAATTGAAGTTATAACCTTCTAAACTACTAAAAATATCCTGAGGGATTCTAGGGTGCAGCTACTCTGAAACTCTTCCCCATCCAGTTTGGAACTGTGCAGTCTCTTAAACTGGGCTCTCTTTGTGAAAGCTCTGTGTAATGTTATTCTTCAGAATGATCTATCTAGTACATGCAATTTGACAACTGGATAATGTAAATAGATTCTCTGTGCCCTTACTGTGGCCAAAACATTGATGCTATAGCACTACAACAATGTTTGCTTGCTTAGAAACTTGCTTCTCTATATTGATTGTCTTTTTATATTTCCCAGTTTTGCAGTGGCCTTCCAGATTTTATCAGTTAACCAAGTTACACGTTCTCAATAAATATACTATGTTTTTCTTTGTGGTTATTCTATGGGTTAGAAGTGTGAATTAAGATTGTATTTCTTTGGACCAAAGTGATTGCAACTGTTAGGATGCAAAGTTTACACACATAATATTTTGAAAAACCTGAGATAGGTGTGTTTTCCATTTTTCTCTTTATGTGAGTTAGACTGGCTCATAAATATTCTATCTCCCTCTGTGTGTACATGTTCAGCTAATTTCTATAGATCATGTTAATGATTGCGGAAATTGCATTCTGCATACTATCAAATATTAGTTAGTTGCTAAAATAACATGATCATAGCAGCCATGGTTATTTTATTTTTATTTTTTTTAAAAATACACCTCTGTTGTGAAAAAGGGATTATCTCCCTTTCTTCATTATAAATAATAAGGCTTGTCAAAAGACCAGCAATTTATTTGTCAATGTTTGCTTTTTCCTTGTTACAGCACTAAATATTTTTAAAACAAGATAGCTATTTTTTTTCACATTGCACGTTTGGATGTACATGCATATAGTTTGTTGTTTTCTGTGGATTCTGATCAGTGGTGGGAGAACTCTTTTTCATCTAATTTAGACTATTTGAGAATAAGAGAGTACTGTTCATATGTCCTCCCTCCCTCTCTCCCTCCCTCTCTCTAGGATCATTGTCTATATCATTTAGATAACAGAATAATGGAGTTGGAAGAGACCTTGGAGGTCTTCTAGTCCAACCCCATGCCCAAGCAGGCAAATGACTGTCCAATTTCTTCTTAAAAACCTCCAATAATGGAGCATCCACAACTTCTAAAGGCAAGCTAAAGGCCATTGGTTAATTGTTCTCAACTTCTCACTGTCAGGAAATTTCTGCTTAGTTCCATGTTGTTTCTGTCCTTGATTAGTTTCCATCCATTGCTTCTTCTCCTGCCTTCTCCTACTTCTGGTGGCAGAGACTGCCTGATTATCTCAATAAAAAGTATTTATCGATGTGGCATATAATGTATTTTGATAAGACCGTAATTAATTAAAATATTTATAATGAAGATTCTTTTCAAGAAAAGAAACATTACTTACTTTTCTTTTTAAAAAATCAAATAAGAAAAGTGTGCATCAGCCCGCCACCCCCCCATTTATTCACAATATAAATAAATAAACAACCTAAATATAATGAGTTATATTTCTACCAATAGGCACCACATTATCAGTTTCATTATTATTTGGGATTGTTAGGCAATAGCCAGGTGTTGTACTGGGGGTTCAAACCCTCTACCAGAAATTAAATTTACAGATCATCTGTACTTGAATGACAATGTACAGCGCATTAATTTTTAAGATATATCTGGGCTCTGGTGCTCAGCAGTTGAAGGAAGGGATATATGGAGGCTATCAGAATGGTATATACAGTCCATTAAGTTTTCAGAACAGGTGTTACATTAGGATAGATCTAAGATGAATGTGATAAACTTTAATATGGTGTGATAAAGTTTAGATTTAGGAATTTCTTAGTAGGAGAAAAGCAGGAGGAAGAGAAGTTTTGCCCGTTCTTCTTTATACTTTCTTCTTTTTGCTACCTAAAAAGCTCTTTAAAAAGGCCAGGGCATTTGCCAAAATAGCATAGGAAATGGTACTACAGGTAAAAATTGTCCATTCTTCCCACAAAATCCCTAAGTAACACTGCCTAAATGTGCACCCTCACTTTTCCATGAAAATTCTTAGTCCTTGCCAGTCAAAGTCATACAAGAACTATTCATAGTAGACTAATTCCAAGCTACTGCCCATAGTATAATACCAATGCCTTCATTATTTTTTGTGTGACATTTTTATCACATGCTTAGCAAAGAATAAAAATAGCTGCAGGCAAATTCAGTTTTTACTTTCACTGTCACTCTGGAAGGCTTGTCTCCTAGACAGTACCATGAAAAAAAGCTGAAAAACCATTGTCTCTTTTACCTGGAAACTCTAGCTCTTTTTAAAATGGTAAATTCTGCATAACAGGCCACTGAAAAGTGAGCATTGACAAGTATTAATTAAGAACTTAATCTTTGAATAAATAAAAAGCAGTGAACATGATTAAATCTGTTCGTGAAATATAGCAGAACATTTGGCTTTAATGAGAAAATGCACTCCTCGCTCCAGACCGATGGGAATTCCATTGCAGTGTGTGTTGTAAACATTTCTTCTTTCTCCTTGACAGGTAATATTTGAGGCTGAAGTCTCAGATGGAAGAAATGGCTACATTGCCATTGATGACATCCAGGTTTTGAGCTACCCTTGTGGTAAGTAATGATTAAGAGGCACACTTTTCTCTGTCTTTTCTAAGAGAGGCTCAATATTGTCAGACTGGTGTTTTCATTACTCAGCCATTGGTGTCTTGCTGCTACCACTGTTTTTCTATCTTTTTCTTTTCTAAGGTGTTAGAAAAAGAAAAGGAGAATGTCAAAGTCATAAATGTTATTTTGTTGTCACATAATTATTTCAATTCAGTGATTCTCCCTCACTCGACTGTAATTAAAGTGAAATAAAGGGTATCTAATAGTTTTATTGTGAGCTGGATTTTTAAAATTCATTTTACTCCCAATAACAAAAGCAGGTAATAACAATTGATAAATCCTATTTTAAAAATGTATTGTGACAGTTCTGAAAAATGTTTGTTTTTGGATATGGGTGGCTGTTTCTCTACTGACAGGTTTTACAGTTGTTTTATCTGGGGCCATGTCTTTGGAAATTCATGTGACAGAGGATAGCGCCCATGGGTAGATCTCCAGGTTGCACTAAGTGTCTTGAAGAACTGAAGGAAAAGCTCCTATCAAGACAGTGGTCAGATAAGTGGGGCTTAAGACCAGTCCATGAAACTAACTTAACTAAACTTCTCAGACAAGCCCCTGCCTAGTTCACACAAAGATAAAATGTGTGTGTGTGTGTGGAAGGGGGGAGAGGAAGTATTCAGATTCTGTTACTAAAGCTGCTATAGTGAAAATAGTCCTGACCTATATAGCATTGGGTTTTTTAAGTTTCATATGTCCTGTTGGGCTAACAGGTTGTATGCACCAGTAGAGCCAAAGCAAGTTATATTAGCTCTTCCCCAATAGGGCCAAGGATTTGTTTGTTTGTTTGTTTGTTTATAAAATTTATTGGCGGCTCATCTTATGATTGAGTAACTCTGGACAGCTCACAGTCATAAAAATATATATCTACATTAGCAATAACAATAGCACTTAGACTTATATACCGCTTCGGAGTGCTTTACAGCCCTCTCTAAGTGGTTTACAAAGTCAGCATAGTGTCCCCAACAATCTGCGTCCTCAATTTATCGTACAAACCTCAGAAGGATGGAAGACTGAGTCAATCTTAAATCAGTCAGGATCAAATCCCTGGCAGGCAGCAGAATTAGTCTGCAATACTGCATTCTAACCACTGCTCCTCCATGGTTCTTCACTTTAAAACATAAATAAATTAAAACCAAAAATTAAAATCTAAGAACACCTGGGGAGGGTGGGGGTCGAATGAGGGAGGTGAGATATGATGTTACTCAATCAACCACCTCCACTGTGCTGATCCCCATGAGTCAAATATCTGAGTAACGAGAAGGTGTTAATAATGATAAGTCTTTGATTTAGCCATCAAAATTAGCAAGGTATTAATGCAGCTATAAAATTCGGGAGAAATGTGCTTCTAGGACCTGACATCCTTTGGATGTTTGTACATTTTAATTGTTTGAAGTTTCCAAGATGCCTCACAGACAGACTTGAAGAAATTCATTATAATCAGTGCATGCTCTGGAAGAGTGTAATAACAAATGAAACTGAGTTTGTGGAAACTAAACTAAACATAATGTCAGTATTTCTTATCCCTAATCCTTAGTAATTTAGGAGTAGGATATGAAATCTCAAACCACAGTCTAGATTGGAATATAAAAACATGCACTCCCCCCCCCCCCCCGAAACTTGGAAGAAGATCATGACAAACTGCATCTGCATTTTTGCAAAACAAACAAACAAAAAAACCCTCCCTCTATGAGGATATCTCCATCTAGTCACAAGAAGTTAGGCTCTACCTGAGAGAGTCTTTACCTTAATGCAATATTTTTCAACCTCAGTAACTATAGATATGTGGACTGGCTGTGGAATTCTAGGAGTTGAAGTATACACACCTTAAAATTGAGGCTGAAGTTGAAAAACACTGAGATTGAGAAATACTGCCTTAATACATAATACACCCACACCTTATCTGCTGTCAGTGCCTTTTTCAACCCATTTTTTTCATACATAGGGTTTTGTCATAGAGCTTTCCCTGAGGCAATGCAGAACGTATAAAAAGATTTGTCACTGGTTCAGACAATGCTATGTCTGCAATGCAGATGATGTTTACTGACAGGGACTCCACATTCCCCCAACCTACCATGACGTATAGCTAATTAAATCTGACCCTTTGTGTTATTAATGCATTAGTTTTCACATTTCATATTATTGAAATTCACATTCAGATTTGCAATTTCTTTGCGTCCTATTTGGCTGTTCTTCTTACTGAGCTAAAACAAGTTTTTTTCTTCCATGTATGAATTTCTTTTGCTCCAAAGACTCTATGCTGAGTATCTTGGGGGTGGGGGGGTGGGGGGGTGGGGAGGGATTTAAAAAATGTGACTGAGAGTACCCTTTGGTAACTTTTTGCTTTCCTATTTCTGTGTATCTCTGGGGGAATTTTTTAAAAAAAAAATGTGACTGAGAGTATCGTTTGGTAACTTTCTGCTTTCCCTATCTCTGCAGATAAATCTCCTCACTTCTTGAGGCTGGGGGATGTAGAGGTCAATGCAGGTCAGAATGCAACATTTCAGTGCATTGCTACAGGAAGGGATGCAGTGAAGAACAAGTTATGGCTGCAGGTAAGGCTCATCCTGACCCATTAATGGTCAGAACCTTCTGATAAAGAGTCCAGTTCCTCAAAGATTGTATATGACAGACATCTGACAGGAAATCATTGTTATTTATTATTTATACCTGTTTCAATTTTGTTAGGATCAGCTTGCCGCAAGGACTGTTTAAGTGCCACTTTCCTCTGTCTGGCTTGCACATATGGAATTTTGTTTCCATTCTCTAGAATAGGTCAGAGGAATGAGGGAGAAAACCTCTCTACTCCATATCCTCTTTTTCTGTGGGATTCATTTGTTTAAGTTGCAGGCTGGTAAATTCTGTGTAGATTAGTGTATCGTTGATGGACTGGCCTTCATAAAATCAAACTGATAACATATTGTCACAAAGCTAGTTCCACATATTTTTCTGCCTGAGGAACAGATCATGGTGCACCTTGTCCCATTCTGCAAAATGGGGTGATTGATGGTTCGGTGTGATTGACAACCAGCACTGGCAATGGGACAGCATTTTCTAGTACATCTGAAAGCAAGAACCTACTTCTGGGAACAATGAGTAAGACATTTGACAGGCACATATCTGTGAACTGGGGCACAGCAGCTGCCATTTCTGATTACAATTACTTATTATTACTGTTAATAGGGATGTACGCCATCTTTATTTTATACATTTCAAGGCAAAATAGTGAGGTGGGCTTTCATGCCTAAGGGAAGGCTGGAACTCACGGTCTCACAGTTTCTGTTCCAGTACATTAACTGCTGCATAGATGAGGCCAGTTCAGCTGTGCATATTTATAATGTGATAACTTAACCATACAGGATAGGCTCTTGTATTACAGTAAGACATAATCCAATTTGTTGAGGAATATGATTTAGTAGGACACATAAATTCCCTTATTATGTCCTAGTATTATGCACAAGCTAGGACGTTATGACTTGTTTAACAAACCTTGGTTTAACTTGTCTTTGTTTAAAAATAGTAAGGTAACTGAAAATAATTCCATCCAAATCTTACGTATACAGATTAGTGTAAGTAATTCATAGAAGCATCCCAAGTACTGAGTAGTCTCAACTTCAAACACTTCTAAGAAAACAAAGCATAGAAGTTTATTTATTTATTTATTTATTGGTTCAATTTATATGCCGCCCTTCTCTGGAGACTCAGGGTGGCTTACTATACGTTAAGCAATACGTCAAGTTATAGCATTCTATTTTTCAGGATTGTTCACTGGTACTGCATTGCATGATATCTCAGTTTAATTAATCCAAGAGCTCAGCCTTGAGCTTTAATTTAAAAATATACATGCAGTTGAAATTTTTAAATCCTAGAATTAAACCAGTAAGAGAAAAAAAGCCTAAGAGAAAGAATTAATTGGCTATTTAAGCAAAGTACAGAATAGTAGACATTATTTTAATGGTCTTTATATGGTTTACTGGCGGACATATCAAGAAAGTGGAGTCCTAGCTGAATCTTGAGCATCTTCAAAGGTAATGCGGATTTGCCAAAACTACCACTTCTAATCAGTGAAAAATCCCCTTTAAATCATCATTACTTGACAATTATTGTTTTGAGTACTTCTTTTTCCAAGGAAGAGGATAAGGTGACTTATTTTTGTACATCTGCATCGATATCTTTTAACTCTCACTATCTGGAAGCATTCTGCTTACCAGTTTAGTGAGATTATTATGTAAAAAGTTAATAGTTTTTAGACATTTCAAAAAGTTTGACATAGTTGCAACTTGCATGCTCTATCTGATACAGGCTATGTGGATTGAGTAAACAGTTCACCATTGCTCAGGAGGATTTAAATTACTTGGCATTAACCTCCACCTTAATATCACAAGGAAGATATCCCAGAATTTAAGATGAGAACCTCAAGATGAAGTAATTAGTTAACAAAATCCATAGGAAAATCTTGTCCCATGATTAGCTTCCCCTATGTTGGCTGAAACCAATCTAAGATTCTGTATAGATATGCATGCATAATAGGGTCATTCAAAACATACCATTATTTTCCAGGAACAGAATATTCCTGGAACACCAGTACATTCCATTATTTACTTAAGCCATTTTTATCAGCTGTTTTTGAGGGAGGCCAAATATTTTCTGTAGATAAATTTCCCCCCCAAAAGAAGCAGGTTTAAGATGGAACAATATGCACCACTTCCTGTTCTGGAAGATTTACTTTGATGATCACTGGAATGGTTGAATCAGTATGGTACAAGTGAAGCATGGGTTTTTACTTTACTTTTGTCTATATACAGCAGAGGTCTTCAAACTTGGCAGCTTTAAGACTTGTGGACTTCAGCTTTAAGACTTGTGGAATTCTCCAGCCAGCTATGCTATGCTGGCTGGAGAATTCTGGGAGTTGAAGTCCACAAGTCTTAAAGCTGCCAAATTTGGGGACCCCTGATATACAGGGTGGGTTGAGTGTGAGAGTTTGTGTGTATGCACGCATGTACATGTATATTTCCCAGATGCCACTTTACTAAAAAGGGCAAGGCCTAGACAATATATATCAGAAAAGTCCTATAATTATACCTTACTCTCTCTAAGACTGCATCACAATTTCCTTCTTTCTAGGAGCTTTCCTGATCTTTAAATCCAGAAATCATGTTCATTTTTCTCTCTTTTTTTCCCCCAGCAAAAGTCCATAAGCACTTTCTAATCAGTACGAATTTAGATAGAAATTTTAGAATTGTATATTCGTTGCTTGAGAATTAGCATGTTCATTTTGTCCCCAAAATTAATCTTTTTAATAGATTAAAATCCCTAAGTGAGAAGTACAGACATTGTGCAGTTGAGAACACATTTCTAAGGTCAGAGTTGGTGACTGATATTTTAATTCTCAAACATTCTTACCCCCTTTCCCTCTCCCTCACTCTCTCCCTCCCCCCTCCCCCCATCTCTCTCACACAGATACATACACAAAGAGTGGAGGGGGGATTTTATCTGTATGTATATACATAATAGTAAAGTGAAGTAAGATAATTGTTTCAGTTAGGATTTGTTTGAGGAATGAGGTAGCAGTGGGTTTTCCTGATATCATTTATTAGTCATAATACAATACTCTAATATACAATACTACCAGCTCATCTTACCAGAATGGAGCTTGTGTACCTGAATTCCAATTGTTGAATTCTATCTAAAATGGTTGAGAAGGTGGTACTAAGAAACTCCTTTGTCCTTTTGGCTTTTTTCCATCCTGTTTCCCAAAGCTTTTCAGCATGAAACTGCTGGAAGAAGTCAACCATACATTTGTTACTCCAAAGAATAATTGCCTAGGATTACAACGTAGCTCTCTTGCCCGAGAATATTGCCTTATTTTAAATCATTCCACATCCTTCATTGAAAATGTATATATTTTCAGACGTAGCTGTGCAGTTCTAAGTATTTGGGGGCTTTATGTCTTATATAGCAAATATTGATTCATTTAACCATTTCTCACTTTGAATTTCAAATATGTGTGAATTCTACCGATGAATTGCTTTCTTCCATTATGTTCTTTTAGGATAATGAATATGGGGTCATGGCTACAGTTTCTCCACACAAAATAATGTTTTTGACAATGGTCCAGCTGTCTGTGGGAGAATCACAAATTTGAGTAAAAAGTTGCAAGTCTCACTTTGCTTAGCCAAATGAGCTTCTCTTCCACAAATGCAGTTAAGCTTTCAGTGACTGGAGGAAAATAAACGAACCGACAGAGTATCTGGGAGTTAGAGTATGGTCATCTGCAACATCAATTTGTGTAGTATTTTTACTCTTATCTTCCATCCTTCTATAAAACCCTGATCGCATCTTGTGTTGCTGCTGCTGATCCTGAACAGGGTTTGCTCATAATGTGTTCTTCATTGGCTGGAACTTACTTCTGGATATTCTTCTTGGCTTGCTGCCCAGCATAGCCTAGGTCTGCTTGGCTATCCCTTTGCTCTGTGTGAATGCCATCTTCTTTCATTGGCTATTGTCTATCCTGAAGTGCCTTCCATGAATGAGACACGAAGGAGTTCTTCACCAGTGGAGAGAATAGTTTGTGGAACTACCAACTCATAAAGAGCCAAGGTTATCCTTAACATAATGGGTATGTTGACACTGACAGATTATAATATCTCTTTTCTGCCTGCTTCTAAGATGCGGTTTCACAGACAGCAATGTTTTCCTGGGTTCGGTTTCAATGCTGGCTTTGCTGGGTGCAAGCAAAGCCTTTGTATCAGACTGGATGGAGCTTGAAGTGAGAGGGCATTTGGGAATTAGTCTGGAAAGGACTGCAAACTCTTGGCACTGTACCAGAATCCAGGTTGTGCCTGGAGCTTCTCTGGGCTCTGGCCTAAGGGGCAGATTTCAACCAGATTCCTTGTGTCGACTGGTTGATTTCACACAACATGTCACACAATTCAAGATCTAGCAGCTGAAAGCACACAACAGAAAAAAATATATATTATGGCTTCACCTGAGTGAAATGAGTGAATCCAGGCTGTTTATCCATTCAGCTAGTTTATACTTCAGTACATTGTGCAACCCCAGGAAATGGATTTCTAGTAAGAGATTACATGTTGTATAAACATATCCTTTACAGCAGGGGTGTCAAAATAAGGCCTGGGTGCTGGATCTGGCCTGCTGGGTGCTTAGATCTGGCCCATAGGGCCACCGTGGAAACAGCGTAGGACCAGCCTGCAGTGCCTCTGCCAGCGAAAACAGAGCTTGGGAGGGCCATATGCAGCCCTCCTAAGCTCTGTTTTCACTGGCAGAGGGTTGCAAGAAGCTGTCACAGCCAAAAACAGAGCTCGGGAGCCCATTTTCACTGGCAGAGCATATGGGCCACCGTAGGCGCCCCCAGCACAAGTGATGTCAAGTTGGCCATGTCCACCCCGGCCCCTTGATGTCAAACACAACCCTATGCGATTGTGTTTCCTCAATGGAATCGAGTTTGACACCCCTGCTTTATAGCCATACAGAAGCTGTCCTGCCTGAAACCAGTTATTGCTCCAGGGATTCCATAATGCTTTTGAGTAAAGGGTGTGACTCTGCCTCAACTTTGTGATCCTTCAGTTCCTTTTAATAAAGATTTTATTTATTTATTTATTTATTTTTGCAATTTATATGCCACCCTTCTCCCGAAGGACTCAGGGAGGCTTACAGAACAAAAAATCGATAATACAAACCACAATACAAATTAAAATCCCCATTAAAACCAAATTAAAATTATTACAGTGTACAAATCCCCAACGGATTAGTCTATTTGGTGAAAGAACCACGTCTTCAGTTCGCGGCGAAAGGAGAGGAGGTCGGGGGCTGTCCTGAGCTCGATGGGCAAACCATTCCAGAGGGTCGCCGCTCTGACAGAGAACGCTCTCCCCCTGGGGGCCGCCAGCTGACATTGTTTGGCAGATGGCACCCTGAGGAGGCCTGCTCTGTGAGAGAGCATGGGACGATGGGAGGATGGCAGGAGATGGTCCTGCAAGTACCGCAAGTCCCATGCTCTCTCACGGGCCTAAGCCATGTAGGGCTTTATAGGTGAGCACCAGCACCTTGAAGTGAACCTGGAGAACCACCTGCAGCCAGTGCAGCTCGCACAGGAGAGGTGTTACACAGGAGTAACGAGAACGAGTAACGAGAAGATCTTGAGCATAAGCCAAATAAGAAACTTTAAGAAGCTAGAGATAATTGGGCATGAGGGAAATTGTTTTCATGGTCAATAGATAGAGTGGGAAAAGGCATTTCTGTAACCACAAAGGTTATGTTTTACTGACAGAGAAGCAAGAATCAAATTCAGTACTCCGTCAGGGTAAGCACAATCTTTATTGAGAAGGCAATGCAAACCTGGACCAGTTTCTTGGTTAAAAAGAGAAAACAGGAAGGAGCGCTGTCCTCAGTTCTTAGTCCTGATCTGTTTGGATAGGCAGGTGGCAGAATGGAGAATGGAGAATTTGAATACCTTTGCTTTGGTGTAAGTCTAGCCAATGATCTTCCAGATATTTTTGGAATATGACTTGTCGTCTAATTTTTGGACAAGTTGACTGGGATCGATGTAAACTGAAGTCTAGCAAACACCAAAGGAGCACAGAGTCTCCATTAGAATAGAATAACAGAGTTGGAAGAGACCTTGGAGGTCTTCTAGTCCAGCCCCCCGCTGCTTCACAAAATCATAGGAACATAGCATTGTTGCTATGGTTTTGTGAATTCTTTTCATTTTCTTGAATTCTTGAAGTCAGTGAATAATCCAAAAGTTTGCTTTGTCCTGTGATTTATTCAGTGGGCATACATATGTGCATACAACGTATAGAGGGGAATGAATAGGAATGGATGGTTGGAATTGGATGCTTTGGCAAACTTCAAATGGATTGGCACGTTTCTGGAACAATATGAAATCATTTCAAATCTAACATCGAATAGAAAGAATAAAGAATAAGGATTAAAAAAAGTAAGCCCTGAGTCATGCCATTTAGCTAAGTTTTTGTTAGTTCAGTGTGAATATCAGAGCCATTTTCCCTCTTTTTCTTTCCACATTAAGCTATCTCTTGTTTACTTGTTTTAGAATAATAATGAATAGCATAAACTGTCCCAAAAGGTTTTAGATCTCACTTATATGCCCAGAATAAGATAGCACCTGTACTGCCCCACCCATAAAGCCTTGTGCTTGGAGCATCTGCTAAACCATATGCCCTGGCTCCCACTTTAGTTGTTCATAACTGAATCACTAATGAGTCTATCCATCACTGTTGTGTCTTGGCATCCACACACCATTTGGCTTGGGCAGGGAAGCTTGGCCTCCTTGTGCAATTCTGTTTGCATTCTGACATACAGGCCAGGGTGCTACCATCGATTTTGATATGTCCAAAATTAAAAGATGATCACATTCACTTACCAAAAAAGAAAAAAGAAAGAAAGAAAATTAAAGCTTGACTGGTCAATGCAGATAGAGATAAAAGTAAAAGAGGCCTATCTATCTTCAGAGGCTTTAGGTGCTGGCTAAATGCCTCCTCGGTTGGCAAGCCAAAGCTGGAAGTTTTCATTTAAACTTTAAAAAAAAACAATATTAAAAACTAATACAAACTAATATAAATCAAGGGAGGAAAAAAAGCAAATTAAAAAAAAAATACAAAGAAGGGAGAAAAAGTTGAAAAAAATAGAAAAGAAGGAAAAATATATAAACTACCTTCCAATATCTTCAGGGCACTTATAAGTACAAATACATTTTAATCTTTGTCTAAAATATTTTACTTTTGTTTCTGTAATCTAACCTGATTAATCATCAAATCACAAGGTTTTTTAAATTTTTATGCAAAAAAAAAGTTCATAAGAGCTTTGTGCCTTCAATAAATGTAGATAATGTCTTTTCTCTAATCAAAGAGGTCAATATATCCATTTCAGCAAAATCTTTAACTACACCAACTATTGCTCCATAATGGATACCGTTAAATCTTTCCATCCCTTTGCATATAAGTAAGCTTACCAGAGTAATATATTTATTATTTCATATATTGAAATAATCTTTCATGGGGTTTTTGCCCATTTGCTCATTAATCCTAAAAGCAAATGTTCTGGCTTCAGATGAATATTGATCTTTAAAATCTTCTATATCAAAGTATCTATTTGAATCTGTTTTTAAGCTTTTTAAAAAACATGTCCTTATATGATTTTCACCTTTCCAACATGCATTTGAAGTATGTTTTTTTTTTAGTCTGTACTAATTTTAACTTTATAGTATAGTACCATAAATATCCATGCCATACAAACTTCTGGTCATAATCTTCTAACTAATTTGTGTTTCTTAGCAACATCAATTCTTTCATTCAGATCAACAAGTAGCAAAATACAATTTCAAATCTGGTAAACCCAGTTCTCTGTCCTTTGCATCTTGTAAATACCTTATATTTAACTTATAATTTTTCCCATGGCCATATAAATTTAGATATACCATTTTTTAAAAAAATTGATTTATATGCTGCCCTTCTGCCGCCCTTCTCCGGAGATTCAGGGCGGCTTACAATGCATTAAGCAATAGCCTTCACACTTTTGTATATATTTATACAAAGTCAGCTTATTGCCCCCACAAACTGGGTCCTCAATTTACCCACCTTAGAAAGGATGGAAGGCTGAGTCGACCTTGAGCCTGGCTAGGATTGAACTCGCAGAATTACAGGCAGCTGGATGTTAATTGCTGCCTTTAGTAGGAGGCATTAGCCCCCTTCGCTACTCAGACTCAGTATTAATGTATCAATGGTATATCCATTGTCAAAACAGGTATTGTCTGAAATACAAAAAAAAAAAAAAAATCCATTTAATAATATTGTTCAACTGTTTGGAAACCCCACCATATATCTGACATCAGTACAATTGAGTGGGTTCAGAAGTACTTCACAAGAAAAGTCTGCACTCTTCCATACACAATAGAATTCCTTATGATACTAGGCTCAAAATTTTTGATTTGGATATCTTAGAATTGCATCAGGCCTATGTATTTAATCAGTGGTGAAATGCTATTTTTTTTTTGCTACTGGTTCTGTGGGTGTGGCTTAGTGGGTGTGGCTTGATGGGGTGGTCATGTGACTGGGTGGCCGTGACCAACTTTTTTAAAAAAACTTTGTAAAGCATTTTTTACTACCTATTCGCCTAAACTGGTAGTAAAAAAATGATTTAAAAAAGTAAAAAAAAAAAAAAGGTTCCCACAATTACAGCTGTGCTGTGCGATCATCGGAACTTTTTTTTTTTTTTTTTACTTTTTTAAAGCATTTTTTTACTACCGGTTCAGGTGAATAGGTAGTAAAAAAAATGCTTTTAAAAAGTAAAAATAGTTCCAACGGTCGCGCGGTACAGCTGTGATCGTCGGAAGCTCTTTTTTACTTTTTAAAGCATTTTTTACTACTGGTTCACCCAAACCGGTAATTTTTATCACTACCAGTTTACCTGAACCGGAGCAAACCGGTAGCATTTCACCCGTATTGCATACAAAATTATACGTAGTAATATTTTACCTGTAAATGACTTTTTCTGTTTTAATCGCAATAATACATGTACCAACAACTGCTTTAAACTCAATGTAAATCGTTCTAAATTTGACTGTAAAAAACATGAATTCTGTAATAGAGTTGTCAAAGTCTGGAATGTCCTACCTGATTTTGTAGTCTCAGCTACAAATTTTCACAGTTTCAATCACAAATTGACTTCCATGGACCTTACTTCATACTTAAGTGGTCAGTAAAGGGAGCGTGCGTAAATGCACTAATGTGCCTATTGTCCCTGTCATTGTATTTTTATTATCTTATTCCTGTTTTTGTTTCTGTTTGACAAATTCCAATAAATAAATAAATAAATAAATAAATAAATAAATAAATAAATAAATAAATAAATAAATAAATAAATAAATAAATAAATAAATAAATAAATAAATAAATAAATAAATAAATAAATAAATAAATAAATAAATAAATAAATAAATAATATAGCACTTGGACTTATATACCACTTCACAGTGCTTTACAGCCCTCTCTAAGTGGTTTACAGAGTCAGCATATTGCCCCAATCTGGGTCCTCATTTTACCGACCTTGGAAGGATAGGAGGCTGAGTCAACCTTGAGCCTGGTGAGATCTGAACTGCCAAACTGCTGGCACCTGGTGAACAGCAGAAGTAATCTGCAGTACTGCATTCTAACCACTGCACCACTGTGGCTCTTTTAACATTTCCTTTTTAATTTTAGTCCGTTTCTTAACATAATTAAATTGAAGTAATTTACAATTCATATTTGCTCTAGTAATACTCAAGTATTTTACATTTTTCTCAATTGTAAAACCATTTTTCTACATCAGTTCTATTTCATCTTCAAATTTCAAAGTTTTGTTATCATTTTTATATTCCGATTATTAATCTACTAATATACCAAAGGCTTTACATTTTCCATTCTATTCCCACTAATAGATTTTCTAAAATTAAGATCAAATCATCCACAAATGCCCCAGTTTATAATTTTATTTTTAAATTTAACTTGATTTTCTGATCTTGACTTATATCTCTATTTAAAGATATTACTTGAAGAAAAAAAAATGAACAAAAGTGGAAACAGTGGGATTCCTTTTCTGAATCTCACAAGATTTTATTAATTCTTCATTAACAATTATTTGTACTTCCTGAAAAGTGTAAATCAATCTTACCTATTTAATAAAATTATCTTCAAGTGCACCAGAATGCTAAACCAACAAGCAAAAAAATTATATTCGAAGTCATCAAAAATATAATGCATTTTATTTTTCATTATGTTGCTCAACATATTTCAAAATATTCTCAATATTTCTAATATTGTCTCATAGTTGACTTTAAGTAAAAATCTGCATTGATATTCATGAATAAGATCCTGTAAAATTATTTTTAACCTTTCAGCCAGAATCATGGTAAATTATTTGTAATAATTGTTCAATAAACATCAGTCGAACATTTTTTTTCTTTTCAAACCTGGGGAAAATGTTGTTTTTGGTGGAATTTTAGATAACAAAGGAGTTGCCAGAGAGTAGTAATCAGAGATTTTTTAAAAAAAACAGAATGAAAAATGTTAAAACAGCTTGCTGCAAATCCAATTCAATGTTTATTAATATATTTAGCTTTACCTACAGTAAGATGTCCATTGATTTTTTTATTTTGCTTTTCATTAGAATTATGAGAGATATTGCTAACTGCAACATTTCAGCTTATAAAATGGATATTTCTAGCTAGTGATAATAATGTATGCTTCTAATTCCTTTCTGAAATATAGCTTCATAAGGACATTCACATGCAATGCTTAAACATATGTTTTGGTTTTGATGTAGCATGAAGTGTTATCCCAGGCCTTATCTTAGCATTACATATGAATCAAGCTATTGTAGGGTCATAAAAAGGTAAAGGTAAAGGTTTCCCTCGCACATTTGTGCTAGTCGTTCCCGACTCTAGGTGGCGGTGTGCATCTCCGTTTCAAAGCCGAAGAGCCAACGCTATCCGAAGACATCTCCGTTGTCATGTGGCTGGCATGACTAAACACCAAAGGCGCATGGAACGCTGTTATCTTCCCACCAAATGTCCATATTTTTCTACTTGCATTTTTATGTGCTTTCGAACTGCTAGGTTGGCAGAAGCTGAGACAAGTAACGGGAGCTCACCCCATTACATGGCACTAGGGATTTGACCCACTGAACTGCCGACCTTTTGATCGACAAGCTCAGTGTCTTAGTCATTGAGCCATTGCTCCCTTCCTGTAGGGTCATATATATGATTAAAAACCTTGGTTTAGGATTACAGATGAACACAGCAATTTATGTAATTATAGTGAGTAAATTAAGACATAATGTCTGATTTTGCCTGCCCTTGAAAAAAAGCAAGAGACTCTCTCATTCATTCATTCATTCATTCATTTAATTAATCTTTTTTAAAACAGGTTTGAGTTTAGGTAGTGTGGAATTGGCTGTGTTTGTTAGATATTAAAAGGGGATGGCTTGAAAATAACTGTTTACTTGAAATAGAAAATGAAGACTATGAACAACTTTTTAAAATAGTCTGAAAAACAGTTTTAGCCCTCTGAGGGCAGTTCTCAGACTAAAAATATTCCTTTTCCTAGGCATGAGCAACACAGAATTTTAACAAGACCACTTGAAGTAAAAAGAATAGAGTTATTAACATTTCATAACCCAGGTATTTCCCATTAGATATGATTTATCTCCTCAGCCATTAGGGCAGAACCATTCATAATTTCTTTTTAATGGCTTGACTGTAAATTGGCAAGAAGGTAGGTCTTTTGACCAATAATGGATGAGTCTTTAGGTATCTATTTACAAAACTGTCTCCTGAATCCTAATCATTCTGAAAAGTGACCCCTAATACTTTAGCTAGCTCAATGAGAAGTTACTTCTGCGCTTGAGCAGGAAGACTTCTACAGACCTACATATTTTACATATATTTCTGGCTTTACACATTCCAACAGAGTGTGTAAGTCTAGAACATATGGTTTTCCTATCCTGTGATGAGAGGGACTCCATCTTACCGGTGTGCATCTTTTCTTAAAAAGAAAAAAAAATACAAAGGTAGAAGAAAACCTTTGCATAACCGTGTTATTCCTATGCAGTTTCAATACTGCCCTATCTCCTGTTTGAACTGTAATTATCTAATATCATTTAGATGACTTCTAAATGCCATTTTAGGGTCATACTCAAGAAAAATAACAGGGCTGGAATATAGCAGTCAATGGTGTTGATTTCACTTAAATTACACTTATGTTCAGTTCAGCATAGCTGACTTTATTGCTTCCTGTATCTTTAATTATTTTTCCTCTTAAGTCCCATTCAATATTGCAATTCAGTGGCAATTTCGGGATAAGTTTTAAGGATCACACATCTGGTTTTGAGAGGCCACTTGTGTCCCCAGTGCCTCAAGCCATGAAATTTAACTGTGCCTTGTTGCGGAAAGAGTAAAGGTGGTACTTTAAATTTTCTATCTTTAATCAGATTAAAGTCCACCAAGGCCCTGGCAGGTAAAGCATGTGACTTAGACCTAAACTACCTGCTTTGATAAATCCCTACCAGATTCCTGCTGTGGTGTGAGGTAGTTTAACAATGTCTTGCTTTCCATTTCTTAATTTTCTCTCCCTGCTATAAAATTGTCTTGTAAAGCTCTCCTCGGATTTTCTTTTTCTTTTGCTTCCACGGCCTTGTAGGCAATTTATGTCTCCTCATGTTCTCTCTCATTGTAACAGGGCAACCATGGTGACATATGATTCAGGGGAGCGCTGCAGATGCGGTTCCCTCCAGACTCAGTTCTGCAAATTAACTGGTGCTTAGAGCATGTCCAGCATTACATCATTCTTCAGCAGATGCCTCTTTCTATTACAGTTCGGAAGATGAGAGTATTATCCTGCTGGTTTATTTTCCCCCACCAAGCTCCTCTGATAGTGGTTCCTCAAAGAGCTTTCCTGCCCTTACACACAACTGTCCAATTAGAGATTTGTTTTTGAAAATGTCTTTGTTTCAAATAGTCTCATCATAACTAGAGCATCTTGTCATGCTTCTGGTCTGCTTCACAATTCCACTTTACAAGTCCATTGAGTTAAAATAGCATTTACAACTTTGGCAATCACACACAAACACACACACACACACACACACACACACACACACACACACACACACACATATATATATATATATATATATATATATCCCAACAGGATAAGTGACCTGGTCACTTTACACTAAGGTCATTATGATTTATTGAGAAACTAAAGATAATTCAGCTTGACTTGGATCAGGCATACAAAAAATAATTATTTCTGACTATGTGAATGAGCTTGTAAAGTGTGAAATTTTGGTGTGCCTAAATTTCTCCCCTTCCTCTTTTCATCCCTCCGCCCAAAAAAAGATGACAGTGGTAAATGAGAGCTTTCATTTCAACTATGATTTTCTTTGCCATTTGAATTAAGGTAACTATAGAATAGCATTAGCAATAGCATTTAGACATATATACTGCTTCACAGTGCTTTACAGCCCTCTCTAAGAGGTTTCAGAGTCAGCTTTACAGCCCTCTCTAAGAGGTTTCAGAGTCAGCATATTGCCCCCCCCCCCCAAATCTGGGTCTTCATTTTACCGACCTCGGAAGGATGGACGGCTGAGTCAACTTTGAGCCTGGTGAGATTCGAACTGCCAAACTCCAAACAGTCAGCAATCAATAGAAGTAGCCTCCTGAAGTTAGTACTGCATTCTAACTTCTGTGTCACCACGGCTCAATTTGCTTAAAGTGTAGTTACTGCTTAAATTGTTATGCTTAAATTGTAGTTACTGGGACCAAAATTTTATATTTTACAGGAACTTTAGTTGAAAATGAAAATCTTTCTTCTTTCTTTAGTGAGGAATGTGAAGGAAAAGTCACAACCATTGCTATTTTATACCGGAAAAACTTGAACTTTATAGAGCTTTGTTTTCAAGTTAATTTGCCCAATATTTCTATACCACCATTTGCTTACAATGTGGAAAACCTTACTACCTTTGGATGATTTAAGTGAATACTATATTGAATTCTCTCTTCCAGTTTCCCCAAAGATTTCTTGTTTTCACTTCAAATTTCTCCCATCCTGTTTCAGCTTCCTTGGCTACCTACACTTTCTGAACTCCCCTATATGCTTTCTTAGAATTTAACTGAGGCATGAGAACCGGCTACTATATATAGTATCAGAGGAAAGAGGATTGGGTGATAAAAGCAAGGATAGTTACACTAGCCACAGTGGCTTCAAAATTGAGGGCAAGATCCTATATCTCATCAATGAGATTTATTTATTCATTCATTCATTCATTCATTCATTCATTCATTCATTCATTCATTCATTGTTTTATTTTATTTTATTTATTTTATTTTATTTTATTTTATTATTTATTTTTTATTTTATTTTATTTTATTTTATTTTATTTTATTTTATTTTATTTTATTTGTCAACAAGTACAAGGAAACAAGTAACAGTATAGACATAGACATGGACACATGAAAAGAATTTGGCACAAATAAAAGGGTATAAATAAGCAAAGCAGCCATAAACACATAAAATGAGTACATATAAATGGGAATATTAGGACAGGGATGATAGGCACACTGCTGCACTTATGCATGCCCCCCCTTAGGGACCTCTTAAGAAACGTGAAAGTTCCACGGTAGATAGTTTAAAGTAAAAGGTAAGGGGTTTAGAGAGACTAACAACAGGATCAGGTAGAGTGTTCCAGACATTTACTACTCTATTGCAGAAATCATATTTCCTACAGTACAATCAAGATTAGAGCGAATTACATTGAGTTTGAATCTATTGCTAGCCCTTGTGTTATTACGGTTGAAGTTAAAGTACTCATTAACAGGTAGGTAAATAATTATGGTAAATAATCTTGTGAATTAAGCATGGGTCAGAATGTAGACAGCGTAGTTTGAGGCTATCCAGACCTAAAATTTCACATCTGATGGTATAGGGCCGTGATGGTGAACCTAGGGCACGGGTGCCACAGGTGGCACGTGGAGCCATATCAGTGGGCACACGAGCTCAGCTCCAGTGCACCGGCCAGCAGATTTTGGGGCCTTCTGGGCCCACCAGAAGTCAGGAAACACATTGTTTCCGGCCTCCAGACGGCCTCTGGGGGGGGTGGGGAAGGCCATTTTTGCCCTCCCCAAGCTCCTAGAAAGGCTCTGGAGCCTGGGGAGAGTGAAAAATGGGCCTAGTAGGCCCACCGGGCCATCACGTGCCAAAAGTGGGGGGAGCACGGGGGGCGGGGCACATAGAATTATGGATGTGGGCACGCATCCATGTGACCCCACCGTGCTTTTGGCACGCAATGGCAAAAAGGTTAGCCATCACTGGTATAGGGAATTTTATCTCGAGCAGAGGATTTGAATACTCTTCTAGTAAGATATCTCTGGACCCTTTCTAATGTATTGATGTCTGAAATACAGATTGAGGAGAATTTCATCAAAACTCTTGTTTTCTTTGAAAATCTCCCTTGAGTGCATGTTCTTTTCCCTCAGATTGAATGATAACTGTCAGATAATTGAGGAAAATTAAGAGAAACTAAGTTAAAACATTCAGCGCAATTCTCTAGAGCTTTTCTATTATTCCTTATACTTTAGTGTCCCTCCTCATGTTCTTGGATAAATAAAGGAGAGTATTTTCAAAGAACATGAATAATTAGTTTTATAAAATAACCAAAATAGATACTTGGGTGTCTTATTTTCACATGAATACCGCAAGTAATTCATTGCCTAAAAATTATACACGTAGTGATTTCAGCTCAGTACAAGTAGTTCTTGACTGAACAACAGTTTGTTTAGTGACTGTTCAAAACTACAACGGCACTGAAAAAAGTGACTTATGACCATTTTTCACACTTGTGACTATTGCAGCATCCCCATGGTCATGTGATCAAAATTCAGATGCTTGGCAACTGGTTCATACTTACAGTAGTTGCAGTGTCCCAAGGTCATGTGATAAACTTTGTGACCTTCTGATAAATGGGAAAGCCAGATTTACTTAGAAACAGTTTACTAACTTAACAAATGCAATGATTCACTTAACAACAGTGGCAAGAAGAGTTGTAAAATGATGCAAAACTCACATCACAAATGTCCCACATAGCAACATAAATTTTGGTCTCAATTGTAGTCATAAGTTGAGGACTACCTGTATAGTAAAGAAAAAAAATGTACTGTACTGGTATATTGTTAGTTACAATAGTTTTAGTAAACTCACCATAGAATAATGTCTTTCATGTGCTGTCCTGTATCAGCATTAGATACCAATGCTGCAGTTTTATTCTTTATTTTAATTTACTTGACATTTCCCCAGAAATTCAGTTTTGAGCATGTGAATGCCTCGATTAAATTCTTCTTGTCACACTGTATTCTGTCTTGTGAAACCTTTTCTATCATTTAGTTTAGAAGAGAGCTTCTCCTTCATGAAGAAAAATACAATCATTTCCCCTGGCTGTTTCATATGCAACTCCTCTGTAAAGTCACATAAGCAATATATATTTTCTCTGGGGATGCCTAAATGCTCCTAACATTTGACTCTTTCAGTATGGCTTAGGGGAATTTACTAGCCATTTTTTCACTGATTACAAGGCCATAGGACAAATCATTGGTCAAACATAATATGTTATTATTCCACTCTTGTTCTACTGATAAACTACTATGGTAGCTGTTAGTTTCTGCGAAACTGACTAGCCACATTCAGATTATTGCATTTTAATAACATGAGATTCTCCTTTCCCATTTTTAAGCTATAAATTTGAAATACACTAGTCATCAATCAGTTACTCTTAAAGTTATAGATAATTACGTACATTTGATTTGCACATGAACTTTCTTTCTATCCTGACATGAATGATCACACTGTGTACCATTATTGGAACAAGCTAGTATTTTAAGCCTACAGTTTGAGTAGGTTTAATACATGGTGGGTGGGTTCAAAAAAAATTTCTGTGGGTGTGGCTGTGGCTGTGGCTTGGTGGGCATGGCAGGGGAAGGATACTGTAAAATCTCCATTCCCTCCCCACTCCAGAGGAAGGTTACTGCAAAATCCCCATTTCCTCCTTATTAGCTGGGACTTGGGAGGCAGAGAATAGATGGGGGCAGGGCCAGTCAGCATTTTTACTACAGGTTCTCTGAACTACTCAAAATTTCTGCTACCGGTTCTCCAAACCTGCTGAAACCCACCTCTGGTTTAATATTGTCCCTTGTTCATTAGTATCTTGGGATAAAGATGGTACAACTGAGAATGTTTCATATATTTATAATTAATGCTCCTGAGTGCATCTGAATATATAACTATTTCTTATTCTTAGTATTGATTTTCTCAGATTTCTCTGCCTTAGAAGACATTTCTGATATTTCTCCATAAATAAAATTTTCTATAAATGATTTCCCCAACTGCAATAACCTTTATAGTAGAAAAGTCTTTCCTTGATGCCCAGCAGAATAATCATGCTGATGGGGAACATATCTCTAATTTGCTACCAGTAGCAGAAAATAAGTGAACTTGTGTAGGATTATTGAGAGGATTGCTGGTATGAAATGGGGGCCCTTATCTCATCCTTTCCTTTTTAATGATGGGCAATTTGGTGTATGCATGTGTCTATATCTATCTATATCTATATCTACCATATTTTTCGGCGTATAAGATGCACCTTTTCCCCCCCCAAAAAAGAGGGTGAAATTTTGGGTGCATCTTATACTCCAAATGTAGCTCCACCCAGCTTCTCAAACAGAGGTTTCAGAGGATGAAAAAAGTATCAGAAACGAAGCTTCAGAAAAAAAGCCTCTGAAAGGCTTTTATATAAAATAAAATGGCAAGCAACAAAAGAAGAATCAGTAAAGGTTCTAACCAAACTATGCTAACAAACCTGGAGAATGACACAATAACCAACAGATTGGAAGAGGTTAATCTACATACCAATACCAAAGAAAGGAGATTGAACAGAGTACAGATAGTCCTTCAGAATAAAAGCCTCTGAAAGAAACTTCAGAAAAAAAGCCTTTTTTTTTTTTCTGAAGCTCTGTTTCAGAGGCTTTCAGAGGCAAAAAAAAAAGTTTCAGAGGCTGAAAAAAAAGCAAGGCACAGAGCTCACAACCAACAAACCTGTTTCTAAAATTCACCTCTGGAAACAGCTGATTGGGGGTATTCTGGGAGGCCGATCCACCTACCAATCAGCTTTTTCCTTATTTTCCTCCCCAAAAACTAAGGTGCGTCTTATACTCTGAAAAATATGGTATATCTGTCGATATCTGTCTGTCTGTCTAGCTAGCTAGCTATAAAATTTGTGGCAATCCAAATTAGTGTTCTCTAACTATAGATCTGTATAAAATATTGTATTATTAGTTTTAATATTTTTACTCACTCTTATGATCTTATGATCCTTAAGATTGAACTTCCTTTCTCCATATTTTAACAATTACTTTATTCTAGTTTGCTGTTTTCATCAAAATATAAGTAACATCTCAAATGACATGTCCCAGGATCCAGAATGACATGTTGCAGGATCCAATCTGGGTTGGTCACCAGGACCACAGTTTTTGTCTTCCAAGCTTTTAAGTAATGTAACAAATCTAGGGGCCTTAACGTTAGCAGTCCCTCATTTCCTTCTCTCTATTCACAATACAAATGTTTATGTCATGATAACATTGCTTTCTAAGTTGCCTTGCAGTAGTTGTCAGTGAAGAATAAAGAAAACCAACAACCCAATGATAAGCCATTATGTGTGTTATCATGTAAGACAAGACTAGGAAACCTGCAGTCTGTTGGAGGTTGACAGCAAAATGATCGCATTATGGCAGTGTAATTTTATCACATTTGGGAAGTTTGAGTGGGTTTGAAAGTGGAAATAGAAGTGATTTGCCTTCCAGAAGCCGTCCACACAAATACATTCAAACCATAGCACCCTACCCCATCCATCATAAGCACCCATGAAAAGTTGGACTGAAATATTATCTTGTCATCAGATGGACTGCTGCAGTCCCACTAGAAATCCTACAAGATTTTGATATTACTGCAGTTCAATTTTTGGTAGCATATCGCAATAACAAGCTAAACATATCTTCATGGACAGTGGAGACAACAACTGTGATAAAGATTGAAGAATCAGTGAATAGACTAGTTCTTCAAAATCTTCCTGGATAAGGAGGGGATAGGGGATTGCCCACCTGTGCTCCAGGTGGCTATTCTCCATGTGGAAACAGTGGTCTCCCATAGGTTTTAGTGCTAGGAGAAAAATTGATCATCAAGCTCATAACTGTAGCAGAGCTTTTTAAAGGACACTAATCTCCTTCTAGTCATTTTTCAGGAATTGCCTATTTAACTATCTTAGGGCTATTAAAATGGTGGCTCAGCAGACTAAAGCATTGTGATTAACACCAGCTGTCTGCAATTACTGTAAGTTCGAATCTCTCCAGGCTCAAGGTTGACTCAGCCTTCCATCCTTTCTAAGGTAGGTAAAATGAGAACCCAGTCTGTGGGGGCAATAAACTGACTTTGTATAAAATATTCAAAAATATAAAAGCTATTGCTTAACTCATTGTAAGCTGCCCTGAGTCTCTGGAATAGGACGGCATATAAATCAAATTTAAAAAAAATCTTCAGTATACCAAATTTGAAAAGCCACCTGTTGAGTCTAACTTCATTTCTGGAGATAATGAAATTGTAAGTTTAAGAATTTAAAGAATTTGAAATAAATAGCAAAATGCTAAATGAATTTTTGAACCAAGAAATTGAATCAAGGGGCCAGACAAATTTGGGATATTGAAACTTTTAGTATAAGATTTTGGAACTAGCTAATTAAAATAAACAGCTTTTTGTAAGAAACAAGAACCTTTTTTTTTGTTGTTGTAAATCATAACAGAGATTAGAGATCTTATGATTTAAATTGGTCATTGGAGGAGACTAAGGATTCCAGGCAAAATGAAAAAACAGAATTACCTTTTATTTTGCCTCAGATTAACACTAAATGCTTGAGACTTTCAAACAATGGAGCCAGAAATTAATAGTCCCAGTATGAAATTTTGACAACTCTTTACAAATTTATGAGAAGCGGCATCTGTTTGTAACCTTATAGAGCGTGAACAACTACCGAATTTATTTATACTTGTGATAATTATTGGAAGTTACTTCTTTTTTATTTGCACTTTTTACTCTTTCTTTTAACTTTACTTTCTGTGTTGTTTCAGTTTGCATTAATATAATAGATAGATATAAAGATATAATTTTGATAATTATAGCCCAAAAGATTTGATGTTACTGCCCAAATCTTTTGAAATTTCAGAAAGAAACACTGATATCTTTTAGACTTGCTAAACATAAACTATTTAATTTGTTAAACTACTTTTCATTTTTGTTTTATTGTTACAATAACTTCAATACTGATCAGCGCAAAGATTTTCATTTAATTTGGGGGTAGCATGGATGCTATCAAGAAGGGCGTATGCCATGATGCTTAAAACACGACACTGGAGGTTTTCAAAACTATCAAGCACAGGAAGGAAGCATAAAGGAAACAATTCAGAACTGAATGTTTCAGAACCCCATGACTTCAAGCAGTATTTTCTGGCCTTTCAGAGGAGATTCTTTGATATTCTGGCTGTTCTGCTGTTCGTCAAATGAGCCAAGACTAATGTCCATTCTACAGCAACCCAGCTTTCTTTCCTACAGTAATTCTACTATTCTTAAAAAAACCATTGTGTCAGTCTTACTAGGTGACATTGTGTATAAAATCTCTGTGAAATTATGAAATTCCAATTTCTGAACAGGGGAGAAGTGTGTTAACTGATTATGTGCAACACCACACTCACACCCTCATCACTACTCTTTTCTCTCATTTATGTTGACCGTCATAGCAACCCGGAGTTAAAATACAATTTTTTAAATGGTGTTCAATGATTGTCACCCTTACTCAGAAAAGACATATTTTAAAATAACATAGGTAAACAAACATAACAGAAGCTCAGGAAATGTTTTTTCAAACATTGTGAAGCTATAATTTGATGAATGTAATTAACTACACAGTCATTTTTCTTTTAGTATTTTAACTGTTCCAAGCAGATACTTCATATGTCAACATCATCCAGCCTTTTTAACCCTGAGTTTTATTGTTTTCAGAGACGAAATGGAGAAGATATTCCAGTGGCCCAAACAAAAAACATAAATCACAGACGTTTTGCTGCTACCTTTAAACTTCAGGAAGTAACAAAAACAGATCAGGATTTATATCGTTGTGTTACTCAGTCTGAGAGAGGATCTGGAGTTTCCAACTTTGCTCAACTTATTGTTCGAGGTAAGGGTTTCTTAGAGAGAAGGTGGGCTACTAAATCACACTATTATAAACCTCACAGTTATATAGATGATTCTTACATTGGGTTGTAGATAAAAATTAACAGAAAATAATTGCTAGATGTACCCTTTATTTTAAATTCTGTATCTAAAATCCTGGGAGTATGAGTTCATAGCTGGAGGATGTAGAGTGCTGTGCTTACTATATTATTTCAAAAGCAATACCCAGTGAAAGTGTTTTCTTCTTGTTTGTTTCGTTAACCATCAAACAAGCCTCATTAGTCAAAAACATACCCTGGGGAGAAAGCTTCTCCAGTGTTAAAACTGTGCTGAAAATTAAGTACAATGACAGGACCTATATCTTAATGGCACTTTAACGCCAATGTCGTATTCTATGGACACAAAAGATGGTAATTTTAAAGGAAATTTTTGGGCCAGTGATATGAATTGCCTTTAATAAAAGCTGGCATAGTGTTGCCCATAGTCAAAAATGACCGGGGGTAAGAGTTTATTAGTGCATTCCTTTCTAAACCTAAAGTGACAGGGCATGCTTAAGGACTTTCTATTGCTATTTGGAACAAACAAAAATTTCAGTGCTGAATTCTCATACTGACGAATCTTGATCTATGTGATCCCTCAACTGTAGGGGGAAAAAAAACATGATACAATGAAATGCAATTTATTTTGTCATGTCTTGAGTATTGCTTCTATATCATTTTGACTAATAAGAGTATCCTCAAGTTGTAGAAGACAAATCTTGACACTTCTAGGCTTTAATGAATGTGAGATGAATAAAACCGGCTGTTGATAAACTAGATTAAAATTGGCTCTGTTCTATTGCCAGGAATATACAGTCAGAAGATGTAGTTTAACACTTAATATTGGTAAGCCAACAGAAAGATAGAAAATGAACAGGCTAAAATGTTAGAATGAAAAGACATAATTGAAAGAAAAATTAGTTTACATATTTTTACATTTATAACCGAGAAATCATAAGTGTCAGGAAACAGAGGTGGCAAACATAGATATACTGAATGATGCTTACTGTTGTCCATTTCAATAGTAGCTCTAAAAAGTGAAATCCATCAGAAAATGGTGGAGTAAAAACCAAGCCTTAGTTTCACTGACAACAGTACACCATTGGTGATATTCAGCTGCTTCTATCCAGTTCGGGGGAACTGGTAGCGGTGGCTGCGGGAAGCTCTGCCCATTCACCCGGATGTCATCACATCCTGTTTTTGACACTCTGCACATGCACAGAAGACCCTGCATGAATATGCAGAAGCACGTTCACATTTGTGAACCAGTAGCGAAGGTAAGTAAATACCACCCCTGCAGTACACATCAAATTATGTCCTTTTTGTTGTCTCAAGAAAGTTGTCAAATGCTGTAGGAAATTGCATCTTCATAGCTGAACTGATTGATTGAATTTTTAGCCTGCTATACCTCCTGGAACTTAAGGGAGCTTACAAGAGGATCTCCATTAATTTCATCCTTACAGTATTAAGGATAGGCTACTGTTGAAGTAGGATAAGCTAAGAGAGAGAGTGACTGCTCCAAAATCATTCAATGAACTGATGGTGGCCTGGAACCTGGGCCTCCCCCTCGTAGTCCCAGACATTAACCACTACTGCATGCTGGATCTCTCTGATATGTTTCCTAAAAATGTGGCATGTCAGTAAAACAGTAGTACAAATTATGGATTATATTCTTGAGCATTGATGAACTGGTGCCAGATACCATCTTTTCCTCAATAATTTCCTCATAATTTTTTCTTATTAATAAAACATGATTAAAAAGGTCTCCTAATATTTCTTTACTTATTTACATATTTTTTCTTATTTTAATATTATGTATTACATTTTAAACACTATTTTTATAAAATTATTTTTTAAATAAAACCAGTATGTATTTTAATTTTTAATTTTTAAAAAATTAAGGATTAATTTTGAAATATATGCAGGTTTTCTTTAAAAAATAATCCTATGGCTTTTAGTAACAGATGTTGATGTTTTGGAAAAGCATGGAAATGATGACAAATAGAGGCAGTATTATTTCTATCAATTCTAACGTTCGTGAAGAAAACATCAAATATTATACCATCTGAGTAATTTGAATTTACATTTACTAAGTTTGTAAAAGGGCAAAAATATAAAATTGAATTTGTCTTTTATCTATTTACTTAAGGAGATGTTTTTCCTTTAAGTGTTCCTATTCTTTATCTGTCATTGTCATTGTTTAGTCAAGTATCAGAAGATAGATTCTAGGAGCAATTATGTATATCTAATTCAGATCTATGAGTCTGGGTTTCTCTATTTTGATATTCACAATATATCATAGTAAGCAGATTTCTAAATTAATCAAAAGATGGATGGTCTCCTTCCAAATGCTCTGTGATAGCAGAGTAGCAGATAGGCTAGTAATTATTCACAGCAATGGCAGAAACATCTGGACAAATATTAATAATAAAACCATTTCTACTCAGTTCTGTCTTATTGTTTTGATCACAAAAATAATTCCCAAATGGAGAGATTACGTTAATAATTCTCACAAATCAAGAATTCATTATCTCAGGCTCAGTTTCTTGTCTTTTTTAGAGTTAAAAAGAGCTTGGATTCTGATATCTCTGCACATTTAATCAACTGCAGAAAGAAGTTTGTCATCCATAGTGACCTGATGATAGACATATTTTTGAGTTCATCATTCCAGATGCTGTGTTTCCCCCAAAATAAGACTGGGTTTTATATTAATTTTTACTCCAAAAGACGCATTAGGGCTTATTTTCTGGTTAGGTCTTATTTTGGGGGAAATATGATACTAAATGTACCCATCTGGCTTACAATCTTAACTGGGGCTTCTTTGAGGAGGGGGAGGGGGAGGGCTTATATTACGAGCATCCTGAAAAATCATGCTAGGACTTATTTTCCGGTTGGGTCTTATTTTCGGAGAAACAGGGTATTATTTTAAAATCTAAAATCTATTTTAGATATTATCGTATCTATTTCTTATTGAAGGTTTTCATGAAAAGGTTCTTTTCTAGATAAAATGGCACACTGGCTGTATTAATACTCTGCTCAGATTGTATGTATTGGGCAGGAAAATATGCTATGTTTATTAGATGTTTTGAAACAGAAACCCTGGATTTATTTCAAAATAGGATACAGCTCTTAATTAGCCCTTCAAAGACTTTTCTTTTGTTAATATTGTATAAAAAGAAATCCTTGGGCAGAAATATAAAATCAGAATATTCTGTTCTAATGAGTTCAGAAGGGAGGTTTTCATAATATTTGATTTTTGTCTGCCATTCACTGATGAGTACAAGAGAAAAATCTACCAAGTCTGACATCTCTCAAGGGTTGCGCTAGATTGCTGAGAAGAGATTGGATAACTAGATTGGTTGCCCAATACTTGGTAACAGCAGAAAGCAGAACCCATTTGGAATTCAGCCTAGATATGAGAAAATGCAAGATGTCAGTGAAGCCATGTATTAAAGAGAATTTGAATTGGAAACAGAATTCCAATCTGCCACTGGGGCATTTTGATCATTTTGATTTATTAAATTTTTATAGCTGTATTCAGATGAAACTGAATTACTATACTTAATCGTGAATGGTTTATTGTCAGTGGAGATTTTGAAACAGATTTTATTTGAATGATGAACTAGGGGTTAATAACAAGTTCCACTTTTGGTGCACAGGGTGAATACATATTAAATATATTAATTTAAATGTCTAAAGGTATTCTGTTTAATTTGACGTGTTCCTAAAATAATACTGTATATCTATGCACACAGAATATTTGCAATTTTCCATGTGTGGGCATATCTGAGACAAATCCAAAACAAACACCAGTAACATTTATATTTAAAGAAGAGAAGCAAATAAATAAATAGATTTGAGTTCTCTGAAGCAATTGCATTTTATATCATCTCCCTTTATGAATTCCCAAAGATGGGATTTCCAAGTTCTGAGTATAGCTCTAAAAAAATCAATTACTATTAGAGTGGCATTCTAGGTTAGAGGCATGATTGGGTTCACACTTGGTTTTGCAGCAGGGAGATGATACTTTGCTGCAAATCAGGCATGATGCAAAAGATGGATGAGATGGAGTTCAAGGAGCAGTAATGTGAAGGTCCAGCACTATCATTCCAAGCTGTCTCAGAAACATGATGGATGACTTGGTGGCGAGAAGGAAGACTTGATGATAAAAGATTCATCTCCAGATTCAGAGCCGTGCAGTGATACCTGACTGGTGTTCCAGCAGCACAGTAATTCTTGATTACTGGATCTAAATTACTATACTTAAGAAAGCAAACCAGGATGTTCAATTAGGAGACCATTATTTCTGCATCTCAAACATTTCTGCTCATTGTAAATGCAATTATCTCATTTATGCACAGTACTAGTTGATGTGATCTTATAAGCTTATGTTAATACGGTGAGTAATATCCAAATTGGCTGTGTGTGCTTCCTGGACATTCTCATGAAACATGATAAATGATCTCACCCAGCATGTGTAACTGAAAATGAAATGGATAATTGGGTATTATATCTAAAATGCGGCTCATATCATTTTTTGCAGATATAATTATTTTTTTCCTCGTGGAATGAAATAAGGTGATTTGTGATATATTGGTAACCTTCAGTCCTCTGGGCACTTGTTCTGTTTGAGAACAATTTTGAAAGAGATGTCACAAGGCTCAACCAGTACAGATCTTTCAAGGATTTTGAAAGAATTTGGTTCTTTAATCATTCACAGGAAATGACTAATCATGATCCTGTTAATGTTACTATAAAATAGCACATTGATGGGCTAAACCTAGAGAGATGAACCTCTTTCTAGGTTCAGATTCAGCTGCTCGGTTATTTATTATACCTAGAGGTCTGGCACAGATATCTTGTTAGCTGGTATTAAGAGTAAAATATTGGCACCAGTCAGTGCAATATAATCCTGATTTCAGAGGCTGGGTTTGGAATACTGTCCATTTAGGATGAACACAAATTACAATGTTCAGTCATAGACAGTATTGTATTCAGAGATAGCTGGTATGGATCATTCAACTCATGATGTAGACAGTATTCTAATGTATACTGTCTACATCCTAAAATAAAGGATGATGTATTACGTTCCATTCTCCCTCCCTCCCTCCCTCACACACACACACACACACCACACACACACGAGAGAGAGAGAGAGAGAGAGAGAGAGAGAGAGAGAGAGAGAGAGAGAGAGAGATGAAGACCTGAATTTGTATAGAGAAAAAGAAATGTGGGTGGGGAGGAGGAATATATTAGCTCTAGTTCCCCAAAAAGGATTTGTTTATTTTAATTGGTGTTTCTATTGTTTGATATGTGTGTGGGGGGGGGGGGATAGAATCTTTAATCATTCAACTCCTTTGAATTATGAGAATTTTTAGAATGTAGAATGCTTAGCATCGGGAAAAAATCCATTTATGCTGACAATAGAAACAAAGTCTAACAGCAGAATAAAACATTTGCACCGATTTGTAATTAAAAGTAATCTACATTTCTGGATGTAAAGCAGTTCTACAATTGTAATGAAGTAAAATTCCTTGTATTAGTTTAAGAAGATAGTAGAGCAAAATTCTGCTTGTGCTTTATAGGCATATTGCAATATTACTGAATACTTTCCTAATTGGAAAGTAATTATTTTGGGCAGATGCTTCTGCAAATAACATTCACTTGGGATATGAAAAGTGAATAGACAGAGGCAAAACTATAGCATTGCCCTCTCTTTTTTTTTTATGGTAGTGGTCTTTCCTCCTGCTTTTTGTTCCAGTGCCTGATGATGTGAAGAGGTGCTTTACGCATTTTATTTGTATATTGCTATTCCTTTGCTGAGTGGAAGTGGCTTCAATAGACATGATACGTGGTGGATAATTCATTTTTGTTGGTTTTGGAAAATAGCCATTTTCCTCTACAAAGTACCATCAAGGTATTTTGAGCTATGACTCCCTTTCTCCAGACAAAGCTATCATAGCCTTATATTTATAGGGAAATTTGATGGAGGTTCTCTAATGGGCTTTTAGAAATGATTTATGCTTCTGTGCATGTTTTCTTTTTTTATCAATGATGTTATTAATAATTATATTAAACATATAAAATTATCAGTGAAACCTAAGAAATGAACACACACACACAAAGTGTAGACAAAAGAAAAACAAATTTCCCCCATCAAAGATAATAAGAAAAAGCATCTGCCTCCTTCATCCCCAGCAGGCATATTCAACAGTAACAATTTACTGCTGTCTCTTAAATTACAACCAGATAAATCTTCCATTTCATACCTCACCTCATTTTCTATAAACTCATCTCTATATCTTCAGCTCTCCTTATTGATCCTCAAAGATCCAGTGAAAATTTAACAAAAATGCTGAACAACCTAATCCCTCTTTCCATTTAGTGTAAATCCCGTCATTCCTCTCTTAACAATTAAGCATTACCAAATAAATAAATAAATAAATATGAAAATTATTAAACATTACTAGAAATAATAACTCCTTGTGCATATAGAATAGCAGATAGACTTATCTACCACTTCACAGTGCTTTACTCTAAGCATTTTAAAGAGTCAGCATATTGGCCCCAACAATCTGGGTCCTCATTTTACCCACCTTGGAAGGATGGAAGGCTGAGTCAACTGTGAGAATTAAACTGCTGAGCTGCAGTCAGCAGAAGTATCTTGCAGTACTGCATTCTAACCACTGCGCCACCACAGCTCATATATAGCCAAATTACAAACTAATCTATTCCACCATTGAACATTTCCAAACAAGAAACTGTCCAATCTAGATAACCATTAAACATCACTAAAGTTAGCAACTCATTATTTAAACACAGGTAAATAAACCAGTTTCCTGGTCTCCCCCACCCTCCTCCCAATTGTCCTTAGATCCCATAGATAAACTCTAACTCCTTTTTCCTCTTCTCTTGAAGTTCTTACCATTTTTAGTCAAGTCCATTTATATTTTCTATGAAGGAAGCCTAATAAGTCTCTTATATTTCAATTTAAATGATCAGTTACTTTTGGGATACATTATTTATATGTCTTTTTTTGGTTTTTAAATGATTATCCAATTCCACTTGCAGATCCAGAATTTCCACCTCTTTCTTGCAAGTTATATTTTTAAGTCCACCTTAAAACCCATTTTGGTTATCTTCAAAGGAGTTTGATCAGTGGTGGGATTCAAATAATTTAACAACAGGTTCTCTACTGTAATTATTTCTTCCAACAACCAGTTCACCAAACAGCTCAGAAAGTTAACATCCGGTTCTCCCGAAGTGGTGCGAACTGGCTGAATTCCATCACTGAGTTTGATCTTCTTCAATAAAAACTTCTACTTCCAGTTAAGACTTATACATACAGAACAAAAATTTCCTTTAAAGTAGCCATCATGTGGCTACTTATTTAGTAATTAATCTTCAAAGTCTTATTTTACATTGAAATGAAAACAATACAGATTTTTTCCCGCATGAGAAGATCAATTCTTAGGTCTAAATTTACCCCTTTGCAATATATTGCAAAAAGTACAAAATAAATAAATGAATTAATAAAGATCTTACAAAGCTGAAACATGTAGCATCCTTTCTTTTAAATGAACTAAAGTGAGACTCACCCAGCAACTTGTAGGCTTGTAATGCTGAAGGCTCTTCAATCTTAAAGAAGCAGTTAAAAAAAAATTAACTCCAAAATAATTTAAAAGATGTGGTTTAGCCTTGAGTCCATGGAAGCTGCATTTGCAGCTCAGGATATTATGAAATTCACAACTCCCAGCTGATAATAAGTGGCTACAAAAACAACAGTTTCTGCTGCTTCAGTTGCTTCTGCTGCAGTTTCCCAAAAATCAGGTGGCCAAAGTTCATGTGAGCAACCTCTAGATATTTTCTTTCTTCCAAAAAGAATTCTGTCAGTCTTGATTTCACATCCAGCTGCCTTTTGGGATAAAATGCCCATGCAATCTGCATAGAGAGAAAAAAAATGAAAGTGCTAGCATGTGTCACCTCACTGGAAGTCCAGCTGTAAAGACTATATGTGAGATTAACAAACTCTTTAAAGAGTTTTGGGAATAATTGAGGCCAAGGCATGGGTTACTTGTCTACTAACAGACTATAGCAGATGCACTATAACTCATTTCATTTTTTGTGAAAAAATGAATGGAAGCTAAACTCAAAAGTCAATATTGCATTTGTTTTGCACTGACCTACCCTTGTTTCCTCAAAATAAGACATCCCTGATAATAAATCCAGTCAGGCTTTTGAGCGCATGGCAATAAGGCCAAGCACTTATATAAGATAGGGTCTTATTTTGGGGGAAACACGGTATTAAAAGCATAAAGGTATATTAGTGTTTCTACAAATTCCTGCTGACCAAGCTTTGTCTTCCGTTGTAAGCTTGTCAATTTTAACCCAAGTATCTACAAACTAAGTTAACCTACCCCAACGTTTCTGTCTAAACCATATTGCTGTCCTTGATCACCAGTTTGATTTGTAATACATTCACATCCCTCCTTGCTTCCATCTTGTCATATATAATTTCAGAAATTAGTATGGAATTTTCAATTATACCATCAGTCCTTGAATAACAAAGTAAAAGTTGAAGTTGAGTCTCTTTATCTCATTATTCAAACCTATCTTTAAGTTGCTATGTAGCCATCTGAAAAATAACCCAGCATGAAACTAATTTTGGGCCATCTGTATTTTAGCCCCTAATCTTGATGCAAAATGTTTACAAATTACTTGCAGCATAGAAGTAAACTCTGTACAACTAAAATGGCAATTAGGGAATATTTGATCGTTCTAGTTGTAGAATAAGGAATGAGATTCATTAAGACAAAAGTTAATTAGGTAACCAAAAATTTATCTGGTACATTGGGACTCCATGTCATTTAATATACTTTGGGAAGCTACCCTATTCCTCTGGCTCTGACAGTACATTCTGTTATGAAGAATATTAATGATGCTGCAAAACAATTGCTGATTAATTTGATAACTAGTTAAAAATAATGTATAATTTATGGGTACATAAAGGGATTTTATCATGCATCCCTTTATAAACATCTTCAGGAAGCTGAAAATAAATTTATATACAACTATGTATATGCTTTGCTTTCAGCCTAAGGAAAAAACCTGCATGCAGCAATGTATTAGCTTTGCTAATTCATAGCTTTTTTTCCATAAGATTCAATATTATCATTTTTAAAAATCAATATTACCATTTTTAGTAGCCCAACTTCTAAACTTTATATATGGTACTCTTCTAAAAGCTTGCAAAATGGAGCAAATTAAAATGGGCATGGGAAATGAGAGTATGTACTCTCAGGAATAGGAACCATTAAAGAATCATATGAAAATCGTGTTTTTTGAAACATGAATTTATATTATAATAAGTATATTAAGCTTTGTCTTCAATAAACTGTATGATCTGAGGGAAAGAAATGGGTTTTTATTCTTCCCACTTTCTCTGTTTTTCTGGAATTTCAGCCTACTGTTTCAGTTCAATTTCAATAGAAAATTCTGATTGATAAATTTGATGAATAGCCAGTTTATTATTATACTTTCTCACAGGTGTAATCAATTCTTACATTCCCCCCCCCCCAGGTTGTTTCTTTTCCTTTTGTTGTTGTTTTTGAATTGATGAAATTGATAGGCAGTGAAAAATGGCATGTGTCCTGTGAAAAAACCCATAGAAGGCAATCCCTTCCGATTATTTGAGAGCCAGAAACACTGCAGAAAGAGGATGATACAAGGGAAAACTGTTTCTCATTCACATAGGAAAACACAAATCCTAATGTCCTTGACCACCTTTGAATAAAGGTAGATTTAAGAGCCCTGCTTCCATGTGAATCTTTCTGAAATCTTTTTATTTGAAAAACAGCAATTTCTTTTATCAAATGAAATAAGAATGATCAGGGGGGGGAGGCACCTTTATTTATTTATTTATTTATTTATTTATTTATTTATTTATTTATTCATTCATTCATTCATTCATTCATTCATTCATTCATTCATTCTGTGTGTTTCTTTCTTTTTTTTCCCCTCTTCCATTATCACTATTCTAAGAGGCAAATCAGAGACAATGACTGGCCCAGAGGCATTAAATGAGCTGAAGGAGGATTAGAACTTTGGTCTCTTGACTCCAACATCTTAACTTCAACACACATACTGGCCACGGGTAAAATTCAGCAGGTTCTGGCAGGTTCTGGAGAACTGGTAGCGGAAATTTTGAGCAGTTCGGAGAACCGGCAAATATCACCTCTCGTTGGCCCCAGAGTGGGGTCAGAATGGAGATTTTGCAATATCCTTCCCCCAGGAGTGGGGAGGGAATGGGGATTTTGCAGTCTCCTTCCCCTGCCACACCCACCAAGCCACACCACACCCACCAAGCCACGCCCACAGAACCAGTAGTAAAAAAATTTGAATTTCACCACTGATACTGGCTCTTATCAATCAGTCAGACCAATTAATTAATCAAAGAACCCACAGTAATGTTCATTGCCTAGGCTAAGTTCATTCCTCATCTGGCTCCATTGGTCATGCCTCTTACTAACTTGTTTGACCAAAACATTAGATTTTTAATAATATACATTTAATAATTGTTCTCATAATACCAATAAACCAGAATGCTAAGCCTAAAGCAAGAAAGTCTTCATCTACTTGCAGTGAATTTCTTACGAAATGACACAGCGTTTTTTTCCATCAAAGGCAAAGACTTCTGATTCTTCCTAACCCAAATAAAATTGAGAAGACTCCAGTTTCAATTCAGTGTAATAAATTATGCCAAATATATTAACACTCCATTCTGAAGCCTTTAGATATTTTGAAGTATTTGATAGAAATGAAATTACATTTCTTGAAAAATTGTTATTGGAAAAGGGGCTTAAGTATTAAGTTCATTTGCATAATTAATTGTATATTCCTGAGCAGTAAAAAAAGCATTAATGGATAGAAATTTCTCTCTGAACAAATCTACCTAACAAATATGGAACCTTATTTCTGTTTTGTTTGATCTCATTATAGAAGGGTTAACACAGAATATTCTGAACAGCTAAAATATTTATCATAATATAAAAACAAAGCATCATGTAATTAATCTGTTTGCAGATGACATACTCATATTTCTTCAGAGTGGAGATATAATTTAGCTGCAGGTTTAACAGATTTAACTCTTTTATTATCTCTTCCTAGACATCCAGGTGATTTTTATGCTTCTTATCTTTTATCAGATAAGCAGTCTATTCTTCATAAAATACTAGATTATAGGATGATTAATATAGCTTGGCAAAAAAATATTGCTAATTTGTTTGTCATCTATAGCTATAATACTATTCCTCAATAGTACTAAAACTCTCATCATAACCCTTACCTAAGCAAAAGAGTGCATTGGGCAGCAATTTTTGAACCAAGATATTTGGATACAGAATGTATCTAAAAATCTGAGAGCCATGACTTCCAACGGAGTGAAATTTGAGAAAGTTGGGAAACTTTGCTTCAATGCTATTGGCTTTTGCGGTGTTGCTGGGCAACTGCTGTGGTCATATGATCTTCATTTTCAGTACCTTGTAACAGTTTCCAGCCAGTCTCACAATCCTTTGTGTCCTTCCAGCCTAATAGCAGTCACTTATCTGTCTGCTGGAAAGGGAAGGGAAGGAAAAGAGAGAGGAAGGGAAAAATAGGGAGGAAGGAAGGGGTGGATGAGAGGGAAGATACAGGAAGAGGGTTTGCTTTCTTTTATTTCTTCATCTTTGGCAATCTCTCAACAAATCAATCCTTAATAATTTATTTATGTTTATCCCATAATTCCTTTGGTTCTCTATCAATGAGGTTCAGGTCTTTAAAGTGATTCCTGAAACTCTCCTTGAAAATGATGGATATATATTCAGGATCATATCATAGAAATTGGTTGGTTTTCTTCTTCTTTAGCTTAACTTCGAACTTCACATGAATATTTCATGATCTGTTCCACAGTCAATATGTAGTCATGTCTTTGATGCTATAATCAAGTTATTTCCCCTTCTTTTAGCAATGATGTAGTCAATTTGATTTCTATGTGTTCCATCTGATGACATCCATGTATAGAGGTGTTGTTTTGATGTTTGAAGATAATGTTATCTAGTGTAGTGCCAAAAGAAGCACACTTCCCAGGTCTTATGGGATGACATTACTTAAATAATAGGGCCCAGAACATGCCAACCCTGTCTGATAAAGTGGGGATTAGGATTTTCCGATCAAGAAATGAGCACAATTGGTACTGAAGCTGAACTTGGGCAAAAGTCCTCCTAATCATGCACTGATAGTAAACAAATAAAATAACTTGTTCACAACAGTAGTAGAAAATTGTCATTGAAATCATATGGGATATTAGAGATAATATGGTAGGTATTAAAAATCTAGAGACATACATGCTTTGTAATTGTCATTATCTGAAACAATATATAGTGTAAATGGTGGCCAGGCAGCTATGAAACTTTGAGGAATTTAATCTACAGGAAAAAGAAAGCATCTAATTTGATGCTTTACTCTGACATGGTGGATTTCACAAGGCAGCGTTTGAACTCCTTTTTTAATATTGTAGAAAACAACTATTTAATGTTCCATGATATTTTCACATAAAATAAAGCAGCTACCTAATGTTCCATGGCATTCTCTTTTTTCCAAGAGAAAGAACAGGCTCAGGAAATTGTTTGTAATACTTGTTGTAGGATAGGTATTTTGCTTAGTTAATTCTTCAGCTTTGGAACTTGCTTTGCTGAAGTCCATCCGAATGAGAAAGCCCTATTTACCTTGACTTTAGCTTTAGCCGTAATTGAATTGGAAAATGTTTGTAATGAAAAATGAAGCCTCTTATTGGGTTCATTCTATTTAGGAATTTATGTATTTCCTTAATTTTTCCATTAATAAATCTCATATTTTTTAAAAATATTGCTACTCATTTGCAGGAAATCAGAGATTGTATTTTATTTTTGACTTTTATATGTGTGTTTATCTATATATACATATACAGATATATGTCTGTATATTATTGACTAAGAACAATAAGAGTCACTTGCTGAGAAGGATGGCTTTAGAAATCAAATAAATCAATAATCTTTCTAAACTATGTTTAAATATTCATCCATTTACTTAGAATGATAGTTATTGTGCAGTCTTTACGATTCTAATCTCTGACTTGATTTTTGCTTACTATCTGATTGTTTTATTATTTTTCTCACTCAGTTGGCTTTTGTTCTATCTTTCAGAACCTCCTAGGCCAATAGCTCCCCCACAGTTGCTTGGCGTTGGACCAACCTATCTGCTCATTCAGCTGAATGCAAATTCCATTATTGGGGATGGACCTATCATCCTAAAAGAGGTGGAATACCATATGACAACAGGGACCTGGACAGAAACTCATGCTGTCAATGCACCGACATATAAGCTGTGGCATTTGGACCCAGACACAGAGTATGAGATTCGTGTTCTTCTAACAAGGCCTGGAGAAGGTGGCACAGGTCAGCCAGGCCCTCCTCTGATTACCCGAACCAAATGTGCAGGTAATATGTTTGTTCCTGTCACTGTTCTATGTGACATAATCCTATGTTCTATGATGAAATAATCCTAAAATATTATTTTAGAATCATCTTCCTAATCTAGTAACCAACAAATCAAATGCATAATGAATGTGTATTGGCTCCTTTCTTTTAATAACACACACACACACACACACACACACACAAGCAGGGACCTAAAGCTGTAGGGATTTAATGCTAAAGAATTTATAGAATAGCTTCTACAAATGAGATTTAATTTAAAGAATTTGTAGAATAGCTTCAGCCAGGCAATAACCTCTACTTTTCATATAATATGAATAGACTGTTTATGATGAGAGAGAGAAATAGAGAGAGGTCGTATGTGTCTATCAGATGAGTGAGTTGATCTACATTATGTTTGATATTTACAAGTATAATGTACTTTTAATACAGTTTTAAAACATTGTTGAACATGAACATCTGAATACCATGAACAAGTGAAAAACAGCACAGTAAATGCATTTCTATTTCTGTTATAAAACTGTAAATATCTAATGGATTGGGTCTTGTGTTCTATAAAACAGCCTTTACTTAGAAAAGGTTGAAAAGTAGTTTCCAAATATTGAACGACACATTTCTCTGAAACCCTGATTAGCTGAAATCAGAGAGAATGTGATCACTACTTTGAATCAGATGAAGAGGGAACAAAGGAGTGTGCAAATGTCCAGAGGAACTGGTAGAGGATGTGCCATTTTTCCATTGACCTTCACCCTATGAGTTTCCCACAAGCAATGGCTACACTAGTGGGAAGATGACACGGAGCGTCATCTATCATATCAGTTCCTTCCTGGTTCTCCATTGACTTTTGGGAAGCTCTCAGGAAACATTGCACAGGAAACCTGCAGGAGCTGTGCTATGTCACTTAAGCAGCAACCAATTTATCAAGTATAATCATTCTCTAAGTTTGTCCATTTGAGGTACCTTTGTTGACAAAATTTGCCCTATGCTCGGTTTTTGCCCAATTGGAATTTTTAACGTATCAAACCCACATGAAAGTTTTAGTAGTACATAGATTTTGAAATATGACTGAAGGGAGTTATTTCTTTGACACCTTTGAAACACCTTTATTTTCATTGGGCTGGCATTGCTGACATAAGCTTTGTTTTGTTTTTGTTTTTACTTTAATATTGAGCAGTAGAGTAGATTTTGTGTTCTCTTCTTTCACCTTTAGTAAAAGAGTCTTAATTCTTCTTCACTTCCAGCCATCAAAGGGATATGCTCAGCAGATTTGAAGTTGTTATTCTTCTTTCCAGCAATTATAATTCCAATTTCTATTTCTTCTAATCCAGCATTTTTCCTGATGAATTTTGTACATAAGTTAAAGAAATATAGTGATGGCATGCAACCTTGGTACACTCCTTTCCCAAATACAGATATAAAACATTATATGACATTTAATTAGGAAAGAAAGATCTAGGATGCTTCAGAGTAACAGGAATATCTCCCCCTCAAAAAAAGACAAAGGGATTGTAGAAAGGTAAGGATTCACAAGTCTGAGAGAAAGTTTATATTAACAGTAATGCAACTGAAGATTCAAAAAATGGTTATATGAATCATTTACAAAAGTGAATGTCTTCCTGTTTTATTCTGCATAAAACACGGCTCTTTGAGGCCGCTGCCCTAATATTTATGATGAAAGTACATACACAGTTGTCTCTGTGTTTAATGGTGTTCTGCCCCGGGCATAATTTAGATGTGAACAAGATACAAGCTATAATACTTTTTGGATTTTCAGCCTGCGGACATTCTCTTCTTCATCTCCTTCATAGGATAGCTTGTTCTTTTTCAATCCATAGAAGTCAAGCAGTAGCTCATTAAGGAACACTGCTAGCTGCTGCAGAAGAGGAAGGTCAGTTGTTGGGCTAGAATAGCTCATCATCAGACAGCTTCAAACCTTTGCACAGCTAATACTGCATATAAAGACTTAAGAGGAGCCCTCCTGTCTCAGACCAATAGCCTAATATTCTATTACTATATAGTGATGTAGCCGTATCTCCCACATTGACTGAGCCCTTTTGGTTGAAAGAAAAAGTAGTTTTATCAGATTCATTTAAAAAAAATCATTATTTGCAGTCTTGAGCATTATTCACTGGGCCTCTTAAAGAAAGTTTGCCTGAAGTGGATTGTTCCTGTTGCAGGAGAAAGCATTTTAAGGAAGGATTCCATGTCAACTAGCTATATTTGAGACGTGAAATCCAGAATACATATGAAGCAAATGGGAGAGAGAAAACCAATCATGAGGCCATCTGCTATAAGGACAAAGAGTAGGGAAAACAATCACATTCGTGGGGAAAACACAGTGTAAAAAGCTGATATGGGAGAATAGTTTTACAGGAAAAATTGGTGTGTATGAAGGCCTAAATATTTTATTCTGTATTTTAATGATGCCCAAGCTAGTTTTTAAGGCCTTTTAGTCCAATATGACATTAATACATCAGCAAGTATTGCAGGCCCAATTAGCAAAAGAGAGCTCAGGATTGTATTGGTTGGAAACATGTGGAAGAGGCCTTCATCCTGCAGTGGATAGACTGGCTAAAATGATGATGACGTAAATATAGCCAAGACATTCTGAAGTCACAGAAGCCTGGGGAGGTTCATCAGAAAGACCAACAAAGCAAAGGGCCTGGGGGGGGGAGGGGGTTATGTGAAAAATTGTCCAATAAAAGTGAGTCTGGTAAGGAAAATGGTCAAGGGAAGTATGCTCTCATCTTTTCTCTAAGGTATGTATACCTACTTATTTAAATAGTTTACCTTAAGCGTGATGCAGTCTTAAAGGGATGAATAGTCTTATGGAGCCAATCCAAAGTACTTTCTGCCAACAGTATCTGCCTATTTATGGTGACATTTTAACCCAGCCCACCTTGTACTATTAATTTGAATATAGTTCATTTGGAAATACTGTGTTTTGCTTTGTTTATGTCAGCTTTCTCCTGTGATCACTTGGAATGGGCACAGTTAATTCTATGATCCTTTCTCTCAGAGCTCTTATTTAAAAGGCAGATTAAAGTAGCAGTAATGCTGGCAAGCACTCTTAACTCCAGATGAGAAATCTGTATACTGTATGGATAAATTAGGGCACTGAATTGCATGCTTTCTATTTAAAATGGTTTGTTTCTTGTGAATAAGAAGGAGACTGCATCAGTTCATTGTTTGGGAAAGGATACTAGATTTCTCACCAGTCTGAATATCAACTCTTACAGCTTGTTACTATTTCATTGGAAAGCTTGCTAGCTGCTAAGAAGATCTGATTAGTCAGAGTTTGTGCAACAACTTAAAAAAGCCTATTGAAAATTATTCTGATTTGAAGACTGCAGAATGGCTTGAGAGAGTGATGGACAAACATAGAAAGGCAAAGGCAGGTCTGTTCTGGTCCACTAAATTGATGCTTATAAAGAATTTACAAAAGAAAACTGTCACTGTTTGACTACTCTACACATTTTCTGTTTTACCAATAACATACTAGCTTAGTGTAGGTACAAGACAAATGAAGAGATGTGTTGCAACAGAAAAAAAATCCTTTAAGTCTTTCAACCAATTTCAGTTCCACCACGTATGACCCCAAAATTCATTCCAAACTAGTATACCTTGTTGTTCAAAGTATATAGTTCCTTGAGTTCAAGATAAATTGTTAAACAACATGTGTAGATTAGTTTGAGTTTAGAAAAATTGAACGATTCTTGAGTTTTTTATATTAATTGTGATGAAACTAAGGTCATATGTCAGGAAAAAGACATTTCAATGGCCATTATTGCTACAGAGGCACATCTATTTTTTGGGTTTTATTAGTGTCCTTGGATAGATGCTGTTTACTAATGGACAAACATAGGTATGTAAAGGAGAATTCTATAAAAGAGATCTTGGCATGTTTGTATGGAAATGAAATAAAATATGTATAGTGCAAAGCATGCTTACACCAGTGTAATGGATAGACCTATAAATAACAAGGAAGCACAGTTTCTGCTAGATATACAAGCTATTTTAAACTCTTTAGTAATTATATGTTTTAATTAAAATTTTGCTGAATTGGAAAAAGAATAAAAGTAAAAGTACTGATGAAATTGTCAGGTTCAGTGTATAACAAATAATGTTATGCTTAAAAGCTAAATGAACATTTTCAGAAATTGTGCTGCTTCTATATATGAACAATAGTGAATCAAATTCTGAGGGAGTGGGGTTATATTGTACTCTTTATTAAAATACATGGTTGCTCTCTGTTTTGTCTAAAAACTTACTTCCTCCTTATGTGTTATTTTTGTTTCAAACTCCAAACAATACCTTGAAGGGCCAACTTCAAATATTTTATATATAACATTTCCAAAGTAGTTCAGAAATTCCCTGAGAAATTCAACTTCATCCAAATAATGTGGCCAAGTCATACTGGCTCCTAATGACCATTGAGACCACTCAACCTTAAGTTTATAAAGACACACTTTGAATGATGATTATCTTAATTTCTACTTTTCCTCTCATTGCCATCTGACTCTCTCTGGACATATTGTACAGCAATTGGATTGTACATGTATAACACAATATATTTACAAATGATCTTTCAGGAATGATTGAAACAAGAATCACAAATCAAAGAAGAGCTATTGGTGAACTTTCCTCATTATTTGTTTATTGCACAATTCAGCCACTGTTATTTTGATACAGAGATCTTTAGTAATGCTAAAACCTAGTGAAGGTATGAATCTGAATCTGAAAAGAAAGGGAAAGCCATTTGGGAGCTACCAGCTTGGCCAACTAATTATTCAATACATGAATGAATAATATCATGCCTTGCCTTTCTTACCTGACCAAGAGGTTGCCTTGTGTCACTTGTGTCTCCTTAGTCTAACACCTAGTATATACCTAGATATTTTGGGATCAAAAATAGAATTGGGTCAAAAGTAGTCAACTATATATTTTTAAATCAACTTATTACTAGTGTTCTGTCTTACCTAATTGTACACTAAAAACTTTATCTAGAATATAGTCCTTGTTGTAATTTAATAATTTCCTTTATTCCTTTGTAATTTGATTAGACTACTTAATTTTGATTATACTTTGCAATGAAAGGCAATTGAAGTGTAAAATGATAAAGAAAATTTGCTACTTTTTCTGTGCTGCTTTATTGGTATAAATAAAAATTAAAATGTGCATATTCAGGATGAATTATGTATGCCAGATAGAAATGCAAACAAATGCAATTTTTATCACTTACAGCAGTGAACTGAGTTTGTTGATATATAGTTTGGAGCTAATTTTTCACTTAACCTAATCTGAAATAATGGCTCTGTTTTACAGCATTTTCTGTAAGAACTTCCAATTAATTTTTTTTACTGAAGCAAAATTAAAATTGGTAACGTGTGTCCTGCCAAGCTAGAGTTATAGAAATTCTTAGGGCAGCTAAAATAATTTTGATAAGATTCACAGAACGTCTCACAAATATCTAAATGTTTTTTTTCCCTTGCCTCGAGGCAACAAATAATTACCATAAAACAGTAAACTAAGCTTCCTGATAAACCGGTTGTCATGATAATAAAGACAAGCAAATTTAGAATGACAGTGTAACATTAAACAGAAGTATGAAGTGATCAAAGAAATATATCAGTTGTAGTGTTAGTGAACTTGCACACACACACACACACACCGAAAAAAACTCCAACCCTTGCCCTCATTCAGAGGTCACCTTGTAATTCTTGATTGCGGTTTTTTCCTTTGCTTGGCACCACAGAAATTGAATTTATTTGAAATATGAGCTTATCCCAGGGAACAGTATGTAGCAGAATGTAAAGAAGTCAGAGGATATTGAACTGCCTCTGAAAGGCTGTTTCTGAATTTATCTTTTACTATTTAGTCGTTTGATGACATTATAAAAAATATTGCCAGGTGACAATTTTCCTGCATGGCATCATACTCGGAGATTAAAGGGGAGCTAATATCCTTGTCAGCAGCCTATGAGTATTTTAAAGGAAAACTATAATTTTGAACAAATTCTGGTTGCAGCGAATGGTATACAGATGCCACTTGAGAAATCCTGTGGTATTACCAGTGTTAGCATACCTGTAGTAATTGTGGCTTTCAAAAGACTTTACAATCCTAAAAAGCTTGTTCATTTCAGCTTTGTTCCAAATAACGTGGTATTCTGTCACTACGCAATTCCTTAGACCCTTTCTATGCACTCTGTGGGAATAAAAGCAGCGATATTAGTATTATTATGCATTAATCCCATCAAAACCAGTGGTGTGACAGCTTCCGGAGAGTTACAAGGATTTCATTCCTTACCATGAAACAGCAAGCTGGCAGAGTTGAATTGAAATGCTCTGAAATGCTTCTTTACTGGAGAACAAGGTGCACATTTTTTTAATGGAAGCACTAGGAAAAACGTGTAGTAGAACAATTCAAATCGATTATGTGAACTAACATTCTTGGTTATTTTTACTTTCTTACCTGTCAGGTTTTGAGGTTGTCTCAAATAAATTGCATTTCAAACAGAGTCTTTGATAATAATAATAAAAAACTCTTATTTATTAAGCACGACATTTTAGATCCGACTCATTGTAGACAGCACTGACTTCCGACCCAAAAACCCTCCCTTTCCTTCCCCCATCCTCTGCACTCATTGACCATCTTCCAAGTCACTCTACCCCTAATCTACTGTTTCAGGTCAAAGGAATTCCCCCCTCCCATCCCATCTCCTAGTGGATGTTATCTCCAGGGAAAATAAATAGGTGAAAAGTCAAGACATCTCTTTCCAGATGCCCTT